>JANCRC010000011.1:28927500-30227500 GCA_024362995.1 Heteromeles arbutifolia | reverse complement strand
CACTATCGGGATAACCAAGGGTATAGCTATGATAACGTCCACCCTCAAGCAGTCAATGCAGTAGGCCAAGCGCAGAAGACAGGCCCTACCCTAAGGTATAAGACATTCACACCTTTGAATGCCACATTCACAGCCATTTACCCCAGTATAGCTCACTTGATACCAAAGCCAAAGTCGAGGCAGCCATATTATAAGTGTACGAAGAACACGGGTATGTTTTGCTGCTACAACGAGTATAATGGCCATGGCAACGAGAATTGTATCACCCTCCATGACCATATTGAGGCTTTGGCACGCGAAGGAAAAATTGATCAATTCCTTCTTCACCCTGCAAGGGATAACCGTAACCAATGCCAGGTGAACGTGATATATTCTATTAGCAGTGGCATACCCTTATCTGAATCTTCCAACAGGGCCATGACAAACAGTGAACGAACTTTGAGGTCTGGCCACCAAGTGTTTCATGTGGAAGACGTTAGGGGAGGCAAGTATCAAAAGCCTAATTGGGATCTGTTATGTTTCTACCCTGAGGAGGAAATAGGCATCATCTACCCTCACAGCAACCCACTGATCGTCGAGGCTCACATAGCCAACTTTGATGTGCAACGGATCCTTGTAGACACAGGTGCTTCGGTCAATATCATGTTCGCCGAAGCTTTTAGGGCACTTAATGTAGCTGAACACTTGCTCAATTCCTCAATTACTCCCCTGATAAGCTTTTTTGGTGATATCGTGCAACCTTTGGGAAGCATACATTTACCACCCACCATTGGTACAGGCCCTTATCCAGTTACTATTACCACTAATTTCCTTGTGGTAGATTAGCCGGCGGTGTACAATGTCATCTCTAGGCCCACATGCATCAACGATCTTAAGGCCATGGTATCCACACTTATGTTGTTGATGAAGTTTCCAACACCTTCTGGCAATGAATACATCAGAGGAGATCAACTTAGGGCACGATCATGCTACAACACTTCGGTCAAGCAACAACACTTGCCTGTGCCCAAGGAAACCCTCTCTATACATGACTAAGTCATAAAGACCAGCCCGGACGAAACCAACTTGGCTCTTCGTGATGGCAACAGTGAACCCGATGATCCCCGAGATGACTCTTTCACCCAGCAAGCACAACCCACTGGAGAGTTGGAGAAGGTCTCTATCTCCAAAGACTATCCAAATCACATGGCAAAGATTGGCACCACCTTTTCACCACCCCTTCAGTTAGCATTGATATATTTTTTGTAGGAGAACACCTAGGTCTTCGCTTGGTCGTACAAGGACATGCCAGGCATCTCTCTCGATATCATCTGTCATTGCTTGAGCATTAATCCCAAGACCAAGCCGGTGAGACAAAAATGAAGATCTTATGACACTGAACGATACGAGGAAATGAAGGTAGAAGTTGAAAAACTGAAAGGCATAGGCTTCATCCATGAAGTCAACTATCCAACGTGGGTAGCAAATGTTGTCCTTGTTAAGAAAAATCCGACCAAGGAAAGTTTTCTGCTTCAAAAGATCTTGTGGAGAATGTGTGTCGACTACACTGACCTCAACAAAGGATGCCCGAAGGATAACTTTCCCTTCCCTATCATTGATAGACTTATCGACTCAATGACAGGGTGTGAACTCTTGAGCTTCATGGATGCTTACTCAGGGTACAACCAAATCCTCATGTACCCTCTGGACCAAGAGCACACAGCCTTCACTTTTGACAAGGGACTATATTGCTATAAAGTCATGCCCTTCGGCCTCAACAATGCAGACGTGACTTATTAGAGATTGGTCAAGTCAATGTTCGCTGAACAAATTGGCAAGAACATAGAAGTTTATGTTGATGGTATGCTAGTCAAGAGCAAACATGTTGACCAAGACATCACCAACCTATCTGAAACCTTCACCATTTTAAGGAGGTACCAAATGATATTGAACCCCAACAAATGTGCCTTTGCGTAGGCTCTGGCAAATTCTTGGGCTTCATGATCAGCCAACGAGGCATTGAAGCTAACCCCGAGAAGATCAAAGCAATCCTTGACATGAAAGAACCAGGAACTTCAAAAGACATCCAGAGCCTTACTAGCAAGGTGGCAACCTTGACTAGGTTCATCTCTAAGGCCACAGACAGATGTGCTCTTTTCTTTAAGGCATTTAAGGGAAGTAAGAAGTGCATTATGTGGACTGATGAATGTGCCGAGGCATTCAAGAACCTCAAGGAGTACATGAGTAAAGCCCCCTACTCTTCAAACCTAAAGTTGGTGACATTCTCATTATCTATTTATCTATTTCGGCTTCAGCAATCAGCTCTGTTCTCATTTGAAATGATGGTAATGTTGAACGACCTGTCTACTACGCTAGCAAGGCTTTACAAGATACAGAGACACGATACTCTAACATTGAGAAATTGGCTTTAGCATTAATCATGTCTGCTCGAAAACTTCGCCCTTACTTCCAAGCACACTCCATCATCATGCTTACCAATCACCCATTTCAACAGATACTCTAGAGTCCTGACACTTCGGGATGAATGATCAAGTGGGCGATATCATTGGGTGTGTTTGACATCTCTTACCAACTAAAGCTAGTTGAGAAGGGTCAAGCAGTTGTAGACTTCATCACCGAATTCACATATCCAGTTGACATTTCTCCTGCGCTTGAGGCATTGGCTTTGTTACCCTCGGAGGCTCGGAAAGTAAAACCAACATTTCCAGTATGGTCTCTGTATATTGATGGCTCATCCAACCAACACGACTATGGAGCAGGACTGGTCCTTACTACGCCTGACAAAGTTGCAATGGAGTATACCTTTCGCTTCAAATTCAAGGCGTCGAACAATGAGGCCGAGTATGAAGCCCTCATGGCAGACTTATGTTTGGCCAAACACCTTGGAGCTAAACAACTTGATATTTTCAGCGACTCTCAGTTGGTGGTTAACCAAGTCCCTCAAGTGGCAAACAGCCATGTAGATGCCTTGGCTCGCCTTGCCTCAGCAGTGAACGACGAGATTGGAAGAAACATTCATGTTGAGTTGTTGGAAGCACAAAGCACTATGGCCATGGAAATGTGCAACTTACAACAAGGGGATAGTTGGATCACCCCGATTTATAAATTCCTTGCTCATGGCACCCTCCCTGATGATAAAGTCCAAGCCCGCTACCTGATCATCAAGGACCAACTCTACAGGTGAGGTTTTACGCAACCATAGTTGAGGTGTCTTACACCCGTTGAGGGGGAAATTGTCCTTCGAGGGATACATGAGGGAGTTTTCGAAGATCATGCTGGATCTCGGCCCCTAGCACACAAGGCTTTTCGCCAGGGATATTATTGGCCAACACTTCATTAAGATACCATCAAAATATCTCTCTCCTATGACAAGTGCCAATGCTACGCAACTATTCCACACTCCCATCCTGAGCCTCTCACTCCTATGATTAGCCCTTGGCCTTTTCGCCCAGTGGGGACTTGATTTGATCGGCCCAATGCCTGCGGGGAAGGGCAAGGTCTGTTATGCGATCGTTGCGGTTGACTACTTCATAAAGTGGGCCAAAGTAGAACCCTTATCAACCATTACTGAGGCAAAGATAGAAGACTTTGTATGGAAGAACATCATTTGCCGATTCGGCATTCCCAATGCAATTGTCACAAATAACAGGCGACAGTTTGACAACAAGAAGTTCAGGATTTTCAGCTCTAAGTTCAACATCAACTTAAGTTTTGCCTCCCCAGCTCATCCTCAGGCTAATGGACAAGTTGAGGCCATTAACAAGATAATCAAGCGCACCTTGAAGACTAGCTTGGACAAGGCTAAAGATTGTTGGCCAGAACTTGTACCCCAGGTTCTTTGGTCATACCGAACTTTGTATCATACTTCAACCGGAAAAACTCCATTCTCACTTGCCTTTGGTACAGAGGCAATTATCCCAGTTGACCTCGAGCAAACAACATACTGAGTTAAGAACTACATGCAAAGTGAAAATGACAAACAACTCACCCTCAACTTAGAGCTAGTCGAGGAACATAGGGACCAGGCTCACTTAAGGAACATCGCTTACGAGCAGCCCGTCTCCAACTACTATGACTCTAGGGTCAAACCTCGCTCTTTCAAAGTGGAGGACTGGGTATTAAAGAAAAGACTACTCTGTGACAGAGTCCCGAGCGAGGCACACTCAGTCTAAATTGGGATGGACCATTTGATGTTGTTAGCATCAGTCGCCCTGGCTCCTACAAACTCAGAAGTTCCGATGGCAAGACCATTGGCCATCCATGGAACGCCGATTACCTAATGTACTATTACAAGTAAACTCACATTGTACAAGTGTTGAGCTATAGCCATTCGACATCTTTTGTAAGGAAGGCCATCTAGCACGAACATAATAAAGAGGTGATTAAGACAACTTCATCCTAGCTCTTGTACATTCCTAGCACCAGAACACTTGGTCTCACCCTGACGTAACAAAATTCTAACTCAAAACCTCAACTCAAATGACACCACATACTCGAGTTCAAAGTTTTAACATGAATGCTTTAAACATGAAATAAAGTCTAAGTATCTATCAACAAGACTACGCAAATAAACAAACATCTTCAAAGTGTATTCATTCAATTATACCCAAGTCATAGGTTGTATCCAAACAGGGGATCTATTCGAACATACCCAAGTACTAATAAATGATAGTGCAAATACTTGGCACTTAACATCAAAATAAATGGTGCAATGTCGTAAACATCTGTACACAAAAAGCCTTTAGGCACCAAACTAGTGCACGTAGGAAGTGAAGGCACTATGAATCATTCTCATCTGAGGTCGAACTCTCATTAATATCATGCTGTGTCTCGCCTCCATTGCCATCACCGTCATCCTCAGCATCTCTGGGACCATACTCACCATGCTGAGTCTCCTCATCAGCAGTGGTGCTATCCTCAAACTCCTCACCACTGCTCGGATCGAGTTCGAGGATGAAGGGTTCACCTTTTAGTTGATGTTCCTCCATCTCCTCACGGTACTTGTCGAGAATGCCTCCACTGCCGTATTGCTCAAGGATGGCCATCCATTTCTTTTTCTCAAGCTAAATCTCCCGGGTGCAATGGGGCCTGATGACATGGCGGAAAACCTAGGTGCCTAAGAACTCCCTCACAACAGTTTCCCTCACAACTAGGAGACTCTTCTTCAGCTCTTCAAGCGGGTGAGCTTCTCACACCCTTGAAGGGAGAGAGCTTCCAACACCCAAGTAGGTGAGCTTCCCACACCCTTGAAGAGAAAAAGCTTCCCACACCCAAGGGGGTGAGCTTCCCATATCCAAGGGAGAGAGCTTCCCATACCCAAGGGTATGAGCTTCCCACACCGTGGAAGAGAGAGAGAGCTTCCCACACCCAAAGGAGAGCTTCCCACACCCTTGAAGGGAGAGAGCCTCCCACACCTTGAAAGGAGAAAGCTCCACACTTTGCCTAACTACGAAAAATTCAAAAAGCCTTCCACACTCTTGCATATGAGTTTGGAAGCAAAATCTATTAATTTTCTTCAAAAAATAGCTTCAACCGAAAGGTACAACAAAAATTCAAAAAGCCTTCCACACTCTTGCTTAAGAGTGTGGAAGAAAAACCTATTTATGTGGTTCAAAAAGCTTCAACCGAAAGCTTCAACAAAAAATTCAAAAAGCCTTCCACACTCTTGCTCAAAAGTGTGGAAGCAAAATCTATTTATGGTGCCCAACAAAAGCTTCAATACATAGGACGCAACTACAACATGTAAAAGCTTCACACACTCTTGATCAAGATAGTGTGAAGCAAAATCAATTTATGGTGCCTAACGATTAGCTTCAACTATTCAAGTTATGTGTCCACCCTAAAAGCTTCACCTAGAAAGCTTCAACCTAAAAGCTTCACCTACAAAGCTTCAACATATAAGCTTCACCTACAAAGCTTCAACATATAAGCTTCACCTACAAAGGTTCAACATAAAAGTTTCACCTACAAAGCTTCAACCAAAATGCTTCACCTACAAAGCTTCAATCTAAAAGCTTTACCAACAAAGCTTCAACCTAAAAGCTTCACCTACAAAGCTTCAACCTAAAAGCTTCAACCTAAAAGCTTCAACCAAAAAGCTTCACCTACAAAGCTTCAACCTAAAAGCTTCACCTACAAAGCTTCAACCTAAAAGCTTCACCTACAAAGCTTCAACCAAAAACCTTCACCTACAAAGCTTCAACCTAAAAGCTTCACTGACAAAGCTTCACCTACATAGCTTCAACCACAAAACTTCACCTATAAAGCTTTAACAAAAAAAAAAAAAAAAAAAAAGCTTCAACACTAAAACATGTAAAAGCTTCACACATTCTTGATCAAGATAGTGTGAAGCAAAATCAATTTATGGTGTAATAGAAATAGCTTCAACTATGCAAGCTATGTGCCCAAACAATAAACCTACACCCATTAAACCACAACCATAAAATGTTACCTATTAAACTATTTTTCAAACACAAACATTTGCCACAAATTTTATAAAAAAAAATCACAAAACTCAAGATTTTTGGCATTCTATGTAACAACAATCATATGAACAAAAACTTTAAACATAAATTTTCTTATCCTTTCTTTCCATTCACGAGGTCCCTGTTACATATTATATAAATTTTCTTATCCTTTCTTTCCATTCACGACGTCCCTGTTACATATTATACAATCATTTGTGTATAGCTTCAGTCATAAACAAAAGCACAATTAACCAATCAAATCCCAAGTACTTTGACACCTTAAAAAAAAAGGAGGATGAGTGTTGGAACTCTGAAGCTGCAAACCACGGCACCCACCAACTTCCTGCAAATAGCCCAAGACAACCTAGCTTCTACAACCAGCACCTAAACACTCAATTTTTAGAAAAATTAGGCGAAGCAACTCATAAGTCTACACCATGATCCACTACCTTAATCCCATAAACCCCCAATGAATTAACACCTGCAGACCATATAACCTTCACTGCTATGCCTCATTTCCCTTCATCCACCAGCTGCAACCTTCAACCCAACCTTCAAACCTTCATCCACTAGCTGCAACCTTCAACCAAACCTTCAAACCTTCCCAGCCGCATTATTGCGCAAAAGCTCCACCCTCAGACCCTTAGCCCACCTGTGAACCCATCACTGACCCACCTGTAAGTTCGCAGCCGCCAACGATACCACCAGAAGGTCCACTGTAGACCTCTGAACAGAATGGGATGGCTTGGTCCTGGGGGGCAAGGTTGAAAAGGGTGGAGCACGGGGTTAAGGGCAATCGAAGGGACGGTGAGTGGGTGAAGTCGAAAAGGTGGGGGATGAAGTGTTTAGAAGGGACAACCTTGAGCTTGTTTTTTGGAAGGCTAAGGGAAATGGGGAAGAAGGCACGAGTGGAGCAAGGATGAAAGGTTAAGGTTTCAAACAAAGGCTGGGCCTCGGGCCATTTTCACCAAAGGCTGGGGTTTCTTTAATTGTTTCCTTGGGCCTGGAGGTACTTAATGAGGTAGCGTGCCTTTTCCCCCTTGGGCCTAGGTAATTTTTTTATAAAAAATAAAAAAAACAGAGACTTAAAGTGAAAGCTTTCTGCCTAGGCTTACAAGACTTTGGGCCTCAAAACTTAAAGGAGAAGCCTTGGGCTACAACTTGAATGAAGGAGTGAGCAATATTAAAAAGTTTCATTATCTTGACAAATTGGTAATGAGTAAGGCACGTCATTCGGTAACTTTCCTCGACCGGAGACTTTGGGGACTCCTACTATATGTTATTAAACCTCGGTACTCAGAAATTTCGTGATTACTTAGTGACTTGGATTTGTCAAGTCCCCAATCGAGAAGTTGTCCTCACACGAGAACTTAGGGGAGCACTGTTTGTACCATACTTGACCAATCCTGAAACTACCAAGTAGTGGTCAACGTCATACCTTCAAGAACCCACTGAGGGGTTCATGTTGAGGCACCCCTGCCGAAGCACAAGCGTCTCTCTCCAACCAGGAGGCCAATCACAGCACGACACATGTCAACGTCTATTTAAAGCTTATAGAGTCCCACATCAACCACAGACAGAAGCTAGAGACTCTCGTCAACTATAAAAGGAGACCATTGTCCTACAATTAATCCCTAATGTCATTATTGTACTTAAACTAGTCATTAGAACCCATTGATGATAATTATGCTTAAACTTATGTATTTATGTAAACCATTCACTATTAATGAGAACTCCTCTACTCTGTGGACGTAGCCAGACTTAGGGTGAACCATGTACATCTTGTGTTTGCTTCCCTATCTCTATCTATTTACATATTATCCACACTAGTTGACCGGAGAAACTAGGCGAAGGTCACAAACTTGACACTTTACGTTGTTCCAAAGTCTTCACTGATTTTGTGCATTAACAAATACTAAATGTTGATTCCAAGGCAATAGTTGGGATAAGAATTGTTAACACATCAGAAGCCACTCCAATTTCCACCATGAAAGAATATCCAACTCTAATTTTCTGTCAAGTCTCTTTTCTTCAAGATATAGATGTAATTCAGTTTTTTTCAACTGAAGTTGACCTATCTTGGTAAATATTATCAAATTCCTACATATAAATACAAAATAGAAACAAAGACATCAACGTACAATATAAAGATGCATATAAAAAGTATAAAAAGAGGAATAACAAATATAAATACTACCTCTAAAAGTTTGTCTCCAACTTTTTTTTTTGAGTAGGAGTTTGATTAACTGGGTTGGATACAAGAAGATGAGAGAACTTGTCCATGTAACGACCAAAAAGTGCAAACAATGTGCCAATAATATCCTTCAACTCTCTCGACTCCTTACCATAAAGCTTTTCATAACCCCACTCTACAAATTGCAATTTATAGCGATGATCAAAATCACCGCAATGGCAAGGATCAAACTATACTTTGACCAATACTTTTCAAACTTCAAATTCATATAACTCCCCATCTGTCTCATGAAATCATCACAATCTTCCATAGCATCTTGAATACAATAATGGACTTTGAACACTTTTGGGAAGAACAAGTTTGATGTAGAGTAATTTGTTCCGGAAAATAAGCAACTTCATGAAAATATCCCAAGAAATTGGAAATCTTCTCTATTTTATCCCACTCTTCCAAGGATGGACATGAACTAAAATTAGAATCAACAAGTGCGAAATTGAGAAAAGCACAACGATAGAAAATAGCACTATCAAGCATTGTATATGTTGAATTCCATCTAGTAGGAACATCTTGTCTCAACCCTCTTTTACTACCTGCCAACCTTACTAGTGCAACGCAAGCAAAAAAACTTATTTTTTCTCCCTTCTAAACACTTTATATATTTGATGCACTCACGAACTTTCGTCACTGATCCATCAATTTCCTTTAGTCCATCTTGGACTATCAAGTTTAGAATGTGAGCACAACAATGAACATGGAAGAACTTTCCATCCATTAATAGCAAACCTCTAAAATTTAATTGTTTCTTCAATAGCTCAACAGAACAATCATTTGCAGAGGCATTATCCAAAGTAATGGAAAAAAGTTTCTTTTCAATCCCCCACTTAACTAATAAGGCGTTAATTTTTTCAGACAAAGCAACCCCGGTATGTGGAGGAGACATATGACAAAAATTTAAAATTCTTTTATGCATTTTCCATTCTTTGTCAACAAAGTGAGCTGTGAGTGTGAGATATCCATTAGTTGCAACAGAAGACCATAGGTCAGATGTCAAACAAATTCTTCCCTCAATTGTATTTAACCAATCTTGAAGTCTTATCTTTTCATCTTCAAACATCCTCAACACATGTTTCTTAATGGTATTTCTACATGGCAATTTGATATCAAGAGATATGTATTTAAACAAAGTTCTAATGCCCCCATATTCAACAAACCTAAAAGGCAAATCATGCTTAACTATAGCCTCAATCAATAGCTCATAAAAACTAATATGGTAAAACTGAGGAGAACGTAATCCAACTTGAGATTTCTTCATATCAATGTGATGTTTTTTACTACACGAATCCATATGATTCAATAGGTTTTTCGTCCCACAATTACTATCACATACGTAAACTGTCCCACAGTTTTTACACTTCGCATGTTGTTTATTATCAGGCCCAATAGGCAATTCTTCAAACAAAGTCCAAACACGTGATCTCTTGTGACGTATCTTACGTACTCGTATACCTTTAGCCTTTCTCTTTGAAGGACTTGGTGCACTTGTTGTACCTTGTGTATCACTTAGATTAACTGTTGACATTTCCATAGCCTCAGTGTCCTCTTCATCAATATCCATCTGCACTAACCATGAATGAATAAACTGTGTAAATAGACATGAATGTAGTAGCTAAGAAATATTGAGAAATTGATAAATGGAATAGCCGTTCTACTGTTCATGGCAGTAAGAAGCTTAGCATGTGCGAGCATTATGGGGTTATGAAATTATGATTAACTAAAATGGGTTAAATATGGTGCTCCAATAAATTCAGTGAATGCCTAGGTTTCTACAATCATAAAATTTAGATGAAAAGTAAGGAGTAAAAAATGGGGAAAAAAAGATGGTGGTGAAAATTGAAAAGCCATTTTGCAAAATGTATGGTGAGACATCAAACTTAATAGTTAACATTCAAGAGTGTACAGATGCTATAGTCTTGATTCTACTCAAGCAGTAAGAATTTTGAGTGAGGTTATGTCTAGAATCATATCACTGGATCAAAACTGAAGTCATTGAACATATTCAAGAAAATTGAAAACTCTACATAATTTATTTCTTGTTGTAGAAGCATTTTGAGTGATTCTACTCAAGTAGTAAGAATTTTGGCTGAAATCATGAGGAAAAGAATGGTAAGACATCAAACTTAACATTCAAGATTGAACTTAATATTCCTCAATTACGATGAAATTGTTGTGTGAAAATCCGATAGCCTAAAATCAGTTGTAATTATTGAGATATCCAATTGCAGATCCTTTTCTTAAAAGCAAAATGTTGAAGACCAAAATACCACCAAGGCTACTAATTTTCTGAAAAGCAACCTAAGATGCAATTTGAGAGCAGAAAAGAAAACACTACTATACTCAAAGAGAGATCCTGATACATGTCAATACACCATGCCAAAAAACGAAAAGAAGAATACAAGAATCTTGATGGTGAAAACATTAATGTCTTTAAGGAAATAACATGCTATCAATTGATGTAGAATGCACTTTTTCAATCATTTTCTGAGACTCAAGTTCTACTCCTTTGGCTTATCTAGTTACAGCCCAAACTAAATAGCATGATTTTTGTCAAGATACAAACTAAATAGCATAAACAATCCAATTAACGAGAATGCAAGTGACAACACATGCATTTTCAGAGAATGCAGAAGATAAGCCTTCATAGTCTCCCACAATACATTCACATGATTGAAACCTAGTTAACCAAATAGTATAAACAATCCAATTAACGAGAAAAAAACACAACATATGCTAATTAAGTCACGTAATTAATGATCATCAAGAAATAAAGTAAGGAAATTGAGATTTGAGAAAGTAGAAAAAAAATTAAAAAATTAAAAAAAAAACCCTAGAAACCCAAAATCTCCAATTCAATCACATACAGAAAGCATCATTTACACAACAAAAGCAAAATCGCAATTGAAATTATCGAACACAAATCAACTAATTCCGAATTAATTCGAAGCTGTTCTGAAGTGACCACCAAAAATCAAGCCCAAGTAAAAACTGAGAAAAAATAGACGAATATAATCTGCAAAAACGAAAAGTAATCGAAATGAAAGAAGAGGTGGAAGGGAATCAGAGCTTACCAGAGAGAGTTCAGTAAAATTTTTGTGGAAGAAGATGAGGGAGATAACTGGAGCCAGAAGGGAAGGAGCACAGAAAGTCAGAGAGCAACGGCGTGCGTGAGAGAGAGTGAGCCGTGAGGGTTTTCTGTTAAGACTATTGAAATTACACAAAAGTCCTCAATAATGGGTGTTAATGGGTGGTTAACGGGTTTCGCAGGTTACCCAAAATGACTTGTTATTTAACAGGTGATTAACAGGTTGACCTGTTAACCACCCGACCCGTTTATCACTCACGCGAATACTAATTTTAACGGGTCGGGTCGGGTTGAAAATGCCATGTCTACTCAAAACAACAGGTACCTGGACTCTTGTTCTCCATCTTTAAATCAAAACTTAGTTAGCTGTAAATGGGTTTTTAGAATCAAAAGAAAGTCAAATGGTTCAACTGATAGATACAAGGCTTGTAGCTAAGGGCTTCCATCAGTATAAAGGTATTGGTTTTAAAGAGACATTCAATCCTGTTGCAAAACCTTTAACTATTAAAATTTTGCTCACACCTACAGTTCAATATGATTGGTTCCTCAATCAACTTGATATCAACAATGCATTCTCAATGGAACTTTGAAAAAAGGTGTCTACATGCAGCAACTTGCAGGTTTTATTAACTCTTCTCAGCCCTTTTTTGTGTGCAAATGAAATAAATCCCTATATTGCTTAAAGCAAGCCCCTAGGGCATGGTATGACAAGTTGTTCACTACATTGCTTAGTCTTTGGCTTCTCAAATTCTCAATCTGACTGCTCATTATTTGTGGCTTTCTTGGTTTGGAAGTTCACAAATCAAAGGAAGGTATTTTTTTTTCTTTCTCAAGGCAAGTATGATTTGGATATCCTTGTTAAAACTCATATGGAAGGTTGTAAACCTTGTTCTACTCCTCTTGGTACTAAAAAATTGGATCGCACTGGCACTTTATTGTTTGATCCATAGGAATATAGATCAATTGTTGGAGCTCTTTAGTATTTGACTTGGATTAGACCAAATCTTTCTTTGCAGACAACCAAGGTGTGTCAGTTTTTCATTGTCCAAGAGAAACACATTTTCAAGCAGTGAAAAGAATTCTGAGATTCTTAAAGGGCTATGTAAATCAAGGCTTGTGGTTTAAGAAAAGTTCCTTGAATTTAAATGCCTTCTCTGATGCAGATTGGGCTGGATGTGTCTTTGACAGGAGGTCTACAAGTGGGTACTGTGTTTACTTAGGCACTAATATCATTAGTTGGAGTGCAAAGAAGCAACATACTATTGCTCGTTCATCAAATAAAGTTGAATATAGGTCTTTAGCCCTCACTGCTATTGAACTGACATGGATTTGTAAAATCTTCAAAGACATTGCCTTTCCTCTTACTCAAGTTCCCTAGCTTTAGTACTGGTTTGGTATTGAAGTGCTTTTATAAAAAGTGGGTATAAAAAAAACACTGAGCTCAAAAAGATGTTTGGTAAACACTTAAAAACAGCTTATTTTCACAGTTTCGGGTGAAAAAAAGCTGAAAACGTGAAGCAGCAAAAATGAGCTTATTCTCACAGCACAGTAGAAGTAGTTTTTTTTCAAAGCACAGCAATACCAAACCAGCCCTTAGTGTGATAATGTTTCTACAATTCTCTTAGCATCTAATCATGTGTTTAAAGCTCACACGAAACATGTGGAAATAGATTGTCACTATATTCGTGAGCTTATCCTAGCCATTTTACTCCAAGTTTTGTATGCGAGTACACATCACTAGATTGCAGACATTCATACAAAATCCTCGTCCAAAGCTCAGTTCAAATATCTCTTATCCAAGCTTTCTCTTCGTGATCCTCTGTTTAGCTTGAGGGGGTGTAAAGGGACATCTAGTTAGTTTAGTTAGTTTGTACAGCTGTCATATGGTTGTAAACATTGTAACTAATCCCAATTTAGTTAGTTAAATAGATGTGATTAGTCACTACGCTTTATCTGTAAAGTGTAAATATACTGAGATGTAATTTCTTCCTCATTAAGTAAAGTAATACAAAGTATTCTTTCTTATACTTCCGAGTGATTTTTAATGAAGCACCTTCATGCTTAGTAAAAATTTTGACGCGTTTAGCATAAGTGCTTTTTAGGGAAAGCAATCTCAAACGGGCAATCTATATTGTGCTTCTCTTCCCCTTTGCATTTGCATTTGGTATGCCTCGTTGGAATGGAGTCTATCAGTTTCCCTTTCTTTCCATTTTTTCCAAATTATATTAGGAATCAGCTTTTGTTTCCTAATAGATCCACCTCTTTAATCATCTCTACTCATATATACAAGTAGAAGTGCTATGAAAGGCAAAGTCTTAACTCGTATTAGAGTTTTTTAATTACATGTTAGGAGGACGATCAAGCAAGATTAGTGGCCCCTTAATTTGCCAGGATGTCATTCCTGAAATATGACACCACTGTGGTGTTTTTATCTGCTCCGCCTACCTGCACTTGTGTAGCATGTTTTCCGTCGTAGAGGTCATTATCGGTGGTTGGACGACGTCGTTATCAGTGGTTGGGGTTGAGCATGCCAAAGTGAAACTGATTGAAACGTCTCTATTCGTCTATAATTCAAGAAAACTTATCGTTTGACAGACAGAAACGAGAAAAGAGAAAGGCTGGCTGTGAAAATCACAACACATGACACAAAGAACATGGTATATAAGTGAATCCACATCAATCACCAACTAAGATAATTCAAAGAATTGTTCAAAAAAACATTACATCTTTAATTTATAATTGTGCTAAATAGGTACATGTTCTAAAAGAGAAGTATGAAATAGGAACCTCCAACATAACATTTTGCTTTCTATCTTTCTTTTATAATTGTTTCGCAGCTGCAGTAATGACATGGAAAGCATGAACTGGCACTGCTTCATCTAGTTTCGAATCTTTCCATGCACGAATTGCAATTGTATACCCTGCACCTCCTCTTCTATCTCATTTTGTTTTTCAAACAGAAAGAAGAATTGAATCCAATCAAGTTTATTCTTGTTTTTTATCAAATGTGTACTTGTAGCTATCCTCATCTGCGAAACCAATACTCGGATCATTCCCTTCCTTAATCGCCTTCCTTACATCCTCAATCTTCTCAAGAATTCCCTTGATGGCTTGATAAGGGCATATTTATGCACCTTAGTTAGCTTGTTCTTGTGCATTTATGTTGTTTTTCCTTAGTTAAAGTAGTCTTTTAAGCTAGTTTGATGTATTTTCAGGTTTTAAGGGCAAAGTATGCAAAAGGATGCATTTTGGAGCCTTTTGGAGCACATTTGAGCTTGGAATGGACATCATATGCTTGGAGCCAAGGGGATGGACGAATTTGAAGTTCAAGAGAGGCTAGGAATGTGCAAAAGAGTTGAAGAAATAAATCCAAGTCAAAGAAGATAAGGAATCAGCTACAAAGAAGGAGAATTATCCAAAACATTATCCAAAACTACCTTATCTTAACCTTATCTTATCCAACCTTATCTTATCTTATCAAGCCTTATCTTATCTTATCCTATCCTAATCCTTTCCTAACTTAATTCCTGCTGTAAAAGGGTTTTAATTTCAGTTTAGGAGACGTAAAAACCTGATTTCCTTGCCTTGCAAGGCTTTCTAGAAACCTTATCCCTCCTTATCCAAACCTGCCGCACCTTAGGCCTCTTCCCATTAAAAATCTGATTGTTTTAAACCTATTTACGGATGGATTTGGCTTTCTAGAAGTCCTAATCTGATTTACCTGGGGTTTTTGGTGCCTATATATATATTTCTACACCCTTTGCCGCAGGTACCACCCTCCATATACATCATTCACGCCATCTACACTACACACAACCCTTGCCGCAGCCTTCATCACCACACCACCATACTTCCTGACCTTGCCGCACCATCCATTTCCCCTAAACACTACGGCACCACTCCATATCCTTTCACCCATACACCTAAGTCCCTAAACCTGTCCCGAGTCCCTGTGACACGGCAAAGAAGAGGAGAAGAAGCCTTGGACGTGCATGCCATTCAAGTTCGAATTGCTGGAAGTTTTAGGTGTTTCCTTTCCTTTGATTTCAATGTTTAAATTCAATACTCTTTGTTTTGTACGTATGAGGAACTAAACCCCCCTTGGCTAGGGGGGGATTCGAAACCATGTTTATGCTTGCTATATGACTTGATTACCTCTAATTGCGTTTCATAAGTTGTGAATTCAATTTACTTATCTATTTGAATTAAACTGATTTGTGTGTGTTGGTTGAGAGTGCACGCTTAATTGTCATGCATAAATCTAATGCTAGGATATAAGGAAGTTTCACCTAATCGTTACAAACTTATATTCACAAGTAGTGAAGGTTGATGATCTCAATTGTGTTAAGTAAATTCGTGGCATAAGTATCATGCGCTTTCATAGTTACAAGTGCCTCGTCAATACTTATGATTTCCATTGAACGTAATGATCTTTGATTGTATCTCTAGTATGCGCTTTCATATAGAGAACTCTTGAAGAATAATTTGATTGTGATGCGCATTTTCCGTCCAATTCATTGACATAAGGGAAATCTGAAAGTTAATTTAAGCGGACCTAATTAACTTGGAGTGTTGAGAATTCGTGGTTTATTGAATTGCAATTAGAAATCGTTTTGTATGCAAGTATGACATGTGTGGAGAAGAACCCCTTAGCTAGCCTTCCATCCATTCATTTAAACCAAATTCATTTTAAAATCTGTTTTGTTTTACAAAGTTTATGTTTTGTTTTCAAATTCGTCAAAACCAATTCCCCCTTTATTTTGAAGTGTCAAATTAGTTAGAAAGTGATTTAAGTTTGTGTTTTTAAGTGTCTTGAGTCCAGTTATAACATATTTTCGTCCAAATTCTTCCTTACTGCTCAAAACTGCCCAGAAAGTGGTTTTAAGACAGTTTTGAGTGTTTGTTTGCTGTTTTGAGTCTTTTGGTTTGTTTTAGTGTTTTAAAGTATAGTTTTGCATTCTTTGAGTCTAATTTAGTGTTTTAAGTTTTTGAGTCAGTTTTCAAGTGACTTAGCAATCCCTCCTAATCCCCGGCCTAGAACGATCCCTACTTACATACTTTGCTACAATTGATAAAAAAAGGGTTTAATTTGTGAGCTTATATATTTCGCATCAAATTTTTCGCGCCGTTGCCGGGGATTAGCAACTTTGCTAATCCCTTGGATTGTTATTTTCGTTTGGTTTAATTAGATCAGATTAAGACCTTGTTTTTGTTTCCTGTTTTAGGTACTAGTGTATGACTTGAAATTCTCAACCCGTTCACGCACATATCTTGGATTTTAACGACGATTTTGAGCGAGATTTGAGAAGGAAGAGGAAGCACCCAGAACCTGATCTACTTAGTTCAAGTTCTAATTCTGAATCTGAAGTTGAAATTGAAGAAGATTTGGAAGAGGAGCAAGACATGGCTGCAGATAATCGAACGATCAAAGAACTTTCAGCCTCGGGATTAGACAATGCAACCCCTTTATGCATTCAATATCCTAGGGCAGCCGAGGGCAAAACTGATGAATTCGAATTGAAGTCTAGCTTGTTGCACCACATTCCCAAATTCCATGGGTTGTCCATGGAAGATCCTAACAAACACTTGAAAGAATTCGAAGTAGTGTGTTCAAGCATGACCCCCGTCAATGTCGATGGGAGTATTTTGAAGATGAAGGCCTTTCCCTTTTCTCTCTTGGAAAAGGCGAAGGATTGGTTGTATGAATTGGCTCCCGGAACTGTCACATCGTGGGAGAGCATGAAACGGGCTTTCTTGGAGAAGTTTTTCCCAACTTCTGGAGTCATCACCATACGAAAAAGGATAAGTGGAATTCAGCAAGAAGAAGGTGAGTCTTTTCCTACGTATTATGAACGTTTTAAATCTCTTATTGCTTCATGTCCACAACATCAGATGAAGGAGGAACTTCTCCTACAATACTTCTACGAGGGACTTCTACCAATCGAACGTCAAATGTTAGATGCCTCAGCGGGAGGAGCCTTGGTGGACAAGAAATTAAACCCTCTTTTTATCAATTGTAGCAAAGTATGTAAGTAGGGATCGTTCTAGGCTGGGGATTATGAGGGATTGCTAAATCACTTGAAAACTGACTCAAAAACTTAAAACAAAGTTAAAACACTAAATTAGACTCAAAGAATGCAAAACTATACTTTAAAACACTAAAACAAACCAAAAGACTCAAAACAGCAAACAAACACTCAAAACTGTCTTAAAACCACTTTCTGGGCAGTTTTGAGCACTAAGGAAGAATTTGGACGAAAATATGTTATAACTGGACTCAAGACACTTAAAAACACAAACTTAAATCACTTTCTAACTAATTTGACACTTCAAAATAAAGGGGGAGTTGGTTTTGACGAATTTGAAAACAAAACATAAACTTTGTAAAACAAAACAGATTTTAAAATGAATTTGGTTTAAATGAATGGATGGAAAGCTAGCTAAGGGGTTCTTCTCCACACATGTCATACTTGCATACAAAACGACTTCTAATTGCAATTCAATAAACCACGAATTCTCAACACTCCAAGTTAATTAGGTCCGCTTAAATTAACTTTCAGATTTCCCTTATGTCAATGAATTGGACGGAAAATGCGCATCACAATCAAATTATTCTTCAAGAGTTCTCTATATGAAAGCGCATACTAGAGATACAATCAAAGATCATTACGTTCAATGGAAATCATAAGTATTGACGAGGCACTTGTAACTATGAAAGCACATGATACTTATGCCACGAATTTACTTAACACAATTGAGATCATCAACCTTCACTACTTGTGAATATAAGTTTGTAACGATTAGGTGAAACTTCCTTATATCCTAGCATTAGATTTATGCATGACAATTAAGCGTGCACTCTCAACCAACACACACAAATCAGTTTAATTCAAATAGATAAGTAAATTGAATTCACAACTTATGAAACGCAATTAGAGGTAATCAAGTCATATAGCAAGCATAAACATGGTTTCGAATCCCCCCCTAGCCAAGGGGGGTTTAGTTCCTCATACGTACAAAACAAAGAGTATTGAATTTAAACATTGAAATCAAAGGAAATGAAACACCTAAAACTTCCAGCAATTCGAACTTGAATGGCATGCACGTCCAAGGCTTCTTCTCCTCTTCTTTGCTATGTCACAGGGACTCGGCACAGGTTTAAGGACTTAGGTGTATGGGTGAAAGGATGTGGAGTGGTGCCGTAGTGTTTAGGAGGAATGGATGGTGCGGCAAGGTCAGGAAGTATGGTGGTGTGGTGATGAAGGCTGCGGCAAGGGTTGTGTGTAGTGTAGATGGCGTATGTATATGGAGGGTGGTACCTGCGGCAAAGGGTGTAGAAATATATATATAGGCACCAAAAACCCCAGGTAAATCAGATTAGGACTTCTAGAAAGCCAAATCAATCCGAAAATAGGTTTAAAACAATCAGATTTTTAATGGGAAAAGGCCTAAGGTGCGGCAGGTTTGGATAAGGAGGGATAAGGTTTCTAGAAAGCCTTGCAAGGCAAGGAAATCAGGTTTTTACGTCTCCTAAACTGAAATTAAAACCCTTTTACAGCAGGAATTAAGTTAGGAAAGGATTAGGATAGGATAAGATAAGATAAGGCTTGATAAGATAAGATAAGGTTGGATAAGATAAGGATAAGATAAGGTAGTTTTGGATAATTCTCCTTCTTTGTAGCTGATTCCTTATCTTCTTTGACTTGGATTTATTTCTTCAACTCTTTTGCACATTCCTAGCCTCTCTTAAACTTCAAATTCGTCCATCCTCTTGGCTCCAAGCATATGATGTCCATTCCAAGCTCAAATGTGCTCCAAAAGGCTCCAAAATGCATCATTTTGCATACTTTGCCCTTAAAACCTGAAAATACATCAAACTAGCTTAAAAGACTACTTTAACTAAGGAAAAACAACATAAATGCACAAGAACAAGCTAACTAAGGTGCATAAATATGCCCCTATCAAATTCCCCCACACTTAACTTTTGCTAGTCCTCGAGCAATACAAAACGAAACAAAGTAAACAAAACGAAACAAAACAAGTATAACATAACCTAAACCTTCCAACAATTGTCTCAGGGATTTCCAATGCACATGACATGTTAAAAATCATCATTCCCATAGATTTTGGCCATCTTTACGCTTAAGCACATACTTAATCATAGTCACTACTTACTAGTTCACAAATAACCAATTAAAACGATGTTTTGAATGTAGTAACATGCCTTAGAGAATTCCCTCAATTCCTTACAAGATATGCACTCAATCTTCACTCAGATTTTCTAACTACACACCCTACACTAGTTATATGTGAGAAGATTGATGTAAATATGAAAACGAACACTCACATATCTGTATAACAAGAAAAGCAATTTCCAGAGTTAATAACATGTTTAGATATGATCTCATGAATGGAATGCTACTACTTAGATGCGAGAACCAGTGACACCATATGCTCAAACCAAATTCAAACTCCACAAATTGAATCACATAACACTCAAGATTGAAGTTAAGGGTTGAAACGGGGCTAAGGGAAATGGTTAAGAAAGAAAGGATAGGAAAACAAACGTTGTTAAAGCAATAGCAAGCAAAATAATGAAACCGAACTTAGAATTTCCTTTAGCATGCAGAAATCAACTTGTAAACACAAAGGGAAGATTCAAGCAACAATTAGGGCCAGATTCAATGTTTTGGACCCTTCCTTCAACAAACAACACTTGAGAACTCTTTTTTCACATCTTTTCAACTCCTTTTTCATTCTTTTCACAACTTTTTCTTTTTTTCTTTCAATTTTCCACGAATTTTTCTTCTTCTTTTTTTTTTCTTTTCTTTGCCGTGCCTCATTCAAGACTTTGGCACACCCACAACAAAACTCACTTCCCCCACACTTGTTTTCTGCCAAACAATGATCAAAAGGAATTCATATTGAGTCATGCGTTACTATGCTTTAAGAACAAAGGTATGGATGGTCCTAATCTAGGCTAGGTGAGGATAATGTGGGTTAACAAAGAACATAGGCTAAACAAGGCTCAACGGGGTTAAAACCTACAAAACACAATGAAATAGGGAGATACGGCAATTTGGCTATGGTGGTCTCTACACAACTTCATCTTGAATATGTGTTATGCAAATCAATAACATGCTTAGAATGAATTGGGCATGAGTTCTAGTGTTTGGAACTAAATGATGAAACGCCTTCTAAGTAGCAACCAAGCAAAGAATAATGAGATCATGCAACGACTTTAGAAAACAACAATGCACAGATTATTAACTCTCCAAATAAACTTTTAGGCTCAAGTCTCACAAGGTTGTAGCGTTAGTTTGAGTTCCTTCCTTCAAGCATGTTACAAAAACTGATTTTTCTTTTATGATTGCATGTGAATTCATAAGTTATAACCACAACCAAGCATAAACCAAAGAGTAAATCAAACTTTCATCCATGTTTACAACTCTCTTAAACAGTCATGCAATTACAAACCGAATCCTTATCATTGTGTTGGAAGGTACCCTAAGACACAAACAAACACACAAAAACAACTCTTTTTTTGGGTCTTTTTGTAAAACAATTTTTCAAATTTTTATGGGATTTTCGGATTTTTGAGTCAAAACACACTAAAACACACCAAAACAGCTTAAAAACACTTAAAAACAGCAAGGAACAACATTAGAAGTTATGGGTGATAAAACCCTACGAATTTGCATCAAAACACTTTGGTTACCCCCTACACTTAAATCAAACATTGTCCTCAATGCTTCAAGCATAAACTAACACAAATAAACAACAAACAAACAAAACAGCAACTAAACAATAAACAAGGCAGAAACGAAAACAACAACAAAGAGAAGGGTTTAGGAACGCAAATCTGGAATTGGAGTGCTCCCTAGGTCTTCCTTTGTTGAATGCATGGGTTGCCTCCCAAGTAGCGCTTGCTTTAACGTCGTACAGCCGGACGAAACGCCCATTCATTCCAGATTGGTACCTACGGCATCCAAGGAGATGTCATCCACGGTTTGCTCCACAAAGCTCTCACGATATGGCTTCAATCTGTGCCCAGTCACCTTGAATTCTTGTCCACTTTTCAAGCTTTTGATTTGCACTGCACCATGAACAAAAACATTAGTAACAACAAATGGGCCAACCCACTTAGAACGTAACTTACCAGGAAACAACCGAAGACGGGAATTCAATAGCAACACTTTCTGCCCAATTGAGAATGATTTGCCACGAATCATTTTGTTTACTTTGTTTCGTTTTGTTTTGCTTGAGGACTAGCAAAAGTTAAGTGTGGGGGAATTTGATAGGGGCATATTTATGCACCTTAGTTAGCTTGTTCTTGTGCATTTATGTTGTTTTTCCTTAGTTAAAGTAGTCTTTTAAGCTAGTTTGATGTATTTTCAGGTTTTAAGGGCAAAGTATGCAAAATGATGCATTTTGGAGCCTTTTGGAGCACATTTGAGCTTGGAATGGACATCATATGCTTGGAGCCAAGAGGATGGACGAATTTGAAGTTCAAGAGAGGCTAGGAATGTGCAAAAGAGTTGAAGAAATAAATCCAAGTCAAAGAAGATAAGGAATCAGCTACAAAGAAGGAGAATTATCCAAAACTACCTTATCTTATCCTTATCTTATCCAACCTTATCTTATCTTATCAAGCCTTATCTTATCTTATCCTATCCTAATCCTTTCCTAACTTAATTCCTGCTGTAAAAGGGTTTTAATTTCAGTTTAGGAGACGTAAAAACCTGATTTCCTTGCCTTGCAAGGCTTTCTAGAAACCTTATCCCTCCTTATCCAAACCTGCCGCACCTTAGGCCTTTTCCCATTAAAAATCTGATTGTTTTAAACCTATTTTCGGATGGATTTGGCTTTCTAGAAGTCCTAATCTGATTTACCTGGGGTTTTTGGTGCCTATATATATATTTCTACACCCTTTGCCGCAGATACCACCCTCCATATACATACGCCATCTACACTACACACAACCCTTGCCGCAGCCTTCATCACCACACCACCATACTTCCTGACCTTGCCGCACCATCCATTCCCCCTAAACACTACGACACCACTCCATATCCTTTCACCCATACACCTAAGTCCCTAAACCTGTCCCGAGTCTCTGTGACATAGCAAAGAAGAGGAGAAGAAGCCTTGGACGTGCATGCCATTCAAGTTCGAATTGCTGGAAGTTTTAGGTGTTTCCTTTCCTTTGATTTCAATGTTTAAATTCAATACTCTTTGTTTTGTACGTATGAGGAACTAAACCCCCCTTGGCTAGGGGGGGATTCGAAACCATGTTTATGCTTGCTATATGACTTGATTACCTTTAATTGCGTTTCATAAGTTGTGAATTCAATTTACTTATCTATTTGAATTAAACTGATTTGTGTCTGTTGGTTGGGAGTGCATGCTTAATTGTCATGCATAAATCTAATGCTAGGATATAAGGAAGTTTCACCTAATCGTTACAAACTTATATTCACAAGTAGTGAAGGTTGATGATCTCAATTGTGTTAAGTAAATTTGTGGCATAAGTATCATGCGCTTTCATAGTTACAAGTGCCTCGTCAATACTTATGATTTCCATTGAACGTAATGATCTTTGATTGTATCTCTAGTATGCGCTTTCATATAGAGAACTCTTGAAGAATAATTTGATTGTGATGCGCATTTTCCGTCCAATTCATTGACATAAGGGAAATCTGAAAGTTAATTTAAGCGAACCTAATTAACTTGGAGTGTTGAGAATTCGTGGTTTATTGAATTGCAATTAGAAATCGTTTTGTATGCAAGTATGACATGTGTGGAGAATAACCCCTTAGCTAGCCTTCCATCCATTCATTTAAACCAAATTCATTTAAAAATCTGTTTTGTTTTACAAAGTTTATGTTTTGTTTTCAAATTCGTCAAAACCAATTCCCCCTTTATTTTGAAGTGTCAAATTAGTTAGAAAGTGATTTAAGTTTATGTTTTTAAGTGTCTTGAGTCCAGTTATAACATATTTTCGTCCAAATTCTTCCTTAGTGCTCAAAACTGCCCAGAAAGTGGTTTTAAGACAGTTTTGAGTGTTTGTTTGCTGTTTTGAGTCTTTTGGTTTGTGTTAGTGTTTTAAAGTATAGTTTTGCATTCTTTGAGTCTAATTTAGTGTTTTAACTTTGTTTTAAGTTTTTGAGTCAGTTTTCAAGTGATTTAGCAATCCCTCCTAATCTCCGGCCTAGAACGATCCCTACTTACATACTTTGCTACAATTGATAAAAAGAGGGTTTAATTTGTGTGCTTATATATTTCGCATCATGGCTAAATCGAATGCGTCCTCGGTCTCTAATCTAGACCTGGGATCCGCATATACCAGATTCGGTATTAGCCTTATAACCTCCTCTCTCATGGCCAATTCTTTCTCCTTTGAAATTCCAAGCAAGATTTCCTCAATGCTTCCTGGCATATCATCCGCAACCCTCACAGGAATATACACAGAGTAGCTGCTATGATTCTTTGGCAAATGCCACAAATATTGGGAATAAGCGGCACCAGGGTGAAAGAAAACCGGAATACAACCTGCCAGAGTAGAATCAAAAGTTGATCTCCTGGTGTATGAATCCCCTCCAGGCTGCAAGCAATAAACCGAGCTCTGAAACACCCTCATAACACTCGACGCGTTGTCACAATCTATGTTACCACCCAAACAGCAATCTATTAACTTGCATCTACTTGAAGCTACGCACTGATCAATAATCTTCCCTCGAATTGAAATCTGCTGGTCAGGCCTTGGTGCCCCAGCAAAAGTGAACAAGTAAGGCCTTTCTAGTTTCCTCATTTTGCTTTGCCATTGAACCAAATCAACATCCTCCGCGGGATGAAAATTTGTCGGATAAGGTATAGCAATGTCATTGTTCCAAGAGCTTCCTTCGACCGAAAACATAGTCATGTTCATAGACTCAGGCAACCACCTGAGCTTACTACCCCAATCCGAAACATCATCCGTCTGCCTCCTGAAGTCCCAAGAAATTCTCCCGGCAACTAAGAAATGGTCCCTCCCCCACATTTTCGCCCACTCGGGTTTTCTCGCCAGCCAACTAACAAGTTGTTTCGCCGAAGCGTCTCTAACCGTGAAATTAGAATCCCACAGATGGAGGCTCGCATCAAGACCGGCATAAAACGGGACATAAACCGCCGAAGCCTGACTGGAGACTTTCGTCAGGCACTTGTAGTGCTTCATCATGTTGTGGAATATGAACTCCAGCAAGAACTGGTTCGTGGAAAACCAACTCCTGTTAGACAAAACCCCTTCCGAGTTTTCGATTTCGGGACCGAAACCATAATTCTCAAAGTAGATACATAAATTTGGCTTGTCAGTTCCTCTGGTGAGAAATTTACAGTTTTTTACCAAGTCGGAGTTAAATATTTCAGGAAGATCGTCGTGCATATAAACGTAACGGCCAAAGCATGATGAATCTGTGACAAAATTGTTCGAAACCCCAATTGGGTCGACTTGTTTGTTGAGCAAAAGATTGAGACTAGAGAAAGTAGAGTAATCAAATGAAAGAAATACAATGCACAAAGCCAAGGAGATGAGAAGGCCAAACCACAGTTCTTGAGAGCACTTTACTGTCGGTAGCTTCTCCATTGGTATTTGCTGCTGAGTACAAAAACCTGCGGTCACTCATAGCGCAAGAAAGAGAGAGAGATGGAGTGCGAGAAAAACGATGGAAAAATGGAAAGTAAATAAGAGAAAGGCCCCCACTGCATTAATAATGTGATGCGTATTGATAGGGCCAATGTTGGCGTTGATGGAAGTACAAAATTAACTTTAGAGAACATCATTTCCAAGCTTTGGGTGGTCCAAGTAATACTACTTTTTAAAGGTATTTTAGCAAAATGATTTTTGAGATTGTCATAACTTCATTTTAATTTCTGAGATTTAAAATCAATGGTAGTGGTCTCTGAAATTGTCCATCATAAATCATTTTGTGAAAAATCTCTGTTAAATTGAAGAAGCCATTAGTTCAAATGGAATGGTTGACAAAAATACCCTCTATTTAACTGAGATTTTTCCCGAAATGATCAAAATAATTGACAATAGACAATCTCAAAAACCACTTCTATCGATTTTAAATCTCAATGACCAAAATAATGAGTTATATCAATCTCAGAAACCATTTTGGCTAAAAAAAAATTATTTTTTTGAATAATATTCACTTTTTTGATTTCTTAAAATCAATTGTTCAAATTCTTAGAGTCAATCTTTACCATTCATTTTCTGTACCACACAGTAGTTCTCGAGAATGGTGGGCCCGGGTCGAGCTGGGCCCAAATTTGAAGGGACCGGACCAGACTCATTCTAAAATGGAATAGGGCAGGCCGGGCCTGGTATAAGAATGATGAGATTTGGAACTAGACCTAAACCGACCCATTTGAACCGGGTCGGGCTGGGCCCACGGTCCAATTCGACTGACAACGAGCTTCTGTTTCTTCTGAGAAGAAATCCTTCATCTTCATGTGTACAGAAATGATCGGGAAGGAACCACGATCAGGTTTCGATCTCTTGGTAGCACAGAAGCCAATGAAATCTACAACAATAGAGAATTCATAAATAAATCCACCTTTTCTCTTCCAATTCCAAAAGGACCATTGCAACCTTAAACAAAAAACCCAAAAAATCCAAAATCCCAATCCATTGAACATACTTTTACTTTAACTGGATACCCATACTACTATACCACAAAATTACTTGAATTTACATTTTTTTAGAAAACCTCGACGGTACGAGGGAAATTCTATTGATAACGAAAAAAGAAGTTACACCTTATCGGGGGGAAATAAACCTAACCCCTCATAATACAAGAAATAAACATGAAAAAGAAGGGGGAACATAAACCTTACCCTTCTAGATACAAGGAGTGGGAAGGTACATGAAACCTAACCCCTATAAAGCCAAACCTAAAGATCTAAACCAGCAAACAGATTAAGCAACATCACAAGGTTAAGAAAAACACAAGAAAGTGAGACAAGCCTATATGCTAAGACGTACATTAAGTTGAAATATGGAAGCCAAAAAAGCCATCATAGTTTGTGTTGGAAATGTGCCCTAAAACCAATCATATGATGATACTTTACGGACATTTCACATGTTAAACTAATCTAGTTTAATATAAAGGGCAAAGATTATTGTTTTAAGCCGTCTCATATAAATGTTATATGCTTAAACGATAAGTCCAAGGAATATGTAATAGGGAGAATGTGATCTAAAGAAGTTAGATTCATGAGACCATTCTCTTTCGAATACATATCCTAAAAGTTCCTGATCATAGGATTGCCAATTGGGCATTGACAATCCGTTAAGATCAGTACGTCCTATGTATTCTCTTAGGGAGAGTGACTGGTCTCGAGTTAATGGTGTGACTAACACCAAGACAAGTACGTAGGTGCTCAATAGAGAATGAGTCCACTGAACGCGATCAATGAGGAGTTCTCATACTCATGTCACATGAGAACTCCTGGTTGGGATAATGCAAAGTAGTCATTTGACCTGAGGCATCATAGTTGTCTTGTGGTCTGGTCCTTGATCTTTGGCTATGTCAAAGTCACTCCATCAGAGGGTGTCCACGTTATAGTTGGGGTTAAGCCACTTAGCCATGAAGGCAAGTGAATGCGCAACAAGGGATCTCTAACCTTCAAACGTTGAGGGAGAATACTCTATGATATGATTTAGAATCTCTGGCCAGAGTATGAATGAGATTTAGGAAGATGTTCCAAATCACATTCAAGGTAATCATATAAGTAAGAGAATCACATTAGATAGTAGACATGAATAAACTATTAAACCAAACAATGTGGTCAAGAGTATTGTATTAGAGAAAGACCGTATTGCATTGTAATCCCAAACTGAATAGGTTCTCCAACCTTTTCTGATTAGCTTGGGTAGCCATGACATACTGCTAGGTGTCACTCATGGCTTGTGGAAGCCCTAAAGATGTATAATCACTAAAGGGAGAATTGAAAGTAAGTTTCAATTCACAATCGATTAGTAAGAGTTCTAATCGCCCACTGCCTCGCTAAAAGGAACCTAATGGATCGCACACCGTGCAAGGTAATGATTGAAGGATATAACAAAGATGAGTAAGGATAATTAAATGGTTTAATTATTTATGGCTAAGATTAATTAATATGTTAATTAATCAAACGAATAAGTTTGTTGTAGACCTCGGGTTAGTTTTGGGCTGCAAGGCCCAATGGGATTTGAATGTCAAGCCCATTAGCTCAAGTTGTATGACAACTTGAAAACACAAAGGGCTTGAAAGCCCAATAAACCCTTAAGTGGCCGGCCATATAGAGAGGGGTAGTGAACTTGGCTTAATTGCAAGTTTGCCACTCCATTGTGATGAGGTATAAAGGCAACTTTATAGCCATTTCATCATTAGGGTTTCTTTTGGAGAAAATTGGAGAGAACTTGTCTCTCCCTTTCTCTCTAGGAGGCCGGCCCCCTTGGAGGGGATTAGCTAGCAATCCTTCCTCCTCCAAGGTCACTCATCTTCTTCCTTCACCATCATTGGTGTCGAAAATTAGAGGTCTCCTACCTTGGGGACTTTTGGAGAATCAATTCTTCCATCCATATCCATGGAGCCAAGGAGCAAGGAGACAAAGGAAAGAAGGCCCTCACATGGGTGATTAACCTTTGCTAAGCAAAGAGGTGCTTCAAAGGTATAAAAGTTTCTCAACTCCTTTCTTTAAGATTTGAGTTGAGTCATGGTTCACCATAACTACTAGGCTTTGAATTTCATGGGTAATGTTTTGTTTTGAGTGCATACAAGCATGATTCCGCCTTTAAATGTTAATTGCATGCCATAGATGTTGCTCAAATGAACATGTTTTTCACAAATTTTCCTTCAGTTTGAAAAGAAAGCAGCATGAGTCACCAATGGAGAGGAATCACGTCATACCAAAGTTGAGAGGCGTAAAAAATCATCTTCCAAATGTGGTCCAAACAAATAGACAAATGTGTACGAAGAGGCCAAGGAGGATCAAAATCAGCTGAATGGAGAACAAAAATTACACTAAAAAAGTCGCTTTCCAACAAAGACAATGACAACCTTGCTGATATGCAAATTTTTTACCAATAATAATTGCTGATAATTCTGCAAAGAAAGAGCTGTGATGGCCAATCCTTTGGCATAAATCACTAGGAAATTGACCATGGTAATCTTTGAAAGCCCCTCCACAAACAGCAGGACCAGGATTTTCTTTAGAGAAACCATTTGTATTTAGTTTAATGCAAGGAAACCAAGGAGAAGACCAAAGTATAGGAAGAATAGATGATGTCTTGCCAGTGATAGGATGGATCCCAAAGAAGAAATGATACGAGGATCAAAACCCTAAGGATAACAGGAATAAACTTCACACCATGAACGAACTCAGAATTGATAGACATGCAAAGACGATGAAAATAGATTAGGTGACCCTAAAAAGCTTATTTCAAGCTTCTTAAATAGCCAAAATAGTAGAAAGACATGCAAAAATGCAGAGATTGTGCAACTATTGGGAAATGGGCTTACGTATGTAGACATCTTAAAAAAATAGCCAAAGAATCTGAAAAAGACAGAGGTACCAAATTGACATGCTAACCACCTCCAAAGCTACCTAGATATCCAACAATTGAAGAAAAGATAAAAGTAGATTCCTCAGAATTATGTCATAAACAACAAATGGATGCCAAAAAAATACCACGTCGATGTAATGCACCTTCGGTATATTAAGAAAAAGCTGGCAAGCCAAAATGGACAGTCGAGGTGGAATAAAATGCCGCCAAATAACTTTGGCCTATGACACACCCCGACCCGGAATGTCCACTAAGACTCCGAATCGAGCTGTGCTGGCTGACACCTGGAAGGTGACGAAGCCAAAAAGTGATGATATGGAAGAATGCGAATAGATTTAAACCTAAAGGTGCCTAACTATCAGAGTGCCCTGTCAGTAGGTATGAACCCATTTCACACGTGTTGTCAGAGCATAAGTAAAGTACAGTAGTGAGGGTAAAGATCATACGCTTAGAAGTAGCCACCTGAACTGAGATATGCCACGAGTCCTTGTCGATAAAGAAACTATGCTACAAGAACCTGGAGGGGCGCAAAACAAAAGGCGTGAGTGGGCAAAAACAAAGTTTTACAAAATCACTTCAATATAAAAGTTATAACACCTCTCTGTAAAAATATATATACTTACCAGAAAAATATATACGTACTCATACTAAAAACCAACATTCAAATATTGCCATGTCCGAATAAACCATATCCAATATCAAAGCATGCAACAAATATCATCAAAGTCAATCAGGTGATATCTCAATGCATAACATTCCGGCAATGCATATAAGTCAGCCGGAGTCACCTCTTGTGGCCTGTACGGCTGAATCTATGGCTCCTCAAATAAATTCTCAATCCAAACTCTCAATCAATAACCTGCACCCATGTCGGAACCACCTGTAGTGGTTTGTACGACAAGCTGGGTATATAAAGACGCTCTGTGCTACGGTCACGTGAAGGCTGGCGACGAATCGCGGGTGACCTACAAGTCGGAACCACCTATAATGGTCTGTACGACAGGCTGACACCTACCTTGGATCCAAGGCGAGTGTACGGTGCGGGAGGTGAACGATCATGTGAAAGCTAAGCCCTACTCTGGCGGAGCACAAACGCCGATGTGCAGGTAAATGAGCCATATTCTAATCTCATCAATATCACCATAATCATCATAACAAAAACATAGACTCACCTAACTTACCTGGCGTCTGCAGTGTCTCGACATATGTTCACATAAACATATATATATATATATATATATATGGCATTCGACATGGCATTCAATTTCATAAAATCATTTAAAACATATTTTTGGGAATCAACCAAGTATGTATATGGCATTCAACATGGCATTCAATTTCATAAAATCATTTAAAACATATTTTTGGGAATCAGCCAAGTATGTGTGTGTGTGTGTGTGTGTATATATATATACACACACATATACATATATAGGTCCACAACCGTACATAACTCAATCCGGAAGATCCGCATATCAGATTTCCCATCCGTGACTTCTCATGATTCACATTATACTTATAGAACAACATGCAAAAGTTTCGTTATGATCCAACGGTTGGATCTCCGCCAATTTCTGAAACCGAGTGGCGATTAACCTTTTATTTTATGAACTTACAAATCCAATTCGGGAAGATCCATACGTCAGATTCCCGATCTGTAAGTTTCTACATTCTTCAAATATTAAGTACTACGACATATCAAACTTTGGTGACGATCCAACGGTTGGATCACCAATTCATATTTTCACCTAACGACTTATCGTAAGGAATCTGGCTCAATGATCCACCTACGTCAAACCACTATCAAAAATGAATTTAGGTCAAAAATGAATTTAGGATATCAAACATAGCCTAAAAATAATATTGACGGCCCACTGGCCACGCGTTGCCGCCTACGCCGCCGTGGGTGGAGGTCGGCCGCCCCGACTTGCCGGAAAATTCAACTTTCTCCAAAAATTTTCAAAATTTGCAGAATTAAAGATGTCAAAGAGTAGAACAACTTTGGGTAAAGTACAAAAAACTACCTCAGCTATTGGTGTCACGACACTTTCATACCTCATTTTTTAAAGTTGACAATGTCATACCTCATCTTGCTAATTTATGACAATGTCATACCTCCGTCAATTTTTCTGTTAATTTTTATGTTAAGTGCTGATGTGGCTACATTCGGGTCCCACTCACTAATCCAACTGGATTAAAAAATTATTAAATATATTTTTAATAATTAAAAATTAAATTTTTTTTTTTTTATGATATTAAATCTCTACCTCTCTCTTCCCCACCCCTCTCTCTCCTCTCTCTCCTCTGCATCCCCGAGACCCTTTCCCACCCAACCTCTCCCACCTGTCCCGCCCCAACCTTCCTTCACCATCCTCACCAAAAACCCAGACCCAGGTACCCCCACCCCAGCCCCGTGTCCCCCCCCAGCACAATCAGCGCCCCCATTCCCCCTCCCCCCCTGCACGCGCGTCCACCCTATCTTCCTGCATTCACTGTGTTCCAACCCTTTCCTCCCCCCTGTGTGCCCACCCTCTCTTCCTCCACCCCCCCGCGTGCGCCCTCTCTTCTTCCATTCGTCTGTCCGTCGCCCTACCCCACCCCACCCAACTTGCAGAAGAAGAAGAAGAATGAGAAGAATGAGGAAACCCCAAAACCCAGTTCGTCCGTTCCTCTCCTACCCCCCCCACCCCACCCAACTTGTAGAAGAAGAAGAAGAAGAGGAGGATAGAGAAGGGAAAGAAAAAAAAAAAAAAAGGAAACCCAATTCGTTCGTCCCCCCCAAACCCACCTAACCTGTAGAAGAAGAAGAGGAAGAAGAGAGAAAGAAAAGAAAAGAAAGGAAAAAAAACAGGTAGAGGGGGAAGATGAGTTTTCAAATTTGGGCCCCGGGGGGGGGGGGGGGTGGGTTTGACGGGAGAAGAGAGAGGGAAGGGGGGGAGGGGGAGGGGGTTTGACGGGATCTGGGCAGGGGGGTGTGATGGGATCTGTGCGGCAGCGGTGGAGGGGGGGTGTGACGGGATCTGGGCGGCTAGGAGGGGGGTGTGCAGGTAGGGGAAGAAGATGGAGGGGGAGAAGAGAGAGGGGGGAAGGGACGAAGGGGTTTTTTTTTTTAATAAATTTTTTTTACTTTTTTTATTATTTTAATATTTAAATAATATTAAATAATTTTTTTTTAGTTTTTAATAATATTTTATTAATTTTTTAATAGAAAGTGGGGTTTGGATCCAGCCACTTCAGCATTTCACTGACAAATTAACGGTCAAGCTAACGGAAGGTATAAAATTGACCAAATTCTAAAGATGAGGTATGACATTGTCAATTTTAAAAGACGAGGTATGAAAGTGTCGTGACACCAATAGTTGAGGTAGTTTTTTGTACTTTACCCAACAACTTTCATACCTGTGACTAAGGCCAATTTGGTCGACAACAGCTCTAATTTCTCTAAAATCCGTAAGAACCCTAGAATTGGGTATGATTCGATTCGACCTCCAAACTTGTTCCAACGCCTCCACCACTGCCTACGTTTTGTTCTAGGCCTCAAAAGGATTCCATGGGTGGTGGTAATTGGAAGAAATTGCTTCACATTTGATGGATTTCCGCCACGAACCTTATTGCACCCCCTTGCGATTTCTTCTATTTTCAAGACCAAATCTCTCCAAATTTGAGATGGAATGGATAGAGGGAAGGTCGTGGATGATTTCCCAAGTAGTTTGTAGCAATAATTCGCCAGAAAAATGGGTGAAAAGTCGACGGAAGTCATGAGGTTTGCGGTCGGGTGGCGGGTCGATGGGAGACCCGGCCGTTCCCTTCCTTCTTTCCTCCCTTCTTTCTCTCATTTCCTCTTCCTCCTATTGGCCGGTCTCTTTCTCTCTCTTCTCCTCATTCGGCCACACTCCCTCTTGTGCTCTCTTCCTCCCCTCTCATTCGCTGCCATCAAGCAGCCTCCCCTTACTTTTCTTTATTTTTTTTTTCCCTTTCATCTCCACCATCCATCCTTTTTATCTTTAAATCTGGGCCATCCACATCTCATGCCAGATTTAATCCAAAAATCTGGAGCTTTCTTAAATTAATTAAATGACCAGGAAGTTCCTAACTTTAAACGTTAATATCTTCTTCGATATAGCTCCAAATCATGAACCGCTTGCGCCCACGCATCCGTAGCGACGAGTACTACGAGAATATGCCAAGAAGCAAGTCTTACGTGTCATGACAAGCGATCAACACAAATCAAGGTATATGCTTCAAAGGGTCTTTCCGAAATTCCACGTAATAAAATTATAAAAAATCATAATTTTTCATGACGGGCTGTCACAGCCTAAGCACAATCACTATGTTTTCATTGAATAAGATGGTAGCCACAAGAAACGGAAAATTTCTCAGTAGACGTAGGCTCCCAAATCAATTTGTCATTCTTTACATTTAAAGGCAACGGTAAACATAGAATTTGTTGCACCACAAAAGGAAATAAATCTACAAAATAATTTGGCAAAGACCAATTTTGAGCCTCAATAACATTTGAAACCCTATGAGGAACCGTAGGTGAAATGAAAGAAGGTAAGAAACGTCTAATAATCGGGCCATCCAACTATTTATCGAACCAAAAGGAAACTAACTTCCCATCACCTATAATCTAACGACTATTATTATTCAGAATAGGCAAAACACGCTTCAAATCGTGCCACATAAAAATTGTAAATAAATATCTTGTTTTTGGAAGGTGCAAGAGGAAAACATTGACGAGTGAAAGAACTTCACAGAGAAGAGGATTGTAAAACATCCCAATTGAGAAAATTATCCGAATTACACGAAGACCAAGATGCTTCCAAAAAGTTCAGCAAGTTTGAGAGAGATCAAATCTTCTGCACCCAAAATAGGTGTGGCCTCTATGTGGCCATATTAAATTTATGAAAACAAAATTAAGAAAAGTTAAGATAATAAATACGTGTCAGTCACTTATTGAGACCACAGAGATGCCACACTCATTTTGGGTGTAGAAGATTTGGTCTTAGTTTGAGAATCCTCAACAACTTACGGAGAAAAATGAAGATTCCTTCGAAGGGAAATGCTAGCAAGACTTGCCTAAAAAGCATGTCTGGCCAAACTCTCCACACATGTGGTATTCCACTTCCTCAAACTGTCCTAGTTAAGGCCATCTCCAACCAGGCTGGCACAAGGGCCATATGTCAAAAGATAACCCATTTTGACACAAAACATATCTCCAATGGAGGTCTGGCCAAAAAACCTTGGGACCCATGGGACCAAAATCTAGCCATATGGCCAGCTGGCTGGGCAAGCATACCTAAGCCCTTTCTACACCATTTCTAACATCTTTTTCACCCTTCCATACTATCTTACCTCATTTTAATGTCTACGTTGTTAACATGCAAGTAAAATTAAAATATTTATTAAACTTAAACAACATGAAACTTTAAACAACATGTAACAAATAACAACACAATCTCCACATAGTACTACTTCAGGGAGTTATTGAAACTTAAACAACATTTAACAAATAACAACACAATCTCCACCCTAGTACTACTCCATTGTTCTTTTGGCCCAAAGATGTGCAACAGGATCCGGTCGTAGGTACTTATTTGTGATACGCGAACGTATCATCCTATAACGCCTCATGTATTCATTCAAAGAGATGTGTCCAGTTCTTGGATCCAGAGGCAAATTAGGCTCACCATATATTCTCTCACTAGCCCTTCTTGACCTATTTGGATCATCTTGGTCATCATCAGACCCTTCATCAATATAGTCCTCTCCCTCATCCTCCAAAATCATGTTGTGTACTATGATGCACGACATCATGATGGAGTTCAATTTATCTTGACTCCACCTTCTTGCCAGTTCCTTAATGATTTTTCACCGTGCTTATAGAATACCGAAAGCTCTCTTAGCATTTTTCTGGTACACCTCTTGGTGTAAGGTAAACCACATTTCGGCATCATCCGTAGGGTTTGCAATTGCTTGGACAAGTGTCGTCCACTTCAGGTAGATGCCATCTGCTAGGTAATACCCCATATTGTACTAACGCCTGTTAATGTCATAGTCAAGATGAGGTGATTTACCCTCCGTCAGGTTATTAAAGAGGGGTGAATGCCCGAGTACTGTAATATCATTTTGGGATCCTCGGACTTCAAAGAAAGGATCCTAGGACTTCAAAGAAAGCATGCCAGATCCATGTGTCAAAGATTACATAAAGATAAGAAATATGGAGAGTTACTCACTTTAGCGACACCTGTCACTTAAAATCCTATCCGAAAATTTGTTGAGTTTATATCAAGATAAGACATCTGGAGGCTTATTCATTTAGTGACAAGTAGCACTCAAAATATGTGCGGAAACCTTATTTTAGTATGGTAGTTTAATTCAATTAACCAATAAAATTAAAGAACAAACTTAAAACAATAAATTATTGATGGGGCTAAAAAATAGCCCCTTTCGGTTGGGGATGATATATAAATATGGCCTGGACTGTTCATTAAACAATAATTTCTTGCAGGGCTATAATCTGGACGGGGGCTAAACATAGCCCCTTCGGTTGGAGATGGCCTAAATGAATTAATTGAATAAAGAATGAGAAATTAAAATAAAAATTAAATAGCCAATTCAAAAGTTGTTTCTTTTTCTTCCACCTCCGACCCTTATCCCTCCGCCTACTCCCTCTCACAGACCTCGTCACTTGCTTGATGGCACGACTCCATTTTCACTCCCATATGTACCAGATCGTCGCCACCACCATAAGAATCTCCCACTTCTACATGGACCTCATCATCGCCACCACCAAACACTCAAAATATGACTATAGAGACAAGGAACTCTTTGATCAACTTAGTCGAAATCTGGATATACTACCTCATCACGCTTCATCACCATCACCTGCCAGATCCACTATTTGGATTAAGTAGATGTTTTCTGAATTTATCGTTTATCAGATTTTGGCTGTCGACAAATTGTAGGGTTTTTATCATGTGGATCAGTTCTAGGAAAAAATTACAGAGTCAAAATTTGTCCGAATAAGAGTCTACAAACCAACAAACCAACATGAATTTAGAATTCATGATTTTGTTGGTTCTCTGTTCATTAGGAAGAAGAGTGTTTTTTTTTTCTTTTAATTTTTTTATGAACAAATAATTTCATCAAAGACAAAAACCTCTAGTATAATAGTTAGCCAACCTATCAAATCTAAGTGCTTCCATGGCCTCATTAGGCAGACAATAGTCCCAAGAATAAGGATTAACAATAGAAAGTCCCACATAGGCTAAAGCATCTATGATAAAATTCGCGTCCTTAAAAATGTGATTCCAACTGATCACCATAAACTCTAAAGCTAAGCCCTTGATATCATTAATAATTTGACGAATGTGCCAAGGGGGCTTCCACTCTTCCTGCGCCAGCTAGATAACAAGCAAAGAATCTCCCTCCACCATCAACTTCCTAACACCCAAGGAAGAAAGAATATGTTATTTTACATTTAAATTTAAATTTTTAGTTATGTTATTGATGGTACCCAGATGAGAGTTTTTTTACTATGAGAAAGTGGAATTCCAGGTGTGGAGAGTTTAACCATACTTGGTTTTTGAGCGAATCTAGCTAGCATTTCCCTCCTCCAAAGGGTAGCAGCAAGTTTGAATTGCAGGGTGACCCAATTGCAGAAAATCACACCATTCTTTCTACAAAACACCGACCCACACTGTTCAAAGACTGATCCACACCGTTCTATGTGAAGTTCTAGAGTATAAAATACTTGGAATATAGTAAAAGATCCCTGATTTTTTTAGTCGAAGTTTGAGGTATCTCACACCCACAGAGTAGGACTAATTTTTAGTGGGGTCTGGAAAGGCTAAAGGCATTGCAACCCACCTTTAGGCATAGTCAAACGACACACGTCCTCACAAAGCTTTCAATAAGAGAATTACCTCTATTTTTGCAAGCTTTGTGCCTCGAGCCTAAGACCAGAAAGCAAACCTAACTTATATTTCTAATATATTTCCATTTGAAATTGGTACCAGGAGGAATATTCTGCAATTTAAAATCTATATATGTGCTTGTCTGACTAGTCATACCCACTCATCAACAAAGCTCATATATGTTAGTTAACTCATAGCAGAAGAAGTCAAATTAAAGTTCAGTTTACTAAAATGTTCCTAGTTAACTAAGATCCAATTTAGTGCACTCTAACAAGCTTAATTGCAAAGACTTATGTATTTGCGGATAATGATGAGCATAAATCACAAGCAAAAGGAAGATAAGTAAACTAGCAAAGTGGTAAATTGCAAGGGATGTTTTTGGCCGGAAAACCCACCTCTAGGTTGAAAACGGGGACTATCCATTGAGTCCAATCCACTAGTGAACTCAAAATTCTTACAAAGTAACCACACAAGCTCAATTCCTAGATTCTAATCTACGGAGCAGCTTGTACCTTTGTGCAACCTTGCCGTCCACGAGATGGACTCTTTCGGTCTTCACGAAGTGGCAGCTCCTCTTGAGCTCTTCACCTTGTGACACTGAAAGCCATTCAACTTATGCAAATAATATTATGATGACGTTGATGGAAATTTGGGTTCGATGTTTAGTCAGTTTCACCAGTCAAACACTTGAAAGATGAAACTGACACGAATCCAAAAAGAGGTCAGTTCAAAGATCTGAAACTTAGAAAAACTTGACCTAAAACAAAGATCAAAATCACAAAAGTAATGCTACCCTAATATGCAATGACGTGGGTCTTTAGTGCATGCGTGATAGGAGCATATTTATGCGACTTAGTTAGTTTGTTTTCATGCATTTATGTTGTTAGTTCTTAGTTAATTTTGTATTTTAAGCTATTTTCGTGTGTTTGTAGGTTCTAAGTGTCAAGATGGCAAAAAGATGCATTTTGGAGCATTTTAGAGCAAATCTGGGCTTGGAATGGATAACACAAGCAGTGGGCAAGAAGATGGCAAATTTGGAGTCCAAATGGAGTTAGGAATATGTTTCAAGGTTGGAGAAATAAATTCAAATCATTGAAGATAAGGAATCAGCTCAAAAGAAGGAGAATTATCCAAAACATTATCCAAACAACCTTATCTTATCTTATCTTATCCAATCCTTATCCTATCTTAACTAACCTTATCCTATCCTAATCCTTTTCTAACTTAATTCCTGGTACAATGAGGGTTTATTTTCTGATTGGGGGACATTTAATTTAGGATTCTAGGATCCCTAAGTCCTTGCCGCACCCTTATCCCTTCTCCTAAGTGGTTTTAGTTCTTCTAGAAGACCAAATTTCTTGCTAGGTAACCACAAAAATCTGCCGCAAGAAATCCTTTTCCTTTGGGGTTTCCTACCTTCTAGATGGCCTATTCCTGATGGGTTTAGGTTGTGTAATTCTTCTCTGATTCCTAAAGCCCTTTATGACGCACCTAAACCCTATAAATAGCACTCTCTGCCGCACCATTTAGTCATCAAGCCTTCAATTCACTCTCTGCCTTCACACATCCATTCATCCGCAAGTCCTCTCTACACCACCCCCTATACACATCACAAATCATTCTACATCACAGCAATCCATCTATGTCCACTCATCCCCTTTGCCTCAGCCTTTGCAGAGGAGAGAAGACAAGGCCTTGCCGTGGCTTCCATTGGAGAGGAAGGGTTGTGCCGCAGCCTACCTGCAACCATTGGAGTTCTTGGAGTTCTTTCTTCTCTTGTTTCTGTTTCCATGTTTAATTTAATTTGCTTTTCAATTATGTTGAACATGTGGAACTAATTTTGTTTTAGTTAGAGGTGGATTCAAAGCCATGGACATATGTTTAGTATGAATTGATTACCTCCAGTTATTGTTTCATAAATTGTGGATGTGGTTTACTTATCTGTTTTATTAAGAACTTGTTCTTGTGTGTTGATTAAGGATGCATACTTAGTTTACATGCATGAATTTGATGCAAGGGTATAAGGGAATTTCACCTAATCGTTATGAACTTATATTCACAAGTAGTAAAGGTTGCTAGTCACAATCATGTTAAGTAAATCCTCGGCAGAATTAACATGCAGTTCATAGTTATGAATGCCTTGTCAATGTTTATGATTTCCATGGAACTTAATGATCTTTGATATGTGTCTCTATCATGCGTATTCCATAGTTAGGGAACTTGATAAGAATAATTTGGTTGTGATGCGTTATCCATTCAATTCAATGAACTTAGGGAAATCTGAGAATTGATTAGTGCAATACAATTAATTCGGAGCATTGTCATTCATGGTTTATCGAAAGAATAACTGGAAATCAATTTGTATGCATATGTTCATGTGTGGAGAAGAACCCTCTAACTAGTTTTTCACCCCTGAATTCACCTTCATCTCTCTTTAATTTACTTTGTTTGCTGGAATCTTTTTAGTTTTGATAAATTCGTCTAAAAACCCCCTCAGTTCTTATTTGTGTTTTAGTTTTGTTAAATTCGTCCAAATCTGTCTCCTTTTAGTGTTTTGAGTCTCACAAGTCTAAAATTCATCCAATTCACTTTCTAGTACCTGTGTTGAGTCTGTTTAAATTAGTTTTGTTGTTTTGAGTCAATTTGGTCAGTTTTGAGTTGTCTAGAGTCCAGTTTAGTGTTTTAGAGTTTACTTGTGTAGATTAGCATCCCTTCTAATCCCCGGCCTAAAACGATCCCTACTTTCATATACTACGTCGATAGGGTTTTAATTTGAGTGCCAAGTAATTTTCACATCAAATTTTGGCGCCGTTGCCGGGGATTAGGAAACTTGCTAATCTCCCTAGTTTCTGCCGTGTATCTTAATTTGTTTTTGTTTTTGTTTTGCTTTATTTTCTGAGTTGTTTTGTTTTCTTTGTTGTAGGTACTAGTGTATGACTCGAAGTTCTCAACCCGTTCACGCACATATCTTGGATTTTAACGACAATTTTGAACGAGATTTGAGAAGCAAGAGGAAGCACCCAGAACCTGATCTACTTAGTTCAAGTTCTAATTCTGAATCTGAAGTTGAAATTGAAGAGGATTTGGAAGAGGAGCAAGACATGGCTGCAGATAATAGAACGATCAAAGAACTTTCAGCCTCGGGATTGGATAATGCAACCCCTTTATGCATTCAATATCCTAGGGCAGCCGAGGGCAAAACTGATGAATTCGAATTGAAGTCTAGCTTGTTGTACCACATTCCCAAATTCCACGGGTTGTCCATGGAAGATCCAAACAAGCACTTGAAGGAATTTGAAGTGGTTTGTTCAAGCATGACCCATGTTAATGTCGATGGAAGTATATTGAAGATGAAGGCCTTTCCATTCTCTCTTTTGGAAAAGGCTAAAGATTGGCTCTACGAACTAGCACCTGGAACCGTCACTTCTTGGGAAAGAATGAAGCGCGCATTCTTAGAGAAATTTTTCCCAACTTCAAGAGTCATTCTCTTGAGGAAAAGGATTAGTGGCATTCAACAAAACCAAGGAGAATCGTTTCCAGCCTATTATGAGCGTTTCAAGGCGCTTGTTGCTTCTTGTCCACAACACCAAATGAAAGAAGAGCTTCTCCTTCAATATTTCTATGAAGGACTTCTTCCAATTGAGAGACAAATGCTCGATGCTTCAGCGGGATGAGCTTTGGTTGACAAAACTCTAGTGACTGCCAAGACTCTAATTGCAAATCGAGCCTTGAATGCACAACAATACGAAGGACTTGGGCAAAGAGACACCCCATGGCAAGGAGTGAATGAGGTAAGTTCTATGTCCGACATTGAATCCCAATTAGCTAACCTTACTTTTATTGTTTCTCAGATGGCCGAGGGAATGAAGATACATGGACAAAGTATTTGTGGCGTGTGCTCTATGCAAGGACATGCCAATGATCAATGCCCTCAATTGATTGAGAATGGAAGGTGCGAATCTACCAATGCCGTGGGATTTGGGAGCTAAAATCAGCCATGCAATGATCCATATTCAAACACATACAATCTGGGTTGGAGGGATCACCCAAATTTCAAGTGGAGGGAGCCTCAACAACCCGAACAACAAGGAGGATTTAGGCAGCAACCATCGGGCTTTTATACAAAGCAATTCGTACCAAATCAAACCCAAATGCAATCTGCCCCAACAAACTCAGGTATGTCTTTGAATAATGATCAAGTTGTTAAGTTATTTACTACTTTAACGCAGGAAGTACAAACTCAAAACAAAGAGAGGCAAATCCAAGACAAAAGGGTGGACAATTTGGAAAAGTAAATGGGGCAAATATCGAAATTCATGGGCCAATTCAGAAAACAAGGCAGATTGCCTAGTTCAACCGTTGTTAATCCTAAATGAGGATTTGAAACCGCCAATGCAATCACGTTGAGAAGTGGCAAACAGGTTGGAGCCGACCCACAACCATCCAAATCAAGTCAAAAGGAGGATGAAAAGTTGCTGATCGAGGAGGAAGAGCAAGTGAAACCCACGGCAAGAAAAGAGACACCCTTGCCGCAGCCTCCTGAGCACCCTATGCCGTCCGCTTTAACTAAGGTAGGTCGAAATTGGATTCCTTCTAATGTTATTCCATCAACTGTGCCTCTTCCTAGCAGATTCATGTAATCAAAGAAGGAAGAGGATGAAAAAGACATTCTGGAGACGTTTAGGAAGGTGCATGTCAATATCCCGCTCCTTGATGCAATAAAGCAAATTCTGAAGTATGCTAAGTTGTTGAAGAAGCTTTGCACAACCAAGAAACGAATTCAAGAGAAAGAAGTGGTGCATGTGAGTGAAAATGTCTCAGCCATCTTGCAACGTAAACTGCCCCCTAAGTGCAAAGATCCGGGTAGTTTTACAATTCCTTGTGTTATTGGCAATACTCGGTTTGAACATGCCATGTTAGACTTAGGTGCTTCAATAAATGTCATGCCATATTCTGTTTATGCATCTATGAATCTAGGAGAGCTTAAAAAGGATGGTGTTATTATCCAATTAGCCGATCGATCTAATGCATACCCAAAAGGAGTTTTGGAAGATGTTTTGGTACAGGTAGGCCACTTGATTTTTCCTGCAGATTTCTATGTGCTTGACATGGAGGATTCAGCCCACTCTTCAACATTGCCAATTTTACTTGGACGACCTTTCATGAAAACAGCTCAAACCAAGATTGACGTGGCCAAAGGAGCAGTAACTATGGAGTTTGGTGGTGATATGATTAATTTTAATATTTCTGAATCTGTTGAGAATACTAATCGTGTTCGCTCTTGTTTTGTCATTGATAAAATAAAAAATAAAGGGTAGGAACATTCAGTATCAATCAAGAATGATGCATTTCGAACCACCAACGAAGAGGGAATTGGAGTGAAGCATAAAGATTGCAGGGCCACAACCCTCAAACCCCCAAATCTGGCCGAGAGCACCGCACATGCATTTGTTCATAGTGCTGCCACTTCATTGCAGTACATTGGTAAGCCACCTATTCCAATTTCGATTCCAATTTCAACTAATAGGTTGTTACCTTGTATGGTGCAGGTCCCCAATCGAATCCAAGCTGGTGGGCATGATTACATTGATTTTAGGATGCTCAACACCCCAATCAGGAAGGATTACTATCCCCTTCCATTCATAGATCCAATGCACGAGCTGTTTGAGGAGCATGTGGTGGAAGAACTACCTCTGCATGCCGTGGGTACCATGGGAACTTAAATGGAAGTACCGTCCGGCTGGAAGACGTTAAAGCAAGCGCTTCTTGGGAGGCAACCCATATGTTCAAACAAGAGAACGATGGAATTCTAGCTCCAAAACCAGATTTGCGTTCCTCTACTCTCTCTCTTTATTGCTTTTGTTTTGCCATGTCTGTTATGTGTGTTAGTTGTGTTCTTTGCTTGCTTTTGTGTGTGTTTATGTTTGAAACATTGAGGACAATGTTTGATTTAAGTGTGGGGGGGGGTAACAAAGTGTTTCTGTATGAAATTCGTGGGTTTTTATCACCTATCACTTCGAATGTTGTTTTCACTGTTTTTAACACTTTTTAGTGTGTTTTGAAGCATGTTAGTGTGTCTAGACATAAAAATCCGAAAATCTCATAAAAATTTGACAAAACTGTTTTGAAAAACCCAAAAAGAGTTGTTTTTGTGTGTTTGTGTCTTAGGGTACCTTCCAACACAATGATGAGGATTCGGTTTTTAATTGCATGACTATTGAGGAAAGTCATAAACATGGATGGAAGTTTGAATTGCTCTCTGGTTTATGCTTGATTATGGTTATAATTCATGAATTCATGTTTAATCAAAAAAAGAAAAAAATCAGTTTTTGTAACATGCTTGAAGGAAGGAACTCAAACTAACGCTACATCCCTGAGAGACTTGAGCTCAAAACGTTCTTTGGAGAGTTAAAAATCTGTGCATTTCTTGTTTTCTAAAGTCGTTGCATGATCTCATCATTCTTTGCTTGGCTGCTACTTAGAAGGCGTTTCATCATTTAGTTCCAAATACTAGAACTCATACCCGTTTCATTCAAAGCATGAAATTGATTAGCATAACACATAATCAAGATGAAGTTGTGTAGTGAACCAGTGCCAAATAGCCTTAACCCTATGTCATTTGTTTTGTAGGTTTAACCCTTTTGATCCTTGTTTAGCCATTTTCTTTGTTTAACCACATGTTCCCTACCTAGCCTAGATTAGGACCATCCTTACCCTTGTTCTTAAGGTGTAGTGAAGCATGACCTAGAGTGAATTCCCTTTGTTCGTTATTTGGCAGCAAACAAGTGTGGGGGAAGTTGTACGTTCATGTGTGCCAAGGTATCAAAGAGGCACGGGTGGAAAAGGAAAAAAAAAATGACGAAAAAAAGAAAAAAAATTCGTGGAAAAAGAAGAAGAAGAAGAAGAAAAAGTTGTGAAAAGTGTGAAAAGAGTTGAAAAATAAGTGAGAATAAGCTCACAAGTGTTGGTTGTTGAAGAAAGGGTCCAAAAAGTTGAATTCGGCCCTAAGTTGTATGAAATCCCTTAAAAGATTCAAAGTTGATTGCTACGTTTCAAAAGGGAGTTCTAAGTGTCATATTCATTACTTTGCTCGCTATTGCTTTAAGAACGTTTGTTTTCCTTACCTTCCTTTGTTAGCCAAGACCCCTAGCCCCGTTACAACCCTATACTTCAATCTTGAGTGTTGTGTGTTTCAATATGTGGAGTTTGGGATTGGTATGAGCATATGGTGTCCCTGGTTCTCGCATCTAAGTAGTAGCATTCCATTCATGAGATCATATCTAAACATGCTTATTAATTCCAGAAATTGCTTTCTTTGCTATAAACATATGTGAGTGTTTGTTTTCCTGTTTACATCAATCTTCTCACATATACCTAGAATAGGAAGTGTAGTTAGAAATTCTGTGTGAAAATAGAGTGTATACCTTGTGAGGAATTGAGTGAATTCTCTAAGGCATGTTACTACATTCAAAACATTGTTTTAATTGGTTAAATGCGAGCTAATGAATGGTGACTATGGTTAAGTATGTACTAAAGGATGGGGATGACTAAAAGCTATAGTGATGATGAATATGTCATGTAGGTTGGAAATCCCTGAGGTGAACGTTGGAAGGTTTAGTTTGTTTGGTGTTTGGTTTGTTTGTTTTGTTTCGTTTTGCTTGAGGACTAGCAAAAGCTAAGTGTGGGGGAATTTGATAGGAGCATATTTATGCGACTTAGTTAGCTTGTTTTCATGCATTTATGTTGTTAGTTCTTAGTTAATTTTGTATTTTAAGCTATTTTCGTGTGTTTGTAGGTTCTAAGTGTCAAGATGGCAAAAAGATGCATTTTGGAGCATTTTAGAGCAAATCTGGGCTTGGAATGGATAGCACAAGCAGTGGGCAAGAAGATGGACGAATTTGGAGTCCAAATGGAGTTAGGAATATGTTTCAAGGTTGGAGAAATAAATTCAAATCATTAAAGATAAGGAATCAGCTCAAAAGAAGGAGAATTATCCAAAACATTATCCAAACAACCTTATCTTATCTTATCTTATCCAATCCTTATCCTATCTTAACTGACCTTATCCTATCCTAATCCTTTTCTAACTTAATTCCTGGTACAATGAGTGTTTATTTTCTGATTGGGGGACATTTAATTTAGGATTCTAGGAACCCTAAGTCCTTGCCGCACCCTTATCCCTTCTCCTAAGTGGTTTTAGTTCTTCTAGAAGACCAAATTTCCTGCTAGGTAACCACAAAAATCTGCCGCAAGAAATCCTTTTCCTTTGGGGTTTCCTACCTTCTAGATGGCCTATTCCTGATGGGTTTAGGTTGTGTAATTCTTCTCTGATTTCTAAAGCCCTTTATGACGCACCCTAAACCCTATAAATGGCACTCTCTGCCGCACCATTTAGTCATCAAGCCTTCAATTCATTCTCTGCCTTCACACATCCATTCATCCGCAAGTCCTCTCTACACCACCCCCTATACACATCACAATTCATTCTACATCACAACAATCCATCTACGTCCACTCATCCCCTTTGTCGCAGCCTTTGCAGATGAGAGAAGACAAGGCCTTGCCGTGGCTTCCATTGGAGAGGAAGGGTTGTGCCGCAGCCTACCGGCAACCATTGAAGTTCTTGGAGTTCTTTCTGCTCTTGTTTCTGTTTCCATGTTTAATTTAATTTGCTTTTCAATTATGTTGAAAATGTGGAACTAATTTCGTTTTAGTTAGAGGTGGATTCAAAGCCATGAACATATGTTTAGTATGAATTGATTACCTCCAGTTATTGTTTCATAAATTGTGGATGTGGTTTACTTATCTGTTTTAATAAGAACTTGTTCTTGTGTGTTGATTAAGGATGCATACTTAGTTTACATGCATGAATTTGATGCTAGGTTATAAGGGAATTTCACCTAATCGTTATGAACTTATATTCACAAGTAGTAAAGGTTGCTAGTCACAATCATGTTAAGTAAATCCTAGGCAGAATTAACATGCAGTTCATAGTTATGAATGCCTTGTCAATGTTTATGATTTCCATGGAACTTAATGATCTTTGATATGTGTCTCTATCATGCGTATTCCATAGTTAGGGAACTTGATAAGAATAATTTGGTTGTGATGCGTTATCCATTCAATTCAATGAACTTAGGGAAATCTGAGAATTGATTAGTGCAATACAATTAATTCGGAGCATTGTCATTCATGGTTTATCGAAAGAATAACTGGAAATCAATTTGTATGCATATGTTCATGTGTGGAGAAGAACCCTCTAACTAGTTTTTCACCCCTGAATTCACCTTCATCTCTCTTTAATTTACTTTGTTTGCTGGAATCTTTTTAGTTTTGATAAATTCGTCTAAAAACCCCCTCAGTTCTTATTTGTGTTTTAGTTTTGTTAAATTCGTCCAAATCTGTCTCCTTTTAGTGTTTTGAGTCTCACAAGTCTAAAATTCATCCAATTCACTTTCTAGTACCTATTTTGAGTCTTTTTAAATTAGTTTTACTGTTTTGAGTCAATTTGGTCAGTTTTGAGTTGTCTAGAGTCCAATTTAGTGTTTTAGAGTTTACTTGTGTAGATTAACATCCCTTCTAATCCCCGGCCTAAAACGATCCCTACTTTCATATACTACGTCGATAGGGTTTTAATTTGAGTGTCAAGTAATTTTCACATCAATGCGTGTGATTTTGTGGCTAGAATTTTCAAGTAAGAGCCAAGGGGCAGCTCAAAGCTGAAAACAACCCTTATCAGAAAATATAAATCTTCCAGCCAATCTGAAATGAAACCCTAGATTATGCTTTTATAGTAGGGCTGATGTTTTAGACAAAGAAATGGGATGAAAAGCCACGTGTCATGTGCAAACACAATTTGAAAAGGTCAAAGGTTGAAAAATACTCTCGGGGAAAAAGTTTTCAGAAAGCACATGTGGGTTGTCTTAAAGTGTGTGCCCAGCTCACGTGAAAACAGTGAGAAGTTTTGATGAGATCGAACCACTAGATAAAATGAACTGGAAATAATGGCATGAAATGCATATGTATGAACAAACCTTTGATGAGAGAAAATAAGCTCTTGAAGTGATATTTCCAGCAGCATGATCCCAGAGAAGCAACTAAAACTTAAATTTAACTAGAGCATGTGTGGTACAATTTACAACATTTGACAAGGGAAGCCAAACAATAAAAACTAGACTTCACAATCTCCCCCTTTGGCTTTCCTTGATAAAATAACACAAACCCTATAACTAAAAACACTCAACCTCACTCAAGCAAACACAAAAGACGAATCCTACAAAGAAGTACTCTTGAGAAAGAACAAGTGAAAAGTTATCATGGTTAAAGCAATTGCAAGGAAGTAAATTGTTTTTATTGTACATGATTGCGACACAACACAAAATTTTAAGTTTAATTTTCTCTCCCATTTTGTCATGGCAAGACAAAGGATTTAAAAATGAATGACATGCTAGTTTCATTGAAAAACAAAAATGATATGGCAATTTAGCTCAACACAGAATTAACCACCACCAACAAGGTAAATAAAAACTAACAACAAAGACATAACATAACAAAGTAGTTTAAGCACAAGGTTCAAATCTTGGTACCAAAATATTAAAACATAAATGCATGTCAATGGAATCTGTTCAAAACACCCAATTAATCAGGAAAAGCAATAATTGCTAAGCCGAGAGTAGCACAACAATAATTACAAAAATATGGAGTTTCAAATTACAATTTATGCACAAATGTTAAATAACATAGCAAAAGAAATTGAACTCCCCCAAGATTAGTGCTCTCCTAAGAAACTACACTCTAAGCCATACTCCCCCATAATCTAGAACTCCTCGGATTGAGACGATGCATTCAAGTGAAGTGGTGAACCAGTGGCTTCGGTTTCCTCAGTAGGGTGTTCTTCAGGATCCTCTTTATCTTCATCGTCCTCATCATCTAAGTACGTGAACTTGATATGCCTTGCCATGGGGATAGGGAGAGAGGATGGGTTCAATGTTTCAAGAGAGGCAACTCCTTTTCCTTTGGCAACATAGGGTGGAACCATCTTTGCAGCAACATCATGAAAATGAACAGAGGAGGTGGCAGTGAAATAGGATGGTGAAGATGGTACAATTTGAGGTTGAGGAGCAAACTATGGTAGATGAAGGACTCATTGAGCATTTAGGAGTCAATTTTGGAGCACGAATAACGGGCTCAGGCACAAATGGGATGGATTTGGGGAAAACAGACTCAATGATTGTGCAGGAGTGGTCTCACTAACATGAGGTGAAGAGGCAGTTTGACTCTCTGAAGATTTAAACTCAACAAACAGTTTTCGGAGTGACTTCAACTCAGATTCTAAGAAGGCAATTTTTATTTCTTGTGAGACATTTGGTGGTGGAGGAGGGCGAGGTTCACCATGAGCAACGACACACATCACGTCACTCAGGTTCATGAGACCTTTGCTAAAGTCTTTGATAGATCGCAGACACACATCACTAGGACGAGTGGGGACACCGACACGCTGACACAAGAGTGTAATGAGACATGGATGAATAGTGGAACCTCTTTATTGTTTTCCAGGACTCTTGGTTTTGGAAATGATTGATTTAAAAATAAGGTAACCAAAAGGAACATCATACAAGGTTAACATGGCAAACAAAATTCTTGCAGATTCTAGAGTAGGATTCTCATTGTTTGAAGAACCTAAAATATTTCTACGAAGGAAATCAGACTAACTCTTGTAAAATGGCTTGAGACGGGACTTTGATGCTTGACCTTTAAACAAAGGGATGGAGGGATCAATATAAGCTTCACAGTGATAGGCATTCATGTCATATTGGCATGTGAGTAAATTAAAACTAGACATATCAGAAGCCGAAGATGATTCAAGACCAAGAACTGAACAAATGACAGAAACATCAAAAGGAACAAGAACTCTTCGGACATACACTTCTCCTCCAGAATCTGTGAACTTAGATGACAAGTTTGCGTAGAATTCTTGAAGAATGGTAAGATTGAACATGGGAGGAGGAGAGTTTACATTATGGAGTTTGTATCTCTCCATGAGACCATTAGGGAGGATTGCATTTGCGAAAGGAAGATCATCCCAGACAATTCTTCATTTAGAGACCAGTTGCCGCGCTGCCACGATTTCAAAGAATTTCTTGGCACGAGTGGTTGGAAAAGTAGGAGGAGATTCATTGGAGGCTTTATCCACAGTTTCTCTCACAGTTTGAGAGCGAGTTTCCAGGCGAAATTGAGAACTGCTGTGACAGAGTGACGGTTGACTCGAGGACGTGATTGGTAAAAGTTTCTTGGCAAAAATGATCGGAGTTTGAGAGAAGATAATGTACACGGACGAAAAACTACGGCACAAATGAGGTGAATGTAAAAACCTAATGTGCTTAGAGAGGGTAAATGCCTAGGCCCCTGTGAAATAATCTGAGCTGTAGAGATGATATGAATGATTGAGATAAGAAAGGTTAAAATATAACGTACAAAGATAGAAATACCCTTAATGAACAACCATTTTCTGATGAGTACCAGCAACTAGACAGATGAAGCAAACACCCCATTTTGAGAACAAATTTTGGTGCCTAAAAGCAATGATCCCCCGAGAATACCGCGCTCAACGACCAACAAATAACACATAAGATGAGCACAATCTTGGCACCATTAAGCTATTGCTAATTTGACATTTCTCATAGTGAACACAAATGAAAACAACTCCAATATTTATGCTGCCAAACAAAAAAGAGCTAAACTCAATTAAAGACTTGAAGAAAAATATGATATGTAGTGCTAGAGACATAGTTCTTCAAAGTCATACATGGACAGTAAAGCATAGATCAACACATCTTCATACAACATCCATGATGTGTCAAGATATGGGAATGAGATTGGAGATAACCATCTTTAAATCATACCGTCATTATACTATGGTCAAAGTTAATTTGAAGGCTAACCAAACTTTTAATAATGCATTAAGTTGAAGAAACAACAGTTGGAGCATAAATCGAGCAAATAAACAAAACACACAACTATAAACATTGGAAAGTCAAAGCCAAATGAAACTTTAAGATGGCATATGGAAGTCAGAAGCCCAAGTCATTTGATATGGTTGGTGCAAGATGTATTTGAAGCACCTCAAAACACTTTTGAATTTTTATGATAAGTGGGAAAGATTTCAAGACACATGACATTGCATGTGAGAACATACATGTAAGGATGAATGATTGAGATCCCCCCTTTTTGGATATTTAAGTAAGTTGCCAATATTTTGTGATATTGATGTTCATAATAGTGATTTTCTTTTGAAGAGCAATGAGCATGAAAGCAAGATAGAAACTGGTGGTGTTTTGCACTGGAGTTGATACTTAAGCTCAATTATGAAGTAAGTATTGTCACTACAACCCAATCAAGACTAAAGTAAGCCTAGCCCCAAAATCAGCATAAGTTTTTGCTAAATGAAGGAATAATTTTTCAGAGACTATCAGCCACACTTGGGAGAACCTTTGACATCACAGTGGAAATATTATTCAAGGTTAATCCGCAAAATATCACCTACGTATGACTGTTAAGAGATGCAAAATGAGAACAACATAATTGCCTAACGAGATGATTGTCTACTCACATACAACAATAAAAACTACATAAGCAACAATTAAAATTGGAAGCATAGTTGTTCAACCTGTTCAATTGATTGCACAACGAACAACAGACCATCGAAGATTTTTGTCTCCTCTATAGACCTGAGTACTTGTGAGATAGTTAGCTAGCTGTTTCTTAAGTGTTACTTAGACTAGAGCACTTGTCATTCTTTCCAACACATCATCAAAGGAATGAAATTCAGTTTCAAAACAATTGGTTGATAATTGTTGAACAAAATTCATCCAAACGTCAATTTCTCACACAAGGTCATAATGAAAAAAAATAGCCAAATACTTCACACCAAGATTATTCAGCAGATACAACATCCACTACAAAATATCACAAGGAAACAAGACAAAGTTACAATTTGCAATAACATGGAAGATAGAGACATACCATTGATTTTCAATGCAGCTAGCAATTGAGATTGTCTTTATCTTCCCATGAAACACTAATAAATTTTGGTCACTTGAGATCATTTCAACCAGATAAGGAGTTTTGGGAATTTCAAAGTAGGTGACTTCCACATGAGACATCATAGAGTGTTTTTCCACATTAAGACATTCACACAAGTGGCATTCAGCGAAGTAGAGCAGTGGTAGCCTACTTGTGATCAAAAGTTCATCAGTTTCTTTACCTCAAAAAGACCATTCACAACTTTTAGGAACCACAAAAGTGTAGCAATTTTCCTCTGATCTAGGGATAACAAGCAAGTTCATTCCCTCCTTATCAACCACTATGCAACCTTTCTTGGAGAAACATACTTCATCAGCAAAATCATCATAAAGCTAGCTAATGGTAAGTAGGTTTGTAGTCAATTCAGTCACATAATAGACATCTTTAAGTTAAGGAAGACCAGGAATCTTGACTACCCCTTTTTCACCAATCTGAGACATGTGTCCACCACCAAACTCAAGAACATTGCCATTATTTTGTACAAGTGACAAGAAAACATCTTTATTCCCCAACATATGACATGAGCAACCACTATCAAAATATCAAACATTTGGTTTTGGAACAAAAGAAGCACAATGAGTAACTAGACATTTATCAGAACCACTTTGATGCCTCCTTGAAACAGACTTGGTATTGTTCGAGCTAGAAGAACCAACAACCTGTGTTATTCTGTTAACTTCCATGGCTAGTCGATCAACCTGATCCTTCAAGTCATCCTTCTTTTCCACGAAATTTTTCCTATGCAATGGTCGAATATGACCAAGTTCACCACAGCGATGACATGTGGGAACATCTTTTTTCTTTAAGGAGGATTTGGCCATAGGGGTTGCATGCAATGAATTCTCTATAGCTTCAGTGTAAGTGCACACAGAGCTTGAACCTGCTTCGAATGAACCTACATCACACAAGTCACGAGCCGGTTTTCCAATACCCAACAAATCATTGAATTTCTCATCCCACTGGTTAAGAACTTTAAGTGGTTGTTAGATACTTTTAGGTCAGATGTTAATTTCAAGTTAGCATCACAATATGTATCATTATTGATCCTTAATAGATGAAGTTGACGCAATAAAGTTTCATGAGAAATCATCAGCCCCTGAACTTGAGTTTCAAGTGCAGTAATAAGATCATCTCTTTCATCTGCATCATCACAAATAAAACCTTTTTCATTAAGTACCCTGATTTGAGCCTCAAGTGAGATAACTTTTTTACTCGGATCAGTTCTGACCAGTTGAAGAGACTCAATTTCTTCTTGCAGCTCAGTAATCTTCAGAATTAACTTAACGTTGTCTAATTTTGCAACACATGTCTCATCGAACAAAGATTCATACATGACGGACAGTTCCTGATAGGAAATCTTCTCACCATCATTTAAAGTTACCTCATCATTATCAGAAGACACTTCTTCAATAGATGCAACAAAGGCAACAACATCTTCTTTAGCATCTAATGACTTTTCAAAGCTATCAGAAATTCATCTTCATTATCACTCCATGTAGCCATCATGGCCTTATCACGTTTCTAACTTGACACTTTGTTGTTTGTACACTCAGTAGCACGATGACCATTACCACCATATGCAAAGCAAGGTCCATGTACATTAGAGAAAGACTTGTCCCTTATATCAACAAACTTCTCTTTCTTTCTTCCAAGACTGAGCTTTCCATGAGGTTGAGTCATGTGATTAGTTGATGATTCTCAAGTCCTTTTGACCTCTTTGCCTTTGGTTTTGAGTATCCTTCTGAACTGTTTAACAAATAAGGCAAGATCAACTTCGAAAGATTGATCACATGATTCATTTTTCACACAACTATTTTTCACACTTTGAAGAGCAACTTCTTTATTTTTCTTGGAATCACCTTCTTCCATGTCGAGCTCTATTTCAAAAGTTATGAGTTTACCCACAAATTTTCCAAGCTTAATCTCATTTAAGTCTTAAAATTCTTGAATAGCTGCCTTTTTTGAGCGAAATCCCTTGGGCAAAGTTCTCAAGATCATTTGAACAATGTTTGTCTCGTTTACAGGCTTTCCCAAGTCCAAGGCCTCATTTGTCAACATTTCAACTTTTTCATAAAAAGTCAAGAAAGTCTCTAACTCAAGCATTCTTAGATCCTGGAACTTAGACAAGGTCATCTGAAGTTTAAGCTCCCTTGTTTATCCCCTTCATGCAAAATTCTGAGTTTGTCCTAAGCTTGTTTTGCAGTGGTGCGATAACGAATATGTGCAAACTGAGGTGTTGAGATGGCTGAAACAAGGGCATTCCATGCTTTTCTATTTGCCATGGCTGAAGAAATCTCCCTTTGAGTCCACTCACCTTTGGCCTTTACCACAAATTCTCCACCGATTGTCCTTAAAGGAGTCTTCCATTCAAATGTAAGACAATCCACAACAATTAGATCCTGTGCTTCAAGAAAGATTTGAAACTTCTTGCTCCATGCAGTATAGTTCATTCCATCAAAGAACGGAGGAGAGTTGCAAGATCCCACAACATAATCATGATCCATGGTGATAATCCACCCAATACCACCAGCTCCCAGAGATCACTCTATTTATATCTAAAGCAAAGCTCTAATACCAATTGAAATTGGTACCAGGTGGAATAACCTGCAATTTAAAATCTATATATGTGCTTGTCTGACTATTCAGTAACACTCATCAACTAAGCTCAGATATGTTAGTTTACTCATAGCGGAAGAAGTCAAATTAAAGTTCAGTTTACTAAAATGTTCCTAGTTAACTAAGATCTAGTTTTGTGCACATTTTAACTCTGACAAGCTTAGTTGAAAGGAATTATCTATTTGCCGATAATGATGAGCATATATCACAAGCAAAAGGAAGATAAGTAAACTAGTAAAGCGATAAATTGCACAGGATGTTTTTGGCCGGAAAAATCCACCTCTAGGTTAAAAAATCGGGGACTCTCCATTGAGTCCAATCCATTAGTGAAATCAAGATTCTTACAAAGTTACCACACAAGCTCAATTCCTAGATCCTAATCTACGGAGCAGCTTGTACCTTTGTGCAACCTTGCCTTTTAAGAGATGGACTCCTTCGGTCTTCAAGAAGTGGCAGCTCCTCCTGAGATCTTCACCTTGTGGCACCGAAAACCAATCAACTTATGCAAATGATATTATGATGAAGTTGATGGAAATTTGGATTCATTGTCTAGTAAGTTTCACCAGTCAAACGCTTGAAAGATGAAACTGACACGAATCTAAAAAGAGGTTAGTTCAAAGATTTGAAACGTAGAAAAACTTGACCTAAAACAAAGATCAAAATCACAAAAAAAATGCCACCCTAATATGCAATGATGTGGGTACTTAGTGCATGAGTGTGATTTTGTGGCTAGAGTTTTCAAGTAAGAACCAAGGGGCAGCTCAAAGCTGAAAACAACCCTTATCAGAAAATATAAATCTTCTAGCCAATCTGAAATGAAACCCTAGATTTTTGCTTTTATAGTAGGGCTGATATTTCAGACAAAGAGAGGGGATGAAAACTCACCTGTCATGTGCAAACACAATCTGAAAAGATTTATGGTTGAAAAACACTCTCGGAGAAAAAGTTGTCAGAAACCCATGTGGGTTGTCTTAAAGTGTGTGCTTAGCTCGCATGAAAGCAGCAAGAAGTTTTGATGAGACAGAACAACTCGACAAAATAAACTGGAAATAATGGCATGAAATGTATATGTATGAACAAACCTTTGATGATAGAAATTAACCTCTTGAAGTGGTATTTCCTACAGCATGATCCCAGAGAAGTAATTAAAGCCTAAATCTAACTAGAGCATGTGTGGTACGATTTACAACATTTGACAAGGGAAGCCAAACAATAAAAACTAGACTTCACACCATTGGATCACTTGTCGTGGTTAAAAGATCCCTAATTTTGGTTTTGGGAAGTGCAAAAAGGTTTTTACCGAGGGAGGGACGTCGGTTAGGTTGATGTTATATGTGATATTGTGGGACACCGATACTAAGTAGTAGCTCAATAAGAGGATGAATTAAGGGATTAATTTACATAATAGGGTCAAAAGTCAAATGATATCATTCATTCATCACTAGATCAATTCTACCTGGATTTTCTCTTTACTTTTTAACACACAACACTGATAGGAGCATATTTATGCGACTTAGTTTGTTTGTTTTCTTGCTTTTACTTAGTTATTGCTTATTATAGTGATTCAAGCTATTTTCGTATGTTTGTAGGTCTAAATGGCAAAGTTGGCAAGAAAGTGCATTTTGAAGCAGTTTTGGGCTGGAATTGATAACTTGGGTATGGAGCAAGGTGGATGGACGTTTTTGAAGTTCAAAAGAGGCTTGGAATGTGCTAAAAAGATGGAGAAATTAATTCAAGACAAAGAAGATAAGGATAGAGCAAGAAACATGGAACATTATCCAAAACCTTACCTTATCTTATCCAACATTATCCAAACTAACCTTATCTTATCTTATCCTATCCTAATCTTATCCTACCTTATTTCCAGCTACAAGGGGGGATTAATTTTTGATTAAATCACCTAAATATCTGGTTCTAGAAGGCCCATTCTCTGCCGTGTACCCTAATCCTTTTCCCCCAGGATTGTGTAATTCTTTTTCCTCTTGGATTTTTGAACCCTAGTCCTAATTCCTAAGTTTCAGCCGTGCCATCCTATATATATATATATATGTATGTATGTATGTATGTATGTATGTCGCAACAAAGGGGTTGGACACACAGAGATACACAAAAATACATTCAGCCGCATGAATTGGATCAAGGAGCTTGTGCAGCAACCTACCTGCAACCATTGGAGTTTTCAGAGTTCTTTCTTCCCTTGTTTAGTATCAATGTTTATTTTAATTTGCTTTTCAATTATTATGAACATGTGTAACTAAATTCCTTTTTAGTTAGAGGTGAATTCGAAGCCATGATCATATGTTTTATATGAATTGATTACATCCAGTTATTGTTTCGTAAAACATGAATGCGATTTACTTATTTGTTTTATTGAGAACTTGTTCTTGCGTGTTGATTAAGGATGCATACTTAGCTTGCATGCAGGGATTCGATGCTAGAATATAAGGGAATTTCACCTAATCGTTATGAACTTATATTCGCAAGTAGTAAAAGTAGTCATGTTTGAGTTAAGTAAATCCATGGCAGGAGTATCATGCTTTTTATAGTTACAAATGCCTTGTCAATGCTTATGATTTTCATAGAACTTAATGATCTTTGATATGTATCTCTATTATGCAGTTCATGTAGGAAACTTGATAAGAATAATTTGATTGCGTCGCTGAGTCCAATTCAATGAACTTAGGAAAATCTGAAAGTTAATTAGTGCATTCACAATTAATTGGGGGCATTGTCATTCATGGTTTAAAGAAACAATACTGGAAATCAATTTATGTGCATATGTTTCATGTGTGGAGAAGGATCCTCTAACTAGCTTTTCACCCAATTTTCGTACCAAACTTAATTTGTTTCTTCAATTTACTTGTTTGAAGTCACAATTCGTCCAAAAGCCTCCCCCTTTAATGTTTTGGGTCAAGTTAGTCAATTTTCGTCCAAATCACCTTCTAGTACCTGTTTTAAGTCAATTTAACTTAGTTTTGTGTTATTTGAGTCAGTTTAGCTTGTTTTGAGTCATTAGAGTCTAGTTTTTAGATTTTAAGTTTAATTTGTGTAGATTAGCATCCCTTCTAATCCCCGGCTTAAAACGATCCCTACTTACTTATACTACAATTGTAGGGTTTTAATTTGTGTGTTAGTTAATTTCACATCAAACACTCTTTCACATCTCTCTCTTTCTTGCCTATGCTGAATTCCAGCAAGAGGTTGCCACCACCGACTTCCGACCAAATATGCAACGGCAAGGAGTTCAACGGCCAAACTAGGCTCTTCCTCATCCTTTTCCTCACCGAATTGTGTATTGTAGCAGACTTTCTCCTTCACTTTCACATCTTCACCACTCGCCAGTCACCCACCACCATGACTGTCGTCATCCCACCCCATCCCCTCCTTCTTCCTCTCCCATTCACTGCACCTTTTTCTCTCTGCTTTCATGGCCGCACGATTAAATTTAATGACCAGGATTAATGGATCCATTGGCTCCGGAGGCAATGCTCCGAAAATGATCTTAGTCCTTAAAGAACAACATGCAATGCAAAATATTCCTTACGTGCTTAATATGGTGCACTAGTAAGAGTCTGTCTTTTTAGACAACAAAAACAAAAGGAAAAGACCCCAGAAAAGGCAAAAGCAAAAGGAAACTTTGGCAAAAGCAAAGTCTATATAATTAAATTTAATGATTTCTCTTTGTTTTGTTTTGTCTCATAATTAGGTTCTTATGATATGGGTATAAAAGAAAAAAAAAACAAAGTCATCTTTGCTTGGCACTTCCATATTATAATTAGATCAATTTGGGAAGGGTGGTTAATCTCATGCACATACATTCTCACTCGTGTTTCTAGTTTTTCAAATTTATTATTTTTTTATTCCAAGTAAATGAATGTCATCAAATTATAGAGAAAAAAGTTATATGAACAAGAGAGAGAGCGCATCTATGTATATATATATAGGAAATTGTTATTGGCACTCCAAAAATCTCATTTTGCACTCCAAACTTTCTACAATTAGAAAGAAAAATACACTTGTGAGGAGTGTAGAATGAGATTTTTGGAGTGCTAATAACAGTTCCCTATATATATATATATATATATATATATATATATATACATTCATATATTTTTTCTTGCTATAGATATCCATTTAAAATACTTTCTTTTGCTTTTGCAAGAATTTTTTTTTTGAAGCAAAAGAAGCATAACATTAAGGAGAAAAAACCACGCTTACAACCATTTCCCACAGAATTAAACTGAAGAGTAGTTAAAGCAAATGGAGGAATACAAGGAAACGAATAAAGGCATCAGTAACAAAGTTGGCTTCCTTAAAGATGTGCATCCAGCCGATCCAAACAAATTGAGTTGCAACCCATTTAATATCTTCAATAATTCTGCACTAGATTCCAGGGCGTTGTGTCACATCCCGGGTACGCCTCCACCGTAGCACGATATTGTCCGTTTTGGGCCCGTACCACACCCTCACGGTTTTGTTTCTGGGAACTCACATGAGAACTTTCCAGTGGGTCACCCATCATGGGAGTGCTCTCGCGCACTACTCGCTTAACTTTGGAGTTCCAATGGAACCCGAAGCCCATGAGCTCCCAAAAGGCCTTGCGTTAGGTAGAGATGAGAATATACATATAAGGCTCATAGGTTCCACTCCCCTGAACGATGTGGGATCTCACACGTTGAACATCCCCCCATCACAGCCTGAATGGCCAGCTTGGAATCCACCTCCACCATAATTTTCTTGACACCCTTCCTCAGAGCAAAAGGAAGCCCTTATCGAAGACCTCAAGCCTCACTTCAGAAACAGTAGCCCCATCAAGATTTAATTCCCCACCCCACCCCCCCCCCCCCCCCCCCCCCCCCCCCCCCCAAATAAGCACACCATTATGATCTCAAATAGTAAACCCCGATGCCTTATCACCCACAGTTTAGCCATCAAATTTAACTTAACACAATTCGTATTCGGAGGGTGTCATTTAATAATTGTGGAATCATCAATGGTAGTTTTTTTAATAGACTTCATGTTGGCCTTGAAATACCTTTCCCCCATAGAAAGACTGAGTAACTTTGTCCTCAGGGGAGATGGAGAAATGCTTCTGAAGACTCGATCGCTCCTGTCATTCTAAATAGGCCAACATAAAAGAAATAAACTTAACTCACTGAGACCATCCCTATCCACACATCTTGAAGAATCCATCCAATCCACAATAGAAGCAAAGCTTCTGGGGTTAGAGATGTCAATCTTCACAGATACAAGGTTCCAAACTAGTCTAGTAACATTGCAGTTAACAAATAAATGTATTTGATCCTCCTCCTCCTCCTCCAAATTACAGAAAAGACACCTTTTATCTGTATTAGCCGAAAAGCATCCCAACTTTTTCTTAGTTTGCAATCTCTACTAAAAAACAACCATGCAAAGATCCTAACTTTGGGAGGGATGTTAAGCTTCCACATCTTATTAATAACTTTATGATTAAATGTTTGCACCAATATACCTTTTTGGATCCAAGTAGCCGATTTAACAGAGAACTTACCATCAGTTGTAGGATCCTAAATGAGCCTGTCTTCCGTATTTTGGATCAGAATGGGATTGTTGCATATTTTTTTAACCACTTCACAAGTGACAATAATAGCCAGCTTCTCTCAGTCCCAACCATTATTGTAAACTTTATCTGGTTATATAATTAAAACACAAACAAGGAGTTGGCTGACCTGATCGTGAAACAATAACCATTGGATACCAAGCGGAATGATGTAGGATGCGGCAACACCAAAGTCTTCTACAAAGCACCTAGCCGGATACAACTACTTTATGGGAAGCGTTTGTTGTGTATCTAGGGTTTGCATGGACCATAGTATTTATACTGGCTAAGGTATTAAGGTTCCATCCATAAAGAAATCTCAAATCCCACTTTTTTAGCCTATCAGTTATGTATCATAATCACATAAAATCAAGGACTCCATCAATCTTACTTGTATTACAAGACACCTAATATGAGATTGATATCTTTAGGAAATCAAATCACAATATCTACATTAATCTCCAATATTACATTCCTATTATATGTTGTAGACCATTTAAGGTTGATTTACATCGGAATAAATCCAACATTCTCCCACTGGTCTACACATATAATATTTATGTTTATACGTGAAATTGGAAATTAATGTCACTTTAATGGCCATGTAGTTGTGATAACATCCTATCCTTGACACAACCCAAAACCTTCATAATCACACATGCTAAAATCCTCTTTCACATGAAACAGCATCAAATTATGATTGCATAGATGAACTTTAATTACCTGAATGTGTCTCAACTTTTATCATCTCAGGTCCTCTTTAATGCAAACTTCTACTGCAGTTGCAAACGAAACTTCATAAAACATAAGTAATTCAACACCTACGAGCAAGATGAATTAACATATTTTTGACACTAGTTCATATACCATATTAGTTACTTTCGTGAGAAAATTTTCAACACTTCTGAGCAAGATGGAAAAACCCTCACAACTAATACAACATATAAATCATGTCATGTCATTTTAAGTCGAACCAAAATAATTAATCCACACTTACGGGCAAGAAGATTAACCATTCCTTTATGATTTAAAATGCAATTTTCTTAACTGGATATCAAATATATCGTCATCTGATAATTGACCAACACATAAACATGTGACTCAACGAATCCAATCAGAGATTAAACTAAATACATGGATTCAAAAACCTTACATACCTTATAGGTCATCTGCAAATGTAAGGCATTACTAACATGAAACTCAAGCTCCCACTGATCCGCAACATCGTCACTTAATTTTTAAATTCATACTTAAATGATACCTTTTGAAATATGCTTGTGGGGACACCCTTACTTAGTCAATGAATGCATATCACTACAAAATTGTCCTTCTTTAACCTTTCCTTAACACCTTAAATAGCATAATCTCAATGAAAGGTAAAACTAAGACATTCACCGCTATTTATACAAAATCACGCATCCCACAACCATCTTATTTGCATTAATAATTCCATATTTTTGCTAAGTCCCCATGAGCCTCAAAATTCTTTCTAAAGATTAACAAATAATCAATCAAGGCATCCAAATGATTGGAAGTAAAAATATACACATACACCAAGTACTCATTCTTCAACTTAAACATATTATTGCCATTCGAGTCATGGCATAAATCTTATTTCATCAACCAAAACACAAATTCATGGAAGATAGAATAACACTTTAATTGATTCAAGCAAGTCCACTTAATGCTGAAAACTTTAGAACAACTCCCACTAAACTTTTAGAGTTTATACACTTATTGCAAATAAGTTAATGAGTGTGAAGCCCAATTTTCTTTCACTAATTCTCCCACTTGGGCAAACACTCATTCATATATTCTTTCAAGGATGTACCTGAACAAAATTGCTTCATATTTTAGACATAATTAAATAGACATCACAACCAACATAAAGTTATCAAACAGAATTTCAGCAATGAGTTACACTTACTTTAGAATTTATCATAATTAATTTGTAAGCTTGGTTGCTACCAAAATTTTACAGACCAAAATAAAAATAAAAATATAGAGCCGTTTTAGGTCAAAATAATTGACTAAAGTGACGTTTCAAAAGACAAATACAATCTGCCAGCAAAATTGTCTGTACGAGCATGGGTTACTAGTAAATTCACCATAATTACATAACATGGCAAAAAATTACGAAAATTTGCAGACACATAGTAGACATATATATGTTGAACATATAAAAATTCAGGTCATTTGGTGATCATTAGTCGTTTCATTCATCCGATATTAATCAAGACACGCAATCTGCCAGAAACAATTTTTGTGCAATTATCATGAATTTATGCATCCATAACAAATTCAATTTCATATCATTTCAATTTTGATGTCCAAAGGAAACTCTAGTAGTTAAATTTCATCCCTAAACCAATATCATAGTTCAAATTGAAAAGATTTACAAGCATAAGACTTAAACAATGTATACCTTAGCAATCCTTGATTAACCTTCATGGGTCCAACACTTTGCATCAACAAGTCTCATGAAGAGACACAAAATACGTCATAATGCAACCAATTTCCATGCCTTAAAACCACAACCTATTATGGGGCTCATAGTGGAAATATCTGTAACTGATGGCATGGAACTTTATCCCCAATAAACTTCATGAAACTAGATTAATATACACCTACGCGCAAGCAAATTAATTAGTTTCTAGGACTGGATTATATATCACAAGAGTTACCTTCATAAATAAACTTCAACACCTACGGGCAAGATGAAGCTTCCACAAACTCCTGTGAAATAAAACTCATACTATGCCATCTTGATAAAAACAAAGGAAACGATCCACACCTATGGGCAAGAAGATTATCCATTTTATTCTAATTAAGATGCAATGTTGATTGAAGTAACTTAAAACCACAGTCCCAACATCAACTAAGCTGCTACGGCTTGCTTAGTTGACAAGACATTGATCAACTCCAGCCTGAAACCGTACAAACATCACATGGATTAATTAGCTGTAAGTGACAAAATTATGATAACCTGATTCAAGCTTCGAGTCTTGCCAACAATTGGCCTTAATTTAATAATCTCCTTCATGACTCCCTTATATATTCAATTAATCTCAAAAAAAAAAAAAAAAAAAAAAAAAAAAAAAAAAAACCTAACAGACATACTTGAAACAGATTAATCACGTATAGAACAAGTTGTATAAGAACTGTAATATCAATCTTACACCACAAGGATGTCAATATGTATGAGAGAACATGATGGAGCTAATAGATTCAAAATAGAAACACGTTAAACAATACAGTCACTTTAATTCAAAAGCCAAAATTGTGATATCACCTAAATGCTTTCTTAAGTCAAACGTGTTCCTTTCCTTTTGTACCTTTATTACCGTAGTACAAGACTCCTAAAACATTAGCATCAAAATCGTGCATTGGCCTTTAAATACCAAATTAAGTAAAGGAACAACCAAAATTCTTTTCTTCCAAAAGAAACATCTCCAATACATGCCATACATTAGCCTTGAATAATTTCTTTTCTTCTCCCCTTATGGCACATAAAAATTGACTAATCAAACCATTGTTTAAATTCTTTAGGCATAGGAAAAACTAACAAACTATATACAAGTTTGAAAACTTATGCTTATCAATTAAGTCACATACTTTGAATGAAATACATACCACATGCCTTCATATGTTCACCACTTCTTTATAAACATATATATAATCACATGACCAACCACAATTCTCATATAAATAGATAAAATACAAATGAGAATTGTCACATAATCACTACAAACCTCATTATATTTGTATATTGTTCTTGTTCTTGCCACCGGATGCTTTCTGCCATTCTCAGTCAATTCACAAGTTATGCATCAATTTCATAATTAACTAGTCATATACAATTGACTATACTGAGATATGAAAGTAAAATTGTAGACAAAAACTAATTTGATTAGTCATGCATATTCCTTACGAGTTAATATCACTATGACCATAAGCAACAAATGTACTGCATAACTATTGCTTATCTGGCAGATTATACATATATTTGTGTTTTTGTGTGGGATCATCTCAAGCTTAAAGCAACATATGACCACCCAATCCTTCTATAAAAACACGCCATCTGTCCATTTTGCTACATGTTTGCAAATTTAAAATTTAATCCATATTGATTACTTCCCACAGCAACCAATGACATGGCAATTCAATTCAGTCTATATATATGTCCCACACATTATCATATAAGATAACTGATTAAAAATTGATTTGCACGAATTTATTTTACCCATGGAAATCAGAGGCAATAAGGATTTGGGGTGTTTTCCAAAACCTGTCCGTGAGCCATCTGAGGGGGTGCTTAGTGCCCCCTTTGCGTCTGTCCACCCTGGAAACTGCGGCCGGAGCTGATGAGGCCAGCCAATAGGTTCACTCATGTACTACTAACAAAATAGCCATGAACAAACAAGATATATATGCACATTTATATGTATGCTTCTGGGTATGCCTTAAAAATTCTACGTTCCCCAAACACACTAATTTCCACAGATTTGGGTTATTCGTCAAGGAGCCCCCATCTAAAACTTTAACATTTGGAGCAAAATTACTTAACGATCTGCTGCTAGTTAAAAGAAACTGTAAAACACTTAATTAAACAAGGAGACCAAAAGGAAAGGTTATACCAAGATTTCATATGCCAATGTATATATATGAACTTCAACATGAATGACAACACCGGCCAAAAGTGGCATGGACTGTTCTTTCGTCTTGGCCAATACGCTTGGTAATGCCATACGTGAAGTCAAGCTTCTTCCTTGAAATGCAGTGTTCCAACCAAATGAATAGTTTTCTCTTTTTTTTAGCTTTCCCAAGAAAATTCTTGAAATTCAAGATTAGGCATGTAGACTACGATTTGCAACTTCTGTAAATGCGAGCGCACCACCCTTTACCTTGGATATTGGTGCTCCCAAACGGGCAAGAAAAACTACATAATCAATGTGATTATTCTCTACAATGTTTTCTCCATCAGTGTAGAATATTGTGATTATGAACGACCAAACGAGTAAAGTATCGCCATAACTAGTGCAATTACAATAATATAATTGGCTTTAATTTTGCATATCCAAATTGGCAAGAATCGATTTCAATCAATGTGATTGTTAATTTTTTTTCTTGGACATTCAACCTGCACACGGAAGCCTTATTTCTTTTCCATATAAAGAGAGAATAGGGTAAACTTTTTTATGCACTGCAGCTTTGTCTCTACATGGACCGGTGTGACCGTTGCCGTTAACCAATGTTGTGCTTCCTCCGTGAGCCTTGACAAAGCCCACCAAGCTCGTCTTGTCCCGGTCACGGTGGTCTTCTCCAGATGGTCTGCTTTATCGATGGATGTAGGTACGAAGGTTCAAGTGTGTTCATCCCCATTGTCGCGAGCCCACGGTCATGAAGAAGATCTTTCATGTCACTCCATCAGTTCCATACTGCCATGCGCCAGTTGATGTTGCACCAAAAAAGCCTCAAACATGTCATTCACGAGCCTTTGATGAAACACTTGGGTCTGTTGGAACATTGGCAGATTGGAGGATATCGGGAGTCCTAATGACAGAAGTCTAATCAGTTTGTCAATTAGGGTTTATAGTTTTTACTCAATGTGTAGAATAGCTAGGGTTTAGTCTTTTATCCATTGAGTTTACTTGTGTTGTAATTAACCTTAAATTAAGGAGTCTTGATATTGTAAATAGATTAGAAGTGATTTGAGGAAGGTTGAGTGTTGTCCTCCCTAATCTCTCATCCTATATATGTTGTCTATTGTAACTGATTCAATCAAGAAAAATACATCCAAAATTCAATATGGTATCAGAGCAGGAACTCTAAATTCATGTTTCTGTTTTATCTCCGCTGAGTTTTCTTTGCCTTAAGCCAAGATGGCTGAAGACAACGTTTCTGAAGCTGAAAGCTCATTAGCTGCTTCAGATTTAACCGAAGTTGAGGTCAACCCTAATCAACGTCTCAGTTCTGTCTTGCTGAATGAATTCAATTACCTTCCCTGGACTCGTGCTATTTCACTCGCACTTGGAGGGAGATCAAAGTTAGGCTATGTGAATGGCACCATCGCTGCTCATGCAGCTACCTCTCCTACCTATGCGGCGTGGCTATGTAAAGACTAGTTGGTCATGTCATGGCTTCTCAACTCCACGGAGCGTAGGATTGCTGAGATTTTCAGCTATTCTGAGTTATCGATGCATCTCTGGAAACAAGTTAATGAGATGGATGGAAATCAAAATAACGCTGCACGTGTCTTCCAACTCAAGAAAGATATCTCTAGACTTCAACAAAAGGAAAAGAACTTTGTGCAACACCTTAGCAGACTTACAAGCATGTGGAATGAGCTCGATGTTTATCGTCCTCACACTACTGATGCCACTGTGTTGACCAAGAAAGTTGAAGAAGACAAGATCTTTCAGCTCTTGCCAAGCTTAGGTCCAGAATTTGAATATCTCAAAAGCCACATTTTAATGAATGCTGGGCTTCCGTCCTTCACTGGTGTTTGCGCTATCATCCAAAGGGAAGAAGTAAGGAAGAAAGTCATGAGTCAAGAGACTAAAGATGTTGTCTTTGAAACAAGGGCTTATGTTTCCAGCAACAACCGAAATGAGGTCAAAGTTTACAAGGGAAAGAGACCTGAGTGTAGCTACTGTGACACACTTGGACACACAAGAGACAAGTGCTGGATCCTCCATCCAAAGCTGAAGCCCAAGTTTTTAAAGGAGACAAATGGTTCACAAAGAAACCTGAACAACAACCCTTACAAGGCCAATCATGCAACTTCCTCTTCGACTAAAGGAATGGTGAACTTCACTGCTAATCCTGCTGCACTAATAAATGAATTCGTAGCATATCTTCAAAACAAACAAGTGCATAACAATGGAGATGAAGCCCCTGCAGCTGTTGAGAAGAAGAACATAGCCTTACTTGGAAGATTTGCTAGTTTCTTGGCTGAACATGATCATGTCTTGCAGAAAGATATCCCAGGTATTTTAAGTGCTTTTTTAACTGCCTTAAATGCCAGTAATGAACATGACTATTAGATTATAGACTCAAGAGCCACGAATCACATGACAAATCAAATTACCAACTTGCATGATTTTAGAAAATTAGCAAAACCTGATCAAGTGTCATTAGCTAATGGTGAAGGTGCCTTAGTTGTAGGGAAAAGGAAAGTCAATCTACTTTCAAAACACATAGATTCAGCAGCCCTTTATATTCCTTCCTTCCCTTTCAAACTTTTATCAGTAGCAACCATCACCAATTCTTTAAACTGTCTAGCCATTTTCTCTCCTCACAATGTTATCTTTCAGGATATCATCACCAAGAAATTGATTGGTAAATGTTTTTTTTTTAATGGTCTCTACTACCTAGCTAAAGACACCAAGGATCCCAAGGTTTTTCAAGTCAGTTATAGTATCTCTCAAGATCCACAACTTTGGCATCAACATTTGGCACACCCCTCTGAGAAACTGATGTCTTTTTTGTTTCCAAGTCTATGTAAAGACAAGTTACACTGTGATGTTTGTCACTTGTCTAAGTTTGCTAGGTTGCCTTTTGATTCCTCGACTTCTAGAGCTAGTCATCCTTTCGAAATCATTCACTCAGACATTTGGGGTCCAATACTAGAGTCCTTTGATGGATATAGGTATTTTGTAACCTTTGTCGATGATTTTACAGGGAAAACTTGGTTATATCTTTTGAAATATAAGAGTGAACTTCCAAATGTTTTTCAAGATTTTCACAAACTAGTTGGTGCTCAATTTTCATCAAAAAATCATGTATTAAGATCCGACAATGGCACTGAGTACATGTCTCAATACTTAAGTATTCATGGCATCTTACATCAGACCACATGTGTTGGTACACCCCAACAAAATGGGGTGGCCGAGAGAAAAAAATAGAGATCTTCTTGAGAAGACAAGATCACTCATGTTTCACATGAATGTGCCCAAGAAATTTTGGTCACAATGAGTTCTTATAGCCACTTATCTTATCAATAGACTGCCTAGCAAAGTACTAGCTTTCAAGTCTCTATATGAAGTGTTGAAAGATAGAAAAATTGATCTCTCACATTTAAAGGTTTTTGGTTCCACTTGTTTTGTCCACAATCAATTTCTCCATCGTGACAAGCTTGATCCCAGAGCAACCAAATGTGTTTTCATGGGTTATTCATCCAATCAGAAAGGTTACAAGTGCTATAATCCAACCACAAGAAAACTTATGGTCTCAAGGGATGTGAGGTTTGATGAAAACATTCCTTATTTTTCCAAGAAACTAAGTGATAAAGGTCAGTGGGGAGTTTTTAAGTGATCTGATTCCTTTGCACAGTGTTCCTCAATACCAAGAAACTCCCACATCCCATGACTCTTCACCTGTATCTCCAGAGTTGTCATCCCTTCCAGTCACAGATCTTGAACCTCAGGCCCCAATTTGACGAAATCCTTCCAGAGTTCGACAACCCCCACTTCGACTACATGACTATGTCACTTACATATCTAGGTTTCCTATCACATATTTTGTTTCTTATAAGCAACTTTCACCCTTTCATACCTCTTTTTTTAGTACCTTGGATAGTACTCATGATCCACAAATCTTTCAAGAAGCAAATGAACTTGCACCTTGGAAAAGTGCAATGAGGGATGAACTGCAAGCACTTCATGACAATAAAACCTAGAGTGTAGTTAAACTCCCAAAGGGAAAGAAAGCAGTGGGCAGTTGTTGGGTGTACAAAACAAAGTTCAACACAGATGGGACCATTGAAACACACAAGGCTCATTTGGTGGCTTGGGGTTTCACTCAGACCTATGGCTTGGATTACAAGGAATCCTTTGCACCAGTTGCAAAAATGAACACTGTAAGGGTTTTGTTGTCGGTTGCTGTGAACCAATCCTGGCCCTGTTATCAAATTGATGTGAAGAACGCCTTCTTACATGGAGAGTTAGAAGAAGAAGTGTACATGAAACTACCACCAGGTCACCCTTAATCTCATGATCCTGACATGGTTTGTAGATTGTACAAATCCATTTATGGATTGAAACAATCTCCATATGCATGGTATGCAAAACTAAGCTCAGTTTTTAAAGCATTTGGTTTTCAACGGAGCAATGCTGATTCCTCACTTTTTGTCCATGTTGGTTCGGTTGGGAAGTTAATTGTGTTAATCTATGTTGATGATCTCATAGTGACAGATGACAATATTGAAGAAATTCATTCTCTCAAGCTTGCTCTTCGCAACAAATTTGCAATTATGGACCTGGGAACTCTCAAATATTTTCTCGGTATTGAGCTTGCCACATCACAGAAATGCCTCTTTCTCAATCAAAGGAAATACATCCTTGATCTCTTGAAGGAATCTAACTTACTGGATTGCAAACCTGCACGGACTCCTTTGGATAGTAAACTTTTTCTTCATGATCACAGTGCGCTCTTTCGTAATGTCACTGAATATCAAAGGTTGGTAGGCAAGCTTATCTATCTCACAATCACGCGTCCTGATATTTCTTACACTGTGAGTATTGTCAGTCAATTTATGCATGCTCCTACATTAGTTCTCATGCATATTGTGAAGAGAATTCTTCGTTATCTCAAAGGGTCATTTGGTAGAGGACTCTTAATGAAAAAGAATGATAGTACTGCCATCATGGGTTATACACATGCCGATTAGGCAAGAAAGTCCCTTTATCACAAGTCAACTACATGCTTCTGTACATTTGTCGGTGGCAATTTGGTAACATGGTGAAGCAAAAAGCAAAGTGTTGTAGCTCGATCTAGCGCAGAGGCTGAATATCGTGCCATGGCTTCCACTACTTATGAACTTATTTGGCTGAAAAGCCTTCTGTCTGATCTAAGGTTTCCCAGCAATGCACCTATGTCTATGTTCTATGACAACCAAGCCACCATGCACATTGCTTCCAATCCTGTTTTCCACGAGAGAATGAAGCATATCGAAGTACATTGTCACTATGTTCGATCCCAGGTTCAATCCAAAATCATCAACACTCATTACACTCGCAGTAACGATCAACTGATTGACATATTTACCAAGTATCTTCCTACGGTTCAGTTTCTGTGCATTCTTTCCAAGCTTGGCTCAAGGAACCCTCTTGATCCAGCTTGAGAGGGAGTGTTGGAACATTGACAGATTGGAGGATATCGGGAATCCCATTGACATAAGTCTAATCGGTTTGTCAATTAGGGTTTACAGTTTTTACTCAATGTGTAGAACAACTAGGGTTTAGTCTTTTATCCATTGTGTTTACTTATGTTGTAATTAACCATAAAGTTGTAATTAACCTTAAATTAAGGAGTCTTGATATTGTAAATAGATTAGGAGTGATTTGAGGAAGGTTGAGTGTTGTCTTCCCTAATCTCTCATCCTATATATGTTGTCTATGGTAACTGATTCAATCAAGAAAAATACATCCAAAATTCAATAGGGTCTGAGGGTTTGTGGCATCATTTTTCACAAGCCATGAAGTGAGCGGACAATATGTGTCAAATGGCATGATCGATCTTCAAGTTGGTTCCGTGATCTTCATGTCATTTGGGGTCTGAGGGTACATGGCATCATCGATTTGATGTTGAAAGTATCCCTTCTTCTTTTCTCTTTTTTTTTTTTTTTTTTGCTTTCTTTTTATGTTGTATGTGAACAAATCAATGCATGATTTGGTGGAGATGTCGTCTGTACCAATTGCCAGCACACAGCGGAAGTGACAACTTATTGACTCTGCAATGTGACGGTGATGTCGAAGACTTAAACCCATGATGGCGGACATGCTTTGACGATTTAGCGGAGACAACAATGTTGATAGTTGTGGCTGACACATATGCCCCGGTGAGTGGACATTGCGGCGAAGTGAGTTCGTTCCTAGAAAATAGCCAATGCTCCTATTGGTTGCTCCTTCTTGTTGCGTTCTTCGTCCATTGTTGCGTCTTCACTCTCGACCTTTGCCTCATATGCTTGCTGCTGCCTTCATGATTCAGGTTCCGATTTAGTGAAAGGATTTGCTGGAATTGATCTCACAACCACGCTCTGATTGCCGCCATTGCAGCTTCTAGCTTTTGACCCCATCCATACGGCTTCTAAGTGGAGAATTTTCCCACTTCAACATATATATAATATAGGGGTGTGCTATCCACACATCCCATTTTACTTCTCACACAGCCCTTGATAATTTTTGTCCGTCGATCTTGTTTAATTCATCCGATTCGACGGTCAAAAATTAAAAAGGTGTGTGAGAAGTAAAATGGAGTGTGTGGATATCACACCCCATAATATATATACTATAAATATATATATATATATAATTTTTTTTTTTTGTCTTTTTGTTTTTTTTTTCTTTTCTTGTTTGTTTTTTTAGGAGCTTTGAAGATATTGTTTACTACAACAAATGGCCATGTGAAAGAGAGACAATCATATGGGGACACCGTCAAAAAAAAGACTTCAACAGTAGTGGACCTTTCTTGCTCTGATCCTAGGACATTTTGGCTACCGTCTTGTCGCTACTTCACACTCTGATGCTACTGCACACTATTGCTCGTTGCGACTGCACAGCTTTGCATGGGTTTCTCACTGCACAACCACTATGCAGCCTATTTCTAGAGTCTAGCTGCTGCAACGGTTTCTGCATTGCTACGACATTGTTTTCTTTCATGCTTACAGTTAGTGGCAACTTTCTGCAAGTTTCTGCAGTTAGTGGCGGCATTCTGCAAGTTTCTGCAGTCAGTGGCGGCTTCCTGCAAGTTTCTTCCTTTTTTGAATCAGGTATGCATGCCATCTTCGAGCGCAATTTCCAACCCGTAGGTGGCGGCTGCTCGCCACAAGGGAGTGTGATCGTTGCAAGGGAGTTGTGATTGCCGCAAGGGAAGGTGATCGCTGCAAATGAGTGCTACTCATCACAATAGAGGCTGCTCGTTCATGAAAGACATCGATGCATTGAAGACATTGGAAGGCTTGCTCATGATTCAGCTGCATAACTTCAAAGACCTAGTCTCAGAGTGATGGCTTGATCTTGCATCTTCGTCTCAAAGGTTGGAACATTTACTTTTTCATTTTTATGTGATTGAACTCGAGTTTCGTTTTTGAGCTGCCCACGTACTCTTCCAAAAAAGAGATCAAGTCATAACATAGTTCAAATATGTTTTTTTTTTGTCTTAACTTTTGCTTGAGCCGCCCTTTCGGGTTTTCAACTCAACGGACTTTTTTTTTCTTTTTTTTTTTTTGTGTCCTAGCTTTTGCTTGAGCCTCCATTTTGGGTTTTCAACTCAACGAACAATTTTTTTTTTGGTGCCGCTCTTGCAGGCCAGGAGCATGTCTTCTTCTCAAGCATAGCATTGCTTCAAACATGGCGAATCTTTCTTCAAGTCGTTAATGGTTGCTTGCCCCCTGTTCTCGAGTGCTGGAACTTCCTTATTATCTTCTCCCTCGACTTTTTCGACTGCGACATGGTAGATGGCTTGGACCATCTCCTTTTTGTCATCCTCTTGGGCTCGTTGGTTTGAGGATTGGCATGTGTGTCATTTTGCCTTCAGCTGACCATCTGTACTCACGTCTAATGTTGAATGATGTTTCATGCGTGAAGGGATTAGACTGTAAATTCTATCATTATTGGCTAGGTCAACGAGTCTCTTTCCTTCTTATATTCGTTGCTTTTCCTCATAAGGTTCCTTTGCAACTTTAAGTCTCTCCAAAGCTAACCTTCGTGGGGTAGAACTGGTTGCGTTTTCCTGTCCAGCAAGGTTGGTCAACTTGTTAAACACAGAACCCAGAAAGGCTGGTGCACCGAGTCGATTGAAGACGGGAGTCTGGGCTTGACCATCGATGCGATCAAACATAGAAGTTCGCAGCTTTTGAACCTTAAAATCTTTCTTGTGCGCCGACTGTGTCGCCTTTGTGGCTCATTTAGGATAGGTTTGCTCAGTGTTATAGTGAGAACTTCCCTTTTATGTCTCCTTCCTTGCTCGAGCAACTTGTGGTTGCGGCTTACGCACCTTTCTTAAGGTTACCAGCGTCCGTCCTTCGTTACCATTGACTAAAGGGTCATCGATGAGGTTAACGCCATTGAGATAACTTACTCTATCAATGGTGCTTGCTTTGCCTACACTAAACACTTTAGACTTTACCTTTGGCGACTGCGGCTATAGCATGATTGGCGATATAGGGAGATCCACATGATCAAGAGGTTCAAGTACAATGCTTGTTGTATTTGCCGTTGCCGTTTCTTTAAAGTCTAGCTCAATCTTTCCTTCTTGAGCCAATTTCATGATGGGATCTTTCAGTACAAAACACTTTTCAACCTAATGAAGTGGTGGTACTTGCAACATCTTGGGATGTCGGTGCGATTTATCTCTTTCAAATGCTTGCTCTCGGGTAAATTGTTCACCTTTTTGTCGAGAAAATCCTCCAACATGATAGCCACATCGGTGTCGGGGAATGGGTAAGTCTTCTCCTCAAGCTCCTCAAATTGCATTTATACCTCTCTTGATCATGAAAAGGTTCGTTCCGCTTCACCTCCTTCTTTTTGTCTCTTGTGGAGATTCTGACGGAAGTAGTGCTAACCACCACTCCTTCCTTGGCAGGCTCCTTCACAAACTTGTCAGTTTTATGCCCAAAGAATATGTCTTTCTTATAGTCGGCGATCAGCTTTTTCTTTTCATGATTGGCGATGCTCAACTCCATATCATGGGCGCTAGTAGCCAACTCTTCGAAGGTTCGGGGCTTAATACCCTAGACGATGTAGTGTAATCTCCAATGCATGGCTTGTATGCACATCTCGATCGAGGAGATCTCCGAGAGTCTGTCTTTGTAGTCGAGACTTAGAGTGCGCCATCAGTTGATGTAGTCAATGACTGGCTCATTCTTCCACTGCTTTGTACTTGTGAGCTCCTTCATCCTGACAGTGCAACGAGTACTGTAAAAATGGTTCAAGAACTTTCGCTCCAATTGCTCCCAGCTATTGATGGACTTGAGCTCTAGGTTTGTGTACCAATCGAACATATTCGCCTTCAGAGAGCGGACAAACTACTTCACGAGGTAGTCTCCCTCAGTCCCTGCATTCCTGCAACTCTCAACGAAATGAGTGACGTGTTGCTTTGGGTTTCCCCTTCCATCGAATTTCATGAACTTAGGTGGCTGGTACCCCATCGGCATTCGCAAGCCATCAATCCGCTTGGTATATGGCTTCGAATACAGTAGTGTATCATGCGAAGTGCCTCACACCTGTGCTCTGATGGTGTTCACAATCATGTCCTGGAGCTGCTGGATGGAAAAAGAGCTCATCGATGTAGCTTCAGACTCTGGCTTTCGTTTCCCTCCAGCTTTATCGATGTGATGCGCTTCTTCCTTGCTAGACTCCTCGCCATGCTGATTCTTCTTTGGGTTAGGGTCGGCTTCTCCACCATTTTGCAATTCTAACCTACTCATGAGCATAACGATCTGCACGTCTTTCTCCTCAACAGTCTTTGTCAGCTTTGCGATCGCCTCATTCATCTGTGCAAGTTGTTCCTCAATAGAGGTGGCGCTGATGGTCATGACTTGCGCAACCCAAGAATGTGACTCTTCTGCATGTTGGAAATGTGCCCTAAAACCAATCATATGATGATACTTTACGGACATTTCACATGTTAAACTAATCTAGTTTAATATAAAGGGCAAAGATTATTGTTGTAAGCCGTCTCATATAAATGTTATATGCTTAAACGATAAGTCCAAGGAATATGTAATAGGGAGAATGTGATCTAAAGAAATTAGATTCATGAGACCATTCTCTTTTGTATACATATCCTAAATGTTCCTGATCATAGGATTGCCAATTGGGCATTGACAGTCCGTCAAGGTCAGTACGTGCTATGTCTTCTTTTAGGGAGAGTGACTGGTCTCAAGTCATTGGTGTGACTGACACCAAGACAAGCATGTAAGTGCTCAATAGAGAATGAGTCCACTGAACACGATCAACAAGGAGTTCTCATACTCATGTCACATGAGAACTCATGGTTAGGATAATGCAAAGTAGTCATTTGACCTGAGGCATCATAGTTGTCTTGTGGTTAGGTCCTTGATCTTTGACTGTGTCAAAGATACTCCGTCAGAAGGTGTCCACGGCATAGTTAGGGTTAAGCCACTTAGCCATGGAGGCAAGTGAATGCGTAACAAGGGATCTCTAACCTTTAAACCGTTTGCGAGAGAATACTCTATGATATAATTAAGAATCTCTAGCCAGAGTATGAATGAGATTTAGGAAGTCGTTCCAAATCACATTTAAGGCAATCATATAAGTAAATGAATCACATTGGATAGTAGACATGAATAAACTATCAAACCAAACAATGTGGTCAAGAGTATTGTACTAGAGAGAAACCGTATTGCATTGTAATCCTAAACTGAATAGGTTCTCCACCTTTTCTAATTAGCTCGGGTAGCCATGACATACTGCTAGGTGTCACTCATGGTTTGTGGAAGCCCTAAAGGTGAGTAATCACTAAAGGGAGAATTGAAAGTATGTTTTAATTCACAATCGATCGTTAAGAGTAACAATCGCCCACTGCCTCGCTAAAAGGAACCTAATGGAACGTACACCGTGTAAGGTAGAGATTGAAGAAACAACAGAGATGAGTAAGGATAATTAAATGGTTTAATTATTTATGACTAGGATTAATTAATATGTTAATTAATCAAATGAATAAGTTCGTTATAGACCTCGGGTTAGTTTTGGGCCGCAAGGCCCAATGGGATTTGAATGTGAAGCCCATTAGCTCAAGTTGTATGACAACTTGAAAACACAAAGGGCTTGAAAGCCCAATGAACCCTTAATGGCTGGCCATATAGAGATGGGTAGTGAACTTGGCTTAATTGCAAGTTTGCCACTCCATTGTGAAGTGGTATAAAGGCAACTTTATAGCCATTTCATCCTTAGGGTTTCTTTTGGAGAAAAATGAGAACACAAAGCTCTCTTTGATCTCTAAGAGGCCGGCCACCCTAGAGGAATATAGCCAGCAATCTTCCTTCCTCTAGGTCACTCATCTCCTCTTCAAGTCTCTCCTTGGTGTGGAAAAATTAGAGGTTCTCTATTTTGGGAACTTGGAGAATCCTTTCAACCATCCTCCTCCAAGAAATCCATGGAGCTAAGAAGCAAAGAATGAAGGCCCTATCTCTTGGGTGATTAGCCTTTGCTTATGCAAAGAGGAATCAACAAAGGCATAAATTTCTCAACTCACTTTGTTCTTGAGTTGAGTCTTGGTTCACTCAACTACTAGGCTTTGAATTTCATGGGAAATGTTTTGTTTTTGAGTGCATACAAGCATGATTCTGCCTTTAATTATTATTTGCATGCCATAGATGTTGCTCAAATGAACATGTTTTTCACAAATTTTCCTTCACTGCAGACATCAAGGGTGCTGGCAAAGTCTCTGTGCAATGGTTGCTGGTTGCTGATATGCGGTAGGATCTTGCATTTGAGTTCGCGTCTGAACCCGTGACAAGGAACGCTCCCTCGAGTTTTTCGAAGATAAAGAATCCGCTGGCCGCTTTGGGATGCTATCCTACATGTCATAGCAGCATGCTTCAGTGCCCCCAGCGAGGCTAAATTGATGATGGGCGCGCGCCTCTAACGCTTCCTTTGCTCCCTTAACAGCACCAACTTTGAAGTAGCATGTTGAAGAGTGACGACTGCCTTCGCCTTGCTCCGGGTTGTGACGCCAACGAATTCTTCGCTCGTGGCAGAAGTGGTCAGGCTCCTTCCCTTGGTTGTGAGAACGGCTTGTCCCTTCTTTGATGCCATTATGTTTGGAAGTGTGTTTGGATTTCTTGAACGAAGAAAGAGACGAGAGGCAAAGACTATCCCACCAGGTGTGCCAAATTTGTAAACACGAATTTCCTGCAACAAATAAGACAAGAACACGTGTACAAAATAAATGTTTGTATTCATGAATTTATAGGGTTACAATCTCTTTACAACTTGATCCTCTGATTCAATCTCCGAAATGTGTAGATGTGTAGTGTTGTTGATCCATTGGTCGTGATGACTTGATCTTGGATGAGCGAATGCCTCAAGGTTTTGGCTCTTGGCAATGGAGGAACCGGCATGTGTAGAGCTGCTTATTGGTTCTTCACGGGATTTGACGAAGAACACGAATGGTTTTCCGAGTCTTTTTAGTGTTTGAGTGTTTGAGTGTTTTTGGGGTTTGAGTGCTTGACAGCTTCAGAATTTAAAAGCTTCAGCGTCTGGGCATGAAATGATTTATGGACCCATTTCTTTGTCTTGGAGCCTCCTATTTATAGACTCGCCAACCTTTGCCCATGAATGGATTTGGCCTTGATTGTGGGCTGGCTTAATTGACAAAAGAACCAGGACTCGACTTGTGGGCCGGTTCGTGATTTGTCTCCATCAATTAATATTTGATTTAATTAAATTAAAATCAAATAATTCTTTTTTGCCAAATGTTGACATGTGCCCTTCTTGGTGACTTGTTCGATTTTGATGAGTCACATCCATGTGTACGATTTGTGAGATACATGGCACATGCCATATATGCCCTGGCATGTCGAAACTTTAATGCGTTGGTGAACATTTATTTCACCGAAATTTCGATATCTACAAAATGATCTTTACTCGATGGAATACAAACATTCATTGGGCAAAAGGTTAACGTTTTTGTTCGACAAACAGTAGTTTGATAGGCAAATGTACTTACTCAGTTAATGTTTTCACATGAAGGAAAAAAATATTTGGAGCGTAATATAACAAAGTGTACTTAGTCACACAATGGTGTACTTTAGGGTTTAGGGTTTATATTTTTTTCGGCGAACATATAATATTTCGTCAGGCAAGGGTAAGAGATATGTTTGACATATTTAATTCATTCGAGGATTTTCGCAGATAGCAAAATTCATTTCGACAATCCACCCATCAAACTTGTTTGTATATATTCCAAGATTGCATACACAAAAAACACTTCCATGGTTAAAAAAAAAATCATGACTTACGGTTATTTTAGCTTCAATTTCGATAATTTTTTACAATTACACTTCTCGATCCTAGAAGAATACAATGAACGAACCTGATCATCAATTTAAAATATTTACACTAATGGTGTTACAACTTGTACCTTAAAATAATTTATTTTACTCCTAACCCATGTGAAATGACAAATTTCCCCTTGAGTGGGTGCCTTGAGTAATTTTTGAGCCTCGACTCAAAATTCAATTTCTTGTGCTTTCTTAAGTTTTTCTAACTATATTCATGTATGTGAATGTGAAATCGAAAACGAAATTCGAATTGAAGCCTCGAGGGGCAAATTCGTAATTTAGAACCTTAGAGGGGCAAATGAGTAATCTCACTTAAATAACTTAAGTGTGATGAACCCAATCTATTTTCAAAACTAAACAAAGCTTTTGCTCCTATAATATATATAGTGTCGTATACTATTTTCACCCCTAGCTGGGGGGTGGATTCCCTGAGGGGGAGCGATGAACGTTTATGATGCTCACCCCTACTTTATTACAGGACTGGTGCACCTACAAATAGACGATCTAGACTAAAGTCGGGACAAGCGTTGTTTGTTACTTGTCAACTTCTTAGTCGCTCATTGACTTTCCACAGGTTTTTGGTTTGTACATATACTTGATTGCCTCACCGTCTTGAAGGGATTTTTGTAACCAAACTCAACGTTTTGCATTTTCAAATCGTACTAAATAGTTGGTTTATTATTATAATCACCTTAAACTCTTTGGTTTTGTTGTAGATTGTGAAGTTCTTTTCCTATGTAAAATTTTTATCCAAATTCAGTTGCCCTTTTATTCTTCATTTTATCAAAATGATTTCAGCTTCCGTAGTGCTTAAAAATAAATTTATTTGTTCCCCTCAAATAGACTTACGTTCTATTAGGAATATAGTGCAATAATAGTGTTGGATTTTAACACTATAGTATTGCGTTACTAATAGAGGTGGTACTATTACGTTCCCGTTTTTGGGGTGTCATAGAAAAATGGTATCAGAGCAATGGTTGATCCACTTCTAAAGATTTTTGTTGTTCCTCTTTATTTTAAATCGTTTTGGTTTGAAAAAGAGTTTCGAATTCCATTTTCGATTTGTGTTTTGGATTAACTCTGCCTTACCCTTTCAATTAAAACTTCTAATTCATCCGTTGTCGAGTCAAATCTTGAACGAGTTCTTGATTCAATCTCTTTCATTTCAGTTACTACTCTGTTGACAAGATGCCTAGTCCTCCGACAAGTCCAAAAGAAAATAGGGCACCCGATGATGCACAACAAATAGCTGAAATGTTTAGGGCTTTTCAAGCATCGACGAATGCTTATATGCGCACTAATGAGGAACGTGCACATGATCGATAGATTTCTTATCTCGATCGTTTTATGAAAGATAAGCCGCTGAAGTTTTGGGGAGCACCTAAAGCTGGAAAAGCTGAGAGTTGGTTGGAACATATTAAGAAGAAGATGAGAACTCTTCATGTACCACTAGAACTTTAAGTTAATCTATCTTCACATGTCTTCGAAGGTGAAGCAGATTTACGGTAGGGCACTATACGTACTCAGTATAACATTGAAGAGATGAAATTTGATCACTTTGAGCAACTTTTTTCTCAAGCGTTACTTTCCTGATGCCATGAAGCATACTAAGACTCAAGAATTTCTTGATCTTAAGCAAGGGAATATGACTGTGGCTTCTGAGTTAAGTAAGTACTCTGATGGTATTGCTAATGATTAGAAGACAATGGAAATTAAGTTTAGACAAAGGTTTAGAGACTCTATTTGAAGGCATATTGTAGGTCAAAGACCTAAAACTTATCATGAAATTGTGGAAACAGTTTACGAGTTAGAGCAAGAATAATATAAAGGATTAGGATCGAGAAAAATGACTATGAAGTATTTTAGGAACAAATATGAAGTAGTAGTGGCAATGGTGGATATAGATTTAGGAGGCCAGGGCCTGTTGAATGTTATCATTACCATGAATTTGGATATACTAGGGATAAATGCACCAGTTGTATTTATAGATCTCATGAATCGAGTATTCCAACCTTATTTGGATAAGTTTGTTATCGTTATCTATTAATGATAGCCTTATTTATTCTTCGACTTGAGAGGAACATGAAATGCATCTCCATATAGTCTTACAGACTTTAATGGACAATCAGTTATATGCTAAAAAGTCGAAGTGTGACTTCTGGCTAACACAAGTGAAATTCCTTAGACATGATATCTAGAGACGGAATTTGTGTGAATCTCAGTAAGATAGAAGCAGTATTGAACTGGGAGCAACCTAAGAGTTATTTGGAGATACGTAATCTTCTTGGGTTAGCTGGCTATTATAGAAGATTTGTTAGAGATTTTTCAAAGATAGCAACTCCACTAACTCAACTCATAAGAAAAGCAGTAAGATTTGAATGGGACGATAAGTGTGAGTCATCATTTGAGGAATTGAAAACAAGACTTACCACAACGCCAGTGTTAGTACGGCCTAATAACCAAGATCCATTTGAGATATACACTAATGCATCGGCTCAAGGACTTGGATGTGTGCTAATGCATCGGCTCAAATTCCTCTTATAATTCTTTAACTGTCTTGAAGCATAAGCTACAACTCTTCCATGTTTTTTCAGATCACAAAGTCCTAAGTATATATTTACTCAACGTGATTTGAATTTGAGGCAAAGAAGATGGATGGAGTACATGAAGGATTATGATTTTGAATTATCCTATCATCCTGGGAAAGCAAATGTAGTTGCTAATGCTTTAAGTAGAAAGACTAGGAACACTTTGTCTTGTTTGATGTTGGCGGATATAGAGATGTTTGATCAATACAAGATTATGATCTAGAGGTGCAACATGATGACATAAGTGCTTATTTGGCGAATCTTAGTTTAGCACCTCAGTTGGAGTTATATAGTGCAAAAACAACAGCAAGATCTTGAAGTACAAGAAATAAGGCAGAAGATAGTTTCAGGAGAAACACTTAATGAATGGAAGCTTCATGAAAATGGTAGTTTGAGGTACAAAGACCGATTGGTTGTATCTGAGAATGAAGAAGTCAAAAAGAAAGTATTAGATGAAGCTCCAAAAATGCAGTTCGCTATGCATCCTAGAAGTACTAAAATGTATAAGGATTTGAAGAGTCGATATTGGTGGAAAGGTACGAAGCATGATGTTGTTATTTATGTTCGACGATGTGTCGTATGCTAACAAGTAAAGGAAGAACACCAGAAGCCTTTTGGAATGCTAAAATCACTATCGATTCTAGAATGGAAATGGGATAACATCGCAATGGACTTTATTACCTACTTACCAAGATTGAAGAAAGAACATAATGGTATTTGGGTGATAGTTGATAGACTTACTAAGGTAGCTCACTTTTTACCTGTAAAGATGGATTGGTCCATCAGTTATTTCACCGAATTGTATATTGAATGAATTGTTCGATTACACGGAATTTCAAAGACAATAGTCTCAAATCAAGATCCAAGATTCACATCATGATTATGGAATAAGTTACAAGATGAGCTTGGAACTCGCTTTGATTTAAGTACATCTTACCATCCGCAGAATGATGGACAATCAGAGCAAGTAGTTCAAGTATTGGAGGATATGCTTCGTACATGCATACTTGATTGGGAAATGAAAAGGCTTAGAAATCGGGTTATGAAATGTAAATGACAATACCTTGGACCTGAAGAAAAACCTTGGAAATAGGAATCCGACATTTAGATATCCACCTACATTTGTAGAATAGCTCACTACTTAGTGGCATGATGGGAAATAATCACTGTCATTCACTCAAGTTAACGGACTGACCGGCCACCGGATCTTTTGATACTCTATAGTGGAATGCTCATTGATTTAAGGAATAAGAAACGCAATAGATATGATGCTAAGAAAATTGTGCAAAGGTACCCATAATTTTCTTGGGAGTTTATGTGTGTCTGACTAAGTGCTAAATGTGAGTATGCGTAATCAGTACGTTTAAGATTTTAAACTTGACTTGTAAACGACAGTTCAATCAAAGGTGGAAACTCTGGACTTGTTAAGTAATTCAGTGTTTAAAGTAAATCTCGAGGACGAGATTTGTTTTAAGGAGGGTGGAATGTGAGACCTTGAAATTTTAGAAGTATTTTTATGAACTTTGGAGTGCCTACGAATTTTACAATTTCTAGTTCCTTTCAAATGGGTGATAATTTTTCTTGAGTTCAAAGATTATTTTGAGCTAAAAAGATGGAAGTGGACAAGATTACGAGCTCGTGGCATCTTTTGAATTAATTTTCAGAGCTCGAACGACTTACAATGGAACTTTAAATATGACAGATTGGAGAACACCATGTGGCAACCAAAGAATGGCTAACTTTGACACATGGCAGCAAAGAATGGCTGGTTTTTACACGTGGCAGCAGCCAACAATTCCAGCAAAATGGACGCTGGTCATCGTCTAAATTCACCATGTTATGAGGTGCTTTTAAGCACTATCTGTCAATGGAGTTGGCAAGTGGTCTTACTATTGCATGACACCATTTGCATGCATTTACTTGGACCTTACGTATTAGATTCAATGATCATCTCTTCCTAGCCATAGTTATCATTCCAGCTACTTGAGCTCATCTACTTGCCACCCAAATCCACCAATTATAGCTTTTGGTAGCCGTCTCATATCCCTATAAATAGGAGCTAAGCTCCATTTAGTTTTCCAACCTCAACTAGCGTGCAGTGCATGCTCCCTGGAGCTCACGTAGTATATATATATATATAGTTTATATATGTATAGAGATTAGAATAAAAAAGAGATTGCAAGAAGTACATGGCGATTAAAGAGCTTGCTCAAGTAGGTGGAACTTAGCTATTGCAGTAGTGATGTGGATCTTCGTTTTAGTTTTGGAATCGAGGTATTGGTGAGGAATATTGCTTGCTTGGCTTGGAGACCAGGTAGGGGGATCCTCACTTACCCTAGTTATGGAATTTTATGAATGTATGTATATGTAAATATACGAATGCCTGTGAAAGCTGCATATATTTTGTTGTGTTAGAACCATGAGGAAAATGGTTTTGTATCACACTATGCATGTTGTTTTATGCCTCAAATTAAAGTGATGACTTGAGAGTGAAGGGGCCATAGCGACCGCCTTGGGTTTCAATCCCCTAAACCTCCGGAGGGACTACTACGAAGGGATTAGTACCACTACCTTTCTAGGAGAGGTACTGGGATATCTAAGGGTAGAGCATTAAAGGACACTCTCGCTACACCTTACCATAAGCATATTCGTTCGGAGTTGGTTCAGGTAAGGGGGTAGTTGGTCATTGGACCGGTCATTACGCATGTAGCGATCTTTTGGGATCCCTGTTTTCTTTTTAAAAGGAAATTGTGTGAGCATACAATCTATTTTCAAAACTAAACAAAGCTTTTGTTGTGCGTCATTTTCCTATAAATATATATAGTGTCGTATACTATTTTCAAACTTGGCTGGGGTGGATTCCCTGAGGGGGAGCGATGAACGTTTGTGATGCTCACCCACTACTTTATTACCGAACCGGTACACCTACAAATAGATGATCTGGACTAAAGTCAGGACAAGCGTTGTTTGTTACTTGTCAACTTCTTAGTTGCTCATTGACTTTCCACAGGTTTTTGGTTTGTTCATATACTTGATTGCCTCACCGTCTTGAAGGGATTTTTGTAGCCAAACTCAATGTTTTGCATTTTCAAATCGTACTAAAGAGTTGGTTTAGTATTATAATCACCTTAAACTCTTTGGTTTTGTTGTAGATTGTAAAGTTCTTTTCCAGGGTAAAATTTTTATCCAAATTCAGGTGCCCTTTTATTCTTCATTTTACCAAAATGATTTTCGCTTCCATATTGCTTGAAAATAAATTATTTTATTCCCCTCAAATAGCCTTACATTCTATAGTATTGCATTACTAATAGAGCGTGGCATTGTTACGTGCCCATTTTTGGGGCGTGACATGCCATGCCTATACATATTTGTCATGCCAAGCTTTGTCATACTAACCACTATTCAGGCTAAAATAAGCCCAAGTCACATGCTTAGGGCTTTTTAAGTGAATTGTGGTGTGGATGGTTACGGAATTTATCGAGCCTATATGGAGTTTGGATTATGGAAGACTTTCGGCTACCTGGGGCCTAAAGATCCAAGCCCATAACCTATGAAGTCTACATAGGTAAGCTTGGGAGAGAACCAAACTTAGTTTCCCCTTTTCCTTAGGGAGCTAACCAACTTAGTTAGGGAGAAATCAAAGCCCTCCAGCCTTGTAATCACGTGAATATCCAACTAGACTTATTTGGCTGACTTTCCTTTCCCAGCTCACTCAGAAGTTCAACACGCGAAAGCCATGAGGTGTGCTGCTAGAAGTAGTGTATGTGGAAGGCTAACCTAAGAAAGCCATGCCTTAGGAAGAAGGAGCAATTAGGTTTCATGAGGTACCAGAACCTAGTTACCTTGCATCATAAGGAAAGTGGCAGAAGAACTAGGGAGAAATGAGAGAGAAGACTAAGCAACAATTGGAGATTACTTTGGAACCTCACAGAGGAACCATTCAACTAAAAATATAAGGGGAGGCTATTGAAGAGGGGATCATAACATTATTCAGGAATTCAACCCAGAGAGTGGGTGCTGCACCAATCCTAGGGAAATCTCTCCCTAGTGCAAACATCCTTAAAACCTCAAGAAACATCATCCCTACAACCTTAATGTTTTCCATGGCCTTTCCTTTGAATACCATAGCCATTAGAAACATTATTACCACCTTAGGAAACCCAGATTATCCAACCAAGAACACCTTGCAACTATACAAACACACTTTCTCTCATGCTAAACTAATATACTTCTAGCTTCCGCCCCACACTTCTCTTGATCAAGTCATTATTTACCTAATGATGCTATCTTCAAGTCATTGATCTAACCAAGATATTTCCTAAAACGAGCTACCTCTTTCAAGATATTCTGAGGCTTGATACGAAACTGAACCAAGGGAGACAAGAGGACGTTCTCAAAGCCCAAGTACACCTTGACCTAAAAGTCCCCCAACAATGAGAATGGTGAGGTTCTAACCTTAATTTTTCATGTTCTAAATCTCTATATGCACTCTGCCTTATTGCCCAGAATTCGGCGAGGGAAAACGGAAGAACACCGACGAGTTCTAGATGCATTCTCCCCTTAATCCTTTTGCATTTCATCTGGGTAAGTTCCTACTATTTTGGTTGTGTTGTGGGGTGGAAAAACGAGTTAAGATTCAAATTTTTTAACCCTCTGCATGTTGTGTTCTTCATTTACAGTTCACGGCGAAAAGGTCCGACGAGTTTCTATCGGGTTTGAGGTGGATTCAACCTCCGTTTGCCCAAATTTGAGTTTAGGTAAGTTCCTATACTTATTTCTCATGATTTTGTTTGGCTTTTGGGTGTAAAACACGTTAACAGCTAGCTAATCCAAGCTCTGTAATGATCTGGACATTTTCTACAGTTTTCAGCAAGGCTCCGGCAACGGCAGATGGCGACAGACTGCGGTCGCCGTTAACTTTACGGTGACTGCAGAGGATCCAATAACATTGACCGAATCAACCAATGGGAAAGGTATATAACGTTAACTTCAGTCACTCTCACTGATGACCAACGCGTAGCACCGGTGACGGCGAATGCGACGTCTACTCAGCGATCTGTGATGGAGAGTACGGTGGCGTGTTCGCCAGCGATAATGACCCCATGACGGCGCATGATGGCGTGTGGCACCATCGCGGCCGCGCGTACAGCACTCAAGACCTATCCTAGGAATTTTTAGTGTTCTAAATCATGTGGCACCCTCCGTTTGTGCGAATTCGATGTCTAAATAGTAGTTTGGGCGATTTTCCATAGATTGTCTTTAAAGCTTTTTTAGCTTTATAACTAATTTACAGGTTTAGTTGACGACAAAAAGGATTTAGGCAAGGAGCCTATCGTGGAAGGGCGCTCTACTTACCTTTGAGTGGACCCTTCGAAAACTAAATGTTTTAAATTATTATTATGTGTTGATGCATATTACTATTATTGATAATCTTGGACGATACTTACATCTTGTTAGACTTGAATGATATCTTGAGGCATTGGTGATTTTTTTTCACCACATGGTCATCATACATATCATCTAGCTTGCTACAGCCATAGGTTTATTGTAGGTACTTTTATTTCTAGTAGAGGCTAGATTCACTAGTAGATGCTAGTCATCGATCAGGTAGATGTCGCTTCACTTGCTTGCTATACATTTGAATTACTTTGATTTGTGAATGATGCTACTTTCTTTGATATGACGAGTGATGTGATATGAACTTGGCTATTATTACTGTAGTATTATATGTATGTACTTTGTGATTATATATGTGTTTTCAAAATGGGGCTTATTATGTTCGATTGATTTTAACTAGACAAACTACTCACCTTATTTTTCGACCCCTCAGGACATAGCGAGAATAAGGAGAACCCTAGAGGTGACAAGTGGGCGTGGCAATGAGGCATCCACCTTTGGACTTTGGTGATGATTCCTTTGCAACGATTTATGCTAGTTTGTAAAAATTGCATGATCATGCTTTCAATAATCGGAACGTATCCTTGAACTTGTGTCCCTAAGTGGGGAGGTTGATTAGGAAAACTTTGTAGTACTTTTATATTATTAATAATAACGTTTTGGTGCAAACTCACTCACATCATATTATCTTACTATGGCTTTTGTCATTAGGTAACAAGGCGAAATTCTTTGATGGTTACAAACGAAAAATCACGATTTAATGATTATTTTAGCTTAGATTTTGATGATTTTGACGATTTTTTTAAGGACGGTAATTGAGAGTAAAACGACAGATTAAAAGAACCTGATCATCAAATTCGATGATCTTTTAACCGTTTGAAATTAAATTTAAAAAGCAAGGAAATAATAAATTTATATGTTTGCCTGATGAAATATGTGTATGTCATCGGGAAAACTTATACAAATTGGTCAGGCAATATTGCTATAGTCGTTGAAAAAACCTTAGAAATTATTGGGTAGAAAGGGAAAACATCATAGCGTATTTGCTGAAGCTTTTCAAATGGAACTTGTAAGTGCTGCCATCAATAAAGGTAAAATACGGTTAGTGTGGCTTAGGAGTACCTTCTCCCATATAGAGGTACCTGAGGGTGATCTTCTTTGGGAACGCTGAAGGAAATATTTGATAAACTAAATTCGTTAAGCAACATGTTACATGCATTTAACAATTAAATGATGGAAGCATGCTTGTATGCACTTTAAATTAAAACTTAAACCATGAAATTCAAAGCCTAGTAGTGGTGGTGAAACAAGACTCAACTCAAAGAACAAAGTGAGTTGAGAAACTTTATACCTTTGAAGCACCTCTTTGCTTAGTAAAGGTTAATCACCAATGTGAGGGCCTTCTTTCCTTTGTCTCCTTTCTCCTTGGCTCCATGGGTACAGATGGAGGAACTTTACTACTCAACTTCACGTCTTCTTGGATTTGGATGGAGGAATGGATTCTTCAAAAATCTCCAAAGTTGGAGACCTCTAAGTTCCGATACTAAGGATGATCAAGGAAGAAGATGAGTGACATTGGAAGAGTTTGATGCTAATGAAACTCTCCCAATGTGGCCGGCCTCCTAGAGAGAAAGAAAGTGCTTGTGCTCTCATCTTCAGGGCTACCCAAGCTAATTAGAAGAGGTTTGGATAACCTAATCAATTTGGGATTACAAATGCAATTTGATATTTCTCTAATACAATACTCTTGATCCATTGTTTGGTTTGATAGTTTATTCATTTCTTCTATACAATGTGATTCTTTTCTCTATACGATTACCTTGAATGTGATTTAGAACGACTTCCTAAATCTCATTCATAGTCTAACCAAAGATTCTTAATCAAATCATAGAGTATTCAGGGAGTGACAGAGCTAATGGGTCCATGATCGGACTCCTGAGGTAACTGTATCCGGATTATCCTTACTCTGGCCCTCGAAGATCCTGGTACCACAATGGCCCTTAACTATCCATCTGAGACGTAAACCGTTCCCCTTGAGGATGGATTATTATCCAAAGACCATGCATTTCGGAGTAAGCTGGAATACATACCGTTTGGTCTTCAAATTTTTGTAAACGATGCAACTTGTGATTCTTAAGTGGCGACGTTTCGAATCCATACGTGCAGTCCTGAATATCGTGTTGAAAAGTTCACAATGATGGGATTCTGTACTTCGTGGCATGTTCACAAGAAAAGAAAAATTTCCTCTGATACGCTCATTAAGTTCAACTGCCAGATTGAAAAATCCTCAAGTGAGTTGGTCGGAATTGAACGGCTGGATGATTCTGCCCTTGGATGCCTATATATCCTCCGACATTTTCCCTTTTTACTTTACCAAAATCCTTCAAATCATCCATTGTAAAAAGGCTCCAATTCTTTTGTTGTACCAATTTCAAAATTATGTCTTCCCTTGAAGCTCTTCACATGGCGTCCTCAAGCAAGAAGTCAAAGCCGGCTAAGGTTTCTCCTTATAACCTTTCTTTGACGAGAGTTTGTAGCCGAAAAGTGGGTAAGGCTTTCCTTGAAGTTCATCAAGACATTTTGAACAATTGCAACGTTTAGTGGGAACTCGGTCATGACATTTATGCTAGCTAGCCGACAATGTCTAACTAAACTCACTAACAATTCAATAAAACTTAAACTCACCCGTTGCCTTGTCGTAGGGACCTTGGACTTATCATGATGGGCTAAAACTCGTTCCTCACCTTCTCGAACAGGCTTCGGAGGACATTGGACAACACATAAGCGATGGCAGCTAATTTCGTAGTCACTTGATGTATGTAAGTTTTAGATGTTATTAAGTCGTACACAATTATTCTTTGACTTGTAAGATTGATCTCAACAGCAACCCAATGGTGATCAAGGTTGAGGGGCAAGTAGACCCTTTCCAAATCGACGAACTATGTTGTAAAAAATGCCCTATTCCCCTTCACCGTCTTCAACAACACTGATAAGAAATCTTTGGACGCATCGACTTTTGTGCCTTTTAGTTGCTCTTTAAGCTATCCTCGCATTATGGCAGCACTCATAGTAGGACTGTCCACAAGTGTAAAATAAATAAATAAAAGGTGTACAACATTTCAAACATTCGAAAACACACCCAACATCACAATTTCCAAACTTTACAATATTAGCAAAAATTTTGTTGGATACTTTACCAAAAACCAGTCGGTTGTGTTAGTGGTCAACATTTTCCCTGCCCTCTGCGCCTCATCAACATCTTCCGTAGGAGATACAAATAGGGTTTTGTCACTTACATCAGTTGACAACCACCCTTCCTTTTCAATGAGTCGCCTCCAAAAATCGGTGTCAACCGTCATATTCTCCAACGGGGCAACCGGATGTAACAAAAAAATGTTAAGGCTCATCATTCTAGTTGTTTAATCAATATAATTTCTCATGCATATAATCCAAATGTCAATTATCGCTTACTTGTTCTAATAGCATTTCCCTTTGCAAAATATGCTCATTCAGTTCATCGACTTGGATTTTTTTCACACTTTTTGACGTCAAAGATCAATGTCATATGGCGAACCACTTTCCTCTTCTTCTTTGGCCCCCATTTTGTTCCCACAGTCTTTGTTCCCACAGTCATCAAAACTTTGGACTTCTTCGTACTCGTTTGCTACACTTTCTCCTAACAATCCAAGCATCTACTGGCATACATTTGCAGGACTATCCCGCTCAACAATCCCTAGAAACTCGTTCAAACCCTCTTCGTCCACACCTCTCATAACCTTTTTCCCTCTAGATCCCTTGGCTTCCCCTTATTTGCCTTCATCAACCCCTTTTGACCACCATCTTCTTCTTCTTCGACAACATGTTGTACTTCACCACTGCTTTCACCACCATCTTCTTCTTCTATTTCCTCTTCTTTACCTCTTTTTTTCCCTCTTCATCATCATCATCTTCTTCTTTACAGCATTTTTCTTCTTCTTCTTATTCTTTTCCCTCTTCATATTTTTGTTTTTTTTCCATCTTCTTCTTATCCTCCATCCTCCTCTTGTTTTTCCACTTCTTTTTCTTCTTCTTCTTCTTCCTCATTCTTCTCCTCCATATGTTTTTCCTTAAATTTACTCCTCAATTCTTTGACCTCTTCGATCAACTCTTCCACCTTCTTCAATATCTTCTACTCTGAAATATCTTTCTCATGTGCCAAGTGCACCAAAGCCACCTTCAACTCCTTTATTTGTATTTTCGACTTACTAACCTCATTTGTATCGAGAGTGAAGGTGTTAGGCATCACTACATCTCGATGATAGCCTAATGTTCAGTAGCATGTGTTCCTCTTTGATTCAATTAGCACAATCTCACAAATCCCCACCGCCCGCCATTTAACGTAATTCATTAGAATTACATTTCTCACACATACAGTTTCATAAACATTCATCAACATTAACAGATGTTCACATTCGTTCATAAACTTCATAACTTTTGAAATGAAGTCATACCTCATAACTTTTGAAATGAAGTCATACCTCTCGGCTCTTAGTTATGTATGTCATATCCCAAACCGGCTCCGCCGTAGCATGATATTGTCCACTTTGGTCCACGCCCTCACGGTTTTGTTTCTGGGAACTCACGAGCACTTCCCAGTGGGTCACCCATCCTAGGAATGCTCTCGTCCAATCTCGCTTAACTTCGGAGTTTCGCTGGAATCCAAAGTCATTGAGTTCCCAAAAGGCCTCGTGCTATATAGAGATGGGCATGTACATATAAGGCACATCACCCCCTCTCTATTGGTCAATGTGGGATGTTACAATCCACTCCCTTTAGGGGCCCGACGTCCTCGTCGGCACATTCACATCAAACAGTAGAGTAGCTCTGATACCAAATTGTCACATCCCAAATCGACTCCGCAGTAGCACGATATTGTCCGCTTTGGGCCATGCCCTCACAGTTTTGTTTCTGGTAACTCACACGAGAACTTCCCAATGGATCACCCATCCTAGGAATGCTCTCGCCCAAACTCACTTAACTTCGGAGTTCCGATGGAATCCGAAGCCAATGAGTTCCCAAAAGGCCTTGTGCTATATAGAGGTGGGCATGTACATATAAGGAACATCACCCCCTCTCTATTGGTTGATGTGGGATCTCACAATGTACATCTGCAGCTACTCATGTATTGGCTGCTTTTTGGTTGTCAACCACCGGAGAGTTCTTAGGATGGCTGCTGGATCAGTCATCTTGCAATAGTGTAATGGCTTCTCCAGTTGAGGCATTATTTCTTATGCCCACACCTGCAGCTACACTGAATTAGTACTTAATCACAATAATTTAACCATTATTACTACTCAATCAAAGCAACAAATAGTATCTGAAAATCATAACTAAACCCTTTGCAGCCCCACACGAATCTCTGCCTCCTCATACTCCCTTACCTTCTTCCTCTTCCTCCTCCTCATCTCCCTCCACATCACCATCGACTTTTTCTATCCCTCTCCTAAAAGCAGCAAAAGAAAGATTCTCTTGTGGTTATTCATGGGGAAAGGGTATCGCACCCCATGAATAATTGTTGAACCTATCCAAATTCATGGGGAAAGGGTATCACACTCCATGAATAACTGTTGTACCTGTCCATATTGTCTACGAGCACAAAGTAGTACAGGTTCATAGCCACATTACTCTTTGTCCCTATCAAGACATCCTCGGTGAAGTATAGTAGCCCCATCTTCAACGCATCATCCTCATTTTTGCATTATTTAAAAACCTTTTCAAGCTTGGCATAAGTCACCGAAACCTTTTTGCTACCTTTCTTGGGGACAATCTTCTCTCCACCTTTCCCCTTCCTACCTTTACCCTTGCTACTTACCAAAATTCTCAGGAAAATACTTAGTCAAAAGCCTAATGTTGGAAGGCTCAGCCTCTATATCAAAGGGTTCGCTACAACAAAACACTGTAATGAGGCAACTCACAACCTATTAAATACGTGAGTCTCTGTAAATCTTTCACCCATTGATTGGCTACTCTATGGAGCGACAATTCATGCACCAATTGGCCACGAAAGTGTCCAAAGCATGTGCCCTAAAACTAGCAAGCTATACATCACCAAACTTTTGACGCGTGACTTCTAGCACATAACTTGCTTGAGAAAGGTTGTTAACCCTTCCCCCACACAGTTCTTCCTCTTTTTTGCTAGTTGAACCTGTTGGAACCCTATCGGACTCTAAAATTATCTCATTAGGGTTTTGAGTTTGGTTGAAACTGGAATTAGTTAGAGTTAATATTTGAATAAGTCTTCTTTCCTTTAAAGTAGGACAATAAGGTTAAATATGTTGGTGAGTGGATATCCCACGTTGGAGTGTAAATGGGCGTGCAGTTTTGTCAAGCAATTTCTGTGATAGGTGGAAATGGTTGTGGTTATATGTCTATAAAATGGTTTAATCCCTGCTCAAGAGGAACACGTTCTTTTAGCAACTAGCCCTATTCTAGTGAGAACATAAGGTCCCCATTGAGTAGAAAACTCTTCCTCGATCATTCAGTAATGGCTTCATTAGATTTGCGTGCTCTTTCATCCCCTGTATTAGGTTGTAATCTATGCATGTGGCTAACCATAAATTCCAACAGAACCTCCTGAGTTGCCATCTCTTGTACACATAATAATACAAGCATTCAACATAACCAAATTGAACAATATATACCCTAATAACAACCAAATTCAACAATGTATAACATTAGCAGAACCTGTCTACAAGTTTTTATAACAATACATCTATAGTGAACAAACCTTCATAACTTACCTTAACTAATATCAACTTAATTCATACAATTAACCAAGATTTCATCAACACAAACCCAACTCAACAATATAACTTCAACAAAACTGACCAACCTATCCCTTATACACAACCTGTCAACAACATTTCATAAACCACATCCCACCAAAATTTGCAAAAATTCCACAAATATCCACCAATTTCAACTAATTTCATCAACCATCTTGAATAATTAATCAAATTTACATAAATAAAAAAATTTATTTCTAGGGTTCTATATTTCTAAACTCACCCAATTCAAATTTACTTTGGGGGAATGAAGTGTGACGTCGATTATTGAGGAAGCAACGCCTTTGAACCTAACTCTAATCAAGCAAGCACCACATCCTTTCTGTAGAATCGACTGCTCACCCTCAAAAAAAAACTCGCCTAAATTTCTAAACTTTTGTGTGGAAGTGTAGTGAGGTCAGGGATGACAAGCACAACACAACTACGACTAGGTTTTGAACGGTAAACGACTTTTAGATGGGAACAATGTTTGAGGACTTACGGAAGATAGAAAGTTTTGGGAGAAGATAAATTTAATATGGTAACTGTTGATGTCGAGGAGGGGGCAGAGTATAAATTCAAAATGTTTTGAATTGATGTCGAGTACTGTTTTTAATTAGTGGCGAGTCATTTGTGACCCGGTTTCACCCTAAGCTCATTTTGATGGATTGGTTTTCAGCCGTTGATTTCATGCAATGACCTACATTCAGTCCGCACGCACGGTTCGCAAGGCTTCATCCGGACCTTAGAAAACGAGAATAAGGATGGAGGGAAAACTTGTAATTTGGGCCTGGGTTTGCAATTACTTAAGAAAATAAGAAAACCCGAAAACCATGTAATCAAGTATACAAAAACCAAAACCCCCCAAAAGCTGTGAGGAGCAGAGAGCAGGCAAGCAATGGAGTCTGAGGTGAGTTTGTCTTCTGCCCTGTTAGGGCTATTCCTGATTCCCAATTACGTAATCTGAAGCTTTTTCTGAATATTTATTTCCCCCTTTTTTTTTTTTTTTGTTTCAGAAACCAAGTTTCGAACCGTTCCGACTCTTCTCATCGTCAGGGTCAGGGTTTCTTGAGCAATCAGAGCCCCCTCTTCCTCCTCCACCTCCTTCCGTCGAAGTGCTTCCCACTGAGGTATTAATTAGTTAATAACTACTTATCAATTACCTTAATTACGAATTAATTACTGTATTTTGCACTTTCAAAACACACAAATGATTGATCTTTATGTGGAACAGATTTCTTCGTCGGTCAATTACACTGTGGAGTCAGTCGAGTTGGGCGGACTTACTTTGCTCAAGGTCACTTTTTTTCCCTGATTCTTTCTGTTTGGTTTCCTAGAAAATGGAGGAAAGTACATTTCAATGTTATAAAAAAATTGCTGCTTTTAGTAGAAATTGGTAATCTGTAAAGTTAAGTTTAATTTGAGTGTAACTTAGAGTTCGTGCGTGATTTGATTGTAGGGCCGGGATAGTACTCAAGACGTTTTCACGCTATCCAACTCTGATTTAGTTCCCGGGAAATATGAAGGTTATACATTTCTTCCATCTTCATCTGTTTGTTAGTAGTCATTCAATAATTGAAAAATAATATTCTGTGCTGAAAATGTTTAATTTATATATGAAGTGCTATTTATTTTGGTTTTGGGGTGTAGGGGGATTAAAGCTGTGGGAAGGTTCTCTTGAAAATGGACATTTATCATTTACTGGTAAATGCGTTTTAGAGGTGGGCACCTTAATATTGTCGGGTTATTGTAATTTATAACCTATAGCCTGGTAGTCTATTCCTCAAGTGTAACTTTTAGTCATAACGGTGGTTTTGTGAAATGTGCCATACGCTTTTTTACCTTGAAATGTATTATATCCTCACAAACAGAAACTAATTTTGTTTCTGGTTGCATCCTGCCTACTTCGTTCAGATTGTAGGGTTTCCCTACTAAGTGGCAATCCATAAATTTGATGTGCATACATCTTAGAGGAACACTCTTCAAATTTCTAGGTGGATTTTCCTGTTGGAAATGAACAGTGTTATCTCGATTCTTAATGAACTGCGCAATTTTTATTGATCTAAGTGCTCGTTGGTAAAATTTCACACTCCATATGTGAAACCACATCATCATTGATCACTAATCAACAAAGAAATACATCACTACTACAAGTAATTATCTCTGATGAATGATTCATTGGCTGACAAAAAAATTGATGCCAGAGTCTTTGGCCCACTTCTCCCATTCCTTACAATCCCTTACTGTGTTTCCTGTCATGATTTTTCAGCTTGGTTGTGGCCATGGACTTCCCGGTATCTTTGCCTGCCTTGAGGTGAAGTTAAGTTTCTTAAGCTTGTAAGTGTAGTTTCTTATGTTAGATTTCTTAAGATTTTCATTGTTGCATCAGGGTGCAGCTGCCATTCATTTCCAGGACTTCAATGGCGAGGTCCTGCGGTGTCTGACCATACCTAATGTAAATTCAAATATTCCAAGCTTCCAACCCCCATCAGTGCAAGTGACAAAGTCTAATGTGGGTTCCGAAATTCCTTTTTTTGCTGGTGACTGGCATGAAATGCATAAGCTTCTTCCTTATGCACTAAACATGGAGAAGGATCCTAATGTTAATCCAGAGCAAGGTTTAGATGCTCAATATGATATTATTTTAATGGCAGAGACAGTTTACTCAATTTCTACTCTCCCACATCTCTATTAACTGGTAAAGAAGGTATTGTTAATTCTCTTATTGATGTGTTATTTATGATTTGGGACTGCGAACTTGCAGTTGCGGTATGTCTAATAGTTTTTACTTTACAGTGCTCAACTCCTCATAGAGTAGTCTACATGGCTGCCAAGAAGCATTATTTTGGAGTAGGTGGGGGAACTCGAAGGTTCATATCTGTGGTCGAGAAAGATGGTGAGTTAGTTTTAATTATTTTTAGAAAATTACTGGCGAACTAAATCGCAGTAGTTGTTTCCCTTTTTTCTTTCCTACCATATTCCTTGGGATGGTAGGATTGTGTGAAATCCGATAAGAACAAGTTACAGCATACGGCATTCATTATGAGCATATGCTTTTTGTGATGGAGATTATAATTTGCCTCTGTTAGATATGTTTCTTTTATGAATACGTGCTTGAGAGGCCTTAAAGCTGTGACCAATCCACGGTGTTATCGACTGTTATCAAGTTACATTTACTGATGCTTAAATAAGAAGATTAAAATATTTTTGTTGGATTTCCTTTCTGCAGGGGTCTCGGCTTCTAGCATGGTCGTCGAAGTTGCTGATGGTTCTTCTAATGTCCGAGAGGTATGGAAGCTTTCGTTTAAGTAGGCTTGGAATTCATGTTGACCAAACACTTTCGTTCAATCTCTCCCACATCAAGAATCGAACATCGTAATGAAAAAAGAAGAATCCAATATTACATATGTTAGGGCACATTCGATGTAATCGAACGTTTAAAATTCCTTTTACGTTTTCTTCCCTTGTTTACCCTGTGTTGCCCGGAAGAATTTCAAAAGTTGTAATTGTAGTCAAAAGTACAAAAGTATTGGGAATATATTGGAGGCAGAGCATGGGCAAAGCTCTGTTTATTTACTGTCTAGAATGGTAAAAGATAAATGTTCTCTGCCATTTGCTTGGACAAGGAAAATATATTTTAAATTACATTTAAATAGTTTTTATTTTTAAAAGTTTTACGAGGGTGAGCTAAAAAAAATAAAAAATCATGTATTGTATGCAAGGTTCTAAAAAAACGTTAGGCACTAGTTGGCTAGCGGGGTCTAGGTGGGGCCCTAGGCAGATTAGACGGATTTAAGTAAATTTATTATACATTGTATAAATAAGTGCATGTTTATACTTAAAAAATACATAATTGCATTGGGATACATAAATAGCAAAATAGAATGACATATAGATTATAAAGTATTAGAACATAATGCAAAATGAAAGTTATCTATTTTCTGACCAAGTGAGAGTCGCAACCTAGGCGGGTGCCTAGGTAAGTTTGGACAACCTAGGTGAATGCCTATGTGGTCTAGGCGTCATTTCTTAATTTTCAAACGCCTAGGGATTAATACGGATGGTGACCAGTCGCCCGTAGGCGGGGATTTTAGAACAGTGATTGTATGCTGTCATCACCATTACTAACACTCCCACTAATGACGCCGCTACTAACATGACACACCACCAACCCTGCCACCACTATCATGGATTGTAGCTAGTTTAGAATTCCTCGACAGGCTTAAATTTCCTAATTTAAACGGTGGGCAAGAGGACTGTTATTTACATTCCGAAAAAATTATGTTGCAACCCTATCTAGTAAATCACAACCGTAGAGAAATGCATGATGAATATTTCAAAGTGATAAATATAGCAATTCTCTTTTTAATACCAAAACAATGGAGAAAGATTCTTTAACGCTTATCCATGAGAAGTGTGCTACATCGATATGAAACTTTAATTTAAAAAATGGGATGAGTTTATTGAACACTTGAAGCAAAAACAAGAACAAGAGTCGCTGAAAACTCAAGAGCATTAGTTTCAGATACAAGTGTTCTACATACATATCATCCGTGATCACGAGTCCGACCTACAACGATAATACTTAGAACAACCTCTATTGTAAGGGTTAGATGGAGGAGGAAGGCACCCTCCAGTTTTGCTATACGCTTCACCTCTACCGCCGCCATTGCAAACTGGTTGGTCTGGTTTCAAAGCCCCAGGCGATATGTACTTCTTGGTCTGAAGAAACCTCCGGCTTATCTCGGACTCCATCAGCAGCTCGCCTTCGTCGTCACACTCCGCTATCGAACCGTTGCACGATGTGGATGAAGGGCTCATCCCTGGGGCAGTTGTGCAGGTGAGGAAGCAAAGGCCGAGGACTATTAGTGGGAAGACTATGTTAGGCCTTTGCATTTTGTGTGCGGGTTGTTTTTCTTCTCACTTGGAACAACTTTATAGAGAATCATGTCGTATTTATTTTATTTTATTGATTTTGCTTTTAGAAAGAAGGTAGTGGGATGCGCATTATGGATAAGCAGAGGGGACCGCACTTGACCAAACCTGAAATAGAATTCCGGCAGCAGCCATGTATTTTATTTTCCATGTGTGGTTGAGTCTCGACCGACGCATTCAATGAATAAAAAATTTGAAAAAGAAGGTAAAGTCTTTAGCCAATAATTTGTGAACTGAAAATAGGGGTTCTCTCTCATACTGTCCACCTACATTTTTATTTTGCGTTGAAAAACTCCCACCTTAGCTAGGAAAATTACAGTATACTTAAGTGCAGTGTCTTAGTTCGATTTTCATGAATTACAAATTTAGTACCAAATTAGAGTTTGATACCCACTTCTCTTTCACATGTTTTAGTGTCTAACACTACTCCCATTTTAGTTAACATAACAAATACTAATCTTAGCGGATTGTCAATGCCCAATTGGTAATCCCGTGGTTAGGAATGTTTTAGGAATCAACATAAAATAAATGTCTCGTTGATCTAACTTACTTAGATCACTTCTCTTTTAGGTTGTATACATTCTTCAGATTTTTTTTATTGCTTGAACACATGATACAATAAGTAGTGATTAAAAATAAGTTTTGCCCTTCCAGTCTCCCTCCACCGCACCAGTCACCACATACGACCTAGTAACCCACCACCAGTCGATCTACTACTTTTGTCTTTTATTCTCTCTCCTCTGGATCAAGCGAATTCGAGCCTTAATCGAGGTAATTGTTGATTCTTTTGAATTAATTTCAAAACATTGGGTTTTGCTTTGAATTAGTTTTCGAATTAAGATTAGTTCATTTCTTCAATTTGGGGTTTTTCGTTTCGAATTAGTTTTTGAGGTAATATTATGTGACAATGTGGTATGTGCAAATTTAGAATTTTTTTTTCTTAATGGGTCATAACGGGTTGGATCATTTTACCTGTTGGGTAAAATGACCCGACCTGTTAAGAACCCGTTAAGATAATGGGTGTGACACAACACGACTTGTTAAGATAACAGGTGTTACACGAACACGACAAACACGACCCGTTTGCCAGGCCAACTAGCGCCTAGGCGGCTAGGTGAGACCTAGGCAGATTTAAGTAAATTTATTATATATCGTGTAAATAAGTGCCTATTTATACTTAAAAAATACACAATTGTATTTAGATACATAAATTGCAAAATAAAATGACATATAAATTAAAGAATTATAACATATTGAAAATATGGAGACAAGCATATGGTGAATGTTCATCTAAGTATTCAACAAGTCTCTTACCATTTATTGAACGAAAATAAAATGCAAAATAAAAGTTATTCATTTTCTATCTAAGTGAGAGTCACGAGCTAGGTGGGTCTAGGCAGCCTAGATAGGCACCTAGGCAGCTTAGACGGGTGCCTAGGCAAGCTAGGCGGACACCTAAGGAGGACTAGGCACCCTTTCTTGATTTTCAAACACCTAGGCATTAATCGGGGCGGTAGCCAACCGTCTAGTGCCTAGACGGGGCCTAGACAGCGCTAGGCAAAGATTTTTAGAACAGTGATCATGATGAGCATTTCAAAAGCTATTACATTGGCTTTATAGGCATACTTCCAACATATATTCCTTGCATGCTTATAGTGTGAGGTGTAATAGAATCAGATTGAATCCAAGGGAGCAACGTACTCCACTTTCTTCCTCCATTGTTCTCTACAAAACTATCTACAAACTCATACAAACACTAGCATTCATGAGCTATAGAAAAAGGAATATCAGCTTCAGCAGTAAAGTCCACACCAAAATATGTGCTCATTTGCAAGACCACCTTTCTCAGCATCAACATCAAGAGCAACCTGTTTTGGAATGTGAGGTGGTGATCGAAACTCACTTCATGTCCACACTTAACTGGATCATTTGCCGCATCCCTGGATCGAAGACATAAACTCATTATCTGTAAATAAAATTTATCTACATGAGAATTTTGATTAAGTACAACAAAGGAACGTGTGCCTATTAATCTACACTACCTATTAACAAACTTTTTTTGTCAATCACAAAAGAATGAAAAGACAATTTGGTCTTCTATCACTGTTTGAGCCTGAAATACAGGATTTGGGCTAAGAAAGGATTACTCAAGTTGTAAGGCCATGATTCACGGCCCATTAATTATTTCTCAGGCCAATTGGCTCCTAGCCCTGGATAGCGTTGAGTCAATGAGTCCTAATAAGAATAGGACTATTAAGGGATGAAGCCTAGGCGTGGCTCGGTCGATTCCTAATTGAATGAAGATTCTAAGAATTAGAACCTATGCATAATCAGATGAGAATGAATTAAGTGCACAAAGGAACTAGGTTCAGAATCTTGGTTCAAGTCAAAGAGGTCGAGACTAGATAAAGATTGAGTTTCGGACAAAGAAGGGATTATAGGGGATAAATAGAGGATATCCAAGTAAGTGTCAAGGAGGCATAGTCCAATCAGGTCTCTACCTTGGTAGACCTGTTTATCACGAAGTTCACGCTTATAAATAGACAAGGTTGTGCAACGTGAGAAGCCCCTTCAGCTCAGTAAACAACTCAAAATGCTCTACGCGCAACCTTTCTCACAACCTTGAGAAAAATACTAATCATCCTAATCCTTTCATCAACACATCTTCAGTTTGGATAAGTAAACAACATTGTGTTCACTGTCAAACCCCGATCTCGACATACGTCCAGAATCGATGCACGACGACAGACTTTAGAGGGATGCCAAAAAATACAACTGAAATACTGAATAGAAATTAAGAATATTTACAAACGACTCTGCCATAAAAATGACTCTCATTAGGGACATCGCCCGTAGGCTCCCAAAAGAAAGTCGAAAAGAAATATGAGGAAAGGTACAAGGAAAAGTAGCGGGGTAACCTAACACTCCAAGCACTCAGAACTTTGTCTGCTACCCCAAAGCTCCACATATCAACTAAAACCTGCACAATTGCCCCTACACCATGGGAATGGTGCACCTGGCAAATCAATAACCTGGATAAGCTGTGAAGCTCATGTGAGTGACAATACTTCGACTTATGTGATAATCATAAAAAAAAATCTATCGGTCTCAAATTATAAACTTCTTTTGTAAAATCATACTTTATGAAATCATAATCAAACCAATGAAAATCCCGAAGAAGTCACACAGACATCTATCGGCCTTTCTAAAACAACTAAACAAAACGTCACAATCAATAATTCATGCAATACACTGAAAAGTAGGGCTAGAGCGACACAGTTTAGCCGAAGCCTACATCTCTGAAGCTTTCTCATTTATACCAATTTCAAGGATTCAACAAATCAACGTAGTCAAGGAATACGATTTCGGACCACTTAACAAAATCCAACATCGGGTTTCGAACCACTCAACGGAACCAAAATACAAAGAGGGATTCCGGAACACTCAATGAAATCAGAATAGGATACGATTCAAGAACACTCAATGAAATCGTAGAGTCGAAGGGATTCCGGACCACTCAGCGGAATTCGAGTGGATATGATTTCGGACCACTCAACGAAATCGCGGAGTACAAGGGATTTCAGACCACTCAATGAAATCCAAAGCAGGATATGGTTCTAGACCACTCAACGGAACCCAGTTCTGGACCACTCAACGGAACCGAAAGGAGGTCCAAGGCGTATGAGAAATGGGTTGTGGGAAAAAAAAACTTAAAGTCTTGAAATTTATGGAAGTGTATAGATTTTCAGTAGTACAAAATAACCCAGTTGCTCTGTTTTCTTTTGCGGTGTGAGAAAACAGGGAAGATGACAGTGACCAGAACCAAACACGTTTTGCGGATCTTGGAGAGCTTGAACAGTCCACTACCACCTTCCTTCACGATTGCGGCAAGTCCGACGGTAGCACTCTAAAGATACACACAACTTCATGGGAGAGAGGGAGGTGTGGTGTGGGGGCCGTAGTGGGAGGGTGGGATGGGAAGAAGACGATGAACAGTGTTCAATCATCTCCTTTTTTTATTTTTTATTTTTTAAGATTTTAATTATAAAAAATAACAATTGTTTTTTATTAATTAAATATTTTTTATTCAGATAATAATATTTAATTAAATTTGTGGGACCCATTTATGTGTCACATCAGCACTTAACAGAATTTTTAGCAGAATTGTGATTGAAGGACCACATTGATTTGCGATAGCCATTTTTAGGGACTACATTGATCGTTTTTCAATTTCAGGGACCATCTTGATTGGGTGGGTTAATTTCAGGGACCATTTGTGATAAAAACCCTTACTTAAATTGTTACTCTAATCACAAAAAACATAAACACATGCCCTGACCTAAATTAATGGTAAACTTATCACTAGACAATGTAGTTTTTAGAGATAAAATAAATAGTAAAATATGGACTCATCACTAACCCAGTTTAGGCGGGCTAGGCAGACACCTAAGCGACTCTAGGCGCACTTCTTAATTTTCAAACACCTAAGGACTAATCAGGGCGGTGGCCAGCCGGCTAGCGCCTAGGTAGGGCCTAGGCGGCGCTAGGTGGAGATTTTTAGAATAATGGCTGCCCGTGGGGGCCCCGTCTGCTGCTGAAGCTGAAGATTTGAAGTTAAGACCCGCGGCTGCTTAAGCTTTGCTAAAGGCTGCACATAAGGATATTGTCATCTGTTTGGTAAAGATCCAAGACTTTGAAAGTGTCAACTCAGAACTTCGGTTTGCCAGTTATACAAAGGATGAGGAGCTGATCTCTGCCTGTAATGAGGTGATTCCTCTCCAAAGAGTTACCAGCAAGCTTGAGTTTGGCGTAGGGGGACTGTAGGGCATGTGTTTGCTAAAAAGAAATGAAAAAAATGCAACTTACCCATGCTGGTCTTGTCGAGGAGAATGATCAGCTAAAGAGTGAGAAGGTTGGTCACGAAGTTACACTTGGTTTTGCTCAAGCTGTTTTCTACAAGTTGCGCTATGTAAACCATTTCCAGGGGTAGGCTATCGGATTATGAGTTCTCCAGGAAGGACTGTGAGACTTTCTCTATTTCTCCCAATGATCTACTTGACTTTTCCTTAGATGGAGCAGCTAAGGTCAGACTGCCCAGGCAGGGGTACCTGAAGATGAAGCTGTTGAAGTTGTGGCTGCTAAAGGCGTGGCAGCTTAGGATTCAGAGATCGTTCAAGTTGCTGATGAGTTGTCTTCTTGATTAGCCTTAGGAATTTTCTTCTTTTCCTTTTGCTTTACTTTATTTGAAATTTGATGGCATTCGAGCCAGTTTATCAATTTGCTAGAAATTTAATACTGTTTTTCTCGCTTTACTTCATCTTACCAATTTTGCCTTGCTTTTACAAAACTTTAGTGTTGGACGGGCGGCTGGGCGAGCTACTTTAATAAAGCAAACGATCCCATGTCATCACTTTAGGCTTTAGTCTTGGCTTGAATGCTTTAAGAACCTTGCCTGGTCAATGTGACTTGCGAAATTTTTAACTTATAATGCCAGTAGCCAAAAGCGTTGCTTTAAAAAATATAGATGAGTCCGTGTAGCTACCATAATCGTGAGCTTCGACTTTGTAACTTGCAAAACTTATAGCCATAGGCCGTCAGCCGGACGCGCTACTTTTGAATAAGCAAACAGGTCCATGTAGCCATAGATGGGGTAAGTTTTGGCTTAGAGATTTATAGAGCTATTAGTTGTAGGGTCGTCGGCCAGGCGTCTTACTTACAGAATCAAATGAGTATGCGTGATCAGTTTAGGCATTAGCCCTGGCCTTCCGAAGAACTAATTCCCTAATCCTTTGAGTTGTGTGCCTACATCACAACTCAATAAAGATTTATGGGACACGAAATTCCCTAGCCAAGCTTTTTATGTGGTATAACCGCTGCTTAGGGTCAACAAAGATGTGTTCGGCGTCTTCTTCAGGTTCCCATCCTGATTCGTTTGCTAGCGGATTCTCCAGGGAGCCATCTTCTTGACGTGCTTGCTGTAATTGCTATTCGGAGGGGGTAGAATCATTGTTGTGCACTTCAACCACTTCTGCTAGGGTGAATGACTTATTTTTCGACTTCTTGAGAACTTGTATGGTGTATCATCGAGATACATCTTAGTCAGGCTTGATTTCTCTGAGTGCTCCTCCTATGATGCGGAATCGAATTTTTTTTATACTCGATCGAGGTCACGGCTTTGATGTCGAGTGTAATAATACCAATGGCAGTTAAGGTAATTTCGTTGAATCCAGTCAAGACCTCTGTTTTGCGTCTGATTGTGCTCTCAGCCCATCTTCTGGATTATTGACATTGTAGGTTGTGGACTGCGCTGCCATTATCCATTATAGTTCTGTCAACGGTGGCGTGGGCTAGTTGGACAAATATCACTAGGGTGTCATCATAGGGAAAGTCTACTCTTTGGCATCCTACTCAGTGAAGCCGATGATCGAAGCTACTAGTGAAAAATAGAAGAGTAATTCTTCCTTTAGAAGTGTATATAGTCTCTCTCTCTCTATACATAGACACACACACACACATACACACACACACACACATATGACATATCCAGTCTTCAAATTGGATTGCATAATGTAGTAAGTTCTATTTTTAGTGGTTCATTTCCATTATTTTTGTATCATCATTTAGTAGTTTCCCTAACATCTTGGTATAGTCATTTGATTTTATGATGGGTTGTTATGAAGCGGATGTGGGGTGGCACATTTGGTGAAGTCGACAAAAAATGAGTGCTTTCTGGGATTTCATGCTAAATATGATTAATTGTGGATTATTTTGATTTGGTGCCGATTAGAAAAAAGTGAGACATATGAAGAAGGTAATGTGTCTCATGGCTAAATCAATGCTAACCAATGTGTTTTTGTTGTTTTACTGAACACTGTGAAGTGATAGGTGAAGTACGAATGGCTTGATCTTGTCTTAGGGTATGTAGGCAGTCTAACACAGAGGTGTAGCCATAAAATAAACGAATGGATACTACAATGCCGAATCATTGCTTGTTTTTGGTATTTCATATTGTGAGACTATTGGCTTATTGAATTAATTCTTGGTATTTGTATTTTATAGAAGTACTGAATCTAACTTGATTTTATGTGATTGTTTTGATACGACTTAAGGTCATGTATCGATCCTGGACATATCTAGGGATTGAGGCGCGACACCATAGGTTTTGGAGCCTAAGTTCCATACCTAAGTGTGATTGGCACTTTATTATACTTAGCTCAGTGCACTAGAACGGACATCTACTTCGCTATCAATTTTTTGGCAAGATACAGCCATGTGCCTACACGTAGACACTGGATAGGTGTTAAAGACATCTTTTGCTACCTCAAAGGTACGACAGATTTGGGTTTGTTCAATCCCTAAGAATCCTCAAGGAGGAGCTGTAGCCTTCTCGGTTCTCGAGTTAATTCACGCCTTGTTGATTGTGTTGATGCAGTGTACTTATCTGAATCAGAATAGGCATGTTCTCAAACAAGTTACATATTTATCGTTGGAGGAACTACAATATCTTGGAGGTTAACCAAATGTACCTTTAGTTACTGTTGGAATGTGCCCTAAAGCCAATCATATGATGATACTTTACGGACATTTCACATCTTAAACTAATCTAGTTTAAGATAAGGGTAAAGATTATTGTTTAAAGCCGTCTCATATAAACGTTATGTGCTTGAACAATAAGTCCAAGGAATATGTAATTGAGAGAATGTGATCTAAAGAACTTAGATTCATGAGACCATTCTTTTTCGTATACATATCCTAAACATTCTTGATCATAGGATTGCCAATTGGGCATTGACAATCCAAGAATGAGTCCACTAAACGCGATCAACAAGGAGTTCTCATACTTATGTCACATGTGAACTCAAGGTTAAGATAATGCAAAGTAGTCATTTGACCTGAGGCTTCATAGTTATCTTGTGGTTAGGTCCTTGATCTTTGACTGTGTCAAAGGCACTCCATTAGAGAGTGTACACGACATAGTTGGGCTTAAGCCACTTAACTATAAAGGCAAGTGAATGCACAACAAGGGATCTCTAACCTTCAAATCGTTGAGGGAGAATACTCTATGATATGATTAAGACTCTCTGGCCAAAGTATGAATGAATTTAGGAAGTTGTTCCATATCACATTCAAGGTAATTATATAAGTAAGAGAATCACATAGGATAGTAGACATGAATAAACTATCAAACCAAATAATGTGATTAAGAGTATTGCATTTCAGAAAGACTGTATTGCATTGTAATCCCAAACTGAATAGGTTCTTGAACCTTTTCTGATTAGCTTAGGGAGCCATGACATACTGCTAGGTGTCACTCATGGCTTGTGGAAGCCCTTAACGATGCATAATCACTAGGGAGAATTGAAAGTAAGTTTCCATTCACAATCGATTAGTAAGAGTTCTAATCGTCCACTGCCTCACTAAAAGGAACCTAATGGATTGCACACCGTGTATGGTAATGATTGAAGGAAATAACGAAGATGAGTAAGGACAATTAAATAGTTTAATTGCATATGGCAAGGATTAATTAAAAGTTAATTAATCAAGAATAGAAGGTTCATTTTAAGCCTTAAGTTAGTTTTGGGTTTCGAGAATTAAAAGGGTTTTGGTCCACAAGGCGCATAAGGTTAAGTTGTGTGACAACTAAAACAAAATGGACAATTAACACACTAACAATAGGGAGGTTGGCCATGCTTAGAGAGAGGGTGGTTTTGGACTTATTACAAGTTTGTCACTCCAATGAAGGTAGGTATAAAAGTAACTTTACAGCCTTTTCTTCATCATGGTTCTTCTTTGAGGAAAGATTAGAGAACACAAGCTTTCTCTTTCTCTCTAGAGAGGCCAGCCACCGTGGGATAACATTGCTAGCATTTTATTCTTCCATGGTCACTCATCTTCTTCCTCAACCATCCTTGGTGTCGGAACTTAGAGGTCTCCAACTTTGAAGACTTTTGGAGAACCCATTCCTCCATCCATATCCAAGAAGTCATGGAGCCAAGAAGCAAAGTTCCGCCATCCACATCCATGGAGCCAAGGAGCAAGGAGACAAAGGAAAGAAGGCCCTCACATGGGTGAATACCCTTTGCTAAGCAAAGAGGTGCTTCAAAGGTATAAAAGGTTCTCAACTCCTTTCTTTAAGATTTGAGTTGACTATTGGTTCACCCCAACTACTAGGCTTTGAATTTCATGGTTTTAGTTTTGTTTTAAAGTGCATAGAAACATACTTTCGCCATTTAATTGTTAAATGCATGTATTATAAAGTCCATAGAAACATGCTTCCGCCATTTAATTGTTAAATGCATGTATGATGTTGCTTAATGAACTCAGTTTTTCACAAATCTTCTTTTAGTTGCGACATCTTCAAATCATGCTAAAATTCTAGTCCTACATAAAGCTGTGCAGGAATGCTTTTGGTTGAGAGTAGTAATGGAACATATTCAAAGCACATGTGAACTTTCTTTCATCGTTGATGTTCCTACAACGATCTATGAAGATAACATAACATGTATCAAACATCTTAAGAAAGGATACATCAAAGGAGACAACACCAAACATGTTGCACCGAAGTTCTGCTTCGCTCATCAGCAACAACAATATCAGCAGATTGAAGTAAAGCAAATCTGCTCCCAGAACAACCTGGCCGACCTCTTCACCAAATCACTGTCAAAGACTACTTTCTAGAAGCATGTTCAAGGAATTGGTATGCATTAACATTTTCAGTTGTAACATTGTTAGCTCTCTTTGAAATTATGTCAAAGTCAGGGCTAGTATTATGAAGTATACTCGCTTCATGTTGATGTACTCTTTTTTCCTATGATTAGAAGCATGTTTCCCTTTGGGTTTTTGCTACCTAACTAGGTTTTAATAAGTCACCCATCATGGGCTACTCATTCTGACACGCGCGACCCTGATATCCTCCAAAGTTTAGGGTAGGCACGTGCTGGCCGACACTCAAAGGTGACGAAGCCATACTAACATGCATGAGAGAAATGAAGAAATATGAATATAAATAAAACTTATGGATTTAAATACAATGCTTATGCAATTATGGAACGTGTTCAGAGCATACAACTAATCTGAGACACAAAAAAGAATAATATAAAATTGAATGAACAAGGAGATGGGTCCTACACCGAAAGGACTAGAATATACCGATACGGGAGTGCCTTAAAGCCAGGATTGTACGCCTCGATTTTAAGTCTTGAGTGGAACAAGTTGATAAATAAGTAATACTGAAACAGTTATTCATCAACGTATTAACCCCCAAAGTTTATGAAAACTCATATAGCATAATATGTAATAGGTTTTCCGAAAACCCTAGCATGCCATAAAACTTCATAAAACATATATTGTATATAGTGTGCTTAAAAGTAGTAGCACGAAGGTATATATATATATATATATATATATATATATATATATATATATATATATATATATATAAATCTTCATTCGCCTGAAGGCACTACATCTCCCGTCCGTAGGCAATACATAAATATCTTCCAGCCAAAGCCACCAACCTATGCCCGGCCCAAGCCATATATAAGTATCTTCCGGCTGAAGCCACCAACCTACGCCCGGCCGAAGCCAATATAAATATCTTTCGCCCGTAGGCACCATTTGCCCGTAGGCAGTTCGTATGAATAACCACTAAGTAAGCACATAAAAACATTAACATAATATTTCTAATATATATATCTATCTCCAATCGGAGCTCAGTAACTAAAACGTCATATCGTAAAACCACGTTCTTAAATAGGTATATAGTCATCAATCATATATACCACAAAGAACGTAAAGTCGAATAAGCATAATATATCATAAAGTGTAAATCCAATTTACTCATAAAGAACGTAACGAACAAATCATGTTTTTCATGTATGCATTTCTAATAGTAAAACATGTTTGGAAGGCGTCCACTCATAGATACTTCATCGTCGAAGAGCCATCCAAATTAGAGATGACAGAAATGCCATACACAATGGCACCTAAGCACATAAAGGTACCAATTAATAAAACTATACTAAAACGGTTGAATTTCGAGAAATGGACGTCATAAACGGATTCAGGATGTCGAAAAACATAAGGGGGGACTTTGGGTACCCTAAGCGTTGCCCCTGGCAACGGCCCAGACGGCCACGAGTCGATTTGGGTCACCGAAAAATTGGCCGGAAAAGTCACCGGAGCTGCTGTGGTCGACGACGGAGCACTATACCTCCGGTGGAGGCACGTGTGCTCCACGCGTCAGCCAAGACAGGAGCTCACGCACACCCACGTGTGGACCCATGCGCTGGCCAGAGATCTGGGTTATGCTGGTTCAGCGTTTTCTCCAACACGCACTTTGAATGTTTCGAACAATTTCCATAAAGATATGACTCTGCCCGCCATTCCTAGGGAACGCATGTCACAAAGTAACATCACCATTTTAGATCTCCCAAACTCAAACCACTTAGATTTTTCGTTTCACCACACTTCTATGTAGATACGACTCTGCCCGTAATTCTTAAGGAACGCATGTTGCGGAGTGGCATCACCATCTTGGATCTTCAGCTGGTCTTGACCAGACTTCCCCTTATTGAGATTTCTAATTCATGTCACTTCAATGTAAAACCGACTCTACCCGCAATTCCTAAGGAACGCATGTTGCAGAGTATCAGTCCGATGTTGAAAGTCGTCCAACAATCCATTTCATCACCGATGAGGCATAATCCCAGCACAAAATTGCTTATTCTTCAATAGGATGTGACTATTCATGCAGAATGAGGGTTGCGGCACCGTGCCGAATAACAACAAATCTGGAAGTCGTGACATCCAAATGATGTCATGACCGACACACCACTATAGTAACAGAAGATCCTAAGTATGCTCTGAACAAACCACGCTCTGATACCAAATTGACACGCCTGACCTATATATCCTCCAAAGTTTAGGGTAGGCAAGTGCTGGCCGACACTCGAAGGTAACGAAGCCATACTAACATGGATGAGAGAAATGAAGAAATACAAATATAAATAAAACTTATAGATTTAAATACAATGCTTATGCAATTATAGAACGTGTTTAGAGCATACAAATAATCCGAGACACAAAAAAGAATAATATAAAGTTGAATGAACAAGGAGATGGGTCCTACACCGAGATGACTAGAAGATGCCGATATGGGAATGCCTTGACGCCAAGATTGCACGCCTCGATTCTAAGTCCTGAGGGGGCGCAAAACAAAACATGAGTGGACCAAGTTGATATATAAGTAATATTGAAATAGTTATTCATCAACATACTAACCCCCAAAGTTTATGAAAACTCATATAGCGTAATATGTAATAGGTTTTCCGAAAACTGTAGCATGCCATAAAACTTCATAAAACATATATTGTATATAGTGTGCTTAAAAGTAGTAGCACAAAGGTATATATATATATATAAAAATCTTCATTCGCCCGAAGGCACTACATGTCCCACCAGTAGGCAATATATAAATATCTTCTAACTGAAGCCACCAACCTACGCTTGGCCGAATCCATATATAAGTATCTTCCAACCGAAGCCACCAACCTACGTCCAGCCGAAGCCAATATAAATATCATTCACCCGTATGCCCTACATCACCCGATCGAAGCCAATTAATGAATTCATTCCCCCGTAGGCAGGACCATTCGCTCGTAGGCAGTTTGTATGAATAACCACTAAGTAAACAAATACAATCATTAACACAATATTTCTAATATATATATATATATATATATATATATATATATCTCAAATCGGATCTCAATAACTAAAACGTCATATCGTAAAACCATGTTCATAAATGGGTAAAAAAAAAATATTAACACAATATTTCTAATATATATATATATATATATCTATCTATCTATCTCAAATCGGAGCTCAATAACTAAAACATCATATCGTAAAACCATTCATAAATAGGTATATAATCATCAATCATATATACCACAAAGAACGTAAAGTCGAATAAGTATAATATATCATAAAGTGTAAATCCAATATACTCATAAACGTTTCATAAAACATAACCAATAAATCATGCTTTTCATGTATGCATTTCTAATAGTAAAATATGCATTTTAGAAGGGGTCCACTCATAGATACTTCACCGTCGAAGAGCCGTGCAAACTTAAGAAGACAGAAATGCCAAACACAATTGCACCTAAGCACATAAAGGTACCAATTAATAAAACTACACTAAAACGGTTGAATTTTGGGAAATGGACGTCATAAACGGATTCAGGACGTCGAAAAACATAAGGGGGGACTTTGGGTACCTTCACGCGCTGCCGTACGCGCCCTCATGCACTGCCACGTGCCGATTTGTGTAGTCAGAAAGTTGGCCGGAAAGGCCACCGGTGCCGCCTTGGACGGTGACGGAGCACAGTACCTCCGGTGGAGGCACATGTGCTCCACGCGCCAACCAAGACAGGCGTTCACGTGCGGACCCACGAGCTGGCCAAGGTTCTAGGTTGGGCTAGTTCAGGTGGGTTGGGCCGAGGATTTTGGGCGGCAAGGTTGGGGCTGGGCAATTGGGTTTGGACCTGGCTTAGCAGGCTGGGTCTCTGAGTTGGGCTTAGTTACATAGGCCCAAGGTTTGGGCCGGAATAGGGAATTGGTTTGGGTTTTGGGGGTCTAGTCGACCCATTTTCAGGCTCCGTTCAACCCCAAAACTTAATCAAAATACGTCATGCAATATACCAAATTGAAGCCCAATGAACAAGGAAGAGATTCATACCAATTTGAAGATGTGTGGTGGCCAGAGTTGGCTAGAAAATAGTTTGAAACCCACAGGTTCTCACCGGAATCTGGGAAAACCTCTCTGAGGTGGTTCTTCGTAGTTTTAACGTCCAAAACACACAAATACTATCAGAAATGAACTATGAGGACAAAATGGGAAGATTTAGGGTGTTATTAAAGCTCACCCACGTCAGAGGTGATAGAAACTCGCTGAAAATTGTCAAGAATAGTGGCAGTGGTCACTATGCAGAAAGAGGAGGAAGGAGGAAGCCTCGGCCTGGTCTGAATTGTGACTGGGAAGGTAGTACGATGGTGGTGGTGAGTGGTTGTTGTCGAGTGGGTGAGGGATCGGAGAGAGAGCACCGGTGAGAGGGAGATTAATGATATAAAGAGGGAGAGAGAGATGAGGTCCAAGAGTTCATAATGGGGAAAAAAAGGAAGAAAGAGGATGAGGCGTGGGGCCATGGGGAGACAAAACCAAAGGGTGGGCCCGCCTTGGGCACACCAAATAAGACCCAAAAGCAAACCCTTTCAAAAATATCTTTAAACCCCAATGAAATTACCAAGTTGCCATTCCGTTCCAAATCCGCAAAATTATTCAGGATGAGTTGTGACACATTCCCTTGTGTACGTCATGTAGACATTTAAATTGGCTTTGCATTAACTCACCTTTGTCCTTAGACTATGGGTTTTTGTCCATATTGGGTTTTACCATATCCGGATTTTGTGAGACTTATTTCCATATGCAAGTTCCTTTTGTTTGAGACTAGCGTGCTCCTAGATCAGTGTCTACGAGTCGACTTCCTCAACTTTACCTGATGGCAAATCTACTTGAATAATTACACACTCAAGGGGGAGTGTTATGGATACTCTTTAATCGTGGTTGCGTAAACTTAGATAGATTTAGTTTTTAGATATATCTATTACTCTAGTTATTCTTTTCATATAGGATTGTACTTACTTGGAGGACAAGTTAATCCTCTCCTCTTCTTTTGTTATACATAAAAGCATTGCATAAGGAGAAATACACACAAGACTCCCTAAGCATTCTACCATCTCCTATCTCTCTCTCTTTGCGATAGGTAGGCCACAACAAAATTAACCCCTTTTTAACATAAGACTAACTGAAATATCTATTTGGACCGTAATTGCTAATGGAGTTTATCACAAATGTTTATTTAATAACTTTTATCCCACAAGGGTTAGATTAAAAGTATAGTACCGCCACAGGAATCACCAAAAAATTTGGCCTTTTAATCTATGCACCAATTGGAAAGTCAACCAAAATAATTCTATAGAAGTTTTTATATTGGGTGGTGTTATCCACACATCTCTTTTTACCTCTCACGCACTTCTGTTAATTTATGTCATTTGATCCTTATGGGACCATGATTTTCTATGAACGGAATAAGGCGGATCGAAATACACATATCTCACAAGTCTAGTCATGGACTCAACAGCCTATATAGCAAAGCTGAATAAACGGACCACCATCCTGTTCCAGAATCAATGGAAGACTTCGCTGAGACTGATCATGTTTGTTTCGCAAGATACGGAAACCTACTCAACAAGGAATCAGCAGGTTTCCTATAATCTTGGAGTCCTTACAATCTAAGGATTGACATGTGTCGCAAATAATTACACTTGTAAGAGGATGCAATATCGACTTCCTAGATATCATCGGGTAACACAATTATTGCATACTTATTCTCTTGCTCATTGCTTGAGTCTTATATTGCTTACTAACTTGATCGTGAAGAGCTTTTGACCGGCACACACCCCCCTTTTCTCCGGTCTTTGGCTAGCTCATGGTTGTTTACTCTTTACAAGTTACTTGGATTTGTGCATCTCCACCTCCTACAGCAGTGTGCGAATTTGGTTCCAACAATCATTTTTAAAAAGCATAGCCCTTTATATTTACACATCACCATTCATCTAATAAGTTCACACTAATTTTTATTTGCACCCAACAAAAATATTTTAAATTTGAACTTTTTTGAAAAACAATGAAAGCGACATTTTGTTACCAAATTACCCTTAAACCCCAATACCCACCCCTTTGAGAGTTTTCCAGTTCGATTCATCGCTTTGGTTGGTTCTTTTGGAGGCTTTGCATTGACCGATCTTCCAATTAATGCGACTTCAGGAGATATGTCAAATTCGCCGATTTGTTTTCGCTTTTCGCCCTCAGACGGTAATACAAATTCGATTATTTTATTCCACATACGTTACATAACCTATTGTAGCCTTGACATTTAACCATATATAAGATCCTTGTCACTATCATTCCACATAAACAATCAATCATCTCCGTCTCCTCTTTCTTATGCCTCCAAATTATTAACAATCATCTCCGTCTCCGCTTTCTTTAACCATATATATAATTCAGATCTCACTGTTCAGAGCTCAAGTTCCAGGCAATTCGAAATTAAATCTAACGGTCCTCATTAACTCATTGTGCTGGCCCACTTCACACAAACCAAGGGCTCCGATTTTCTAATTCTTAGGTCATCTCCAACAGAAGGGTCCAGAGGGTCAGAGGGTCAGAGGGTAGAAAATAGCCCGAAAACCGTCTGCAACCGAGGGCCAAGCCAAAGAGCTCGTGGGCCCCCTGGAAAAAAAAAGGCCAAAGGGACAACCAGCTGGCCCAAAGGAACCAGCTAGCCAGCCCCGGGCCGAGCCAAATTTCAAATGCAACAGTAACTAGCTGCGTCTACTAGCCGTTATATTTAATTTTTTATTTTTAACAAATTTTATAAAAAAATATTTAAAAATTCTATTTTTTTTCCTATAACTTTCTAAGCCATTAAACAACATTAAATAACATTAAGTAACATGAAACAACATTAAACAATGTTAAACAACATTAAATAACATTAAACAACATAAAAATTATACAACACAAAAAAAAAAAACATTTAATAACATGAAACTTAAACAACATTTTAAAAAACATTTAACAACATAAATTTAAGTTGTTGTAGTCTTTAAATTCAAGTTGTAGTCTTTAAATTCAAGTTGTAGTTTTTAAATATAAGTTGTAGTTTTCAAATATAAGTTGTAGTTTTTAAATTTAAGTTGTTGTAGTTTTCAAATTTAAGTTGTTGTAGTTTTTAAATTTAAATAATAAATTATGTTTGGCCTGGTTGGAGATGGTTTTTTGTCACAGGGTTATATTTGGCCCTATGGCCCTTTGGTGACACACCCCGTCCCAAAGAGGGCGTACTGGCCGTCACGTGAGAGTGACATAACCATGTGCACAGTGCGGAAGCTAAGAAAATAATTAGAAATACAAAGAACTAAAAACCGAATCACTAGCAATACTAGCTAAGAAAAGATGCTAGTACAAGTCTAGGTGTATAAATACACATTCAGATCAATAAGAACTTCTAGTTGTAGTCAAGGACAATTACTAAGATATAACACCTGAAGGTGAATCCTACTTTTGTGAATTCTGTCAGAACACCGTTTGGTCCCTCATGGCCACCAAAGCACTGCTACCTAGAACTTGGAGGGGCAAAAAACAAAACGCGTGAGTGGGCAAAAACAAATCTTTTCAAAACCTTTTCTCTTTTCAAAGGTTCTAACCCCTCGCAGTAAAACCTGTATAATGTCCCAGAAAAATAGCATATATACATATATACTCATCTCAACTCATAACTCAAAATCATGCCAAAAGTAGTGATATGCAAGGTATATGCCATGCCAAATATATCTCATCAAATCACATAACTGTATCAGGTGAAAACTCATCATATATAATAACATGTTCACCGAGTGATCAGCTCGGCTGAACTATAGCTCATAATCAATCTCATCATCACACATATATATATATACACACATATATATATATATATATATATATATCCTGCACACGAGTCGGAACCACCTCACGTGGTCTCACCGACAAGACTGAGTGTAAATAATTACGCTCTAGTGCTATGATCACGTGAAGACTGAACGCTAATCGCGGGTCGCCTAGGAGTCAAACCCACCTATAGTGGTCTATTCGACAGGACTGAGCACCTAACTTGGATCCAAGGTGAGCGTGTGGTGCAAGAGGTGAACATCACGTGAAGGACTGAGCCCTGGCCCTGGGCGGGAGCACTAACACCGGGGTGCAGGATTATCAGCTTTCAACACATCTCAACATAAACATCATTTTATATTAATCATTCTCTATCATCAACATATACTCACCTGATACTTACCTGTGCGTCCACAACACCAATTACCATTATATACAGCTACTAATGCATGAATAAAATAGGTATATACTTTGCATGGCATATCATATCGCATTTCATATCACATTTCACTTAATTGATTTTTTGGGAAAAATCTCATTTATATAGGTATATACGGAAAACAAAAGCCCACTCACAGATAAGTCGAAGTGTCACAACCCCCGAGCCTCGATTGATGGCGCTCGTCCTCTGGATAGGCCTCACCTATAAGCGTAATAACCGAATAAACATTATTTAACGCACATGACCAACAATAGGTAATAAATTCTCATACATTGCTCAATTTTGGTGTTTGAATATACCACAATGACCTACACAACCTCATGATCATCCCCATATTTTTAAAATAATTTTCCGATGCTCCACTCACACCCACGCGCCGGCGAGGGTACGGCCCTACGCGCCCCCACGCGCAGCCAACCGTGACGGATTCCTAACAGACATTAGGAATATTCTATCGAATATTCTGTTAAGTCCTCAATAAAAATTTAACGGCGTTACTGACGCCGTTAGAATATTCAACGGAATATTCTCTCATCTTCTTCCTTCAACTCCGGCGACCGTCACCATCGCCGGAAAACTGGGGATTTTTAAAACTTCGATTTCTCACTCGTTTTTCATCCAAATTTCATGCAATTTATATCAAAATGAAGCTCTTAACTTGTTGAACACATTCACACTAATTTGAAGCTCTAAAAGTCATGGGATCTCACCGGAGAAATTCCACGAAATCCAACCAAGCTTGAAATTCACGATCCCGACGTCCAAAAGCACCAAACGACACACTCCGAGCTTCCTTAGGACATCCTTAAGCTCCCTGTGAGCTTGAAATTTCTAAAAACACAAGATTTAACGTTTGCATGAACAGTGACCAATTCGGAGCTAGGGTTTTCACGTGAAAACGAAGGTTTCCTTACCTGAAAATGGTACCAATGTGTTCGTAGGGACGAGATGAACACAATGGTGGTCTTCACGTCCTCGATCTATGAAGTTTCAAATGGTTTTGGGGGTCGTCGGTACAAGAGAGAGAAGAGAGAGAGAGAGTAAGTTCGAGAGAGACAGAGAAAGAACACGGGAGAGGAGAGAGAATGAGTGGTGTGTGGGTATTTGTGTGTGGTCCAAAGCCACCAACCAAAACTAAGAAAATCTTAGTTCTAATTGGGTCACCAATCCCAAATAATTATACCAAAACATATCACACACACACACATCACGTCCGAGGGTAATTCTGTCTTTTCACATCCTCGAGCATAAAATATTCCAATATCTCGGGACGGGATGTTACAATTGGTCCTCAGTTGGAGATGGTAAGAAATATGGCCATGCACTATTCATTAAAATATTAATTTCTTGGAGGGTCAGATGTTGGAGATGACCTTAGGTTCCGAACACTAGGGTCTGGAGAGGATCCAAATTCATTATGTGTGTATGCGTGTGTGTGTGTGTGTGTGAGTAAGGTCCTACAACATGTGCAGCACTACATGACACACCCCGACCCGAAAGTGAGGCGTGATGGCCGTCACGTGAGAGTGACGTAGCCATGTGCACAGTGCGGAAGCAAGATTAATCAGAAAGATACGAACAATTTAAAAACCATGCAACCAGCAACCCAAATCAAGATAGTGTGCTAGTGCGAGAATTAAGATGGTTTACACAACCAGAGCATAAATGGTCTACGTCCAGTCAAGCAGAAAATACTAAATAGAGATAACACCCGAAGGTGGTCCTACATAAGTGAATTTTGTCAGAACGTCCGATGAGCTCCTCGTATGCCACCAACGAACACTACCTAATACCTGGAGGGGCGAAAAACAAAGTTGAATGGGTTAGAAACAATTCTCTTCAAAACCTTTTCTTTTCTCAAAAGTTATAACCCCTCGCCGTAAAACCTGTATAATTTCCCAGAAATAAAGTATATACTCATATATATAATTCTCAAAATCCTGCTAGAAAATATATATGTATGAATGAATGTATGCCATGCCAAAGTATCATAGCTGAATGCCAAATCATAACTCTGTGAATGTGATGGAATACTAGATAATCAACTCAGCCCTCGGCTGTATATAGCTCATAACAATCTCATCATATCATATAGCTCATAATCATCTCAATCATATCATATATCTCATAATCATCTCAATCATATAGTATATCCTGCACACACATCAATACCACCTCTAGTGGTCTGCACAACATCACTATATATAGAATAATATGCTTTAGTGCTACAATCACGTGAAGACTGTGCAACTAATTCGCGGGTCACCTACGAGTCGAGCCCACTTATAATGGCCTATTCGACAGGACTGTGCACCTAACTTGGATCCAAGGCGAGCATGCGGTGCGGGAGGTGAACATCACGTGGAAGACTATGCCCCTAACTCTGGGCGGGAGCACTAATATCAGTGTGCAGGTTTATGAGCTCTAATCACATCACATCATAACTAGTATATAAACTTACTTGCCACTTACCTGTGCGTCCGCAACACCATCATTATTATATGTAATCACTAATGCATAATAAAATAAATAGATACTTTGCATGGCATTTCAAATCACACTATTCTTTAAATTCACTTTCTGGGAAAAGCAAGTATATAGGTATATACGGAAAACAAAAGCCCACTCACTGATAAGTAGCCGGGTTGTAACCCCCGTGCCTAGCCTGGCTACGCTCGTCCTCCGGATAGGTCTCACCTATATGAGAAGTAATTGAAATAACGTTAATTAACGCACATAATCGAAACCTTAGAAATAACTTCTCATACATTGCTCAATTTGGGTATATGAATATACCACAGTGATCTACACAATCTCAGCAACATCCCCATATTTTTAGAAAAAATTTCCGACCACCCACGCGTGGCCACACACGGCCACGTGATCTGCACACTAACGGCGTCAGTTAACGCCGTCAGGAATATTCCGTTAAAACCCAACGGAAACCGTCCAAACTAACTGACGGCGTTAGCATATTCCGTCAAAATTGACGGAATATTCTCTGTCTTCTTCGGTGAGTCTCCGGTCGCCGGCGACTGTTCGCCGGTTTCTGGAAAAACTTCCAACTATGGTTTCTTCTTCATTTTTGCACCATTTTCTACGTACTTTATACCAAAATGAAGATCTCACAAAGATAAACACAACCATACCTGACTCGACCCCCAACTCGCTGGAGATTCGCCGGAAAAAGCCTCGATAATTCCGGTCAAAATGAAACTCTCCGATCTCACGATTCCGAAGTCCAAAATCTTCCAACGAAGCACTCCGAGCTTCGTAAGGACCTCCTTAAGCTCCCTATGAGCTTAAAATTCCCTGAAAAACAACATTTCACGTGTGCATGAACAGTGCACAAATCGGAGGTTAGGATTCACAGGGTTTTCGAAGGTTCCAGGTTCAAAAACTTGTAGTAATGGGTTCTTGAGATCACAAGGAACACGAATAAACTTACTTGAGTCTCGATCTGCAAGGTTTGAGATGGTTCATGGGTGCGTCCGTACGAAAAATGGAAGAGAGAGAGAGAGTCTGAGAGATAGAGAGAGTATGGGAGTGAGAGAGAGAAAAAGAGTGTGTGAATGTGTGTGGTCCAAATACAACCAACCAACACACCCCCAAACTTAGACACACATACCTTAATTAACATCCAAGGGCATTTTAATCTTTTCACACCTTCGAAAATAATTTTCCAAGACGGGCTATTACACTACAAAAATCATCTTCAAACAAAAGGTCCACCCTTACAACAAACCTAACATGTTTCCTTCTAACATGCTTCCCATGTGCAATTCTCTCTTTCTTCCAACTTTACATCCAATCATATCAACTTAAATCTTTGTTTCTTTTTCTTTTTTTTTTATGATTAAATCTTGCAAAGCATAATAACCGGAATCCTAAGCAGCCATGTTGTTATACAGCTTGGGGCATCATCTAAATTATACAGCTTAGGGCATCATCTAAACAGACATGTCAAAGATAATGAATGAATGAATAGTCAAAAGAAGAAAGCAAAATAGGAAAAGGAATATCATTAAACAATTCACTAATGAGTGTTATAAAAATATCATACAACAATTTTTTTTTAATTTCTTTAATTTTTTTAATTTTTTTCTTTCTCATGATCGGTAGCAAGTCAATCAATCTGCTAGCAATCCAAGAATCAATAACAGAAAGTTTTTACAGGTTCTTGAGGTCTACTGACAAAGATCATGGAAAGAACAAAAAAAATAAAAAATACAAAAATAAATACAAAAAATTTGTGATACCTGCTGCTTTACTTGATCATATCTTCCTCATCCCAACCCTTTTGGGTTTTCTAGGTTCCAAAATGTTATGGTCTCAATTTCAATTTTTATCATCGACAATCCATTGATTCGAACAAGTCAGCAAATCCGGAAGGTTTTGAAGGGATTCTTGATTGAGTTTGAGAGAAGGACATATCGTCAAACATCCTAGAAGTACCTTCATTGGCTTGCCATCTTTGTAACGCTTGCGGAAGGCTCATGTGCAGGTCGATGCCAGAGTTTTCTTCTTCTTCTTCATGGGTAGTCGGTTTCCAGTGCTCAACAAGAGGACCCAGGACGTTGACAGCATGTCCCATGTCTGGTCTCTGGTATGGCTCACGAGCAGTGCAGTGTCCTGCCAGCTCAGCAACTTTGTATATGCTCTCCGTTGTCTCCTCATCGGGGTCAAGAGTTTGGTCAATAGCCTTTGGAATGTTTTCTTTGTTGACAAGGACTCTGCGGAACCATGAGACGAAATGAGACCGTTCATCCGGCATTGTATCATCTAGAGCTTTTCTGCCACTCATCAACTCCATCAAAACCACTCCGAACGCATAAACATCTACTTTTGTAGTGACTCTGCCAGTAGCTGATTATAGGAACACAAATCACATCACTGTTGTAGCATAACGACATCACTACAATTAAATCATAGAGAAAAACGTAAATTCACAATTTCAAAGTGACAACAAATTGACAAAACTCTTTAATAGTAGCATCAGTTCTCAGTGAATTCAAAAGTCTAGTTCAACAAATTACTGAAGGGTATTATATAGTCTCTTTTCCTTCCTCGTTTGAGGTTCTAAAATCTAGTTAAAACAAAACATGCAGTGGAGACAAATACTATTTTCTCCTCCAAAAGAATTAGATGACATGTTTGATGCAATTGAGTGGCAATATTAATTTTGCAGGTGTGCATACATATATAAGTTAGCTTAATGCTGGAAGTCTGGAATGATTGAAGCTTAGGCAAATGCACGATTCCTTCAATTCATGGATGAAAATCTAAAAATTATAAGGTTTCTCTTACCTGCATATTCTGGTGCGAGATACCCGAATGTCCCAGCCAACCTTGTCTCAACACAATACTTCCCGTCAGGGGCATTTTTAACCAAACCAAAGTCAGCAACCTTGGCCCTCATGTCATCCCCCAATAGTATGTTTGAGGGCTTTAAATCTCTGTGAATAAAACTTTGTTGAGCCAAGCTGTGCAAATATTCCACTCCTCGTGCCACATCCAATGCTATTGTTACTCTCTGCTTCCAAGTTAGTGGAGGCACTCTAGTCTTGCGCCATTCAAATAAATGTTGTGTCAAAGTCCCTTGTGGCATGTACTCGTAGACCAAAAGTCTCTCGTTGCCATTGATACAGGATCCCAAAAGCGCAACCAGATGCCTATGCCTGACCTTAGTAAGGACCGTGATTTCTGCCTGAAACTCGTTCAATCCCTTAGTTCCTACTGCCACAGATTCCATCCGTTTGACAGCAATTTTAGTACCATCATGCAATTCGCCTTGATAAACAACTCCAAATCCTCCTCTGCCTAATATGTTGTCCTCGCTAAAATTGTTTTTCACTTGTCTAAGAACTTGGATAGAAATCGCAACATTTCCACCCTCAAAAACGTGAAGGTCACCACTGCTCTGGCTTTCCAGTTCACTTGTAACTCCATTGTACCCATTTGCGCGACTCATAACATCACTCTTAGTAATTTCTGTCCCAGTTGATGGATTATCCACCCTTCCAAATTTCCTATGCTTTTTACTAGTATAGCATTTGAAGGACACAAACAATACCACCACAATGAAAATTATAAGAGCAATAACTATACCAAGAGCAATAACTATACCGGCAATCATACCAGGCGATACTGAAGAACCATTTGATGCAGAGCTGGACTTCCACTAGGAGTAGTTCCATTAGAACCAGAACCCGACAGAGTACCTCCTCCCCCTCCAGTGCTCGGAGTTGTCCCAATCGACACATTACCATTTGTAAACAACTTCACGGTAGATGGAAATTTTGGAATTGCCCCACTTAGATTGTTGTTGGAAACATCAAGAAGTTGAAGTTGAGACAAGCTTAACAAGCTATCTGCTATCGACCCAACCAAATTGTTACGACTCAACACCAAATTTTTCAAAGATGTCAGATTGGCAAAATCAGGGGAAATGGTCCCATTGAAATGCTTGTTCTCAAAATTCACTGTGAAAACCTTTCCCTGTGGATCACAAACAATGAAGCTCCATCCACTGCAAGGCTTGTTCCCTTCCCAAGAGTCAGCAAGCAAAACCGGGTACCCAAAGGCCCCTGCAACGTCAAGCAGCGTGGTGACCAGCGGATCACAACGCCCTGGAGTCGTTTGACAAAAGCTATTACCATCAACTGTGGACTTTTCCACATTGGACCCAAAAACCGGCATTGGACCCTGCAGTTTGTTGTTGTCCAGAGAAACGTTCTTCAAACTGGATATGGACATCAACGTGGAGGGCACAATGCCAGTAAACTGGTTATCCCGGAGCTGAAGATCGAACAAAGTTTCGCAATTTGAGAGGTCGGGGATCGGACCAGTGAATTGGTTCTTAAGGAGCCAAACCTGGGACAACTGGGTCATGTTTGCTAAGACCTCAATGGTGCCAGACAACCCAAATAGCTGATTGTTAAGCCAGAGGTTCTGAATCCCAGATCCAGAAAACGTTTTGGGCAAAAACCCAGTAAAGTTATTGTACGAAAGCATTACATTTTGCAAGTTCGGAAACGAATCAAACACATCAGGCAACGGCCCATATAAATTTGCATTGCCAGCAGCCAAAGTGACCAAGCTGGATGCTTCAGTGAGCTCCGAGGGGAAAACCCACGAGTCGAGATTGATGTTCTGGCTCATGCTCAAAATCTGCAAGCTCGAGAGGCCTTTGAAGCAGCCGGCGGGAATGGAGGTGAAGTTGTTGGTGTGGAGGTTGTTTGGGTTAATATTTAAACTTTGGGCTGTCAGGAAGGAAAATCCAAAATGAATGCAAGTAGGAGGTTTTGCCCGAGGCCCATCACTTAAGCCCAAACTATCCATTTCAAGATTTATGGGCACTCCCCCATTAAATGCAAAGGCTAGTGGCCTGTAGGAAATCACAATTGATAGAAATCGATCTACTCTCAGCCCAAAAGCACTTTCTGCATGGCAGAGCATGTAAATTATTGACGAGTCACTACCCCTCAGTTGCTTTCGGGTAGGAACAAAGCTGCAAGCAGTCGGGCTAATTCGCCTATAAAAGGAGGAAGAGGGCCCAAAGACAAGGACACTCAACCAATCAAACAAACAAATATACAACTTGCCTCTTAGTCAAGCAAACACTCAGAAAGCTATGCTTTGTCTAGATTCTGCACCCCTTTTAGTCTTAGATTTCCCGTAGAAAGACATCTTTTGTCTATGTAAAAGCTCTGCTACTTTCTCCAAATGCTGTAGTATCGATTCTCTTGTGTAAACTTGTTTACCATCCATATTTCCTTAAATCCCCAAATCCTTGTAGTTGCAAAGAAGAGAAACTGCAAGAGGTTCAGCCTTGCCTGACAAGGTTTAATCTTGCCCGACTCTCTTTGTTTTGTCTTTCAGTTAATAGATATGGTGTTGTAATGCATTCATCAATACATATTCAAGTCATTTCAGGTCTTTTAATGATACATATTTCAACTTACCCTCAGATCTGGTTTGATTAATGGTTGTACCATCTTAAAAGTGAATTAACTTAATGACTTGATCAGATCTGGACCTCCGCCCCTTTTACCATACAAGACAAATAAAAGTCCTTGGTCTCAAGGCATAGAAAAGAACCTAATGTGGACTTAACTCATCCACGACAATCCTTTGATAATAAGAAGTCAGAATAACTTGGGGCGCCAGTAATCGGCTTAAATCTACTTATTCTACATCTGCCATACAGAGATGGCAGTGGCACGCCTCTGTACTTCAGCTAGTTTTGATTGCGAGCCTCACGGCTTATACCTAAGGCCCGACAAAGGCACCTTTCAGAACTAACTCTGTCCTCTTCGTTTAGCCCGACGAACAAGCGAGAGCCCGACAGTCAACCAAAGTGCCAACTCCGCGGGGAGCTGTGTGCTCGAGCCAGGAACGCCCACCAGCGATATTCATGCGCGAACAAAGGTAGATTTCTTGGAGGAATGAGAGGTTGGCCAAAGAAGCAAAGGCGTCGGAGAGAGATTGCTCTGGAGAAAGAGAGTGGTGAGCTGAGAGAAAGAGTTCAGATTTGAAGGGAGAGAACCGGAGAGAGCTTTGGAGGCTAAGTTGATGGAGGTGACTCTGTTTGAAGAGTCGCATTTGACGCCGTCCCAGTCGCAGTAGCTGGTGCTTTTGGACCAGCCTTTGGGTGCGGGTCTGAGGCCTTCTGCGAGTTTTGACATGATGTTGGAGTCGTCGGCGGCGGTGAGGGTGGTGGTGATCAAGAGGAGGAGAGAAAGAGCTAGAATAAGAGCTCGAAGGGTTTTTTGCTTACCCATTTCTGGGTTTCTAGAGAGAGAGAGATGGGACTGGTGTTTTGGTTTGGTGGTTTTTTGGGGTTTAGAGAGTGGTGGGGGGTTTGTACAAGAAGACAACGAAAGGAAGGCTGCTGTCTCTGTTCACTACCGCTTGAGTTATATTGTGTTTTCACAAAAATCCTTCATGTTTGAAAATTACACTAACACCCTATCAGTTTCTAATTTACTTTCACATAATCCCTTTAAGATCGGCATTGTCTTAAAAAAAAAAATATTTAAAGACAAATTTAACCTCATTATTAATTACTTTATAAAATAAAATATTTATAAAAATAAATATAATAAAATAATTAATAAAAATTGATCGAATCAAGAAAAACATTATAAAAAATATAAAAAACCAATCTCGCCTCCACCTCAATCTTCCCCTCCCTTCACCCACCACCCCACTGCGTACTTGGATCTTTCCAGACTTTTGAGTTTGAATCCAACATGCCTATTCATATTGGTCATCGTTGATATGACCATGCAGCTCTGTATTTATTTTTCTAACAGTTGCCCATCTTCTTTCACAGTTGCCGACATGACGACAGTGCCGATGCCTTTTGAAGGAAAATTTTTGGAAAACTAAGTTGTGGTGAACCAAGACTCAACCATGAAATTCAATATGATTCTCTAATACAATACTCTTGATGACATTGTTTGGTTTGATAGTTAATTCATGTCTACTATCCAATGTGATTCTCTTGTCTATATGATTACCTTGAATGTGACTTGGAATGACTTCCTAAATCTCATTCATACTTTGGCTAGGGAGATTCTTAATCATATCATAGACTATCTCCCTCAACAGTTTGAAGGTTAGAGATCTCTTGTTACACAGTCACCTGCCTCCATGGCTAAGTAGCTTAACCCCAACTATGTCGTGGACACCCTCTGATGAAGTGCCTTTGACACAGTCAAAGATCAAGGACCTAACCATAAGATAGCTATGGTGCCTCAAGACAAATGACTACTTTGCATTATCCAAACCATGAGTTCTCATGTGACATGAGTATGAGAACTCTTTGTTGATCGCGTTCAGTGGACTCATTCTCTATTAAGCACCTATATATTTTGTCTTGGTGTCAATCCCACCAATGACTCGAGACCAGTCACCCTCCCAGATAAAAGACATAACATGTACTGATAACAGATCGTCAACGCCCAATTAGCAATCCTATGACCAGGAATGTTTAGGATATGTGTACGAAAAAGAATGGTCTCATGAATCTGACTTCTTTAGATCACATTATCCTAATTACATATTTCTTAGACTTATCGTTTAAGCGTATTACACTACAAGAAAGCAGGGCTTTTGTGGTGACTGACATTCATCACATAAATATGAAAATTTGTCACATTTTATTATATGTGACGAAATTCCAGCGCCATAATTATTGTCACCTATACAGCGTCATCGATAGTTTAACTGACGAAATGTTAGAGTCGCCACATATTTTGCTTTTACGTGACGCTTCTGCCGTCACTTATACATCTAATATGTGACGATATCAACATCACAAAATACAAAAATTAGTGACCTATGTTTTTCATCTCATATTAAACTTATAAGTGATGTTTTTGTCATCACCCAATGTGATCCCATAATTATATAATTACACTTAGTGACGCTGAAATCGTCACATATTCTTTTGATGTGCCACAACTCGAGGATGGGGGGCAAGCCATGGTTAATGATCTTAAGGAGCTCAACTTAGGCACACGCGAGGAACCAAAGCCTATCTTCGTAAGTGCACTACTAAGTGCAGACGAGATCAAGGAGTACTACCAACTGCTAATGGAGTACAAAGACATCTTTGCTTGGACCTACAAAGAAATGCCCGGCCTTGACCCTTCCATTGTCGTTCGTCGTCTTGCAGTCAAGCTTGGAACGCAACTGATAAAGCAAACTCAAAGACGCTATCGATCTGAGCTCATTCCACAAATTGAGGTCGAGATTGACAAGCTAATCGAAGCAGGCTCCATTCAAGATGTGCAATACCCTAAATGGATATCCAACATCGTCATTGTCCTTAACAAATCTGGACAAATACGTGTTTACGTAGATTTTCGTGACCTCAACGATGCTTGCCCGAATGATGACTTTCCCTTACCAATCATCGAAATAATGGTGGACGCGACCACTGGCCACAAGGCGCTATCATTCATGGACGGCTCCTCTGGGTACAACCAAATCTGCATGGTTCTTGAAGACGAGGAACTAAAAGCCTTCCGCACTCCAAAAGGTATTTACTGCTTCAAGGTAATGCTTTTTAGCTTGAATGACGCTGGGGCTACATATCAATGTGCAATGCAGAAGATCTTCAACGACATGCTACACAAAAGCGTAGAATGTTACGTAGACGACGTAGTTGTCAAGACCAAGAGGAGATCCGATCACTTGAAGGATTTACGAATGGTGTTCGACAAACTACGGCACTACAACCTCAAGATGAACTCGTTGAAATGTGCATTTGGTGTCACCTTTGGGAAGTTCCTTGGCTTCATTGTCAAGGATCATGACATTGAAGTAAACCAATCGAAGATCAAGGCCATCCAAAGCATGCCCGAACCAAGGAATTTACACGAGTTGAAAAGTCTACATAGGTGGCTAACCTTCATTAGGTGCTTCATCTCTAACTTTGTTGGATGCTGTCAACCCTTCAGTCGACTCATGAAGAATGACGCTCCATTCATATGGGATGACGCATGTTGCAACGCCTTCAAAAACATAAAAAAGTACCTGGCAAGCATATCTGTCTTAGGAGCACCCGTGCCTGGAAAGCCTTTCATCTTATACGCTGCTGCACAAGAAGGTTCCTTTGGAGCACTCTTGGCATAAGAAAATGAAGACCAAAAGGAAAAAGTACTCTACTGCCTAAGTAGGACTCTCATTAGTGTCGAGCTCAACTACTCACAGATCGGGAAGATGTGCCTTGCCCTAGTCTTTGCCGTCCAAAAGCTAAGACACTACATGTATGCTTACACCATCCATTTGGTTGCTAAAGCCGACCCAGTCAAGTACGTTATGTCCAAACCTGTTCTGACAGGGCGGCTAGCTAAATAGGCATTGCTTCTCAATTAATACGAGATCATCTACGTCCCAGCTAAAGCCGTCAAGGGACAAGCACTAGCAGACTTCCTTGTAGATCATCCAATCCTAGTCGATTGGAAAATCTCAGACAACTTGCCTGATGATGAGGTGTTCTACATTGACATCTTCCCGACATGGACAATGTTCTTCGATGGATCCACATGAATGGACGGAGCGGGGGCAGGAGTAGTATTCATGTTACCACAAAGACAAGTACTACCCTATTCCTACTAACTAAGCAAGCTGTGCTCCAACAACGTCGCTGAGTACCAAGCACTGATCATTGGACTCCAAATGGCAATCGACATGGAAATCACAATGCTAGAAGTGTATGGCGACTCTAAGCTCATAATCAATCAACTCTTAATTGAATATGAAGTGAGGAAAGATGATCTCGTCCCATACTTCCAGCTCGCAACTTAACTGCTACAAAAGTTTGAGGCCGTGACACTAGAACATGTGCCAAGAAAAGAAAATCAAATGGCGGACGCTCTCGCTAACTTAGCCCTAAGTAAGGCACTAGGAGAAGGCAAAGCTACGAACGTGCCAATTTACCAAAGATGGGTGATCCTGCTCGTCACTAAAATGTTACTAGATGATACAAACATCATCGCAGTACTTTCAGTCGACACTGAAGAGTGGAGACAGCCACTAATCGACTACTTGGAGCATGGAAAACTTCCAGATAATCCTAGACACCGCACTGAAATACGTCGACGAGCACCTCGCTTCCTCTACTACAAAGAAACACTCTAGTGACACTCTTTTGAATGAGTACTTCTAAGATGCCTAGGTGAGGAAGAAGCCAATCAAGCCATGAAAGAAGCACACACAGGCATATGCGAAGCGCATCAGTTTGGACTAAAACTACATTTCCAGCTCAAAAGAATGGGTTACTACTGGCAAGCATGGTGAATGATTGCCTAGAGTACGCCAATAAGTGCCAAGCCTACCAATTCCATGCCAACTTCATACATCAACCGCCTGAATCATTACACACTACAGTTGCTTCATGGCCATTTAATGCATGGGGATTGGACGTTGCAGGGCCAATCACACCAAAGTCATCTGCAAGAGAAGCCTACATCCTAGTCGTAACAGATTACTTTTCCAAATGGGCTGAAGCCGTACCCCTAAGGGAAGTCAAGAAGAAAACTGTTGTCTGTTTCATTAAGGAGCATATCATCCACTGATATGGTGTGCATTGCTACATCATCTCTGACAATGAAAAAGAGTTCTCTAACCGACTTATGGATGAGCTCTGCGAGAAATACAAATTTAAGCAGCATAAGTCTTCCATGTATCATGCTCCGGCCAATGGTTTTGCAGAAGCATTCAACAAAACGTTGTGCAACCTCCTGAAGAAGTTCTCGAAAGTCAAGCTACACCTTATTCTCTCGTATATGGTGTGGAAGCTGTTCTGCCGCTCGAAAGTCAAATCCCCTCACTAAGGATAGCTATACAAGAATGCTTGACTGAAGAGGAAAATGCAAAGCTACGACTTCAAGAGTTGGAAGCACTCGACGAAAAAAGGCTCGAAGCTCAACAACACTTGGAATGCTACCAAGCACGGCTATCCAAGGCATTCAACAAGAAGGTCCGCCCAGGGTCTTTCTAAACTAGAGATCTTGTCTTGGCATTACGAAGGCTTATCATCACAACTCACAAGACGAAAAGCAAGTTCACGTCAAAGTGGGATGGACTTTACGTAATACAAAAGGTCTACAACAACGGCGCCCACTTAATCATGGCTGAAGATGGCTTGAAGATCGGCCCCATCAATGGCAGATTCTTGAAGCATTACTACCTGTAAACCAAACAAGCAATGCTCCTTGCTTGCATGAGCCTAAACTGCACATGACACAACGCTCCTTGTTCGTATGAGCTTCAATGGCAACACTCAACACTCCTAGTTCGCACGAGCTTAAAAGGAGACACTCAATGTTGTTCACCTGCATGAGCCTAAACTGCACACGGCATAAAGCTCCTCACCTGCATGAGCCTAAACTGCACGGCACAATGTTCCTTGTTCGCATGAGCTTAAAAGGGGACACTCGATGCTCCTTGTTCGCACGAGCTTAAAAGGCGACACTCGACACTTTGTTCGCACGAGCTTAAAAGGCGACACTCGATGCTCCTCGTCTGTATGAGCCTAAACCGCACACGACACAACGCTCCTTGTTCGCACGAGCTTAAAAGGTGACACACAACGTTTCTGGTTTGCACGAGCTTAAAAGGCGACACACAATGCTCCTTGTTCGCATAAGCTGAAAAGGTGACACCCAACGCTCCTGGACCGCAAAAGCATAAACTGTGAATTGCAAAATTAAAAATCAAAATCATCATCAAAATCACCATGAAAACCGTAAAAAACAATCCATTATTTCCTTTGAACTACATCATGACTTCAAGTACAATCACATCATCAACAAAAAAAATGCAAACACTTTAAAGAATAAGGAGCAAATTCAAAATGTGAATACTTTATTTCTTTATAGGAAGAAGTTGGCTCCAAAGCCTTATTACACAAAAAAAAAAAAAAAAGGCTTAAAGTACAAAGAACGGAAGACACTACTTGAAAGCTATGTCTCTAAAACTATGGAGATGATCTTCAAGCAAGCCTTCCAAAGTCTTCAAAGTTTGCACATTGGTGGGAGACAAGATGGGCAGCTCCATAGCCATGCCTTTCTCTTGCTCTAGGCGTGAAATCTCTTATTGATGCTAGGAAAGTGTAGCTTCTTGCTCCGAGAGAACACCTTGAAGTTGTGGTGCTTCGATTTCGAACTGCTCTCGCTCACGCGCCAATGCTTCTAAACTTGCATGTACGGAAGCTAAAGAAGTCCGTGTGACTTGATAACCTTCCGAAGCAGCTTGCTGAGAAGACTAAACTTAGGCAATTGATAAGTCTATTACCGCAAGTTGTTGACCTCTAACCTCTAGACTCAACTTCTTCGAGAAAATAGCATGTAAGGAATAATACTCAGTTGAAGCGGCCATAAGTTTGGCAATCTTGGCTCTCAAGAATGAGGAATCAACGTTAAGGTTGTCAGTCATAGAAACAAGCTTCGACAAGTCTTCCTTGAGCAATGCAAGGTCCTCCAATGGGCACTTTGAAATCTTCTTCTCAATGTGGCTCTTAATATCTACAACTACGCGAAGGATGATACGATGGATGAGCTACTCAATGCCACTAAGGTTCGGCCCCCTAAGAGAGATCTCAGAGGTAGCTAGCAAAGGTATTGGATGCATGACAAGCTCTTGTATACCTTCGCCTACACACGACAAACTTAGGCAACTTGGCGGATTTGTAATAAGCTCTGCACCAAGCGGGTTCCCAATCTCCTCATCTGTAGGTAGATTGCATCTCCGTAAAGGAATGAATGCCCATGTTTGCCAAATCAAAGGACAAGAGGGCCCAGCCTAAAGAAGACAAACAAAGATGTTAGAAACAAAAGCTAAACCAATGAAAGCAGAAGAAATCACAAGAAATGAGGAAGTACATACATTTTTCTCAAATGATGCACGACAATCAAATTGAGGAGGCCTAAAAACTATCTTCTTCATATGACGAAAATTGACATCACTATCATCCTGAGCATCTTCAAGCAGTAGCTTGTTCAAAACTTTTTGACGCTGCCGTAAAACAAGCTCATCTTCGTGCGAGTTAACTTCGTCTCCCGCCTTTTCAGAAGCATCCGAACCCTGAGAAGGCAAACACGAGCGTTGAAGAGCTAAGGCCGCATGTCCATCTTGCAAAGGAGCTGTGCTCGTACGTCAAAAGATGCCAGCTGTGTAGGAGCCGCAGAACAACCATCTCTTGGCGTTTCATTGTGTGAATGAGAAGAATTTGTGTCACTTGTCATCCCCAAGTCTTCATGATGTACCTTTGACCACCAACCTACGTAGGCACGAGTCACTGGATTACTCTTAAAGTTGTCCTTGTCCGCGCCGAGCCAACCCTTGCTAGATGGTCTATTCTCAAACCTTCATAGCTTCTAAACAATGCCTGCGCCTGCAAATCATCAAGGCTCTTTGCAGAAAGCACGCCAAAGTACTTTGTCATCAGAGGCCTCAACTTGGCCGAAGTTGATGAAAAAAGCCCCAACTTGTCTAAAATCGACGAAGAAAAACGAGTGCCAAAATACTCACCCAACCAATCGTACACATAGTGGTAGGGAAGTACTGCAGCACGATCTTCGGTGATCGTCAAATTCGAAACAACACTCAAGCCATCATAAATATTGGCTAAGGTTAGAATAGCAAGGCTAAAAGATTCACCTGCAACCATCTTGCTAGCCACTTTGAAGACTTCAGGGCGGATAAAGTTGACATCGTCATAGGGGAAAATAAACTTACAAAGCCAACAAGCTAAGAAAGCGGCTAGGTAAGATTATTCCATGTGCTATGATGCTACACCAAGATCCTCAAACGCTTTCAACTCAGCAGGGGTTCGGCACCTAGCTGAACCAATGGCACTTGACGCGTATGAGTCTCCTTTTGGCTTAGTGGTCTTGTTGCGGCCACTTTTCTTCGAAGGCTTCTTGTACTTCATGGTATCCCAATACCAAAATCGGATCCATGAAGAAATCTTCACGCCTGACTTACCTTGAGCCTTCTAGGAAAGCTTGTGATACGTCCAAAACAAATAGCGGCAACTTGCAGGCAATCCTCGGCTATTGTGATGAGAAAATTCCTCCACACTAGGAACAACCTCGTCGTAAAACTTACCCTGGATTGGCAAGCCTCCTATCTTGTGAAGATCCCAAAGTGAAATTGACATCTCCCTTGTGACGTGTGAAGTGTGTTGGTCGCTAAACACCAATGCTCAAAGAATGAACGAAGGATGGAAGGATGGCGATCATAACTAAACAAAAATGCATATACGGCGTGATAAAGGCCCATGTTGGTAAGCACATCTTTGGATCAGCTCAAGACATCTTCAAGCCCCTTCTAGTAAAACTCAACAAAGATGGCTTCTCCAGTAGTTGACAAGGTGTTATTCCGAGTCGTAGCTCCACTACAGATGCAATCACCAAGAAGCTCAAAGGAAGCTGGTGGATTGTCACGAACATTGTGCAAAGGATTCAACATAAGAATCCTCGACGTACTTACCTTCTTCTTCGTATTTGGTCGACCAAAATCTATCACCTCCCAAGATACTTCAGAAGACCATAACTTGATATCCATCGAGTTGTCTTTCGAAGGAAGAACAAGCGCCTTAGGGCTAGTCAACGGCGCACAAAGTTTTAATGTCGTTCCCCTATCTTGCAAATTGCCTTCCTTCGTAAGAATGGTCATGGTATTGCTCTTAAAGCACTTGAAAAATACCATGGATGCAACAAAACAAACAAGGCAACATAAGCATAAAAGGTGAGACGACAAGAAGGAGAGAAAACAAAATTGCTTCGCTAAAGCATAAGACATGCGAGACAAACCTCATGAGCGTTGAAGGATGACGATGACAAAGTCACAACGACGAAAAGAAATCAAACATAAAGCTTGAGTAGCACAACACAAAGAGTAGCTACAAAACAGTCCTTCAAAGCACGCTACAGTAGCAAAGAAAACCAAAATGCTACGCATTCGCACTACGCAACCTCACAACGATTACGCAAAAAGTTGCTTGCACTGCGCGGCAACGTAACCACCGAGGGTGAACTGTGACCAAAAGGCACTACATAGCAAAACACTGCTGCAGTTTTTTGCATAGCACCACAGGTAAAAAGCAACGTACTGCAACAAGCTCCAAGCAAGTAGCCCACGGCAGCAACAGTAGTAGCACACATAGCAAGCGCGATGGCAGTGCACATCAACGGTGGTTTGTGACAAAAACACACACCCAATTGTCCTATAAATAAGGGTCAATTGCTTCCTAATTCTATAAGGGAAATACATACCAAATAGCGAAAGGAAAATCAAAAGAAGGAAGTACATTCCAACAAAAAGAAGGAAGCAAATTCCAAGCAAAAGTGGCAAGGTAATTTCGGCCACAAGGAGAAAAAAAAACATGCTGTTTCTTGCACCAAAAATTAGCAAAGAGAAGAAAAGGAAACAAAAAAAAAAAAAGGAAAGGTCTTTAAAATTTCCAAAACATCAAAGGAAAGTACCTCTCCTTGCCAAAATACAGAATGAAATCCCTTTAAGGCAAGGACAAGTCTTCAAGTTTCCCAAACCAAGAGGGAAAATACTCCCTTGGCCGAAAAAAAGAGAAAGGGGAAAGAAAAAATGCAAATCCTACTTACCCAAGGACAAGCATTAAATCTTTCCAAAACCTTGAAGGAAATCACCAAAGCTTTCCAACACTTTGAAGGAAATCACCCTCATTACCAAAATTGAAGGAGGTTCCTACCTAAGGACGGAAAAAACATTTTTTTCCTACAGCCACAAGGAAAAAAATTCAAAATACACCAAATGTATTTTGTCAAAATTATGGAAAATCAATACGCACAATAAGTATGTGCCGATTTATCCATTTCCAAAATTTCTTTCAAGATCAAGCCTCTACGGCCCTTGAAGAAAAAAAAAATTTAATTTCGTTCAAGATCAAGCCTCTACGGCCCTTGAAGAAATTTTGTTTTTTTTCATTTCTTTCAAGATCAAGCCTCTATGGCCCTTGAAGAAAAAATTTCATTCCTTTCAAGATCAAGCCTTTACGGCCCTTGAAGACAATTTTCATTTCATTCAAGATCAAGCCTCTACGGCCCTTGAAGAAATCCAAGAAGTACGCATCAACGGCTCTTGATGAAATTCATCACTTCAATTCAAGACCAAGCCTCTACGGCCCTTGAAGAATTTTTTTTTTTTCATTTCTTTCAAGATTAAGCCTCAACGGTCCTTAAAGAAAATTTTCATTTCATTCAAGACCAAGCCTCAACGGCCCTTGAGGAAATGTTTCGTTCAAGAAATACGTCTCAACGGCCCTTGACAAAATTCATCATAAATTCATCATCTCAATTCAAGAAATATGCCTTTACGGCCCTTGAAGAAGCAAACTAATTCAAGATCAAGTCTCAACAACCCTTGAGTTAGAACATTCACATTACAGGACTTCAAAATGGGTTTCCTACATGTGGCAACCACATGACTACAACGCGCCTTGAAGTGGGGGCATTTGTAGACATGTAAATTTCGTTGCATAAAAATGATGCATCACAAAGCTTCACGTGGCATATGACTCATCACAAATGGAAAAGTCATCAAAGACGTGGCACAAATCAAGCAAAGGAAGTACAAAACCTTCCCAAAATTCGGCCAAAATGGGGAAATACCACTTCAAATCAGCAAGGGGCCCAAATTGCTCCCAAAACTGGAAAGAAAGCTAAAGCATCTTCACAAAACAAGCAAGAATTGAAGATTGCTCACAAAATAGGCAAGAAAGCCCTATAATTTGGCCAAGCAAGGGAAAATGACTGAAATTAAGACACAAAACATGCCGAAATTCTCCCATGGATGAATCAAGACACATATTAAAGCCAAAAGTATATAAATACAAGGTCCCAAGACAAGCATAAGGTTGACAATTTCTACATTGAAGGGCTAAAATTCTCACAAAAGGAGAACCTCTGCCAAATCTTTGAAGACTAATACGCTGCCAAAGCTCCCTTCAAAGAACGCACATCTAAAGCCGAAGCTTTCTTTTGACCAAAGCCGAAGCATTCCCTTGAAGAATCAACAAGCACTTGTGTCGATTCCTTGAAGACTTTGTTGCAAGCTCAAAACATGTGACGATGTTCAATTCAAGATCAAGTTGCCAAGACCTTTGAATCAACAAAATGCCGCATTTACACGACCTTTGCCGGAGGTCACATACAAGCCTTGAGGTGAAGACCATCCAAGCGTTGTTTCAAGCTCAAAACTTGAAGCAATCGTTCAATCGTTCGTCCGAGATCAAGTCATCGCGACCCTTGGATCATCAATCTACGTGTCTACATCAAATTTGAAGACTAAATCAGAGGAAAATTGTAAAAGAGATTGTAACCTACAAATTCAAATCAATACAAATCTACTTTGTACACGTGTTCTTGTTTCATTCGTTAACAAAATTTTCATGTTTACAGTCTTCTTCCAACATATCAAGATTGTAACAGTTAGAGTCTTTCCATATATTTGGTGGAAGAAACTAGAATTCAACAATTGGACCATGTATATGTTTTCTCAAATGTTTTTCAATTCCCACACAGGTTACATCAACACATGATAATCATGGCTCTGCAAACCATATGTATTTCCATCATCCACATTCACTTTATGTGATAAATTTGCTGCATAACCATCTGGAAATTTAATTGATTTCAACTAATGCAAGAAATCTTTACGCTCATATGGCTTAAATACATACTGAACCAAAGGCTTATCCAATATATTGCGTGCATCTAGTTTCAAATTCAAACTTTCCCTGATATTCATGTCTTGTAAATCCATCCATGCCTTAATGGTATCTTTTGATTTCCCTGTATTCAGCAATGTCCCGAGCAAACAGTGAAATATATTCTTCTCAATATGCATAATGTCAAGATTATGCCTAATCTTCAATTTGGACCAGTATTCCAACTTGAAAAAAATACTCTTCCTTGCCCAATTTAATTCTGCAACAGTTCGCTTGCTCTCTTATCTTTATTATAAGATGTTTACCAAGTGTACAAGCTACATGGTAATCAAATTGATCAAGTATGTCATCACCTGAGAATTCTCTTCAACGATGTCTCATCTCTCGGCGGCCATTAAAAAGTTGAGTATTTTTGCACCATGAGTTATTCACAGGTAAGTAGCGATGGTGCCCAATATAACAATACGTGCCTCTCAATTTGGTATAAGATCCATCCTCATTGCACCGTGGACATGTTAACTTGCCATGAGTGCTCCAACCTAATAAATTTCCATAAGAAGGGAAGTCGTTAATGGTCCACATAACAACTGCACGCAAATTAAATTTACTCCCAGTCATCTTGTCATGGGTTTGAACACCATTTTCCCACAATTCCATAAGCTCATCAATCAATGGATGCAAACACACATAAATTTGATTTCCATGTGCTTTTGGTCTAGGAATTAACAACGTCAAATAAGAGAAGGGTTTTTTCGTGCATTTCCATGAGGGTAAATTTTATCGAAATATAACAATTGGCCACATACTATACGACTTACTTATATCTGAAAAAGGAGTAAACCCATCACTTGCAAGGCCCAACTAGACATTTCGTGGGTCTCTAGCAAATATTATGATACATTTGGTCAAATTTTTTCCAAGCACTCAAGTCTGCTGAATGCCTCAGTGTGCTGCCACATGTCTTTGCTCGTATGTCTCGACATGTACAACCTCTGTAGCTTTGGCTTAAGTGGAAAATATCGCAACACTTTTCTTAGAACTTTCTTTCTCTGCTCATAATGACTATCCTTATACATTGGCTCATCACAGACTGGACATCTATCTTTATTTTCTTGTTCTTTATAAAACAATGTACAACATAGTAGCAAGCATATATGTTTTCACACCCTAAATCAAGTTTTTAATATCTTCTTGCACTCAAGTAACGAGTTAGGAACATTGTTGGGTTGGTGACACATCTTTTTTAATCATTGCTAACATCTTGTCAATTGCCTTGTTTGTCATGTGGTTGCCAACTTTGTTTTGAATCAACTCCACCACATATGCCAAAACTGTATATTGCTTACATTCAGGGTATAGTTCCTTTTGAGCTTCACCAAGCAACATCTCATAGGTATCAACATCTATCCGAGCATTTGTCATATCACCACCCCACATGATATCTTGGTTCTCCATTGTAACTTGCTCGTCATAGTCATCACCATCATATATTCCTTCTAAGACATCCTCAATCATATTAAACATGTTGACATTAGAGTTATTAGGTGGCTCATTGTTCGTAGATACTGAAGATTTTCCTTGCATTTGATGAATATGATCCCCATGATATATCCATATATCATAATTCAAATCCATACCAGAATTCAACAAATGGAGATGAACATCTTCAACTAAGTGAAAAAGGTGTTATGACAAAACATGGTATTTGATTATTCTCGTTCACATGGTGACAAGCAATGTCAATAAACGACTTGACCCTTTCTCTATATTCAGAAGTAAGGCAATCTCAACTACAGATCCATTGTCGATCCATGAAGTCAGATCACTTCAACCCTAGACTTCTAGTATTGAGATGCACACTCTAACATATTTCAATAGGTTGCCATCATAAAATACATATGTAAAATTGTTATGATAGACATATAATTAACAACCAAAAATGTCAATAAGCACAATTTAAAATTTCACATATCCCAACTTAAGAGCGACGAGATGCTAAAACAAGCATACTAGAAAAAAGCGAAATCACACAAAAAGCAGCATGCTAGATACTAAAATTGCAATAATCTAACAGAAAAACTACCATGCTTTCATCATAAACTACCATGCTTTCATCATACACATGCATGGTACTTCAAACTCATCATTACTATTTAGATGCAATGATAATTTGGCTAGAGGTATCACTAATACTATGTCATTGTAAATTGCAAGCATTAAGAGAACATACTTACTTGAAATTTTGGTCTTGTACTTAATTAATCTTGGCCTTGAGCACCTTCAATCCTGAGAATCATGAAAGTATAAAAATTTCATATATGTGTATACAAAGATAAATCCGCATCAAAGTAAACTAGACGGTGTTTGTAGATTGTGGATCATGCATAAGAGTAAATAGCCAAACAAAACCGGATTAAGCATAAGCTGTGGTTTAAATTTTAAATTATGAAATAGAAGTTCTTATAATTCTATAACTGAACCAACATGTATACGAGTTTCATATGTCTCATGAGAAGCGTATGGTCCCTATAACACCAAGATGTATACCAGTTTCATTACTCTAACTTACTGTAACTTTGGAAGAAAAAATTGAGAGGAAGAACAAGATAAATAGACAGGAAGAGACTCTGAAAACTAAAACCAAAATTTGACATTAAAAAAAAATCCAATAAAAACTACCGCTAAATCCCATCTGGAAAGCCCTCAATGAGACAAGCTTAAGAAAAACAGCTGATAAAGGAGTCATTGTCCATCAAATGGGAGCTTTTGACTTTGTTCACAAGATTAATAAGTTGCTGAAATATATAAGGGTCACAAGCCTATGTAAGATTTCTAATCAGGGGCACGTTAAATATTTGTTATTAATATGTAATAGACCAACACAAACCTGGAATTAAGTTAACTTCAATAATTCTCCATCTTTGTTATAGTTGTTAATAAGGTCATGTCGTCAAATTGTGTATAAAAAACAAGTTTATGCAGAACAATAGTAACCAATAACTTAATAGCATCTAAAGACTTAAAAGAGATGTTCCTCAAACACAAACCTAGCAACTTATTACACATTAAATAACTTAATATTTCACCAAAACAAATAGGGACTTACAAATGCAGAGAAAAAGCAATGAGAAAGGAGAGTAGGAAAGAACATTTCATTGTTTCTAGTTTGCGAATTTTACATACATATGCCAAAATGATGTGCAACCTACACAAAAGAGGCAGAATTTGCAGGGAAGACAATATATTGCAACTCATTAATAGAGGAAATTGATAACTGGGTGACTAAGCTTGGCAACTAAAGAACTAATTGGAGAACAAAATAAAAAAACAATTAAGGAAACATAGATAAACAAAGTACCTTGTTGTCAACTAGAAGAACTCTGATAAAAATCGAACTTCCATTTCCCCAATTTGGTTTTGTTCTGTCAGAGGGATGAAAGAGTTAGAGAACGAGAATCAAAGGGTGGGAGAGTGGCTGAGGGAGGAAGATGAAGGAAAGGTGGTGGTCGCCGTTGCTGACAACCACCGGGTGACTGGTCGTTGTGAGTCGGGGTGAGTAAGTAAATGAAGGGACGGTTTGATGAGAGGGGTGAACAACATGAGATAGGTTTTATTAAAGGAAAACCAATGAAAAGGGCTTCAAATCTTTACATTTTAATCAAAAACCACCCACAAACTTTATTTAATAATAAGGACAAAAGACTAATAAAAAAATAAAAAAATAAAAACTAACATCAAAGAAGAGTTTCTGATAATCTTTACAATCGAAAGCCTTGACTCTCGAATCGCTGTAAGGAGCTCGGAAAGGTGGTCGCCTTTTCTGAGCTCTTCAGCATCAATGAAGGTGTTGATTGGTTTCTGACGCAGAGCTCGGTAAAGATGGCTGACGAAGCCCCTGCGAGTGTCTTCCCCTCTGAAATTGATGAACGCATCGTATTTCCAACCAAGACTAGAGGAGGAGGAGGAAGAAGAAGAAGAAGAAGAAGAAGAGGTGTTGATTGGTTTCTGATGCAAAACTTTGTAGTGATGGCTGGCAAAGCCCCTGAAAAAAAAAAAAAAAAAAAAAAAAAAAAAAAGAGGAAGAAGAAGAAGAAGAGGAAGAAGAGGAAGAAGAAGAAGAAGAAGAAGAAGAAGAAGAAGAAGAAGCCATTAATCGCACCTAGTCGGCGATGATCGAGCAGCTAAGAGTAAGAGGAATTTAAGAATAGAAATTCTCAATTGATCTACACACTGGAAGAAGCCATTAATCGCACCTGGTCGGCGATGATCGAGCAGCTAAGAGTAAGAGGAATTTAAGAATAGAAATTCTCAATTGATCTACACACTGGATCACCAGGTCTGATCGATACCAAGTTAATGAGCCAATGCAAAAGGAAGAAAGGACATTATGCTTTATGTGTTTTCACATCGTCTTCAAGGAAATTTCGGTGTGAAAAGGAGTGTGCATATGGGTGGGTACAATAAAAGAGAATTTAAGAAAATAAAGTATGCTTTATGTGCTTTCACATCTTCTTCCCATTTGAGGCATATGAGTGGGTACCAGAAAAGAGAAAAAGAAGTCTTTTTCTTTGATTTAATATATTTATGTGAAAAGAAGTTTCATAAACAGTGTCATAAGTTTCATAAATAGTATCATAAGTTTCATAAACAGTGTCATAAGTTTCATAAATAATGTAGTAAGTTTCATAAACAGTGTAGTAAGTTTCATAAACAGTGTACCGTGAGTCTGTGTGTCAGATTTTTTGTCCTTTCTATTAAAATTATGTCTTTTTCATTAAAATTTAAGTTCTTTTGTCCTTTTTATTAAAATTTAAGGGTTTTTCATTAAAATTTAAGTCTTTTTAATTAAATAAGTTATAGCATGGTTTTTTATTAAAATAAACTTAGTGCAAGCCCTTTTCATGAAAGTTCCCTTTTATTAATGGGGTGTGATATCCACACACCCCATTTTACTTCTCTCACACCTTTTTAGTTTTCGGCCGTTGGATCAGATGAATTGAAGAAGATCAACGGACATAAATTAACAAGGGGTGTGTGAGAAGTAAAAAAGGGTGTGTGGATAGCACACCCCTTATTAATTTGAGGTTTAGATAAATACATCAAGTTTTTCAATTTAATATTATATTTGAGATGAGACTAGGTGGCCTTCTCCCTTGTTATGTGATGAATGTTATATTTCGTCACATATTACATTTCACTTGGTGGTAAACTTTCCCGCCCACTTATTTGTGGCGAAACTAAAAGTATAACTGATGCAAAATAGTTTGGTGTTCCGCGAAAATCTTTAATGTGATGTTTTTAAAAAAAGTGTCTGTGAGATCCAACATTGCCCAGAGGAGTGGATCCTGTAAGCCTTATATGTATATTCCTATCTCTACCTAGCGCGAGGCCTCTTGGGAGCTCACTGGCTTCGGGTTCCACTAGAACTCCGAAGTTAAGCAAGTAGCGCGCGAGAGCAATCCCATAATGGATGACCCACTGGGAAGTTCCCCGAAACAAAACCGTGAGGGCGTGGTCGGGGCCCAAAGCGGACAATATCGTGCTATGGTGGAGACATGCCCGGGATGTGGTGGGGGCCCGGGCCGGGATGTGACAATTTGGTATCACAGCCTAACCTTGGCCACGTGTGTGCCGACGAGGACGTCGGGCCCCTAAGGGGGGTGGATTGTGAGATCCCACATCGCCCAGGGGAGTGGATCCTGTAAGCCTTATATGTATATTCCTATCTTTACCTAGCGCAAGGCCTTTTGGGAGTTCATTGGCTTCGAGTTCCATTGGAACTCGGAAATTAAGCGAGTAGCGCACGAGAGCAATCCCATGATGGATGAGCCACTGGGAAGTTCTCGTGTGAGTTCCCAGAAACAAAACCGTGAGGGCGTGGTCGGGGCCCAAAGCAGACAATATCATGCTACGGTGGAGGCGTGCCCGAGATGTGGTGGGGGCCTGGGCCGTTATGTGACAGTGTCACTTATTTTACCTAAATGTGAAGAATTTTTATGCACCACAAAAAGTTTCGTCACGTAATCCATGGTTTCTTGTAGTGAACATTTATATGAGACGACTTTAAACAATAATATTTGCCGTTATATTAAACTAGTTTAGTTTAAGGGTATTTATCAAATATAGCCAAAAATTAACTCTTAATTTCAAAAATGTCACTTTTTATAAAAACTTTTAAATATATCCAAAATTTAACTTAAATCGACACAAATACCCTCAAATTTAACAATTAAATAAATTAAAGGCTTTTTAGCTACTGTCGCTTCTACACAAATACACTTTTTAGCTACGGGTCCAACTTCATCTTCGCTTCTACACTCCACCACCACAACCCTATCCCCTTCGGCCCCCTCATCACCGACATTGAGCACCGCCGCGGTTACCGCAAGTAGGAGCAGCCGAATTTGAATCATGCCTTTAACGCCTTTTTTCGTACTATTATCATTTTTAGTTTTAAATATAAAAATAATTTTTAAAGTTAATCCACATGTCGTTATATGATTTTATTTGTGAGACCCACGTGGCGCAACATCATCACACTAATAGAGCAATTGACAGATTTTTCACGAAAAAACTAAAATGGTCACGACGGACAAATTCAAAGAAACACTAAAATGATTCACGATAGACAAATTCAAGAACACTACTATTGATTATCATTAATTATTAAGGACCAGATTAAGGAGTTATGTTAGTATCACGAATCATTTTTGCTAAAAAACCTTTAATTTATTTGATTGTTAAATTTGTGGATATTTGTGTCTATTTAAGTGGAATTTTGGATATATTTGAAAGATTTTATAAAAAGTGACATTTTAGAAATTAATGGTTAATTTTTTGCTATATTTAATAAATACTCTTAGTTTAACATGTGAAATGTCCATAAAGTATCATCATATGATTGGATTTAGGGAACATTTCAAACACCTTTCTCTCATCCCTCAAAATCGGGAAACGTATCTCCTTCCATAATTATCTCTTATCCTTGTCTATCCATGTAGCCTTTTGGGTGGGCTTGGTATTTCGAAGTTCAATCTCTTGTTTGCCTCCTCCCACGCTGTCAACTACCAAAAGTTGAAATTTTTTTTTCTTTTTTTGTTTGTTTTTCGGTTAAAAATTTGAACCAAACTATCAATAATATTGACTATCTATTCAACTAATATAAAAACACATGCCTTGTTTTTTTGTAGACCACCACCATGTTTCAATGCTTCTCTAGGTTTTGGGTAAGAAATTTTGGATCTCTACCACGTCTTCATCCTAGCTTTCATCACCCCAGGGCGAATTAACTGCTTGATTCTCTTCTCAGACTCTTCGATATTTGCTTCAAAGAGAGGTGCTTTCGGCTTTTTCCTTTTGGCTATTTCAGTCATGATTGTGGGAACATGTTCGACGGGATTATCCTTCTTGTTCTTCTTGGGCTACCAAGTTGATGCTACTTAATTTCCCTGAGTCGCTTAAGCACGGCGTCGAGCATTATATCCGTTGCGTTGTCGTCTGCACTTTAAAGACTACGACTTTACCGTATAGGCTCTAACAAGCAAATTATAGACCATGATGATCGTTGGGTTTTGGTGGTCTAAATGTTCTCGGTGCAGATGATGAACTGCCAGAGTTGTGAACAATGTACTATTCGTCATAGAGCAGCCCATCAAAATCAAGTCGTCTTCTGACTTGAGGCTTTTGGTTAAACGGCTGGGGACCGAGCTGGCCGAATACTCTGGTTTGACCCTGTTCTAAATTCCAGATAATCGGCTGAGATTTAGATGACGCCTGGTAGTTTTTTAATAGGGTTTTAATCACAAATGGTCCATGACATTGATCAAACACATCATTTTGCTCCCTGACATTGAAAATCAATAGAAATGGTCCCTGAGATTGTCCACCATCCATCATTTTGGTCCTTCCGTTAAAAACTCCGTTAAGTGTCCCAGAGCTCTTGGCTGGAAGTTTGGGCAATTTTCAAAGCTTCGTAACTCAATCGTTTCTTAACCAAATTCGACCCATAATATATCAAAATGAAGATAGGAAAGTGTAGAATAAGATTATACCTATTTGGAAGTCCAATGGTTGCCGGAGATGGCCGGAAAATAGCCTCAAAGTTGACTGGTCCGAGTGAAAACTTGAAAACTAGCCGGAAACTGGGTAAACTTTAAACATTCATACCTTCTTCAATACTCAACAAAATCAAGTGATTCAAAAACAAAAATCATACTTCTCAATGAAACGAAGAGAATGGTACCTTTTTAGACGGCTAACTCACCCTGGTTTGACCGAAAAATGGCTCGAAAGTGGCTATCTTGGTCTTGAGTTGGCCACATTCGAGCCGTTTTTCAGCCAAAAAAGAGTGAGTTAGCCGTCCAAAAAGATTCCATTCTCTTTGTCTCATCGAGAAGTATGATTTTTGTTTTTGAATCACTTGATTTCGTTGAGTATTGAAGAAGTTATGAACGTTTAAAGTTTACCCAGTTTCCGGCGAGTTTTCAAGTTTTCACTCGGACTAGTCAACTTTGAGGCTATTTGCCGGTCATCTCCGGAAACCATTGGACTTACAAATAGGTATAATCTTATTCTACACTTTCTTATCTTCATTTTGATATATTATGGGTCGAATTTGGTTAAGAAACGATTGAGTTACGAAGCTTTGAAAATTACCCAAACTTCCGGCCAAGAGCTCCAGAACACTTAACGGAGTTTTTAACGGAATGACCAAAATGATGGATGGTGGACAATCTCAGGGACCATTTCTATTGATTTTCAATGTCAGGGAGCAAAATGATGTGTTTGATCAATGTCAAGGACCATTTGTGATAAAAACCCATTTTAATATTGCGAGTCTCGATGATCATGAACTTCGTAGTTATTTAGTACCAGATCTCAGCAGGCGTGCCAAAATGTTGATCTTAAAAATACCAAGCCTACGTGGCACCCAAGCTGAGTAGCTAATGAGCTAACTACGTCATTCGGTTGAATGCAGGGTGTGTCAACTCGTTGACCGAGCTCGGTCGGTGAGTGAATGAAATATGGTGGTGGTGTTGAACGCGCTGCTGACTTCTTGTACTTGAGTGATTGCAGCCAAGGAAGGAATTCGTCTTGGCCTCTGGGTTCTAGAGCCTAAGGACAAGACTGCTAGTCACTTTGAAGTTCAAATGAAGTTCGATTTTCAATGTGTCGAACACTGAATAACACCTCAACTCGCCAAGAGGCTTATGAGAAGACCTCTTTCAACAAGGACTCAAAGGCTCTTGCTTGTTGGTAGAGACTTGGATAGATACTCAATCGAGCTTGAAGTAGTGTTGTTTCTACAAACTGGAAGGTGCTCCTTGATCGCTTGACTCTACGGCTCCAGTATTGTCTAATACAAACGGTAAGATGTGCTTGACGAAGTTAGGAAAGTTAGGGTTTTTCTCAAGGATGAGAGAGTTCGGGTAGAGCGAGAAATTGCGCAGGCTAGACTTGTGTGTTGAGTTGAAGAGAATTTGAATGTCGCAGATCCTTAGTGATTTTCACCCGTTTTCCTAAAGTAAAGTCCTATCTGGATTATACGCCCTCAACACCAGACTATTCCAATCTCTGTATAGAGCTTGACCACTCCTACTGGACTTAGTGATCTATGAACATTGATTCTAAGAATATTATGAATCTTATCAACGTTCACCCTAATCCTTAACAATTCTACTTAACTTAGGACTCAGCTGAATGCAATCCATTTTTTTCTCGGAGTCAGACTCCAATTAGGATTTAGCTATAGTCCTAGGGGTCTAGGGTTTTCTATGTGGCCAAGCCCATAGTTATATTCGGCCCAAACCCAATATTTTGGGCCCAAACACATGTATATTGAAAGAAATGAAAATTTTATTTTATGGCCAACTTGAAGGTAGGAAATGGATCACTCAACAAGAAAAGTTATCTGTTCCAATATTTTAGAAAATGAGATGATTAGAAGGGAAAAGTTTTGATCCCCTTAGAATAAAAACTAATTGTCATCTACATTCAAAATAGCTAATTTAGAGGGTTCTCCATTCCAATTTAATCATGTGCATCAAACAAGTTGTAGTGGAATCTGAGGAGGTAAACATAAATTTAATAAATGCACTTGGTTAATGTTATAAGTGTATAATATAATACTGATTTTTTTCTTTCTTATTTTTTTTTATGTGTATAATTACCAATCCGATACAGATTTTTACACACTTTGATTGTTTTTTATTTTTCCAGACTCCCTAATTTAGTTAAATAACGGATTGGCTAGGTAATTTTATAATTATCAATCCGTTATCACTTATCTGTATCAAAACGGTATAATTAACAAAGATAAATCTACATAAAAAATAAAATGATAAATATTTATCAAAAGAGTTTGTGTGTATGTTTCATTCAAATTCTGGAGAACAAGCTACATATGTGATTCTATATATGATCTCTAATTCTCTATGCCACCCCATCTCATATTTTTTTGGCTATGTACCTCACAGAATTTAGAACAAAGATGAAAATGACTTCTCTTTTCATATACGTTTTATTTTTCATACGTTCTGCTCATGGGTTTAATCAATCTACTCCAGCCATGTCCCATGTTCATAGATTCAATCACAAGGTTAGTACTTAATAAATTGTAATTTTTTTCTTTAAATTTCTTAGTTTTATGGTCTATGGGTGCAAAGTAATTTTCAATATGTATGAATTGTTTTCCTTTTCTTTATTGCGTTGAGTTTTCTTTGCCAGAAAATGCAGGGAAAAGCTAGTAAGTTGCAATATTGACTTAACAAGCCAGGAATTTTCTCTTGTCATGTCACTCAAATTTTTAAAGTATTTTGCGTAAAAATACTTTGTGATCAATTCACGGAACTTTTTATTTATGATCAAAACCTTTTATTATAAATCACCATGTAAAATATAAAGGTTCTAAAAGACGCTATGCGCTAGTTGGGCGACGGGCTAGGACCTAGCACCTAGGCGGTCAGTCGGAGCCTAAGCGGGTTAGGCGGATTTAGTTAAATTTATTACATATCATATCAAATTAATTAAATTTACTCTATAATATATAAATAAAGTTTGAATAAAATGTTATTTTAAAAAAGAATATCTATAGGTAAGTATATATGTAGGATTTTAAACAATTTATGTTAAATTTATATATTTTTAAGCCCATAAGTTTTGTTGGGCCTTTTATTCTCATTAACAAAATGAAAGGTTGGGCTTTAATCCTTGTTTTTGTCGGTTTGCACATGCTTAATAGAAAACCCTAACTAAAGTCTAAAGCGTGCTAAAGGTTATAAAAGTCTAAACCATTGCCGCCATCAGCCATTCCCGTTTCTGCATTTGTAGATCCAGTTCCATCCCTTTTCTTCCTCTACAAATTTCTCCAACCAATTACACAGCGCCTCCCTTGCTTCTTCTTCCTCTTCAGATTTCTCCAACCATTGTCGGCATATTCGTTCGCAATTGCAGATCCATTTTGTTTGCACATAGAGAGGGAGATGGTGAGACTCAGGGAGACAAATCGGACCAGACTGCCTAGCGTCCGCCCCAGACCACCCAGGCGACAGTCTTATGTCGCCTAATAACCTTGCCGATTTTAGAAACGATTTCGGATTAATCACGGCGGAGCACCGCCGCCCAGCGCTTAGGTTGCCGTCTAGACTCTTTTTCAGAACACTGTAAAATATGATATTTTTACTCATCAAATGATATAGAATTTACTGTAGAAATGATTATATATATGCTCACCCACTGGTGACAATGCTCTACCTACTCATTGTTTAGAAAATCTACTGCAAAAATGGTCAGTTTTTGCTTTAACCAATCACTGACTATTTATACATTCAACTGATAAAATCCTAATCTCAAAAAGCTCTGGAAGCTCGTAAAAAGCTTTAAAAAAAGGATAACTAATTACTTGAAAAAAGTAATTTAGAGGATAAAGTATTTGTGTGTTATGTGTTTATCTTTTCTTTACATCTTAATAAGATTAACACGTCATGTAGGTTTATATAAGTCCTTCTAGGCCATACACTGAATTCATTTTGTTTCAATTTTTTATTTATTTATATGTTTCTTTTCTTCATAAATTTAGCAGTTAATTATTAATTTTCTTTCATACTTCTTAGTTTTGAGAATTAAGGGGTGTATTGTGTATGAAGTTTGATGGACTTTGCCTGACTCTCAAATTCCGGTCTATTCGATATAAACTCTTATGACTTTAATTAAAGTCACACACCCTCTACTCAAATTTTATGACTTCTTTATGGTAATAAATTATGACTTTTTGCATGTCTACAAAAGTGTATAACTTAGAAACAACTTTTGCAAAAGTCTATGTAAATCTGAATACAGGTGAAAATTTGAGACTAAATAATTGTTGTTTGTGTTGCAGCATTACATTATTTATATGGATCTCACTCGTACCCAAATTCGAAATCCGTCACAACTCAAAATCATAAATTGCTTACTTCAGTCGTTGGCAGGTTAGTTTTTAAAGAAAAGAATTATGAACAACCATATTCAATAAATTTTGTGCTTATTATTTAAATCAAAATATGCAAATAATGAATTATTTGAAGTTGTTTTCAGTCATGCCAAAGCTCGGAAGGCTATTGTTCACCATTTTACTACGAGTTTCAAAGGCATCTTAGCTTTACTTACATCAGAACAAGTTAAAAAATTACGAGGTACGTGAAGTAAATACATGCATTTGTACAAGCACGTACTTCTTGAATTTTTTTGTCAAATTTTTTAGGGGCTAGTTGAAGGTACATATATGGAGATTGATACACATTTTGTTTTGCAGAACATAATTCAACTATTTCTGTTTTTGAAACTAAGGTCAATAATCTTCATACCACTCGGTCGTGGGATTTTATGAAATCATATGGTGTGAATGTGAAGGCGTATTTGTTCGTCTTAGCAACGATAACAGTAGCCACGATGTGATTGTTGGTCATTTTGATAGTGGTAAGGTTCAACTCAAGTTTATATTTTTTTTAACACTATAAATCTATCAATAAAATAAGGAAATATGATTAGCACTCTACACAAAGTTTTTCTTTTTTTCTTTTTTTTAGTGCTAATGGCCCAATAGTAGCTCCTCAAAGTACTTATTAAAAAAATCATATTACCTCCTAATATCTTTTAAGTACCCATTGATGTGTCTTTATATCAACCTAAATAATAGATTAATCTAAACCAATTCAACCAGCTGATTACGTGAAAAGTAGGAAACAAATGATTAATTAATTGATTATGAAAAATAATTATAACTTCAACTTAAGATTAAACCAGGAATGTGAATAATGAAAACACACAACGAATGAAGATGTAAACAAATTAATATGATAAAAGCCTAAGGTCATGAATCCACCAATAACAATCCTATTCCCTTTTCTTCAAACCGATTACAATCCAATTACCATGCCAATATTTAAGATTGTTTTTTCTAAGATATGAATTAATCTGTGGTTAGGCATCAACTCATGTGTCTATACGTGACAACTATATCCTATTGGTTAGGCATATAGTTAAACACATAAAAACCCATTAAGCATTGAAGAATTATGTCAACCAAGTAGGACTAGTTTGATATTGGCCATGCTCACTAGTTCATCTACTCTTCTTAATCTTAGTTCCAATAAATCCAATTGATTGGTCATCCTCTTAGATTTATCTAATTATCTAGAAACAAGTTCACAATGATGGCCAGTCACGAGAACATTCGAAACTAGAATAAATTAAACACAAATATTAAGAATTAAACATGGCATGCAATCGAATAATGATCAACAAGATACTTTGGAAATAATCATGTCGTGGCTTCATCATAAACCTTAGAAAAGTAGTTTAGTTACACATAGTCATAATAAAAATCACAAAAAAAGTTATGGAAGAAGATAAAACCCGGAAAAGAATGGTATGAGCACGCTAAGCTTTTCTCTTTCACCCCCCCCCCCCCCCCAACATTGAGATAGCCTAGGGCACTCTATTTATTCTAGTAAAACCCTAAAACTTCTGGTAAAAACTCTCCTAAAAGAGAACAACTTCCTAAATACTAAATGAGAGAAACTAGGAAAGAATCCTTCTTGACTTAAGAAACACGTCATCTAACTTGTACGCCCAATTTGAGGTCGATTTCTCTTCTGGAAAATTTTGTAAAAATATGGAAAACATAGCTTTATCTCTTATCTTTCCAAGCATATATTGCACGTCACTAGGAAAAATCGGGAAAGCCTTTAAATCTTCATTCTCCTTCAGTTGCGCAATTATGACAGGACAACAACTTCAGCGAAATTAACTTTGAAAACTGGAACGTATGGCTTCATGCAAAATTATGAAATTCGGACACAACGATCTTCCCCCTTTTAGCTTCCTTCTCCAATTAGCCTTGCATAAAAATGAAGGAAAAATTATGTCCTAGCTAAGAACATGTGAGAACATTTGAACACATATACAAACTAATAACACTTTAAAGTAGGCATGCACTCAAAAACAATTCTAAAACCCATGACTTTCAAAGCCTAGTGAATGGTGAACCACAAGACTCTTTAACAACATTAAAGAGAAGAAAGGATTTTGAGATTCATTACCCTTGAAGCTCATCCTTGTTTACACAAGGGATTCACCCAAGTGGAGGGCCTTCAAGTCACCTCCTAGCTCCTTGGATCTTCCTTGTGATTTTCTTCCTTGTGATTTTCTTCCTTTTGATACTCCTTTGCTCCTTGAAGATGTGAGGAAAGGATCTCCAAAAACACCAAAGGTTTGGTGTCTCTAAGTCTCCACACCAAGGATGAGGTGTGAAGATGAAATGGATGACTTAGAGAAGAAAAGATTGCTAGCTATCTCTTCCCTAAGTGGCCGGCCTCTTTAGAGAAAAAGAGAGAAAATGTTTCTCTTGTTTGCCTCAAGAAAAACCTTAATGAGGTAAAAGCTATAAAGATGCTTTTATATCTCTTTTCTTATGTGAGTGGCAAACTTGCAATTAAGCAAAACTTCCCACTTCCCTCACTATGGCCGACCATCTTAAGTGATTGGGCTATTTGCCCATATTTGTTTTAGTTGTCATACAACTTAAACATAATGGGCCTAGTGGACCAAACACTTTTGGACCTCGAAGCCCAAAACTAACTTAAAAGCCCAATACGAACCTATCGTAAGATTAATTAACTAATTAATTAATCTTGACCATTCTCAATTAAACTATTTAATTGCTTATCCATCTCATTTATATTTCTTCACTTTCATCCTTACTCAGTGTACGATCCATTAGGTTCCAATTAGCGAGGCAGTGGGCGATTGTTACTCTTAACGATCGATTGTGAATTGAAACTACATTTCAATTTTCCCTTTGATGAAGATTAGTGTTTGCTAATCCTCAGGGCTTCCACAAACCATGAGTGACACCTAGCAGTATGTCATGGCTACCCAAGCTAAGTAGAAGTGGTTGGAGAACCTATCTAGTTACAATTACAATGCAATACGGTCATTCTCTAATACAATACTCTTAATCACATTGTTTGAGTGATAGTTTGTTTCATGTCTACTATCCAATGTGATACTTCTCTATATGATTCAATTGAATAATGATTTGGAACATTCTTCCTAAGTCATATTCGTATGCTTTGGCCAAAGACTCTCGAATCATATCTCAGAGTATTCTCCTTCCACCATGGAAGGTTAGAGATCCCTTGTTGTGCATTCACATGCCTACATGACTAGATAGCTTGACCCCAATAATGTCGTGGGCACTCTCAATGGAATGCCGTTGACATAATCAAAAATCAAAGACCTAACCATTAGACATCAATGATGCCTCATGTCAAAGGACTACTTTGCATATTGCAACTTACGAGTTCTTACATGACATGTATGTTCGAACTCTCTTTTGATCGTTGTTCAGTGTACTCGATTACCTTTTGAGCACCTATGTGTTTGTCTCAGTGTCCAACACTAAATGACTTGAGACTAGTCATACTCACGCTTGAGTTAACATAACACATACTAACCTTAGCGGATTGTCAATGCCTAATTGGCAATCCTATGGCTAGGAACGTTTTAGGAATGAACATAAGAGAAAGGTCTCGTTAATCTAACTTACTTAGATCACTTCTCTCTTAGATTAAATACATTCCTTGGATTCCCTTATTGCTTAAACACATAATACAATAAATAGTGATTAACAATAAGATTTTCCCTTCATTAAACATATAATAGTTTAATACAATAAGTATTCCAGAAGCTGTTACATCAAATGAGTGGCTTTGTGGGCATACTTCCAACAAAAAAATCCTCCGGAAAGTCGAACTATCACCCAAAACGTCTTGCGTGTGTAGATTGGCTGAAACTGAGAAAAGGAAAGTAATAAGGCTCTTTTAAGACCAATTCCTTAACAAAAACATAGGGATAAATATCATGAAAATATGATAAATACTGCACCTATCAAATACCCCCAAACTAAGCTTTTGCTAGTCCTCGAGCAAAACAAAAATAAAAGACAAGGAAAACAATAGACCTTCCATAAATTAGCCTCAAAGCAATCTAGAGACAGTCACCAAACTTAGAAGAATTAAACATTTTTCAAAATAAAATTTACCAAACCTTACACAACATTCTCAAGTGTAGTGAATGAAATAACCAATATCAATACAACTTACTCAACCCGGATAGGTATATGCAAACCCAAGCTTCCACTTCAAATCCTCTACCATGAATATCACTCAGAAAGAAATCACACATTAAAGAGCAAAGTGTTTCACTCAAATCATGATAAGTAATACAAAACCCTATAAGCTTGCTCTTCATATCGTCTTTCCACTAATGTAAATCAATGCAACACTAAAGATCAACGGTCTTTACAATGGTTGTAACGAGAGGCTAAGTTATAAGCTATGAAAGAAAGGATATGGAAAAACTGGAGCTTAAGAAGTACCAAGATATCTTCATTATGTAATTTGGTCGGCTCTCTTTTGAAACTTGATTTTCAACTATTGGCGTCCAGGACTCATGATGTAGGGATGGAACAATTTCAGACATTTATGTCCTAACTTCTTTGATATTTTTTTTTCTCTTTTTTTTTCTTTTCTTTTTGGAAATAACCACAAAATAAAGATAATACTACACATGGTACCTCAGTACACGCCACTTCTTTGTTGCAGAACCTAACCTTTATCCTTGTTGACGTCCCCTTGGTATCCCTTAAGCTATAGGGTATGGCTAATGTAGGTTAAATGGGTAGGGATGCATGTGGGTGATGAAAGAAAAGGCTAAGTGTTTGGTTTCAAAAGGGTAACTAGGGATAATATAACATAAAAGGTTGGTTAGAAAGGCTCAAACGATCCAAACATGGCTAGAATCATCTCTCTAGTGTTGCATGACTTAGGATTTCGCCTCGAGAGATATTGAAGCAAGTTCTAGAAAATGATATTGCTATCATGAAACTCACAAGAAAGAATATGCAAGAGGCTCAAAATCTCACAAGGGCTCAATAAGTTTTCACTTAAAATCCACATATAATTCTCTAAGTTAAAGGTAATCATACGAACATTGGTTGTTTGAAAAAAATAAACTTGAGAATGATCATGTAAGAATTTGATTAACCATATAAAACAATTGAAATTTCACATAAAAAGAATCAATTCAAATAAGTTTGTGACCTAGAAGAAAGCGAATTATTATCATTGACTTATGGAAGGTCAAATGACTAAAGAAAGATCAAATCTTTTAGAATGTTTTTTTATAACATTAAAACTTGAATAGAAGAACGGAACATAGAACAAAGAAATAGAGACAAAAAAAACATATGCCAACAGAGGTTGCAAATAGCAAGTTGCAATATGACAGTACCACAGGCAGTTTTGACCTTCAAACTGAGATTTGATCATAACTTTTGACAGAAAAATCCGATTTTCAAGGACTTTATATGGCTGGAAAGAGGACAACAAATTGAAGAACAATCGCGGATAAAATGTTCAAATTCCTTCCCAGTTGAAGTAGTTTTATGCAAACATAGACAACATGAACACTAAACGAAAACAAAACACAAAAACATAAATCTAAATCCTCCCCCAAACTTGAATCAAACTTTGTTGGAGCAATATTAGAAAATATGAAAAATAAAAATATAATTCCAATTATAATAATCATAAAGAAATTCACAACATCAATTATATATGAGATTAATATAAACAACTGGAGAGAAAGTTAGAAAAAATGACAAACTTGGAGATTGAGGCTTGCATAAATGCAATGTCCTTAAGACAGAATTTCGCCCCTACTCTTGTGCTTGTAGTTTGGTAGGCTTCCGTCTCCCATGATTCAACAATCTATAATCCGAAGTCAAAGCACTTCAATCTTCGGACTCTAGCAAACTTCATATATTCCGTAGTCTCAAGACACTAATCGGATTTCTACTAAGACATTGGAGAAAACTCTTCTCTATTTTTTAATTCTATTAGACAGGTGGGATGCTTGAGTTTATATAGAACTCAAGGCACCCTTTTTGAAACATTATGATTGTTGCCTAAAGTTCCAACGAACAGATACAACTCATGAATTTGAATTCAACTATGACACATAACTCTTATTTTTCATTCATAAAAAAAATTAAAAATTATAATATTAATTATAATTTATAATTTCCAACAATCCCCCACATGAATGAAAAATTAGGAAGAATTTGAGAGTACAGGCGGACAAGAGATGCATCGGGAGAGGTGTCTTTTGGACTTGAACCTACCCTAGTGAATACTTATCGGATATACTTGGTGACGCAGTGGATATGGAATCTTGAACTGTTCACCGCAGCAGTAAACCGAGACAATAAGCAACACACATCACTAATCGTAACATATTCTGGTTCATACGGTTGTGTTCATTTTGGTCCTGAACAATTCGTGGATTCATGAGAGCTTTAGAGAATTTAGCCATCTCATTCTCATATAAGCGACCCACTTCTACTCTCACATAGGTGACCACTGATTAAGAATAGTTTGCTCTATTCCTCTTATTTATAAGATATCACTGTCATTAAGTATAAATATACACCCTAAAACTTCTGCATACAACACTATTCTTCCACCATAGGAATGAGGTATATAGTGTGTTAACTTCTTTGAATCATGCTCAACCAGTTTGCCTATTGAACTTAGACCATCGGATCTCCAATCAACTAAGTTAGGTTTCCGCCCGGCTAATTCATTAGTTATGTTGGCTTTAGCCTCATTCCCCACGAAGATCAACTTACTCTATAGTCTAACCCTTAATAGTTGGATCCACCACTAGGTTGACTATCGTTAATGGTGTGCAAAATCCATCTTATAAATTTTATTACATATGAGAGTAATTGTTGTTCAAAGTTAAGTCCTCGAAACATATGTTAGGACTTATTCAATAATTTGCTAACACTAGAAAGTAGACTTTCCCCACATTTAAGGTATTTGTAAGAAGGTCTCTAACCTTGCCATACCTTAAACAAGTTATCCATAATAAGAGATATTGCTTATTATCTCTTTTAAATGCAAATTACTCTTCCTAATTTAGACATTGTTCTTTGCCTTATTTGACAAGCCGTCATAATACATGCATTTCCATTCATATGCTTACTTAATAAGCATCATCATGTCTAATACATGTTTCCAAATATCCCACATTTTAGTGTCTAGTCTTTTCTTTTCCCAAAGACCTCCACACTTCCAGTGTATAATTCCTCTCACATTAGGTGTGTAGTCTTTTCCTTCCCCAAAGACCCCCACACTTCCAGTGTGTAATTCCTCTCAAATGCATTTCCTTTGGTTTCATCCATGACTAACATGACCACCGCAAGATTCTTTTTATGATACTTATCATAAAACTGATCATCTTCTTTTGCTAGTGCTTGTACTCGTCTCACTTCCTTTGCAATTCTAACACTACACTAATTACTAGCAACGCTAGTGTCTAGTGTCAATTACTAGTTTGAAATTGCTTCTCTATAGCACTAATAACACATTTTTGCAAAGAGTTGCAACGGCTTGTAAAAATAATCACGTTAGCACCTTCTTGTGTGGTTTTTTGCACGTGTTTTCACAGCTCTTTTCAAACTGCACATTCATGATATTTCTTCATAAATAAATAAAAATTCATGGTCATTTCAAATTAGAATCAAGCAACCATTACGTTCCCTTTGGTAGAAAAATCAAAGGTCATTTGACATACCAAACTTTTCTGATTCAATAACACATCTCTTTTCTGGAAAAAGGATCCATTTCATGAAATGGTATGTATCTAGTACACCACTTTGGCGTTCACTTGGCCTTAACCGACACCTTTCTTCATATAACGGAGACAAACACTGAACATGAATGGATCTCATAGTAATTGTGGTAACCACATAATGAAAATCGTTATCACAGTATCTTTTTGGATACTATGATCTCATAATAATTGCATCAACCGCATGAGGGGGTAAGGCTCCACGAACAAGATAATTAGCGATGTCTGCATACCAAGGGACAACTTCATTAATGGAAAAAAGCTGTTAATCCAGAAAACTTTCGTTTAAGGGCAAAACGTCCTCTTCTTTATCTTGGACATGTGGAAGGCGTGATAGGTGATCTGCTACTGCATTCTCTGCTCCTTTCTTGCCTTGAATGTCCAAATCAAATTTTTGTAGGAGTAGCACCCACCGAATAAGTCGAGGTTTTGCATCTTTTTTCGTCAATAGGTACTTGAGTGCTCCATGATCAGTGTATACAATCACTTTTGAGCTAGTGAGATATGATTGAAACTTCTCCAAAGCAAAGACTACAGCGAGCATCTCTTTCTCTATGGTGGTGTAGTTCAATTGCGCATCATTCAGAGTTTGACTTGCGTAGTAGATGACATGAGGAAGCTTCTCCTTTCTTTGTCCTAAAACAGCACCCACTACATAATCACTAGCATCACACATTAGTTCAAATGGCAAGCTCCAACTTAGAGCTGTGATAATAGGTGCAGAAGTGAGAAGTTGTTTCAAAGAATTAAAAGCATGTAAACAATCAGTATCAAACTCAAATGGAGTATCTTTGGCAAGAAGATTGCACAACGGATGACTAATCTTGGAAAAGTCTTTGATGAAGCGTCGATAAAATCCGGCGTGTCCAAGGAAAGATCTCACTCCCTTCACAGATGTAGGGGGCGGCATTTTAGCTATCAAATCAATCTTTGACCTGTCAACTTCAATTCTCTTGCTCGATATTAAGTGTCCTAACACAATTCCCTGTTTAACCATAAATTGACATTTCTCCCAATTCAAAAGAAGGTTAGTTTCCTTACATCTTTCCAACAACAATTTCAAATTTGCCAAACAATGATCAAAAGAAGGACCATAAATAGAGAAATCATCCATAAAAACTTCAATAATTATTTCAACCATATTGAAAAAAATACTTATCATGCATCGTTGAAATTTGGCTGGAGCATTGCATAAATCGAATGGCGTGCGTCCGTATGCAAAGGTTCCATAGGAGCATGTGAAAGTTGTCTTCTCTTAGTCCTCTGGAGCAATTGCAATTTGATTATAACCTGAGTAACCATCAAGAAAACAATAATGTGAGTAACCTGCTAACCTTTCAAGCATTTGATCAATAAAAGGTGAAGGAAAGCGATCCTTACGAGTGGAAGAGTTCAATTTGCCATAGTCAGTCCACACTCTCCACCCAGTTGTTTGCCGTGTTGGCACCAATTCATTGTCTTCGTTCTTGATCACAATGACTCTGGCTTTCTTTGGAACTACTTGAATCAGACTAACCCACTTGCTATTCGAAATTGGGTAGATCACACCAATGTCTAAGAGCTTCAAAATTTCTTTACGCACAACCTCCTTCATGTTGGGATTTAATCTTCGCTGTGCTTTTATGGTTGGCTTGGAATTCTCCTCCAAAAATATTCAGTGCATACACATGGTTGGGCTTACGCCTTTGATATCCTCAATAGTCCATCCCAAAACTGTTTTATACTCTTTTAACACATGTAACAGTTGCTCTTCTTCGTAATTACTTAGCTCTGCTGCAATGATCACTGGAAGAGTCTTAGATTGACCAAGAAAAGTATACTTTAAGTGTTCAGGCAGCAACTTGAGTTCCAATGTTGTAGCTTGCTCAATGGATGCCAATATATGAGGCAACGCTGGTTCTAGAGGCTCCCATGCTTACCTCCACTTTGGTGCATAAATGGGGGACGAGTTTAGGGTTGTAATAATGTCCATGGCTGCCTCTCCTTCCATATTTAAGTCTGGATATTCAATGCATGTCTTCAACAAATCTGTAGAGACATTCTCCAAGAAGTTGGCGTTAATAATGGGAGTAAGAAGCTCGATGCTGCTGCACTCTTCTACATCGGCAGGTAACTTTAGTGCTTCAAACATCTTGAATTCTATGGATTCTCCTTGAACTCGCAACTTGAGTGTGCCTGCTTTGACATCAATTAAAGCTCCAGCGGCTACAAGGAAAGGACGACCGAGTAAAATAGGGATGTTTTGGGCTTCCTTCATGTCAAGCACAAGGAAATCTGGTGGCAAAATGAATTGATCTACTTTGATCAAAACGTCCTCAACAAGGTCTTTGGGATAAGTCACTGATCGATCAGTCAATTGCAAAGAGATAGATGTTCTTCGTAGCTCTCCAATACCTAGCTGCTCATAAATAGAAAATGGCATGAGATTAACACTGGAACCAAGGTCTAAGAAAGCTTTATTAAATTTAAAATCACCAATAACACATGGAATAGTGAAACTCCCTGGATCTTGTAATTTTGGAGGCATTTTTATGATCAAAACCTCGCTACAACAATTTGTAAGCTCAATCTTCTCATGGTCTGTGAATTTTCTTTTGCTCGTGGAAAGACTCTTCAAAAACTTCGCGTATGATGGAATTTGCGTTATAGCATCAAGTAATGGAATGTTGATTTGAACCTTTTTAAATTGCTCCAATATATCTAACATATGCTTGTCCTTTCTTTGCCTCTGAAATCTCTACGGGAAAGGCATAGGGCGATCATAGTTCTTCAATTGTGGAGCAGGGGCAATAAGTGGCGAAGAAGGTAGTGGAGCTTCTTCTTTGCCATTCTCTTCTTGATCTTTCTTCTCTGCGATTTCTTCTCTTCTATCAGAAGGTTTACCATTCCTTAATGTTCTAATGGCATTAACTTGCTCCTTGCCTCTTAGGTTAGCTTCAGGTTGACTTGGAAAACGCCTCGGTTCTCTTTCACTTAATGCAGTAGCAATTTGACCGATTTATGCTTCCAATTTGCCGATGGCTTGACTACTTACTTGCTGGAGAGTTGCCTGCCCTTGCTGGAGAGCTTGCTACCCTTGCTAGAGAGCTTGCAAAATTTGAGAGGTGGTTTGTTGATATTGCGTATCAGCTTAAACCATCTAAGCGAAAGTTTCTTCCCAAGAAGATTTCTTGGTTTCTATAAGTGCTGCTCCTTGTTGCCATGGATTGGATCCTTGGTTAAAATTATTCTTCCAAGCTAACTTAGGATGATCTCTCCACCCTGGATTATAAGTATTTGAGAAGGAGTCATTTCTTTGACGGTTAAATGCATTGACTTAATTAGCACAAATCCCACACGGTTCTACATTCTTTGATAACATATTCACCACATCATCTAATTTCCTTGATAATGCAGCCACCTCATTAGATGAACTTACTTCATCAGCAGAATTCCGAGTTAACTCTCTACTATCCCATTGAGATGAATTTGCAACAACATTCTCAATGATAGTAGTTGCTTGCTCTAGTTCTTTACCCAATATATTTCCATCAGCTGCAGCATCCAATCTATGTTGGCATTCATAACTCAAGTGTTGGTAGAAGTATAAGATTAGTTGCCATGGTAGAAATTGATGGTGCGGACAACTGATTATCAAAGCCTTGAATCCCTACCATGCTTGAAAAAGTGGCTCTCCCTTGTTCTGCCTAAAGTGAAATATGTGATCCCTCAACCTCTGAGTTCTAGACTGAGTGTAAAACTTTTGAATGAACTTACTGGAAAGTTCAGTCCAAGAGTTAATTGATCTCGCTGGCAGAGTCTTGAACCATGTTCTAGCATCACTCGTGAGAGAAAAAGGGAAGAGCTTTAGGCGAATACACTTATCGGAGACGCCTATAATATTATGTGTCCCACAAATATCCAGAAAGTTATCTACATGTTCACTAGCATCTTGAGTCTCATCTCCAGAAAACTTGGGCAACATGTTAATAACATAATCTTTGATCTCATAAGAAGAAGTAGCATCAAGTTCAGGATAGACTATGCATGATTGTCGAGAAGAAACTTGCAGCATAGAGAAATCTTGAATGGTTCTAGAAGCAGCACCATTATTTCCGTTCGTAGCCATCTCTTCTTGTTCATGTTTCTCCTTAGCCTTCTCTTCTCTTTGTTCCTTGCGAATTCGCCCAAGCTTTTGTTCAATCTCTGGTTCGAATTCCACAAGCGGGCTGTCTGAGGAACGAGTATCGATCATTCACCTACAAGGAACCAAAGAATGATTTCAGTAATATGCTTGCAAATGTGCAGCAGAGAAACTGATGATGATTAATACAAACATCGATTAATTTAAGTGAGCACAAAGAAAAAGTAAACCAGAGAAGTCCAATTCCTAATAACTCACGGATTACAAACAAAAGACTCCAACGGAAGACTAGAAGATTCGGGGTGGTATAGAAGAATGAAAATACAAAAAAAGGTATCCAAATAGAATATGATAACCGAACACTAATAGTCAGACAAGGAGAAAGTCTAATTGACAATTCAATAATGGGGATGCAACCAACGATTTTTTATTTTTTATTTTATAATATAAAAACGAAAATAAGATAAAGAACAAAAACAAAAGTAAAAATAAACAAAAACAAAAATAAGATAAAAAATAATAATTCAATCATGGAAAGTGTAATCAACAAGCCGAGTTGGGATTAAGGGGCAATCCCTGGCAACGGCGCCAAAAACTTGATGTGTATTTAAATCAACCTAAATAATAGATTAATCTAAACCAAATTAAACTCGCAAGTGCATGAATCAATTGTAGTAATATATGCAAATACAAGGTCGATCCTACAAGGATTGCTTTTAATACCAATTCAACTAGCTGTTTATGTGAAAACTAGGAAACAAATGATTAATCAATTAATTTTGAAAAATAATTAAAACTCCAACTTAAGATTAAACCAGGAATGTGAATAATGAAAATACACAACGAATGAAGATGTAAACAAATTAATATGATAAAAGCCCAGGTCATCAATCCACCAATAACAATCTTATTCCCTTTTCTTCAAACCGATTACTATCCAATTACCATGCCAATATTTAAGGTTTTCTTTATAGGATATGAATTAATCTGTGGTCAGGCATCAACTTGTGTGTCTATACATGACAACTATATCATGTTGGTTAGGCATAAAGTTAAACACATACAAATCCATTAGGCACTGAAGAATTATGTCAACCAAGTAGGACTAGTTTGATATTGATCATCATCACTAGTTTATCTACTCTTCTTAATCTTAGTTCCAATAAATCCAATTGATTGGTCATCCTCTTAGATTTATCTAATTATCTAGAAACAAGTTCACAATAATGGCCAGTCACGAGAACATTCGAAACTAGAATAAATTAAACACAAAGATTAAGAATTAAACATGGCATGCAATCGAATAATAATCAACAAGATACTTCGGAAATAATCATGTCATGGCTTCATCATAACCTTAGAAAAGTAGTTTAGTTACACATAGTCATAATAAAAATCACAAAAGAAGTCATGGAAGAAGATAAAACTCGGAAAAGAATGGTAAGAGCACGCTAAGCTTTTCTCCTTCACTTTGGACGAATCTTGTGTATTGAATCCTCCCCCCCCCCCCCCCCAAACAACATTGAGATAGCCTAGGGCACTCGATTTATTCTAGTAAAATCCTAAAAAGTCTAGTAAAAACTCTCCTAAATGAGAACAAATTCCTACATAATAAATGAGAGAAACTAGTAAAGAATCCTTCTTGACTTTGGAAACACGTTATCTGACTTGTACGCCCAATTTGAGGTCGATTTTTCTTCTGAAAAATTCTGTAAAAATATGGTAAACGTAGCTTTATCTGTTATCTTTCCAAGCAAATATCGCACACCACTAGGAAAAATCGGGAAAGCCTTTAATTCTTCATTCTCCTTCAATTGCGCAATTCTGACGAGACAACAACTTCAGCGGAATTAACTTTGAAAACTGGAATGTTTGGCCTTATGGAAAATTATGAAATTCCGATACAACGATCTTCCGCCACTTCGCTTCGTTCTCTAATTAGCCTTGCATCAAAACTCTCCGGAAAGTCGAATTATCACCAAAAACGGCCTGCATGCGCAGATTGGCTGAAACTGAGAAAAGGAGAACAATAAGGCTCTTTTAAGATCAATTCCTTAACAAAACATGGGGATAAATATCATGAAAATATGATAAATACTGCACCGATCACCCATCTATTTTAAGTACGCATATAGATGTTAAAGATTAGAAAACTCTTAAGTCATGTTAATGTTGTTTGTATCTGATTTAGCGACGTACGCTATACATTATGATAGGCATGTTTTATGTATTTAGGTGTTTGGCCCGAGTCAAAGAGAGTGGATTTGGTCCTGTGCCAAAGCGTTGGAAAGGAGAATGTGTTACGGGACAACGTTTCACAAAAGCTAATTGTAACAGGTAGATAAACTATTTGAACAAAATATGAAGTTTGTGTGTTTACATTGATAGGATTTTACCACCTGCAAAAGTAGGGATAAAAACACTTAAAAATACTCGCAAGAGAACAAGGTAGTTGTAGTATAAACGGCTCATAGCTCATCAACCACTATCTTACACACGAGTCGGAACCACCTATAGTGGTCTGTACGACAGGCTGGGTGTATATCAATACGCTCAGTGCTACAATCACGTGAAGGCTATGCGACGCATCGCAAGTCACCTACGAGTCGGAACCACCTAGTGTGGTATGTACGACAGGCTGGCACCTGCTTTGGATCCAAGGTTGAGCGTGTGGTGCGGGAGGTGAACGATCATGTGAAGGCTAGGCCCTATCCTCTGGCGGAGCACTAACACCGGGGTGTAGGAATATGAGCTATATACCAATCTCACGATCATCATCATAACCATCACTACCAAGCATATACTCACCTGACTTACCTGAGCGTCCGCAGCACCAAGCAATAATCATCACAAAATCATAATAAACATAAATGATATTTGACATGGCATTCGATTCATAAAATCATTTCAAAAACGTAATTTCTAGGAAAAATACCAAGTATACATTTATATACTGAAAACAAAAGCCTACTCACTGATACATAGATGGATCGTAGCCCTCGAATCTAGCGTGACCGCGCTCGTCCTCAGGATAGGTCTCACCTATATGCGAAACAACTATATAAACGTCATTTAAAAGCACATAACCAACATTAGGTAATAACTTTTCATACATTGCTCAATTGGGGTGTTTGAATATACCAACATGATCTACACAATCCCACGAACACCCCTATATTTTTAGAAAAATTTTCCGACATGTCACGCGCCCACACGCGCCACCCACGCGCAGGCGCGTGCCTGGCACACGGACGGAATCCCTAACGCCGTTAGGGAATATTCCGTCAGAAACCAAAATATTCTGTTAACTTTAACCTGACGCCGTTACATTCCGTTAGGACTATTCCGTCAACTTTGACGGAATATTCCTTCACCCCCTACCTCCAGTCGCCAGAATCCGGCGCCGGCGACCGCTGCGTCGTCGGATTCTAGAAAATCTTTAAAACATTATTTCTAACTCAATTCAACACCAAACTTCACGAAATTAACGTCAAAATGAAGCTTAGGTTGAGTAAAAGAGAATTATACCACTTTGAAGTCCAAAACACAAAGGAATCTCACCGGAGAAATTCCACGAAATCCGGCCAACTTCGAAACTAGCTTTCCCAACGACCAAAATCCACCAAAATTGTTCTCCGAGCTTCGTGAGAGTGTTCTAAGGCTACCTACTATCTTAGAATTCCCTAAAACTCCCTGGTTTGCGAGCACATGAACAGTACCATTAATGGTGCTCTTGGGTTCGCAGGGTTTTCAAGGGTTTTCCACTAAACTGAGGGTATGGTTGAACTCGCCAACTTGCAAAAAAGATGAAGCCATTTGTAGCTTCGATCTGTGACTAAAAGTGCACGATGAGGTTTGTCTGTACACTAATGGTGAAAATGGAAAGAAGGCTCGAGAAGGAGAGAGAGACAGACAAAAATGGTGCACGTGTGCATGTGAGTGTGTGTGTTTAGTTCTTATCCAATCCCAACTAAACAAAACCAAATTATTAGGCTTAGTTTCAATTGGGTCCAAACATATGGAAAGAAATCCAATTGGCCCAAAACATAGCCCAATAACACACACACAATCACTAACGCTTAAGGGTAAAAACGTCATTTCCACGCTATCGAGAAATTATTTTGAGACGGGCTGTCACAAATTGAATGAATAATATGTATTTAAACTAATTCTTAGCTAATTATTTGAAAACAAAAATTGGAAAAGGTTGATTTTGAATTTAAATGTAATAAAAACGAATTTAATAAAAGTAATTTAGGAAAAACAACTAGTAACCAATTATGAATAAATCAAATAAAAAAGAAAAGGTTTTGAGAAATAAATTTGGAAAAGCACTAGTGTTCCACCATCACCTTAACAATCCTACGTAGTTTTACCAATTACTAATGAAGTATCCATGAACTTTGAAGGTTAGGTTTTCCTAATGCATATTCTACTCGTGGCATTCAAGTTAGAACGTATATCAACATGCAATCTGTTTATAGCATTCAAATCAAATATAAACATGCATGACTCATTACACTTTGTGAAAACCCTTTGAAAAACCATGCAACCCCTAAGACGTGGCATTCACCTTAGGTGAACTTACAACTATCAATCACAAGAAGCAATACTCAATCCTCCAGTGGCATTTTGACCGAATTGCATCTAATTACTTATCTAAACATCCTAATGATAGCTAAGCATTAAGATATAGAGACAGTTTAAACACAGTGATTAATAATTCAAAGTATGCATACATAATATCATAAGGTAATTAAATAAAGACTACATATTCATGCTAAGGCTCAAGGCGTCGCCCTAGCAAACAAAAATTAGTTACGAACAACCATAAAACAAAATATTATTAAGAATATAGATAGAAACCACCTCGTAAATAAACTTAAATCGTCAAAGGCTCTCTAAGTTGGATTCTCAAAGTAGTGCGTGCGTCCCCTTCTTCCTAATGGCTAGTAAGCCTTATTTATAATACTACAAACTGAAATTCGGACTAGGAAATAAAATGTCTTCTAAAAACTAGGAAACATAATAGAATAAGATAATTAGGAAATAAAAGGTTTCCTATTTAAACTGAAATTCGGACTTCTCAGAAAATTAGACTTTTGACCGACCACATCAACTCCGATTTGGTCCCAAAAGATCTCTTTTTAAAGCTTGAGACGTCCCAACAAATCCTTAAAGCAATCTTCCTCAAAATAGGCCATCTTGACCTTCAAAATACCCAAAACGTCCAGAAATGTCAATCAGGGAAAGTTGCGCGCTAGGTCTTCTTTTCTTCGCCACGGTCAAACGGCTTGGTGGAAAAATCTGAAACTTTGATACAATAAAGACTCACGAACATCCTCCAATTGGAATCACTCCAAAATTCATTTGTTTGATCACTTTTTGTTATGGAGGAAGTCGAATGTCCTACATTGAAAATACATAACAAAGTATTAAAGTTCTACAAAAATAATCAATAAACTATAACTAAGAATAGGGTAAAATATATGGTATAATATGGACTCATCATACATGTTTAATAATAACAATTCCTGTTTGTGTTTGATGGCTTAGGAAATTAATTGGTGCCCGTTATTATTATGACGGATATTTGAAAGTTGGTTATCTTGGATATGACGTAACATGGTCTCCATGAGATGATTTTCCGCATGGTAGTCATACAGCTTCAACAGTAGTGGGTTCAATAGTCGAAGGCATTAACATACGAGGATTTAGGCCATCTCCAACCAAAGGGTCCAGAGGGCTAGAGGGCCAAAAATAGCCAGAAAACCGTCTCCAACCGAGGGCTAGGCTAGAGGGCTCATGGGCCCTACGGAATCTGAAAAGGCCAAAGGGCTGGCCCAATCCAGCCAGCCAGCCAGCCCGGGCTGGCCAGAAATTCTAGCATTCCTGTCGGATATAACCGACAGGAATATATTTAATCAACTTAATTGTTCATCTTCCAGCTTTCAATTCAGTTTATCTTGTTTGTTCATCTTCTAAGCTATATTGTTTCACTCTCAACCCAAATAGTAAGGCCTGTTCCAAATAATAAGTCCATAGGATTGGCATGAGTAGATCGCATAAGCGGAGAGAGGGTTTAGCAAATACTCGAGGAAGGTAAGCCAATAGGATTTCTGTTTTGTAAATCTGTATTTTGAGCAATATGAGTAGATTATTTAGATCTTATTCAATGGCCAGCACTAGCTCCAGATCCAGTCTAGGAACAATTTCAAATGTGGTAAATGAAGAACAAAAATTAGAATTTCAAACGGATGACACTGTCGACTTTGGAGATTGGAACATCCCCAAGGTTTCTAGTAAAAACATTTACAAAAAGAAATGGTGAGTAGCCTCTTTTAGAAGTGAACACCATGTCAAACTAGTCAAAAAAGCATATGTTCTTAGCAAAGAACATGAAACGGGTCAATTATTCACAGCAGAACAAATCAGAACTCATAGAAAAGATGGTTACAATTACATTCACATAGGCCTAGTCCAAATAGCAGTAAAACCCTTAACAAGAAGAGGCCTCAATACCTCTATTTTGTTATGTCTCTGAGATGCAAGATTCACTGACTTTAGTGATAGCATTCTTGTAATGATTGAGTCAAGCCTTTACAATGGACCAATTCATTTTGATTGTTTCCTAGATCTCACAATAAGTCTATCAGACCCCCCACATGCGAAAAGCACTCACATTAAACATAGAAACTTCAGGATACCAAGTCCTTGAAGGAGTCCAACCATTAGCTCTAATTTTTAGAGTTTACTATAAAGTCACAGGACCAAACATGAATTTCCAAGCCTTAGTCAAAAGTCCTCGTGATAATACACTTTTGATCCAAATAAACCAAGAAAATGCTAACATCAAAATACCCAGAACCATTAGATGGTCAGATATCAATCTACCTTCATATTGGTGTTTGATTAACGAAAGCAAACCAGTCAGTATCCAAAATAGTTTAGTCAATCTATACAACATAGAACAATATTTTGATGGAACAGTTAAAATCAACTTTGACCGACCAGCCAGAAAATCAAATGCTCACCTACAAGATTTTCCCCAGCCACATAAATCCTTAACACCCAGTAGGAATTCTTTTTCTGGATCCACGTCTGCCAGTATGGTAGGTCAAGATCAAGATTTAATCAATTCACTACTCAATGAAAAATTAAATGCAGTAGAAACAAGTTCGACTGTCACTCAACAAGAATTAATCAATGACTTAATTTATATCAAATCAAAATCAATAGAAACAACTTCTCAAGTTACTCATCCTGTTTATCAACCCAATACCCAAAAGCAAGGAGAAAAACTTCTCTAACAACCTCAAACTTTGAAGCAAGTCAAGTCAACCATCAATTATTAGTCCTAAACAAACCATTCAAGATTCGATGGAAGAAACTCAACACTGACATCGAAACTATAAAAACATTCCCCGTAGGAACATTTTCCGTAATAAATACACAAAAGAACAAAACTAGACATTTACAACAAATGGACCAATTTCATGGAAAAGCACAGATTTGAAGTATTTTTCTTCGATTTTGTTGAAAAGTATTATGAACCTGAAAATGAACTCAAAGTCATTACCAAAGAAAATTGGGTCAAAGAAGACAAAACCATAGTCTCTTCTAGTCACCCTCCACAAGAAACAATTTTAATCTCAACTGCAAACACACAAATACCAGCCACTCCTGTCAAACTTCCAAAAGAAGATGCTCCTACAGTCATTGAACAAAATAATTTTAACCAGAGTCTTTATACCATAGGAAAACAATTAGACAAAATTGAAACAAAAATAGACAAACTTTCCCAACCAAAACCAACACGTAGGGAAAAACCTTTAGTCAACTTTCCAGAATCTTCTTCTAGCATAATCGCTTTGAAAACCATTTCCACTAGCCAAAGAATCGACCAAATGTTACAAGAACTAAAAGAAGAAAAAACAGTTAGTGTTTTACACCATCCAGAAGAGTCTCATGTAGAAACAATTTCTACAATTTGGGATTCGGAAAATGAAGCTGGAACAGATTCCCTTAGGAAAGTAGAACAAGCCTTCCAAAACCTTGAACTCAAAAGAATCACCCATAAACGAGTTAACCCAACAACTCTTCCCAAAAATTGGTATCCGAAGCCAACACCTCCGGATATCCATTTTAAGGAAAGAAACATCCAAAACCAATTCTCTGTCTAAGCTGATAAACTCTATGAATGGAATATAGATGGTTTATTAGAACAAGAACTTTTAAACAAGTTACAACACATTTCTATGGTTGCTAATAGTTATATTACCAATCATAATCTCAGTCAAACACAAGTCGTTGACCTTTTGGTCACTGGATTTACAGGAATGCTTCATTCTTAGTGGGAAGAACATCTTACTGAACAATCAAGAAATGAAATTAAACATGCAGTCAAAAAAGATGAGGATGGAACACCCATCCTTGATGAGCATATAGGACAAGGAGTCCCAGATGCAGTGTGACAGCTCGTCCCGGAAAAAATGATTCTCGAAGGTGTGAAAAGATGAAAATGCCCTTGAGCGTTTGTGGCATTGGTGGTTAAATCTGGTTTGAGGACCAATGTGTTAAGTTCCTATTATTTTGGACCCAATTGGAAATAGGAAAATTATTGGTTTTGATTGGTGGCTTTTGGACCACACACACACATCCACATCTACACTTTCTCTCTCTCTCCCGTGACACTCTCTCTCTCCCTCTCGATTTCTGCCATTATCCGTACAACCGTATGGACAACACCAAACAAAACCATTTCTTCACGGATCGAGCCTTGAGTTACCATCATCATCATCCTTGTGAGTCCAGAAGTCGATCCGTACCGTTTTCTAGGATTGAAACCTTCGAAAACCCTAAGAACCCGTGGGCTCCGTCAAAGGTATTGTTCATGCACTTATGATCGTGAAGGTATTAGAAGATTTTAAGATCATAGGGAGCTTCTAGATGTCTCCACGAAGCTCGGGGAGCAACTTTGACATGTTTTGGATGTCGAGATAGAGTTTCTTAGTTGGCCCATTTTCATGGAAATTCTCCGGCGAGATCCCGTGATTTTTGGAGCTTAAAAGTGGTAAGGATATGTTCTACTCGTCATAAGCTTCAATTTGGTATAAGATTTGTGAATTTTGGTTGAGAAGTGGAAGAGATATTAAGGTTTAAAGTTTTTCCAGAAACCGGCAAGTTGCAGCGGCGCCGGCGACGGTCTTTGGAGAACCAAGGAAGACGAAGGAGAATATTTCGTCAAGTCTGACGGAATATTCTAATGGCGTCAGGTTAGTTTTAACTGAATATGCTACTTTTTGACGGAATATTCCTGACGGCGTTAACTGACGCCGTTAGTGTGCCACGCACGTGGCCGTGCGTGGGGGCGCGTAGGGCCATGCCTTGGCCGGCGCGTGGCGAGGCGTGAGGGGTTAGAAAATTATTTTAAAAATATGGGGATGTTTCTGAGGATGAGTAGGTCATTGTGGTATATTCATATACCTAATTTGAGCATGGTATGAGAAGTTATTACCTATTGTTGGTTAAGTGCGTTAAATAACGTTTATTTGGTTATTACGCATATAGGTGAGGCCTATCCTGAGGACGAGTGCCATCAATCGAGGCTCGGGGGTTGTGACCCTTCGACTTATCTGTGAGTGGGCTTTTGTTTTCCGTATATACCTATACAAATGAGATTTTTCCTAGATTATCAATTTAAGTGAAATGTGATGAAATGTGATATGATATGCCATGCAAAGCATATATCTATTTTATGCGTGCATTAGTAGCTGTATATAATGGTAATTGGTGCTGTGGACGCATAGGTAAGTATCAGGTGAGTATATATCGATGATAGAGAATGATTAATATGAAATGATGATTATGCGAGATGTATTGAAAGCTCATAAACCTGCACCCCGGTGTTAGTGCTCCCGCCCAGGGCCAGGGCATAGTCCTTCACGTGATGTTCACATTCCGCACCATACTCTCACCTTGGATCCAAGTTAGGTGCATAGTCCTGTTGTACAGACCACTATAGGTGGTTCCAACTCGTAGATGACCCGCGATTAGTGCACAATCTTCACGTGATCGTAGCACTAGAGCGTATTTATTTACACCCAGTCTTGTCAGTCAGACCACGTGAGGTGGTTCCGACTCGTGTGCAGGATATATATATATATATATATATATATATATGTGATGATGAGATTGATTATGAGCTATAGTTCAGCCGAGCTGATCACTTGGTGGACATGTTATTATCTATGATGAGTTTATTCCACCTAATATAGTGATGTGATTTGATGACATATATTTGGCATGGCATATACCTTGCATATCACTACTTTTGGCATGATTCGAGTTATGAGTTGAGATAAGTATATATGTATATATGCTATTTTTCTGGGAAATTATACAGGTTTTACGGCGAGGGGTTATAACCTTTGGAAAAGAGAAAAGGTTTTGAAAAGATTTGTTTTTGCCCACTCACGCATTTTGTTTTTCGCCCCTCCAGGTTCTAGGTAGCAGTGCTTTGGTGGCCACGAGGGATTCAACGGTGTTCTGACAGAATTCACAAAAGTAGGATTCACCTTCGGGTGTTATATCTTAGTAATTGTCCTTGACTGCAACTAGACGTTCTTATTGCTCTGAATGTGTATTTATACACTTAGACTCTCACTAGCATGTTATTTGGATAGTACGGCTAGTAGTTGGTTTTTATTTAGTCGTATTTCTATTTATCTTATTGGTTTCCACACTGTGCACATGGTTACGTCACTCTCACGTGACAGCCAGCATGCCCTCCTTGGGACAGGGTGTGTCATGCAGTCAATACCTTACTCTTTACCATCATTGAACATTTCATAGGTATACCCAGTAATGTCACCTCCAGAATTCATGACAAACTTAGTAATTTAAGATGTCCAACATTAAGTGATTTCAGGTGGTATAAAGACGTTTTCATGTCTAGAGTCATGCTCTGAGAAGATGGTAACCAACCTTTTTGGAAAGAAAAATTCATCAATGGATTACCGAACCTTTTTGCCCATAAAATTGGAATGTCTTAGTCAATGAAAAAGGAATCATACCATATCATACCCTTACCTATGGAAATATTATTAATATTATTCAGAAGGAAGTGTTGAAAATGTGTATTGATATGAAAATTTCAAAACAAGTCAATAAAGACAAATCCATAGCCAAATACAAATTAGGGACATTCTGTAAACAATATGGATTACCTCCCATTGCCTCGTCTAACAAAAAGAAAAAATCCGAAGCCTACAATAGATATCCAAACAAATACTCAAATAGGTATTCCAGTAGGAGACATCCCAAATATAATAAATTCAAACATAAGAATTTTGAGACCAATAAATTTTATGAGAAACCTAAGTCCAACAAGTGGAAGAGGAAACCCTCAGGAAAATTTCATTCCAAAAACCAAGAACAAAAAGGAAATTGCTACAAGTGTGGGATTCGGTCATTATGCAAATAAATGTAAAGTCAAGAAAACAGTCAGCCAGCTGAAGATCTCTGAAGAAGAGAAACTACAGCTAATTCAAGTCTTAGAATTAAGAGACACATACCATAGTCAATCCGAAGATGATTTAAGTTCTAAGTCGTCTTCTTCTAGTCAATCCTCAAGTAGTCTCTCATCCCCTGACATTAAAATAGGATGCATTGATACTTGTTGTAAAAAGATTTCAGTCCTCAATAAACAAGAAGAACAGGAAAATCTTCTTATTGAATTATTCAGTAAAGTAGATGACCCATAATTGAAATCATTCTACTTACAGAAGCTTAAGAAATTAGTCTCCCAGGAAGAAGCCAATACTAGTCAACCCCAAATTACCCAAAAAATTAGCCTTAGCACAACCTTGGAATGATTCAATAAATCTAAGAAAGAAATTACAGTTAAAGATTTACAAAGAGAAGTCAATAAAATCAAATATGAAATTAGGTTTTTAAAATCAGAAAACCTAGAAATCCATACACATTTCAGTAGAATTCAAACACAGACACTTGCCAACAATAATGACGAAGGACATGACAGTTCTTCCTCAAGTCACAATTCAGACTCTCAGTCTGAAGAAAAATAACCAAAAAGTTTAATATTAGGATTATTAGACAAGATAAGAATCCAGAAATGGTATTCTAAAATTAAAATAATAATTGAAGATTTCCACTTAGAAACAATTGCTTTGATTGACTCAGGAGCAGACTTGAATTGTATTCAAGAAGGATTAATTCCTACTAAGTATTTTCATAAATCAACAGAAATGCTTAGTGCTGCCAACCAGTCGCCAATGCAATTAAAATATGAAATTCCAAAAGCCTATGTTTGTCAAAATAATGTTTGTTTCAAAACCCCATTTGTTTTGATCAAAAATATTTCGGATCCAGTTATTCTAGGACTTCCTTTCACAGGTCTGCTATATCCTTTTAAGGTACACCATAATCGAATAACCACTAGGATGTTAGGACAAAAAATCACATATGAGTTCCGCACGGAAATAGATCTAAAAAAACTAAGACAATTACAAAAAGATAGCATTTCTAAAACCATCAATTTAGTTACCAAAAAATGGCAACAAATTAATTTCTTAAAGGAAGAAATTAATTACAAAAGAATTGAAGAACAATTAACAAATAAATCCTTGTTACAATCCATTGGCAATTTTCAAACGAAACTTGTTAATGAAATTTGTTCTGTTATTCCCAATGCCTTTTGGCACAAAAAACAACACATTGTCAAACTTCCTTACAATAAGGATTTTGATGAAAAGAAAATACCCACTAAAGCCAGACCAATCCAAATGAGTCAAGAAGTTATGGGATTCTGTAAAACATAAATTCAAGAACTTCTTAATAAAGGAATAATTAGAAAAAGCAAGTCACCATGGTCATGTCCTGCTTTCTATGTCCAAAAGAATGTAGAATTAGAAAGAGGAACCCCTAGGTTAGTCATCAATTACAAACTTCTTAATGAAGTTCTCGAATGGATACGATATCCAATTCCCAACAAGAGAGATTTAATTAAGAGGCTTAGTCAAGCTGTAATCTTCCCAAAATTTGACATGAAGTCTGGATTTTGGCAAATCCAAATACATGAGGATGATAAATATAAAACATCATTTGTCACTCCTTTTGGTCATTATGAATGGAATGTAATGCCTTTCGGCCTTAAAAATGCACCCAGTGAATTTCAGAATATCATGAATGAAATATTCAATCAATGCAGTCATTTCTCTATTGTTTATATTGATGATGTTGTCATTTATTCCAAATCGATAGATGAGCATTGGAAACATTTGAATATGTTTGCTAGGATAATTAAATCAAATGGATTAGTTGTCTCAGCAACAAAAATCAAACTATTTCAAACCAAAGTTAGGTTTTTAGGATACAATATCCACCAGTCCACCATTCAACCAATAGATAGAGTAATTCAATTTGCAGATAAGTTTCCTGATGAAATCACTGATAAAACCCAATTACAAAGATTTCTAGGATCCTTAAATTATGTTGCAGAATCCTATCCCCATCTTAGACAACAATGTAAACCTTTGTTTGATTGTCTCAAAGAAAATCCTTCACCTTGGTCTCATACTCATACTTCCATTGTCAAACAAATCAATTCACATGTTAAGACCTTGCCCTGTCTTGGCATCCCAACTCCTAATTCATTCAAAATTGTTGAAACTAATGCCTCTGAACAAATTGTTCGTTTCCATTCAGGAGTATGGAATCCAGCACAAAGTAATTATAGTACTATTAAAAAAGAAATATTATCTATTGTATTATGCATTAGCAAATTTCAAGATGATTTATTAAATCATAAATTTTTGGTCCGGGTCGATTTCAAATCTGCAAAACATGTTTTACAAAAAGATGTTCAAAACATTGCATCAAAATAGATTTTTGAACGATGGCAAGCCATATTAGGTATTTTTTTTATTTTGAAATTGACTATATAAAAGGCAGCCAAAATTGCATCCCTAATTTCCTAACCAGAGAATTTTTGCAGGGGAAGAATGACAGACAAAAGAACTGATCAAAAGAGGCTTCTAGCCACTCTACCACCACCAGTCAAACAAGAATCAAGCCCAGATTCTTCATCAGCCTTAGCTATTACCAACCATTTCACTCCCTTACGTTCCACAATAGGAAACCTTAGACCAAACTACCAAACACCCCGTCCAAATTATCAAACGACATTAGTCAGTCAATATGATCCATATTCAACTTCAACCTATCAATCCTCAACATCTCAATCAACCAGTTACACTAAAACATCACCATAAGTCAAAAAGAACCCCAGTGAATATCTCTTCAGCATCCCTTTCAACATTCATCAAGAACAAGCACCAGAAAAAATAGTCAAAACAGTCATTCCTCCCAATTTTCATTATCAGCCTACTGAATCATATAAAAACCTCAAATATTACCAAGCCATTCTCAGTGAGACTGAATCCATTTCAATAAAACCACTTTACAGCAAAACCCATGAAAATAAAATCATTTACCATTCTCTTTACATTGGAAAGTTTTTAACTGAATCTGAATGGCGTCTCCCCTTCTACCAAACCAAACCCCTTCACACACAACATGTTCTCATTCCCAATAACCATTACAACTATTTTGATTACATTCAAGCATGGATTAACAATTTTCTCCATCAAACAGAAGACTTTAGTCATTCATGGTTTATCAATTTTAATAAAAGTTTCAGATGAAATTTCCTAGCATGGTTCCCGAAATGGTGGTCAATTCATGGCCCAACAGCCAGCCTCTTACCAGAAGATCTAATCCAAGTCTTATCAGCTGGCTTCCAGAAGAAATTTGGCAGAAGCCGATTTAACTGCAGAATTACACTTCTTCCATTATTCATGGCCAAGTACAAAGTCCCGTGGATTTTGAAGTGGAATTATGAAGTTGAAACCGGTGAAGTCTACAGATCAAGATTAGTCAAGTGGTGGGATAAATTCAATCATCAGAAGATCATCAATCTGGTCATCTCAGAGTTTCCCGTCACTCTAGTTCCAGCTATACCAGCACAACCAACAACGGCATTGCCAACCATTCTGGAACAATCTTTATCAAACATTAGTCCGTCTTCATCCTTCAAAGGAACAACCAAGTCATCTAAATCATCAAGTTTGAAGAAGAAAGAAAATTCATCCCAACTCAAGGATTTAGCCCAACAGTTAATGGCAGAAGCAGCTTTACTCCATGACGAAGACTCAGACTCTGACGCTTCGGACGACATCCTCACAACATCCAGCCATCTCAACAAGTTAAAAATCTCAAACAGCATACTATCAGGATTCCCAAGACCCATTTGATCTGTAAATAGTTCAAACATGTGAAGATACAACAACTAGGCATGTGACCCCAATAGGAAGCATGTCATTTCCAACACCAAAAGAAGTAGCCATCATTCTAGATTCCAGACAATTCACGAATAGTAAAATCACTTTTTCACTATTCATCAGCAGTAAAAGCAAGCCATCATTCTGTTTCCCAATAGGAGCCGCGTGATTCAATAGTCATCAGCTTTAATCATCATCCTCCAGCTCAGAAGAACAGCGGGATTCTCGGCCTCAATCATTCCATCCAATTGTTTTCCAGTCTATTAATGCAAAGTTCAAGTCCCATGAGAAAGAGGCTGAAACTTCTGCGTATTCTCTCGAAATAGAACAGAAGCAAAATTTAGCTTGAAATTTCCCAGTTCAAAAATTGTAAACACTTTTAATATTCAAATGTCAAGGATGCCTGTGTGCACCAATATCCTTTTCATCAGTTGTTTTCTCATTTGCTGACTCAATTGTCAGTAAGTCAATTGTAAGTTCCTGAGTAAGTTTTCAATAAAACTTATTTTCAAATATATTTGCATCATTACATTAAATTCATTATTTTCATTATGAAGAATATTTTTATAACAACTGATTTTGAATGGCATAAAATTCTTACTCACAGTCAATTCATCGAATACCTCAAGTTCAAGGTAAACACCGACCAATCATTTGTTCAATTCTTTCTATTTGTATATAACAGTTGGTTTCATGGCATCTTTAATCCTGGTTATCCTCCACATTAGACCTGGCATTCGTGTCGTGTTTTCTGTGTTCGTGTCCCTTTCGTGTCATACCCGATATCTTAACGGGTCGTGTCGTGTAACACCCGTTAAAATAAACTGGTAAAATGACCCGACCCGATAATATTAACAAGTAATATGACCCGACCCGTTACCCATTAAGGAAAATATATTTTAAACCAATAAATAATCAAATGAAAAATATAATACTAAATAAGTATATACATACCATATTGTCACATCCAAAAATAAAGTCTTTCATAGTTTTTTAATTAAGGTAGAAGTGTAAAAAATATAGAAAAAAAATATATAAACGCTCGTAATGACAAGCTTTACAACTTTCGTGAAGATCTTAACTTCAAAATTCGCCACTATAATCATATAAATCATACATCAAAATTTAACCGTTGATTGTTGTTTACATTTACGCTACTTTTTCTCATCAAATTTTGTTTTTTCAAATTTTGTTTTTTGAAAACATGATCTATTAAAGGATGCAGGAAGATGAACAGTTTGGATCGTTGATATTATATTCAGAGTTTTACGGTTAGTGAAAATATTGCTTGATGTTTATAAAGTTTCTACAAACTATATGACATCGACTCATATTTCAGTTAACCTAAATATCAAAACGTGATATCAAAAATCTGAACCGTTTATCTTCTTACATCCGCTAGATGATCATGTTTTCAAAAAAGAAAATTTTAAAAATGAAATTCAGTAAGAAGAATAAAGCGTAAATGACAATTGACGGTTAAATATAAATTTAAGGTTTATGGATTATAGTGTTGGATTTTGAAGCTGACCCCTTCATGAAAGTTGTAAAGCTTGTCACTATGAGTGATTGTATATTTTTTATTTTTTTTTTATTTTTTACACTTCTACAATAATTATTATTAATTTTATTAATTTTGTCCTCAAATAAAAAACATTATTCATGAGGGTTTGGAGGATTTTAAAAATCTAAATGATAATGTAAGTGTAACCATTGTCTACTTGTGGAGGAATAATGATGAATCACGAGTGTTTATAAATTCTTTCACATTTTTCATACTTGTATGTATGTGTTCTTAGTTCTTGCCTATACAAATACTATATTAGTTTATTTTAATTTTGGACAACAACGTGTTAAATAAAATTTATCCTAATAATGATAATAAGGAACTCTCATAATAAAAATAAATAATGACTAAAACTTTTTTTTTTAACTTATATAGAAGAATAACACAAAACTATATATGACACACCCCGACCCGAGATAAGGTAACCATAAATACAATGCGGAACCATAAATGCAATGCGGAAGCGATAAGGTAAAAGAATGATGAAAGACTAAAAAAAAACCGAATACTAGCAGTACTATCCAAATGACATGCTAGCGAGAATTTAAGTGTGAAATACACACAATCAGAGCATAGAGTTCTATGTGCAGTCAAGTAGGACAGTTACTAAATTACAACACCCGAAGCCGAGTCCTATATTTGTGAATTCTGTCAGAACAACCGTGGAAATCCTCATGAGCCACCAAGCACTTCTAACTATAACCTGGAGGGGTGTAAAACAAAGTTGAGTGGGTCAGTAAAACAAAGCTTTTCGAAAATATCTCATTTATCAGCATTTATAACCCCTCACTGTAAAACCTGTATACTTTCCCAGAAAATAGCATATAAACATATGTATATCATCATTTTCTCAAATCATAACTCAAAATCAGTATTATGAAAGTATGCCATGCTATATGCATCAATAACATAATGAAAATACGCAAATTATATCAGGTGGAACAATAAGTCAGCCGGAAACCCTGTAGTGGTCCTGTACGGCCAATCATATAGCTAAATACCTATGCCTGCACACGAGTCGGAAACATTAAAATGGTCTGTACGACAGGACTTGGTGTAATAATACGCTCTAGGGCAATTCTCATCAAACAGCTGTGCGAATAATCGCAGGTCACCTACGAGTCGGAACCACAGAAGTGGTCTGTACGACAGGACTTACACCTACTTGGATCCAAGGGAGCGTGTGGTGCGGGAGGTCAATATCAACATAAGCACTAACACCAGGGTGCAGGTTATGAGCTCTCAACACAATTCATAATTTTACACAATATAACTCACCTGATACTTACCTGTGCGTCCACCGCACCATTTCATACATATGCATCATATACCAGCTCATATATTTCATATCAATTCTATGCATGGCATTTTAAAACATACTTTCATTTAAATTCGATTTCTGGGAAAATCATTAAGTATATAGGTATATAACGAAAACAACTGCCCACTCACTGGTTTGTCGAAGGGTAGTAACCCTCGTGTCGCCTTTGATTGTGCTCGTCCTTGGGATAGGTCTCACCTATATGCGAAACAACTATAATAACGTTATTTAGAGCACATAACCAACAATACAAAATAACTTCTCATACGATGCTCAATTGGGGTGTTTGAATATACCAACGTGATCTACACAACCTCACGAACATCCCCATATTTTTAAAATTATTTTTGGACCTGTCGCGCCCCCACCCGGGGTCACGTGCCAGGCACACTGACAGATTCTTAAACGGCGTCAGGAATATTCCTCGGAATATTCCGTCAACTCCTAAGAGAAACCGTTAAACTTAACTAACGGCGTCAGTATATTCCGTCCAAACTGACAGAATATTCTGTCCTCTTCTCCGGCGACTCGCCGGTCGCCGTTGACTTCGCCGGTTTTTGGGGAATTTTTCCAACTATGGTTTCTCGCTCATTTTTCGTCCATTTTTCATGAAGTTGGTACCAAAATGAAGCTCGAAGCACGTAGAACACATCCAAACAAGTTTCAAGGCTTGAAAACCACAAGAATTTACCTGAGGAAGCTCGATAGTTCGGCAAACTTTAAAAACCTTCGATCTCGGTCCTCCGACGTCCAAACTCTACCAACGAAGTACCCCGAGGCTCGTGAAGACCTCCTTAAGCTCACTGTGAGCTTGAAATTCCCTGAAATACAAGGTTTTACGTGTGCATGAACAGTGCACATTTTCGGGGTTAGGGTTTCACGACGATTCTGAGGGTTCTAAGTTCCAAAACTTGTACCAATGGACTCAAGGGAAGACAGGGAACAAGAATATTACCTTTAAGCCTTCGATCTGTGAAGTTTGAGGTGGTTTTCGAGTTCATCTGTACGTGTACAGTACATGGTGCAGAAAAAAATCGAGAGGGAAGGGGGAGAAAGTCCACGGGAGAGAGAGAGAGAGAGAGAGAGATAGTAGGTTATGTGTGTGGTCCACTTTAACCCTAACCACACAAAAAAACCAAAGTCTAAGTTCCAAAATAATTTCCAACAACTTAGGAGTATAACTTAACAACCAAATACAATTGTCATACACACCTTAGCAACCTTTAGGGCAATCCCGTCTTTTCACGTCCTCGATAGTAATAATTTCAGGACGGGCTGTGACAATATATTTAATATAGAATATATTGTATATATTAATATGGCCATTATTGTATTTTTATAATAAATCTTTTAGTAATTAAACTTTAAAATTATCAAAATAATTTTTTTTCTGAACGGGTCGAAATGGGTTACTCACGTGTTACCCGCGTGTATACCCGCTAAGAACCTGTTATTAACGGGTTCTTATCGGATCACCCGATAATGACCCGATTAGTTATCGTGTTGACCCGAAACCCGTTATTTTCGTGTCGTGTCATCGTGTCGTGTCAGAAATTGCCAGGTCTACTCCACATCAAGTTCCACATAATTCAATTAACAATTCATTTAACAGTTCATTCAATTCGAATCTTAATTGCCCTTGGTATAATTGTCCTCATCGTTATTATAATATATTCCTGTCGGTTATATCCGACAAGAATTCTAGGTCAAATTTCAAATGCAATGGCTAGCTGACCTCAGCTAGCCGTTATTTTTTAATTTATTTTTGTTTTTACAGTTTTTTTTTTGTTAAATTTTTTTACACAATTTTTTTCCTATAACTTCTATTTTTTTCTATAACTTCCTATAACTTCTATTTTACAAAATTTTTTTATATTTTTTCTAAATTATATTTTTTTCCTGTAACTTCTATTTTACAAAATTTGTTTCATATATTTTTTAAATTGTATTTTTTTCCTATAACTTCCTAAGCCATTATACAACATTAAATTAAATTAAGTAACATGAAACAACATTAAACAGTATGAAACAACATTAAATAACATTAACCAACATAAAAATTATAGCCCAATATCCACCCTATTTATAGCCAAAAAAATTTCAAATCCAACGGCTAGCTGACGTCACTTAGCCGTTGGATTTGAATTTAAGTTGTAGTTTTTAAATAATAAATTATGTTTGGCCCTATAGCCCTTTGGCTCTCGGTTGGAGACGGTTTTTTGTGATAGGTCTAAAACGAGCCCTATGGCCCTTTGGCCCTCGGTTGGAGATGGAGGCAAATATGGTCTTGTACTGTTCATTAAAATATTAATATCTTGAAGGGTTAGAGGGCTAAAACGAGACATCTGGCCAGCCTTCGGTTGGAGATGGCCTTAGAGTCTCTCAAACAGCTCGAGGTGGAGCCCCACATGCTCGACTAGCTGTTTATAAAACGTGTTGGCATAACTGATGTAGTTCTTCCGATATTCTTAAAGCATTTGACGACGCAATAGATGATGGTGTAGATGTTATCTCAATGTCATTGGGTTCACATAGGCCTGAAAATTTCTGGGATGATACTTTTGCAATTGGATCCTTTCATGCTTTTAGAAAAGGTATTCTTGTCGTAGCTTCTGCAGGAAACGAGGGAGACAATGGACAACTTGGTAACGTTGTTCATCCTGCTCCATGGATACTCATGGTAGCAGCTAGTACAATTGATCAGGAAGTTTATTCTTTCGTTCGCCTAGGCAATAACAATAAATTAATGGTACCAACTTTTTTCTTTATAATTGTGTGATTTATAAAAAAATTGAATTAGTCCTCAGATTTATGATTGTGATTTTCTTCTGATAGACAATGAAGTACAGGGCTACGGATTAAAATTACAACAATTAGATTGTTTCCATGAACTTGCATTAGCAAGTGATCTAGCTCTTCCTGGGGCAAACTATGTTTATGCAAGATATGTATGTCGATTTTTAATATTTGAATTTAATTAATGTTCAAATTACTACGAACGCATGCATGGGCAATTATTTATAGTAGCTAATAACATTGAAAATTATTTGAAAATTTTATTTACAGTTTTTGCAGATATAATACACTCAATCATGCTTATATGAGAGGAAGGATTGTGGTTTGTGCCATGGATCAAATTTTGATGATTTATGGGATAAATCAGATGTGATAAAAATAGGTGGAGCTGCTGGGATGATACTCATCAACCAATATGACAATTTAAATGCTCGTCTTCTTTCTTTTGCTGTCCCTACTTTAGTGATTAGTTACGCGGAAGGACAAAAACTATACGGTCATATGTCTCCAACAAGGCTAGCATCCGATGCCCGAATCCATTTGGTTCTTTTGCATATGTGTATAACTAGGTGTTTATATATAGTTTGATATTTTGTAGGCATCCAACTGCAAGTATCTCGCAGAGTCGTGCAGAACTTGGTATAAAACCAGCACCAAAGATGGCATCATTTGTTGGATATTAGACTCTAATCCAACTGCTAATAGGTCAATATCTATGATGCATGGACACGGACACGGATATGCGGATACGATACGACAGGTCACGGGGATATGTCAAATTTCTAAAAACGAAGATACGATACGGCAAGGATACGGCAATTAAAAATAATATAAATATTATAAAATAAGCATTCAAATATACTATTCAAGTTCAAATTTATTTCGATAAACTTCAAACATTTAAAAAGATAATTCACTAAACAACTAAATTAGTCTTCAAACTTGAAAAACTAAAAAAACATCAAAACGACTTAAAAAATAAAAAGAAATAGTCCCTCATTCTCGAACTAGCTTTTTCATCTCTGCAAGAGCTTCATCAGTAACCTTGTTGCAAGAGATGATCCCATTTCCCGACATTTTTAACAAATGAAACTTGACCCTAGAGTAGGATCCTCTGAAAATCTTTTGACAATAGTTGCATTGAAACACAGTACCTCCTCTTCCATTTTCCACTCTTTCGAGCTTTTTGACATACTTCCACAGTGTACCATGATCATCTTCAACATTTTCAATTGGGTTAACATTAGCATTCACATGATTATCAGGATGATTCATTTTCCTAAATTCCCAACATGTAAATCATAAGAATCAATCTAAAATAGTCGCATAAAATGTCACAAGTCAAATTTATGCTAAGAGATCAACAAAGCAACATAAAAGCATATATAAATATATTATAATCTAAATTATTCTAGACCACTAACAATAATATTATTATAATATGCAAACAGAAAAGCAAAATAAGCTTTTTGTTTGGCTTCAGAAAAGCAAAGGGGGCTCTAATAAGTAAAATTGAGGCATCAGAGCAGAAAAGCATCAACATTATTAACGAAAAGAAAAAGAAAGCTTCAGGAAAACATAGAATTCAAAACCCAGTTACCAGCTATCACCAGCAGATGCATAAGATACTATGTAGCACTTGCAAACGGAGACGACAGGAGCAGTTGCAGATGACGGTTCTGGGGTTCGAGTGAGGAAAAACAGGTAGATCTGAATTTTATACACAAAATCGTTTCGATTTTTGGTCAAAGAATCGTTTCAGTTAAGCTAATCTCAATCAATTGTCAATTATCACGATTCTGTGCGGATTAAGTGTAATTATCTTGATTTTTTTGTGTGATTATCCTCTGATTATAGTTTGAAACGTATCCGAAAAGTAGGATACTCGTATCTCAACAGTAAGATACACGTATCCCATTAGTTAACAATGTATCTGTTGACTCAAATACTTATCTGTTGACTCAGGTACGTATCAGTCGCGTATATGTACGTATCTCCCCATGTATCTGTATCCGTATCCCCGCATGTCAGGTACGGGATACGGTGGTCTTCCCCCATGTCCATGCATCATAGGTCAATATAGTTAATAAGGATTGATGTGGAATGTAAGTGTGATTAGTATTTAGTTATGAGCTATAACTTGGACTCCAAGTAAAGGTATATAACCCGGTTATAATTGGAGAATAAGGGCTCTTGATACTATCCTATTTGGATTGAGATTTGGTAGATTATATCCTTGTACAATAAGGAATCCTAGTGTATGATTATGGGAATGTATGCTAGGGTTGGAGTAGTATAAATACCAAGGAAAGGTCCCTGCATACACCACCGATACACATACTTAGAGAACTCCCCATAAGTTCAAGTAATATAGTGGTGGTAAGTGTGCAGAAGGTCTCCCTTGAGTTTCAGATCTTGCTGTGCAAGCTGCAGCATCAGTGTGCTGTGCTAGGATGATGTTTTCACAACGTTAGTACAATTGGTGTTTTAATTATACATGAACGTGTTAGGTTTAACAGTTGGTATCAAAGCAAATGTTTGTGTGATTAAAATCCATAAAGAATTGACGTACACAAGATCATGCATGCAATATGAATGAACTGATGTTTCTTTGAAATTTCGATTTTGGTTTCTTTTCGCTGCTATGATTAATACTTGCATGTATTTTTTGTGATACTTTCCTTGCATATCTGTAAGGATCTCGACTAAGTATAAAACTAAGTAATATGCATAAGAGAGCTGCAAACAAGTGCCATGAATGTTGTGCTATGATTGCATTCACAGAAACTGTCTACCATCCATAATTGATGTAAAGAACTATTTTGGCCTATTAAAACTAAGAAATTGTTTGCTTTAGAAGTTCTGAATGTTAAGCATGTCTGCTAATCGAAAGTTTTAAGGTTCAAAACATGCTGAAAGTTATATCATGATCAACATTTTTTGAGATGTAATTGAATGATTGAAACACAACAAATTCGTTGCAATCATTCAAGGACTACTAAAAATCCAAGGTTTAAATTGATCATCTTGTATAGTAGCCATAACAATAAGGTTATATCCCCAAATAAAGGTGTGACTAATCAACATTGGTTCGGTTACTGATAGCTCAGTGAGAACATATAAGATGCATGAGCTGTGAATGTTAATTGCCAAACAAAGGTGGATGGCTTCCATGTTGTACCATTACTTATGCAACCTATATGTTTTGCATTGATACTGATTAAACTTGAAAAACCAAACAAAGGTTGAGTTGTTTCAGTTATACAAAATATAGAGTCTTGAATGCTTATTTTCGTTTGAAAATCTTTCAGTAATTAGCTCCCTGAATTCAATTAAAACACTCAATGGAACCAACTATAAGAAGTGGAGGCAAGATATTGAAATAACTCCCGGGCTCATGGATTTCGATTTAGCTCTAAGAGAGAATGAACCGGCCAAGCCTTCTGAAGGAACAACTCCAGAAAAGAAGAATGAATATGAAAAGTGGATTAAGGCTAATGGGATGGCATTGCTAGTAATCAAAAGACCAATGTATGATCAGGTTCGAGGGGCTATTACTAAATCAGACAATGCTAAGGCATACCTTGATTCCATAGAAGCAAAGTTCAAGGAGTCCAAGAAGGCAGAAACAAAAACTCTCATGAACACTCTTATAACCACTAAGTACCTTGGTGGTGATGTGACAGAACACATTCTCTCGATGGTTGATGCAGCTGCAAAGCTCAATGCACTCAACATCAAAATAAATGACCCTTTTCTAGTTCATCTCGCCCTAAATTCCTTACCTTCCGAGTACTCTCAGTTGAAGAGCACTTACATAGCTCAGAAAGAAAAGTGGGACCTGAACGAGTTGATTGCTATCTGTGTGCATGAAGAGCAAAATATTTGACAAGATAAGGGGAAGAAATAAGTTAATGCAGTGGAGAATGTCAATCCTCCCAATGAGAAAGACAACCCTCCACATAGAAACAACAAAAGAGCTGCTGGAAGGGTCAATAAGGGCAATAACCGTCTGAGAATTCATAAGGGTGTTGGAATGAAATGTTTCTTCTGCAAGAAGTAGGACATCAGAAAAAGGGGTGCACTAGGTATAAACGTTGGAAGGAAAACAAATAGAATAAGAAAAACAAAGGTATGGTACATAAAATTTTAGTTTGTTTTGAATTGAATTTGGTTGAGATATCTTATGATACCTAGTGGCTTGATACTGGTGCTACAATTCATGTCACAAACTCATTGCAGGGGTACATTAGTAAGAGGGTGCCAAACAAGGATGAGGTCTCAGTGTTCATGGGCAATGGAGCTAGAGTTGCAATAGAGTTAATTCTAGTAGTTAGGCTTGAATTATTTTCTGGTTTTTTGCTAGATTTGGTTGATGTTGCTTATATACCTTTCATGAGAAGGAACTTTGTCTCAGTTAGTAGGCTCGTTAAATCGAAGTTTAAGTTTGATATTAATAAGATTGGTTTTTCAATATTTCGAAGTTCCAACCTAATTGGTGATGGAGTATTGACTAGTGACATGTTCAAACTTGACTGCAATATACCAATAAGTGTGGTGAACACAATAGGGCATAAAGAAACATTGACAAACAACACCACATCCAAGTTATGGCACAAGAGATTACGGCATATTTCAAAAGAGAGAATGCAAAGACTAACTAGAGAACAAATTCTACCATCACTGAACTATGGTGATTTCAAAATTTGTACTAACTGCATTAAGGGAAAATTGACAAACAAGAAGAAGAAGGGTTCAACTAGAAGTACAAAGCTACTAAAACTAATCCACATAGACATTTGTGGACCTTTTCCAACACAAACACACGATGGCTACAAGTATTTCATCACATTATGACTTTTCTAGGTTTGGGTTTGTATACTTGTTGACTGAGAAGTCTAGTGCCTTTGTTGCTTTCAAAATTTATAAGGCAGAAGTGGAGAATCAATTAGACTACAAAATCAAGGTAGTAAGGTTTGATAGGGTTGGAGAGTATTATGGAAAGTTTAGTGAATCTGGAAGACAGCCTGGTCCTTTTGCATTGTTTCTGCAAGAGCATGGAATTGTTGCTTAATACACTAATCCAGGCACCCTTGAGCAAAATGGAGTCGGTTAAAGAAGAAATAGAACCTTGATCGAGATGATGAGAAACATGATGAGCAATTCGAAACTGCCTACCTTTCTTTGGGGTGAAGCAATCAAAACTACAAACTACTTACTAAATAGGGTCCTTAGCAAGTCTGTCCTTAAGACACCCTTCGAGTCATGGACTAACAGAAAACCAGTGTTAAATCACTTGAGGATTTGGGGATGCACTGCAGAAGTAAGGGCATACAATCCAATGGAGAAGAAGTTGGATCCTAGAACAATCTCATGCTTCTTTGTAGGATATTCAGAAAGAACTAAGGGTTACAGGTTTTATTGCCTCAATCATACTCCAAGATTCATTGAAATTGGGAGAGCCAAGTTCATTGAAGAAGCTAATGATGATGAATGGGAGGAGAATCTCGACTGGAATGAAGAGACCACAACAATACAAGAAGAAACCTAGGTGATGCTGTGATAGATGAAGTTGTTGTACTAATTCCAGTACAAAGTGATCGAGTTGCAGAACCAAGACATGCTGTTCAATAAGAAGAAGTGATTGCAGAAGAACCTGTGCAGTTGAACAATACATCAGCCATTCAAGAAGAGAACTTTGAGCCTGTGCGCATGGAAACCAGAAGATCTATCTGCACAAGAAAGCCTGCAATCTCAGATGATTTCCTTGTCTATTTGCAAGAGGCTAAGTTCAGTAGCCAAGATGAAGATCCATTAAACTTCAAAAAGGCAATTGAGAGTCTCAATAATGCACATTGGCAAGAAGCTATGCAATCAGAGTTGGATTCTATGAATAAGAAAAAAGTGTGGGAGTTGGTTAAGCTACCACAAAGATGCAAACCAATAGGCTGCAAGTGGGTTTACAAGAGACTCCAAGGGTGATGTTGAAAGATACAAAGCTAGGCTTGTAGCTAAGGGATACACTCAGCAAGAAGGAGTTGATTACAATGAAACATTCTCTGCAGTCTCTACAAAAAACTCTTTTAGAGTGATCATGGCACTAGTGGCTCACTTCGATCTACTCCTGCATCAAATGGACGTTAAGACTGCATTCTTGAATGGAAACCTTGAGGAAGAGATCTATATCAAGCAACAAGAGGGTTTCATTTAAGAAGGGAGAGAGAATTTGGTCTGTAAACTTAACAAGTCCATTTATGGATTGAAACAGGTCTCGAGACAGTGGTATTTGAAGTTTGATGGGGTTGTTTCATCGCATGGTTTCGAAGATATATTACTCGCATGCAATAATGCATCATTGCTGAATGGCAACTGAATGGCAACTGTTTTATTTTTTCTCATTCTTTATGTAGATGACATATTACTAGCATGCAATAATGCATCATTGCTGAATGACACCAAAACATTTATGTCCAAACGCTTGGAGATGAAGGATATGGGAGAGGCAGCTTTTGTTCTTGGTATTCAGATCACAAAAGATCGAAGTAGAGGACTGCTTGGTTTATAACAGAGAGCATATATTGAAAAGGTACTTAAAAGGTTCAATATGGAAGACTCGAATGGTTGTGATGTTCCCATGACAAAGGAAGAAAAGCTCAGTAAGGATCAGTGCCCTAAGACTGAGTTTGAGAAGAAAGAAATGGCTAGCAAGCCTTATGCTTCTCTCGTTGGGAGTCTCATGTATGCACATGTATGTACCAGACCTGATATTGCATATGCAATTAGCATGTTGGGAAGGTTTCAATCTAACCATGGCAATGCGCACTGGATAGCTGCCAAGAAAGTTTTGAGATACTTCCAGAGAACAACAGAGTATTAGCTAGTATACAAGAGGGATTCAAAACTTGAACTAGTAGGCTATAGTGACTCAGACTTTGCATGTTGCCTTGATTCACTTAAGTCAACTTCAGGTTATATATTCACGTTGGCAAATAGGGTAGTGTCATGGAAAAGCGTGAAACAAGACACGGTTGCTACTTCTACCATGCAAGCTGAGTTTGTAGCTTGTTATGAAGCTACATCACCAGCTATATGGCTGAGAAACTTCATCAACAGCCTCGAGATCATTAATTCTATAGCAAAACCTGTTCAAATTTGGTGTGATAACAAAGCTTCTACCTTTTATTCTAAGAATAATAAAAGGTCTCTTGGAACTAAGCACTTGAACACCAAATATGCATTGACAAGGAATAAGGTAAAGTCTGGAGAGATCAAGGTTGATTACATTGACACTCATGCAACGCTTGCTGATCCACTCACTAAGGTATTACCAAATGCAGCTTTTCATAAGCATGTAGTCAATATGGGAGTGACTGCAACCCTAGATTTGTTGAACTAGTGGGAGTAGCGAAAGTATGAGGTATAATTATGCATGTTAGTTATTATCGTGACAGTAAGTATTAAGATTTTGGTTTTATGTTTAGCTAGTCGCTGCACTTGATTGAATTGAATGTTTAATAAAGGGATGTTGCTTCAGTAATTCATATATTGTTTCAATATAGTTCAAGTTCATATTTTCTATTGGATATAAAGGTTGCTGAAAGAACATAAGCAACTGATGTGTATTACAATGAAATAATGTAGCAACAAAAGGTTATTGGCTGCAGTTGGTTGTGCTGAGAGATTGATTGGCATATGAACTGAGTGTTTCACAAAAATATATGTGAGCTATTCTCATAGCTTGAAAGCTTCATAGGAAGCATTAAGCAGTCATATATAAGGTTGATTAAGTGGACCTGAAGTGATGGAGTCGATGCTTTCGACTCATGGTTTTGTGGCTCACTTCTGTGCCAAGTCTATGATCAATTACTTCATGTAAGTAAGGGTCTCATTCAGTGATTATAAGAGCTCATGAACACCTATGTAAGTTCATAGTCTCCGATAGTTCTGAATGAGCAATCTTTACTTGACAGAAGTATGCAAGAAGCTTATTAGCATAACTAAATCCATTGGCCAATAAAGAATCATACTTACAGATTCATTAAAGTTCTTTCTTGAATTAACTAATTGACCTAGTGGGAGAATGTTGGATATTAGACTCTAATCCAACGGCTAATAGGTCAATATAGTTAATAAGGATTGATGTGGAATGTAAGTGTGATTAGGGTTTAGTTATGAGCTATAACTTGGACTCCAAGTAAAGGTATATAACCCGGTTATAATTGGAGAATAAGGGCTCTTGATACTATCCTATTTGGATTGAGATTTGGTAGATTATATCCTTGTACAATAAGGACTCCTAGCGTATGAATATGGGAATGTATGCTAGGGTTTTAGTAGTATAAATACCAAGGGAAGGTCCCTGCATACACCACCGATACACATACTTAGAGAACTCCCCATAAGTTTGAGTAATACAGTGGTGGTGAGTGTGCAGAAGGTCTCCCTCGAGTTCCAGATCTTGCTGTGCAAGCTGCAGCATCAATCCACAGAATCAGTTTGCAGCATCAGTGCTTGCTGTGCTAGGAAGATGTCTTCACAAGGTTAGTACAATTGGTGTTTTAATTATACATGAACGTGTTAGGTTTAACGTCATTTTCATCAAGAGGACCTAATTCCATAGTACCTGACATCATAAAAGTAAGCTCGTTACCTATCAAAAGTCGTTAAAGCTTATCTGTTCTTGCAGTCGCTCGCGTTTATCCAAAACATTTGTATCTGATGTCAAAAGGTTTTCTTTTTCGGACTTTACCCCCAGTTAATCGAAATAATAATACCCTACAATAAATTGTTGCTGCAACCTTGTAATATTTCTTTTCTTGCACAATAAAAATGTGGGCACATGCAGCCTGACATCACTGCACCGGGAGTCAATATATTGGCAGCTTGGATACCAGATGAATACCAAGCAGTTGATGCACTTTCTTATCATATGAATTTCGGTACCTCAATGGCATGTCCTATGTAGCTGGAGTTGCAGCGGTTATAAAAGCTCGAAACAAAGGATGGAGTCCTGCAGAAATAATGTCTGCCTTGATGACAACAGGTTAAGTGAAGGATGTTGGTGGCATCTTGTTTAATTTCTGAAGTATAGTGATTCTCCAATAAGTTAGCACCCAGACCAACAACCTTTAGTGCATTTTTAAAAGTTTTGATTGAATTATGTCAAATAACAAATTTGTTCACATCTTCTTATGCAGCTAGAACCAATGATAACGACAGAAATTTCATTCGTGGCCGATCTGGTGAAAATGAAGCTGCACCCTATGAAATGGGTTCCGGGCACTTGAATCCTGATCATGCATTTGATCCCGGTTTGGTGTATGACTTTGGGATGAACGACGTGGTTGATTTTTTGTGCTCCAGTCTGCCTGAAGACCAAATTCAGAGGGTTACTGGCAAGCCTGTAGAATGCAATTACCTTCAACCTGTAGCTTCGTACAATCTCAACTACCCTTCAATAGGCATTGGAGCTGTGTATGGACCTATATCAGTTTTACGAACGGTCACCTTCAAAGGTGGATCAAATGATTCAAAGAAGTATAGAGTTCATATTATTAGTCCTCCAGATGTTGCAATGCAAGTGGTCCCTCAAGTTCTGGATTTTTCTGATGGCTCTACGAGGGCGTCATACAGAGTTGATTTCTTTCCATTAAGGTACTCAGGACTTGTCTGGGGCAGCATAACTTGGAGCGGTGGACATAATCGTCATGTTAGGAGTCCAATTCTTCTTAATCTTGGTGGCCTTAGTTTGTAATTTGATTAAGGCAAGATTTCTTATTTTGTTCATCGATAGGTAGGACTTTGATTATGAAAATAAAAGGAAATAATTTTCTATTTAGGATTTTATTCTGAAAATAAAAAGAAACATGTTTATATGATTTGATTGTTTATTCTTCTTTCATGTCACTTTGAATATTTGCATAAGATTTTCATGACATGCTGTTGATCCAATTTAACTTAAAAACGTTGGTAATTCTTTGTTAGTGTTTAGTTCTTCTCCTTCACAATGCCTCTTCCTTTACTCTGACTAACAAAAAGTAATAATTGAAAATCAGAGTGCATCGAACAAACTGTTGTAGGGCCTATTTACTAGAGAAATATACAGAGATTGAGAGAGAGGGTGTGGCAAGCATAGAGTTGGGTGAATTTTGAGGTGTGATCTCACCCTATTGTGACTTTACTTATAGTAGTAGGGAAGGTAAATTCCTTACCCTAATAGGATTTACAAGTCTAATTGAATAATATCTAAAGATATGATATGGTAGAATAGCACAAGAATATCCTAATATTTAATAGGATATACACCATCACATTCCTGAACCATTTTGACTGCAACACTCCCCCTTAAGTGTGTAAATACTCAAACAAAACATCGCATCAAGTCTTCAGCAATGAAGTACATTAGTTGATGAAGTCGTTGGCACAATGAGGGAATGTGAGTCTCAAATCAACGGAAGAATGCATAAAAAAGTAAAACTCACAAAATCTTGCCATGGTAAAACCTAGTAAGAGAGAAAAACTCATAGACTAAGGAGAAACGTGAGAAGTTGCATTAAGTCTTTTGGACGCAAGTGGGTATGACAAGCCCAATATGGGTGCCTCATTAAAACCTAGTTAGGTAGCAAAAACCTAATGGGAAAAGTGCTCCTAATTATAGGGATAAAAGGTACATTAATATCAAGTGAGTATACTTTTGGGAAAACTTCCAAATGAGAACTACAAGCATCACATATGAGATTGTTACGCATACCAATTCCTCGGGTGAGCTTCTAGAAGGTAGACTTCAACAGTGACGTCGCGAAGAGGTAGACAAGTTTGTCTGGGATCAGATTGCTTGACTTCAATCTCTCGATGTTGATGTGATGTAGACGCCATGTGTCTTGACGCTAACTTCGTTGGTGTATCATGTCTTGGTCGGGTCGATTTATGCGGTATAGGTACTTCAAATATGTCTTGGTTGGGTTGATACATGGTGTATCATGTCTTAGAGTCAATGATGAATGAAAGCAACATGTACTTCAAATATGTTAAACAAGAGCTCTCAACCATCTCTCACGTGTGGCATAGTGAAATGAGGTGAGTATTAGAATGATTCGAATATTTCGCAACTAAAGTCATATTGTGGACCTCCAAGATATTGTGGTATCACTAACGGTAAAGACATAACCTGTTGACTTTTTGTGTATATTCCTCTAATCTTAGGATCTTAGTTTAGTATGATTTGATGTGAATTATTTCTTTTCTTATTGGTGGGGTTGTAACATTTTATAAATCCCTCATTGAGAGATGAATAGAGATACAATTATTCCAAAAGAGCATTCTCTTCTCAGCACCAGAGACAGGTAAAAAAAAAAAAAAAAAAAAAACCCTAGCTGCAATAACACTGCTGCGACTCAACCGTGTTTGGTGCGTTGTCCTTGATTTGTGAGCGACTATCATCATTGTTGTCTCCTCTTGATTAGCGAGCGACTGTTGTCATTGCTACCCTCTCTAAATTCGAAATGAACAGCGAGTGATGTCGTCGTTGCTAATCTGAATCTGTTGAATCATTTCACTCTGTTGTGTGACACAATCAGACCAGTTGGTCTGTTTGCTTTTGATTCTGATCTAAGGCCGTGAATGATACATATTACAGCCCAGATGAGCCGACTCGAGGTTCGACAACCCAAAAACCAGCCCAAATCTTGTTCCGTTGGATCCTCTACCTGAACCCCAATGCCACATTGAACCCCGTAGGTGGAAGCCTCACTGCCAAGCCCACCCGTCACTCCCAGGAATTTCCTTGTTCTCGCTATGTCTTGAGGGGTCGACAAAACAAAGTGTGAGTAGATCAAGTTTATCTAGTCAAAATCATTTGAACATACAAACCCCTGTTTTGAATTCACATATATGGTAAAAAAAAATTACATAATAATAATACTACGACTATAGTAATAAATTCATATCTCAACGCTTGTCATCTCAACGAGAGTAATTCAATCAAACACACAACATAATTCAAGTTGTATAGCAAGCAGATCAAATGGCATCTATGATGACTAGCGTTTACTAGCATATCTAGCCTCTACTAGAAATATTGATACCTGCAATAAATCTATGGCTGCAGCTAGCTATATGATATGTATGATAACCATGTGGTGAAAATAAATTACCATGGCCTCAAGATATCATTTAAGATCTAACTAAATTCAATTCTCATCAAAGACTAATCAATAATATTAATATTCATCAACATATATCAATAGTTTATTTAAAAACGTTTAGTTTTTTAAGGGATCTACCCATAGGTATGTAGAGCGTCCTTAATTGCTAGGCCCCTTGCATGATTCTTTTTTAAACTTGTCTAAACCTGTGAACGTAACATTTAACTTAGAAAATCTTTTCTACACATTCTATGAATAATTATCCAAAACTTCTATTTAGGCTTCAAATTAACGCAAACAGAGGGCACCACTTGATTCAGAATGTGGAAAAACTTTAGATAGGTTTCAGGTCCTTCACGTGTTGCCATCCGTTGCCACACGCCGCTACGGTGGTGTCATGCACCATCACGTGCCGGGAAGATGTGCCACTACCATGTCACCATCGCCGGTGACCCGCTGCCATATTTGTCGTCGCGGTTCGATGAGTAGGCGTCACACTCGCCATCGCCGGTCGTTGGTAAGTCTAATAAAGAGAGACAAAATATACTTGTCCTAAAGGGATATGCCACTAAGTTTAACAGCACAGTCGTTGTCGCCGTCAAGTTTAACAGTAGCCGCAGTTGACCTTGGCCAGAGTGGCCGTCGGAATCTGCAGAAACCCTATGCTTGGGTTTAAGCTCGAACTCAACGAATTTCAACACCAACTTAACCAAAAATTGTTCCAAAGGTTTTATAGACTCACCCAAGATCGTTTTTGGAGAAGGAGAGGTCGAATCCACCTCGGATTCGACGGGTTTTGCACGGAGAGGTTCGCGGGAAACTAGAAGCACAAAACCACGCATGCAGAGGTTAGAGCCTCACAGATTTCACTTCGAAACTTTAGAATTTTAGTCGAGGAACTCACCGAGATCAACTTCACAGAAGTTTGGGGTGGTTTTGGGATTGGTCTCGACGAGTGCTGGCCGGACTTCGTTGTCGGAAACTGGGTTCCAGGAACATAGAGAAAATAGAGGTTAACCACCTCGATTTTTAGCTCAACATTCACATGTAAGGATTAGAGAATATACCTGAGGTTAATGTGAGTTTAATTCAACCCAATTCGAACTCATATTAACGAATGACCACTCAGAATTCGCTAGAGTTCCTTCACCGAGATAGAGATTTTGAGATGCCCACCTTCCCGTCACTTGGCTACCCATCCAATCCCACCATTGTGTTCCTCAGGTCATGAGGAGTCCAAATATGAAGTTTTAGCTTGTATTTTTGGACGGAAAAATGGTTAGGGTGGTGGTGGCGGCTCTCGGTGAGTTTAAAGAGAGAGTGTGAGTGTTGCAGAGGGAGAGAGTTTAGCGAGAGGAGAGTGACAAGAATGAGAGAAAGAGGGGGACCGAGAGTGGGTTTATCCCACTTAGTAATTTCCTAAGTGAATTTACTGAAATGCCTTCCATTAGTTTTAGTTTTACACTTTAAGCCTCGTGACTCCCATTCTTTTTCCGTCTTCGCTTACACAATTGTGAGTAGGAAAATAATTAAGAAACTAAGAAAACACAAAAATTACAATTCAAGTCAAAGCACGTTAATTACTCAAGACACCCAACTAAGGGCATTTTGGTCATTTCACGTAGTTGAAGAATAAAATAAAATATTTTAAGGTACGAGTTGTAATAGTTTGAGGGGTCATTCTATAAATAGCTTCATGATCTTGATGGACATCACAAAACACATAGTAGGTATTCGTGAAGATGTCGACAAGGGTTTCGAAATTGTTAATGGAGTGGGTTGGCAATTTGGAAATCATCTCATAGCAAGTCCTTCCAAGGTAGAGGGAGACATCTTGCACATCCACGCATCGTTGTTGTTGTATAATAAATTCATTGCATTCTGATAATAAATGATGTGGATAAGAATTTCCACTGACGTACTTAAACCTTAGCTGAGAGAACTTCTCTAGAAGTGGTGTAGATTCGATTGATGAAGAAAGAAGGCCTTTGACTTTAGCAAAAACCTTGCTAGAGAGACAATTCTGAATGTCTCTCAAAGTGTCCCTAAGGTCATCGCTGTTCAATGGTCTACAGCGCTATTGTTCCTCATACGATTCTAGATCATTGAAGTTCAGGTGTGGGGCTCCATGAATCCCGTAGGATATTTAGGAGTAGAATTTGGAGTGTGATTACTTGCAATGCATGCCAATCCCTAGATTGTAGGAATATCTAAGAACATAAGAAACTTATATGATCCTCAACAGGATCAGGTTTTCGTAGCTTGCAAACTAGTATGGTAAATCTCAGTCGGTGGACTTTACCTAACTTTCCAGAACACATGATAATGGTGGCTTTGCTGGTCTATTTATGCAGCTTAATCTAATAGAAGTTGTTGAGTCCATGACCAGACTTCTGAGGTATCCATATTCTGGTCTGTTTTACTCCGGCCCTAGAAAATCATGGCCTCACAATAAGTACCATGTAATTATTAATATTTTTTTAGAAACAATTATTGATATATTTTAAAACATAAAATAAATATATGTATTTATTATTGGTACATTAAGCAAGAAAAATATGGGTAGAAATTAAATAAAAAATATGGTTACATATTAAAATTTAAATTATTGTTAGAAATCAAAGTTTACCAAAAAAGGAGATTTACCTATAGAGACTAAAACATAAAATACCTTTCATAGAATTCCACTAGTTTGAATCATTCTAAAGAGAGACAAAATCCCAAACCCCAACAAACCTAGCTCAAAACCAAGCAAACCAAAATTTTAAAATTACAGATATGCCCCCCAATAGACTTGTTACTTGACAAAGCCAAAACTACAAACTAACACCATCTATAAAAACTTTAAACTGATTTTGGATATGTAAAAATTAATTTCTTCACTTCCGCAAAGATTAATCTCATAATTCATGCACTTTTGTAGGATCAATATTAAAATTTTATGCACTTTTGCAAAATTGTAACAACCCGTCCCTAATTTGACTATTTTATTAATTTTAAAAGAGTGAATTGACGAAAATGCCCCTAGAGACAAGATTGTTGACTTTCGTTGACCGTGATTTCTTGACGCGTATGAGCTATTATGTTACCATATTCTCGAAGTACTTGACAGTACAAACGTGTAGGCACAAGCGGAATCAAAATCGAAGTTATGATGGAGATTTTACGAAACTACGAATTCAAAAAGTACTTTTGTAAAAATTACTATTTTATATTATATATATTTTTCATAATTATTATACTATTATTTTAATGGTTTTTGGTGAGAAATTTTATTATTTTAATAATATTTCTGGCCCGTGGGGCCCACACCACATTCAAACTCTCCTCTCATCTTGCAGGGATTTGATGCTAGAATATAAGGGAATTTCACCTAATCGTTATGAACTTATATTTGCAAGTAGTAAAAGTCACTAGTCATGATTGAGTTAAGTAAATCCTTGGCAGAAGTATCATGCTTTTCATAGTTACGAATACTTTGTCGATGCTTATGATTTTTACAGAACTTAATGATCTTTGAGATGTATCTCTATCATGCTTTTCATAGTTAGGGAACTTAATAAGAATAATTTGATTGCGTCGCTGAGTCCAATTCAATGAATCTAGGAAAATCTGAGAGTTAATTTGTGCAGTTGACAATTAATTTGGGGCATTGTCATTCATGGTTTATAGAAATAATAACTGGAAATTGATTTGTATGCTTATGTTTCATGTGTGGAGAACGATCCTCTAGCTAGCCTTTCACCTATATCTCATACAAGACCTAATTCGTTTGCTGCAATTTACTTACTTTTGTTAAAATTCGTCCAAATCCCCCCCTTAGTTCTTATTTTGTGTTAGTCTAGCTTAGTTTTTAGTTTTTAAGTTTAATTTGTGTTGATTAGCATCCCTTCTAATCACTAGAATAGAACGATCCCTACTTACTGATACTACGATTGCATAATTTATAGGGTTTAATTTGTGTGTTAGTTTCTACCACATCAATTGATTATTAATTCAATAATTTCATCTTGTTACTTGGTATCGTATATTATCATAATAGTTTTTTTTTTTTTTTTGTCCAAATATATCATAATAGTTGAATTAAGTTGATTAGGTAGTGGAGAAATCCATTACTTTTATTTTTTTACTTTCTTATAATGCTTATGATGGTTTGACTTACTGTCTTAAAACATGATGTCAATTAAATACACTATTTTATAATAAAAAACTATTGGACCTGAAGTATCCTTAGTAAATACATAGATCCGGATTTTAGTCTTTTCATCTTCTCGTTTAATGAGCTTATGGGTTACAACTCTAATGTAAATAGAAAGAAAAACTAATCACATGGGAGTGCATGAGATTACACGGTACATGAAATTAATATCAGTTAGGAATCTTACCTAAAATACAAATTCAACACTCCCTCTCAAGTTGGTCCATGTATGTCGCACATGCCCAATTTGTGTAAGAAACCTAAAAACTTATGACTTGAAACAACTTTTGTGAGAATATCTGCCAACCAATCTTCCATTCTTATTGTCGGTACCTCAATTATCTTGCCTTCCAATTTTTCTTTGATAAAGATATGATCAACTTTTCAACATGCTTTGTTCTATCATGTTGTACCCGATTATGTGCAATGTCACGTGCAGCTTTATTATGACAAAATAATTTCATAGGCTGATCATGCTTTATACCCAAGTCACTTAACAGAAGCTTAAACCAAAAAATTTCTCAAATTCCTAAGGTCATACCTCTATATTCAGCTTCTGCACTGGAATGAGCAGTCACATCTTGTTTTTTACTCCCTCATGTAGCCAAATTGCCTCCAACGAATGTAAAGTAACCTGATGTTTAGTGCCTATCGTCTAAACATGCCTAATTTGAATCAGTATAACCTTCAACTCTAAGATCGTTATTCCTTTTAAACAAAATTCTTTTGCCTGGACTTCCTTTAAAAAATATCGCAAAATCCTCATTACTGCATTCGTATGTTGTTCTCTAGGGTTATGCATGTATTGATTTACTACACTTAAGGCATAAGCAGGATCTAGTCTTGTGCATGCCAATACATTAACCGACCTACTAACCATTGGTATCTTCCTTTGTCAACTAGAACTTGATTAGGATCTACACTAAGTTTCAAGCCTTCCTCTAATGGTGTAGCTAATGGCTGACACACTGACATGTCAGTTTTGTGCAGTAAATCAGTAATATACTTCATCTGAGACAAGAAAATTCTAGAATTGTTTCTCGACACCTCAAAATATTTTAGGGATCCAAGGTCCCTCATCTCAAATTCTGTAAATAGGTATCTTTGCAAGGTCGCCCGCTTTTCCAAATCATTCACTATTACCACCATGTCATCAACATACACAATCAGGGTAGTAAACTTCCCATTTCATCATTTTAGGAACAACTTATGACCAGAGTTACTTTGTTTGTAACCAAATGCTCTCATAGATTTTGTGAATCTTCCAAACCATGCATGAGGGGACTGCCTCAAACCATGCAAGGATTTCTTCACCTGCACACATTTCTTCTGTATTTATCTGGAGCATTACATCCAGGTGGAAGAACCATATAAATCTCTTCTATCAAATCTCCAAGCAATAAGGCATTTTTACATCAAACTGTTGTAAAGGCGAATTGAGATTTGCAGCCAAGGACAACAAAACATGGATTGTGTTGATCTTGGCCACATGGCAAATGTATCTATATAGTCGATTCTATATTTTTTTTTAGTGTACCCTTTCGCTACTAGTCTTGCCTCGAAGTTGTCAATTTGTTCTATCACCTTTGTATTTCATAGTAGCATTCTTTTTCAATGACTTCAACTTTTCATTCATTGCTGCTTGCCAACATGGATCAACTAAAGCCTCTTGCACACTGTTAGGAATAGATAATGTAGATAATTGATAGACAAATGACTTATTTGATTCTGACAGGTGACTTGTAGACACATAATTGCTTAAAGGGTATAACACATTAGACTCAGGGTTGTGTTTATTCACTAGATACCTAGTCTTGCCTTTTAGGTCACCTTCGTAAGTAAGTTTAAGAATACCTCAGTTGACACAATCAGGGAGACAACGTAGTGGTGATGCATTTAGAATCGAAGATGATTGATTATGGTTATTGAGGCTCAAGGGTGGTGAGACTAGCAGGGAGATAGCTAGAGGCACTGAATTATCCAGCGATTCGAAAGGCAATGAGTTATTTGGCGGCAGCTCGTCCTTTTCAAGGTTTTCAACACTATTTTCATGTAAAATATCACCACTTGTCTCCAAGATATCACCGCTTAAATCCAAGTTATTCACATCATTATTTTCATGTAAATGATCACCACTAGTTTCCAAGACCTCACTACTTAAATCCAAATCATTCACAATATCTGTATTTGGAATAGTATAATTAAGAGTTTGAACTTCTGTTTGATTCTCTCCCTGAAGTGAAGACTTAGGATTGGCTAAGTACATATCATTCTCATGAAATACAACATCCATAGTGACAAACATCTTTTTCGTCGGAGGGTGATAACATCAATATCGTTTTTTATTTGAGGCATATCCTACAAATACACATCGGCTCGAGGTTCAAGCTTACTCTGCTGTTTATGGAGATGAACAAAAGATACACAGCCAAACACGTGAGGTGAAAGATTGGGGATTTTTAGAGCATCAACATGTGAGGACAGAGCATGAAATGGTGCTTGTAAATCAACCGATCGAGATGGAACATGATTAATGAGATACGTAGCTAGGGTGGGAGCTTCTCCCCAATAAGATAAAGGGAGACAATGAACAATGACATGATGGTCAAGAAACGCGCGAAGTTTAGAGTTCACATATTCCCCACCATTATCACTCCCTAGGACTTGTATTTGTGACGTATTTTGTACTAGCACCATTTTGCCAAATTGCTGAAGCAAAGAAAAAACTTCACTTTTGGACTTTAACAAACAAACTCAAGTCATACGTGTGCAATCATTAATAAATGTGATGAACCAATGAGCGCCACCAAATGTATCAGTTTTAGAGGGTCTCCAGATAGGTATGCTTCAAATATCGGTTGATGCGTAAATGTGGATGGCAACAAATTTTCTGGCCTTAAGAGTCACGATTGTCATGTCATACTGCAACGTCTTCTCTCAGTTGGTATTTGACACTTCTTGCCTGAAGATGTGGTGAAGCAGATTATGTTGTTGGCGATATTTTTTTCTTAATTATCTTCAAGGACGTTGCGGAAGTCCAATGTTAAACAGTTGCGCGCTAACATTGTTGACGTCCTATGCAAGTTTGAACAAATATTTCCTCCATCTTTCTTCACAAGTATGATCCACGTTTAACTTATTTAAATCATAACATTTTTATTATCTTTAGTGATTTATTAATTCGTGATCAATTGACTTTTTAACTTAATTGAATCATAACATTTTTATTTTTGCAGACTACTCGATGAGTTAAAGAAGAGTGTATGGAACAGGGCGAAGCCCGAAAGATCAATTGTGGAGGCTTGTGGTGGCATTTGAGTCCCTTTTGTTTTGTTCTATGTACCTAAAAGATGTTGAGCTGGTGCTCAATCGTCCGTAGCACAATAATGACAGTGGTGTGAGAAGGGAAAAACTTTATGTTTTTCCCTAAATTGCACGACCCTTTGGCGAACCAGTATGAGGCGATTCGTTTACCTAAAGGGACATGCAGGTAGCCCATTGGTTTGTACTTAACAATTGTGACGAGATAATGGAGTACCTGGACAAGCATGAAGAGTTGATGAAGCAAAAACATCCTTTGCATTTATTTGTCGTGAAGCACTGTGAAATGTTTCCTTGTTGGTTTCACGAACAAGTAAGTTGTTTAGGTTTTTTCAGGGGTATTTCCATAAATGTAATTTCATGTCAGTTGTGTTAAATTTTGGTAAAACCAAATATGTCGAATGTTTGTTGTTTTTTTTTTTGTCGAAAGTTGAATGTTTGTTGTAAATTAGGAGAAGAAATTAATGGAAACCAATTCACCCTCTTACACTGAGGAATTATACAACTTGGCTATCGAACCCCTAAGCACAAAACTGTACTCAAGATGTCATGTAAACGGCATCAAGTTCTTGGGAGCTAATCCCGATGACAAGCTATGTACTCAAAACAGCAGGGTACAAGTCTCGAGAGAGGGCGATATTGCAGACATTGATTTCTATGGCAAACTAACAAGTGTTGTGCAATTGCATTACAAAGACCGTTGCCAAGTGATCATTTTAAGTGTCGCTGGTTCAATATAGACCCTTGTAGGAATAGGAGCATTAAGCGGGAGGATGGTTTATTGTTGGTGAACGCTAACCGATGTTGTATAGTGAAGACCCGTACATTTTGGCAACTATGGCCAAACAAAATTTTTTTACATCGATGACCCAAAGGCCAAGAGGGGATAGAAAGTTGTTAAAAGGATTGATCATTTATGATATTCTTGACCGAGATTCTGTTGATGATGACGTGACGATGACAAATTCACCGACCAACTCCTTAAAACCTCGACAAAAATTGGTACAGAAACACTTTGGAACACTAATATTGTCCAAGAAATATTTCAGATAGCTAGAGGTCCTGAAATCGAAATTCCTATAGACTTAATTGCAATTGATATCGGGAATCTCCCAAGATACAATCCACCTGAGGGCGCGAACGATGATGTTGATGTACCAACCGACGAGGAGAATGGGAGACCGAAAGTGATGAAAGTCACGTTAGTGATATATATTTTAGTGAGGATGAGGATTAATCACAATTTTTGACTTAAATGCAATGAAATTAATTGTCCTCTATTTATTTTGTGTGTAAACAATTTAATTTATTAAATTTGTAATTAAATAAAGGATAGCTAAAACATATTAAATAAAACTTGATCGACGAAAATCTATAATTCATCGCGTAAACACCCTTTTCACAATAGAGAGCGGAACTTTGTCGAGCAAAACCTCTATAAGTGACGATGTCGTTGTAGCACTAGGGTTTTAATTTTGGCGGGGTGTAATTAAATTGTCGAAACTTGCACGATTGAATTAATTGATTTTTGTTGTGGAAGTACATTTTGCTTGAAGACTTATATTTCATTCGTCGTGCAATGATCGTTAATATTAATTTGGAAGAAAAAGTTGGGCGAGTGAATTAATTTTAGTTTTCGAGTTTTAATGACGAAATAAATGAATTTCATCGTGAAAGGATCTTCAATATTGTGTTTATTAAAGGAAAATTTGAGCCGGTTTTTGAAAATTTTCATTAAAGGTTGCGTGCCAAATGAGAGGTTTTAGTTGCGCAAAAGGACTTAGTGCAACGAAATAAGAGGTTTTCACCGCGCAAGGGTATTCAATTTCGTTCATTAAACAAAAATTTGAGTGGGTTTTTAGAATTTTCATTGAAGATTGCACGGCGGAGTCGTCGCGGAAAGTGTCTCGTATTAAAACTTACAAAGAGTTTCTCTCTCTCATTCTGTAGAACTCTCGAACTCTCTCTCTCTGTCACACCTCTCTCATTCACCTCTCTCTTTGTCTCACCTCTCTCTCGAACGCTCCATCTCTTTCTCTCTCTCTCAACTCTCTCACTCACCTCTCTCTCCCTACAGATTGCCCTCTCTGTCTCTCATCTCTCTCGAACTCCTGCATCACTGTCTCTCTTTGTCTCTATCAAGGTAATTTAGTTATTGTTTTTCATTTCTAATTTAAATTTGTGTTATATATTAGAGGATTATGTATTTATGGATTTAGCGATTAAGGATTAAGGATTAAGGATTTACGAATTTAGGGATTTAATGTTCGAGTTGGAGGTTGGAAACGGGTGGTGTGTGGGGTGGGGGTTGGGCAGGGGTGGTGGTGGCTCGGGGAGGGGGTGATGGTTTTTTGAATTTTTTTTATCATTTTTTTGCAAATTAATGTGTGATTTTTAGGGTTAGGGTTTAGTTTGTTAATTTTGTTAGTTTTTTGCAAATAAGGTTTGATTTGTTAATTTTTTAATTTGTTAATATGTTAATATGTTAAATTTCTTAAATTTTTTAATTTGTTAACTTTATAAGTTTAATGTTAAGTTTATACTTTTAGGTTTAAGATTTTAGTTTTAGGGTTAATTTTATAATTTCTGTCTTAATTTTATAATTTTAGGGTTTATTTGACAATGTTAGGATTAATATATTAGTGTCAGGGATTATTTTATATTTTTAGGATTATATATAATGGGATAGGATCAAGGAACAAATACTTTTACAAACATTTTTACGTTTCTTTGTAGCCTTTAGATTTTATAACATTCAACGCTTTAGATTAAGAGTGATGTGAAGAGTTTCAAACATTAAATGACTTGAATGATGATGTGGATCATAATTAATAAGGAAAATACTAATCTAAATCAAAACAACTATATAATAGAATAAAATAAATAAATAATCAGAAATTGGACCCTAATAACAAAAAGAATCTCTTCTTTGTCAATGAGGTCTGCAATGTTCAAATAATCAAAATTTTAACCCAAATAAGTGCAAAGCTTGATGCTCCTATTGCCATAGTAAGATGGCTAGAAACATCGGAGATTTACTTGCGTAATAGAAAAAAATTGTTGAAAAATGGAAACGAAGTGAGGCAAAAAAATCAATATCTAAATTATAATCTAGAACCAAAAGCATACATTCTTATAGGTACCAACATATGAAAAGCCTGGTAGGAACACAACACATACTTTCGACTTACAATCAAAACATATGAAAACCGTATTGAGATTGTCACATCCCGACCTGGGGCGGATCACTTCCCAGGCCCGCTCCACCACCGTAGCACGATATTGTCCGCTTTGGGCTTACCATTCCTTCACGGTTTTGTTTCTAGGAACTCACGAGCAACTTCCCAGTGGGTCACCCATCCTAGGAGTGCTCTGGCCCCCTTCTCGCTTAACTTCGGAGTTCCTATGGAACCCAAAGCTAGTGAGCTCCCAAAAATCCTCGTGCTAGGTAGGGATGAGAATATACATTTAAAGATCACTCCCCTGGGCGATGTGGGATGTTACAGAGATAGTTGGTTTTTTTTATTTGAAAAACTAAAAGGGTAGAAAAATCACCAAATACATGAATTGACAAAACTAAAAAAATTTCCAAAACCTAATTTAACCACCCTACATATATGAACAAAAATAGATTTTAGGGCTTTGTTTTGCTTATGTAATGGAGGTTCAAGCATGGAAGTTGCAGACCTGGGGATCGAAGATAGAGGTTGCAGCTTCCTTTCTTATTTTCACGATTAGGGTTTCTTCCTCTTTTTTTTAATTTAATTTTTAATTTTCTTCTAGGTTTTATGTATTTTCAATTTTATTTTTATCTTTAATATTAGTTAAAATCAACATAAGAATTCATGTTATTTAATGAATGAATAAGAACCCTTAGATGTTATAAAATTTAAATGCTACAAAGAAGTGAAAATGTTTGTAAAAATATTTGTCCCTTGATCATATATATATATATGTATATATGTGTGTGTGTGTGTATGTATGTATGTATATATATCTGTTTATATTTCCCAACTTGTTGATCAATGGGAATTGGGAACCAATCCTTTGATGACACACCTCGCAATAACACAAGTTATGAGGCCATGATGTGCTGGCCAACACTAAATTGACCATATGACCCCATCTTGAGATGACGTCAGAAGCTAACTTAATGACGAAGTCATCGTACGATATTTATGATGTGCAAGAATTGAACAAAAACGTTCATTATTATTAAATCCAAAGCTGGTACATAGTTTACTTATCAACCTCCCCACTTGGGAACACAAAATATCTTGGGATTGAATCCTGTTATTATCACATCACATTAGAGCAACTAGAAGTTTCACACAACAATAAACACATAAAAGTTCAGTGCCATGCATAATCAAAAGTGCGATCATGCAATTATTACAATAAAGATAAAACTGCAGTAAATGAACCATCACCCTAAATCCAAAGGATGAAAGCCTCACTGCCAAGCCCACTTGTCAGCATCGGTGTTCTCCTTATTCTTGTTACATCTTAAAAAGGTTGACAAAACAAAACGTGAGTGGACCAGTTTTATCACATTTAATTTCATTCAACATAATAACCCCTGTTTTGAAAACATATATAGTGAAACCTATATACATAGTAATACTACAATAATTGTAGTCAAGATTAACTCAATCTTGCTCGTCATATCAAAGAAAGTAAATCAATCACAAATGAAGAAATGTGTAGTAAGGTTTCAGAGAAAATGCAATGGGTTAAATCCCATGGTTTTGAAGTAGAATTCATCACAAACACATCCCAAGCAAGCAATAAACACAGATAAGCAAGAATCATGTCACAACTTACTTGGGTTTTGAGCTTTGAAGCTTGAAGCTCTCAGCTTCAATGGAAGAGCACTGCCAGGTGCTTTGATCCTACTTGCAATGGTACCAATGAGTTCCTCTCATCTCAGGGATTCCAAATATAGGGTTCAAAGTCTCGATTTGTGATGGAAAATGAGAGTTTGGGAGCTTCTCTTCTCTCAGTGTTAGAGAAAGAGATGAGAGTGGGCCGGATGTGGGTTAAATCCCACTTACCCTAAGTTAAGTGAATTTACCAATTTTGCCCTCCACTAATTTTCACCATTACAAATAGGTCCCCAAATTCTGATTTAAAATTCGACTTCGACATTATAATAACATACCAAATAAATTTATGAAACTTAAGAAAGTATGAGGATTGATTCTCTAGTAGAGGCTCGATAATTGATTAAGACACCCACTCTGGGGCAAAATGGTAATTTCACATGTCTCGGGAATAAAGTACAATATTTTAAAGAACGGGCTATAACAGTCTACCGCCGTTAAGAAAATTTCGCCCCCAAAATTTCTACCATACTGGTAGAAGAGAAAGGGGTATTGAGCTCTCATACTTTCTTCAGTTTCCCAAGTAGCTTATTCGATCTTGTGATTTTGCCAAAGGACCTTCACCAAAGGTATCGTCTTGTTCCGAAGTGTTTTCTCTCTCTGATCCAGTATAGTAACTAGTTCCTCTTCATAGCTTAGATTCTTTTGTAGCTCCACCTGTGACGATTTCAACACATGTGACTCGTCTGGTACATACCCTCGAAGCATCGAAACATGAAATATATTATGAACACGTGATAACTCTAGAGTCAAGTCCGAGTAATAAGCTACGTTTCCCCACCCTTCCCGTGATATAGGAAGGACCAATGTATCGAGGACTAAACTTTCCTCGCTTCCCAAACCTCACCATGCCTTTCCATGGTGACAACTTTAGGAATACACAATCCCCGACATTGTATTCTCGATGCCTCGCATGACCATCCGCAGTACTTTTCTGCCTGTCTTGAGCCGTCTTCAGATTCTTCTTGAACACTTGTATCTTTTGTGTAGCCTCATCTACCAATTCGAGACCCAGAATGGTTCTTTCACCAACTTCATTCCAACATAACGGGGTCTGACAAGCTTTACCATACAAAGCCTTGAAATGTGACATACTGAGACTAGTATGAGAACTATTGTTATATCCAAATTTCATTAGTGGTAGATGACGATCCCTTCTTTCATCGAACTACATGACATTTGCTCTAAACATGTTCTCAAGCATCTGAATATTCTTCTCGGGCTGCCCATCCATTTGAGGGTGAAAAATGATGTTATAAAGTAGCTAAGTACCCATGTCTTGCTGGAAAGCCCTCTAAAATTTAGAAGTGAATTGGGCATCCCGACCAGAGACAATAGTAAGTGGTACTTCTTGTAGTCAAACAATCTAGTCAATAAACAATTGAGCCAATTTGGAAACTGAAAATTTCTCACGCACCAAAATAAAGTGTGCGGATTTCGTGAGACGGTCCATAATTACCCAAATACCATCATGGTTAGCTCTTGTTATTGGTAGCTTATAAAGAAAATCCATGGTAATTTCTTCCCACTTCCAAATAGGAATAGGAAGTGGTTGAGATAAACCAACGGCTTCTGTCATTCTAGTTTGACTTGTTGGCAAATCAAACACTTCTTCACATACTCAGCAATATCCCTCTTCATACCCAACCACTAGTAGAAAGGCTTGATAGTATGATACATCTTGGAAGAACCAAGATGCATAGCATAGGCTGAAATATGTGCTTCATCTAGAATTTCCTTCATTAGCTCTTCATTTCGAGGAATAAAGAGTCAGTTTTCCGAAACAAGCATACCATCTCTTCGAACTTTAAGATCATGTCGTGTGCCATTCACTAATTCTTCAATCAACTTTTGGCACAACATATCACTTTGCTGAGCTTAGCGAACTCGATCAACCAGTATTGGTCGAATATGGAAATGAGCCACCAATGCTCCATCAACGCTTGATTCCAATTGAATGTTAGTTTTTCTTAACTCTAAGAAATTAGAAGGATCGGTTTCCACAAGAGAAAATGTATGACCTAGGACTTCCAACCGAGTGCATCAGCAACTACATTTACACGACTGGGATGTTAATTGATCACACAGTTATAATCACTAATAAGCTCCATCCACCTTCGTTGGTTAAGATTCAATTTCTTCTGGTCACAGAGATATTTCAAGCTCTTATGGTCCGCCAATATTTGGCAAGTTTCACCGTAAAGATAATGTCGCCACAACTTCAAAATGAACACCACAGCTGCCAACTCCTAATCATTGGTAGGATAGTTTTTCTCATGACATTTAAGTTGTCGAGAAGCATACGCTATCAGTTTCCCATGCTACATCAAACCATAACCCAAGCCTTGGTGTGATGTGCCAGCGTAAACTTTATATTCACTACTTTCGTTAGGAAGTACAAGTACTAGAGCATGAGTGAGGCAATATTTAAGTTCTTGAAAACTATGCTCACATCCTTGTTCCACTCAAAAGTCACACTCTTTCGGGTTAACTTAGTAAGGAGGCAACAATTGACGAGAAATCCTTCACAAATCCTTAGTAGTACCCGGCCAAACCTAAGAAACTTCGAATCTCAGTAACATTCTTCAGTTTCTCCTAATTGAGAATGACGGAAATTTTTTGTGGATCGACAAAGATTCCCTCGACCGAAATGATATGGCCTAAGAAACCAATGTTATCTAACCAGAATTGACATTTGTTAAACTTCGAATACAATTTTCTTCAACTTAACCTTTCCAACACCAACCTCATATGCCATACATACTCTTGGAATATACTAAGATATCGTCGATGAAGACAATCACAAATTTGTCTAAATAAGGTTGAAAAACCCTATTCATCAAATCCATGAAAGCTGTATGAGCATTTTTCAAACCGAAAGGCATGACAAGGAATTCATAATGACCGTACTGGGTTCGAAATGCAGTTTTAGCGACTTCCTTAACTCGAATCTTCAACTGATGATACCCCAATCTCAAATAAATTTTGGAAAAGACTTTCGCCCCTTTGAGTTGATCAAATAAATCATCTATCCTCGGTAAAGGATATTGATTCTTGATTGTCGCCTTGTTCAATTGGCTATAGTCAATGCACAAATGCATACTACTATCCTTCTTCCTAACAAACAAAACCGGAGCACGCCAAGGCAAGATACTCGGTTGAATAAAACCTTGTCAATTAGTTCTTGTAGTTGAATTTTCAATTCTCTTAACTCGGCAGGTGCCACACGATATAGAATAAGAGATTGGGATTGGTACCTGGTAAAAGATCGATGGTGAATTCAATCTCCCGATCAGGGGGCAGAAATACATCAAGGTACTCATTCACGATTGGCACATTAGCATTAGGAACTTCTTTTTCTTTAACCGTGACATGACTAATGTATCCTGCACATCTTTTAAACAAGAATCTTTTGGCTTGGAGAGAAGAAATAAGACTATTAGGTAAAATCCTTTGTTCGCCCTAAAATTCCACATGTGGTCTTCCAAGTGGACGAAAGATTACCAACTTCCGAAAGCAATCAATATGAGCATGATGTCTCGATAGCCGATTCATACCCAAGGTAAGGTCGAAATCTACCATATTTAGGGGTACAAGATATGCTTCCATGAGTATTAAACTTACGAAGATTGGACAATTTCTAAATTCCTAGGGGATTCTAATAGTTTCCTCCGTAGCGAAAGATAACCCAAATTCGTGCTGTAATGGAGTAGGTTGAACATTCACCATACGAGAAAATTGAGGAGATAAACAAGAATGGGTAGCACCCGGATCAAATAAAACTTGAGTAAGATATCCAAAAGCATTCAACATACTAGCGATAACATTAGGACCCTCATCAGCCTGCTGACGATTAATTGCAAACATCTAATTCTGCATTGCGCCACCCGAACCACCAGAAGTACGTCCATCATGAGATCTCTGAGTTTGACCCCCATGACCCTATCGGTTATTCTAACTCCAACTATCAGAAGCTCCACCGTTGGACTGTCCTTGAGAAGTATTATGTTGAACGACCTACACAGTATATTGTGGAACTTGAGGCATAATAGGCTGAGGAAACTAGTGAATATGAGGATATGCATACAGGCTAGGCTGAAAGGACTGCTACCCATATGTGGGATAAGGTGCAAACTGCTGATATGAATTGTCCAAAACTCCAGGCTTAAGTTGCTGAGTCATTCTGTAAGATATCCCAAAATGTCACCTCGGGTTAAGGCAATTCTTCTGAAAATGTCCCGGCTGACCATAATTCAAGTAAAGTATCGTACCCGATCTACCATGACTATGGTATGTGAAGCAAGAGTGTAGAGAGGTATATGGTCCTCATGAAAAAAAGCCACCTCGAGATCCGCTGCCAGAGAATCGGTTACTGCTAGTAGAACCCTTTCGGGCACAAGGTGTATTCACATCTAGTAGTAGACCTAGAAGGCCATCCCTTTTTCTTAAAAACTGCCTTTCTCTTCATTCTGCCCATAAACAATTCTTCCTTGATATTCTTGGCCTTAAACTTATTCTTAAATCCACCAAAATGTCTCCACCACGACTAGTGCTTGCTTGTTTACCCTTTGCTGTCTGTTTTTCCTTCTTCCGATTATTCACTTGTTCAACCTGCTGAGCTGTGTAGAAGGCTGTCTCATAAGTAACACTATCATTAACCACAGCGTAAATGCACAACTCCAGATTAACGCCCAGAAGTAAACTGATTCCTCTTCTCATCAACACTATCACGAATACCCGGGCAATACTCCAAGCGTCGAAATTTTCATTCATAGTCGACAACATACATATCACCTTGCTCGAAAGCCAAGAACTCCGACTGTAGACATGTAAATTTCATTGCATACAACTGATGCATCATAAAACTCCACGTGGCATATGACTCATCACGAATGGACAAGTCAACAATGACATGTGGCATAAATCAAGCAAGGGGAGTATAAAACATTCCCAAAATTTGGCTCAAGGGAGAAAACTCCCTTAAATTCGGCAAAATGGTCTAAAGTGATCCTAAAACTGAAAAGAAAGCTAGGACATCTTCACAAAACAAGCAAGAATTGAAGATTGTTTACAAAAAAGGCAACAAAGCCTTTAAATTTTGGCCAAGGGAGTAAAGGTGGCTGAAATTAAGACACAAAATATGCCTGAATTATACCATGGACGAATCAAGACACAAATCAAAGGTAAATCCATCCAAAGGCAAGCTTTTAGAAGTCTATAAATACAAGTTCTTCCCACAAGCATATGGTCAAAAATTACACATTGAGAAGAACCTCTGCCAAATCTTTGAAGACTAATACACTGCCAAAGCTTTCTTTGAAGAATGCACAACCAAAGTCGAAGCTTTTTGTCGACCAAAGCCGAAGCACTCCTTGAAGAATCAACAAGCATCTGTGCCGATTCCCTCAAGACTTTGTTGCAAGCTCAAAACTTGTAACGACGCTCATTTCAAGATCAAGTCACCAAGACCCTTGAATCAACGAAGTCCTACATCAACATCACCTTTGCCGCATACCTAAACCTGAGGTAAAGATCATCCATGCATTGTTTCAAGCTCAAAACTTGAAGCAATCATTCAATCGTTCGCCTGAGATCAAGTCATCGCAACCTTTGGATCAACAACCTACGCATCTACATCAAATTTGAAGACTGAATTAGAGGAAAATTGTAAACAGAGATTGTAACCTGCAAATTCAAATCAATACAAATTTACTTTATACACGTGTTCTCATTTCATTAGTTACAGAATTTTCGTGTTTACAAATTTGGCATGCCTGATGGGACCTCTCTGCCTCTCATCTATGTCTTCAAACCCGCATAAAGCACAAATGGCAGTAAGAAAAGATCAAGCTGTTCCCGCTACCAACACAAAGAACAAGGGCATCCTTGCCGCAAGTGGTGGCACTTTGGGCGTCACAACCCGAAGCAAGGCAAGAACTCTCTCTACCGTGCCTTCCACCCCTCCATCAACTATGTCGAATGAGAAAGAACACCTGAGGCCTGAACCTGTGATCACCCTGGCCTCGTTAAGGGCTTGAAGGGAAGAAAGTCTGAGGAGGTACTCTGAGTCTTTGACTTCTGACGCCGACTCAAGTAGCTTGTGTCCCGTAGCCATGCAAGTTATAACTACTGGCGTGACTTCAATCGAGGAGCAGCTGGCTCAAATGAGTGAAACAATTGCAAGGCTGAAAGACAGTGCATGAGAAGAGCTTGCAAATTGCTATGTTCATCAACCGTCTGAAGGCGCAGTATGACGACAAAGCTGACCCGAAGGTTGGACCAAGCAACAACACTCATGGGAGTTTTCTCTATCCAGCAGCTGCAGGAAATGATCACTAGCACCATCAAGGCGCAGTACCAAGGAAGCTCGCATGACTCCGTGCTATACTCAAAGCCCTACTCCAAGAAGATTGACGCCTTGAGGATGCCAAGGGGTTATCAGCCACCAAAGTTCATGCAATTCGATGGAAAGGGCAATCCTAAACAACATATTGCCCATTTCATCGAAACCTACAACAATGCTAGGACGGAGGGAGACTACCTCGTTAAGCAGTTTGTGCGCACGTTAAAAGGTAACAATTTTGACTAGTATACCGACCTCGAGCCCAAGTTTATCAATAGCTGGGATCAGCTTGAAAGGGAATTCCTTAACCGCTTCTACAGCACTCGCCGCACCGTAAGCATGCTGGAGTTGAAGAGTACGAAGCAATGGAAGGATGAACCTGTCATCAACTACATCAACATATGGCATTCATTAAGTCTGAATTGCAAGGATCAACTTTATCAAACATTTGCCATTAAGATGTACGTTCAAGGTATGCACTGAGGGCTACACTACATCTTCCAAGGCATAAAGCCAAGGACATTTAAGGAACTAGCAACTCATTCCCACGACATAGAGCTGAGTATCGCCAACCATGAAAAAAAGAAGCCAATCACCGACTTCAAGAAGGACAAGGTGTTCGCTTCGAAGGTAGACAAGACTGGGAAGAAGCCCGCCAAGGAAGCTTTTACAGTCAACACTACTCCCATCAAGACCTCCCCTACACCCGTCAAGATCTCCTCCAAGGACAAAGCAAAATAGATAAAAAGAGGTGAGCCTTTTCGCACCCAAGATAGGTACAAAAACACCTTGAGGGAGTTGGAGCAAAAGACGTACCCTTTTCCAGACTTTGATGTGGCTGCAATGCCAGATAACCTGCTGGAGAAAAAGGTGATCGAGCTACCTGAGTGCAAACGCCCCGAAGAGATGAATCGCATTAACTATCCTAGGTATTGCAAATACCATTGTATCATGAGCCATCATGTTGGCAAGTGCTTCATCCTCAAGGAGCTCATCATGAAGCTGGCACACCAAGGGCGAATTGAACTTGACCTTGAAGAGATAGCTGCAACACACATTACTGCAATTATGTTTAGATCATTCGATCCCATGCCTCTCCAAGTAACGCATGCTCATTCCTGTCCATGCTCAAGCCATATGGCACCTTGTACACAATCATCGCTGTGGGCAAATGACCAAAATGCAGTTACTGACGATGAAGAGAGGTGGACACTGGTGACCTACAAAAAGACAAGGAAGCCAAGACCACAAGCCGCAAAGCCAAAAGTCGAACAAGCGAGAAAGCACCACCACCACAACAATAGGAAGCCCAAGAGAAACGTAAGAGCTGCTAAGTTAACATACAATGGGGAACGTATTGTTGGAAATGTGCCCTAAAACCAATCATATGATGATACTTTACGGACATTTCACATATTAAACTAATCTAGTTTAACATAAAGGGCAAAGATTATTGTTTTAAGCCGTCTCATATAAATGTTATATGCTTAAACGATAAGTCTAAGGAATATGTAATAGGGAGAATGTGATCTAAAGAAGTTAGATTCATGAGACCATTCTCTTTTGTATACATATCCTAAATGTTCCTGATCATAGGATTGCCGATTGGGCATTGACAGTCCGTCAAGATCAGTACGTGCTATGTCTTCTCTTAGGGAGAGTGACTGGTCTCGAGTCAATGGTGTGACTGACACCAAGACAAGTACATAGGTGCTCAATAGAGAATGAGTCCACTGAACGCAATCAACGAGGTGGTCTCATACTCATGTCACATGAGAACTCATGGTTGGGATAATGCAAAGTAGTCATGTGACCTGAGGCATTATAGTTGTCTTGTGGTTAGGTCCTTGATCTTTGACTATGTCAAAGTCACTCCGTCAGAGAGTGTCCACGGCATAGTTGGGGTTAAGCCACTTAGCCATGAAGGCAAATGAATGCGCAACAAGGGATTTTTAACTTTCGAACCGTTTGAGGGAGAATACTCTATGATATGATTAAGAATCTTTGGCCAGAGTATGAATGAGATTTAGGAAGTCGTTCCAAATCACATTCAAGGTAATCATATAAGTAAATGAATCACATTGGATGGTAGCCACGAATAAACTATCAAACCAAACAATGTGGTCAAGAGTATTGTATTAGAGAAAGACCGTATTGCATTGTAATCCCAAACTTAATAGGTTCTCCAACCTCTTCTGATTAGCTTGGGTAGCCATGACATACTGCTAGGTGTCACTCATGGCTTGTGGAAGCCCTAAAGATGTATAATCACTAAAGGGAGAATTGAAAGTAGGTTTCAATTCACAATCGATTAGTAAGAGTTCTAATCACCCACTACCTCGCTAAAAGGAACCTAATGGATCGCACACCGTGTAAGGTAATGATTGAAGGATACAACGAAGATGAGTAAGGACAATTAAATAGTTTAATTGTTTATGGCAAGGATTAATTAATATGTTAATTAATCAAACGAATATGTTCGTTTTAGACCTCGGGTTAGTTTTGGGCCTCAAGGCCCAATGGGCTTCGAATGTCGAGCCCATTAACTTAAGTTGTATGACAACTTAATGAATAAAGATTCAAGAAGGCCCAAACAGCCCAAAGCCCTAAGATGGCCGGCCATGTTGGTAATGGAATGGGTTTTGGACTTATTACAAGTTTGCCACTCCAATGAAGGTAGGTATAAATTTGACTTTAGAGCCTTTTCTTCATTAGGGCTTTCTAAGGATGAAAAGTGAGAATAACTCTCTCCTTTTCTCTCTAGGAGGCCGGCCCCCTTGGAGGGGATTAGCTAGCAATCCTTCCTCCTCCAAGGTCACTCATCTTCTTCCTCCATCATCCTTGGTGTCGAAAATTAGAGGTCTCCTACCTTGGGGACTTTTGGAGAATCAATTCTTCCATCCATATCCATGGAGCCAAGGAGCAAGGAGACAAAGGAAATAAGGCCCTCACATGGGTGATTAACCTTTGCTAAGCAAAGAGGTGCTTCAAAGGTATAAAAGTTTCTCAACTCCTTTCTTTAAGATTTGAGTTGAGTCATGGTTCACCATAACTACTAGGTTTTGAATTTCATGGGTAATGTTTTGTTTTGAGTGCATACAAGCATGATTCCGCCTTTAATTGTTAATTGCATGCCATAGATGTTGCTCAAATGAACATGTTTTTCACAAATTTTCCTACAAGTGGTATCAAAGCCTAGGTCTAGTAGTTGGTGAATCCTTTTGGGTTTTGTAGTTCATAGTTTGTGATTTGAATGTTGTAATGGTTACAAGCTTTCTCCTTGCTTCTTTGAATGTAAATTTTGTTAGAAAATTTGCCATCTCAAATGTTGTAGATGTAGTTCATATGAGCATGAATTTTGGAGCTAAAATTTGGTGCCATGTTTTTGGGGAAATTTGGCCAAATCCAAATGGTGGATTTTTGGGTTCATGTTTGTCTTGTTAAAAGTGTTTTAAAGTGACTTTTCGAACCCCTAAGTACCCTAGTATGGTAATATGTTATTTCCCTTAAGTTTGAGAGTTTTTGGGTGAAAAATGTTCATGGAGCTCTTATGGGTTTTCATGGATGTTCTTCATTGTTCTTGATATGTTCTTGGCAAGAACAAAAAGTTTGGGAATTTCGATTCAAAAAGGTGTTTGGTTGTTTACTTGTTTTTTGTTAGTGATGGATGGTTTGAATTTTCAAACTTCACCCATGCTTTTTCAACTATTCACACCATACCAATCACTTACAACTTTCTATCACCTTTCAAACCTAAAAAATCAACTCACACACATCACTCTCACCTACCAAAACCGGCCACTCCTTCAAAGGGAGTACTTTTGGGGCTTTTATGCAATTACATAAAGTTTTGATACTTTTGTGTATTTGTACTTTGACCCAAAAGTTTACGGTTTTACGTAAAGGCCCAAAAACACTAAAGGACAAATTGTTTTGCTCCTTTATTGAAGTTTTTGTATTTGTTGAAATTTTTGGGTTCTAGTTGTAATTACATAAAGTAGTGGACTTTTGTGTTTTTACAAAGTGACCCCAAAAGTTTGTGTTTTGCAATATAGCCCAATGGTTGAGGTTATTGCTTTTTGGCCCAAATTAGGTTGAGAACAAAATAGTTTTGTCTCTTTAAATGAGAATTGGATTTTCATTTCATTTAGCTCTATTTAAATCAATTATATGGATACAAAAACCAAATGACAATGTTGCATTCAAATTTAATTAGTTAAAGCATTAATTAATTAAAGAAAGGGTGATTATGAACCTAAGCCTACGATAATTGAGCTATATGAAAGGCCGTCTCAAATTTGTTTGAACCATGGGAATGTGTAGATTAATTTTGGTTGTAATTTGATATGATCAAATGTTGTAAAAGAGCATAAGCTCTTCTTTACTTTAAAGTAATTTGTTTTGATCAAATGTTGTAAAAGAGCATAAGCTCTTCTTTACTTTGAAGTACTCCTTTCTTGTTTATTTGATATGTATGAAATTGGAGTAGTTGGGTCCAACGCCCAATAGGAAAAACACGCCTTAATATGATTAAATGCGTAACTAAAATCAATCACCATCCCTAGGCCGAGATCCAACACCAGGCTCATGTTGGATCGGATCAAAGGTTCATAGTTATCCAAAGGCCCTAAGGTAACTATATAGTCCATCTATGAATGCAAAGCTTATGTTAGTAGTACCATATACTCTTTCTTTAAAAACCGTTTTACAAGCTTAGTGGGAGTAACATATACTACTAAATCAATCACATGGACCAATAGTTGTAATAGGACCAAATTGTTTTAATAAGATTAAAATGTATGCTTATATGTGATGAGACCTAAAACCCTCAACCAAACCATTATTAAGTTGACAAGCGTGAGAGTGCTTTGAACACTCTTTCGTGGTCTTCCACCGTGGTAGGCTCTGATCGTTTGTGACTCATACACCATCTTCACCCAATTCTGGGGAATACAGAGTATGTGCTTACACTCAGGAGGGGTTCTATATACATACATGATGTTGTGACGGTAGGCAACGAGTATGGCCAATATGATATTCTTCTGAGGCTATTCTTCAACCCTTATATGAACTCGCATGGTGGGAATAACTTAACTAAGTACAATGGTGCCAATATGATATTCTTCGGAGGCATCATTCTCTAGAGGCCAAACTAGATGGGTACTTACATGAGATGTAAATGAGTAAGTGTACTCTCTCATTATTATTAAAGCTAGCCAATATGATATTCTTCTGAGGTGGGCTTGGTAGTAGTGAGCCTCTCATACCCTACTAAGAGTTTCCTCCAAAACTCTCAAATTCCGATGAGGGATATGGAATTTGTCGAAAATAGTAGGTGGTGCTATTTGATTTAAAGACCCGGATCAAATGGCTTAAAATCAATCAATTTATATTCGTTATGTATTTATTTACCGATATATTTGCAAATGCTATCCAAAACTTGACAAACAAAAGCCAAAGGCTTTAGTTTCCGGACTTGGTACCACAATCCCATAGATTGTCTTGAATGGATTGTATATGTACCTAAGTAGTCTCATCCTCACAATTTTCCTATTGATAATGTATCATTGGAAGAACATGTTAGAAAAGTCTATCATAAAGATGACAACACAAACAACCAATGCTTATTCCTTTGTTGTATGAACAAAGGAACTTATGAAGATTAGCACAAAGACATGAACACTTTTAGTGCCATAGTTCTTCACTTACAAATCGTTGTATGAAGAAATAAGAGTTGCCTTGAACAACTCTTGAAAGTTTGTAATTATGTTTAGAACATAATGGTTGGTTGACAAAAATAGTCCATCAACATGGACTTATGATGATTTTGAATCATTGAGTGTTGAAGTGTTAAACCACTTCACGAGACGGAAACTAGGCTAGGACTTCACCTTTGAGTCCCTATCCAAATGGTTCACTAAGTTTATTGTAAACTATATAGTGAACAATAACTGCACGCTCTCTAAATCGTTTGATGTGTATAATACAATTGAAATAAGTTTCAAGAGAGATAGTGGGAGTTTGGGGACCATGACTATTGTAGTCAAGGGAGAAGTCAAAAGAAGAAGGGAATATAACTCCAAGGGAACAAACTTTCTTTATGAAAGGATGGACATTGGAAGGGGTATTTGCAAGAAATGTCTTGCAAGTGTCAAGAACACACCTTTCGAAGGTGTTGTAAATTGTTAAAGGTTTAAAACAGTTGGTTCTTCTACTTGAATGCTTGATTTCATATTAGTAACTATGTTTTACAATCGTTGTAAAAGTGTGGCTAATAAGAAGTAGAAGATTAATGAGAGAAGAGAAAGTACTTCACATTCGGAACGTGAATTAAATAAAGATCTCTACGAAAGCAGATAATACTTACTTCCTCATATGAACTACGAAAGAAATTGGAAAACCAAAGATTGTCTTTACATTCCAATTTGAATAAGGAACTTAATTCCGTCATTAAATAAGAGATGGATGAATGTTTTGTTTGACAAAACATTGTTCTTTATTAATGAATGATTGGATTATTATAATCTAATTGATTGTCTCTATAGTAGAGATGATACGGTAGTGTTAAACTGTTTAGAACATAATGATGCTTAAAACCCAAAAGGTTGCAAGGTAGTGACTAATCCCAACTTAGTTGTGACACCTCTAAAAACATAAATTACCAGTTGGTCATAGATGGATGCTTTCGATCGTTAGATCCGGATCCAATGCCTTCTTTTTAAAATTGTATAGAGGAGAAATGTTCGAATCTTTATTCTTTTGGAAAGAAGAAAGAATCACAAAGTTATTGAGGTTAATTCACTTAGATGTTAGTGGAACTTGCCCACAACATAATACCACTCATGTTGTACGACATTCACCGAAGATTGCTCTCGGTTGGACTATCGTGTATTTTGAATAAACAAAAGTCCGAATACTTTACAAAAGGTTTCAAAGAATTCAAGAATGTAAGTTGATGAGTAAGATGTCTAAAGTATTTACCTCCTTAGATTTGATCCAAGGAAATATAACACTTTAGAAGAGTTTCCTTGATAGAAATCAAGGAAAGTAGCATCATAAGATAATGGATTTCTCCATTAGGAGAAGAACGAACTCGAATAAGATTTAGTTTGTTAGATGTTATCAATTACCCATATACAGGATATATACTTCTAAGACAATATGATTGTCAATTAGAAGATCTTCCAAAATTTTCATGACTCCATAGGATGTAATTGGAAAGAAAGACAAGTCTTAATCGTGTTACGATTTGGGGTTGTGTGCTAATAAGCAATATTTGTTTGAGAACAATCTTGTGGGATATCCTTAAATTAACCTTTGGACATCACTTCTATAAACCAACTGACAAATGTTGTTTGTTGGGTAGTTCATTGTAATCCTACACTAGGATTTGCCTAAGATAGGGCAAATGAACGAGAGATAGAACTCAAAGAATGGGTTCTTTGAGACACAAGATGATAACCAACAAATATAACAACCTAGTTCCTACACCACTAGCTCCAAGGAAGTCAAGAAGGATCTATAAACCATCTCAGTTGAATGGTTTGAACTTTATGACTATGTCATAGAGTTACACCTCTTAATTCGAAATAAATAAGAATGAAAATCCTTATGACTACATTGAGTGCATATACGACATATACTCAAGGAAATGGTATAGTACCATTTGACCCGAAATAATGAAACCTTTAAAGCTAATTGGTAGCTTAAGGTGACTACAATCAAAGAGATTGGTTAACTCGAAAGAAACCATCTTTGACGTAGTCTTGGTTTCTATTAATTCGATGATTGCTAACTACAACTAAACAGTGATTCAATGTTTGGACATAATATGGGTTTCCGAAACCATTACCAAGATAGTCTAGATAATATATGTCTAAAACTAAGAATCACAAGACCTGTAAGTTGTAAAGATCCATCCATCATGAATCTTAGCAAGCTAGTGGGAGCTGTAAGCGTCTTATGAGAGAAAGATCAAATCGTTTGATTTCTCATAAAGATGTAAATGAATCTTTTGTTTACTAGGTTTACAAAAGATTAGTGGGAGTTAATCAAATTCCTAAATTTGAACATATATATGATATATTAATTTTGGAATTGAAAGGAATTCTTCTTCGTTAAAGTTATGACTTTAAATGTTCTATAATGATAGAATGTATATGGGAGACATAGTCTATATACATGGGATGGAAATCTATAATGATAGATTTCAGGATATAATTTGATTATATCAATCCCTAATGATAGACAAAAGATGCTAGGAAGTTTCTCATGTGATGATAAATTTCAATCAGAGGGACAATTCTAGTAAGACTAGGAAGTTGCTCTTCACAAAGAGAACGTACCCCTTTGACTCCCAATGAATTAATGCGTAAATAGAAACCTTTATGCATACACAGAAAGGTGATTTATGTATTTCATATTATATGAAAATCGTTGATATGAGTTGTACCAAGATCGGTACAAGACTATATCAGTGCAAGCCCAGGATCAGAACCATGGCAACTGTCAAGTGAGTCCTTATGTATTTAAGAAATACTAAAGGATAGATTCCTCAAGAATGAGGAAGAATTAGAGTAATGCAATGGAATCGTAAAAGTATTTGATTATGAGTCTAATATCGTATCCATCACTGGATGTCTCTTCATTTTGAATGAAGAGATAATTGGATATCTCTTTATTATGACTAAAGAGATATTTGGGTGGAAACATTAAAAGTAATGACTTTAGTGTGTTCCATCATGAATGCAAAATATATCGCCATATAGAAGTTTACAACAATGTTGTTTGGATGGGAAAGTTCATTTATGAACTCTCCATTCGGTTCCAACCAAAAAGTGTCTCTAGTGTATCAACACTATGACACTAATGGGGCAATAGCTCAAGCCAGGGAATCGAGGTCTCATCAAGATCCAAACTCACATGAGAGACTGAACCACATGATTGAGAATCATGTATAATGGTGACGTTGTTATTCTCAAGGTTGCTTCTATGGATAACATATAGATATCCATTGTCTAGGCCTACTACTCAGCCATTTTTGAAATGACTACAGAAGAGGTACCATCACTGATGACCAAGCTGATTGGCTCTAGTGCAAGTGGGAGACTGTTGGAAATGTGCCCTAAAACCAATCATATGATGATACTTTATGGACATTTCACATATTAAACTAATCTAGTTTAACATAAAGGGCAAAGATTATTATTTTAAGCCGTCTCATATAAATGTTATATGCTTAAACGATAAGTGCAAGGAATATGTAATAGGCAGAATGTGATCTAAAGAAGTTAGATTTATGAGACCATTCTCTTTTGTATACATATCCCAAATGTTCCTGATCATAGGATTGCCAATTGGGCATTGACAGTCCGTCAATATCAGTACGTGCTATGTCTTCTCTTAGGGAGAGTGACTCGAATCGAGTCAATGGTGTGACTGACACCAAGACAAGTACGTAGGTGCTCAACAGAGAATGAGTCCACTGGACGCGATCAACGAGGAGTTCTCATACTCATATCACATGAGAACTCATGGTTGGGATAATGCAAAGTAGTCCTTTGACCTGAGGCATCATAGTTGTCTTGTGGTTAGGTCCTTGATCTTTGACTATGTCAAAGTTACATCGTCAGAGAGTGTCCACGGCATAGTTGGGGTTAAGCCACTTAGCCATGAAGGCAAATGAATGCGCAACAAGGGATCTTTAACCTTCGAACCGTTTGAGGGAGAATACTCTATGATATGATTAAGAATCTCTGGCCAGATTATGAATGAGATTTAGGAAGTCGTTCCAAATCACATTCAAGGTAATCATATAAGTAAATGAATCACATTGGATAGTAGGCACGAATAAACTATCAAACCAAACAATGTGGTCAAGAGTATTGTATTAGAGAAAGACCGTATTGCATTGTAATCCCAAACTGAACAGGTTCTCCAACCTCTTCTGATTAGCTTGGGTAGCCATGACATACTTGTAGGTATCACTCATGGCTTGTGGAAGCCCTAAAGATGTATAATCACTAAAGGGAGAATTGAAAGTAAGTTTCAATTCATAATCGATTAGTAAGAGTTCTAATCGCCCACTACCTCGCTAAAAGGAACCTAATGGATCGCACATCGGGTAAGGTAATGATTGAAGGATACAATGAAGATGAGTAAGGACAATTAAATAGTTTAATTGTTTATGGCAAGGATTAATTAATATGTTTGAACTCAAGTCAAGCACGCTATTCCACGTGATTGACGTGAGAACTTCCTACAACTTGATCTTGGGAAGGCCTTGGATCTATGAGACCAATGCCTAAAGTTCTACCGAGAAGGGGTGAAGGTGATACAAGGCGACACCAAGCCATTCACCAAAACGGAATCACACTTTGCAGACGCCAAGTTCTACATGGATGAAGAAATGGTGCCTGAAGCTCTTCCAAAAGAGATAAAGTCCATAGGCAAAGCCGTACCCAAAAAGAAGGAGTGACAAGCCGTGCCTAAAGAGCAAGAAGGGGAAGCCGTGCCATCTTCGAGCCTTCTAAGCCTGCATCAACCAAAGGGAGTGTGACGCCCTCAAAAGGGTCAAACACACCCATCTTCTGATACATCCCAATGTCAAGAAGAAAGAATGGGCAATCCCTATTCAAAACTAGAGCAAGCAAAGCTGACACACAGCTGCACAAAGACAATGTAAAGCTACTCAAGACAAATGTAGTGTTACCTCTAACACAACTAGGCGACGCTAAAGTTTCAAAACCAGCACAAGGTTTCGTAAAACCTACGCCAAAGAGGGCGGAACCAAGCTCTTTTTCAACCAAGAGCGTCGAAGAAGGTTTCGATCCAAATGCCTACAAACTCATGTCAAAGGTTGGGTATCATTTCGCCTCTTCTTCAAATCTTGGAAAGAAGAACGCAAACACTATCAACCACAAAGAACGTGAACTCACCGAGACTCAAAAGAAGTTGAATGAGCATGGTTACAGAGTTGACAACAACAAAGCTTGACTTAGCTTCACACCAAATACACCCGTGAAGATCTTAAGAAAAGCGAAGAATGCTAATGCTTAACACATCAGCGTGAGCACTGAACAAAATCAAGAGGAGCCTAAACCCACCCCTTGAACATCAGTCTTCGATCAACTGAACCATTCAAAACCTAGGGTTTTGGCACTTGATCGCATTGGTGGACAAGACCGAACCTCTGTCTTCAAAAGGCTTAACACGCCAACTGAAGGAAAATTTGTGAAAAACATGTTCATTTGAGCAACATCTATGGCATGCAATTAACAATTAAAGGCGGAATCATGCTTGTATGCACTCAAAACAAAACATTACCCATGAAATTCAAAGCCTAGTAGTTATGGTGAACCATGACTCAACTCAAATCTTAAAGAAAGGAGTTGAGAAACTTTTATACCTTTGAAGCACCTCTTTGCTTAGCAAAGGTTAATCACCCATGTGAGGGCCTTCTTTCCTTTGTCTCCTTGCTCCTTGGCTCCATGGATATGGATGGAAGAATTGATTCTCCAAAAGTCCCCAAGGTAGGAGACCTCTAATTTTCGACACCAAGGATGGGGAAGGAAGAAGATGAGTGACCTTGGAGGAGGAAGGATTGCTAGCTAATCCCCTCCAAGGGGGCCGGCCTCCTAGAGAGAAAGGGAGAGACATGTTCTCTCCAATTTTCTCCAAAAGAAACCCTAAATGAATTTTGGCTATAAAGTTCTTTATATAGTCACTTCACTTAAGTGACTAAAAGAACAAAACCCTATTTTTCATCACATGGCCGGCCTACCATAGGCATTGGGCTGTTTGGGCCCTTTTAAATCTCAAGTCATAAAAGTTGTCATACAACTTAAGTTAATGGGCTTGACATTCGAAGCCCATTGGGCCATGAGGCCCAAAACTAACCCGAGGCCTAAAACGAACTTATTCATTTGATTAATTAACATATTAATTAATCCTAGCCATAAATAATTAAACTATTTAATTATCCTTACTCATCTTCGTTATATCCTTCAATCATTACCTTACACGGTGTGCAATCCATTAGGTTCCTTTTAGCGAGGCAGTGGGCGATTAGAACTCTTACTAATCGATTGTGAATTGAAACTTACTTTCAATTCTCCCTTTAGTGATTATACATCTTCAGGGCTTCCACAAGCCATGAGTGACACCTAGCAGTATGTCATGGCTACCCAAGCTAATCAGAAGAGGTTGGAGAACCTATTCAGTTTGGGATTACAATGCAATACGGTCTTTCTCTAATACAATACTCTTGACCACATTGTTTGGTTTAATAGTTTATTCATGTCTACTATCCAATGTGATTCTCTTAATTATATGATTACCTTGAATGTGATTTGGAACGACTTCATAAATCTCATTCATACTCTGGCCAGAGATTCTTAATCATATCATAGAGTATTCTCCCTCAACGTTTGAAGGTTAGAGTTCCCTTGTTGCCCATTCACTTGCCTCCCTGGCTAAGTGGCTTAACCCCAACTATGCCGTGGACACCCTCTGACGGAGTGACTTTGACATAGTCAAAGATCAAGGACCTAACCCCAAGACAACTATGATGCCTCAGGTCAAATGACTACTTTGCATTATCCCAACTATGAGTTCTCATGTGACATGAGTATGAGAACTTCTCGTTGATCGTGTTCAGTTGACTCATTCTCTATTGAGCACCTACGTACTTGTCTTGGTGTCAGTCACACCATTGACTCGAGACCAGTCACTCTCCCTTAGAGAAGACATGACGTATCTTAACGGACTGTCAATGCCCGATTGGCAATCCTATGATCAGGAACTTTTAGGATGTGTATTCGAAAGAGAATGGTCTCATGAATCTAACTTCTTTAGATCACATTCTCCCTATTACATATTCCTTGGACTTATCGTTTAAGCATATAACATTTATATGAGACGGCTTAAAACAATAATCTTTGCCTTTTATATTAAACTAGATTAGTTTAACATGTGAAATGTCCATAAAGTATCATCATATGATTGGTTTTAGGGCACATTTCCAACACCAACACCCCCTAAAGCTCTGTTTTCGAAAGGTTGTCAAAACTCAAGAAACAAAGCAACATGGCTAGTTCTCCTCCACGACGGTCGGCCTTGGAAAGACTTGAATAAATCAAGGAGATTTCTAGAAAGAGGAAGACAACCTCGAAGGAAGAAAAGATCGACGGTCTAGCAGCAAAAAGATGATGTTTGAAGCTCGATTCCTTCAAGGATGAAACGCTAAGCAACCCTGGAGGTGGACACAAAAGGACCACTAAAGGTAAGGAGGCGCACCATCATCCACACCGGCCAATCTTCGCGCCAACAAGCCCAAGGGGACGACACTGAAGAGGAAGTCCAAGACGTCTTCCACATCGCAATCCAAGAGGACGAAGAAGACGAAGCCACCGAGAAAGATGTCACTACTGCGCCACCTCAACTGGAGGACCGGGGGTAAGCCACGGTCGATAACCTCAAGGAGCTCAACTTAGGCACAAGCGGGGAGCCAAAACCTATCTTCGTAAGCGCACTGCTAAGCACGGCCAAGGTCGAAGAGTACTACCAACTGCTCTTGGAGTACAAAGATGTCTTTTCTTGGACTTACAAAGAAATACTTGGCCTTGACCCTACCATTGTTTTGCATTGCCTTGCAGTCAAGCCCGGAACGTGACCGATAAAGCAAACTCAAAGACGCTACCGATCCGAGCTCATCCCATAAATTGAGGCCGAGATTGACAAGCTGATCAATGCAGGCTTCATTCAAGAGGTGCAATATCCTAAATGGATCTCCAACATCGTCATTATCCTTAAGAAATCTAGACAAATACGTATTTGCGTGGACTTCTGAGACCTCAACGATGTTTGCCCGAATGATGACTTTCCCTTGCCACTGGTCATGGGGACACAACCATGACTTCGAAATCATGGTGGACACAACCACTGGCTATGGGGGACTATCATTCATGGAAGGCTCCTCTGGGTACAATCAAATCCGCATGGCTCCCGAAGATGAGGAATTAACAACCTTCCACACTCCAAAAGGTATCTACTGCTACAAGGTAATGCCCTTTGGCTTGAAGAAGGCTAGAGCTACATATGAACGCGCAATGTAGAAGATATTCCACAACATGCTACACAAAAATGTAGAATGTTACGTAGACGATGTAGTTGTCAAGACCAAGACAAGATCTGATCACTTGAAGGATTTACGAATGGTGTTCAACAAACTACGGCACTACAACCTCAAAATGAACCCGTTGAAGTGTGCATTTCGCGTCACTTCTAGGAAATTGCTCGGCTTCATAGTCAAGCACTGTGGCATTGAAATAGACCAATCAAAGATCAAGGCTATTCAAGGCATGTCTGAGCCAAGAAATCTATACGAGCTGAAAAGTCTACAAGGACGACTAGCCTTCATCAGGCGCTTCATCGCCAACCTTGCTGGACACGGTCAACCTTTCAGTCGATTCATGAAGAAAAACGCTTTATTCATATGGGATGACGCCTGCCATAATGCCTTTGCAAGCATAAAAAGGTATATGGCAAGCCCACCTATCTTAGGGTCACCCGTGCCTGGAAAGCCGCTCATCCTATACATTGCTGGACATGAAGGTTCCATTGGAGCACTTTTGGCACAAGAAAATGAAGGCCAAAATGAAAGAGCACTCTACTACCTAAGTAGAACCCTCACTGGTGCCGAGCTCAACTACTAGCCAATCGAGAAGATGTGCCTTGCCTTAGTCTTTGCCATCCAAAAGCCTAGACACTACATGCATGCTTACACCATCCACTTGGTTGCCAAAGCTGACTCGGTCAAATACGTTATGTCCAAGCCAGTTTTGACAGGGCGACTAGTGAATTGGGCGTTGCTTCTCAATCAATACGAGATCATCTACATTCCAGCTAAAGCCGTCAAGGGACAAACGCTAGCAGAATTCCTTGCTGATCATCCAATCCCAGCCGATTGGAAAATCTCAGACGACCTGCCTGATGAGGAGGTGTTCTATGTCGACATCTTCCCAACATGGGCTATGTTCTTCAACAGATCTGCACGAGCAGACGGAGCGGGGGCATGAGTAGTATTCATGTCACCACAAAGACAAATACTACCTTATTCCTTCCAATTAAGCGAGCTGTGCTCTAAAACCGTTGCTGAGTACCAAGTGTTGATCATTAAACTCCAAATGGCAATCAACATGGAAAACACAACGCTAGAAGTGTATGACGACTCCAAGCTCATAATCAATCAACTCTTGACTCAATATGAAGTGAGGAAAGATGATCTCGTCCCATACTTCTGGCTAGCAACTCAACTGCTACAGAAATTTGAGTCTGTGACGCTAGAACATGTGCCAAGAAAAGAAAATTGAATGGCGGACGCTCCCGTTAACTTAGCCTCAAGTATGGTGCTAGGAGAAGATGAAGTTGCAGACGTGCTAGTTTACCAAAGATGGGTGATCCCGCTGGTCGCTGAAATGCTACTGGATGATACAAACGTCATCTCAGTACTTCCAGTCAACACTGAATAGTGGACACAGGCGTTGATCGACTATTTGAAGCATGGAAAGCTTCCGTATGATCCTAGACACCGTTCTGTAATACGTCGACGAGCACCTTGCTTCCTCTACTACAAAGAAACACTCTACTGATGCTCTTTTGAAGGAGTACTTCTAAGATACCTAGGTGAGGAAGAAGCTAATCAAGCCATGGAAGAAGCACACTCAGGCGTATGCAGAGCGCATCAGCCTGGACCAAAGCTACACTTCCAGCTCGAAAGGATGGGCTACTACTGGCTAAGCATGGTGAAGGATTCCCTAGAATACGCCAAAAGGTGCCAAGCCTACCAATTCCACGCCAACTTCATACATCAACCACATGAGCCCTTACACCCTATAGTTGCCTCATGGCCGTTTAATGCATGGGGATTAGACGTCGTAGTACCAATCACACCAAAATCATCTGCAGAAAAAGCTTACATCCTAGTTGCAACAGATTACTTCTCCAAGAAGGCTGAAGCCGTACCCCTAAGGGAAGTCAAGAACGAAACTGTCATCCGTTTCATCAAGGAGCATATCATCCATCGATATGGTGTGCCTCGCTACATCATCACTGACAACAAAAAATAGTTCTCCAACCGACTCATGAACGAGCTCTATCAAAAATACAAGTTCAAGCAGCACAAGTCTTCCATGTATCATGCTCCGGCCAACGATCTTGCAGAGGCATTCAACAAAACGTTGTGCAACCTCCTCAAAAAGGTGAACGGCCGAACAAAGAGAGACTGGCATGAAAGAATAAACGAAGCACTTTGGGTATATAGGACGACACATAGGACTCCTACCCAAGCTACGCCTTATTCTCTTGTATATAGCGTGGAAGTTGTTCTGCTGCTCGAAAGTCAAATCCCCTCACTAAGTATGGCTATACAAGAAGGCTTGACTGAAGAGGAAAACGCAAAGCTACGACTTCGAGAGTTGGAAGTACTCGACGAAAGGAGGCTCGAAGCTCAAGAACACTTGGAATGTTACCAAGCACGGCTATCCACGGCATTCAACAAGAAAGTCCGCCTAAGGTCTTTCCAAACTGGAGATCTTGTCTTGGCATTACAAAGGCACATCATCACAACTCATAAAACAAAAAGCAAGTTCACATCAAAGTGGGATGGACCTTACGTAATACAAGGGGTCTACACCAACGGTGCCTACCTAATCATGGCAGAAGACTGCTTGAAGATTGGCCCGATGAATGACAGATTCTTGAAAGACATATTCATGAGCCTAAACTGCACACGGCGCAAAGCTCTTTGCCTACACGAGCCTAAACTGCACACGGCACAAAGCTTCTGGCCCGCAAGAGCATAAACTGTGTACGGCAAAACAAAAACAAAAAATCACCATCAAGATCGCCAAAACCCATCATTCCCTTGAAGTACGTCATGACTTGATCCCTCCTCAACGAAGGGTACGTAGGCAACTTGAAACTTCAAAAACTTCAAGTACAATCACATCATCAACCAAAAAAAAAAAAAAAACAACACCTTGAAGAATAAAGAACAAATTAAAAAATGTGAATACTTTATTTCTTTAAAGGAAGAATTTGGCTACAAAGCCTTATTACAAAATGAGCAAAAACAAAGAAGGCTTCAAGCGAAAAAATGGAAGACACTACTGAAGAGCTATGTCCCTAAAACTACGACGATGTTCTTCAAGCAAGCCTTCCAAAGTCTTCAAAATCTCTACATCGGTGGGAGACAAGGTAGGCACTTCCATGGCCGCACCTCTCCCTTGCTCTAGGCATAAAATTTCCTCTTGATGCTGAGAAAGTGTAGCTTCCTGCTCCGAGAGAACTCCTTGAAGTCATGATGCTTCAGCTTCCAATTGCCCTTGCTCTCGTGCCAACGCTTCTAGACGTGCCTGGACCAAAGTTAAAGAGGTCCCTGTAGCTTGATAACATTCCAAAACAACTTACTGAGAAGATCGAACTCGGGCAATTGATAAGTCTATTACCGCAAGTTGTTGAGCTCTAATCTCTGGACTCAATTTCGTCAAGGAAATAACATGCAAGGAAGAATACTCAGTTGAGGTAGCCATAAGTTTGCCAAACTTGACTCTCAAGAGCGAGGAATCAACGTTAAGATTGTCAATCACAGAAACAAGTTTCGACAAGTCCTCCTCGAGCAAAGCAAGGTCCTCCAACGGGCACTTGGAAATCATTTTCTCAATATTGCTCTTAAGATCCATGGCCGCGCGAAGCTTCTTGCGATGGATAAATTGCTTAGTGCCAGTAAGGTTTGGCCCTCTTAGAGAGAACTCAGAGCTAGCAGGCAAAGGTGTCGGACGCATGACGAGCTCTTGCATACTTTCACTTACACATGGCAAGCTTGGGTAACTTGGCAGATTTGGAACAAGCTCTGCAACAGGCGGATCCCCAATATCCTCATTTGTAGGTAAATTGCCTCCAAATAACATCTCCATATAAGAATGAACGCCCATGTTTTGCCGAGTCAAATTGAGGAAGCCTAAACACTTTCTTCCCCTTATGATGAAAATTGACATCGTTGTCACCCAAAGCACCTTTATGCAGTCGCTTGTTCAAAATTTGTTGACACTACCGCAGAACAAGCTCATCTTCGTGCAAATCAACTTCATCACCCACCTCTTCAAAAGCACCCAGACATTGAGAAGACAAGCACGAGCGTTGAGGAGCTAAAGCCGCTAGTCCATATCGAAAGGCGCTAGCTGCGTAGAAACTGCAGAACAACCCTCTCTTGGTGCATCATTGCGTGAATGAGAAGAATTAGTGCCACTTGCCATCCCCAAGTCTTCACAATGTACCTTTAACCACCAATCTACATAGGCACGGGTCATTAGATTGCTCTTAAACTCGTCCTTGGCTAGAAGGATGATGGAAGAATTTGTGCATGAATGAGTACAAGACTCCCAATGCATATACATGGCTTGCAAGGATTCCAGCTGTGTGTTTTCCTTCAGCTTGCTTGGCACATTTTGGACAAAACCAAATTGCCTGCTGAAACTGTGAAGACTATACGGTTGAACAATACATCAGTCTCCTTGCCGCAAAGAAACATACCCCAAGCGAAGGCTCGTAAGATAAGACAAGTCGAGGAATGAAGGTGAAATCATCTATGAGGCATCACTGCGCCGAAGGTTCAGTCTTAAACCTTCACAGCTTCGAAACAACACTTGCGCTTGCAAATCATCAAGGCTCTTTGCAGAAAGCACGCCGGAGTACTTTGTCATCAAAGGCCCCAGCTTGACTGAAGTTGGTGAAGAAGGTCCTAACTTGTCTAAAGTCGACAAAGAAAAATGAGTGCAAAAGGTACTCACCCAACCAACCGTACACATAGTGGTAGGGAAGTAACACAGCACGATCTTCGGTGCTCGTTGAGTTCGAAACAACACTCAAGCCATTGTAAATATTAGCTAAAATCAGAATAGCAAGGCTAAAAGATTTGTTTACAGCCATCTTGCTAACAACTTTGAAGACTCTGGGATAGATAAAGTTGACGCGCCTTTGGGGAAAACAAACTTACAAAGCCAACATGCTAAGAAAACGGCTAGGTAAGATTCTTCCAAGTGCTCTAACGCTACGCCAAGATTCTCAAATGCTTTAAACTCGGCAGGGGTACAGCACCCAGCTGGACCAATGACACCTGATGGATCCGAGTCTCACTTCGGCTTGGTTGTCTTATTGTGGCCACTTTTCTTCAAAGGCCTCTTGTACTTTATCGCAACCCAATACCAAAATCAGATCCTTGAAGAAATCTTCACGCCTGACTTAACCTGAGTCTCCTCGGAAAGCTTCTGGTATACCCAAAACAAATAACGACAACTCGTAGGCAATCCTCAGCTGTTGCAATGAGAAAACTCCTCCACCCTAGGAACATCCTCGTCGTAAAATTTTCCTTGGATCGGCAAGCCTCCTATCTTGTAGAGATCCCAAAGTGAAATTGACATCTCCCCTTGAGCCGTGTGAAGTGTGTTGTCACTGAACACCAATGCTTAAAGAAGGCACAAAGGACGGAAGGATGGCGATCATAACTGAACAAAGATGCATCCACAGCATGATAAAGGCCCACGTTGGTAAGCACATCTTTGGAGTGGCTCAAGACATCTTCAAGCCACTCCTAGTAAAACTCAACAAATGTAGCTTTTCCAATAGTTGACAAGGTGCCGCTCCAAGTCATGGCTCCGCTACGGATGCAATCGCCATGAAGCTCAAACGAAGCCGATGAATTGTCGTAAACATGATGCGAAGGATTCAAATTAAGAATCCTTGATGTACATGCCTTCTTCTTCAGAATTGGTTGACTAAAATACATCACCTCCCATGACACTTCAAAAGACCACAACTTGATATGCATTAAGTTGTCTTTTGCATGAAGAACAAGTGCCGTAGGGCTAGTCAACGGTGCGCAAAGCTTCAATGTCGTCCCCCTATCTTACGAATCGCCTTCCTTCGCAAGAATGGTGATGGTATTATTCTTCAAGCACTTGAAAAATACCATGACTGCACCAAAATAAACAAAGCAACATAAGAACAAAAGTGGGGCGGCAAAGAAAGAAAAATTGTTTCACTAAAGCAAAAGACATGTGAGACAAACCTCGTGAACGTTGGAAAACTGACGATGACAAAATCAGCATTGAAGCTTGATTAATCACGGCAAAGAGGGCAGTTACAAGATGGTCCTTCAAGGAACACTACAGTAGCAAAGAAAACCAAATCACCATGTAATCACACTACGCAACCCTACAACGATTACGCAAGCAGTTTCTTGCACTGCACGGCAGCGTCACCACCAAGGAAAACTGTGACCAAAAGGCACTACACAGCATAAACTCAGTGCAGTCTTTTGCACAGCCCTACACGGTAAAAGTGTTGCACTAGAACAAGCTTCAAGCAACTACAACTCGCACCAAACAGCAGCAAAAAAGGGCACGGCAGCAACAGCAACAGATGTGCACGGCAACGTCACTACTAAGGGAATACTGTGACCAAAAGGCACTGCACAACATAAACAAGCTACAATCTTTTGCACTGCCCCATGTGGTAAAGAATGACGCACTGCAACAAGCTCCGAGCAGCAGGAACAAGCAAAACCTACGGCAAAAGCTCCATGCAAGCCCACGGCAAGAATTGGGTGTTGTGAAAAAAAAAACACACCCAATTGTCCTATAAATAGGGGTCAATTGCTTCCTAATGCTATAAGGGAAATACATACCCAACTAATAGAAGAAAAATCAAAACAAGGAATCACATTCCAACCAAAAGAAGGAAGCAAATTCCAAAAAAAGGCAAGTTTCAGCCAATCTGCGCAAGCAGGACGTTTTTGGTGATAATTCAACTTTCCAAAGGAGTTTGATGTAAGGCCAATTGGAGAAGGAAGCTAAGTGGTTGAGGATCATTGTATCCAATCATAATTTTCCCTAACGCCAAACATTCCAGTTTTCAAAGTTATTCCATGTAGAAGTTGTTTTCCTGTCAGGATTGCGCAGCTGTAGGAAAATGAAAAGTTCAAGGCTTTCACAGTTTTTCCTAGTGGCATGCGATATATCCCTGAAAAGATTAAGGGATAAGGCTACGTTTACCATATTTTTACAGAATTTTCCAGAAGAGAAATCAACCTCAAACTAGGCGTGCAAGTCAGATGACATGTTTCCAAAAAAAAAAAAGGAAAGGAAAAATACCTCCTTGCCATGGGGAATCAAAAGAAAAAAAATACCCCTCCTTGCTATAGGAAATCAAAAGGGGAAAGAAAAACTCCTTTCTTGCCATGGGAATAAAAAAGAGGAAAGAAAGTTGTCCTTCTTGCCATGGAAATCAAAACAAGAAACAAACAAATATCCTCTTTGATGTGGGGAATCAAAAGGGGAAAGGACAAAACACCTTCCTTGCTGCAGGAAATCAAAAGGGGAAACAACAAAGACACCTCCTTGCCTTGGGAAAAGAAAAAAAAAAAAGGAAAGTGAAAAAAATGCACATCCTACTTACCTTTCCAAAACCTTGAAGGAAGTCACAAAAGCTTTCCAACACTTTGAAGGAAGTCATTCTCGTTACCAAAATTGAAGAGGATTCCAACCACAAGGAAAAACATTTGTTTCCTACACCCACAAGGAAAAGAAAATCAAGTCCCAAAATACACTAAATGTATTTTGCCAAAGATTATGGGAAATCAAATACGCACAATAAGTATGTGCCGATTCATCCATTTTCAAAATTTCTTTCAAGATCAAGCCTCTACGGCCCTTGAAAAAGAAAAGAAAATTTTCATTTCATTTAAGATCAAGCCTCTACAGCCCTTGAAGAAAATTTTCGTTTAATTCAAGATTAAGCCTCAACGGCACTTGAAGAAATATTCCGTTCAAGAAATACACATCAACGGCCCTTGACGAAATTCATCACTTTAATTCAAGACCAAGCCTCTACGGCCCTTTAAAATAATTTTCGTTTAATTCAAGACCAAGGCTTAACGGCACTTGAAGAAATATTCTGTTCAAGAAATACGCCTCAACGGCCCTTGACTAAATTCATCACTTCAATTCAAAACCAAGCCTCTACGGCCCTTGAAGAAAATTTTCGTTTAATTTAAGACCAACCCTCAACTGTCCTTGAAGAAATGTTTCATTCAACAAATACGCCTCAACGGCCCTTGACGAAATTCATCACTTCAATTCAAGACCAAGCCTCAACAGTGCTTGAAGAAATGTTTTGTTCAAGAAATACGCCTCAATGGCCTTTGACGAAATTCATCATGTCAACTCAAGAAATACGCCTCTACGGCCCTGGAAGAAGCAAACTAATTCAAGATCAAGTCTTGACGACCCTTGAGTTAGAACATTCACATTGCAGGACTTCAAAACACGTTCCCTACATGTGACAAGCACATGCCTACAACGCGCCGTGAAGTGGGGGCATTTGTAGACATGTAAATTTTGTTGCATACAAATGATGCATCACAAAGCTCCACATGGCATATGACTCGTCACAAATGGACAAGTAATCAATGACATGTGGCATAAATCAAGCAATGGAAGTATAAAACATTCCCAAAATTCGGCTCAAGGGAGAAAACTCCCTTAAATTCAGCAAAAGGGTCTAAAGTGATCCTAAAACCGGAAAGAAAGCTAAGGCATCTTCACAAAACAAGCAAGAATTGAAGATTGTTCACAAAATAGGCAATAAAGCCTCTAAATTTCGGCCAACGGAGTAAAGGTGGCTGAAATTAAGACACAAAATATGCCTAAATTATCCCATGGATGAATTAAGACACAAATCAAAGCTAAATCCATCCAAAGGCAAGCTTTGAGAAGTCTATAAATACAAGTTCCTCCCACAAGCATAGGGTCGAAAATTACACATTGAGAAGAACCTCTGCCAAATCTTTGAAGACTAATACGCTGCCAAAGCTCTCTTTGAAGAACGCACAACCAAAGCTGAAGCTTTATGTCGACCAAAGCCGAAGCACTCCTTGAAAATCAACAAGCACTCGTGCCGATTCCTTCAAGACTTTGTTGCAAGCTCAAAACTTGTAACGACGTTCGTTTCAAGATCAAGTCACCAAGACCCTTGAATCAACGAAGTTTTACATCAACATCACCTTTGTCGTAGCCCTAAACCTAAGGTAAAGATCATCCACACATTGTTTCAAAGCTCAAAACTTGAAGCAATCGTTCAATCGGTCTTTCGAGATCAAGTCATCATGACCCTTGGATCAACAACCTACGCATCTACATCAAATTTGAAGACTAAATCAGAGGAACATTGTAAACAGAGATTGTAACCTACAAATTCATCAATACAAATCTACTTTGTACACGTGTTCTCGTTTAATTCGTTACGGTATTTTTGTGTTTACACCCACCCCTTGATAGCTTGAAACTCAGGACTCAGAAAATTATTCTTGAACTACTCTTTAAAGAGATCCTAAGTCCAAACCTCATTAACCTGAATGTTGTGGCACTCTGTCTTCCACCAATTCTTAGCGCTCTCGACCATGAATAAAGTCGCTGTGCTCACTCTCTGGTCCACCATACATCTCATGACTTCAATGACATCATCTATATGCTTCAACCAAGATTCAACTTCTTCCCCGGCTCCACGACCATCGAGAGGGTAGGCACCATGACTGACAACAATTTCCGCCTGAGTACGACCACGATTCGCATTAGGAATCAATTGGGCTAATGCCTCAGTTAGCTGTTGTAATCCCGGAATAAGAGTATGTTCATGCTTAGGTGGCATAATTTTGTCAAGTAGACATTCAATAATTAGCACATTTACTGGCATTATACGATGCGAATGATATTTCCCCTAACCATGCTTTGATACCAAACTAACACACCCTTACCCCAATAACACAAGTTACGAGGCTGTGATGTGCTGGCCGACACTAAATTGACCATATAACCCCATCGTGAGATGACATGATGTCACGCCCTAATTTTTTTTAAGAGCATGAATAAAAAGGGTAATTTAAATGTAATAATAGGTGACTGTATTGAACGAAAACATTTCATTAAACAAAGTAATTTACATTGTAATGATAATTTACATAGTCATTACAAATAAAAGAAACGACAACAGCTCCTCAAAAAGTTTAAAACTATTTACAAGCAGTGTCTTTCTTCCAAGTCAGCCACTAGATTTCTGTCTCAGCTCCTATAACACAATTAATACAAGGTGATCTAAAAGCTAAGTAGGGGCCCAATGTCTTATGTGATTAATGTTATTAGTGTTTTATGAGTAATGTAATGAATATATTTCTTTTCTACCCAACCCGTTAATCTATATATTAAAACAAACAGACCTACATGTCCCATATCATGCATTTTACTACTGTGGTCCCAAGTGCTTTAATATATAAAATAACCCCCATAAAATATCTCGAGTTCATAAACCCCTTTTGCTAGTCATCTTATCTAATTCATTGATATTAAAACAAACAGACCTACATGTCCCTAACCATGCATTTTACCATTGTTGTCTCGAGTGCTTTAATATATAAAATAACCCCTATAAAATATCCCGAGTTCATAAACTGCTTTTGCTAGTCATCTTATCTAATTCATTGATCTCCAACCCAAATCACCCATATTGACGATTTATCCCGCCAATACCCTATTCTAATGTGCAAACCATGCTCGCCTGGAACTGGTTTCACAATGAATAGATTCAACTACACAAAAGCTAATTTCCACATTTCCCATAACCCAAGTAACTCCTTTACTTCGTTGACAAATGATAATGATTATGCTAGTATATAATATACCATATTTATAATATAGGGAAATACCCCAAAATGGGACAATTTCTTAATCATGGGACAACAATAGGACAAACAGGCCACGCACAAGCCATGCACACCATGCACAAAATCAAAATTACTAAAATTCCCACATATAAATACTAAAAACCCTCAACCCTTTGTATCACTGTTCTCATTTGGTAGCGAGGATGCTGAGAGAGCTCTGTGAGTTCTGGGTTTTTAGGCGAAGCTCAGATCTCTGAGCTTCGATTTTGAACTTGAGGGAAGTCGAGAGTGAAGCTTCCAAGTGAGGGTTTCTCGTTTGCATCAATGTTCCCTCCTTAAAGATATGATTTTTGTACCAAATTTTGCATTTTAGCCGGAAAGTAGATTTTTGTACTAAATTTTGCATTTTGGCCGGAAAGTTCCATTCTTGGACCAGTGAAGCTTCGGTAGCCATATTTCCACTGCCATCAGGTTCGTCTTTGTCCCTCTCATTTATTTCTCTCCCTAAGTCGGTCATTGTCTCCATTTCTGCAACTAATTACTTGTTTATTCAATTAGGTTTTTTGGATTTGCAGAAATGGGAAGTCGAACAAAAGAGGGATGGCGAAAAGAGGGCTTGAAATGTGTTCTGGAAATCTTTATTTTTTTATTGGTTTTGTTATTTTAGATTTCTGGGTTTCAATTGAAAGGATTTTTAGTATTTGCGCAAACAGGTTAAAATCACACAAAATACTTGCAAGAGAACAAGGTAGTTGTAGTAAAAATGCTCATGCAAGGTCGTTCCCATAGGGATTATTTAAAACAATTTATTCAAAACCAAAATCATAGTTAATTATTTGAAAACAAAGATTTGAAAAGGTTGATTTTAAATTTAAAAGTAATAAAAACGAATTTACTAAAAGTAATTTGAAAAAACAACTAGTAACCAATTAAGAAGAAATCTGATAAAAAAGAAAAGGTTTTGAGAAATAAATTTGGAAAAGCACTAGGGTTCCACCATCCCCTTAACAATCCTATGTAGATTTACTAATTACTTATGAATTACCCATGCAACTTTGAAGGTTAGGTTTTCCTAATGCATATTCTACTCGTGGTATTCAAGCTAGAACATATATCAAACATGCAATCCGTCTGTGGTATTCAAATCAAATATAAACGTGCATGACTCATTACGCTTTGTGAAAACCCTTTGAAAAACCATACAACCCCTAAGACGTGGCATTCGCCCTAGGTGAAATTACAACTGTCAATCACAAGAAGCAATACTCAATCCTCCGAAGGTATTCTGATCGAATTCCATCCAATTACTTATCTAAACATCTTAATGGTCGCGAATCATTAAGACACAAAGACAGTTTAAACATAGTGATTAATAATTCAAAGTATGCGTGCATAATATCATAAGCAATTAAATAAAAACTACATATTCATGATTCAAATAAAGTTAGTTATGCATATTCATAATTCAAATCAAAAGAGTTTTATTAAACTAGAAAAAGAATGAAAACACCTTGTAGAATAAAGGCTGAAAATCTGTAAGCTTTAGCCAAATTCCTCTCTCCAATATTGCGTAAAGAAGAAGGCCACAATGGCGTATTTATACTACCTAGAAAATCCAATCCTTCCTAGAAAAGGACTTAGAATAAAACTAAAAAACCAAATAAAACTAGGAAACCAAATAAATTAAAATAAATTAGGAAACATAATCCTAAATTGGCCCAAAATTTGCACAGCCACGTTTTGGACCCATATTTGCTCCAAAACCAGCCCAACATAGCTAGAATTAAAGCTTGGACTATTCTAAACACTTCTCCAGAAGGCCACAAACCCATCAGAGGTCATTTTGGGCTCTAAAAATCGCAATTAAGCCCCAAAAGGTCACTTTCCAACACCGCGCACTACTTCTTTATTTCACCTCTAGAAAATAACTGCTTGGTGGAAAAATTAGATATTTTGATAGAATCAAGCTAAGCAACTCATGAACGTCTTCCCTGAACCACTTTAAAATTCGTCCGTTTGGCCATGTTTTGCTTCAGGAGAAGTTGAATGTCCTATATTGAAAATATAAAGCAAAGCATCAAAATTCTACCAAAACATACTAAGAATAGGGTAATATATATAATATAATATTGACTCATCATCAATCTTAGAGTTTTGCGTTTTAATTCATGCTTAATATTTGTTAATTTTGTTATGAACTTGCAAATGTTTGTGAATTCGATCTCGAATTGGTGTTTGTTTTAAGAAAGTTGTGAATTACAAGTTGTTTATACCATACTTGACCAATCCCAAAACTACCAAGCACCGGTTAACTTCCAATCCCAAAACTACCAAGCACCGGTTAACTTCATACTTCAAGGACCCACTGAAGAGTTCATGTTGAGGCACCCCTGCCAAAACACAAGAGTTTCCCTCCACCCAGAAGGTCAATCACAATACGACACTTGTCAATGTCAGAATAAAGCTCCTAGAGTCCCACATCGACAGTGGACGAAAGTTGGAGACTCTCTTCAACTATAAAAGAAGATCATTCTCCAACAATGAAGGAAAAATGTCATTATTGCACTTAAACGAGTCATTAGAACTCATTAATGATGATTATGCTTGAACCTATGTATTTGTGTAAACCCTTCACTATTAATGAGAACTCTTCTACTCTGTGGATGTAGCCCAACTTAGGGTGAACCACGTACATCTTGTGTTTGTTTCCCTATCTCTATCTCTTTACATATTTATCCTCACTAGTGACCCGAGCAACCGAGCGAAGGTCACAAACTTGATACTTTACGTTGTTCTAAAGTCTTCATTGATTTTGTGCATCAACATTTGGCGTCGTCTATAGGAATGACATTTATTCCTACTTTTACCAGCTTCGCCAAGCTGGTTTCCATTGTTCATACACTTTCTTTTGATCAGGTATCCCTCTCCAACATGGGGAGCGAAAGAAGCCAAAGCACGCAGAACGACACCCTCATCGTGCCTAGTGTGAAACATCGAATGAAGGAAAGAAAGAAGTTTTCTCTTCAAGCTAAGGTCAAAGAGCTTGAAGCTCAAAACAACAAAATAATGATTAGGAATGAGATCTCCAAGAACAGTATAAGAAACTCTTTGAGATGCTTTATGAGGCTAGACAGACTCAGTTCCATGAGCCCTTCACCCCCGTGACTATAGATCACCACATGGCTACCCTCAAGCGCGAAGGTTCACATGTCTTCAACATGGGCGCTCTTAATGAAAAACGATATTCTCTCCAAGATATTGATCAATATGAGACTTCTCTCAACCTAGCTGTTTCAAATCAAAGCAAGAGAAGTGGAGGAAAACATCCTTTTGCGAAAGGAATGGAAGGGAGCTGTTTACCGTGACTATCAAGACTTCTTAAGGCAGTGTCAACAAAAACCTATCCACATAGGCTCAATGATCAATGACCTAATGATCATCGAAGGACTTGTTCCCTTGCCACAACGTAGGCCAGCCCTCATTCCAGGAAAGGAACGACAAGCCTTGGAGGAACAAGAAGGTGTAGGAGACTCGGAGGATTTTCAATAGGCACGTCCCAGAAATGAGTATGGTGAATCCAGAGATAGGCCACATGACTTTGACCAAACTTCCCTACTTCCAAAGAATGAAGGAAACTTACGAAGAAGCGTTCTAATGGTGCTTGACTCCACTCAAGACCAGACCCCCTTATCTTACAGCTCCTTGAATAATGAACAGGCTGAAGGTCGAGCGTCAGGCTAAAATACCTGACTAGAATTAGCCAAGGCTAGGCCCTCTAACAAGGAGGATCATTTGCACCCTTCTACAAGGAAAAACTAAATATAAGCTTGGCTTACAATCGTATACTGGGATGGAAGATCCAATTAAGCATATCCACGTCTTTGAACCCACCATGGCATACCGAAAACACAATGATGAGGAACGATGTCTTATATTCCCCTCAACTTTCTCTGGTGAAGCTCTCAATTGGTATTGTCATCTTCAACCGAATACTGTGGATTCCTTCACTGAGCTAAGAGACTCTCTGTGGCTCAACACATCTTCTAAGCTGATTGCTTACACTCCGCTGATGAGTTATACATTATTCGTCGGAAGTCAGACAAGTCATTGAGTGAATATGTTAGTTGCTTTAGTCTCATTGCGCTGAGGCAGATGATAAAACAACACTCAGAGCCTTCACGGTAGGCATGCGTGAATGCTTCTTCAAGTACATGATCAATGTTAAGACTTTGAAGACTTACTCTGAGGTGATGATACAAGCTTACAATCATGCCTTTGCCGAGGCAAAAACATACCAAGGGAACCCTTATATGATTAACCCCTATCAACAAGTAAGGAGTGGAAGTCAAGTTCTACCAAGTGAGAAGGTTTTGGCCATCCAGACACCCATTGCATCCTCTCCTGCCTCACTTAGCTGCTTGCTCAAGAGTGTGGAAGCAAAATTGTATTATATGGTTCAACAAATACAACACGTAGATTATCTTCTACACTCTTGCTCAAGAGTGTGGAAGTAAAATCGTATTATATGGTTCAACAAACCTTCAACAACTACCACATGTAGATTGTCTTCTACACTCTTGCTCAAGAGTTAGGAAGCAAAATCGTATTATATGGTTCAACAAACCTCCAACAACTACAACATGTAGATTGCCTTCCACACTCTTGCTCAAGAGTGTCAAAGCAAAATCTATTTATATGTTCCCTCCGAACTTTCAACTACTACAACATGTAGATTGCCTTCCACATTCTTGCTCGAGAGTGTGGAAGCAAAATCTATTTACGTGGTCTCTTCCACATTTTTTACTAGTTAAAAATAAAAAATAAAAAAATCTGCCAAAAAAAAAGTCTGCCAAAAAAAAATTATGCAAAAAAAATCCGAAATTAATTAATTAATAATTATTTCGACAATTATTAATTATTTAATTAATTGTTAATTATTAATTGTTAATTATTTAACTAATTGTTAATTATTAATTAAGAAATTAATTAATTATTAAATATGACATGTTGAGAAGGCCAACAAAGCTTCAACACATAGGAGATAACTTCAACATGTAGATTGCCTTCAACACTCTTGCTCAAGAGTGTAGAAGCAAAATCAATTTATGGAGTCCTATAAAATGCTTCCCACACTTTGAAGGGCAGAGCTTCCCACACCCTTGAAGGGAGGGAGCTTCCCACACTTTGAGGTAAGGAAGCTTCCCACACTTTGAAGGGTAGAGCTTCCCACACCCTTGAAGAGAGGGAGCTTCCCACATTTTGAGGGAAGGAAGTTTCCCACACTTTGAAGGGAGGAAGCTTCCCACACTTTGAAGGGTTGAGCTTCCCACACCCTTGAAGGGAAAAAGCCTTCACACACTTTGCGGGATGAAGCCTTCACACACTTTGCAGGAGGAAGCCTCCCACAATGTGAAAGGAGGAAGCTTCACACTTTGCCTAACTACAAAAATTCAAAAAGCCTTCCACACTCTTGCTCAAGAGTGTGGAAGCAAAATCTATTTATGTGGTTCAAAAAAGTTTCCACCGAAAGCTTCAACAAAAAATTCAAAAAGCCTTCCACACTCTTGTGGAAGCAAAATCTATTTATGTGGTTCAAAAAAGCTTCAACCAAAAAGCTTCACCTACAAAACTTCACCTACAAGGCCTCGACCAAAAAGCTTTACTGACAAAGCTTTAACCAAAAAGCTTCACCCACAAAGCTTCACCTACAAAGTTTGAACCAAAAAGCTTCACCAACAAAGCTTCAACCAAAAAGCCTCACCTACAAAGCTTCAACCAAAAAGCCTTACCTACAAAGTTCAACCAAAAAGCTTCACCTACAAAACTTCAACCACTCAAGCTATGTGCCCAAAGGAAAAAGCTTCAACCATTCAAGGTATGTACACAAAGGAAAAGGTTTCAACCACATTTTCTTTTCTCACCAAAAAGAAAGAAGGAATTGGGCTTAAGAAAAAATATATATACTCTGGTTACATTCAAAAAAAAAAAAAAAAGAAAAAAAAAAGAGGAGAGAATTTTTGAAGTCTTTTTTCTAATGACTCAAGAATATCAAGCCACCTCCTTCGGGTATCCTCTTCGCTTGGAAACTTGGGGGAGTCCCACTATATGCTACTACACTTCGGTACTCAAACGTTTTGTGATTACTCAATGACTTGGATTTTTCAAGTCCCCAACTGAGAAGCTTTCCTCACTCGAGAACTTAGGGGAGCATTATTTGTACCGTACTTGACCAATCCCGGAACTACTAAGCAGTGGTTAACTTCATACCTTTAAGGATCCACTGAGGGGTTTATACTGAGGCACCCCTACCGAAGCACAAGAGATTCCCTCCAATTAGGAGGCCAATCACAGCACGACACATGCCAACGTCAGAATAAAGCTCATAGAGTCCCACGTTGACTGCGGACAAAAGCTGGAGACTCTCCTCAACTATAAAAGAAGACCATTCTTCTACAATGAATCCCTAATGTCATTATTGTACTTAAAAACTAGTCATTAGAACTTACTAATGATGATTATGCTTGAACCTATGTATTTGTGTAAACCCTTCACTATCAATGAGAACTCCTCTACTTCGTGAACGTAGTCAAACTTAGGGTGAACCACGTACATCTTGTGTTTGCTTCCCTATCTCTATCTTCTTACATATTATCTTCACTAGTTGACCGAAGCAACCGAGTGAAGGTTGCAAACTTGACACTTTACGTTGTTCCAAAGTCCTCGCTGGTTTTGTGCATCAACACAAGTCTTAGTACAATATGTAAGAAATTGTATACGAAATGCACACTACATGCACATGACATGCACAATTATCTTACTTAAGGCATTTCCTTTGCCACAATTATCTTACTTGAGGCAATCTCTTTTGTGTACAAGTTGGATGATGAAAGTAAGAAAAGGGAATGTCAACAATAAAGTTGTGGGATCTTGGTTAATCCAGGTTTCAAATCGTGCAGGAAAGATATTACCGTGCAGTTTCCTTTATTGTGTATGTTTTTGCTTACTTGTACATTTTGTAGGCATATGATTTGATTGTTTTTTTTTTTTTTTTTTGTTTCCCAACTATGATAGTAAACATTGTAGTTATTGCTGGTGATACACTAGAATTGTTAGTCTTTTGTTTACATATGCAGTGATATGATTGTCGGTCTTCCATACGATGTTGTATCTATCGAAACCAACTTTATGTTATGTTTCACCTCCAACCAAGGATTTTCCATAGTCAATTTTTAGATATTATTTAATTTATTTAATGATATTCCTAAGGATTATTCTCAAGCATCTTTAAGATATTTCAACATCTTAAGGATACTTTCTTACTGTATCCAACGAATGACACACTTTGGCCAATTGGATCCCAACTCATGGCATGTGAATCCTTGCACATGTGGCGGGCCCTAACTTCCTATAAATACTTCATTTTGCACACTTTTCAAGTAAGTTGAACTGAACTCTATACTCAACCCTAAATCTCCCCCTCTTTTTAGAGAAATAACTTAGGCATTGAATGTTCATTAGCCAAATTACCCCTCTCCGGGCACGTGGCTTTGACCTTAACCAAAACTGTTTAATTGGTTTTATATGTACAATTTCGACAAATCTGAAGGAGGCGGAATTTCACTACCACAAATTGGTGCTTTCATTGGGAGCTCGATTTAATTATCAAGGAAGCTCTCGCAAATTGTTTATAGAATTTCTAGCTTTTTGGAAATTTTCTAACGCAGCCAATCTCTAATTTTTTTAACTCCTTAATTTGTGTGACCTAGGGAAAGGAAGAATGGTTTGAAATTTTGAAACCATGATGAATGGCACACCTTATGTATGAATGGCACACCTTATGTGCCCAGATTTAGATGGAGAATAAAGTTAACAGGGAGGCCTCAACCTCGGCCTTGCTTTGCCGCTCCATGCGATGAACCACAGAGCAAAGGCAAACCCTTTGCCACTGCTGCAGCCTAAGCACGGTGCTCAGGCAATGGGCGCCATCCTCAACCCACACTGGCACAACCAGCACCTCGAGCACATTAGGTTTCCCACGCGCAATCCCAGCGCATTCCAGTAGCTCAGCCTGGAGCCCAGGTAGATCAACACAACCCAGATCAGGGCTCTAACCTTGAACCAAGCTTGAGCCCATGCCCAAGACCCGACTCCACTCCTTTAGACCAGTTCCATAACCGGTTCATCAGAATGGACCCCTGGTCCCCAGACCAGGTCTAATTTAAACCAGACCGATCGCCTTAACACACGGACTAGCGATTGAAAACCTTCTTTTCTTGTAACCTTGACCTAGCCTTCCACCACTCAAGAGATGCCTATCAACCGAGCACTTCCACTTTGAATTGCGATCCAAACCTATCTATACAGGTTGTAGACTTGACAAGCACACACGCGGAACAAACCATTTAGGTGGGTCAACTTCTCGAGCACATCAAAATGTAGGGCGTTCCTGACGAGGCATCTCGAAGTAGGATGATAACTGATGATGATATCTCTTTCCAAAGGCGTCTGACAAGAATCCACTTAATAAGCCACAAACCGATCATTCAGGCAGTGTGTACACCTATCTTGGCACCCGTAGAGACATTTTCTTCCTCCTTACCGTGCAGTGCGCAAAGAAGTGTTCATTCCCAGATTGGCATGCAGACAAGTGTACATTCACGATTTGATCCACACTCTGAACGACACTCAAGACCTCAGCTCAGGCGCAGTGTCCGGTTTTTTAAATAAGGGAATATGTCTTCAAGGAGGAAAATATAAAGGTAGGAATTAGTTATTAATCCTACCTTTAATTCCATTGCTTTATCTCTTTGCTATGGGCAACAGAGCTTGGTAAAATTAGAGCCAGCTGCTCAGGTCTTCTTGATGGATGAACTGCGCGTGGAATGGATGTGGGCCTCGCCAATTTCAATAAGAGCATTCTCGAAAATTGTGAATAAAAATCCACATGTCAACTCTAGGATTTTCTAAAAAAAATTTCTCCTTATAATCGATACTTCTACAATTTTTTATTGGCACTCTACAATCTTATAAATACACTTCACTTTTTTTTAACTCCCGTTGAACTTCCTCTTTTACCTTTATTTAAATTTAAATATAAAAAAAAAAAACCCAACACTCACCAATGCACCACCCTATTCCCTTATCGACAACCACCCAACATGGCACCATCATTAACAAAATTCAATTGACCTTAATATTTTAATTGCTACAAGAAGGTAGATAGTCTTGATAATTTGATTACCCAAACATAAGCGGACCTATAGTTATAATCAAGAATGCTTCTTTGCAAGAAGCACTTTTCCATATGTTTTTGTTTCCATAGCCATCTAGTGGGACTTTCTTGTAAAAACTTGAATTTCTTATATAATTAAGGCTGTTTTGCTCTGTCATCAGCGTACGTGTTCCAGTTGAGCCAAGCCTACTTGGAGAAATACACAGAAATTAAGGCTAAAATTCATGGCTTCCTCATCATGTTGTCCTTCAAACCGGCCGCAATGGACGTACGATGTTTTTCTCAGTTTCAGAGGTGAAGATACCCAGAAAGGGTTTTCAGATCATTTATACAACGCTTTGGAACGAGAAGAATTTACACCTTTAGGGATGATGAGAAGCTTGAGAGAGGAACATCTATTCCAAAAAAACTACATCAAGGAATAGAAGAATCAAGGATTGGGGTTGTTGTTTTCTCGAAAAACTTTGCTTCTTCGATGTGGTGCTTGGATGAACTTCTTAGATTGTTGAGTGCAAGAATGCGAGTACTGCGCAGGCAGTTCTTCCGGTTTTCTATGATGTAGGTCCATCGGAGATACGGAAGCAGTCGGGGAGCTTTGCAGAAGCCTTTGATAAACATGAAGGACGTTTCAAGGATAGCTTAGAGAAGGTGCAAAGGTGGAGAGCTGCTTTGGCTCAAATTGGCAATGTATCTGGGTTTCACTTACCAGACAGGTAGACCCGTATATGACTGCTCTTGTATTCAATCAGATTAATTCTATTTATTTTGTTTTCTTTCTGTAGCTTTGGTCCATTAACTTTTAATTGAGGTCCCAATTTCTCATTGTTTCTATAACCCCATTTCATGGGTTAGGAAAAGAATCATTAATCTTTTTTTTTTTTTTTTTTTTTTTTTTTGTGCAATTTAGAAAGAAAACGAACACATAACTGTTAATCCAACAATCATCACGTGTATAAGAAAATTGTTGACGTAAATTGCTAATCTAACACTCACATGTAAATAGTATCATACCTTATTGAAATTAAAAAAAAAAAACCGTCTATTCTTAGTATTTAGTTTTTAGTTTTCATTAGCAAGAGTTGCTGTGCGATGTTACGTGTTTTAAAACCTATAAAACATGTGAAAAGTTTTGAATATATGCATAATAGGCAATACCATTTACAACTCTATTTACAATAAGGAGCAAAAATAATAATTTTACAAATAAGTTCAATTACAAAAGAAAATGATAATCGAATTCAAAACCAAAAATATTACACATACAATGAAGGTATCATCAAAAAAGGCATTTTCAGGCATTTAGATTGTTTTACCATTTTAGGCTTGTGGCTTTATATTTAATATTGGTTTGGATCAGTATTACTGAACCTATGGGATTGGTTTCCGAGTCTTTCTCCAAGAGTTTCGGTCATCGAATTATTGGTTTTGCTTTGTTTTGGTTCTTATGATTGTAGATTTGGTATTTTCGGTTCAGTTTTGGATTTCGGGTAAAAAATGTTCCCACCAAGCCCACCTTGTACATAAGGGTGCGCACATGCTGGCCCAAATTTGGAGGGAGTCAACCAGACTCGTTTTAAAATGCAACGGGGTGGGCCGAGCCGGGCATAAGAATTCTAAGATTTGGAACCAGACCTAACTTAGCCCATTTGAAACGGACAAGTTCAGGCTAGCTCCACGGCTCCAATCGAATCGAGAGAGTTTATCGGAAATGCTCTGATCATAATCTGGAATTGTCTGAAAACGACGCATAAGCATGGCGGTAGGCCCAAATCTTCAGCTACGGAGGAAATTATGGATTTATAAGAAGGGGTTCGCCAGCAGAGGGTTTTGTCGCCATATTTGCTCCTTGTGGGAACTACAGTATTATCCACCTTCATTTCAATTTAAAGAAATTGATTTATGAAATTATGTTGGGAGCCACAATATCAAACTTGAGAAATACAAAGAGGCCACTCATCGAGATTGATTGACCCTAGACGACTTGACGGTGCTGCTCGCGACAAGATCTAGAGGCCAAAAAATGATTGCTGGAATGAAGAACACCGGCCAATCCATGACTACCAGAAATGAAAGCTCCCAAAGTCATGGCGAAGTAGGTTGCTATGTTCACCATCTTCTTCGCCTTCTCCTTTTCTAAAGATCCAGGTCAAGGAGAAGGGCGACTCTGCGGGTCGGTTCCTTCAAGATAGGAGTAGAGGTGGTCACGGCACAGTTCGGTGCGGTTTCACCCTCAAATCGGAACCAGAATCGAAATCGAAAAATATCAAAGGTTCGGTTTGGTGCGGTTTCGCTTAAATTTATTACTAAAACTGTACGGTTCAGTTCACACCGGTTCTGGTTCGGTTCATGCCGCTTTATAGTTTCGAATGCTAAATCATTTAAATACCAAATCAAAATGGTATTTAAAGTTTACTTGTTTTCGTTTTCTTGTTTTTTGAATGCTTGCATTCAAATATGACTTCTAAAATGGTTATACAAAGTTACAAACAAAACATATTATTTTCAAATACTAAATCAAAATGTAAATTGACACCAAGCAAGCAAAAAAAGAAACACAATTCAAATGTACATATACATTCATAATACAAATACACATCCACACATAGAAATATATCCACTATGCAGTAAGAATGTTAGTACGAATACGATAATTTAAGCCCAAAAGGGACTTATCAAGATGACACGCCCCGATCCCGGTGTCCGAAGGACAACAAGATGGCCACGTGTAGACCGACACCCGAGGGTGACACAAGCCATTTCATGAATGCATATGCTGAGAACAAGTAAAACATGCATATAATTTTTGCGCGTAACAGCGTAATGTAATATCAAAATACAAACCATAACAAAATAATAGTAATAAGGTACGGGTCATTGGACCAAAGGAGAATATTCTACTGCCAACAATTTAAAAGTGATAATGCATGACACGTTCAGAGCATACTATTAATTAAGATTACTGATATGGGAATGCCTTAACGCCGAGATCGATCACACTCCTCATTTCTAAGAGATCGATCGCACTCCTCATTTCTAAGAGATCGATCGCACTCCTCATTTCTAAGTCCTGAAGGGGATGCAAAACAAAACATGAGTGTACCAAGTTTGATACATATGTAATACTAAAACAATTACTCTTCAACGTACTAACCTCCAGTTTTCGAAAACTCATAATCGCCCGAAGGCACATTCATCGCCCGCCCGAAGGTAAATACATTATCCACCCGAAGGCAGTACATCATTCGCCCAAAGGCACTACATTGCCCCCCAAAAGGCACATTGTGTGAATATCCGCTAAGTAAGCACATAAAATTATAAACATAATCTTTCCAAAATATATACCATCGGCGCTCAATAGCTCAAACATCATATCATAAATATATAGGAGCGTTCTAGCTCAAATCATCTTTATAAACCATGTTCATGAGTATATATATTCATAAATATTTCAAAGAATGTAAATTCGATAAAGCATGATATTCCATAAAGCATAAATCCGATAACTCAATAAACGTTTCATAAAGTGTAGTCATAAAATTATGCTTTTCATGTATGCATTTCTAGTAACAAAATCATGCATTTTGGAAGGGGTCCACTCATAGATACTCCGTCATCGAAGAGTCGTTCAAACTAGAGAGGACGGGGTTTCCACTAACAAACACACCTAAGCACATAAAAGGAACAATTAGTAAAACTCTATTAAAACGATTGAATTTGGAAAAACGAAGCGCGAATTTGGATTCAGGACGTCGAAATTAGTTTAAGAGGGTCTCGACTGAAACTCGAAAAAGTCAACCCAAAAGTCAACGTTGACGGGTCAACGATCAATGGTCTCGAGAAGTCAAAGGCCGATTCAGCCGAGCCGAGCCGAGTTGAGCCGTCAAAGCTCACTAGAAACTAGAACTTTTGGCCGGAAGTTTGGGCAAATTTCAAAGCTTCGTAACATCGTCGTTTCTTAACCAAATTCGACCAATAATATATATCAAAATGAAGATAAGAAAGTGTAGAACAAGATTATACCTATTTGGAAGCCCAATGATTGCCGGAGATGGCCAAAAAATGGCCTGAAAGGGGACTGGTCTGTGGGAAAACTGGGGAATTCGCCAAAAACTGGGTAAACTTTAAACATTCATAACTTCTTCAATACTCAACAAAATCGAGGGATTCAAAAATGAAAATCATACTTCTTAACGAGACGAGGTGATGGTACCTTTTTCGATGGCTAACGCGCCGTAGTTTGGCTGAAAAATGAATCGAAAGTGGTTGTCTTCACTGAAAAACTGGGGAAGCTTTCCCTGCGAGTTTCCTACATCCAAAAGTTACCAAAACTTCTCAAAACTACTCTAAAAAATAAATGATACATCAAGACACGATCTACAAGTTTCGGTGAACAGTGACAGTGCACTGTGCAGTGAGTTACGAAGGTTTTTGAGGCTTTTTCTTCGTTTCTGGGTTCACAGGTTGGGTGGTGGTGGTGCCATGGTTTTGTTGTTGTTGTTGTCTGAGTGAGAAACCCTTGGGGAGGGTTGGTTCCAAAGAAAACCGAGAGGAAGAGTGTTGAGAGATGTGAGAGTTAGAGAGAGAGAAAGGTTGACAAAAAATAATAGAGGGAGGGGGTGTCTCGAGGAATCAAGGGAAAAAGCAAGGGACAAAAAAATAATTTGTGGATCCCAGTGGCTGACAATTTAAGTTCATAAAAGACGAAACGTGAAATATCTGAAAAACGTTCGACGTTTGAAACGTAAAATCTTCTTTATAGCTCCAAATTCAAATCTGTTCACGTCCACGTGTTCGTGGTGATGAGTACAATAAGAATAAACTAAGAAAATTAGTGATACGAGTCACGTCGAGATGGTCAACGAAGCTCAAAGTTCATGGCATAAGGGCAATTTGGTAATTTCACACCGTTAATATTACAAAATACGTAAAATTAAGGACGGGGTATTACACAAGAGATTATAAAAAGGCCCAGGAAAAAGGGAAGGAAAAAAGTAGAATGTAACTTAGCACCTTAAGATAATTCTATCCAAGAAAAATATGAAATTGAAACTTGAATGTCAAATTTGGAGATCTATGAGAGAAAATGACCTTGTTTTTAAATATGCGCCTTATCTCAATAGGTGAACCGTTCAAGTGAAAGACCTAATTGAGAAATGCTCTCATGCAGTCGCACTAAGTGAAACCAGTTTGACTTTTACCATTCATTTAGTTAGGGGTGGGTTAAAAAAACCGAAAATCGAAAAAAAAAAACCGAATCGAACACCAAACCGAAACCGAAAAAATCGAGCCGAATTAAAAAATGGAACCAAACTGAACTCTTTTGGTTCAGTTTCGGTTTTAGTGGTCTGAAAACCAAAATGAGTCGAACCGAAATGAATTAATTAAATTAAATCAATATATTTTAATTGTATTTATTTAATTATACGTTTTGGGTATTATTTTCCAAGGTCCTAAAAATCGCTAGGCGCTAGTCTGGCGGCGGGCTCGGGCCTAGCACCTAGGCCGCTAGGCGGGGCCTAGGCAGACTAGGCGGATTTAAGTAAATCAATCATATTTCGTGTAAATAAGTGTCTGCTTATACTTGAAATATATATAATTTCATCATAAACTACAAAATAGAATGCATATATATTATGAAGTATTGGAACATAATGAAAACATGTGAAATAAGGATATAATGTTTGTTCATTTAAGTATCCAACAAGTCTCTTACAATTTATTGGAAAAAAACAAAATGCAAAATGAAACTTATCTATTTTCTGTCTAAATGAGTTGCTACCTAGGCGAGTGTTTAGGCGGGTCTAGGCGGTCTACGCGGTGCCTCAGCAGGTCTAGGCGGCCTTAGCATTAATCGGGACGGTGGCTAGCCGCCTAGCGTCTAGGCGGGGATTTTTAGAACAATGTTATTTTCTAAACCCAATTTCTAAGCCCCAATGTGTTACCAAACATTAAGCCCAAACATATCTAAAAAGGCCTGAACAACTCTAAACCCCAACTTGTTAAAAAAAAAAAAACAACTCTAAACCCTAACACATCATTTCTCTCCCTTCTTTTCTTTCGCACTAGCCACGCCTTACTCTCTCTCTCTCTCTCCATATTCTTTCTCTCTTTTTCTCTCTTGTTTCTTAATTTCTTTCTCCTGGACTCTAGCCACACCTTCATTCTTCTCTCCCTCTTTTTTCTTCTTTTTTCTACCCAGCTGGATCTTCATTCTCAGTGGAAGCATTAGAAAATAAAATGGTTTTCCTCCGAGGATCAGTGAGAATCGGAAAGTGTCGGTGGTCCACTCTTGCTCTCTAATCATTCCCTTATGTTTTTCTCCCTCTTCGTATTTTGCTACATCAAAAGTAGCCCACCAAGTCTTGCAAACCTTTAACTTTGCTAACACTTGCCTAGCGAAACGCCAAAAGAAAAAGAGTAAGCCAATTTGCAAATTTTGTTCAATTTTTGTGTTGTGGGTTTATCAGTTATTTTGAATTTCAACTAGATGAATATAATTATTGATGTGATTTGTGGATTAAGATAGTGGTTTGATAGACTTTTTGCGATGTTGCAGATTTTTTTTTTTCCAGATTTTAGAAAAAAAAAAAGCAATTTTCATGAAAAAAAGGAACCAAACTGAAACCGAACCGAAAAAAAACTGAAAGAAAACCGAATTGAACAATAATTTCGATTTTGTTTTCGGTTTCAAAAAAAAAAAACCGAACAGAACGAAACCGAACCCCCTCCTACATTTAGTGACACATGTATGCAACTATTAAATTTAGTTAATTATTTATATTCACACTTTGTTTCGATTTTAAGCGGTACCGGAACTGGTATGAATCGTTCGGTCTAGTTCTTGAACTTACGTTGATTTTCTTTAGTCAACACGGTTTTTAATTGTTTATTTTGGCCCGGTTCGATTCGGTTTCGAGATTTCACATTTTTTATGCCCACTCCTAGATAGGAGGGAGTAGAGAGAGGAGAGAGAGAGGAGAGAGTCAGCGACAGAGAGTGGAGATCTGTTAGAAATGAACGGCAGAGATTTAATCTCCATATAATAGACGGTGGAAACGATCCGAGCCGGGAGCTGGGCTTCTCAAAGATTTGGACTTGGCCCGCCCTGCCAATCACATGGACATGGCCTACCTCGCCCCGTTTTAAGTTTACAAAATCTAGACCCACCCTCTACCCGTCGAACCGATTATACCTGCCCCGGTCTTTGAGTCCTAGATCGTTTGCCCACCCCTACTTCTACATTGGCCAACCCACCCCTGCGGTCACACTTCACTTACCTTTAACACTTTTTCAAACTTCAAAGTTCTCACCTCGTCCACTCCCCTCCCCTATCCCTCTCTCTCTCTCTCTCTCTCTCTCTCTCTCAAACCCCGACTAGATGCCACCTCCATCTGCCTTTTAATCTCTCAAATTTCAGCCCTAAACTTTACAGCTACGTACACACCAAACCCCGGAGTAATCCATTGCGGTTGCACACCACATGGATTGACTTCGAGCTGCACCAAAACTCCATGCTTCTGTAGAAAGTGAAGGTTGTAAGTGCTGATGTACATCAAGGAGAATATGAATGCAACTACTCCACTCAAGTTTCTTGGGTTTGTTTGTTTGGTTTTTCATTTTTTTTAAGAAACCTTGAATATTGAAATGAAAAAAGAAGTTACACCTACGTGAACCTTGCCCCTAAAAAAAGAACAAAGGAAAAATGAAAGATACAGTAGCAGAAAGATTAATATAATTGTTTGTTATTGAACGCTTGGAAGTGCATTTTCGTGTGGGTTTTTTTTTTTTTTTTTTTTTTTTTTTTTTTTTCTGACAAGGGAAGTGCGTTTTTGTTCAATTGCGTACGGCGTGTATAAGTTTTGCTCTTTTTCAAGTGTTTCCTTTTGTTGAAAAAAATCTCTTCATGCTGCTTTTAAACACACTGAAAAGATTACAATCACATATATTTGGTTGCAGGCATGAGACAGAATTTATCCAAGAAATTGTTAAAGAGTACACCCCCTAGTTTTGCCGAAGACCTTGTTGGAATTGGCTATCGTGTACACGAGATTATGAAGTTATGCAAAGGTATAAAAGAGAAGAATGATGTTGGGTTCATAGGAATATGGGGGATGGGTGGGATAGGCAAGACCACTCTGGCACGATGTTTTCGTGACAAAGTCGCCCATGAATTTGATGATATAAGCTGTCTTGAGAATGTCAGAGAGGTTTCAGCTGACAGAGGTGGTCTTGTGAATTTACAAGAAAAACTCCTTTCTGATCTCCAAATAAAAATTGGTACAAGAAAATGGAATGCAATCAGTGAGGTACAGCACAGAGCACTACACCAGAAGAAGGTTCTTATCATTCTTGATGATGTTGATCAATCAAAACCACTGGATGCTTTAGCGGGAAGCCATGATTGGTTTGGTCGTGGGAGTAGGATCATTATAACAACAAGAAATGGACATTTATTGACCGTTCATGGAGTGGATGTGATATACGAGGCCCAAAAACTGAAACACAATGAAGCACTTCAGCTTTTTAGTTGGAAAGCCTTCAAGAACGGAAATCAGGACACACAAAAGTATATGGAACTGTCCCACAGTTTTGTAAAATATGCTCAGGGCCTTCCTTTAGCTGTTGAAGTTTTGGGTCGGTCCTTCTGTGGCCGAAGCTTACTAGAATGTGAAAGTACCTGTACTAGGAATAAAGGAAATCTTGAGAGTGAAATTATGAGTGTACTCCTAATAGGGTTTGATGTATTGTACGAGGAAGAGAAGCAAATAATCTTGGACATTGCTTGTTTCTTCCCAGATATTGGTATTAGAGTTCTCATTGACAAATGTCTTATTGCTATAGTAGAGGGAAGATTGTGGATGCATGATTTGGTGCAGGAAATGGGTTGGGAAATTATTCGTCAGGAATGTCCAAAAGAGCCTGGAAAGTGGAGCAGGTTGTGGCATTGGGAGGATGTGCTTAATGTATTGAAGGATAATAAGGTAACAGTTGTAGAGAAGAAACATGAACTTTTAAGACTCCATTTTTATGTCTTAAAATATCTACCTATTCAAAATAAATTTAACATTCTCAATTCCAGATATTTATTTCTGCACAAATGTTCTCTTCATGTATGCTTATTATTGTGGATCAGCAGGGAACGGATGCAGTTGAAGGTATAGTCCTAAACTTGTCTCACAATGAAAAGGTAGAGTTGAACCGGGATGCTTTCTCAAATATGAAAACACTAAGATATCTTAAAATTTCTGATGTGCTCCTTCCTCGAGGCCTCAGTTATCTATCCACTGACTTGGGATTCATTGAATTGCACGGATACCCTTCAAAGTTATTGCCACCCAATTTCCCATCCGGCAAGCTTGTTCAACTCAGCATGCATTGCAGCTATATCAAACGTGTGGAAGGGAATGAAGGTAACAACTTTTGAACTTTCTCATGCAAGTGTGACTAGTTTTCAGAGCATAAATATTATAGATGCTTACAATTCTTTCATTGATTTGTCTTTTTATAACCGAGATTCTAAAAAACACTAGGCGCTAGTCGGGCGGCGGGCAGGGGCCTAGCGCCTAGACGGCCTAAGCGAATTTATGTAAATTTATTATATATCTTGTAAATAAGTACCTATTTACACCAAAAAAAAAAACTATACTTGTATGGATAATAAAAGAATGATAAAATGCAAAAATAGAAGTAGAAGAATACACAAAATATATACATCCAAAAAGTTCAATATTTGAAAAACAGTAAGCATATACTCATAATGAGGAGAATTCTTGGATGATAGACTAAATTCTTCTTGTTCATGATCCTTGCATTGGATTGGACATAGACCAAATTATTTAATCTTGTTGTATGTAGTTTATTTCTTTTCTTTGTATGTATCCCCTAAAAAACGCTCCAATTCGTTTCACGATTGGATGAACTTGTAGTAAATCCATCATTTGCAAATTAGATACACCATTTCCGTAAGTATACAACCATGAAACCAAAAAAGAAAAAAGCACACAATTAATTAAAAAAAAAACCGTCTAGGGCCGCCTAGCCCGCCTAGCCCGCCTAGGTGCTATAATGTTTTGAGTCTGTCTGAATAGCTTTCATTCATATTTTTGCAAGGAATAATACAAGATGATATACTAGTCTAGGAGTGACTTTACACGTAAAGTAATAAATGTAAACAAGTAATTAGCAGTAGCTATATATACAAATTAACAATTAGAGATTATGTAAAAGTCAACGGTTGATTTGCCTAGCTGGGATGCTTGATATCTGGAGGAGATGGTGTCGTCATGGCTGGTGTGGGAGTGATAGATGGAGATGATGAGACTTCCCTTTTACGCCCCCGCAAGACGGTGGAGCCATCGGTTACACCGATCTTGGACCGAAGAAATTGAAACCGGAGACGAGACAATGGCTTAGTCAAGGCATCTGCAAGTTGATCAGTGGTGGAGACGTGGGATACTTGCAGAAGGCCACGAGTGACACGATTACGAACAAACTGAAAGTCGATATCAATGTGTTTCATTCGAGAGTGGAGTACTGGATTGGCACAATAGAAGGTTGCACCAATGTTGTCACAGGAGATTGTAGGCTTGGTGGAAGAAGAAACACCCAGTTCGCGGAGCAATGATTGAATCCATGCAAGTTCAGCGGCGGTGTAAGCAATGGCGCGGTACTCCGCTTCAGTGGAAGAGCGAGCAACGGAACGTTGTTTTCGGGAACTCCAAGATATTAGATTTCCGCCAAGGTAGATAACATATGCTATGGTGGAGGTGTGGTCATCACGATTACCAGCCCAATCCGTATCGGAGAAGGCATATAAAGTGGAAGAGACGGACCGTCGAAGAAAGAGGCCATGATAGAGGGTACCTTTCAAATAGCGAAGTAGACGTTTGAGAGCTTACCAATGAAGAGATGACAGTTGGTGCATAAATTGTGAGAGCTTGTTAACTGCAAATGAGATGTCGGGACAAGTAAGACTGAGGTACTGGAGACCACTAACAAGTCGACGAAACATGGTGGCATCGGTGGGAGGAGAACTATCATGAAGAACCAAGGAATCAGAAGTAGACAACGGTGTGCTGACTTCCTTGGCACCATCCATATTGACTTTAGTTAGACACTCCCTTATATACTTATGTTGGGAGAGAAATAACCCACCATTAGTGGGCACAACCTCAATGCCAAGAAAGTAGTGAAGGTCCCCCAAGTCTTTGATTGAAAACCTTTTAGCAAGAGCATGGACAAACTGAGAGATAACCAAACTTTGGTTTCCTGTAACAATGAGATCATCAACGTAAACAAGAAAATATATAACAGCACCACCATAGCAAAAAATAAAAAGGGAGGCATCTGAGATAGCATTAGTAAAACCATAAGAGAGCAAAAATGAACCCAATTCCTTGTACCACGCACGGGGAGCCTACTTAAGACTGTAGAGGGCTTTACGAAGTTTGCAAACATGAGAGGGAAAATTAAAGTCGACAAAGCCGGGGGGCTGAGACATATACACATCTTCAGAAAGGGTGCCATGGAGAAAGGCATTATTGACATCAAGTTAACGAATAGGCCAGCCATGTGACAAAGCAAGGTGCACGACCACCCTGATAGTGGTAGGTTTCACAATCGGGCTAAAGGTGTCCAAAAAATCAATGCCAGGGCGTTGATGAAAGCCCTTGGCAACCAAGCGAGCTTTATATCTTTCAATGCTTCCATCAGGACGGCGTTTGATACGAAATATCCACTTACAACCAATAAGGTTTTGCTGAGGGTGAGAAGGAACAAGTTCCCAAGTGCCATTTCGGATCAATGCATTAAATTCATCAGACATGGCAGCACGCCAATGAGGGTCACGTACAGCTTGAGAAACACACGTTGGTTCCAATGATGGAAGAATAGGGTGTTTGGTGGCAGCATATAGATGTTTGGGTTGGAAAATGAGGTTTTTGGAACTGGTGGTCATAGGGTGATTATTGTGAAGGTTAGGTGGAGGAGAAGGTAGGTGATTTACTGAGGGAGTGGGCAGGGGAGGCGGGGCAGGGTATGGGAAAGGAGATGGAGAAGGTGGATTTGGGGAAGATGGCTCTGGGAATGGGGATGGGGCATTCAGATGGCGAGACTCCTCTGAGACAGATGATGACGTAGAATGAGAAATTGCCTGAGTAGGAGATGGGATGGCATCATGGTGGGGTAGCGTTATGGCATGGATGAAAGGAACCGGGGTGACCGAGGGAAGAAGAGAAGACCAAGTGGCAAAACTCTTTGATGACACACGAGGATAATTTGGATCATAGGAGGAAAACGGAAAAGTGAACTCGTCGAATTTGACATGATGGGATATAAACAGATGATTAGTAGACAAATTGAGGCACCGATAGGCACTTTGAGAGGTGGAGTAGCCAAGAAAGAGACAAGGGCGTGAACGGGGTTCTAGTTTATTAGAGTTGTAGGGTCTTAACCATGGAAAACATTGGCATCCAAATACACGAAGTTTGTGATAATGCGGAGTTTGTCCAAAAAGAGTGGTATACGGAGAGACGTTGGTGAGTGTTTGTGTAGGCATACGATTGATAAGGTAAACATCAGTTTGGAAGGCATATGACCAATAGGAGAGAGGCATGGAGGCATGATGGAGGAGTGTGAGACCAGTTTCAACAACATGGCGATGCCGACGGTCAGCCATGCCATTGTGTTCGGGAGTTTGAGGTGGGGTAGTAAGGTGAGTAATACCATTTGTGGCAAGGAAGTTTTTGAGTTTAACAAACTCATCACCCCTATCAGAATATAAAGATACAATTTTTGTTTTGAAGTCATTTTCAACAAGGATTTTGAATTTAGTAAAAACAAAAAAGACATCAGACTTAAATTTAATTGGATAAAGCCAAATATATTTGGAATAATGATCAACAAAGATAACATGATAACGAAACCCATCAATAGAAGAATAGGGAGCAGGACCCCAAATGTCACTATAAATGAGATCTAGAGGACCCTGACTAGTGAGAGAAGAGACACCAAATGGAACCCTATGGTTTTTATTACATTGACAAGAAACACAAGTGGACTCGACAGGGTACTTGGAGGACACAGGTAAGGAATTAAAGGTGATGATGTGTTGAAGAGTGCGATGATTGGGATGACCGAGACGACGATGCCATAGAGGTTGAGAGGCCACCACACCCACCATAGCACGAGGTTAAACTGTTGAACGGAATGAGGAGTGTGGCCATACATATTCATCATCCTTATTCGGGCATCGAAGAAGGCTCGCCCCCGTGCTCAGATCCTTCACAAGGAAAAAATCAGGAAAAAATTCAATAAAGGTTTTGTTTTGTTTATTGAATTTCGAAATAGAAATTAAATCCTTCTAAATCGAAGGAACGCACAAAACATTCGATAGGGAAAAGTTGGAGGGCGAGGGGGAGGGAAGGGGGGGTAGAACCAACATGGGTAATATGCAAACTTGTACCATTACCAATTACGATTTCATCAGGTCCTTCGTAGCGTGAATGAGAAGACAGGTTATTGACGTCTGATGTTACATGATGCGAGGCCCCTAAGTCAAGAATCCAATTAGGGGCACGAGTGTAATTGGCAACCAGTTTGTGCTATGGAGTCAATTGAGGGCAGAATTTGGCGTTATGACCCTATTGGGCACACCACTGACAAGTCCCACGATACCCTGTGCCAGAAGAATTAGGGCGACGAGAGATGGAACCATTTGAAGAACCCCAACTCGAGGAACTAAAACAAGAAATATCTCGAACATTATTATTGTTGCGTGGACCAGAGGATGATTGGGGTTGATAAGTGTTGCCGTTGCGAGAGCCACGATGGAAAGAACGGGAAGTGGCGCAGTGTTGCGCAGTGTTGGCAGTGATGGGACTAGAGGAGCCAATATGGTCACACTCAATAAGTTTATCATGAAGGTCCTCAAAGGAAATAGGGTGGTCACGGGCACGAACAACAGCTGCAAGTTCTTTGAACTCAGGTCCAACACCGTTTAAGATGTGTATGATGAGGTCATCATCACTGATAGGAGCATTAATAAGAGCTAGTTCATCGGCAATGGCTTTGACGGCTTGGAGATATTCAGAAACGGGCTTGGAGTCACGACGCATGAGAGTAATGCGTTCTTTGAGACCCATGACACGAGATCGAGCTCGATTGGCATATAGTTGTTTGAGTTTGTCCCACGCAGCCTTGGAGGTTGAGGCAGATGCAATAAAAGAGACAACTTGTTCGGAAACGGATGCGAGGATGGCATGGAGCAGCAGTTGATCTTGGCGTAGCCAAAGATTATACGCCGATGTCGATGACAAGGTGTTTGATTTTTCTGGGAAGGGATATGTTCCATCAACATATCTCAGTAGATCATAACCTATGAGAAGGGCAATAAATTGAGCACGCCAAGATGGATAGTTCATGGGCGTGAGTTTGACAAGCAGTTGGGCAGCGGCGTTGATCGTAATTAACGAGTTTGAGTTGTCAATTGAAAGCAAAGAGTTGGATGCGTGGGCAACAGAACCAGATTTGGTTGATTGCTCGTCTGACATTGTGAGTGCACAGGGTAAAAAAAAATTGAGAAACTGCTCGTTAGAGCTTAGGGCTCGTTGATACCATATAATGTTTTGAGTCTGTCTGAATAGCTTTCATTCATATTTTTGCAAGGAATAATACAAGATGATATACTAGTCTAGGAGTGACTTTACACGTAAAGTAATAAATGTAAACAGGTAATTAACAGCAGCTATATATACAAATTAACAATTAGAGATTATATAAAAGTCAACGGTTGATTTGCCGAGCTGGGTTGCTTGATATCTGGAGGAGATGGTGTCGTCATGGCTGGTGTGGGAGTGATAGATGGAGATGATGAGACTTCCCTTTTAGGCGCTGCCTAGTACCGACTAGCTGCAGATCTATTTTTTGAAACGATTTGCGCTAAATCGTGGCAGGCCTTCACCGCCTAGGCCAATTTTTAGAAAGGCTGTAGAAAAGTTAAAATCTATCGAACTTATTGACTCTAAAAGCTTGATGGAGACCCCAGACTTCATTGGAGTCCCAAATCTTGAGAGGCTGATTCTTAAAGGTTGCTTAAGATTATATAAAGTTCACCCATCCATTGGCACTCTCAAACGACTTGTCTTATTTTGGAGAACTGCAAAAGTCTTGAGGGACTTCCATACAACATTAGCTTGGGATCTCTTGAAACTTTTATTCTTTCTGGCTGTGCACGACTCAAGAGATTTCCAGAAATTCCCACTATTCCCTTGGGACATATGGGATGCTTGTGGAAGCTTTGTTTAGATGGGACTGCTATACAAGAATTACCATCTTCAATTGGGGGTCTAAGTGGTCTTTCATCGTTGGATCTAACTGATTGCAAAAATCTTTTGCGACTTCCGGATACCATTTCAAGTTTGATATCACTTAAAAATATCATTCTATCAGGCTGCACAAGTCTTGAAGAAATTCCAGAAGGTATTGGGGGTGTGGAAAGTCTGGAAGAGCTTCATATTAGTGGAAGTGCTATAAGACAAATTCCATCGGCCATTGTCCATCTCAAGAACCTCAAAATGTTACCTGCAGTGGATGTAAAGGTCAGCTGTCTAGTTTACGGATGTTTGGTTAGTTTCCAGCCAGGGACGGAGCCAGAAATTTCTTCTAATAGGGGCAACCTAAAACAACTAAGAAAACCTTAGTATAGTATGGTTATACACAATATGATATTAAGGATGGTTTCAAATGATGATGTGTCACAATTCCAATGTTACAAAAATTTCAATATAGTAGTGGAAAGTGGCAAAGTAAATATAAGTATAGGCGGGAGAGGGTTTTTTCAGTTTGAATGACAGAACAAGAGCACTATATAATATTTGCTATGGAGTATAAGTAGAATGAATGTATGTTGGATATTAGATACATATATTTTCTTCAAAGATAACCCGTGTATATTATATAATTGTAGTCTGCAACTAAACAAGCGAATTACTTGGGGGCATCTGCCCCCAGTGAGCCTTCATTGGCTCCGTCCATGTTTCCAACAGTTTGCCCTGGAATGGGCTGCTTGTTACCTTCTTCATTCTTAGGTTTAACCGCTTTGACGTCGCTAAATTTAAGTGACTGCAACCTATTGGATGGTGGAATCCCTGATGATCTGGGGCCTCTCTTATCACTGATGGTTTTAAATTTAATAGGAAACTATTTTACTAGTATACCTGTATGTATCTCCTAACTTTCTAAGTTGACCGAGTTGTTGGTGAGAAATTGTAGCAAGTTGCAGTCAATGCCAAAGCTCCCAACAAGTGTGCAACGCATTTCAGCGAATGGTTGTACCTCATTGAGAAGTGATTCTGATCAGTATGAAGTGTGGAATTCTTGGCATTCAGCTAAAGAACAATACCTTTATATTATTAAGCGCTCGAGATCTCACACTTATGGGATTGTATTGTCAGCTTCACGATTTGTAGAATGGCTTCAGAGAGATAATCACGAGGTTAGTGCTCTCTGCTTCCTATAATTACTCAAACTAATGCACCGGCATAAAAGTAACTTCTTTTTTTGAATTCAAAATCCAGGTAGCAATAAGTCAACCTTCGAGGCCAAAACATGGTTTTTCATCTGGAGTTTACGTTCTTCCAAATTGGTTTGAAAATCAAAGCAGCAGCTCTTCAGTAACAATTCAGCTTCCCAGGGAGTCTGATAGTCAGAGTAGGCCACAATGGATAGGATATGCTTTGTATGTTTGCTGCGAAGTTGATGACAAATTTGATACTAGGTGTGCTTTCAAGTTTATGCACACATTTTAATTCTATTTGGAGACCAACCACCAAGGTCATCTTCTTGAAAAGATAACTTTAGTGCACGAGATAAATGTTACAGGCATCCCATTCACTGGGCCGAATGGATATTGGCTATATACAACGCGTGCATTGTATTCTCAACAGCTGAATGCCTTGAATGAGTGCACGAGCGTTGAGGCATACACTAAAACTGATATCCCAGGTGTGGAGGTGAAAACGAGTGGTGCACATCTCCTATTTGATGAGAAAGATTTTTTAGCATTTATTGAATCAGTAACAGCCAATTCTTGGGAGTTGAATATTAGAGTACGAGACGAACGAGACTACAAAATAATAAGAATATTATTAAATAAACGAGAATGCCGGAACGGCTACAAAACCCTATGAGCCTACATTGTGACTAATTTGTTTCTCAAACAAATTACAAGCAATATTTATAGACAACTAAACCTAAGAAACCCTAACTCGGATGGGCTAAGACCAATTTCTAAACTAACAAGGAAAACCCAAATACTAATATTTTCCAATTCCTCCCGTCAAACTCGTGGCGGTACACGACATGATTTTGCCAACAGACGATGTGAATGCAAGCTTATTATGCTAATTTTCGATGCCAATTTCAATACGAAATTCCATCGATGCAAGTGCAAGTTTCTAATGCCAGTGCTAGTGCAAGATTCCATGCCAGTGCCAGTGCAAAATTCCAATGTCAGTGCCAATACCAATGCCAATGCAAATTCCAACTTTTGAACAAACAAACAAAAAATCCAATTCATCATGTACACAACTTCACTCGAGTGGTCACCAGTCCAAACACTCGAGCAAACATTGTGGTGGGCAACCACAAACTCCAATCTCAAGTCAAACCAACTAGTGGCTCAACGGAACATGCAGGTCTTGCCTGTGTGGACCTCATACAAATAGCCAATTTTTTTTTTCTTTCCTTCTTCCTTCTCTGCATCCTTCTTCCGCGCATACAAACTTATTCGCGGTGTAGCGGCAAACGGTCAGATTAGTGCAGGGATTCAGATGGTGGTTGTGCAAGGCAGAGAAGAAGTCAATCCAAGTGGTTCTCGGGTCTGGGCTTCGTAAAAAATCACGAGGGTGGTTGATCCGGTACAGAACGATGCGGGATGGTGCAGAAGGTCGGTGAGGCGGAGAGAGTGCAGTGGGTGGTGGTTCGAACTGATGCAGATGTAGCAGCAAGTGCAAGCTGCGTGGTTTCTGGGCAGGATCTATCAACAACAGATTAAATCCCGAAAGATCAAATATGCTCTGATACCAAGTTGAATATCAGAGTACGAGACGAACGAGACTACAAAATAATAAGAATATTATTAAACAAACAAGAATGCTGGAACGGCTACAAAACCCTAAGAGGCTACATTGTGACTAACTTGTTTCTCAAACTAAATTACAAACAATATTTATAGAGAACTAAACCTAAGAAACCCTAACTCGGATGGGCTAGGCCCAATTCCTAAACTAACAAGGAAAACCCAAACACTAATATTTTCCAACATTGGGTACCCTTGATTTCAAGAAACTGTGGTTCTTGTAGCACTAGTACTACTCACTTGCTCACTTGGGAAGAGGAATCTCAAGGCAGCTACATTGGCTCACGATCAACCCTCACGCTGAAACAACGCCTTGAGGGACTGCCTTTACAATCCTATGAGGTCTCTCTCTCTCTCTCTCTCTCTCTCTCTCTCTCTCTCTCTCTCTCCACAATTTTTTACAGTGGAATTAATTTTTTATTTTTTTCATATCTAGTCTCGAAAAACTTTGGGAGGCAGAAAATATATCATTCAGGGTTTCCTCGACAACCCCCAGATTGCCTCTACCTTAGGAGAAATCCTTCTGGTCTCTTTCTCTCTCTCTCTCTCTCCTTGATATACATGTACAAAATATGATCATAAATCATTGGATATAAACGAGCAAAAACACCCAACACAAGTTCATGAACACTCATTTTTTCATTCATCAGTTATAATTCAAAATCACGTCGCTAGTAAACAATGGTACGATCAGGTTTTTAAAATTAAGGATCTAATGACTATTTTTCATTTGACAGGAATGCTCTGGTGAAACTGTCTTTTATACCACTTGTTTTCCACAATGCAACTTTCCAGAGTGGTTCTTCCGTGACATTGGTGGTTCAGATTTAATGAAAGGTTGGAAAGGAATTGCTGTTTGCAATTCTTTCAAAGTCCACGGGCCGCGCACTCTGGCCCTCGCTAATTGGGATATCAAATATATTATTACAAACCAACCCGGGTTTGAGCGAGGAAAGAATCCATCACGTCACTGAATCTACCATGAGCCAACTCATTCGACTGAAGCAGCGTGATTTCGTTTGGATAACTTACACATCCCGGGGGTCATTCCCGGATTATGAATGGAATAAATGTATTTCAATGGATGTTGTGTACAATAATATAAACGAAGACTTGAGGGTGCACAAGTGTGGGTACCAACTTGTATTCAACGAAAGTATGGAAGGTTGTATGGATGCTATAATGCAATGTTCCACCACGTCCGAGTCCAAAAATTTCAAAAACGAAGGATTGATCAACTCTACTGAGGAAGTATGAAGAGCCCATGGTGTTGGTTGGTTGGTTGGGTGGTAAATTGTTTTAAGTACCGTCTTATGGTTGACGTAATTTTTGTTATTTTCTTTACAGACTCAACTCTTCTCCTGTACTTAATTTATGTACATAATTAACCTTTCCTTTACTGAACAATGGCACGTGTCTCATACTGAATCCAGCGGCTGGCAGTAAGTGTGAGTTCTCTTGTGGTTTTACGAAATGGAATTTGATATCAAAGTTAAATAGGTTTGTTTTGAATGTTTTAATCTAAATCCTTTATATCAAATATAAAGGTGCCTGGCTAAGAGAACGGGTCTCATTACGCCCTTTCGATTTAAAATTCGGACACATGTCATTACACCATTTCGATTTCAAATTTTGACACATGTCTACTTAACCAGGTTTCAACTTATGTACAGTTAAACTTCATAAATTAATAAAAATACTAATTTAGCAAATATTAAATAATTAATAAATTAATAATTGATTAATTTATCGATCAATTAATAACTTATTAATTTATCAAGGTATTTCATATTTTCTTAAATATTGTTCATTGTATTTAGTTTATATTTTAAGAACTAACAATTCTATGTACAATAGTAGGAAAAACATCTTACACTTTACGCGACGAAGAAAGCTTAAAGTGGGTTTGCACGACGTAACAAGGAATCTGTCGCGCAAATGTCAAAATTTTACTCGACAAAGGATTTTGTCGCGCAAGGAAACTTTGCTCGATGAATCAAAACCTCGTGCACAAAGTCATTCAAGTAAACGCGGGCAAGGAGTTTTTTTCTTGCGCCAAATCAATGCGCGATGAAGAGTTTCCTACATAAAGATTGCGCTACGAATATTTGTCACGCAAAGGGACTCTGAAATGGTCGGTGGGTATTGACACACCCCGACCCGAAAGTGGGGCGTGCTGGCCGTCACGTGAGAGTAACGCAACCATGTGCACAGTGCGAAAGCAAGATTAATCAGAAAGATACGAACAAATTAAAATCATGCAACCAGCAACCCAAAACAAGATAGTGTGCTAGTGCGAGAATTAAGATGGTTTACACAACAAAAGCATAAATGGTCTACGTGCAGTCAAGTAGAAAGTACTAAATGGAGATAATACCCGAAGGTGGTCCTACATAAGTGAGTTATGTCAGAACTTCCGATGAGCTTCTCGTATGCCACCAACGAACACTACCTAATACCTGGAGGGGCGAAAAACAGAAAGCGTGAGTGGGCAAAAACAAATCTTTTCAAAACCATTCTTTTCTCAAAAGTTATAATCCCTCTCCGTAAAACCTGTATAATTTCCCAGAAATAAAGTATATACTCATATATATAAATCTCGAAATCCTGCTGGAAAAATATGTGTATGAATGTATGTATGCCATGCCAAAGTATCATAACTAAATGTCAAATCATAACTCTGTGAATGTGATTGAATACCAGATATCATCTCAGCCCTCGGCTTTATATAGCTCATAACAATCTCATCATAACATATAGCTCATAATCAACTCAATCATATCGTATATCCTGCAAACACATCAATACCATCTCTAGTGGTCTGCACAACATCATTGTATATAGAATAATATGCTCTAGTGCTACAATCACGTGAAGACTGTGTGAATGATTCGCGGGTCACCTACGAGTCGAACCCACCTATAGTGGTCTATTCGACAGGACTGTGCACCTAACTTGGATCCAAGGCGAGCATGTGGTGCGGGAGGTGAACATCACGTGAAAGACTATGCCCCTAACTCTGGGCGGGAGCACTAATATCAAGGTGCAAGTTTATGAGCTCTAATCACATCACATCATTCATTTTCATCATAACCAGTACATAAACTTACCTGCCACTTACCTGTGCGTCTGCAGCACCATCATTATTATATGCAATCACTAATGCATAAATAAAATAAATAGATACTTTGCATGGCATTTCAAATCATATAATTCTTTAAATTCATTTTCTGGGAAAAGCAAGTATATAGGTATATACAGAAAACAAAAGCCCACTCACTGATAAGTAGCCGGGTTGTAACCCCTGTGCCTAGCCTGGCTATGCTCATCCTCCGGATAGGTCTTGCCTATATGAGAAATAACTGTATAAACGTTATTTTAAGCACATAAACAAAACTGACTAATAACTTCTCATATATTGCTCAATTTGGGTATATGAATATACCACAATGATCTACACAATCTCAGGATCATCTTCATATTTTTAGAAAATTTTTCTGACAAACCATGCGCCACCACGCTCCTGCAAGGGCACGGCCCTATGCACCCTCACGCGCGGCCACGTGACAGTCACACTGATGGCGTCAGTTAATGCTGTCAGGAATATTCCGTCAAATCCTAACGGTAATTGTTAAACTTAACTAACGGTGTTGGAATATTTCATCAGACTTGACGGAATATTCTGTCGTCTTCAACCTCAAACCTCCAGCGACCGTCGCTGGCGCCGGAAAACTGGGGATTTTTAAAACTTTGATTTCTCACTCGTTTTTCATCCAAATTTCATGCAATTTATATCAAAATGAAACTCTTAACTTGTAGAACACATTCACACTAATTTGAAGCTCTAAAAGTCACGGGATCTCACCGGGGAATTTCCACAAAATCCGGCCAAGCTTGAACTTCACGATCCCGACATCCAAAACCACCAAACGAAACACTCCGAGCTTCCTTAGGCCTTCCTTAAGCTCCCTGTGAACTTGAAATATCCAAAAATAGCCAAATTACATGTGCATGTACAGTGCACAAAACGGAGGTTATGAGAAACTAGGGTTTTCGAAGGTATCCTTACCTGAAATGTGCACTAATCAACTCATATGAGCTTCACGAACACAATGGTGTACTTCACACCTTCAATCTGCCACGTTTCCAAGGGTTTTTGGTGGTGTTCGTACAAGAGAGAAGAGAGAGAGAGTGAGTTCGAGAGAGACAGAGAGAGAACACGGAAGAGAAGACAGAGAACTGAGATGAGTGGTCCAAAATCCACCAACCAATCACAACTAAACCATTTCCTAATTTCCAATTGGTCCCAAAACTTAGGAAGTTGTATAATTGGACCAATACTTTAATGAAATTCACAATTTCACACACCCACATTTAGGGCAATTCCGTCAATTCACATCAACTGTACAAAATTCCCGGGACGGGCTGTCACAATCTACCTACCTTATAAAAATTTCATCCCCGAAATTTCATACCATAATACAGCACTAGTAACCATAAAACAACCTTGGATACATCTCTCTCATCCTGTCCTCGGTCTCCCACGTCACTTCTTCCACTGAATGGTTTCTCCACAAAACTTTACCAACTGCACTGTCTTATTTCTTAGAACATTTTCTTTCCAATCCAAAATAGTCACTGGCTCCCCATCATAAGTCAAATCTGAACTGATCTCTAAGGGTTGATGAGGTATCACATGTGACAGATTTGAGACATAGTGATGAAGCATCGAAACATGAAACACATCGTGTACCTTGGACAGCTCTGACGGCAACTCAAGCCTGTAAGCAACTTCACCGACTCGCTTGGTGATCTGATAAAGTCCAATGAACCTAAGACTAAGCTTGCCTTTCTTCCCAAATTGTACTACACCTCGCCACGGTGATAACTTCAGGAATACCCAATCACCAATGATACGGGCATATTTATGCACCTTAGTTAGCTTGTTCTTGTGCATTTATGTTGTTTTTCTTTAGTTTAAGTAGTCTTTTAAGCTAGTTTGATGTATTTTCAGGTTCTAAGGGCAAGTATACAAAAAGAAGCAATTTGGAGCATTCTAGAGCATTTTTTGGCCAAGATTGGGTAGTGCAAGCATGGAGGCAAGTTGATGGACGAAATTGAAGATATAAAGGCTTGAAATCAGCTAAGAAGATGGAAGAAAGAAGTCAAAGATAAAGAAGATAAGGAATCAGCTCAAAAGAAGGAGAATTATCCAAAACATTATCCAAAGCAACCTTATCTTATCTTATCTTATCCAATCCTTATCTTATCTTACCTTATCTTATCCAATCTTATCCTAATCTTATCCTAACCTGTTTTCTTCAGTTTAGGGGACTTAAAACCTGATTTCTAGAAGTCTTATCCCTTGTCCTATAAAAGTGGCGCCCCAAATCCTTCTAGAAGCCCCAAAATCTGCCACAAAACACATTCCTTCTAGAACCCTGAAAATCTGGCGCCTCCTTCCCTTCTAGAATCTGATTTCCTTGCCTTGCAAGGCTTTCTAGAAGCCTTATCCCTCCTTATCCAAATCTGCCACACCTTAGGCCTTTTCCCCTTAGAAATCTGATTGTTTTAAACCTATTTCTGGATGGATTTGGCTTTCTAGAAGTCCTAATCTGATTTACCTAGGGTTTGTGGTGCCTATATATATAAGTTTAAAGGGTTGCCGCAGGTGACACCACCTCCATATACATCATTCACGCCAGAAATCATCCACCACTCTCTGCCGCACCCATCCTTCACCATTCTCCATAGTTTCTGACCTAATTCACTCCCTGCCGCACCATACATCCATCTTAGCCATTAACCCAGCCTTCTACACCATTCATAACCCCCAAAATCTGTCCCTAGACCTTGTGCCGCAGCAAAGAGGAGGAGAATGAGCCTTGGACGTGCATGCCATTCAAGTTTGAATTGCTGGAAGTTTTAGGTGTTTCCTTTCCTTTGATTTCAATGTTTAAATTCAATACTCTTTGTTTTGTACGTATGAGGAACTAAACCCCCCTTGGCTAGGGGGGGATTCGAAACCATGTTTATACTTGCTATATGACTTGATTACCTCTAATTGCGTTTCATAAATTGTGAATTCAATTTACTTATCTGTTCATATTAAAACTGATTTGTGTGTGTTGATTGAGGTGGCCAACTTAGTTGCATGCATAAATCTAATGCTAGGATATAAGGAAGTTTCACCTAATCGTTACAGAATTATATTCACAAGTAGTAAAGGTTGATGATCTCAATTGTGTTAAGTAAATTCTTGGCATAAGTTTCATGCAATTCATAGTAACGAATGCCTCGTCAATGCTTATGGTTTTCATAGAACTTAATGATTCTTGCTTGTATCTCTATTATGCAATTCATGTAGGGAACTTGTGGGGAATGCTTTGGGTTGTCGTATGCAATCATCCAATTCAATAACGTTAGGAAAATCTGAGGGTTAATTGGTGCAATTCACGGTTAATCTGGGGCGTTGAGAATTCATGATTTATTGAAAAGCAATTAGAAATCGTTTTGTATGCAAGTATGACATGTGTGCAGAAGAACCCCTTAGCTAGCCTTCCATCCATTCACTTTAACCAATTTCGTTTTACAATCTATTTTGTTTTACAAAGTTTTTGTTTGTTTTCAATTTCGTCAAAACCAATTCCCCCTTTATTTTGAAGTGTCAATTTAGTTAGAAATCAATTTAGTTTGTGTTTTTAAGTGTCTTGAGTCAAGTTATAAACTGTTTTCGTCCAAATTCTTCCTTAGTGCTCAAAACTGCCCAGAAAGTGGTTTTAAGGCAGTTTTGAGTGTTTGTTTGCTGTTTTGAGTCTTTTGGTTTGTCTTAGTGTTTTAAAGTATAGTTTTGCATTCTTTGAGTCTAATTTAGTGTTTTAACTTTGTTTTAAGTTTTTGAGTCAGTTTTCAAGTGATTTAGCAATCCCTCATAATCCCCGGCCTAGAACGATCCCTACTTACATACTTTGCTACAATTGATAAAAAGAGGGTTTAATTTGTGTGCTTATATATTTTGCATCAACCAACCTTGTATACTCGATCAGTGGCATGTCTATCTGCTAAACTCTTTTGGCAATCTTGGGCCACTTTCATAGTAGACTTAATAACCTGAATGTTCTGAGTAGTCTCCTCCACTAACTCAGGGCCCACTAAAACTCATTCACCAACCTCTGACCAACATAAAGGTGTACGACAAGGCTTGCTTTATAGTGCCTCGAATGGCGCCATACCAATACTGGAGTGAAAGCTGTTATTGTAAGCGAACTCCATCAAATCCAACCGCTTATGCCAAGCGTCGCCAAACTGCAACACCGAAGATCTTAGCATATCCTCCAAGGTCTGAATCGTCCTCTCTAATTGTCTATGTGTTTGAGGATGATATGCCGTGCTGTACAGTAATCTTAAACCCAAAGCTTCCTGAAATGCTATCCAAAACTTAGAAGTAAATCTCGGATCTCGATATGAAATAATACTCACAGGAACTCCTTGATACTTCACAATCTTCGTGATGAACAACTCGGCTAATCAGTTCAAAGAATACTTTTCCCTCACAGGAATGAAGTGCGCTGACTTAGTAAGCTGATCTACAACCACCTAGATTCCATCATAGCCGTTTTGTGTACGAGGAAGCTTGTACACAAAATCCATAGTAATATTTTCCCATTTCCATTGAGGAACGGGAAATGGCTGTGACAAACCAAACGGCTTCTTCCTTTTAGCTTTGACCTGCTAACATACGACACACTTGCTTAAATACTCAACAATTTTTCTTTTCATACATGGCCAATAATAAAATGGCTTAATGGTATGATACATTTTAGTTCCTCCTGGATGCATCGCATAAGCTGAAATATGTGCCTCATCAAGAATTGCCTTTTTTAACTCCTCATTATTTGGCACGTACATCCTATTCTCTTGCATAAGCATGCCATCTGTCTCTCTAACTCTGAGATCTTTCTTTTTCCCTTGATTCCTCAACTGAATTAGCTCTTGAATCTCTTCATTATTCATATGAGTCTCGAGTATACGATCAATCAGAATAGGCCTAACTTGGAAACTAGCAAGTAAGGCTTCTTCTTGTTCTGCCACAGCTTCTTCTTGTTCTTCTAATTCCAATTTCACTCTAGTAGACCTCAAATCTACAAGAAGAAGAACACGAGAAGCATACAAAGCATTAACCCGACCTTGGGATTTCCTACTCAAAGCATCAGCCACCACATTAGCACGTCCAGGGTGATACTTAATCGTGCAATTGTAGTCGCTTAGCAACTCAATCCATCTCCGCTGACGAAGGTTCAAATCTTTCTGCGTGAACAGGTACTGAAGACTCTTGTGATCTGTGAAGATCCTACACTTCTCGCCATAGAGATAGTGTCTCCAAATCTTCAAAGCGAAACTAATGGCTGCCAACTCTAAGTCATGTGTAGGGTAATTCATCTTGTGAGGCTTTAACTGATGTGAAGCGTAAGCAATTACCCTACCATGCTGCATCAACACACATCCCAAGCCATTCAAATAAGCATCGCTGTAAATCTCAAAGTTACCATTATCATTAGGAAGAGTCAAAACAAGAGCATAAGTGAGATAATACTTCAACTGATGGAAACTCTGTTCATAATTATCATCCCACTCGAATTTAACTTCCTTCCTGGTCAACCTTGTTAGTGGTAAAGCCATATCTGAGAAATCCTTAACAAATCGTCGATAATAACCTGCTAAACCAAGGAAACTCCGTACCTCGGTGACGGTTCGTGGCTGTTCCCAATTCTCCAAAGTTGCTATCTTCTGAGGGTCTACTTCAATACACTGAGCTGAAACAACATGCCCCAAGAAAGCAACTTGATCTAACCAGAATTGGCACTTACTGAACTTACCATATAATCGGTGTTCCCTTAGCTTCTTCAACACCAAGGTAAGATGTTGAACATGATCTGCTTTCGACTTAGAATACACCAGAATGTCATCAATGAAGACAATGACGAATCTATCCAAATACTGCTGAAACACCTTATTCATCAAACTCATGAAAGCTGCTGGTGCATTCGTCAATCCCAATGGCATCACGAGAAACTCATAATGACAATAACGAGTCTTGAAAGCAGTTTTAGGAACATCGTCGCTCCTGATTTTCAATTGATAATAACCAGACCTTAGATCAATCTTAGAAAATACGCAAGCACCTCTGAGTTGATCAAAAAGATTGTCAATATGAGGCAAGGGATAATGGTTTTTAATCGTCATCTGATTCAATTGCCTGTAATCAATGCAAAGCCTCAAAGTACCGTCTTTCTTCCGAACAAACAAAACTGGGGCTCCCCAAGGTGAAGTACTAGGCTGAATGAAACCTTTATCAACCAATTCCTGTAACAGAGTCTTCAATTCTCTTAACTCGGCAGGAGCCATACGATAAGGAGTTAAAGAAATAGGATCAGTACTTTGAAGTAAATCAATGGCGAACTCCACATTGCGATCTGGCGGCAATCCAGGTAAATCATCAGGGAAAACATCAGAAAGTGTCTGACCACCTTGACATTCTGCACGCTAACAAGAGCATCATCATTTAGTACCACGTGAGCCAAGTACCCTTGACAACCTTTCTTTAGTAACTTTTTGGCTCTCACAGCTGAAATAATACCATGCCTCAATCCACTAGGTTCACCAAAGAATGTAACCTCAGGTAATCCAGGATGATGGAAGGTCACTGATTTCCCGTAACAATCAATCTGGGCATGATTGTAATGCAACCAATCTGTGCCTAAAATCACATCAAAATCTACAATGTCTAAAGGAATAAGGTTAGCTGGCATAACCACATCATCCACTAATACGGGACAACCTAGATACACATAATCTACATAACACTTCTCCCCCTTAGGCATTGCAAACTCTAACTCATACCCAAAAGGTGAAGACTGAGGTTATGTCAATTGAGCAAACGTATGAGAAATTACCGAATGAGTAGCACCACAGTCAACCAACACTTTAGCATAATGACCAAGAATATTTAACATACCCATGACCAAGTCCGGATTATTCTGAGCATCCTGCAGCAAAAGGTTGTTGATACGTCCCTGGGTCTGCTATCTTCCTCTGCCTCTGTCTGCTATCTTACCGAATGAGTACTGCTGTGAAGGCATATATCCTCCTGAATACTATCCATAACTACCTTGCTGATAGGGATCCTGGGGGTACTGGTACTGTCTCGAAGAATAAGGAACGGAATCCCTCTGATAGTGGAATGCACCACCACGACCTGTCTGGGTATAGCCTTCATGTCCTGAAAACTGCTGAGCTAGAGCTGGCGGTGGTAAATGAGGCTGCTGAGGCCTCTGCTGGCCTTGAGGACAAAACTTAGCTAGATGTCCCTCCTGACCGCAAGTGTAACAACCACTGTTACCTCTTTGACACTCCCCGAAATGTCGATTATTGCACCTACGACACAAGGGTGCATTTTCTCTACCAGAATTCCCCTACCTGTGGAATCTGGAACCTCCGAAGAACCTACCACTTCTTCTCTGACCTGTGGAACTGAAACCTCCACTGGAAGAACTAGAACTAGCTCCACTACGCTTAAAGTTCTGAGTCTGGCGAGGCCCTTGTAAGAAATGACCTTTACCCTTATCCTTATTCTGATTCCCATCTTTCTTTTCTTCTTCGCTGTCGCTGGGCAAATTCTCAGAATCCTCAATCTGAAGTAAAGCTTCATAAAACTCATGATAAGTGGTACAGGGAATCGCAGTCGCAATGGTACACCATTTCTTTTTAGTACCCAATTTAAAACGACGTAGCATCTCAACCGGATTAGCAACAAATTCCGGATCATAATGAGATAGATCAGTAAATTTCCTGTAGTACTTATTAGGTGACAGCTTATTCTGCCTCAAACTAGTAAACTCCTGTTTTTTACAATCAATGTATGCAGGAGGAATGAATCTCTTATAAAATAACTGCTTAAATACCTCTCAATCCTTAGATTCATCCTAGTGTAACTCATCAGCCAACTGTCCCCACCATGAAGCTGGTTCCTTAGACTACCCTGACTCTGCATCAGCCTAAAAGTGGTTATTTTCAAATTATAAACCAACTCTAGAGGGGTTCGCTAAGGCGGGCGAATAACTGACTGAATAGCACTCGCTATAGCTTTTCCTAACTGAGCTATGTTAGGGAAATTAGGTTCAGCTGAACGACGTGGCTCTCTATGAGGCGGCATAGTTCTGATAGAAAAACCAAGATAATTAGAATATTCACAAGATATGCAGGACTGCCAAACCTATGCTCTGATACCAAACTGACACACCGCGACCTGAAAGTGGGGCGTGCTGGCCGTCACGTGAGAGTGACATAACCATGTGCACAGTGCGGAAGGAAGATTAATCAGAAAGATACGAACAAATTAAAATCATGCAACCAGCAACCCAAAACAAGATAGTGTGCTAGTGCGAGAATTAAGATGGTTTACACAACCAGACCATAAATGGTCTACGTGTAGTCAAGCAGAAAATACTAAATGGAGATAACACCCGAAGTTAGTCCTACATAAGTGAGTTCTGTCAGAACTTCCGATGAGCTCCTCGTATGCCACCAACAAACGCTACCTAATACCTGGAGGGGCGAAAAACAGAAAGCGTGAGTGGGCAAAAACAAATCTTTTCAAAACCATTCTTTTCTCAAAAGTTATAACCCCTCTCCTTAAAACCTGTATAATTTCCCAAAAATAAAGTATATACTCATATATATAAATCTCGAAATCTTGTTGGAAAAATGTGTGTATGAATGTATGTATGCCATGCCAAAGTATCATAACTGAATGCCAAATCATAACTCTGTGAATGTGATTGAATACCAGATATCATCTCCACCCTCGGTTGTATATAGCTCATAACAATGTCATCATATCATATAGCTCATAATCAACTCAATCATATCGTATATCCTGCACACACATCAATACCACCTCTAGTGGTCTGCAGAACATCACTTTATATAGAATAATATGCTCTAGTGCTACAATCACGTGAAGACTGTACGAATGATTCACGGATCACCTACAAGTCGAACTCACCTGTAGTGGTCTATTCAACAGGACTGTGCACCTAACTTGGATCCAAGGCGAGCATGCGGTGCGGGAGGTGAACATCACGTGAAAGACTATGCCCCTAACTCTGGGCGGGAGCACTAATATCAAGGTGTAGGTTTATGAGCTCTAATCACATCATATCACATCACATCACATCATTCATTCTCATCATAACCAGTACATAAACTTACCTGCCACTTACCTGTGCACCCGCAGCACCATCATTTTTATATACAATCACTATTGCATTGTCTATAAAAGATGAAAGAATGTTTTGTTTGACAAAACATTGTTCTTTATTAATCAATGATTGGATTATTGTCATCTAATTCATTGTCTTTGTAGTAGAGATAATGTGGTAGTGTTAACTGTTTAGAATATGACGATGATTAAAACCCAAAAGGTTGCAAGGTAATGACTAATCCCAAATTGAGTTGTGATACCTCTAAAACATAAATTACGAGTTCGTCATAGATGGATGCTTAGGATCGTTAGATCCGGATCCAATACCTTCTTGTTAAAATTGTATAGAGGCGAAATGTTCGAATCTTTATTCTTTAGGAAAGAAGAAAGAATCACAAAGTTGTTGAGGTTAATTCATTTAGATGTTGGTGGCTCTTGTCCACAACATAATACTGCTCATGTTGTATGACATTCACCGAAGATTGCTCTCGGTTGGACTATCGTTTATTTTGAATAAAGAAAAGTCTGAATACTTTGCAAAAGGTTTCAAAGAATTCAAGAATGTAAGTTGATGACTAAGACGTCTTAAGTATTTACCTCCTTAGATTTGATCCAAGGAAATATAACACTTTAGAAGAGTTTCCTTGATAGAAATCAAGGAAAGTAGCATCATAAGATAACAGATTTCTCCATTAGGAAAAGAACGAACTCGAATAAGATTTAGTTCGTTGGATGTTATCAATTACCCATATATAGGATATATACTTCTAAGACAGTATGATTGTCAATTAGAAGATCTTCCAAAAATTTTCATTACTCCATAAGATGTAGTTGGAAAGAAAGACAAGTCTTAATCGTGTTAAGATTTGGGGTTGTGTGCTAATAGGCAATATTTGTTTGAGAACAATCTTGTGGGATATCCTTAAATTAACCTTTGGATATCAGTTCTATAAACCAACTGACAAATGTTGTTTGTTGGGTAGTTCATTATAATCCTACACTAGGATTTACCTAAGATAGGGCAAATGAACCAAGATAGAACTCAAAGAATGGGTTCTTTGAGAGACAAGATGATAATCAACAAATATAACAACCTAGTTCCTACACCACTAGCTCCAAGGTAGTCAAGAAGGATCTATAAACCATCTCAGTTGAATGGTTTGAACTTTATGACTATGTCAATAGAGTTACACCTCTTAATTCGAAAGAAATAAGAATGAAAATCCTTATGACTACATTGAGTGTATATACGACATATACTCAAGGAAATGGTATAGTACCATTTGACCCGAAATAATGAAACCTTTAAAGCTAATTGGTAGCTTAAGGTGACTACAATCAAAGAGATTGGTTGACTTGGAAGAAACCATCTTTGACGTAGTCTTGGTTTCTATTAATTCGAAGTTAGCTAGCTACAACTAAACGGTGATTCAATGTTTGGACATAATATGGGTTTCCGAAACCATTACCAAGATAGTCTTGATAATAAATGTCTAAAACTAAGAATCACAAGACGTGTAAGTTGTAAAGATCCATTCATCATGAATCTTAGCAAGCTAGTGGGAGCTGTAAGCGTCTTATGAGAGAAAGATCAAATCATTTGATTTCTCATAAAGATGTAAATGAATCTTTTGTTTACTAGGTTTACAAAAGATTAGTGGGAGTTAATCGTATTCCTAAATTAATATATGTGATATATTAATTTTAGAAATGAAAGGAATTCTTCTTCTTTAAAGTAATGACTTTAAACATTCTATAATGATAGAATGTATATGGGAGACATAGTCTATATACATGGGATGGAAATCTATAATGATAGATTTCACGATATAATTTGATTATATCAATCCCTAATGATAGACAAAAGATGCTAGGAAGTTTCTCATATGATGATAAACTTCAATCATAAGGACAATTCTAGTAAGACTAGGAAGTTGCTCTTCACAAAGGGAACGTACCCCTTTGACTCCCAAAGAATTAATGCGTAAATAGAAACCTTTATGCATACACAGAAAGGTGATTTATGTATTTCATATTGTACGAAAAATGTTGATATGAGTTGTACCAAGATTGGTACAAGACTATATCAGTGCAAGCCCAAGATCAAAACCATGGCAACTGTCAAGTGAGTCTTTAAGTATTTAAGAAATACTATAGGACAGATTCCTCAAGAATGAGGAAGAATCAGAGTAACGCAATGGAAGCGTAAAAGTATTAGATTATGAATCTAATATCGTATCCATCATTGGATGTCTGTTCATTTTGAATGAAGAGATAATTGGATATCTCTTTATTATGACTAAAGAGATATTTGGGTGGAAACATTAAAAGTAATGACTTTACTGTGTTCCATCATGAATGCAAAATATATTGCCATATAGAAGTTTACAATAATGTTGTTTGGATGGGAAAGTTCAGTTTTGAACTCTCCATTTGGTTCCAACCAGAAAGTGTCTCTAGTGTGCAAACACTACGACACTAATGGGGTGATAGCTCAAGCCAGGGAATCAAGGTCTCATCAAGATTCGAACTCAAATGAGAGACTAAACCACATGATTGAGAATCAAGTATAATGGTGACGTCGTTATTCTCAAGGTTGCTTCTATGGATAACATATAGATATCCATTGTCTAGGCCTACTACTCAGCCATTTTTGAAATGACTACAGAAGAGGTATCATAACTGATGACCAAGCTGATTGGCTCTAGTGCAAGTGGGAGATTGTTGGAAATGTGCCCTAAAACCAATCATATGATGATACTTTACGAACATTTCACATGTTAAATTAATCTAGTTTAATATAACGGGCAAAGATTATTGTTTTAAGCCGTCTACTATAAATATTATATGCTTAAACGAAAAGTCTAAGGAATATGTAATAGGGAGAATGTGATCTAAAGAAGTTAGATTCATGAGACCATTCTCTTTCATACACATATCCTAAATGTTCCTAATCATAGGATTGCCAATTGGGCATTGACAGTCCGTCAAGATCAGTACGTGCTATGTCTTTTCTTAGGGAGAGTGACTGGTCTCGAGTCATTGGTGTGACTGACACCAAGACAAGTACGTAGGTGCTCAACAGAGAATGAGTCCACTGAACGCGATCAACGAGGAGCTCTCATACTCATGTCACATGAGAACTCATGGTTAGGATAATGCAAAGTAGTCATTTGACCTGAGGCATCATAGTTGTCTTGTGGTTAGGTCCTTGATCTTTGACTATGTCAAAGTCATTCCATCAGAGAGTGTCCACGACATAGTTGGGGTTAAGCCACTTAGCCATGGAGGCAAGTGAATGCGCAACAAGGGATCTCTAACCTTCAAACGTTGAGGGAGAATACTCTATGATATGATTAAGAATCTATGGCCAGAGTATGAATGAGATTTAGGAAGTCGTTCCAAATCACATTCAAGGTAATCATATAAGTAAGAGAATCACATTGGATAGTAGACATGAATAAACTATCAAACCAAACAATGTGGTCAAGAGTATTGTATTAGAGAAAGACCGCATTGCATTGTAATCCCAAACTGAATAGGTTCTCCAACCTCTTCTGATTAGCTTGGGTAGCCATGACATACTGCTAGGTGTCACTCATGGCTTGTGGAAGCCCTAGAGATGTATAATCACTAAAGGGAGAATTGAAAGTAAGTTTCAATCCACAATCGATTAGTAAGAGTTCTAATCGCCCACTGCCTCGCTAAAAGGAACCTAATGCATCGCACACCGTGTAAGGTAATGATGGAAGGATACAACGAAGATGAGTAAGGATAATTAAATGGTTTAATTATTTATGGCTAGGATTAATAAATATGTTAATTAATCAATCGAATATGTTCATTTTAGACCTAGGGTTAGTTTTCGGCCTCAAGGCCCAATGGGCTTCGAATGTCAAGCCCATTAACTTAAGTTGTATGACAACTTAATGAATAAAGATTCAATAAGGCCCAAACAGCCCAAAGCCCTAAGATGGCAGGCCATGTTGATAAAGGAGTGGGTTTTGGACTTATTATAAGTTTGCCACTCCAATGAGGTAGGTATAAATTTGACTTTATAGCCTTTTCTTCATTAGGGTTTTCTAAGGATGAAAGGTGAGAATAACTCTCTCCTTTTCTCTCAAGGTGGCCGGCCCCCTTGGAGGAGATTAGCTAGCAATCCTTCCTCCTCCAAGGTCAGTCATCTTCTTCCTTCACCATCCTTGGTGTCGAAAATTAGAGGTCTCCTACCTTGGGGACTTTTGGAGAATCAATTCTTCCATCCATATCCATGGAGCCAAGGAGCAAGGAGACAAAGGAAAGAAGGCCTTCACATGGGTGAATAACCTTTGCTAAGCAAAGAGGGGCTTCAAAGGTATACAAGTTTCTCAACTCCTTTCTTTAAGATATGAGTTGAGTCATGGTTCATCATAACTTCTAGGCTTTGAATTTCATGGGTAATGTTTTGTTTTGAGTGCATACAAGCATGATTCCGCCTTTAATTGTTAATTGCATGCCATAGATGTTGCTCAAATGAACATGTTTTTCACAAATTTTCCTTCAAGAGGGAGTGAGTTTGAGAGAGATAGAGAGAACACGGGAGAGAAGAAAGAGAAGTAAGATGACTGGTCCAAAATCCACCAACCAATCACAACTAAACCATTTCGTAATTTCCAATTGGTCCCAAAACTTAGGAAGTTGTATAATTGGACCAATACTTAAATGAAATTCACAATTTCACACACCCACGCTTAGGGCAATTCCGTCAATTCACATCAACTGTACAAAATTCCTGAGACGGGCTGTCGCAGGTATTGAAGTCGTCGTATTTACTGCGCACTGTATGAGACAAAGGGTTTGTCGTGCAAGATTTTGGGACCAAATTGCACGACCAAATGTTTGTCGTGCAAAGTCCCACGAGTTCTTTAAAAGCACAGTTTCACTTTAATTTTTTCTCACATTGGTTTTCCCACAACCCTAAATTTCCTCCCGTTTTCTTCTTCTCCAAACCCCCTCATATCCCAAGGTCTTGTTTTAATTTTTGAGGCGATGACTGATTTTGCTGCTCCTTCTACTAAGTGTTGCACGGGAGAAGGATCTGGGAAAGGTGATAATTAAGTTTATGTGGATCTAATATTTTTGTTTTTGGAAAAGCAATTTTGGATGAATCACTTACTTTGATTTGAAATTTATGTTTTGTTCCCACAAATAAAAAACTAGGAGAGCGTTGGTGCGGGCTTGAATGGCGGATAGTGTCTAGCGTAAGTGAATCATTTATGATGATATCAAGGGATTTAACACGACGACGAACGCAGAGCTTATGCACGACATTGGGGTACAAGTGTGGACCAACTGGAGTGGACATTTGGAAAAAATGTGTCCAAGGACGTGAAGAAGTTTATGCTGGATGAATTATCATTAAGTATGAATTAGTAAAATAATAATTATTTTTTTAAATAGTATATTATAATGATTAGTTTTTAATTATATTTTGTGTAATTATTGATGTTACAGATCAAAACTTGATGAAGTTGATCGAGGAGATGTTCAGGAGGCATTACCGACAAGGGCAGTCTTATGTCCAACGACATGCAAAATTACAGGGAAATCCTGAAGGACTAGCGCAGTAGAGGTGTTATTTAAGTGTTATGGATGAATAACATATTTTTTTTAATTATGTATTTGAGGACGATATTTTAAATTATTTCTTTAATATGTATTTGGATTAAATTTTCAGCTTAATTGGTTAGTTGGTTAATTTGATTAATTTGGTTAATTGAATTTCATTTAAGTTTTTTGTAAGAATCAATATTGAATTTCAGCATTTGTTTGTAATTATCAAAGTTTTATGAAATCTGGGATCATTGTTCTAAAAATCCCTGCCTAGGGCCTAGGCAACTGGCGACCCCCCCCCCCCCCACCCCCTATTAATGCCTAGGCGTTTGAAAATTAAGAAAGGGCGCCAACCTATTAAGGCGCCCGCCTAGGTTGCGACTCACTTAGACAGAAATAGATAACTTTCATTTTGCATTTTATTTATTTTTCAATAAATTGTAAGAGGCTTGTTGAATACTTAAATGAACACACATTATATGCTTGTTCCCCATGTTTTCATTCTATTTTGTAGTTTATGATGAAATATATATATTTTAAGTATAAACAAACACTTATTTCCACAAAATATAATCGATTTACTTAAATCCGCCTAGTCTACCAAGGCTCTGCCTAGCCATCTATACGCTAGGCCCTAGCCCACCCCCCGACTAACGCCTAGCGTCTTTCAGAACCTTGTTTGGGATAAATTTTGACATAAATCAATTAGACAACTCTCTGTTTACATAAACTTCAAATTTCCAAATAAATATTTAAATTCAATGTCCTTCATTACTTCATTATTTATGTGACGAATGTGTCGTCTCATAGACTTTAAGTGACGAAAACATGTTTGTCCTGCTAAGTGTGTTTGTGTAACATCCCACATCGCCAAGGGGAGTGATCCTTAAATGTATATTCCCATCCCTACCTAGCACGAGGCCTTTTGGGAGCTCACTGGCTTCGGGTTCCGTAGGAACTCCGAAGTTAAGCGAGAAGGGGGCCAGAGCATTCCTAGGATGGGTGACCCACTGGGAAGTTGCTCGTGAGTTCCCAGAAACAAAACCGTGAGGGAATGGTAAGCCCAAAGCGGTCAATATCGTGCTACGATGGTGGAGTGGGCCCGGGAAGTGATCCGCCTCGGGCCGGGATGTGACAATTGGTATCAGAGCCTATCCCTGGTCTGAAGTGTGCCGACAAGGACGTCAGGCCCCTAAGGGGGTGGATTGTAACATCCCACATCGCCCAGGGGAGTGATCCTTAAATGTATATTCCCATCCCTACCTAGCACGAGGCCTTTTGGGAGCTCACTGGCTTCGGGTTCCGTAGGAACTTTGAAGTTAAGCGAGAAGGGGGCCAGAGCACTCCCAAGATGGGTGACCCACTGGAAAGTTGCTCGTAAGTTCCTAGAAACAAAACCGTGAGGGAATGGTAAGCCCAAAGTAGATAATATCGTGCTACGGTGGTGGAGTGGGCCCGGGAAGTGATCCGCCCTGGGCCGAGGTATGACAGTTTGCGTGGCAAAATTTTTGCCACGCAAAGTGCGCAAAAAACACGGGGAGATTTCGCGCCTGTTTTGGATGGTCTATGTTTTGCGTCATGAAAGCTTCATCTTGCAAATATTTCTTGTTTATAATAAGATTGGTCTACTGCAGAGGCATAAACTACAAATTTTCGGCCTTCCTCCCTCCACTACTGTCAAATCCATCCTCTAATACCCCCTCCATCTCAATCTCCACCCTCTCTCCCTAAATTGATCTATCCCGCGCTATTCGGTAAGCATGTTTCTTTTGTATTTCAAAATTTCATTGTAAATTCATACTAACGCCATTAAATTTGTTTTCTATAGGGTTGTTCTATACGATTATTGATTGGTGAAAAACAAAATTAGAGGAATTTTCTTTGATATTTTAAATTTTGTTTAATTTAAATTATTTTTAAATTATGGTGTCATTTAAATTGTTTGTATATGAGCAGTTGTGTGCGTTTAGTAAAAAATTGTTTTGTGTTGTACAGAGTTAATAGTAAATAACTTAGTGCACGTTTTTTTTTTTTCAAAATAAACTTAGTTTCTCGCTCAAGGATTAGTTGGATTTCGCGCATGGATGTGAAAGCATGATTGCGGTCCAATAGATTCTTAAATTGTCCCATTATTTGGACAGATTGGGAATGCAGAGTTATGGGGCGTAGTTTATTGTTTACAGATTATGTTTCTGTTGTGGGAATTCCAATCACATCTCTTTACATTCTTTGAGTGCCAGATAGGTATTTTATATCTATATCGTGCACTTGAAGAACTGTAAAGAGATGTTGCCGGAACTATCCCACGTTGAAATCTAATCCACTAGAGTCATAAATGACGTCACATAACTGTGCATTCCTGAATGGGATAGGATCCTTATCGGAGGCATAAATTGACAAAATCTTGTTGAAGTTGTTGTAATCATTGTATTTTTATTGTGCTTGCAGACATTATGGGCAGACAGTGGATGCATAATCCAAATAGATGTGTAGACAAATACTTGGATGAAATAAATGAGTTTATTGAGTTCGCATTCGGACAATTTGGGTGCAACTAGAATCTGGTGCCCACTTAGGAGGTGTAACATGTTAAGGGAGATGTTTGAAAATGTTCGATTTCAGGACACCTCCTGTCCCGGAATGTCCACCTGGACTCCAAATCGAGTTGTGCTGGCCGACACCCGGAAGGTGACGAAACCATAAAGTGTAGTGATGTGGAAATGAACCCATTTCACATGTGATGTCGAAGCATAAGTAAAGTATAGTAAAAGTAAAATGAGAATTATACCATCGAAGGTAATCTCCTATTCCAACATTTGCCAAGAATCCTCGTCGACAGAGAAACTTTGCCACTAATACCTGGAGGGGCGAAAAGCAAGGGTGAGTGGGCCTAAAAATAAAGCTTTGTGAAACCTTTTTCAAAAACGTAATAACCCCTCACCATAAAACAAATATAATTTCCAAACATAGCATACTGCGTATAGTATGAAAATACTTACCGTAGTCAATAATATCTAAAGAATGCAATACTTCACAATAATTCGTAATAAACACATAACGTCAGGTACTCACAATATCTCGCATAAACAAACATATCATATTGAGTGCTCATCGACATATGCTGACACATGAGTTCATGCAGAGATATTTTGACATGAACATGACTGGGTGTAATAATGATTTATACTCTAGTACTACAATCACGTAAAGACTACGGTTATGCGCATCACATACTAGTCGTAATTGCCTATAGCAATCTAGGATAGGACTGGCACCTACATTGGATCCAAAGTGAGTGTATGATGCGATGTGAACATACACATGAAGATTGGCCCTGGCCCGGGCGAGTACTAACACCAGTGTAGCACACAATGAGCAGATAACGTAAATATGGTCATGCCACAATAATTTAATAATTCTAGTCAACATAATACTATTCATAACCGTAAATCTAATTAAGGCATCCCCCTATAGTCTGCCTACCTGTGCATCTCGTAGGATTATTTCATAATTTCCCAACAATACGACATTTCTTATAAACATTAATTTAATTATAACATAACGTAGAAAATTCATTAATAATTATAATATGGAAATTTAATAAGTATAAATACTATATAAAAGAAAAGACACACTCACAAATACTTGCGAGGTTGCAGCCGTTCAACTAGGAAAGCCGGAGTCTTCGATAGTAATCCCACCTAAGCATAATATTGGGACCCGCCAGTAAAACTGAACTGAAACGATTCAATTTGAGAAAACGGAGCGGGGATTTAGAATCAGAGCGTCAAAATACGCTAAGAAGGGTCCCCAGTAAATGTTGTAAAAAGTCAAAGGGAAAGTCAACAGTCAACCAAAAAGTCAACCAAGACATTGAGCCGGCCAACTACGTTAGAACTTTGGAATTTCACTAAATAGATGTCAAAAACAAAATCAGGGCTTCAAAATTAGCCTATGAGGGTTTTCAAAAAATTCGAGAAAGTCAACAAAAGTTAACTAACGATCAACATTGAACTTTAATGGAATATCCCATCCTTAGACGGAATATTCTGTTAAAGTTAACGGAATATTCTAAGGGAATATTCTACCAGATTCCCAAATGGGTCCGGGTCGGCTGGCTCAGATACGGGTTTGGATTGGGTCGAGTCTACCCATTTAGGCTCGCGGGCTGCACCAGCCGGACCTAGCGAAGAAGAAGACCGAATTTCTGAGGATTTGGCCGGGAAATTTCTCGAGCTCTGTTAACTCCAAAATTCAACCAAAACTAGTAACCTAATATACCAATTTGAAGCTCAGAGAACAAGGAATCAAAATATATCATTGGGTTTCTTGGCTATGGCCGGATTTGGCTAGAAAAGGCCTTGAAAGCCGTCGGATCTTCGTCGGAAAACTAGGGAACTTTTCTCCCGCATTGATTATGCACCCAATCATCTCCAAAACACCTATGCAACACAGAAATCAAATTGGAACGTCAAGAAGGAAGAGATTGAAGGTATTTCGTACCTCACCTCAGTTAGAATAATCCGAGAACTTGCCGGAGTTCTCCATTTCCCATTTTCTTCGATTTGAGTGCGGGTTCTAGAGTTGCTAGAGTTTCTGGCCTCGGGAAGAAAGATGAGACAAGGTTGGGGAAGTGTAGGGTTGGTGGTGATGGATGGTGGTGGAGGAGTTTGCTGGGGTGGCGAGTTAATGATGTCTAGGTCTCTACGTTTGTAGAGAATGAGAGAGAGCTAAGGGAGTCCGAGAGAAAGTGAAGGGAGAGAGAAGTCGAGAGAGTTCCAAGACTATTGGGGGAGAGTGACACATGTTAAGAGAGGAGTAGAGAGTTTGGTGTGGGCGCTAGAAAATTGTTATTAAAAAAAATTAAAATATCCAACCATTATTAAAATAATCAAGGACCAAAACTCTTAAATGCAAAATTACCTAAGTACCCTCATGTTCGTAGTTCTGTAAAATTTTAACTATAACTTTGATTTTGATTCCACATGCCCCACGCATTTGTACGGTCGAGAACTTCGAGATATGGTAAAATAACACCTCATACGCATCACGAAATAACGGTCAACGAAAGTCAACAATTTCGCCTCTAGGACGATTTTGGTCAATTCACACATTTAAAATTAATAAAATCTTAAAATTAGGGATGGGTTGTTACATTTCATTTAATAAGAAATGGGATGACAGAGACATACACTACGTTGAATCATCATGGGGAACAATTAGACCATGCTTCGTCTTCAAACGTGACAAAAGTTGACAATGTTGAACCTAATGTAGATCCTAATGAACTAGTTATGGATAATTCTAAATGATGCTTTTCCATTTCCCTCAATGAACACCAACCAGGAAGGGGATGATGACATGCCTCCACCCATGCACAGTGAAGCTTTCGAATAATATGAAAAATTACTAAAAAGTGCCAACCAAGAGTTATACCCGGGATGCGAAGATTTTTCGGTGCTCACGACCATTGTGGAGTTGATGCATGGCAAAACAAAGTATCGTATGTCGAACCAATGTTTTGATTACTTTTTGGGTGTTTTCAAGAGAATGCTTCCAAAGGACATTACTTTGTCGAAAGGTCATAAACGTGTGCATAAGGTGTTGAATGGTCTCAGATTGGGTTATGAAAAACTTCACACTTGCAAAAATAATTGTACATTGCTCTATAAGGAGAATACAATGTTGGATAAATGCCTTGTAAGTAACGAGTCGAGGTCAAAATGACATCTTAAAATAGAGCGACGAAGATTCCACATAAAGTTATGCGTTATCTGACATTAAAACCGAGGTTGCAGAGATTGTATATGTTGATGCATACCGCAAGCGACATGAGATGGTATAAGGAAGGATGGGTAGATGACGATGTGATAAGGCATCATGCAGACGAAGTTGCATGAAAAGAGTTCGATCAGATGTACCTCGATTTTGTAGCTGAGCCAAAACGTTATATTGGGATTTACCATTGATGAATTCAATCTGTTCAGGGTTCTAAACCAATACAACAATACTTGACCTCAATGATATTCCCCGATATGATGTACCAGTGGGCATGAGCGACAACAGTAACGAACCTATCGACGAAGATGAATGGGACACTAAAAACGATGATAACGACGATAATGAAAGTTATTATAGTTCAGAGGAGGATTAAGGTAATTTTTAATTGCTTTGTAAATTATAGTAAACGATATTTATTGTAATTCCTTTATCATATATGTAAAAGAAATTTTGTTTATTAAGTTTGTTATATATTTAAAATAAATTTTTTTTGTCATAAAATATTTTAATCAAATGAATACAATTTTACTTATTTATTTAAAATGTTTGCTTGATGAATAACCAAGATTTTGTCATGCAAGTCTTTTAATTTTACGTGGGGTTTGCCAAACGATAGGTTTTTTTTTGTTAATTTCAAACACTTGCGTGACGAAAGAGAAGAATGTCGTCTGTGGATGCAAATTTTCACCGTCTTCTCCTTTGACGAAAATGCACCTGCAAAATAATAACACCTAAGATTAAGGCCAAAAGCCTCACGCGCCCATGATGACTTGGGGGGGGGGGAGCTTTGGCCGAAGAATCTCCGATACCAAAGTTAGAATTTGAGAGAGAAAGTGTTGAGGAATTTTTGGGGAGAGAATGGCCTAGCATTGTAGTGGAAGAATAGGACTATTTATAGGGGAGTGGCCGGCCCTATTTGTTGAATAGGGACCGCCCATATATGGTGGATTTATGAGTATAATTGCAAGATATTATGTGAAATAATATCTTGCAATTAACTTAGCAATTAATCCTAAATTGAATTGGAAAATTGGGAGTTACCTTTTGAGTGAGGATTTGATGAGGAGTGATGAGAGGGATTTGAGTAAATACCATTTTGATCACCTTTGACTCTTCCTTGATTGAGCCGTTATTATCCGTTGCATACGCGTGGGAATCCTGGTGTGTCTCGAGGGTAATTTTGTCCTTTTCAACCAAAAGTCGATGTGTCACCTCCATAATTTTCGTGATTATTTTTGGCTCCACAAATGCCCCCACACCTGTTGGGCTGCTCATAGGAAAGGGCTGCAGGTGTAGAGATTTTCCATTGCTTTAGGAAACCTAAGATTGTTTCCTATTTCGATGTAGATTCCCAAATTGGAAATTATATCCTTCTAGGAAAGGGAAATAAATCACTTCCAAAGTCTAATTAAGTCTACCTTAAGAGCAATTTATTCTGCCATACAAGAGAGAGAAAACTAGAGGATATTTGTTCCCCCACCTCTAGCAATCTTCTACACTTGCTCGTGCAAAAGACCGTCTTTCGTTGCTTTCTTTGTCTTCTCTGCGCTACACCGAGGTAAGAAAAAATTAATTTTCCTTGTCTTCTTCTTGGATAGTGTTGTCTCAGGGCAACTGTAGGGGTGGTGTGGCACGTCCGCGGGCAAGGGCTAGGAGTCAGCTCATCATAGGCCGAGCAGGTGTTGTGGCAGAGACCACTGCTTGGGCTGCTCGGCTTGGCTAAAGCCAAGGACAACTGTGCAGCTGGGGTTGCAGATTGCGGCACTGGGGTGCAGTGCTAGGCAAACTGCATTGCTCATGTCCTTTGGGCTTTTAGACTTGACGTGGGCCAAGCTAGCGATTGAGAGAAATGAGGAGGTCGTGGGCCTCATAGGCTGCTGGAATGCTAGGCATACACACCTCTTGCCTGCTGGTGTGAGAGAAAAAATGGAGGAAAAACCAATATGGGTTAAGTTCCCCTGCTGAGTACCATGAATAACGTTGGCTGCTTAGTCATCTTCGCCTAGAGAAGGTGGACTGCTCCCGAGAGAGGAGATAAAGAGGATCAAGGTGGATGTATTGGCTCGTTTGATCACTGTCATAGAGCCTACTATGAATGAAGGTGGAAAGAATAGACCTTCCTTGCCTGCTTAAGGGATGCTGGTTGAGAAAAAACTGAAGACTTCCTCTGTTACTCGTGAGGGTTTGCTTGCTGCCGAAAGCCTTATGATTGACTTGACTTCTTCCAATGGGAAGAAAAATGTGGCTACTAGATCTGCGCCTGTGACACCTGCTAAGTCGAAAATGGCTAGTACGATTACTGATAGGATTGTTCAGCGTAGAGGTTCTGTCATGCCCCAGTGCCGAAGTCTGTACCAAGACATCCGTAGCTAAGTCCAGTTCATCTTTGGAGAGGCTTGCTACTATGAAGAGCAATAAGGTGGACTTTGCTGTTAAAGTGGCACCAAGGCCTATTCCTGTTGCTGTTAAGATTGGTTCGCCTGCTGAGAAAGAGGATAGTGCTTGCGTGGGCAGTTGTAAGAGGTCCACGAAGCCTGTTTCTGGGGAGGATGCTGAGATTTATGTGCTCTTGAAACCAGATATACTAGAAGACATAAACGCGTGTGCCGAGCTTGTCGATGGCGTTAGAAGGGTTGTTTGCCCAAGTTCCTTTACGAAGCATAAGACCGAATATAGAAGGACTACTCTACCTGCTATGATGTAGAAAACGACGATTTTGGCAGCCGAGTCTATGCTCCTTGACCAAGTGGATACCAAGGCTGCCAAAGGGGTGGCAATGACTATGGCAATTGAAGCTTATTCCTCTGCCGGGAAGTTCAAGAGGTTAGAGTCTGAGCTCGTTGCTTTGAAGGGGTCTCATATCTCTGCCCCCAATTCTCTCAGATTCAAGATCTTGAGCATGCTGTTTCTAAGCTTCATTCTGCTTTTTATGCAAAGGATGAAGAGTTGATTACTACTTATAATCAAGTGATCAATTTCAAGAAGATCGTCGATAGGCTTAAACCCCAAGTGTTGGAACTCCAAGTTGCGCTGAAGATCAACAAAAGTCTGAAGAAGAAAGTGGATGAATTGTAGCGCGTTCGTGTTGGTCTGCTCGAGGAGAACGACCAGCTGAAAGGTGAGAAGGCTGAGGTCGAGGCTTCGCTTGTTTAGAGTCAGGCCGATTTCTACAAGCTGGGTTATGTAGATCATCTTTTTGGTAGGCCTTCTGACTTTGAGTTTGCTGGGAAAGACTTTGAGACCTTTTCTATTTCTCCGGAAGACTTGCTTGCCTTTATTTTTTAGGCTTCCATTGGTGAAGTAGTTGGAGAAGTTGGTGCCTAGGCTGGGGCAGCTGGGGGTGAAGTGCTGGATGATGCCGCTTCTAAGAGCATCGCAGCTGCTGAAGGTGTCACGACAGAGTAGTCGTGGGATGTCCAATCTACTGAAGAGTAGTCTTCTAGGTAGCCTTTAGGATTTTCTTTATTTTCCCTGTTTCTTTTTACTTTGCTTGAACTCATTCGGCCTTTGCTACTTGTTTATCAATTTTGCTAGAAAATTTAATAAACCTTCTTCATTTGTTTTTCTTCATCTTTGCTTTTTTTGTTTACACCCAACCTTTGACCTTTTGACCAGCGGTAGGCGTGCTGCTTTTCTATTAGTAGACAAGCCCACGTAGCCTATGCAATTATAGGTGTTGGTATAGAATTTTTGCAAAGTTGTTAGCCATAAGGTTGGCAGTCGGAAGCCTTACTTACAGTAGTAGACGAGTCCGCGTGACCACTTGGCTGTTAACCTTGGCTTTCTTCAATCCTTTGAGTTGTGTGGCCTGCTCACAACATACTAAAGATTTTTGGGTCGGGAAATTCACTAACCTTTTGTATCAAAAGTACGCAGTTGTATGAATTTCGTAAGCAAGGGCCTAAGAAAACTCCTTACTTTTTATGTAACCAATTCCTTAGTGTAGATATAAATTATCATTCCGAGCTTGGTAGAGGTGAAGCTTATCGACTGCGTAGCATGTCGGCAGTGGATAAAGCTTCGTATATGCATGCTAAATTGTTTAAGCATTCACACAAATGTGTGGTTGTATAAGTTTAGCGCGACTTACTACTCGAACGGCAAGCCGTAGGCAGTCTTCTAGAAACTGTACGCTACCTTAGTGCACTCGGTAGCAGCTTTAGGGTTCTAGGGCAGTCGTCCATAGGGCGTACTACGTAATGTGCCTCCTCTGTCTCTAAGGCCCAGTTCCCCACAGATTAGGCCAAAAGACCAAAAATCCTTCAGTTAGCTAAGCCTTGAAAAAGACCATTGTGGCTACTTCTAGGAACCCCAGTGCAAGCTATCGTGCACCTAGTTATACCAGGTCAGCCCGACTCATCTACGTCTGGATATTCGGAGTGTATAGTTTATCCTCCCACATTGGAGAGCAAACCCATGTGGGTGTTGGGGAATTAGTTTACCCTCTTGCACAGGAAAGCATGGTTTGTCCCTAGGGGGTGCAATTTCTGCGATAAGTCCCTAAGAAAGGCGAGATCTTCTTTTGAAGTGCATGAGTGATCAGTTGTTGTAAACATGCAGCCGAGCCAAGTTGTAAATTACTTTTAAATTCCTCATTGAAAAATGAGTGAAACGAACGAAAACTTAGCTGTAAGGTAGGAACTGCATAACAACTGGATAGTCCTCGGCTTACGAGGTGGTGCCTATTGAGCTGCTTGAGTCTTCAGGCTTTAATGTAGCAGGAGGTCATGCATGGTACTTCCTCTGATTGTAGGCATTCCACTATTTTTTTATCTCTTTGTCATTCATGGTGGCAAGGGTGTAGCTACCTTTGCCGCCTACTCTGCTGATCTTGTACGGACCTTTCCAGATGGGATCCATCTTTTATAGCCTTCTCTACCGGTAGTGATGAAGGTTTTTTTTAGGACTAGATCGCCAGGCTAGAACTATCGGATCTTGTCCCTTTTGTTGTAGCTGGAAAAGAGCTACTGCTGGTAGGCTGTTATGCAGGTGATGACTTTCTCACCTTTCTCCTCTGCCAAATCTAGATTTGTGGTTATCTCATTTCCGTTCTGCTCGATGCTTGGCAGTGTAGTGTTAATACTTGGCACGATGACATTGGGAAGAATGATTGCTTCTGAACCAAATGCCAAAGAGAAATGAGTATCACCGGTTGCACGTCGTTTGGTTGTGCAATATGCCCATGGACATCTGGGAAGTTTGTCTGGCCATTTTCCCTTCTTGTCGGAGAGGGATTTCTTAAGGCAGTCAAGAATCATTTTGTTAGATGCTTTGGCCTACCCATTACCGTGGGGATACCTTGGCGTGGACATGTGCTGCTTGATGTTGTATTTCTGGAAGAACTTCGCCAAATCTTTGCTTACAAATTACGGGCCATTGTCTGTGACAAGGGATTGAGGGATGCCAAATCGACAAATGATGTTCCTCCATATGAACCGCTCTATGTCTGTCTGAGTTGTGGTTATCATGGGCTCTGCATTGGCCTTACCAAGTCGATTACCCACTGCATGAATGGCTAAAGACTCGTTTGCGGGTGTATTTCGCTGACAGGCGGTGCTGGTATCGGCTTGTAGCGTTGGCAGCAGTTGCACTTTTGTACTAACTTCATAGCGTCTTATGCATAGCAGGCCAGTAGTAGTATGCGTTAAGAGCCATTTATGCTAAGGATCGACCTCCGGAGTGATTTCTGCAAACGTCTTCGTGAATTTAACTTAGATCATTTAGGTCGTCAGGAGGCCGTTCCACATGTAGTAATGTGTTACCTTTGTTTGGAGCTTTATGGACTCCAATCTTTCAATAGGGATTGTGTCATTGACCAGGTAGTCTATAATGAAATCTTGCCAGTTTGGAGTTGTACTAACTTGTGACACCTTGGCTGCTGGCTCCTCTTCTATGCTTAGTTTGTCGAGATACTCAATTGGAATAGAGCGTTTGAGTTGGTGGTCGAAGGCGGAACCTAGGCTGGCTAATGTGTTCACATAGGCGTTGTCTGCCCGCGAAACTTAAGTAAGGGTGTAAGTCTGAAATGCCTCGAGTTGCTTTCGTACCTTCTCTAGGTATTGCTCTATCTTCAGATGTTTTGCCGTGTACTCCCAAGTAGTCTAGCTGGTGATTAGTTAGGAATCAAAGTTAATTGCAAGCTTTTTCACTGCCAAGTCCTTTGCCATTCGGAGGCCTGCTAGTAGCCTTTGTACTCTACTTCAATGTTGGGTGATTTGAAGCCTAGAGTGATTGCCTGCTCAGGCATCGAACCATCTGGGGTGACAATGACCACACCTTCTCCCAAGTCTTTGTGGTTGGATGTGTCGTCGACGTGCAAATGTCAAAAGTCTCAATCGGGTGAAGTAGGCGTGGCTAGGGCATGCTCGTTTACCTTCGAGGCATTGTTAGGCTGCTCTATTACGTCTTCTAGGCTAGGTGTGAATTCTGCCATGAAGTCCGCTGAGGCTTGGGCCTTTATTGCCATACGGGGTTGAAAAACTAAGTTTTATTGGCCATGTTCCAGCACCCATTTCATTACTTGTTGAGAAGCATCTGGACCATGTAGGATTGATCATAGAGGATACTGAGTCATGACGATGACTGTATGGGCTTGAGTCGGCGTGGTGATGAGCCACGGAGTAAAACTCCTCGCGATCGGGGGTCGTGATGCAAGATAGGCGCCGTAGGTAGCCGCGGAGCTAGGGCCATGTTACACGCAGAAGGAGATGCTCAACTGTCGGTAGTGGCCCACTCTAGAGCTGAATTACGGAGCAAGGGTCGACTAGGGCCGTGTGACGCGCAGCAGAAGGTGGTGCTCAACTGCGGAAACATGTTGCTCCTATGTAGAATCCTCTAGGGCGACGAGGACAAAACTTACTTCTGAATGTGTCCTTCTAGTGTTCGTTTGCCTTTGGTGTGCCTTTTGGGCTTAGTTACTACGTTCGTCAGAAAACTTTGTGTCCACCAGTGTCTGTGCCTTTATCGTTGCCCGTCTGGATTGGGCGAAATAATGTGTCAGAGGATGACTGCGTGCGTCTGAAGGTATAAGTTGAGCTTCCAAGTTGCCAAATGTCGCCAAAGTTAGCTTTTGAATTTCTGGTAGCTGGTTTTTGCATCGAGGAGAGCTTTTGAACTATGGAATATAGGTAGTCGGGCCCCAAACTCTTCTCGTATGAAGGTAAAGCTTATTGTTGCTTTAGATACCGTCAAACATGTATATAAGTCCTCTGCTACTTTCAATTTGGATAGTAGGGAACTAATGTCAGGTATTTCTTCAAGTCCTTGAATGTTTTCTCGCACTCGTCGTTCTATTCGTCTTGTTGCTCCTTTTTGATTGAGTAAAAAAAAGGGCTAACATTGATCGGTGGATCATAAGGGTAAACGGTTGAGTGCGGCTTCTCGTCTATTTAGACCTTGAATCTTTTTCAATGTAGTGGGGGACTTCGTATTCAGGATTGCTCGGATTTACCTTGAATGTGCATCGGCGGGGTTAGGCTTCGTTGCCTCTTCCAAGTTATTGATGTGGTCTGACTACTGCTTTAGGTCAAGAAATATGTGATTGGCGTCTCTTGACCCGTTTTTTATTAAGGTAGTGTTGTCTTTCTACACTTCAGTAAATGACTTCTTCTTTGACTCCTTCAGTACTTGCACAATGTATCGTCAAGATGTGGCGTTGTTTCACTTGATTTTTTCGACTCCTCCTCCTGGGATGTGGAATTGGATTTTTTTGATACTCGATAGAGGTTTTCGTGCTCAGTCTCACTAGCCAATGTTGACCTGGAATCTCATTATAGGGAGACGGGTCGCTAGCTATTGTGAACGTCTACTTTGAGACCACTAGGGGTGTTCTCACGTTGAGTGTTATTTTGTTGATGCAATCAAGGTGTAACCGTTGAATTTGATGCATACCTCTACTTAGCGTATGATCGTGTTTTCAAGGCCCATATACTGAATGACTGAGAGTTGGAGTAGGTTGATTGCACTGTCATTGTCCACCATCATTCTGTTGACTATAGCGTGGGGTAGTTGGACAAATACCACCAGTGCGTCATCGTGTGGGAAGTTGATGCCTTCAGCATCCTGTTCGGTGAAGCTAACAATGGGTCTAGGTTGGGTGTTGACTGCCTGGACCTGTGAGACTAGTAGAGCCTGCTGGAACTTTCTCTTCTTGGAGTTATTGGTGGCCCCCAAGTGTTCGAAAGTGACGAAGATGCCATTGGTCCAGATTGTCTTAGTCGGCAACTCTTCATTAGCATCTACTTTCCTTCTAGGCTGCGCAGTTGGCTGGTCCAAGTATCTATCGACCTTGCCTTCTTTCACCAGCTTCTTTAGGTAGTTCCTTCAAGTGTAGCAGTCATCAGCTGTGTGACCGGGACCTCAATGGAATACGCAGTACTTGGTGTGGTTCAATTTGGAGGTATCTCCGTTTGCTTGCCTCGGAAGCTTGAACCATAGTTCACTCTTGATGTCACGAAGGATTTGGTGGATCTGAATCGAGAACTTAGAGTAGTTCTTGGGCGTCGGGACTCCTTTAGTTAGGGATCGGTCCATGCGCTTAGCCTCCTACACGTTTTTGTTGTTGCACTACTTCTTTTGAGCTACTGCCAATTCTTTTCAAGGCTGCTCGGGTGCCTTGTCTGTAACCTCATTACGTTTGGAAAATTGGATAATCCTTCGGTCATGAGCTTCTTTACTTGCTCATGAATTTACCTTTGTTGGGGTAGCTAGGCTCTCGGCTGCCCCTGGTCATGAACTGCTGGTCTAAGCTACTCTTTTATGTGCTCTTCTCGTCTATGCCACGACTGCGATGCATGTGGTACATTCTTTGTAGGTAAGTGAATTACTTATAGTCTGCCGGTTGAAATTGAGTCGGATTGTGTGACTGCTTCTTTCCGTACGTCGTGCTGCCTATTTCGATGTGAAGTGGAGGATGCTTCTTCCAAGCCTAGCCACGAATGAACACTTTTTCTAGAAGGTTACGCATGTTAATTATCAGAATGTGGCCCTAACCGTGAGTGTATGCTCGTCAGTGGGCCTAACCGAGAGTGCACGTTCCTCTGCGAGCTAAGACGAGAGTATATGTTATCTCAAAGGCCCAGTCAAGAGTGTACATTGCCTGAACGCTCAGTTCATGGCTGGTCGAGGGTCTATATGCCGGGACGTTGCTGTAGAGGTTCGTCGTCTGCCCTTGTCTAACTTCAGGACACCTCGTCTGGGAACGCTGCATGTCGGTACGCTGCAAGAGCTAATTCACCAAGGTCGCTTGCTGCACGAGGGCGCTTGTCAACTTTATGACTTGTTGGCACAAGTGTTGTTTGCCATTTCGGTTAGAACAGCTTGGACGATATGCGTTTCCTTGAGTGTTGAAAGTGTAATGGACTTCGGGCACGAGATTTGGGCTTAAATAGGCCAAATCTACATAAAATAAGTGAAAAACATTGAAAAAATAGTTCCGGATCACCAAAAAAGGGTCATCCTATGCGCAAAAAGGTGTGAATCTGGGTTAGGGCACACGGGCGAGGGTGTGGAGCCCGGGTCAACCCGCTGGACTACTGTTGTGCGCCCGGATTGGGCTTGGGAAGCTGCTAAAATGGGCTGCTTCCACGTGGACTGCTGCTGGAGTCCTTGCTTCCACGTGGGAGGCCCATATTGGTCGCTAGATTTGGGCGCACTTAGCTCTTCATGAAGTAGGCCGTTGGGGCCTGATCCTGGAGGCTCAGCGAATTGGCTCGGCTGCACTAGCGGCTTGAGTCGCGCCATAAAGGCTGTTGCAGGGATCTTTCAACGGGCCTCCAAGTTTAGGCCGCTTCTGGAATTAGGTTGCAGGTTACACCAGCGTGGGCTGGGTTTTGATTGGCTGGAAAAATTGCCCCGATGGTGGATCTGGCCACGGCAGTTGTAGTGGTAGTGGGTGGTGGCAGCCGTTGTTGCTTTGTGATCCGTCGAGTGGGTGAAAACCCAAATTTGTAGGGAGCACCTTTTGTTGTTTCATAATTTTTCTATCATCGTATTTCTTCCCCAGGGTTATTCAAAGAATTTTTAAAAAAATCTAGGAAGAGGTACGTGTGGGAAAATCTACGAATGAACGAAGAAAAAAGTAAAAACGTGGAATGCGAGAGTCTTCTTTGACAGTGTGAATCAAACTCTCAATGAAAGCACGAATTTATGGATGCAAATTTCCACCATCTTCTCTTTTGACAAAAATGCACCTGCAAAATGATAACACCTAAGATTAAGGCCGAAAGCCTCACGTGCCTATGATGAATGGGGGGCTTTGGCCGAAGAATCTCCGATGCCAAAGTTAGAATTTGAGAGAGAAAATGTTTAGGAATTTTTGGGGAGAGAATGGCTTAGCATTTTAGTGGGAGAATAGGACTATTTATAGCGGAGTGGCCAGCCCTATTTGGAGAATAGGGACCGGCCATAAATGGTGGATTTATGAGTATAATTGCAAGATATTATGTGAAATAATATCTCACAATTAACTTAGCAATTAATCCTAAATTGAAATGGAAAATTGGGAGTTACCTTTTGAGTGAGGATTTGATGAGGAGTGATGAGAGGGATTTGAATAAATACCGTTTTAATCACCTTTGACTCTTCCTTGATTAAGCCGTTATTGTCCGTTGCATGCACGTGGGAATCCCAGTGTGCCTCGAGGGTAATTTTATCCTTTTTACCCAAAAGTCAACGTGTCACCTCCATAATTTTCTTGATTATTTTTTGCTCCACAAATGCCTCCACATCTGTTGGGCTGCTCACAGGAAAGGGCAGTAGGTTTAGAGATCTTCCCTTGCTTTAGGAAACATAGATACCCAAAGGCTCGTTTGCAGATGGAGCTCACTGCCAGGTAATACGGGCACTAGCTTAAAGCGTTGGTAGTTGTCGTAATTTTGTATACACTCATTGGCATCTTGATGCATAATTGGTTGTAGTAGCCTACATTATGAGCTTTTTGGGCCAGGGAGCGCCTTCCTAAGTGGTTTACACAGACGCATTCGTGGATTCAGGTAAGAATCTCCAGGTTGTCAGGAGGTGCTAGGTAATGGAGATGTGGTCCTGAGAAGAAATAGAATTACAACTAAAGAAGGAAAAATGATATGCGAACAAGCATGTCGTTCCATATATAGTAGCATACTGCCTTTGTTTGGAGCCTTCTTGACTCGAGTCTATCTTCAAAGGGTGCTTCGTTGACTTGGTAGTCAGTGACAGGATCTCACCAACTCGGGTTGTATTGATTTGTGCCACCTTGGCTGTTTGTTCCAAGTCTGTGCTCAGCTTTTCCAAGTGCTTGAATGGAATAAAGCGTCTAAGGTGGTAGGCGTGGGCAGAGTCTAGGGATATAGCAGTGCATCCGCGCAAACACTCTTTGCTCATGGAACTTGCGTGAAGGTGTAGGTGGGAAATGGTGCGAGCTGCTTCCAGACCATTTTAGGTGTTGCATCATCCCTGGACGTTTCATCATATGCTCCCTAGAGGCTTGATTAGTGATCAGCTGTGAATTTGAATGGATTACGAACTTCTTAACCTCTAAGCCTTTCACTAGCCAAGGCTGCTAGTAAAGTCTCGTATTCTGCCCCGTCGTTGGATGCTTTGAAGTTAGAAATGTAGCTGTCTAGATTGGTGTTGTGGGGAGTTGCGAGACAAGTTTGGCATAGCTGGGGGCTGTGGTGCATGATAGGCGCAGTTGGGAGTCACAGATATAAGGCTAACTGGCACCGTGGTACGCGCAACACGAAGTGGTGCTCGACTACTGGCGCTGGTGTGCTCCATGTATAGAACTGTCTAGGTAATGATGATAAGGCATGCTTCCAATCCCTGGTAGTTGGAGGAACTCTCCTACAGGTTGGGCTGATGCGTCTTTCTAGTTCTCGTTTATCATCACGCGTTTGGATTATACAAAATACAACGTCATGATGATGACTACGTGCATCTGAAGGTCCGATTTGAGTTTTCGGGCTACAAGAACTAATGCCAAAATCAATGTTTTGATTCTTGGTTATTTGGTTTTCGAATCGATGAGAGCTTTTGAATTGTGAAATACAGGTAGTCGGGCCCCTAACTTTTCTCGCATGAGGGTAGAGCTCATAGTTGCTTCAGATACTGCCAAATAGATATAAAGGTTATCTGTTGCTTCTAGCTTGGATAGTAGGGGAGGTGATGTCAAGTACTTCTTTAAGTCTGGTTAGACCTTAGATCTCATTCAGAGTAGTAGGGGACTTCATATGTGTTTGGTGTGGTTCGACCGCTGCTTAGTGTCAAGAAAGATGTGCTCAACATCTTTCTGCATTTCAGTCGCTATTATTGGGGTGATAGACGTCTTCATGATCGAGTGATAGGATGAATATTCTTTGGTGAAGACCAAGGGAAGTTCATCCAAGCTCCAGATTGAGCATGGCAGTAAAGTGTTCATCCAATCTTGCACATAAGAGCGTCATTGTTGCTATAAAAAGTCATGGCGCTTCAGTTGTGCATCAGGTACCTGTCCAGATCTTCATCTTTTCTGAAAAGGGTGAAATGTGATAAATTTTCGCAGTGGCTGTATCTACTTAATCTCATCCATGAATAGTGACTTGCTCATGTTGGCCACGTCTCTCTAAAGGACATTGTCGATGGTTTCAATGTATCTACTCAGCAGCTTTGCTACAAACCTTTGTACTTCCTCCTGGATTTGCCTTTGCAGGGGCAGCAGTGGAAATAGTTTACTTTATGTTCTTTATGTGCTTCATACTTGACAGATTATAGCTGATCCATTTCCAATGAGACAACTACCAAGCATGCATTGAAGTCTAGTTCTTTGACTTTGAGGATTGCAATAGGAAAATTTATAGTACTCGTTTTTGTTGGGAATTTATACTAATAATATAAGGAATTCGATATAGGACCTAGCTTACGGAATTAACGAATTTTGGATTGCCGTCTCGTTCCTACGAACCGTTACACGAACCACGAAGGAAAGCATCATCTAAAGGAGGATTCGGTTGCATCTAGCCCATTAGATTGCCTACGTACCCTGTGCCAATGCACAGGGATCAAACCGCCGTAGTTCTTAGTAGCCTCCTAATCCTAGGGCCACGGTGATACCCAGACTAAACTAAGAGAGAAAAATAGTACTAAGAGTGGAGAGCATTATCTCTCATCTGTAGAGCTAATAGAATTGTTTTTGTTGGTGTGTATTTTCTCCTTTCCCAAAGCCCTCTTTATGTAGTGGCTAGAAGGGAAGAGAGACAGGGAAATGGTCAATGTGGGAGAAATACCACATATCTATAACAAACTCTATATTGGGTGTATAAATCCTACATCTCATACTCACCAGCATACTGTTTTGGTATCATCTCAATTAGCTCATCTAATTCTCATCCATTATAGTTTACCTCCTCATACAGGATATGGGACACGCAACCTTGTGAGAATGAACGTACATATCCATGAGCATTGTTGTGGATACAAATTTTCGCCATCTTCTCCTTTGACGAAAATGCACCTGCAAAATAATAACACCTAAGATTAAGGCCAAAAGCCTCACACACCCACGATGAATTGGGGGGGGGGGGGGGCTTTGGCCGAAGAATCTCTGATGCCAAAGTTAAAAATCTGAAAAGAATGTGTTTAGGAGTTTGTGGGTGGCAAATAACTTAGCTTTTTAGTGGGAGAATAGGGCTTTGTATAAGGGAGTGGCTGGCTCTATTTGGAGAATACTGGCCGGCCATATATGGTGAAATTGTATAAATAATTCCAAGATATTATGTGAAATAATGTCTTGTAATTAACATGGAAATTAATCCTAAATTAAATAGGAATTTAGGAGTTACCGTTTGAACAAGGATTTGATAAGGAGTGATGAGAGGGATTTGAATAAATACCATTTTGATAACCTTTGACTCTTTCTTGATTGAGCCGTTATTGTCCGTTGCATGCGCGTGGGAATCTTAGTGTGCCTTAATGGTAATTTTGTCTTTTTCACGCAAAAGTTCACATGTCACCTCCATAATTTTCTTGATTATTTTTGGCTCCACAAATGCCCCCACACCTATTGGGTTGCTCACAGAAATGGGTAATAGGTGTAGATATCTTCCCTTGCTTTAGGAAACATAAGATTGTTTCCTATTTTGATGCAGATTCCCACTTTAATTGGACATTAAATCTTTCTAGAAAAGGGAAATAAAGTCAATTTAAGTCTACCTTAAGTAGATGATTAAATCAACTTCAGAGAGCAATTTATTCTACCCTACAATAGAGAGAAAGCTATAGGATATTTGTTCCCCCTCCCCTAGCAATCTTCTACAATTGCCTGTGCGAATGACCGTCTTTCGTTGCTTTCTTCATCTTTACGCCACACCAAGGTAAGAAAAAATAAATTTTTCCTTGTCTTCGTAATGTTTTGGAGCCTCGGGGCTTGAAATGTGGCTTAACGGGGGTTAAGGATGTATCAAAAGGTGGCTTGGAGAGGCCACGACATTTTGGGTAGCTTGGTACGATGGTGGCTTGGCTTGGACCAAGTGTTGGCGGCGCGAGCCTAGGGCTCGACACGTGGTTGGCTTAGGCCAGAGCGCTAGGTCGCTTGGGTCTAGGCTGTTGTGCCTAGGCCCGTGTTGGAGAAAGGAATGGAGACTCAGGCGTACTTCCTGGGCTGGCTTGCGGACAGCTGGGCTTGGCCCATGAGAGAAGTGAGAGAGAGAGAGAGATGGAGGCGCAGGGGTCACAGTTGTGTGCCATCGTTGTATCACCAAGGCGAGTCATTGGGTAAAGTAGGCTACTTCAAGGCTGCTCATTTCAAAATTAGCTTCGATGACTTGTTCAAAGATTTCCTTGAAGCATATAGGCACGCCATTCCGTCTGGGGTGTGTGTGAAGTGTGTCAATGAGAGGAGCAGCCGCGAGCCATATAATGGGGCTTGGAGAGCTATCAAGTTTCACCCCTACTACTTCATGTTGGGGTTGACTTTTCCCATGACGCGTTTCTTCCAAGAAGTGCTTTGCTCCATAAAGTGTGCCCCCGCTTAATGTTCTCCAAATACGGTCTGTGTGATGGTGGGATTCCTCAATCTAAGCCAATTCTTTGACTTGGATCTAACCGTCAACGAATTCTATTACTTCTTTGACATAGGCCATATTAATGGAGTTGGGCAGCTGCGATCCCGCCATAGGCTCTTCGATCATTCGAACAAGGGAGATCATGACTGAGCCAATGAGACTTTGGAGATCATGACTGGTAAGTAGACTGCTTAGTCTCTAGGATGCTTTGTGCTTTTGCTAAGCTACTTTCTAATTTGTTAACTATCCTCATCTGTCTATGTAGATTCAAAATTTGGCTCAACTCCCAAGACTTCTCCAGATATGAAGAAGGTGCACGTTACTCTAGGTATCACTACTAAGTAAATGACATTGGCTACTTATTCCTCTTTACCAGGAGAAAAGTGGGCTACCCCCAAGAAATGAGATAAAGCGGATCAAGGCGAAGGCATTGGCTTGTCCAATCACTGTCCTGGAGCCTGCTATGAATGATGGTGGAAAGAAGAAATCTTCCTCGCCCGCTCAAGAGATGCCAGTTGAGAAAAAATTGAAGACTTCCTCCACTGCTCGTGAGGGTCCACCTGCTGCCGAGAGGCTTGTGATTGACTTGACTTCTTCAAAGGGGAAGAAAGATGAGGCCGCTAGATCTGAGCCCATGATGCCTTATCATGCCGAAGACAGCTAGTACGATTGCTAATAGGATTGCTCAGTGTAAAGGTTCCGTCGTGCCCTCAGTGCTCAAGTTTGTGCTAAGACGTCCTTTGGGAGCTAAGTTTGGTTCACCTTTGGAGAGGCTTACTACTATGAAGAGCGATAAGGTGGACTCTGCTGCTAAAGTGGTGTCAAGGCCTATTCCTCTTGCTGCTGAGACTGGTTCGCCTGCTGAGAAATAGGAAACTGCTCACGTGGGCAGTTGTAAGATCCACCAAGCCTATTTCCGGAGAGGCTGCTGAGATTTGTGCGCTTTTAAAGCCAAAATTGCTTGAAGACACGTACACGTGTGCCAAGCTTGTTGATGGCGTTAAAGAGATTATTTGCCCAAGTTCCTCTGTGAAGCATACAACTCAATATAGGAGGCCTGCTCTGCTTGCCATGATGCAGAAAATGGCTATTATGCCAGCCGAGTCTATGCTTCTGGACCAGGAGGATATCAAGGCTGCAAAGGAGATGGCAACGACTATGGTAGTTGAGGCTTATTCTTCTGCCGAGAAGATAAAGGGGTTAGAGTCTAAGCTCATTGCTTTGAAAGGGTCCAATATCTCTACCCCCACTTCTCTGCAACTTGAGACCGCTCACCTGGAGATCGTTGACTTAAAGATTAGGCTTGGCGTTATCCAAGTTAAGTATGAAAGTGCAGAGAAGAAGATTGGCTGTTATATACCTCAGATTAAAGATTTTTAGCGTGCTGTTTCTGAGCTTCGTTCTGCTGCTTATGCAAATGATGAAGAGTCGATTGCTACTTATAATCAAGTGATCCACTTCAAGAAGGTTGTCGATAGGCTTGAACCCTAAGTATTGGAACTCTAAGGTGCATTGAAGATCAATGAAAATCTGAAGAAGGAAGTGGATGAACTACAGCGCATCCGTGTTGGTCTGCTTGAGGAGAACGAGCAGCTAAAGGGTGAGAAGGCTGGGCTTGAGGCTTCGCTTGTTTAAAGTCAGGCCAATTTCTACAAGCTGGGTTATGTAGATCATCTCTTTGGTAGGCCGTCTGACTTTAAGTTTGCTGGGAAAGACTTCGAGACCTTATTTATTTCTTCGGAAGACTTGCTTGCCTTTACTTTTGAGGCTTGCATTGGTGAAATAGTCGGAGAAGTTAGTGCCCAATCTGGGGCAGCTGGGGGTGAAGCGCTGGATAATGTCACTGCTGAGAGCATCGCAGCTGCTGAAGGTATGGCGACCGAGTAGTCGTGGGATGTCCAAGCTGCTGAAGAGTAGTTTTCTAGGTAGCCTTTAGGATTTTCTTTGTTTTCCTTGTTGCTTTTTGCTTTTCTCGAACTCCTTCGGCCTTTGCTATTTGTTTATCAATTTTGCTAGAAAATTTAATGAACTTGCTTCATTCATTTTTCTTCATCTTCGCTTCTTTTGTTTACACCCAACCTTTGACTTTTAGACCAGCGGCATGCGTGTTGCTTTTCTATAAGCAGACAGGCCCACATTGTCTATGCAGTCATAGGTGTTGTAGAACTTTTGCAAAGTTGTTAGTCATAGGGTCGGCAATCGGACGCCATATTTACAGAAGCAAACGAGTCTGCGTGACCACTTGGCTGTTTACCATGGCTTTCTTTAATCCTTTGAGCTGTGTGGCCTGCATCACAACATACCAAAGGTTTCTGGGTCATGAAATTCACTAACCTTTCGTATCAAAGGTATGCGGTTGTATGGAATTTCGTAACCAAAGATCCGAGAGAACTCCTCACTCTTTATGTAACCAATTTCGTGGGTTACGTAGAAAGTATCACAACACTTTAAGAATTAGTGTAGATCTAAATGATCATTTCGTGCTTGGCAGAGGTGACGCTTATTGATTGCATAGCATGTCGGCAATGGATAGAGCTTCGTATATGCACGCTAACTGTTTAACCTTTCATAAAAATGTGCGGTTGTATAAGTTTAGCGCTGCTTACTGCTCAAAAGATAAGCCACAGGCAGTCTTCTGAAATCGTATGCTACCTCAGTGCACTCAGTAACAGCTTCAGGGCTCTAGGGCAGCTGTCTACAGGATGTACCGCGTAATGTGCCTCCTCCGTCTCTAAGGCCCGGTTTTTCATGGATTAGGCCAACAGATCAAAAATCCTTCAGTTAGCTAAGCCTTGAAAAGGGCCATTGTGGCTACTTCTAGGAATCCCAACGCAAGCCATCCTGCACCTAGTCATAGCAAGGCAGCCCGACTCATCTATGTCTGGATTTTCGAAGTGTATAGTTTGTCTTCTCGCATTGGAGAGCATACCTATATGGGCGTCGGGGAATTAGTTTACCCTCTCGCACTGGAAAGCATGGTTGGTCCCCAAGGGGTGTAATTCCTGCAATAAGTCCCTAAGAAAGGCGTGATATTCTTTTAAAGTGTAGGAATGATCAGTTGTTGTAAGCATGTAGCCGAGCCAAGTTGTAAATTACTTCTGAATTCCTCATTGAAAAACAAGTGAAACGAACAAAAACTTAGCTATAAGGTTAGAACTGCATAACAACTGGATAGTCCTCAACTTCCGAGGTGGTGCCCGTCGAACTGCTTGAGTCTTCGGGCTTTAGTGCAGCTGGAGGTGACGCATGGTACTTCCTCAGATTGCAAGTGTTCCACTGTTTTTCAATCTCTTTGTCATTCATTGTGGTGAGGGTGTAGCTACCTTTGCCGCCTACCCTGCTGATCTTGTACGGACCTTTCCAGGTGGGATCCATATTTTTGGAGTTTTCTCTACGGGCAGTGATGAAGGCTTTTCTTAGGACTACATTTCCAAGTTGGAACTACTAGATCTTGGCGCTTTTGTTTTAGCTGGAGAGGAGCTGCTGCTGGTAGGCTATGATGTGGGTGATGACCTTCTCGCGTTCCTCCTCTACCAGATCTAAGTTTGTGGCCATCTCCTTTCTGTTCTGCTCGATGCTTGGTAATAAAGTGCTGATACTTGGCACGATGACATTGGAAGGGATGATTGCTACTAAACCAAATGCCAATGAGAAAGGAGCCTCACCGGTTACTCGTCATTTGGTTGTGCGATACGCCCATAGATATATGGGAAGTTGGTTGTCAGAGAGGGATTTCTTGAGGCAGTCGAGAATCATCTTGCTGAATGCTTCGGCCTGCCCATTGCCTTGGGGATACCTTGGTGTGGACATATACTACTTGATTCCATATTTCTAGAAGAACTTCGCCAAATCTTTGCCTATGAATTGCAGGCCGTTGTCTGTGACGACGGATTGAGGGATGCCAAATCGGCAAATGATGTTCCTTTATATGAAGCGCTTTTTGTCCGTCTGAGTTATGGTTGTCATGGGCTCTGCTTTCACCTATTTGGTGAAGTAGTCAGTTACCACAATCATCATGCCTTTGCCCCAGTAGCGGGCGGCATTGGCCCTACCAAGTCGATTGCCCACTACATAAATAGCCAAGGACTTGCTGCAGGTGTAGTTCCTTGGCAAGCAGTGCTAATACCTGCTTGTAGCATTGGCAGCGGTTGCACTTTTGTAATAACTCCTTAGCGTCTTGATGCATCGTAGACCAGTAATAGCCTGCGTTAAGAGCCTTCTATGCAAAGGATCATCCTCCATAATGATTTCCACAAATACCTTCGTGGATTGAACTTAGAACCTTTAGGTCGTTGGGAAGTGCTAGGCAGTGTAAATGTGGTCCAGTGGAGGATCTTCGGACAAGAATGTCATTCCACATGTAGTAGGTTGCTGCCTTTGTTTAGAGCTTTCTAGACTCTAATTTTTCCATGGGGAGTATGTCATTAACCAAGTAGTCTATAATCGAATCTTGCTAGTTTGGAGTTGTCTACCCGCGAAACTTGAATGAGGGTGTAAGTCTGAAACTCCTCAAACTGCTTTTGTACCTTCTCCAAGCATTGTGCCATCTTTAGTTGCTTAGCCGTGTACTCCTTGGTAGTCTGGCTTGTGATTAGCTGGGAGTTGGAATGAATTGCAAGCTTTTTCACTGCTAAGTCTTTTGCCATTCGAAGACCTATTGATAAAGCCTCTTATTCTGCTTTGTCATTGAATTATTTGAAGTCTAAAGAGTCGCGACCATAATCAGTGTGGCGAGATGCTGTGGAGCTAGAGTCGACGTGGCGATGAGCCACGGAGTATGACTCTTCACGATCGAGAGTCGTGATGCAAGATAGGCCTAGCAGTAAGGTAGGGAGCTAGGGCCATGTCACACGTAGCAAGAAGTGGTGCTCAACTACTGGTACATGTTGCTGCTATATAGAATCTTCTGGGGTGGCGAGGACAAAACTTACCTTCGATTGTATCATTCCAGTGTTCGTCTGCCCTTGGTGGGCCTTTTGGCCTGAGTTTTTGCCTTTGTTTGAAAACTTTTTGTCCGCCAGTGTCTACACCTTTACCGTCGCACGTCTGGATTGGGCGGAATAGTTTGTCGTAAGGATGACTGCGTGCTTCTGAAGGTATAACTTAAGTTTCCGGGTTGCAACAACTGTCGCCAAAGTTAGCTTTTGAATTTTTGGAGCTGGTTTTGCACATCGAGGAGAGTTTCTGAAATGTGGAATATAGGTAGTCGGGCCTTAACTCTTCTCATATGAGGGTAGAGCTTATTGCTGCTTCAGATACCGTCAAACATGTAAATAAGTCCTTCGCTGCTTCCAGTTTGGATAGTAGGAGGTGATATTAGGTACTTCTTCAAGTCTTTGAATGCTTTCTTCCACTCGTCGTTCTATTCGATTAAGTCAAAAAAGGGCTTACGTTGATCGGTGGACCATAAAGGTAAACGGTTGAGTGCGACTGCTCGTCTAGTCAGACCTTTTATCTTTTTCAGAGTTGCAGGGGACTTCATATTCAAGATCGCTTGGATTTGCCTTGAATATGCATCGGCGGGGTTTGGCTTCGTTGTCTCTGCCAAGTTGTTGATGTGGTATGACCGCTACTTCGGGTTAAGAAATATGTGATCGGCGTCTCTTGACCCATCTTCAGTTAAGGTAAAGTTGTCTTTCTACACTTAGTAGCCTCTACGAGCATAAGGACTTCTTCTTTGACTCTTTCAGTACTTGAATAGTGTATTACGAGATGTGGCTTGGTCAGATTTGATTTCTTCGATTCCTCATCCCGGGATGCGGAATCAAATTTTTTGATACTTGATGGAGGTTAAGGGGTCCAGCTTTATCAGCCAAGGTTGCCCTAGAATCCCATTGTAGGGAGACAGATCACTTACTATCGTGAACATCTGCTTGTGTTCTTATGTCAAGTGTAATGTTGCAAATGGCAGTCTAGGTGTGTCCATTGAATCCGGAGAATACCTTTGCTTGGCGTATTATTGTGCTTTCCAGGCCCATCTTTTGAATTACTGAGAGTTGAAGTAGGTTGATCGCACTTTTGTTGTCAATTATCATTCAGTTAACTATAACATGGGCTAGTTGGACACCATTAGTGCGTCATCGTGTGGGAAGTCGACACCTTCGACATCCTATTCGATGAAGCCAACGATAGGTCCAGGTTGGGTATTGACTGCCTAGACCTGTGAGACTGGTACAGCCTGCTGGATATTCTTCTTCATGGAGTTGTTGGTGGTCCCTAAGTGCTTGAATTTGGCGAAGATGCCATTGATCCGAATCGTCTTGGTTGGCGCCTCTTCGTCGACGTTTGCGTTCCTTCTAGATTCTACAGCTGGCGTGTCCAAGTATCTGTCAACCTTGCCTTCTTTCACCAGCTTCTCTAGATAGTTCCTCCAAGTGGAGCAGTCATCAGTTGTGTGACTGGAACCTTGATGGAATGCGCAGTACTTGGTGTGGTCTAACTTGGAGGTTTCTTCCTTTGATTGCTTCAGCAGCTTGAACCATGGTTAGCACTTGATATCAACTTAGAATAGTTCTTGGGCGTCGGGCCTCCTACCTGTTTTTGTTATTGTACTGTTTCCCGTCCTCCTTGTTTTGAGCTACTGCCGATTCTTTTGGAGTCTGCTCGGGTGCCTTGTCTATTCGTCGAGCCTTGTTCCAAAATGCATGCTTCTTTGCCAAAGCAAAAGAGTCTGCCAGAGTTAGATATTCTTTCATGATCAATTTTTTGAATAGATATTCTTTCATGATCAATTTTCTGAACAGCGAGTGATCTGCTGGGATTCCATTTTGGAAGGCTGCACTAGCTATCGAGTTATTGCATCCGACTGTCTTTGCCTTCTCTGCTTTGAACCTCTTCACATAATTGCAAAGCGACTCCTTTGGGTTTTTCTTCACGTTGAACAAGTGGTCGAACTTCTTCTTGATCGAGCGATAGGATGAATACTCCTTGGTGAAAACCAAAGAAAGCTCAACAAAACTCTTGATGGATTGTGGCGGCAAGGTATGGAACCAATCTTGTGCTTCACCTTGTAGAGTGGTGGTGAATATCTTGCACATGAGATCTTCGTTGTTCCGATAAAGGATCAGTGCGCTTCGATAGTGCTTTAGGTGCCTCTCCGGGTCTCCATCTCTTTTGAAGGATGTGAAATATGGCAAGCTGAACTTACGTGGAGGCTCTGCCTGGTAAATCTCGTCTGTGAAGGGTGACCTGCTTATGTTGGTCATGTCTCATCGTAGTGCCTCGTCAGTGGCCTTGTTGCGCTAGAAATTGCACAATCGCTCAGTCATGAGCCTCTCTACTTCCTTCTTGAATTTGCCCTTGTTGGGGGTAGTGGACCTCTCGGCTGTCCCCAGTCGTGACCTACTGGTTTAGGCTGCTCTTCCATGTGTTCGACTTATCTATGCCACGGCTGCAGCGCATGTGGTATGTTCCTAGTAGGTGGGTGAGTTTCTCGCAGGCTGCTTATTGAACTTGAGTCGGATTAAGTGACTGCTTATCTCCATCTGTCGTGCTGCCTACTCCGATGTGAGGTAGAGGATGCTCCTTGCGGGCCTAGCCACGAATGAACACTTCACCTGGAAGGTTGCTCATGTTGATTATAAGACTGCAACCTCAACCGTAAGTGTATGCTCGTCCGTGAGACAAACCAAGAGTGCACGCTCATTCGCGCACTAAGACGAGAGTATACGTTATCTTGAGGGCCCAATCAGGAGTGTACACTGCTAGAACACTCGGTTCGTGGCTGGTCGAGGGGCTGCTGAAGAGGTTCGTCGTATGCCCTTGTCCTATTTTGGGACACCTCATTTGGGGCACGCTGCATCTCGGTACGCTGCAAGAGCTGATTCACCAAGGTCGTCTGATGCGCTAGGGCGCTTGTCAACTCTATGACTTGTTGAGACAAGTGTTGTTCGCCATTTGGGTTGGAAGAGCTTGGACGGTATGCGTCTCCTTGAGTGGCGGAACTGTAGTGGACTCCGAATGCAAAAAATTTCAATAAGCCAAAATCTGCATAAAAAAATACATAGAGCAGGTTTGAAATGTCGAAAAACAATTTGAAATGGCCAAAAAGAGGCTTGTATGGGTGCAAGGAGTCACGGATCTAGGCATCAGCACACAGACACGGATCTGGGTCATCTTGACCTGTGTTGACTGCGGCTGGGCTGAGCGCGCACGCTAGGTAGGTGCGGATTGGGAGGCCTACTACGCCTGAACATTGGGCTCCTGATTTGGAAAGCTGGGCCCGCTGGAAATATTTCCCTTGCTACTCGTCGTGGTTCCAAAATTATTCGCCATCGTATTTCTTCCCCATGGCTATTTCAAAGAATTTATAAAAAAAATTCTATGAATAGGAACGTGTGGGAAAATCTACAGATGAATGAAAAATTAGAAACGTTGAATGTGAGAGTATTTTTCGAGCGTTGGAATCAAACTCTCAATAAAAGCACCAATTTGTGGATGCAAATTACCACGGTCTTCTCCTTCGATGAAAATGTACCTGCAAAATAATAACACCTGAGATTAAGGCCAAAATGTTGGAAATGTGCCCTAAAGCCAATCATATGATGATACTTTACGGGCATTTCACATGTTAAACTAATCTAGTTTAATATAAAAGGCAAAGATTATTATTTAAAGCCGTCTTATATAAATGTTATATGCTTAAATGATAGGTCCAAGTAATATGCAATTGGGAGAATGTGATCTAAAGAAGTTAAATTCATGAGACCATTCGCTTTCGTATACGTATCCTAAATGTTCCTGATTATAGGATTGCCAATTGCGCATTGACAGTCCGTTAAGATCTGTACATGCTATGTCTTCTCTTAGAGAGAGTGACTAGTCTCAAGTCATTGGTGTGATTGATACCAAGATAAGCATGTAGGTGCTCAATAAAGAATGAGTCCACTGAAAGCGATCAACAAGGAGTTCTCATACTCATGTCACATGAAAACTCATGGTTGGGATAATGCAAAGTAGTCCTTTGACCTGAGGCATCATAGTTGTCTTATGGTTAGGTCCTTGATCTTTAACTATGTCAAAGTCACTCCGTCAAAGGGTGTCCACGGCACAGTTGGGGTTAAGCCACGTAGCCAAGGAGGCAAGTGAATGCACAACAAGGGATCTCTAACCTTCATACCATTTGAGGGAGAATACTCTATGATATGATTAAGAATCTCTGGCTAGAGTATGAATGAGATTTAGGAATTCATTCCAAATTACATTCAAGGTAATCATATAAGTAAGAGAATCACATTGGATAGTAGACATGAATAAAATATCAAATGAAACAATGTGGTCAAGAGTATTGTATTAGAGAAAGACTGTATTGCATTGTAATCCCAAACTGAATAGGTTCTCTATTGGAGATATGCCCTGAAAATTAATCTTTGGAAGAAACCTTTCAGGACAATGTATGTATGTATAGATAACTCTAATACAGCAAAAAGGGAAAGTCACTCATTAGGACTATCTCAATAAACGATATACGTCCAAAATAGTGAATCCATGGACAATGAATCGATGGAAGAAGTAATCTAATGATGTTAGACTGTAGAGACCTTCTTCACATAACCATAATGTCCAAAAGGTTCCTAGTCATAGGATTGTCAGAGGGACACTGACAATACATAGACCAGTACATACTATGCTCCCTTTAAATGGAAGGATGGAAAGTCTCAAGCCATTCGTGTAGTGACACTAAGACAAGTATATAGGTGCTCATTAAGGGAATGAGCTCACTGAACACAATCAAACAATAGTACTTGCATGGAGGTCTACTCACATGTCAAGCAAGTAACTCTACTGGTTGGAATAATGTAAGTAATCCTTTGACCTGAGACATCATAGTTGTCTTAGGGATACGTTGATGATCATTTGATAATGAGACGTGACAACATCTCATCTTGGATGTGTTATATGCATTGTTGGGGTCAATGATTTATTCTCAGAGGCATGTGAATGATCAACAAGGGATCTCTAATCCTCATTATGAGAGGAAGAATACTCTTAGATATGATTCGGGAATCTTCAGCCGAAGTATCGAGCGTAATGACGGAAGGCGTTCCTATACGACTCAATTGAATCATATAACTTAGTATAATCACATTAGGGGTTTGACATTAAGTATCCATACCCTAGTAATGTGATTATGGGTATTGTATTAGAGAAAGATCGAATTACATTGTAATTCCAACTGAATAGGTTCTCCGACCAAATTCTACATTAGCTTGGGTAGCCATGATATATGGTTAGATGTCACTCATGGCTTGTGCGTTCTTCTAGATGATTAAATAAGTAGTCATCAAAGAAGAAGGAGAATTAAAAGTAAGTTTTAATTCACTAAGTGAATGGATAAATACTAATCAATTGGATTGGTACCAATCACCTCACTGCCTCGCTAATTAGAACCTAAAATGATTGTACACCGATACACTCTTGTGGTTAGACAACTAAAGCATGATGGAATTAATTAATTGGATTAATTAGGTGTTATGATCAATTAGAAAGTCTAAAGAAATCATAGAAGCGATGAAAGATCGTTTCGGGCTTAAAGAAAAAGTTCGGGTTCATTCGGGCTCATCGGGCCCAAGCCCATTGGGCTTTTTATTCAAGCATAGGATGACTTGAAATGACAAAAACCCAAAGTCCAAACCTACACTAAAGGGCCGGCCAAAGATGAGGAAAGAAGAGAGAGAGAGAGAGTCAATTAGTTGACTTACTTCTTTTACCTTTATAAAGAGAGCTTAATGAAAAAGTTTCATTAGGGCTTTTGTGTGTTCTTTTCAACAAGACAAAAACAAGTCTCTCTCTCTCTCTCCACACACATTTAGCCGGCCACCAAGAGGGGAAATAGCTAATCATCTCACTACACTAGTGGGTGTGGATCTTTAGAGGTTTTCTACTTTCGAGACTAGAGGAAAATCAAAGAGTTCCAAATCTATCAAGGTGGAGGAAACAAGGAGGGAGGCTAGACTCAAGGAGTTCCAAGAACAAAGAGCTTGGAGGTGGCCCATCCTTGGTCTAGAGTCTAGATCAAGAGGTATAAAACTCAACCTTCACTTTGTTCTTCAATATTTTGTTTGATGCATTATATATGAACCTATCCTTCTTGAAGGGGATTTGCATGACTATAGCTTTGATAATATGTGATAATATGCTTCCGTTGCTTATGTATATAAATTTAGAATTGTATATGCATGCTTGTCACTTGAAATCCCACTATAAATCTCATTATTTCCCTTCATTCTCCACCACTTCTTATTAGCTTGGGTAGCCATGACATACTGCTAGGTGTCACTCATGGTTTGTGGAAGCCCTAAAGGTGTATAATCACTAAAGGGAGAATTGAAAAGTAAGTTTCAATTCACAATCAATTTGAAAAGTTCTAATCACCCACTGCCTCGCTAAAAGGAGGTAGAGATTGAAGAAACAACGGAGATGAGTAAGGATAATTAAATTGTTTAATTATTTATGGCTAGGATTAATTAATATGTTAATTAATCAAACGAATAAGTTCGTTTTAGACCTCGGGTTAGTTTTGGGCCTCAAGGCCCAATGGGCTTCAAATGTCAAGCCCAATAACTCAAGTTATATCACAACTTGAAAACACAAAGGGCATGGAAGCCCAATGGACCCACATGGCCGGCCATAGACAGTGTAAGGGAGAATTGGTTTTAATTTCAATTATGCCACTCAATGTAAGTGGCTATAGAAAGGAAATTATAACCCATTCCCTCATAAGGGTTTTCTAGAGAGAAAAGAGAAAAACACAAAAAGCTCTTTCTTCTCTTAGGAGGCCGGCCATCCTAGGAAGAAAGGACTAGCATCCATTTCTTCCTAGGTCACTCATCTCTTCCTCAATGCTCTCTTTGGTGTGGAAACTTAGAGTTTCCCTTTCTTGGGAACTTGGAGAATCCATTCCTTCATCCATATCCAAGAAGTCATGGAGCCAAGAAGCAAAGTTCCTCCATCCACATCCATGGAGCCATGGAGCAAGGAGACTAAGGAAAGAAAGCCCTCACATGGGTGAATATCATTTTCTAAGCAAATAGGTGCTTCAAAGGTGTAAAATTTTCTAAACTCTTTTCCTTAAGATTTGAGTTGAGTCTTGGTTCACCACAACTACTAGGCCTTGAATTTCATGGGTAAAGTTTTATTTTTGAGTGCATACAAGCATGATTCCACCTTTAATTGTTAATTGCATGCATAGATGTTGCTCAAATGAACTTGTTTTCACAAATTATTCCTTCAAACGTTGAATGAGAGAGTCTTTTTCGAGCGTTGGAATCAAACTTTCAATGAAAGCACCAATTTGTGGATGCAAATTTCCATTGTCTTCTCCTTTGATGACAATGCACCTGCAAAATAATAACACCTAAGATTAAGGCCAAAAGCCTCACGCACCCACAATGAATTGTTGGGGGGGGGGGGGCGTTTGGCCGAAGAATCTCTGATGCCAAAGTTAGAATTCTGAAAAAAATGTGTTTAGGAGTTTGTGGGTAGCAAATGGCTTAGCTTTTTAGTGGGACAATATGGCTATTTATAGGGGTGGCTGGCCCTATTTGGAGAATAGTGGCCGGCCATATATGGTGAACTTGTGTGAATAATTGCAATATATCATGTGAAATAATATCTTGCGATTAACATGGCAATTAATCCTAAATTAAATAGGAAATCTGGGAGTTACCTTTTGAATAAGGATTTGATAAGGAGTGATGAGAGGGATTTGAATCAATACCATTTTGATCACCTTTGACTATTCCTTGACTGAGCCGTTATTGTCCGTTGCATGCGCGTGGGAATCCTGATGTGCCTCGAGGGTAATTTTGTCCTTTTAACCCAAAAGTTCATGTGTCACCTCCACAATTTTCTTGATTATTTTTGGCTCCACAACTGTCATTAAGCTATCACCAAACTTAACAAGAGTGCATCACTTAGAAGTTCATCGCTTTATACCCCAGACAGTTCGTCATACACCAAATTTGACTTTCTTCATCCCTCGTTACGATATAAAAAGAAATGTCATGTTCCACGAGTATCATATATCCATGTCTTACATTTGACAACTAATATCAAACAGACGCTGGCCAGCTAATGAATTACATGACATAGTGTAGTGTTTAAACTATCTTCCCTTAGGTCTCATGTCAGTCTAAATTGGTTTAACTGCTTGCCTAGACACGTTGGGACAGTTACTACCTTGAATGTCTTAGATAAACGTGCTAAAGTAGCGATCATCAAATGTTCTCTTTCTGACATAGACTTTAGTTCAAAGGGTATAATGGAAGGATTATATAGATCTAGTGGCTCACATAGTGACTTGAAGCAGGGATCAATTCGTCACTACCATTGTCGGCCGCAACTAATGTATGCTATGGTGTATTCTCAATTTAATGAGTGTGTAACATGTCTATTGGACATACACCATACGGATCTTAGTCTAAGCGCTACACAAGATCCTAACTTGAGCATCTAGCCTAGTCACCCCTCTCGGTGCCTACCTAGTTTCTCACATCCAGCTTGACAAGCTTTAACATGGATTTTAAATGGAAAAATCTCCATGTTTGACCTTTGCTAGGTCTCATCTTAGACACTTCTAAGGCAACATATACATATATCTAGTATATGTTTTGTACGTGAAATCATACACATGTATGGCTTTGCACTCAAATGCGTTTCAGACATATATGTCTCATCCTGCTCGCTACCTTTGTGCCCGGGCGAGTCGTTTCATCTGAGTGAAACTGATTCTAGCTTGGTGACACTAAAAAAAAATGTGCATCATAACGTTCTCTGAAATAAACGTTAATTCTAATGGGTCACTTGTAGCTCTTATAACTAGGAGTGTGACATATCACAACTATTGTTAGGGCCACATCTTTGAGACTCCTCATTTTGTGCAATTGCAAGTAATCATGAACAAATTTAGGTTCCCTCCAACTTAGGGACTTATTTGCATAGATCAAAGCATACTCACATAAAATCTCTCCTGTTAATGCAAAACACCTCCACAATGATTCCATAAGGAGCACGTATGTTTTCACAAGTTGGTGGATTCTTTCAATTCCATATAAGGTAAATGCAAGTATATTTTCATCACTCTATTGAGAAAATATTTCAACCATGAGTAAACATGGAATTACTTGTACCTTGAACAATCATTTTTTCCATGAAAGATCTTATGTCAACCCTATGATGCTTTAAGAACCAAAATGATGTTTTATGGACATCGAAAATCCTTTTACTGCTCTAAGTTTAGCAATGACTGAAGATTACTTCAAAATGACTTGGTTTGGACAATCATCCACTTCTCGGATGGACTACGCATCAACACTTTGTGAATAGCAGGCGTACACCATTTTATCATGATGACTGATGAGTTTATATATAAACACCTCCAAAAATGGTATTTATATTATTTCTTATCCACACACATGTGTCATACATGCCGCTACTTAATTAGCGCATTGACAAAAAGAGTCATACATGGCATCCCACGATTGAGGCACGTATTAGCTCTTTTACTATCTAGATAGAGACACGTGGGTCGTACATGGCACCTTACAATTGCCGCACGTATGATTTCTCTTATCGGCTAGATGCACATTTTAAGACAATGGTTAACACTATTCCTCATTTCATATTCTAGGAAGCTTTGGTCTAGAATCACACGGCACTCTATCTCTTCTAAGATGTCTTGAGTTTTAGTATAACCTAGATGGCAACCGTAGAGCTTCTATACGTTAATCTTTAGCAAATCAACTAAAAAGCATCTAAGAGTATCACTGAAACTTCTCTAGCATGTCGAAAATACTTTGTGTCTCACACCACAATTATGGAGACAATCTATTTTTCAATAAAGACATCAATTGTCAGCACTCATGGAAAGACAAGAACACCTTGGGCTCTAAGTCTTAAAGTACAACAACAATGGCTAGAAGGACTTCCAAATGTCAACACAAATAAGATGTCTAGAAGTCAATAGTGTGTGAACCCAATTCTCTTTTCAGATTGAGAATTTTTCACTTAGGTTAGGTCATGAAAAAAAAAAGTCATATCTGACCCCACCTTGAGAAGGCATCTCATACTTTCTATCTCTTATTGAAAAATCATTTCTTTTATAAAAAGAAAAAATTTCAATTTCGCTCGTTAATGAAAGATTTGTCTGTGAGGACCATCTCTTTTAGTGATTTAATAAAGCGGAGTAACATTCCTCACCATCTAGGGAGAATGTTTAAGACCTAATAGCCTTTTCGCAATGTGCCAGGATCTTAAGTTCAATGATCCATAAAAGTCAATCACTTTACCGGTTCAACTACTAAGTGGGACTATGAACCTTCTAAGACCACTCTTATTTTTTTGTTTTTAGGAAGTTTCAATTCACATTCTTTGTATGACTTCTATCACAAGCCACTCAATTTATTAACTATATCATATTCCCAACCTATATTGTTTTGTGAAAACTTTGGTCCTCTTACATAACTGCAATGGTACGATTCCATAAGTTGTACTCCCACTCCTGTTTAGTACATTTTCTTCAATTGTACTTCCCTAAGGTGGAAGATTCCATGTAGTTTAATGGTACACTTACTTTAGTTACAGTCCCTCTAAACTTACAACCTTTTGTACTTAAGCTAGCATTCTACCTTAGAGATTGCTTCTAGACTAGTGGTACCGTTCCATTATTAGTACTCCCACTGGGCCCAGCAACCTATTTCTTGGAAAATCTTTAAAGTCTGGTGGTACACTTCCATTAGTTGTACTCCCACTAAACTTAAAATCTTTTAGAGACACTAGGTAAGGATATTTTGATTTTTCCCACCTTTGCTTAAAGATTGGAAGATCTTTCCAATGTGAAGAACAAGTTTATAGTCAATTATATTGCAATTTAAATGTCATAAGAAATTAGTCAACCCTTAAATCTATATCTTAGACAACCGTCTCACCATATGTGAGAACTGGTGTAAGCTAATTGAAAATTCAAAGTCGTTACTTTGCTCATTCAATTGCTTTAGGGTTTTACGAACTAATTGTCAGCAGCAAACTTTCAAAAAAGGTCTCCCACTAGGTTGGAAGAGTTCAATTCCGCCTACACCACCTTAAATGGTGTGTGACATTACCCAAAATTTTTGAAAATTCCTTTCCAAATGATTGGAATCCTACTCACAATTTCATGGTTTTCCAAGAAGAGTATAATATACTCTATTCTTTTGATGTACATATAAAGCTGTTGTTAAATCAAAGCTTTACGACAATGTACAATTAAAGAATAATTTCCCTTGAGTAGTAGGAAAGAAATAATAAGTTTTTTTTTCGCAAAAACATGTGAAGTATCTACTTAATGCTCTCAAATAAAATTGCAATTGTAGTGAATTAGCTCACTAATTTGAGCTAGATTTGAATAGCACTTCCATGAGGCTTTTTTCAAAACTTACTAAAATGTCAAAGTACTGTTGATCACTTCGCGAGTGGGTCAAGTAATGACCTATCTCTAACCATTTTGATCAACTAACATTTAGCATTTAATGCAAGTTGAGGAATAGTGTCGTCTTAAAATTATAAAGTATTTTTAACTTTTCAAATATTGGTGCATCGAAAAGGACATATATTCCAAAAACATTGCTCAATTATGAAATGTTGAAGAAATGTTCTAAGCCAAACTAAGGAATGCGAACTCATTCACAATCTCCTTACATTTCTCAATGGATCAATCACTTAGTACTTCAAGGAATAGAATTAGATAACCAAGTTATCTTGTATTCATTTAAGTTCTCAACACATATGCCAAAATTGCTTCGAGTACAACTAGAAAAGAAGTACGAGCCAAATTTTCATCGTGCATACTTCAATAAGTAGAGAGTTAAAATTGAAGATCATAGTAGTAATCACTCAACCGATGTGAGTGAGATGTCTTATCTTCCACATTAATAGAACCAACTATCCTTGAGCAATTTTATTGTGACGACCCATCCCTAATTTTCTATGTAATTTCTCCTCGAGTATGTGAATTGACATTTATGCCCTTGTTAGCAAAGTGACGTGGATGTGATTACACAGTTTTAAATTATTTTTCTCGCTATCGTAATTAAATATTACTTGTCATTACAAACACGTGAGCGTAAATTAGACCCGAGTTGGATTTGTAACGAAAAAGTTACGCTAATTTGAAGTACGTTATAGTGGGTAAAGTTGTACACGCATGTGTACTAATCGATCAGTCTTAAAAACACTATATTAGATAAGGGGATAGATTTTCTGAGTACTTGGTACTGTGTCAATATGAAAACCTTATCTCTTTTCCCTTTTAAAAACTGTCTCGTGTTCCCCTTTCTTCACACAAACCACCAATCAAATCCCTCAAACCCTCACTTCCACTCCTTTTTCTAAGACCCTGTCGCCCAATCAAGTGCCATCCCTTAAATTTGGCACCAATCAGACTTCACACCCTTACTCTCACTCAACGAATCAGAAAGCACTCATTCTCTCTCTCTAACCCTTAAGCTCTCTCTCTCTCTCCAACTAGCAAAAACAAGCATCAAACCTCACTTTTCGACCTCCGAAACTTCACCATCGTGTTCATCTTCTCACCATGAACACAACCATACCAACCAATTCTTGAATGGTTGAGTTTTGAGTGGTCAACGCGAAGTGACTCGGCCAACTTGGCATTGTCGTGACCCTGGCCGAGTTACAACATTTTAGGACTCGGGGAAGCTTCTACACAACTCCCTAAGGTTCCTAGAATAGGTTTGGAGAAGCATTGACGTCAAAACACAAGGTTTCAAGAAGGCTAGTTTTTGGCTGAACCTTTCGAGGCTTTTTCAGGCCATTTTCCGTCCACTTTTGGAAGGTACAACTTTGTTCTACTCTTTAGAAGCTTCAATTCCATATAAATTTCATGAAAAATGGTTGAGAAATGTGCAAGATATGAAGTTTTGAAAATTTCTCAGAAAATCGGCGAAAATCCCCAGCTTCTGGGGAAACCAGACGGCGGCTGGTGGCAGCGGACAGCTGACTACCGAGGCAAACGGTGACGACCCACCGGAGAAGACGACGAATATTCCGTCAGACTTGACAGAATATTTTAACAGCGTCAGGTAACGCCGTTAACTGTTCAACGGAATATTCCTGGATTCCGTCAGTTTCTGCCAGGCACATGGCCACACGTGTGGCTGCAAGTTAGGAGGCGGGTGACCGCACGTTCGGCCTCCGGCCGACAAGTTGTTGATACGTGTGGAATCGTGACTTCGAGTAGAACATTTTCGTATATTTAAACCTTCCATTTGAGCAAATTATGGGGAGTTTTTTCCTAGCTTTTTCGTATATGTGTTAGTTATGTAATTATTATTAGTTGTTTCGCATATAGGGGAGACTTACCCTTAGGACATACGTGGACAAGCGAGACTAGGGGGCTATGATCCATCGACATACCAGTGAGTGGGCATTTTTTTTTTCATATATATATAAACCTTATAGTTTCCCCAAATGCTTTTAAACTGATTTATGCATTTTATGCCACGAGTTATATAATTTTAAAATGCTGATATGTGGTTGAGTTTTATATATTGTCATGGCGTATTCATATGCATTTTACCTGCGCTTAAATGTTGTACTATTGTGAAATGCTAAAATAATTACGAGAGGTGTAGGTAAGCCCAGGTAAGGTTATTATGTTGATTGAAATTGTTGAATCATTATGGCATGCTTACATTCATATAGACTGCTCTTCATTGCTACACCCCAGGTGTTAGTGCTTAGCCCAGGGCTAGGCTAGTCTTTCACGTGTTGTTCACATTAGCACCGCACGCTCGCCTTGGGTCCAAGTAAGTGCTAGTCATGTCGTACAGATTGCAACGGGCAATTTCGACTAGTATGTGACAGCGAATAGCGCTAGTCTTCACGTGATTGTAGCACTAGAGCATATATTATTACACCTAGTCATGTCGTACAGGTCACATTAGGTGACTCTGACTCGTGTGTTAGAATAGATTGATGACCCATAGGTGCAGTCATACAAGTCACATTAGGTGACTCCGACTTATGTATCAAAGTTTGGTGACGATCCGACGGTTGGATCGCCGATTCACATTTTTACCTAACCACGAATCGTAAAAAATCTGGCTCAATGATCCACTTACGTCAAACCACTATCAAAACTGAATTCAGGATATCAACATAGCCTAAAAAAAACATTGACGGCCCACTGGCCACGCGCCCCGCCTGCGCCGCCGTGGGTTGTGGTCGGCCGCCCCGGCCCGCCGGAAAATTCAACTTTCTCCAAAAATTCTCAAAATTTGCAGAATTGAAGATCTCAAAGAGTAGAACAACTTTCATACCTGTGACCAAGGCCAATTCGGTCAATAAGAGCTCCAATTTGATCAAAAACCGTACGAAACCCTTGAATTTGGGTGTGTTCGATCCGTCTCCAAAACAACTCTGCCGCCTCCAAACTTGTTTGGGCTTTGTTCCAGACCTCAAGAGGATGCCATGGGTGGTGTTAATTGAAAGAAAACATTTCAGAATTGGTGGATTTCGAACACGAGGCCGCCGCACCCACCGTGCGGTTTCACCCATTTTGCAAGCCAAATCTTCCCAAATTTGGGATGGAATGGATAGAGGGAAGGGCTAGATGATGTTTGGGAGTGGTAGCTGGGTCCATTTTGTGGGAAATCCGGTGGAAAACCATCGAAAAGTATGATGAAAACGGGTCAAATGGTGCGGGTCAAGGAGTAGACCTGTTTCCCCCTCCTTTTCACCTTCCCTCATTTTTCTCCCTTCTCTCTTCCTAATTTGTCATCCCCTTTCTCTCTCCTTTCCTTATTCCTCCACTTCTCTCCCTTTTCTCTTCTTATCTTTCCATCACAGCCATCCATTTTATTTTCCTTTAATCTGGGCCTTCCACGTGGCACACCAGATTTTCTAGAATTCTCCAAATAACAATTAAATTATCATTTTAACCCCCAACTTCAAACGTTAATATCTTCTTCGATATAGCTCCAAATCACGAACCGCTTGCACCCACGCGTCCTTAGCGACGAGTACTACGAGAAAATGCCAATTAAAAAAAAACTTAGGTGACACAACATCGTAATAAACCTTAGTCAACACATATGCTTCAAAAGGCCTTTTCGAAATTCCACGTAATAAAATTATATAAAAATCATAATTTTTTGGGACAGACTGTCACAATCAGAGCAGGTTTGATCATTCAGGATTTAATTTGTTCTTGATTAGTGTCAATTTTTTTGTATCAGTTTTGTTTGTCAGTGTACTGGGTATTAGTTTCGTCCGTTGTCTTTCGCTCATCCGTAGTCGAAGTCGTTCTTGTCGCCACCACTGCACTACAATCTGCCCTGACAACTGCACCATCTGCAACGTGAACCCAGGAGAAAAGGAAAAAAAAAAAGACTGATGTTGTTGGTAAAAAAAGAAAGGGGGGGGGGGGGAAGAGAAGGACAAAAAAAAAGGAAAAAAGAGAAGAAAACAAAAAAAATTGTTTGCCGTTAGTTTAAGGCCCACACGGGCGACATGAAAAAAATTGGTAGCTTGAACTTGGCATGGAAATCTTGCATTGGCACTGGCATTGGAATCTTGCACTGGCACTGGCACGGGCATGGAATCTTGCACTGGCACTGGCATTAGAAACTTGCACTTGCAACGATGAAATTTCGTATTGAAATTGGCATCGGAAATTAGCATAACAAGCTTGCATTCACATCGTCTGTTGGCAAACTCATGTCGTTAACCGCTATGAGTTTGATATCAATAATATTTCTAGTTTTGTAATCCGTTTGTCGCGCACTCTGATATTCAACTCATAACGATGAAGGGGTACTAGCTTCATTCAATGTCCCTTTGCGGGCAATGATAGCATTTGGCTCTATGGAATTGGCATTGGAACGAAGCAAATGTATCGAATTATTCAGGTCCCTAGTAGATAAGGTAGAAACACAAAACCTAGAAGGTGGTTAGCTTGAACAACTTTGCAGTCAACTCCAGGAACTAATCTCTTCCCCACAGCCCCCGAAAGACATCATTGATAGTGATAGGAATTTTACCACCAACAAAAGTAGGGATAAAAACAATAAAAAATACTTGCACGAGAACAAGTCGTAGTATAAACAGCTCAAGGAATGTCGTTTTCGGTAGGGATTGAATGAATAATTTTTGTAAATACCAAATCTTAATTAATTATTTGAAAACAAAGTTTGGAAGAGGTTGATTTAATGACCTAAAATATTAAAAACAATTAAATAAATTGGGAAAGTAAAAAAAAAATAGTTTTGAAAATCTATTTAAGCATTGGGGTTCCGTCGTCCCCTTAACAATCCTATATAGATTTACCAATTACTTATGAATTACCCATGCAACTTTGAAGGTTAGGTTTTCCTAATGCATATTCTACTTGTGGCATTCAAGGTAGAACGTATATCAAACATGCAATCCGTCTGTGGCATTCAGATCAAATATAAACATGCATGACTCATTACGCTTTGTGAAAACCCTTTGAAAAATCATGCAACCCCTGAGACGTGGCATTCGCCCTAGGTGAACTTACAACTATCAATCACAAGAAGCAATACTCAATCCTCCGGTGGCATTCCTACCGAATTCCAACCGATTACTTATCTAAACATTCTAATAGTAGCTAATCATTAAGACACAAACATAGTTTAAAGCACAGTGATTAATAATTCAAAGTATACATGCCTAATATCATAAGCAATTAAATAAAAACTACATATTCATGCTAAGGCTCAAGGCATCGCCCTAGCAAACGAAAATTAGCTACGAATAACCATAAAACAAAATACTATTAAAAACATAGATAGAAAACACCTTGAAAATAAACTTGAATCTTCCAAAGCAATTCTCCAAATAGTGCGTGCGTTCCCCCTAGGGCTAGACCAAAAAGGCTTATTTTTTACTACTCTAAATAAAATCCTCCTAGTAAAAGGTCTTAGAATAAAACTAGAAAACCTAATAAATTGAAATAAAATAGGAAACATAATCTTAAATTAACTTGGTAAATTTGCCCAAAAATCTGCACAGCCACGTTTTGGACCAAAATCAGCTCAAAAACTGGCCCAAAACAGCTGCATTTAAAGTTTGGACTATTCTGAACACTTCTCCAGAAGGCTACAAACCCATCTACGGTCATTTTGGGGTCCAAAAACGCAGTTTAAGCCCAGAAACGTCACTTTCCAACAACGTGTACTGCTCCTTTATTTAATCGCCAGAAAATAACCGCTTTGTAGAAAAATCCCAAATTTTGATACGAACAAGCCAAGAGACACAAAAACGTCCTCCAATTTGAATCACTCCAAAATTCATCCTTTTGATCATGTTTTGTTCCAGAGGAAGTCGAATGTCCTATATTGAAAATATATAATAAAGTTTCAAAATTCTACCAAAATAATTACCAAATTATACTAAGAATAGGGTAAAATACATAATATAATATTGACTCATCAAATACCCCCAAACTTAACTTTTTGCTTGTCCTCAAGCAAAACGTTAAAAATTAAAACATCTTTCCAAAAGTTCCAACTAATCCCACCACAGAGTCTAACCCATTTGGAATCAATTAGAAAAGAATTCACAAACTTCCTTTGGTGTAAAGGTGAACCAACATAGTTAAGAAGACTCGACTAAAATCCCTACCTTTTGTCCTCTTTATTTAACACTCCACACATAATAACTTGAAATATTATTTCTTCTCTTTTTTTTCTCTTTTTTTTTTTTTTCTAGTAACGGTAATGGTTGTGCAATGCCAGTTCCCTTAAGCTTTCTATTCAACCCATGTAACGAGCTTCAGGTCAATGACTCCCAAACCACTAAGGCTTTAGGGCACTAGGTGTAGAACACCCTTAAGAACTTATTAACTCGAGCTGAAAATGCTACGAAACCAACTAACCACCCTGCCCCATGCTTACTCTACCATTTGACGCGAGAATTGACACACCCCGTCCCAAGGAGGGCGTGCTGGCTGTCACGTGAAAGTGATGTAACCATGAGCACAGTGCGGAAGCTAAGAAGATAAATAGAAATACGAATAGATAAAAACCAACTACTAGCCGTATTATCCAAATAACATGCTAGAGAGAGAGTCTAAGTGTATAAATACACATTCAGAGCAATAAGAACGCCTAGTTGCAGTCAAGGACAATTACTAAGGTATAACACTCGAAGGTGAATCCTACTTTTGTGAATTCTGTCAGAACACCGTTGGATCCCTCGTGGCCACCAAAGCACTGCTACCTAGAACCTGGAGAGGCGAAAAACAAAACGCGTGAGTGGGCAAAAACAAATCTTTTCAACACCTTTTCTCTTTTCAAAGGTTCTAACCCCTCGCCGTTAAACCTGTATAATTTCCCAGAAAAACAACATATATACATATATACTCATCTCAACTCATAACTTAAATCATGCCAAAAGTAATGATATGCAAGGTATATGCCATGCCAAATATATCTCATCAAACAACATAACTATATCAAGTGAAATAAACTCATCATATATGATAACATGTCAACCGAGTGATTGTCTCAGCTGAAACTATAGCTCATAATCAATCTCACCATATCCCATCAAATCACATATATATATACTGCACACGAGTCGGAACCACCTCACGTGGTCTGACCGACAAGACTGGGTGTAAATAAATACGCTATAGTGCTACGATCACGTGAAGACTGTGCGCTAATCGCGGGTTACCTATGAGTCGGACCCACTGAAACTGGTCTATACGACAGGACTGTGCACCTAACTTGGATCCAAGATGAGCGTGTGGTACGGGAGGTGAACGTCCACGTGAAAGACTATGCCCCTAACTCTGGGCGGGAGCACTAACACCGGGGTGCAGGTTTATGAGCTTTCAATACATCTCACATAATCATCATTTCATATTAATCATTATATAACTCACATGATACTTACATGTGCGTCCACAGCACCAATTACCATTATATGCAACTACTAATGCATGAATAAAATAGATATATACTTTGCATGGCATATCATATCACATTTCGTATCACATTTCACTTAAATTGATTTTCTGGGAAAAATCTCATTTATATAGGTATATACGGAAAACAAAAGCCCACTCACAGATAAGTCGAAGGGTCATAACCCCCGAGCCTCGATTGATGGCGCTAGTCCTCTGGATAGGCCTCACCTATATGGGTAATAACCGAATAAATGTTATTTAACGCACATAACCAACAATAGGTAATAACTTCTCATACAATGCTCAAATTGGGTGTATGGGTATATGAATTGTTTGACCACCCACGCGCCGCCACTCGCCGCCAAGTGCACGGCCACATGCGCAGCCACGCGCGGCCACGTGACAGGCACACTGACGGTAACAGTAACGACGTTAGGGAATATTCCGTTAAAAGCTAATAGATTCCATTAAAACTAACCTGACGCTGTTAGAATATTCCGTCAACTCCGACGGAATATTCCGTCTTCTTCTCCGATGGACCTCGCCGTCAACCATCGTCCGCCGCCGTCAGCGCCGCCGTCTGAAACTCAAATTCACGCCGGTTTCTGGAACATTTTCAAATCTTCATATCTCAGCCATTTCTCAACCAAAATCCATGAAATTTGTACCAAAATGAAGCCCTCGACTAGTAGAACAAGATCTTACCACTTTGAAGCTCCAAAAATCACGGAATCTCGTTGGAAAATTCCTCGATATTCCGGCCAAATTTCAAACTTGTCGATCTCCACTTCCCGACGTCCAATTCACTTGGTTTTTCTTCTCCGAGCTTCGTGAGGATGATTTAAAGCTTCATATGGCTTTAGAATCTTCTAAAAACCTCGCATTTACGTGTGCATGAATAGTACCTCAAATCTGGGTTTCTGGTTTCTTGGAAAAACGAAGGTCTCAAGTCTAAATAAAGGTGTCAATAGGTATCTGGGCTCACAAGGAACACGAATACAACCTTTAAACCTTCGATCTTCAACTGGAATGGTTATTTCAAGGTCTGTTCGTACACTTGTACGGAAAATGGTAGAAATCCGAGAGAGAGAGAGAGAGAGAAGGTACACGGGTTGGGGTATGGGTGTGTGTGTGTGTGGTCCAAACTTGTCCACCAACCAAAACAAAAGAAAATCTAAGCCCTAATTGGTTCCCAACAATTAGAACTTAAAATAATTGGTCCACAACCTTAAGTCTAAACCACACCACTCTATAACAAAACCCAACGTCCAAGGGTAAATCCGTCTTTTCGCATTATCGATTAAAAAATTCTGGGACGGGCTGTTACAATCTACCCATCTTATAAAAATTTCATCCTCGAAATTTACATAACCAAAAACATCCAATAGTACTCATAAAACAACCTTAGGTATATCTCTCTCATCTGTGTCTCTGTTTCCCAAGTAGCTTCTTCCACTGAATGATTCTTCCACAAAATCTTTAACAAATGCACTGTTTTATTCCTCAAAATCTTATCTTTCAAATTCAAAATAGTCACTGGTTCCTCATCATAAGTCAAATCCGGGTTAATTTCCAAAGGTTGAGGAGGTATCACATGCGAAGGATCTGAGACATAGTGTCGAAGCATTGAAACATGAAACATATTATGTACTTTAGACAGTTCAGAAGGCAACTCAAGCCTACAAGCAACTTCACCACTCGTTCAATGATCTTATAAGGTCCGATGTATCTAGGGCTTAGCTTACCTTTCTTCCCAAAACGTACAACACCTATCCACGGTGACAACTTCAAAGATACTAAATCACCAATCCCATACACTCGATCAGTGGCACGCCTGTCTGTTAGGTGCTTTTGACGATCCTGGGCCATTTTCATGTTAAACTTAGTCACTTGAACATTCTGAGTAGTCTCATCTACTATCTCAGTACCTTAAATTTCATCATGCTCACAAATCCAAAAATTAACACACATGACACCATTTTCATGGGCTCTAAAGTATTACTTCCGGAAAGCTGAAGTGACCAATATACTCAACAAGCTCAACAGATCCGTAAACCCAAATCTCTTTTCCATAAAACAAATAAATAAATGTTGCACTTGTCTGGAAAGGTTGTTGCTCCCTCGCTGAAATAACATGCTTGCCTTAGTAAGTCGATCAACATTCACCCAAATTCCATCATAATCATTTAGTGTACGAGGAAACTTGTATACAACATCCATAGTAATATTTTCCCATTTCCACTATGAAACGGGAAGTAACTGCGTCAATCCAGAAGGCTTCTTTCTTTCCACTTTAACCTGCTGACAAATGATCCACCTACTTACATACTCAGCAATTTCTCTTTTCAAACCCGGCCAATAATAAAATGGTCAAACGGTATGATACATTTTAGTTCTTCCTAGATGCATTGCATAAGCCGATCAATATACTTCATCCAAAATTTCTTTCTTTAATTCTTCATTATTAGGCACATACGTCTTGTTCTCTTGCATAAGCATGCCATCTGATTCTCTAATTCTGAGGTCTTTCTTTTTCCCGTCGTTCCTTGCCTCAATTAATTTTTGGGTTTCTTCATCAATCCTCTAAGCATCGAGTATTCGATCAATTAATATTGGACTGACCTGGAAATTATCCAATAAAGCTTCTTTTCAATCTTTCACCTTAAGCTTCACTCCAGTAAATCTCAAATCCGCAAGAAAAGGAACATGGCAAGCACACAAAGCATTAATTCTCACTGGAGTCTTCCTGCTAAGTGCATCAATCACAACATTTGCACGGTCACCCAGGTCGTGCAATCATAATCACTAAGCAACTCAATCCACTTTCGTTACCTAAGATTAAGATCCCTCTGAGTAAACAAATAATGGGGACTCTTATGATTCGTAAAAATCTTGCATTTCTCACGAAAAAGGTAATGTCTCCATAACTTCGAAGCAAAGATGATAGCCGTTAATTCCAAATCATGAGTAGGGTCATTCATGTCATGAGGTGTCAATTGCCGTGAAGCATAGGCAATCACCCTACCATGTTGCATCAACACAAATCCCAAACCATTCAACGAGGCATCACTGTAGACCACAAAATTACCATTATCATCTGGGAGTGTTAAAACAGGTGTATAAGTGAGATAATACTTCAACTGCTGAAAACTTTGCTCACAATTTTCATCCCACTCAAACTTAACCTCTTCCTCGTCAATCTCGTTAATGGCAAAGCAATGACTGAAAAAAAAATCCTTAACAACCGTGTATAGTAGCCTGCTAAGCCAAGAAAGCTCCGTACCTCAGTCACGGTTCGTGCTTGTTCCCAATTCTCCACAGCTGCTACCTTTTGAGGATTCACTTGAATACCTTGAGCAGATATCACATGTCCCAGAAATGCCACTTGATTCGACCAAAACTGGCAATTACTAAACTTGGCATACAATCGATGTGCCCTCAATCTTTTTAATACCAAGTTAAGATGTCTAGCATGCTCTACTCTAGACTTAGAGTACACCAGAATATCGTCAATGAAAACAATAACAAACCTGTCTAGATATTGTTGGAATACTTGGTTCATCAAACCTATAAAAACAACATGTGCATTCGTCAATCCGAATGGCATCACCAAAAACTCATAAAGACCATAACGAGTCCTGAAATCAGTCTTAGGAACATCCTCACTACTAATCTTCAATTGATAATAACCAAACCTCAAGTAAATCTTGGAAAACACATAGGCACCTCTAAGTTGATCAAACAATCATCAATGCGCGGCAATGGATAACGGTTCTCAATCGTTACTCGATTCAATTGCCTATAATCAATGCATAGTCTTAAGGTCCGGTCTTTCTTCCTCACAAACAAAGCTAGGGCTCTACAAGGTAACGTACTAGGTTGAATGAAACCTTTATCAACCAATTCCTGCAACTGAACCTTCAATTCCCTTAATTCTGCATGAGCCATTCTATAATATAAAATCTGTACCTGGAGACAAATCAATAGTGAACTCCACATCTTTGTCCGGCGGCAATCCAGGTAAATCCTCAGGGAAAACATCAGGACAATGTCTAACTACCTTTACATCTTCCACATTACTCAGAGCAACATAATTCAACACCACATGAGCTAAGTATCCTTGGCAGCCTTTCGATAACAACCTCTTTGCTTTCACAGCAGAAATAACGGAATCTCTCACTCCAGTTTGCTCAACCACAAAAGTAACCTCTGGTAATCCAAGACGATGGAAAGTAACTGATTTCCTGTAGCAATCTATCTTGGCACGATCATAATGCAACCAATCTGTGCCTAGAATAACATCGAAATATCCACCATATCTAATGGAATAAAATTCGTTGTCATAACTACATCTTCTACCATCACTGAACACCCTGAATAAACACAATACTAACATATAATGACCTCCCTGATTACTTGCTTAATGAATCCAACGAATAAGTTATTAATATTACGGTCTGTAGCCCGCAATACCGTTAACTCACTGTTGTCTCGACAAGTAAGTAACAATTCTCGATGGTGCAATATTACCATCTTGCCCCTCATTGGGAAATACATATATATGCCTCGCTCGTGCTCATTCAATACTTTCTTTGCAACATCGTCAAGAACATAAACTTTCTGCATCACAATCAATAAACTCTAGCAAAGTGATCAAAAATGTTTAGCGTACCCATAATCAAGTCCGAATAATTCTGAGCATCTTACGGTGATACATGGTTACACGTCCTTGGGCTTATTGTCGTCCCCCACGACCGTTGTTAGTTTAAATACCTAGCCCTTGCTCACCACGGTCTAATTGATCAACTATTAGATCCAGGAACCTGCTGAATCGACGCTAGTGGTGGCAAAGAAGACTGCTGGGGCATCTACTGATTATGGGGACAATTTGTAGCTTTATGTCCCATTTGTCCACATGTAAAGCATCATCTACCTTTTTGCCTACACTTTCCAAAGTGTCTATTATTGCACTTACGGCACAAAGGTACATTTCCTCTACCAGCATTTCCCTGCCTCTAGAATCTGGAACCTCCAGTATATCTACCACCTTACCTCTGACCAATGGCACTAAAACCTCCGCTGGAAAGACTAGAACTAGCTTCACTTCTTTTGAAGCTCTGAGTTTTTTCAAGGCCCTTGAGATGACTGACCTTTACCTTGGTCATCTTTCCTTTGATTCACATTCTTTTCCTTTTTCTTCTTTACTCTTGCTGGGCATATTCTTTTCAATCCTCAACAAAATCTCGTAAAACTCCTGGTAAGAAGTACTATGAATAGTGGTCGCCACAAAACGCCACTTCGTTTTAGTACCCAGCTTAAAACGACATAATATTTCCGCCGGATTAGCATCAACATCCAGATGATAACGAGACAAGTCCGTAAACTTTCTGTACTACTCATTCACTGTCCTCTTTGCTTGTCTCAAATTTGTAAACTCTTGCTTCTTACCATCAATATATGTCGGAGGAATAAACCTTTTCTTAAACAATTCTTTTAACAATTCTCAATCAGCTGTTTCCTCCGGTGACATCGTATAAGACCACTGTCTCCACCAGGATGTAGATTCAATACTTAGAAACCAGGTAGTCGCCTTGACCCTCATTTCAAAAAGAAGATTCCCTTAACTTACATCACATGAAAGGTCTTTTCAACATGATTGAGTCATCGCTCTGCTCCCTCAGGTTCTTCATTCCCCATAAAATGATTCAACTTCAACTTATAAACAGTCTCAAGAGAAGTCCTTTGGATAATAGACTGGATCACAATAGCAATAGCTTCCCCTAACTCAGCTATATCGAGAAACTAGGCTCATCTGAACGACGTGGCTCTCTACGAGGCGGTATAGTTCTGACAGAAGGCACTAAGAAATTCTCAAGATATACAGGACTGCAACCTAGGCTCTGATACTAACTGACACACCCCGTCCCAAGGAGGGCGTGTTGGCCGTCGCGTGAAAGTGACGTAACCATGAGCACAGTGCGGAAGCTAAGAGGATAAATAGAAATACGAATCAATAAAAACCAACTACTAGCCGTACTATCCAAATAACATGCTAGAGAGAGTCTAAGTGTATAAATACACATTTAGAGCAATAAGAACGCCTAGTTGCAGTCAAGGACAATTACTAAGGTATAACACCCGAAGGTGAATCCTACTTTTGTGAATTCTGTCAGAACACCGTTGGATCCCTCGTGGCCACCAAAGCACTGCTACCTAGAACCTGGCGGGGCGAAAAACAAAACGCGTGAGTGGGCAAAAACAAATCTTTTCAAAACCTTTTCTCTTTTCAAAGGTTCTAACCCCTCGCCGTAAAACCTGTATAATTTCCCAGAAAAACAGCATATATACATATATACTCATCTCAACTCATAACTTAAATCATGCCAAAAGTAGTGATATGCAAGGTATATGCCATGCCAAATATATCTCATCAAACAACATAACTATATCAGGTGAAATAAACTTATCATAGATGATAACATGTCAACCGAGTGATCAGCTCGACTGAAACTATAGCTCATAATCAATCTCATCATATCTCATCAAATCACATATATATATATATATATATATATATATATATATATCCTGCACACGAGTCGGAACCACCTCACGTGGTCTGACCGACAAGACTGTGTGTAAATAAATACGATCTAGTGCTACGATCACGTGAAGACTGTGCGCTAATCGCAGGTCACTTACGAGTCAGACCCACTGAAAGTGGTCCATACGACAGGACTGTGCACCTAACTTGGATCCAAGATGAGCGCGTGGTGCGAGAGGTGAACATCCACGTGAAAGACTGTGGCCCTAACTCTGGGCGGGAGCACTAACACCGGGGTGCAGGTTTATGAGCTTTCAATACATCTCACATAATCATCATTTCATATTAATCATTATATAACTCACCTGATACTTACATGTGCGTCCACAGCACCAATTACCATTATATGCAACTACTAATGCATGAATAAAATAAATATATACTTTGCATGGCATATCATATCACATTTCGTATCACATTTCACTTAAATTGATTTTCTGGGAAAAATCTCATTTATATAGGAATATACGGAGAACAAAAGCCCACTCACAGATAAGTCAGAAGGTCATAACCCCCGAGCCTTGATTGATGGCGCTCGTCCTCTGGATAGGCCTCACCTATATGCGTAATAACCGAATAAATGTTATTCAACGCACATAACCAACAATAGGTAATAACTTCTCATACAATGCTCAAATTGGGTATATGAATATACCACAGTGATCTACACAATCTCAGGATCATCCCTATATTTGTAGAAAAATTTTCCGACCACCCACGCACCACCACGCTCCAACAAGTGCACGGCCACACGCGCGACCACGTGACAGGCACACTGACGGTAACAGTAACGGCGTTAGGGAATATTCAGTTAACAGATTCCGTTAAAACTAACCTGACGCCGTTAGAATATTCCGTCAACTCCGACAAAATATTCCGTCTTCTTCTCCGATGGACCTCGCCGGTGACCACCGTCCGCCGCCATCTGAAACTCAAATTCTCGCCGGTTTCTGGAAAATTTTCAAATCTTCATATCTCAGCCATTTCTCAATCAAAATCCATGAAATTTATACCAAAATGAAGCCCTCGACTAGTAGAACAAGATCTTACCACTTTGAAGCTCCAAAAATCACGGAATCTCGTCGAAACAATCCTCGATCTCCACTTCCCGACGTCCAATTCACTTGGTTTTTCTTCTCCGAGCTTCGTGAGGATGATCTAAAGCTTCCTATGGCTTTAGAATCTTCTAAAAACCTCGCATTTACGTGTGCATGAACAGTACCTCAAATCTGGGTTTCTGTTCTCGGAAAAACGAAGGTCTCAAGTCTAAATAAGGGTATCAATAGGTTTCTAGGCTCACAAGGAACACGAATACAACCTTTAAACCTTCGATCTGCAACTGGAATGGTTGTTTCATGGTCTGTCCGTACACTTGTACGGAAAATGATAAAAATCCGAGAGAGAGGGAGAGAGAGAAGGTACACAGGTTGGGGTATGGGTATGTGTGTGTGGTCCAAACTTGTCCACCAACCAAAACAAAAGAAAATCTAAGTCCTAATTGGTTTCCAACAATTAGAACTTAAAATAATTGGTCCACAACCTTAAGTCTAAACCACACCACTCTACAACAAAACCCAACGTCCAAGGGTAAATCCGTCTTTTTGCATTATCGATTCAATAATTTTGGGACGGGCTGTTACAGGAATCACTGTTGATCGGCAAGACTGGCCAGGTCACTAAGCAAAGTCTCGGGTGGAACAATTATTACTTTATTTATAAGAGAAACTAAACTTCACTTAGAACAAAAATTAAAATTAAACTTAGACTAAAAGTAAGTGTTTCAATTTCACTCCCCACAAACCATGTTGATGTGAATGTGCAAATTTTCAAAGTATAACTCATGAATTAGTGTCTAAGCAACGATAAATAGAAAAGACTCTACTATGGGATTAATCTTCACCATGTCCATTTGTTCTAACGTTTAAAATCATCTATGGATATTAATTTGAAAGAATGAAAATTTTATTTGACTAAAAAATTAAAAGTCTAAAAATTCTTATTTCCCACCCCCCTAAACTTAAATCACACATTGTCCTCAAGGTATGGAAAACGAAATGAAATCAAAGACGGTAAAGAAACCTAACAAAACGTAAAAGACAGTAAAGCCAATAAAGAAACCTAACTAAATAAAACCTTTCTAAATGAAATAAAGAAAAGGAAAAAAAAATAAAGAAATAAAGAAAGACAAGAAAAGAATGCACCGGGATTTAAAAATTTGGACTTGGCATTGGACATGGGGCCTGATGCAAAGAAACATGGAGCACGATTTCGGAAACAAAAAGAAACGGGGCCTTGAAAAGATCCATGCACCGATGTGAAAACCAGCCCACGCCTGGCACACATGCGCTACACATGTGGGACTGAAACCCTAAAGCTCCACTATAATTGAAGACACAGCCTTTTTCATCATCTTTCATTTCTGAGACAAGCTCTCAGCCATCACGAGCCCAGAGCCACGAGAGCTCTCATCCTCTCTCTTCATTTCTCTCAAACCTTAAAACAAAAACGCTGCACTCTAGCCGTACCTCCATAAATATAGCTCATATTCGAAGTACAACCTGCAACCCCAAAACTTGAAACAAACTCGCCTTGCTCAACCACCAGATCCATCCCGTCTCAGTACAGCCATCACTGTACTCTTTGTCCTCAATGCAAGGTAAAAATGCTCTCTCCTTCTACGATTTTTGTGCGTAGGCTTAGATGAAATGGAAGAACGATGAGATGTACCTCATGCATGTGTATATCGTGTGCAGGACTCTCGGATCCACAGCAGGAAATAACCCAAATCGCAGATCTTAAGGTAGAATGGAAGGTAAAAATTCTCAACCACGATTTAGATGAATAGGTTATATGAACTTGTGTGAATGATTTTGTCTCAGTGTCTTTGTGTATTCGTGCACCCATGTATGAATATATCTTTGCATGCTCATAATTGTCCCTTTGTTGTGCATGTCTCCTGATGATGAATGCCGAGGAAATTTCGTGCAAAAATCTGGATCTGAACTTAGCTTGAGTACTGGTCTCCTCTGTGCTACTTGGTCCACCCCAAAACTTGTATTGAAGTATATTTTGTTTTAATTGAAATGTGAGAGCGAATGAGTGGAGTGGGTCCAAGTCGTACAGAGTCTTCTTTGCAAACCCACTGTAACGTTCCTCAAACTCCAGTTGGCTTTCCTTTTAAATTTCTGCACCGTAATGTTGATGTGGAATGCATACTGAGGTGTGAATAGATGAATGCTATGAATCCACGAGTAGTTGCGATTAGTCCGAATCAGTTCCGAATGCAGCCTGCATTCACAAATCAGAAACGTAATTAGATTAGTAAAGAAAAATAACAATAATTAATGTTTTTTTTTCAATTTTCTCACCTTTTTTCTTCTTCATGATTTGTGTAATTGAAATAAAAGCAAGAAAAATAAACGAAAATAAAAAGAAAAGAGAGAACAAAATAGTTGTAGTATAAATAGCTCAAGCAAGTTATCTGTAGGTATTGAATGAATAATTTATGTAAATACCAAATTTTAATTAATTATTTGAAAACAAAGTTTGGAAGAGCTTGATTTAATGACCTAAAATATTAAAAACAATTAAATAAATTGAGAAAGTAAAGAAAATAGTTTTGAAAATCTATTTAAGCATTAGGATTCTGCAGTTCTTTTAACAATCCTATATTGATTTAGCAATTACTTATGAATTACCCATTACTTATGAATTACCCATGCAACTTTGAAGGTTTGGTTTTTCTAATGCATATTCTACTTGTGGCATTCAAGCTAGAATGTATATCAAATATGCAATCTGTATGTGGCATTCAGATTAAATATCAAAATGAATGACTCATTACGCTATGTGACAATCTTTTGAAAAACCATGCAATCCCTAAGATGATGTGGCATTCGCCCTAGATGAACTTACAACTATTAATCACAAGAAGGAATACTCAATCCTCCGATGGCATTTCTACCGAATTACATTAGATTACTTATTTAAATATTCTAATGGTTGCTAATCATTAAGACACAAAGACAATTTAAAACACATTGATTAATAATTCAAAGTATACATGCATAATATCATAAGCAATTAAATAAAAATTACATTTTCATGCTAAGGCTTAAGGCATCGTCCTGGCAAACGAAAATTAGCTACGAACAATCATAAAACAAAATACTATTAAAAACATAGAAAACATTTTGAAAGTAAACTTGAATCATCCAAAGCATTTCTCCAAATAGTGCGAGCGTTCCCCCAGGGCTAGCCCGAAATGGCTTATTATTTACTACTCTAAATAAAATCATCCTAGTAAAAGGTCTTAGAATGAAACTAGGAAACCTAATAAATTGAAATAAAATAGGAAACATAATTCTAAATTAATTTGGTAAATTCGTCAAAAAATCTGCACAGACACGTTTTGGACCCAAATCAGCTTCAAAACTGGCCCAAAATTGCTGGATTTAAAGCTTGGATTATTTTGAACACTTCTTCATAAGGTCACGAATCCATCTGAGGTCATCTTGGGCTCCAAAAAAGCAGTTTAAACCTAGAAACGTCATTTTCCAGCAACGCGCATTGCTCCTTTATTTAATCGCTCGAAAATAACCGTTTGGTAGAAATATCTCAAATTTTGACATGAACAAACCAAGAGACACACGAACGTCCTCCTATTGGAATCACTCCAAAATTCGTACGTTTGATCACGTTTTGCTCTAGAGGAAGTTGAATGCTCTATATTGAAAATATATAATAAAATATCAAAATTCTATCAAAATAATTATCAAATTATACTAAGAATAGGGTAAAATATATAATATAATATTGACTCATCAGATAGCACAGGGAAAATATTTTCAGGAAATTCACGCCTAATTGTTCATTCAAGTGCTCACGTTGAGGACTTGGCTGGAATATCAGCTGCTGGATTATATGACTCAATTCCCACGGTTCAAATCCAACAGTTTATGCAAATGCTATTAGCAGAGTATGGGCATGACTTTACAATCGGAGGGCAGTTTTGAGCCGTCGAGCTGCTGGTGTGCCTCAGAAGGAAGCTACACTGGCAATTCTGGTGCAAGAAATGTGTTAGGGAGTTACAATAGTTAATGACACTAATTATAGAATATTGGCCAATTGTCCGTTATGTTGTAACTCCATATTTATGTTTATGGTCTTTAAGATGTAACCGTAGAGTATTAGCTACTCACTTGTATGTATGTATGTGTATATATATACATATATATATATATAATGTATATTGATGGTGTAATAATCAAGGAAAATCAGTTTTTACATGGTATCAAATTTCTAACAGCCTCGTTCAATCCTCATTCTTTGTGTTCTCTCATGGCTTCCTCCTCCACGTTTCCTCCTCTCTCCATTCCAAACATTTCTCATCTTGTTTCTGTAAAACTTGCTGACACAAATTATCTATTATGGGAAAGCCAAGTCAAACCATTCCTCCTCGGCCAAAATCTTTGGAGTTTTGTTGATGGTTCTTTCCCATGTCCACCTGCCACTCTTGCTCCCACTTCCTCTTCCGACAAGCCCTCTGACCTTCCAGCTGCCTCACAAGATTCACAACCTAATCCTGATTACATTTCTTGGTTTCAAACTGATCAAAGTCTGATCAGCATTCTCCGTGCCACGTTGTCTGAAACTGTTCTTCCTCAAGTGGTTGGTCTCTCTACCTCCCAAGGATATTTGGGATTGTCTTCAAAAGAACTTTTCGCAGCAATCTCTCGCTAATGGTGCTCAACTGAAGTTTCATCTTTTCTCCATCACAAAAGGTACCAAGTTGATCTCCGACTACCTTGCTCATGCTAAGAATCTTGCGGATCAACTGACTGCCATCAATGAAACTGTATCCAATTTTGATTTGATCACATTTGTTCTTCGTGGTTTGGATCCCGAATATGGCATGCTTGTTGTGGCTATTCTCCATTTCCGGCCACTGCCTAGTTTTTCTGATCTTCGTGCTCGTCTTCTGTCCCTTGAGGCTCAACAAGAGTTGGCCGTGCAGATGACTCCCATTGCCTAGTTTCTCTTTGCTCGTAATCAGCGCGGACCCTGCACCTTCCGACCCCGTGTTCAACCCACTCGTTTTCCTGCTGTTGCCTCTGCACAGGGATATGGTCCTATCTGCCCGCCACTCAACCTGGCCCCTTCTCGAGGCCTCTTAAGCCCTCCTCCTCTTCGGCAATGCTGGAATTGCCGACAGTATGGTCATCTTGCTGCTCGGTGTCCTCATCCTCGTGCTTTTGCTGGTATGCATATTGCCTCTTCAATCGAACCCAATTGGTACTTTGATTCTGGAGCTACCAATCATATGACTCATGATGCACGCTCGGCTGCTTTGTGCTTCACACAGTCAGCCCAACAGACCAAGATCATAATTTTGTTGAGGCTGAAATTGTTTCTGGCCTTGGTGAAATTGTGGCTTCAGGCACTAGGGGCACATCCTGGCATTTGTCGTCTGAGAAATCTGATGGGAATATACAAACTCTGGCATTTGCGAATTTCAGTGAGGAGCTAGTAGGTGCAGCCCTTGCTGATGGGGAGGTTATCCATTTGACTGTTGATCCAATTTTCCGTCAACAACTTGGTCAGCACCTCAGTACAGTAGGACTTTTCGTTGAGCGGAAGTTTGGCTCTCCGCAGATATAGAAGGATGTCTTAGTGGCAAAGATATCTATATAGTCCAGACACGGCCACATCCCCTATAGAATCTCTGTTTGTGACTCTGTAAGTATTCAAAAAATGCTCCATATCTGGGTACTCATTGCAGACAGCAGATGTAAAACTCAGTGGAAGGGCTCTTGCTGAACATTCCCGTATATGCGGAGTAAACAAGCTTAACTGTACGTAAGTATGTGGCTTCTGCATTCTTAATGGTATGATAACTAGACAACTTTCCGTTTGTTGCGGAAAGTTGAAAGGAAATGATCTGAATAATTGTCGTTCTGATATATTTCTATGTTCAATTACTTATAATAGGGTTTCTGTAATCATATATTACTGCATTAATAAATGAAACCCAAGTAACACTTCGTGCTTTATGTGAAATGGATCAGGCATGTCTAATTTGTATTTATCTTCTATTATTCTTCGTTATAACAGAGATGTTAGCAGGCTATGTCAAATGGATTTCATACACTGTTGGTGCCAAAACTTGCACGGGGTTCAACACGTATTTGTCCCAATTGTTGCTTTTGGTTTCAGTGCCATGTGATGGCTTGAGTGAAACAGAGAATATGAGTGCCACTGTTGGGAGGCTACCAACAAACAGTGTTTGTTTTAATGAGTGTGAGGTTGCACCTAAAATTTACTTTTTAACCAAATGATTGTGCACCGAGTGGGACATTAGTTCAGTTAAGTTCTTTTCGATGCCTCGAATGTGCGAAGACTTTAAAATTTAGTGTGGATTTGTGTGTTGCATAAAGCGTAAATTAAAGAAAGAAATATAAACTTAAGGTAGAAACAGATTGTAATCATTTCATGATGGAGTTGAGATTACAAACGTTAACAAAAGAAAAATCTACGCCGATAGGGTGACCTACAGGACTTGAAAAGTAAATAAACTGGAAATGTAAAGAAAGCTATGAAACTCTAGCAAGATTCAGGGTATGAAGGACAAGATAATGTTTGAGGAGCCCACCAAGATCACTTGTATGGAACTGGACTTGGTACAAAACATACGCCTCAGAGGAATTTGGGTGATTGGAATTGCACAACAATCGGATCATACCATGAGGTGACAGAGCTACAATAGCTCAGTGTTTGCTTCGAAGAAAGAATTTTTAAATTGTAGCTAAAGAGCTTTTAAGGGGTTTGCTGAAGAGCAATTGGGTTTATGCTGAAAGCCTTCCTAATTGCACCCAGATTTCCCTCTCTGGGGATCTGGGTATTTTGGAATACTTTATGCAGGACTAAGTCTCCAATTTTGATGCTTCGGGGTTTGAATTCCTTCTTGTAGTAGACGTGACCTATTGCTGGTAAGCTACTAGGTGAACTTGGCGATGTCTCTCCTCTTTTCGAGGAAATCCAACTCTCTCTAGATGATGTCTGCATTCTCCATCTCTGTCCCTTTGTTGATGTGGAGAGTTGTCATGGTCCTCTGGATGGGGATGATGGCTTCAGAACTGAAAGCCAGGGAGAAAGGCGACTCACCCATGAACTTTCGCACCGTGGTCCTATACAACACAAAACTTCAGGTGCTCATCTGGCCAGGCCGTTACCTTGTGGTTACCTCTGAGTGGAGGTGAGGCGCTTGATCCCAAATATTCCTTGTTGCCCCTACCCCGCTTGAAGGGTCTAATAAGACCGAGTCCCCATTGTAAGAACCACATTCGCAGACAGAGGCGAAATCCAGTCAGACTATCCCATGATCTCCGATGAGGGGAGAATGAGGGTTGATTGGGGGGTGTGGTTGAATCTGGGAATGATTGCCTATATATCTTCAGGAAGGATAATCAAACCACAGGTGTAATTCTCAAGAATAATGGAGTGAATCATCCTTGACGAATAATCTATGATGGGGCGTTAAGGAGATGAGTTCTCCATGGACATGTCTACACGTAGATAGGGGTGGAATTTATTGCCAAAATACCTTACCATACTGCCAAATTTTTTTGATAAGATTTTGGTATTGGATATCATTACCATGGTATTATATAAGATATAATTTATAAATCTCCACCCGAGCCCGCCCGCCCGCCCCCAAAACCTAACCTAACTAATGATAGAAAAAAAAAAAAAAAAAGGAAAGTAAAGACTCAAAGACAACCCTTCACCTTCAGTAACTTAGTTCTCTCCCTCTCTCTTCGAACACTTCCCATTCCGTCGTCGACACTCCACACTCATCCATTTAGAGTACCATCTCTGCATCTAGCACTCCCACTGACCTAACCTAACCAATTGATTTATAATTTATTAATTGATTTTCGTTCTGAAGGTTTCATTTGATAGAGGAGATATTGTTAATTGATAGTCCATTTTCTATTGATGTTAATATGATCATAATATTGTATCTTATTTTGGGTATTACCATATTAGGTGAACATGAAGTCTAGGATTAGCTAAAACAAAGTGACAATTACTTTTACCATGCCACGCCAACCAAACTATTTGGCATACCGAAAGTTTAGTACGAGTAATGGTAACAGATTTTACCAAACCAAAATTTTGGTACGGTAATTGGTACTGGGGTTTGGTACAGTAACCATACTGAACCCATCCCTACCTGTAGATGGCAACGTAAGGGGCCTCTGTTAAGTATAGAGAGAATTTGTGTATGTAAGTCTGAGAGAGAGAGATAGATGTCGATATCCCCTTGATAATTACCCATGCAAGTGTATTTATAGGGATCTTGACAGGTCTTTTGGGGAAAGTAATCTTCATCAAATCGAGAGACTATCTAAAAGGAAATCTAAGAGGAAATCTAGGATAAGATACCCAATCTTCCTAGAATTAGGATTATGTTCCCTAATCCCTAAGATATCGTAATTTGACTTTAATTAGGGTTTCCTTACTTGGGAGACAAGTAACATCTTTAATAGGCCTAAACCTATCTTACTGGACTACCCTCTATAGGCTTTAGGCATTCCTATCATTCTTTCCATGTGTCATGGGCCCAGAAAATCATAGTCCAACACTCATTGCATGAAAGGCCGCCATCATATTTGTTTCTCTGGCTGGTTGATGAGCCATAGGAGAGAATTTGTCACTTGTCGCACGTTTGGATGCAAACTCAGGAGTCCCTAAGCATTGAAGGCCAATAATAACAAGCTGTGAGGTCCTTCTGGACAAGTGACCATATCTAGAGTGGTTGCTGCAGACTCTGGAGTGGTTATCTATCAGGATGTGCAACCCTTGCTCAAGAGTGACACAGAGTAGGTGTGGTCCCGAGTAGGAGCATCGATACATCTTGTCTTGGAAGACAACATACCGAGATGATATTTGTATGATTCTTTTTGCCTGGTGGTGATCATATGGCAAGGTGCCGTGCTGGATGTAGGCTAGGATCTAATCCATCAAGTTCTTGTGTGTGTCCACTACGGCCACCTGCTCCGGCGTGTCTTTGGCGATGCTGGGGCTTTTTAAGTACTCAAAAGGGATGCTCCGACAGAGTCAGTGATGCACTGAGGATCTGAGGTTGGCTAGTGCGTCTACGTGACTATTCTCACTCCAAATAAGTTGGTGGATGTTATACTTGGTGAAATTCTTTAACAACCCTTAGCTTTCTTCAGGTACAGTGCCATGACTAGATAATAAGCCATGTATTTGCCTGTGACCTAGTTTTCCACCAATAGGGAGTAGCAAAAGATTGTGATTTGTTTTACAGAAAACATTGTGGGCGACTCTTAGTCCTGCCAACAGGCCTCGTACTCGACTTCATTATTGCTAGCTCGAATCCCAACTTGAGTGCTTGCCTTGGAATGGACCCATTTGGAGTGAACAATACTAGTTCAGCCCCGGCACAATTTAGATTGACAGATTCATCAACAAACAGGCGCCGCGCGTGTATCAAATATCTGTGGACTCCGGGGTGGCCTATACTAATGTCGGTCCATCCAGAGTGAATTCAACCACAAAGTCTACTAACACTTGCTCCTTGGTGGCAGGCTTGGATTTGTAAATTAGGCCATGATTCCCTAGCTCCATAGCCTGTTTCTTAACCATGGTGGAGCCGTTAAGATAGTGGAGGATCAATTCGAGTAGGAACTCGATCATCACCACAAATCGAAATGAATTGAAACAAGGCATCAACTTCCTTGTTGCCATGACCAATGCCAAGATCAACTTTTCCATCTTGGGGTATCTCGTCTCTGCTTCGAGGAGAGCCTTTGAGACGTAATATATAGAATTCTGGCTCGTCAGGTCTTCTTCAACTAGAGCGGTGCTAACTGTAAATCAAGAGACAGTTCAATACAACTACAGATAATGGGGTGATGACAAGTACTCCCTCAGTTTGAGGAATGCTTACTCACACTCCTCGTTCCACAACAATTCTCGATTCTTTTTAATGGCATTAAAGAAAAACTTGCACTTATTTATGGATCTGAAGAGGAAGCGACTGAGTGTTGCGGCACTCCCTATGAAGCTTTGAATTTCTTTCACGGTCTGCAGGACTACATCTCAACAATGGCTCTAATCTAATTTGGATTAGCCTCAATGCCTGTCTGGGTCACCAGGTACCCTAAGAATTTGGTAATCTAGACTTAAAAAACACACTTCATGAGTTGAGTTTCATCTTGTATTGTCGGAGTATCTTGAACGACTCCACTAGATCAGTGAGGTTGTTGTTTCTTCTCTTACTTTTCACAACCATGTCGTCAATATACACCTTCATGGTCAAGCCAATTTTCTCCTTGAGAACTCGGCTCACCAACTGGTACATTGCCCCAACGCTCTTCAACTAAACGGCATCACCTTGTGGCAATACGTGTTTTTTGTTAACTACAAAAGAAGTTTTCTCCATATCGAAATCGTCCTTGCAGATCTGGTTGTATCCACTATGGGTATCCATAAAACTATGCCTCTCATGCTCTGATGTGGAGTCCACGAGTTGGTCAATTCTAGGCAATGGAAAGCTGTCATTTGGACAAGAGCTGTTCAAATCCGTGAATTCCACACATACTCACTACTTCTATTTTTCTTCTTCACCAAAACTACATTGGAGAGCCACTCTAGGTGGAAGAATTCCATGATGAACCCTGCATTCTTAAGTTTTTCAATCTCAGTTTCAATAATTTTGCCCCACTCCAGGCCGTGATTTCTTTTCTTATGAAAAATTGGTTTAAAATTTGGTTCCACGTGCAACTTGTGGAAAATCACATTGGGGTCAATCCCCAACATATCCTCTATAGAGTAGGCAAAAAATCCCTAATTTCATGTAAAAACTTGGTGAAAAGCTCATTCTCACGTCTGGACAATTTGGCTCAGATATTGGCTCTTCGCGCTAACTTTTCCAGATCCAACACCATATATTCCATGTATTTGGGTTAATATTTAACATTGGGCTTTGTATTAGGAAAAGCCCAAAGGCGACAAAACAAGTCGAACTTGCCCGAAGCCCAGTCAAGAGGCCTGAAGCAAATTAGAGCCTTTTTAGCCAAGGCATAGGCCATGTGCCTATGATGGAAGTGACAGATGACAGAGACCAACTCACTATTAGTCAAAAAGCATTTTCTAGTCGCATGACAAGTAAATAAATGATGACTCACTGCCCTCCAAGAGCCATCGGCCAAGAGTAAAAGCCAAAGCAGTCGGGCCAAATCACCCATAAAAGGAGAAAGAGACACCAAAGACAAGGACACTCAATCAACCAATCAAAAGACATACAAATTCTGCTCTCAAGCCAGTTCATACCCAGAAAGCTGAAACTTGTCCAGATTCAGTCTTTTTAGCTATAATTCCCTTAGAAAAGCCATATTTTGTCGAGTGTAAAAGCTCTGATACCTTCCCTTAGTGTTGTAGTATCAATTCCCTCGTGTAGAACCTAGTTGTCTACCATCCCTTATAGCTTACAACCTCTGTAAACTCAAAGAGAAGTGGCTGCAAGAAGTTTAACCTTGCCCGACAAGGTAAAATCTTGCTCTAGTCTCTTTGTTCGTACTTGTATTCAGTAGATCTGTCGCTTAATATACTTTTTCAGCATACATTCAAGTCATTACTACTTAAGAGATCCATTTGTACTCAGATCTAGTTAAGTTAATAAACTTGGTTTCATTAAAAGTAAACTATGATCAAGGAAGTAGTTGAAAGGGCCTTGAACTCCCTTTGTTCTTAACATTGATGTGAGAATTACTTGACACTCAAATTAAAACCCTATCGACGTAGTATATGAAAGTAGGGATCGTTTAAGGCCGGGGATTAGAAGGGATGCTAATCTATACAAATTAAACTCTAGAACACTAAAATTGGACTCTAGATAATGAAAACAGGTACTGTGGGTCAATCTGAACGAATTTTAACTTCAAACAACTTAAAACAACCTAACTTGACTCAAACAAACCAAAACAAACTTAAAACAACAAATAAAACTCAACTAGACAGATTCTAGACACTAGAGACTCAAAACAGGCTAAATAGACTCAAAACAACAAAACTAACTTAAACAGAATCAAAACAGGTTCTAAGGGGTGAATTGGATGACTTTTGGACTAGTTAGACTCAAAACACTAAAAGGGGACAGATTTGGACGAATTTAAACAAACTAAGACTCAATTAAGAACTAGGGGGTTTTTTGGACGAATTAAGCAAAACTAAGCAGATTTAAGCAAGCAAAGTAAATTGAAAGAGATAAAGGTGAATTCAGGGGTGAAAACTAGTTAGAGGGTTCCTCTCCACACATGAACATATGCATATGAATTAATTTCCAGTTATTCTTTCGATAACCATGAATGACAATGCTTTGAATTAATTGTATTGCACTAATCAATTCCTAGATTTCCCTAAGTTCATTGAATTGAATGGATAACGCATCACAACCAAATTATTCTTATCAAGTTCCCTAACTATGGAATACGCATGATAGAGATACATATCAAAGATCATTAAGTTCCATGGAAATCATAAACATTGACAAGACATTCATAACTATGGAATACGCATGTTACTCTTGCCTAGGATATACTTAACACAATTGTAACTAGCAATCTTTACTACTTGTGAATATAAGTTCCTAACGATTAGGTGAAATTCCCTTATATCCTAGCATCAAATTCATGCATGCAAACTAAGTATGCATCCTTAATCAACACACAAGAATAAGTTCTTAATAAAACAGTTAAGCAAACCACATTCACAATTTATGAAACAATAACTGAAGGTAATCAATTCATATCAAACATATGTCCATGGCTTTGATTCCACCTCTAACTACAACAGAATTAGTTCCACATGTTCAACATAATTGAAAAGCAAGTTAAATTAAACATGAAGATCAAACAAGAGAAGAAAGAACTCCAAGAAACTCCAATGGTTGCACGGCAAGCCTTCTCTTCTCTTCTCTTCTCTGCGGCAAAGTATGGTTTTCTGAATGTATATGGGGGTGGTTGGATGGTATGGTGTGGCAAAGGGTGAATTAGGTCAGAAACTATGGAGAATGGTGAGGGAAGGGTGCAGCAGAGAGTGGTGGGTGATTTCTGGCGTGAATGATGTATATGGAGGGTGGTGAAACCTGCGGCAACCCTCTAAACTTGTATATATAGGCACCACAAACCCTAGGGTAATCAGATTAGGGCTAAGACTCAGCATAAACAAGGAATTAGGGCCCTAGGTGCTGCAGAAATTGTGAATCCATTAGGAAAAAGGATTGTGGCCCAATTGATTTCTGAAAAGGATTTGTAGAACCCAAATCCACAAGGAAAAGCCTTAATAAGTCAGAATCCAAGAGGGAATGGGAGTGAAAAGGCACGGCACAAAGGGATAAGGCAGGGAGCCTTGTAAGGCAAGGAAAAGACCTTCTAGAAAGGAGGGAGGCGGCAGATTTTTAGGCTTCTAGAAAGAATGTGTTTATGGGCAGATTATGGGGTTTCTAGAAGAGTTTGGGGCGCCACTTTTGTAGGAGAATGGATAAGACTTCTAGAAATCAGGTTTTAAGTCCCCTAAACTGAAGGAAACAGGTTAGGATAAGATTAGGATAAGATAAGGTAAGATAAGATAAGGATTGGATAAGATAAGATAAGATAAGGTTGTTTTGGATAATGTTTTGGATAATTCTCCTTCTTTTGAGCTGATTCCTTATCTTCTTTATCTTTGACTTCTTTCTTCCATCTTCTTAGCTGATTTCAAGCCTTTATATCTTCAAATTCGTCCATCAACTTGCCTCCATGCTTGCACTACCCAATCTTGGCCCAAAAATGCTCTAGAATGCTCCAAATTGCTTCTTTTTGCCATTTTGACACTTAGAACCTACAAACACACGAAAATAGCTTAAAATACAAAATTAACTAAGAACTAACAACGTAAATGCATGAAAACAAGCTAACTAAGTCGCATAAATATGCTCCTATCAAATTCCCCCACACTTAGCTTTTACTAGTCCTCAAGCAAAACGAAACCAAACAAAGGAAACAATCACCAAACAAACTAGACCTTCCAACTTTCACCTCAGGGATTTCTAACATACATGACATATTTAAGATCATCATAACCATAGCTTTTAGTCTTCCCCACCCTTTAGTATATACTTAACCACAGTCACCATTCATTAGCTCTCATTTAACCAATTAAAACAATGTTTTGAACGTAGTAACATGCCTTAGAGAATTCACTCAATTCCTCACTAGGTACACTCTTATTTTCACTCAGATTTTCTAACTACACTCCCTATACTAAGTATATGTGAGAAGATTGATGTAAACATGAAAACGAACACTCACATATGTTTATGACAAAGAAAGCAATTTCTGGAGTTAATAAACATGTTTATATATGATCTCATGAATGGAATGCCACTGCTTAGATGCGAGAACCAGGGATACCATATGCTTGTACCAATCCCAAACTCCACATATTGAAACACACAGCACTCAAGATTGAAGTATAGGGTTGTAACGGGGCTAAGGGTATTGGCTAACAAAGAAAGGTAAGGAAAACAAACGTTCTTAAAGCAAAAGCAAGCAAAGTAATGAATATGACACTTAGAACTCCCTTTCTAAATGCAGCCACACACTTTGATACATAAGGGGAAGATTACACATATTTTAGGGCCGAATTCAACTTTTTGGACCCTTTCTTCAACAATCAACACTTGCGAGCTTATTCTCACTTATTTTGAACACTTTTCATACTTTTTTTTTTCACAAACTTTTCTTCTTTTTCTTTTGCACGAATTTGTCTTCTCTTTTTTTTCTTTTTTTTTCTGCTTCTTCACCCGTGCCTCTTTTGATACTTTGGCACACATAAATGTACAACTTCCCTTCCCCCACACTTGTTTGCTGCCCAATAACGAACAAAGGGAATTCACTCTAAGTCATGCTTAGCTACGCCTTAAGAACAAGGGTAAGGATGGTCCTAATCTAGGCTAGGTAGGGATATTGTGGGTAAACAAAAAACATAGGCTAAACAAGGCTCAAAAGGGTTAAACCTACAAAACAAATAACATAGGGAGGTTCGGCTATTTGGCACTGGTTCACTACACAACTTCATCTTGCTTATGTGTTATGCTAATCAATTTCATGCTTTGAATGAAACGGGTATGAGTTCTAGTATTTGGAACTAAATAATGAAACGCCTTCTAAGTAGCAACCAAGCAAAGAATAATGAGATCATGCAACGACTTTAGAAAACAACAAATGCACAGATTTTTAACTCTCCAAAGAACGTTTTAAGCTCAAGTCTCTCAAGGTTGTAGCGTTAGTTTGAGATTCTTCCTTCAAGCATGTTACAAAAACTGATTTTGTCCTTTGTGATTAAACATGAATTCATGAATTATAACCATAATCAAGCATAAACCAGAGAGCAATTCAAACCTCCATCCATGTTTATAACTGTCCTCAATAGTCATGCAATTAAAAACCGAATCCTCATCATTGTGTTGGAAGGTACCCTAAGACACAAACGAACACACAAAAACAACTCTTTTTGGGTTTTTCAAAACAATTTTTCAAATTTTTATGGTATTTTCGGATTTTCTTGTCAAAACACACTAAAAGACTCCAAAACAGCTTAAAAACACTTAAAAACACTGAAAACAACATTCAAAGTGATAGGGGATAAAAACCCACGAATTTCATGCAAAAACACTTGGTTACCCCCCCACACTTAAATCAAACATTGTCCTCAATGTTTCAAACATAAACTCACACAAAAACAAGCAAATAACACAACTAACACACATAACAGACATGGCAAAATCGAAGCAATAAAGAGAGAGAGTTTAAGAACGCAAATCTGGTTTTGGAGCTAGAATTCCATCTTTCTCTCGTTTGAACACATGGGTTGCCTCCCAAGAAGCGCTTGCTTTAACGTCTTCCAGCCGGACGATTCTTCCATTTATGCTCCCATGAAACCCACGGCATGGAGGGGTACATCCTCCACAACATGCTCCTCAAAAGTCTCATAATATGGCTTCAACCGATGTCAATTCACTTTAAACTCTTGATCCGTCTTCAAACTTTGGATTTGAACTGCACCATGAGGGAAAACATTAGTAACAACAAAATGACCAATCCACTTAGAACGTAGCTTACCTGGAAACAACCGAAGGCGAGAATTGAAAAGTAACACTTTCTGCCCCACAAAGAACACTTTGCTACGAATCATCTTGTCATGGGCAGCCTTTTTTTTTAGCCTTGTAAATGTGAGCGTTCTCATAAGCTTCATTCCTTATCTCTTCAAGCTCATTCAATTGAAGCTTCCTATGAATCCCAGCGGCATCAATGTCAATGTTGAATGTCTTCACAGCCCAATGTGCCCGATGCTCTAACTCAACAGGTAAGTGACATGGTTTCCCATAAATCAGCCGAAATGGGGACATCCCAATTGGTGTTTTGTAGGCAGTACGATACGCCCACAATGCATCATTCAAGCACAAGCTCCAATCCTTCCGAGTTGGTCCAACTGTCTTCTCCAAAACCTGCTTGATTTCCCTATTAGAAACCTCGGCTTGCCCACTTGTTTGAGGATGATAAGGTGTTGAAACCTTATGCGTGACATTATACTTCTTGAGCAGCGCCTCAATGATTCGATTGCAAAAATGGGAGCCCCCATCACTGATTAGTACTCTTGGCATTCCAAACCTTGCAAATATGTTAGTTTTAATGAAATCTGCAACCACTTTAGAATCATTAGCACGGCTGGCTTTTGCTTCCACCGATTTTGACACATAATCCACAGCAAGCAAAATATAAAGGAAACCATGTGAAGAAGGGAAAGGCCCCATGAAATCAATACCCCAAACGTCAAAGATTTCAACAGAATATATAGGGTGCTGCGGCATTTGGGTTCTTGCACTAATATTACCAGTTCTTTGACAACGATCACATGTCATACAAAAAGTTCTAGCATATATAGTAGGCCAATAAAATCCACATTCTAAAACTTTATGTGCTGTTCTTTGAGTGCCAAAGTGACCTCCACATGCATAAGTGTGACAGAAAGTTAAAATTGAATTAAACTCAGAATTATGCACACACCTACGAAGAATCTGATCAGGGCAATATTTCCACAAGTATGGGTCATCCCAAACATAAGAACGTGCATCCTTTTGAAATTTTTCACGTTAGTGCTTGTTTAGCTCTCTTAGAATGTGTTTAGACACCAAATAATTCACTAAATCAGCATACCATGGCTCACTTACCTTGATGGACAGCAGCTGCTCATCTGGGAATGTCTCTTGGATAGGCACGGCCTCCTCCTCATGCACCATACGGCTCAAGTGGTCAGCCACCATGTTTTCACTCCCTTTCTTGTCCCGGATTTCAATATCGAACTCTTGGAGAAGAAGCATCCAGCGAATGAGTCTTGGTTTGGCCTCTTTCTTGGTGAACAAATACTTCAAAGCTGCATGGTCAGTGTAAATAATAACTTTAGTACCAAGTAAATAAGAACGAAACTTATCTAAAGCAAACACAACAGCAAGAAGTTCTTTTTCAGTGGTAGAGTAATTCAATTGTGCATCATTCAAGGTCCGAGATGCATAATAGATGACATGGGGCTTCTTGTCCTTCCTTTGTCCCAAAACAGCTCCTAGTGCATAATCAGAAGCATCACACATAAGCTCAAAAGGAAGGCTTCAATCTGGTGGGACTATGATAGGGGCCGAAGTTAGCATCTCTTTGAGGTGTTTGAATGCCTTCTCACATTCCTCATCAAACACAAAAGTCACATCTTTCTGGAGGAGACGGCAAAGGGGGGTGGAGATCTTCGAAAAATCCTTGATGAATCGCCTATAGAAACCTGCATGTCCAAGAAAAGAACGAACCTCTCTAACCGAAGTAGGAGAGGGTAAGTAACGCATAAGGTCTATTTTTGATTTATCAACCTCAATTCCCCTTTCTGAAATGATATGACCTAAAACTATGCCTTGTTTTACCATAAAGTGACATTTTTCCCAATTCAAAACAAGGTTAGTTTCAATGCAACGTTTTAGAATCAAAGTGAGATCATCTAAGCACCCATCAAACGAATCCCCAAAAATACTAAAATCATCCATGAATACCTCAATAATCTTCTCCACAAAATCTGAAAAGATACTTACCATGCATCTTTGAAAGGTGGCAGGTGCATTGCATAAACCGAATGGCATGCGACGATAGGCAAAGGTACCAAAGGGGCACGTGAAAGTGGTCTTTTCTTGGTCATCCGGAGCTATAACAATCTGATTATACCCAGAATAACCATCAAGAAAACAATAAAAAGAATGACCGGCTAACCTTTCAAGCATTTGATCAATGAACGGCAAAGGGAAGTGGTCCTTCCTCGTGGTGGCGTTTAGCTTCCTATAGTCGATGCACACTCTCCAACCTGTTTGGACAAGTGTGGACACAAGTTCATTCTCTGCATTCTTCACCACAGTGACCCCAGATTTCTTTGGAACACATTGCACCGGTGAAACCCAACGGCTATCCGAGATTGGATAAATCACTCCACAATCAAGAAGCTTTATAATCTCCTTCTTCACAACTTCCATCATTGGAGGGTTGAGTCGGCGTTGAGCCTCTCGAGTTGGTTTAGCCCCCTCCTCTAGAAGTATGCGATGCATGCATGTTGTAGGGCTAATCCCCCTAATATCGGCCAATGTCCACCCAATGGCTGTTTTGTGCTCTTTCAACACCCGAATTAACTTTCCTTCCTCTGTTGCCGTAAGTGTGGAGGACACAATGACGGGCAACGTCTCGTTATCTCCCAAAAAGACGTACTTCAAATGATCCGGCAATGGTTTAAGCTCAAGTACGGGTGCCTGAATCACTGAGGGTAACAACTTGTTAGTAGAAATTGGAATTGAAATTGGTTTTGAAGGCTTACCACGGTGCTGAGGTAGTGACTCTAGGGCAGCCACCATCTCGGCCTCTTCTTCACTTCTAGGCACGGCAATATTGGGTTTTTGCCCAATTCCTTGTGCAATTGTTGATTCAAGGGGATCCTTCTCCAAGGAATCAAGGTAATCCTGCGCCAATTCATCAAATATATCAATAGCAAAACAAGAATGATTTTCTTTAGGAAATTTAATAGTTTCAGCAAGATTGAAATCAATAACTTCCCCATCAAATTCCATTGTCAACGTCACTTTGAACACATCGATCTTGGTGCGGGCTGTTTTCATGAAAGGTCTCCCAAGGAGGATCGGCAAAGGGGTAGAATGGGGTGTATCCTCCATGTCAAGCACATAAAAGTCCGCTGGAAAAATCAGATTTCCAACCTGCACCAAAACATCTTCCAAAACTCCTTTTGGATATGCATTAGAACGATCGGCTAATTGAATTATAACACCATCATTTTTAAGCTCACCTAAGTTCATAGATGCATAAATAGAGTATGGCATGACATTAATTGAAGCTCCTAAGTATAACATGGCATGTTCAAACTTAGTACTACCAATAACGCAAGGAATTGTAAAACTACCCGAATCTTTGCATTTAGGGGGTAATTTCCTTTGTAGAACAGCAGAGACATTCTCACTTACTTGAACCACTTCTTTGTTAGAAATCCTTCTCCTTGTTGTACAAAGCTCTTTCAAAAACTTAGCATACCTTGGGACTTGCTTTATTGCATCAAGGAGTGGAATATTGACTTGAACTTTCCGGAATGTCTCTAGAATGTCTTTTTCAGCATCCTCTTTCTTTGATTGCCGCAACCTGCCAGGAAAGGGCACAATTAGTGGAGTAGAGCTAGAAGAATTCATATTGGAACTTACCTTGATGGTTGGGGATGGTTTAGAAGTGGGAATTGGCTGCGGCAAGGATTGTGCATTCCTTGCCGTGGGTTTGGGTGATTTATCCTCCTCCAATTGCAGCTTCTTGTCCTCTTCTTGACTTGATCGAGATGGTTGTGAATCAGTTCCAACCTGCTTACCACGTCTCAACGTGATTGCTTGGGCGGTTTCAAATCCTCATTTAGGATTAACAACGGTTGAACTAGGCAATCTGCCTTGTTCTCGGAATTGGCCCATGAATTCAGCCATTTGCCCCATTTGTTTCTTCAATTCGTCCACCTCTTTAGCTTGATTTTTTATGCTCTGCACGTCCTGCGTCAAAGAGGTTAGTACTTGAAGAATTTTATCATTATTTAACGACGAACCTGAATTAGTTTGGGCCGAAGTTAGTTGAGGTTGTGGGGCTGCATACGGCCTTGGAAACATCCCAGGGGGCTGTCTAAATCCGCTTTGTGGCTGTGCTTGTTGAGAGTCCCTCCACTTGAAGTTTGGATGATCTCTCCATCCCGGATTGTATGTGTTTGAGTATGGGTCGTGTCTTTGTTGGGTTTGGCCTTGAAAACCCACGGCTTGGGCAGTTTCCCACCCCCCATTCTCAATCAATTGAGGGCATTGATCGTTGAGATGTCCCTGCATAGAACACACTCCACATATGGCCGGCCCTTGTGCTTTGGTTTCATCCACAACCTGTGACAAAAGAAGAGTGAGATTGTAATTCTGAAATTGCATTTACCTCATTCACTTGTTGTTGCCGTGGCCCTTCTCTCTGTCCAACTCCTTCGTATTGTTGCACATTCAAGGCTCGATTTACAATTAGAGTCTTGGCAGCCACGGGTGTTTTGTCAACCAAAGCTCCTCCCGCTGAAGCATCAAGCATTTGTCTCTCAATGGGGAGAAGTCCTTCATAGAAATATTGGAGGAGAAGCTCTTCTTTCGTTTGGTGTTGTGGACAAGAAGCAACAAGCGCCTTGAAACGCTCATAATAGGCTGGAAACGATTCCCCTTGGTTTTGTTGAATGCCACTTATCCTTTTCCTCAAGAGAATAACTCTTGAAGTTGGGAAAAATTTCTCTAAGAATGCGCGCTTCATGCTTTCCCACGAAGTAACGGTTCCAGGTGCTAGTTCGTAGAGCCAATCCTTAGCCTTTTCCAAAAGAGAGAATGGAAAGGCTTTCATCTTCAGTATACTCCCATCAACATTGATAGGGGTCATGCTTGAACAAACCACTTCAAATTCCTTCAAGTGCTTGTTCGGATCTTCCATAAACAACCAGTGGAACTTGGGGATGTGATGCAACAAGCTAGACTTCAATTCGAATTCGTCAGTCTTGCCCTCGGCTGCCTTAGGATACTGAATGCATAAAGGGGTTGCATTGTCCAATCTCGAGGCTGAAAGTTCTTTGATTGTTCGGTTATCTGCAGCCATGTCGTGCTCCTCTTCCAAATCCTCTTCAATTTCAACTTCAGATTCGGAATTAAAACTTGAACTAAGTAGACCAGGTTCTGGGTGCTTCATCTTCCTTCTCAAATCTCGCTCAAAATCGTCGTTAAACTCCAAGATATGTGTGTGAACGGGTTGAGAACTTCGAGTCATACACTAGTACCTAAAACAAAGAAAACAAAACAAATCAGAAAACTAAGCAAAACAGAAACAAAAGCAAGTTAAAATACATGGCAGAAACTAGGGAGATTAGCAAGTTTGCTAATCCCCGGCAACGGCGCCAAAATTTGATGTGCGAATTACTTGACACTCAAATTAAAACCCTATCGACGTAGTATATGAAAGTAGGGATCGTTTAAGGCTGGGGATTAGAAGGGATGATAATCTATACAAATTAAACTCTAGAACACTAAAACTGGACTCTAGACAATGAAAACAGGTACTGTGGGTCAATCTGAACGAATTTTAACTTCAAACAACTTAAAACAACCTAACTTGACTCAAACAAACCAAAACAAACTTAAAACAACAAATAAAACATAAAACTAACAGATTCTAGACACTAGAGACTCAAAACAGGCTAAATAGACTCAAAACAACAAAACTAACTTAAACAGACTCAAAACAGGTTCTAAAGGGTGAATTGGATGACTTTTGGACTAGTTAGACTCAAAACACTAAAAGGGGACAGATTTGGACGAATTTAAACAAACTAAGACTCAATTAAGAACTAAGGGGGTTTTTGGACGAATTAAGCAAAACTAAGCAGATTTAAGCAAGCAAAGTAAATTGAAAGAGATAAAGGTGAATTCAGGGGTGAAAACTAGTTAGAGGGTTCCTCTCCACACATGAACATATGCATATGAATTGATTTCCAGTTATTCTTTCGATAACCATGAATGACAATGCTTTGAATTAATTGTATTGCACTAATCAATTCCCAGATTTCCCTAAGTTCATTGAATTGAATGGATAACGCATCACAACCAAATTATTCTTATCAAGTTCCCTAACTATGGAATACGCATGATAGAGATACATATCAAAGATCATTAAGTTCCATGGAAATCATAAACATTGACAAGGCATTCATAACTATGGATTACGCATGTTACTCTTGCCTAGGATTTACTTAACACAATTGTGACTAGCAATCTTTACTACTTGTGAATATAAGTTCCTAACGATTAGGTGAAATTCCCTTATATCCTAGCATCAAATTCATGCATGCAAACTAAGTATGCATCCTTAATCAACACACAAGAACATGTTCTTAATAAAACAGTTAAGCAAACCACATTCACAATTTATGAAACAATAACTGAAGGTAATCAATTCATATCAAACATATGTCCATGGCTTTGATTCCACCTCTAACTACAACGGAATTAGTTCCACATGTTCAACATAATTGAAAAGCAAGTTAAATTAAACATGAAGATCAAACAAGAGAAGAAAGAACTCCAAGCAACTCCAATGGTTGCACGGCAAGCCTTATCTTCTCTTCTCTGCGGCAAAGTATGGTTTTCTGAATGTATATGGGGGTGGTTGGATGGTATGGTGCGGCAGAGGGTGAATTAGGTCAGAAACTATGGAGAATGGTGAGGGAAGGGTGCAGCAGAGAGTGGTGGGTGATTTTTGGCGTGAATGATGTATATGGAGGGTGGTGAAACCTGCGGCAACCCTCTAAACTTGTATATATAGGCACCACAAACCCTAGGGTAATCAGATTAGGGCTAGGACTCAGCATAAACAAGGAATTAGGGCCCTAGGTGTGGCAGAAATTGTGAATCCATTAGGAAAAAGGATTGTGGCCCAATTGATTTCTGAAAAGGATTTGTAGAACCCAAATCCACAAGGAAAAGCCTTAATAAGTCAGAATCCAAGAGGAATGGGAGTGAGAAGGCACGGCACAAAGGGATAAGGCAGGGAGCCTTGCAAGGCAAGGAAAAGACCTTCTAGAAAGGAGGGAGGCGGCAGATTTTTAGGCTTCTAGAAAGAATGTGTTTATGGGCAGATTATGGGGTTTCTAGAAGAGTTTGGGGCGCCACTTTTGTAGGAGAATGGATAAGACTTCTAGAAATCAGGTTTTAAGTCCCCTAAACTGAAGGAAACAGGTTAGGATAAGATTAGGATAAGATAAGGTAAGATAAGATAAGGATTGGATAAGATAAGATAAGATAAGGTTGTTTTGGATAATGTTTTGGATAATTCTCCTTCTTTTGAGCTGATTCCTTATCTTCTTTATCTTTGACTTCTTTCTTCCATCTTCTTAGCTGATTTCAAGCCTTTATATCTTCAAATTCGTCCATCAACTTGCCTCCATGCTTGCACTACCCAATCTTGGCCCAAAAATGCTCTAGAATGCTCCAAATTGCTTCTTTTTGCCATTTTGACACTTAGAACCTACAAACACACGAAAATAGCTTAAAATACAAAATTAACTAAGAACTAACAACGTAAATGCATGAAAACAAGCTAACTAACTAAGTCGCATAAATATGCTCCTATCAAACATACAAGATTATGGACTAAAAGTCTTTGTTTACAAGGTAAGAAAAGAACTTAATGCAGACTTAACCTATCTGCGACAATCCGTTGATAATTGAGAAGTTAAAGTAACTTGGGGCACAAGTAATCCACTTAACTTATACCCATTTGGCAATCTGTTATGTAAGGATAACAGTGGCACGCCTGAAGCTTTGTTAGTTCTGATTGCGAGCCTCAAGGCCTACACCAAAGGCCCTACAAGGGTACCTTTGAAACTAACTATAAACTCTTCTTGTAGTACCTAAAGCAGCAAGAACTCGACCAACGACCAACACCAAGTGCTACCTCCTTGGGGAGCTGTGTGAGGGAAATCTTGCCCGAACATAGTTTTGGCATGCCCAATGGGACTCTGATAATCTTGTATGCCAAGAAGAAGGAAGTAGCAGACTTTTAGGTGGAAAACATGATAGATCATTTGGAAGATTTTCCATCCCTACGAAGTCCTGCTATTCTGGAAAGCCCAACTTCTTCTGAGAAGTAGGGTGGAAAAGATCACTCTGGAGACCATAGGAGAAGTTAGCAGACTCTGTTATTTAACAAGAACTCTTCAAAGAAAGATGGAGTGGTGCGGCACTCTTTTAGGACTAGGAATAAGGCTTCTAGAACCAGACTCTTAGGTATCTTAATATGAAAATAACTCCCCCTTATAGCTAGAATTTAGGTAGAATAGGATTAAGATAAGATAGGATAAGATAAGGTTGGATAAGGTAAGGTAGTTTGGATAATGTTTCCTGCTTTTTAGCTGATTCCTTATCTTCCAAGTCTTGAATTAATTTTTCCAGATGTTAAACACATTCCTAGCCTCTCTTGAACTTCAAAAACGTCCATCCACCTTGCTCCATGCATATGCTATCCATTCCAGGCCCAAAAATGCTCTAAAATGCTCCAAATTGCACTTTCTTTCCACTTTTGCCATTTGGACCTACAAACACACGAAAATAGCTTAAAACACTCTAACAAATAGAAACTAACTGAGTAAATGCAAGGAAGCAGGCTAACAACGTTGCACAAATATGCTCCTATCAAATTCCCCCACACGTAGCTTTTGCTAGTCCCCGAGCAAAACAAAGAAAACAAAATAAAACCTAAAACTTCCAACAATTGCCTCAGGGATTTCCAATGAAACATTACATGTTAAAAATCACTACTCACATAGATTTTAGCCATCTTTACTCTTGAGCTCATACTTAATCACAGTAACCACTCATTAGCTCGCATTTAATCAATTAAAACAATATTTTGAATGTAGTAACATGCCTTAGAGAATTCCTCAATTCCTCACCAGATATACTCTTTCTTTTCACACAGATTTTCTGACAACACTCCCTATACTAAGTATATGTGAGAAGATTGATGTGAACATGTAGACTAATACTCACATATGTTATAACAAAGAAGGCACTTTCTGGAATTCTTAATACAACATGTATATGATCTCATGAATGGAATGCCACTACTTAGAAGCGAGAACCAGGGATACCATACGCTCGTACCAATTTCGATCTCCACATATTGAACACACAACAATCAAGATAGAAGTCTAAGGGTTGTAACGGAGCTAAGGTCTTGGCTAACAAAGAAATGTAAGGATAAACAAAAGTTCTGAAAGCGATAGTAAGCAAAGCAATGAAATACATACTTAGAATTCACTTTTAAATGCAGCAACCAACTTTGAACAAAAAGGGGAGATTCATACATCACTTAGGGCCAGATTCAAACTTTTGGACCCTTTCTTCAACAACCAATACTTGTGAGTTCATTCTCACTTATTTCTCAACTCTTTTCCTTTCTTTTCTCAACTTTTTCTTTTTTTTTCTTTTTTTCTTTTTCACCCGTGCCCTTTTCTTTCTTTCTTTGGCACCCAAAACGTACAATCTCATAGATTTCCAACAAAAAACCTTCCCCCACACTTGATTTTCTGCATAATGTCGATCAAAAGGAATTCCCTCTAAGTCATGCTCCACTATTCTTTAAGAACAAGGGTATGGATAGTCCTATACTCGGCTAGGTAAGGATAATGCGAGCTAACAAAGAAAATAGGCTAACTAAGGCTCAAAGGGGTTAAACCTACAATACATATGCAAGGGATAAGGCTTTTTGGCTCTGGTTTAACTAAACAACTTCATCTTGTTATTTGTTATGCAATCATTTTTATGCTTTGAATGAAACGGGCATGAGTTCTAGTATTTGGAACTAAAATGATGAAAACGCATTCTAAGTAGCAACCAAGCAAAGGAATAATGAGATCATGCAACGACTTTAGAAAACAAGAATATCACAGATTAATAACTCTCCAAATAAAGTATAGGCTCAAGTCTCTCAGGGTTGTAGCGTTAGTTTGAGTTCCTTCCTTCAAGCATGTTACAAAAATTGATTTTTTTCCTTTTGTGATTACATGTGAATTCGTAAACGACAACTACAACTAAGCATAAACCAAAGAGCATATCAAACTTCCATCCATGTTTGTAATTTTCTTTAACAGTCATGCAATTAAAAACCAAATCCTCATCATAGTGTTGGAAGATACCCTAAGACACAAACAAACAAACAAAACGACTCTTTTTGGTTTTTTCTCAAACTGTTTCTAATTTTTTTTTTATATGACACACAATAAAACACTTTAAAACAGTGAATATCAACATTAGAAGTGATAGGTGGTGAAATTCGAAAATACGTCATGAAAAGCATCTATTTACCCCCCACACTTAAACCAAACATTGTCCTCAATGTTTTAAACAGAGACTCACACGCAAACAATCAAACAACACAACTAACAAACATGACAATTATGGCAAAGTAAAAGCAATAAATAGTAGGGTTAAGGAACGCAAATCTGGTTTTGGAGCCGGAGAATCCTAGGTCTTCTTTATTTGAAATCATGGGTTGCCTCCCAAGAAGCGCTTGCTTTAACGTCTTCCAGTCAGACGATACTTCCTTTTAAGCTCCATTAGGGTCCACGGCATGGAGGGGTATTTCCTCCACGACATGCTTCTCGAAATTCTCGTAGTAAGGCTTCAAACGGTGTCCATTCACTTTGAATTCATGTCCTGTCTTTAAACTTTGAATTTGGACTACACCATAAGGAAGGACATTAGTAACAACAAAAGGAACAACCCATTTAGAACGCAACCTACCTGGAAACAATCGAAGGCGGGAGTTGAAAAGTAACACTTTCTGCCCGTTTGAGAACGCCTTGCTACGAAGCATCTTGTTATGGAATGCCTTCGTTTTCTCCTTGTAAATGTGAGTGTTCTCATAAGCCTCGTTCCTAATCTCCTCAACTCATTCAATTGAAGCTTCCTATGAATGCCAGCCGCATCTATGTCCATAGTGAACATTTAGATTGCCCAATGCGCTTTGTGGTCCAACTCAACCGGAAGATGGCACGGTTTCCCATAGATGAGCCGAAATGGAGACATCCCAATTGATGTTTTGTAGGCTGTACGATACGCCCACAGTGCATCATTCAAATGCAAGCTCCAATCTTTCCGAGTTGGCCCAATTGTCTTCTCCAAAATCTACTTGATTTCTCGATTAGAAACCTCAGCTTGCCCACTTGTTTGAGGATGATAAGGTGTTGAAACCCTATGCGTAACGTTATACTTCTTGAGCAGGGCCTCGATGGTTTGATTGCAAAAATGGGAACCCCCATCACTTATAAGTACTCTTGGCATCCCAAATCTGGCAAATATGTTAGTTTTGACAAAATCTGCAACCACTTTGGAATCATTAGTACATGTAGCTTTTGCTTCCACCCATTTCGATACATAATCAACCGCAAGTAAAATATAATTGAAACCATGAGATGAAGGAAAAAGACCCATGAAATCGATACCCCAAACATAAAAAATTTCGACAGAATAGATTGGGGCCTGCGGCATTTGGTCTCTTGGACCTATATTCCCTGTTCTTTGACAACAATCACAGGTTATGCAAAAAATTCTAGCATCCTTAAATATAGTAGGCCAATAAAATCCACATTCTAGAACTTTAAGGGCTGTCCTTTGAGTGCCAAAGTGACCCCCACATGCATATGTGCGATAGAAAGTTAAAATTGAATTAAACTCCGAATCATGCACACACCTACGAAGAATCTGATCAGGATAATATTTCCACAAGTACGGGTCATCCCATACATAAAACCGTGCATCCTTTTTAAGTTTATCACGTTGGTGCTTGTTTAGGGTGCTTAGAACTTGTTTAGACACCAAATAATTCATTAAATCAGCATACCATGGCTCACTTACCACAATGGACAGCAGCTGCCCATCTGGGAATGCTTTTGGGATGGGTAATGGCTCCTCATCATGCACCAAACAGCTCAAGTGGTCAGCCATCACGTTCTCACTTCCTTTCTTGTCCCAGATTTCGATGTCGAACTCTTGGAGAATGAGCATCCATCGAATAAGCCTTGGCTTGGCTTCTTTCTTCATGAGTAAGTATTTCAACGCTGCATGGTGTGGCAATGATTCAAGGATAGCCACCATCTTGGCCATTTCTTCACAATTGGGCACGGCAAGGAGATCCTCATTCTTGCCGTGAGTGTGCATAAGTTATGCCCCTTGGTCTTTGAGTCCCATTCCTTTTGTAATGGTTGTTTCAAGGGCATCCCCATTTAGGTCTTCAAGGTATTCATGCACCAGTGAATCGAGTATATCAATAGAAAAACAAGAATGATCATCAAAAGGATACCTCATGGCTTCAGAAATATTGAAATCAATAATGTCGCCATCAAATTCCATTGTCAACGTCCCCTTGAACACATCTATCTTGGTGCGGGCTGTTTTCATGAAGGGTCTTCCAAGTAGGATTGGCATTGGAGTAGAATGAGCTGAATATTCCATCTCAAGCACATAGAAATCGGTTGGAAAGATTAAATGATTAACCTGCACCAACACATCTTCCAAAACTCATTTCGAATATGCATTAGAAAGATCGGCTAGTTGAATAATAACTCCATCATTTTTAGCTCTCCTACGTTTATAGATGCATAAATAGAGTAGAGCATGACATTAATGGATGCACCTAAGTGTAACATAGCATGCTCGAATTTAGTATTGCCAATAACACAAGGGATTGTGAAACTACCTGGATCCTTGCATTTAGGGGGCAGTTTTCTTTGTAAAACTGTTGAAACGTTCTCACTTACCCGTACAACTTCTTTGTTCGAAATCCTCTTCCTTGTTGTGCAAAGTTCTTTAAAAAATTTGGCTTATTTTGGAACTTGTTTGATTGCATCAAGGAGCGGAATATTGACTTGCACTTTCCTAAACGTTTCCAGAATGTCTTTTTCACTTTTTTCTTTCTTAGATTGCATAAATCTGCGAGGGAAAGGAACATTCGGTGGAATAGGGTTAGACGTACTTGAGCTTGGACCTAACTTACCTGTGTTGGACGGCCTAGAGGCTTTAGAAGGCTGGGGCAAGGGTTGTTCTACCCTTGTCGTGGCCCTGTCTGCTTCTTCCTTCTTGAGCAGCAACTTCTCGACCTCGTTTTGGCTGGATTTGGACGTTTGTAGGTTGGTTCCAACCTCCTTTCCACTTTGCAATGCGATAGCCTTGGCGGTTTCAAATCCTCCATTTGGATTAACAACGGTTGAATTAGGTAGTTTGCCTTCTTCTCTAAACTGTCCCATGAATTCCGCCACTTGCCCCATTTGATTCTTCAATTCGCCCACCTCTTTGGCTTGATTTTGTAATCCCTACGTCAATGAAGTTAGTATTTGAAGAATTTTATCGCTATCCATTGACAAACCTGAATTTGGTTGGGCAGATTGTGGATGAGGTTGTGTTGGTGAGAATGGCCTTTGAATATCCCGGGATGTGGCTGTCTAAAACCGCCTTGTTGTTGAGGTTGTTGAGGCTCCCTCCACTTCATGTTTGGGTGATCTCTCCAGCCCTGATTGTAAATGTTGGAGTATGGATCATACTTTAGCTGATTTGGCCTTGATAACCAATGACATTGGCACTTTCCCATCCCCCATTCTCTATCAATTGAGGGCATTGATCAGAAGGGTATCCTTGCATAGAGCACACGCCATAAGTACTTGTTCCTTGCATTTTGGATCCTTCAACAACCTGTGACATAAGAACAGTGAGATTAGCCAATTGAGATTGAATTTCGGCCATTGAACTTACCTCATTAACTTGGTGTTGCCGTGGGGGGTCTCTCTGTCCAACTCCTTCATATTGTTGTGCATTCAAGGCTCGATTTGCAATTAAGATCTTTGCATAATCTAGTGTTTTGTCAACCAAAGCACCTCATGCCGAGGCATCTAGCATTTGTCTCTCAATTGGAAGAAGTCCTTCGTAGAAATATTGAATTAGAAGCTCTTCTTTCATTTGATGTTGAGGGCACGATGCAACTAGAGTCTTGAAACGCTCATAATATGCTGGAAAAGATTCTCCTTGGCTTTGTTGAATTCCACTAATCCTCTTCCTTAAAAGAATGACTCTCGAAGTTGGGAAGAATTTCTCTAAGAATGCTCTCTTCATGCTTTCCCAAGAAGTGACAGTTCCAGGTGCCAATTCGAATAACCAATCCTTAGCCTTTTAAAAAATAGAGAATGGAAAGGCTTTCATCTTCAGAATGTTCCCATCCACGTTGATTGGGGTCATGCTCAAACATACTACTTCGAATTCTTTCAAATGCTTGTTTGGATCTTCCATAGACTGCCCATGGTATTTGGGAATGTGATGCAGCAAGCTAAACTTCAATTCGAACTCATCGGTCTTGCCTTGAGCCGCCCTAGGATATTGAATGCTTAAGGGCACGACATTGTCTAATCCAGAGGCAGAAAGTTCCTTGATTGTTCGATTGTCTACAGCCATGTCTTGTTCCTCTTCCTCTTCCTCTTCTTCAAATTCGGATTCAGAGCTAGAACTAGATGGATTGGGTTCTGGCTACTTCCTTTTCCTTTCAAAGTTCGTTCAAAATCGTCGTCAAAGTCCAATATATACCCACGAACTGGTTAAGAACTTCAAGTCATAAACTAGTACCTAAAACAAAGAAAACAAAACAAAACAAAATCAGAAACACAAAGAAAACAAAAACAGAAACAAAGGGGAGATTAGCAATTTTGCTAATCCCCGGCAACGACCCCAAAAGTTTGATGTGGTAGAAACTAACACACAAGTTAAACCTTATATATTATGCAATTGTAGTATGTGTAAGTAGGGATCGTTCTAGGCCGGGGTTTAGTTAGGGATGCTAATCAACACAAATTAAACTTAAAAACTGAAAACTAGACTAAACTGACTCAATTTAAGAACTAAGGGGGTTCATGGATGAATTTCTAACTAAATTAAAACAAAACAATAAAAGAGGGGTTTGTTTGGACGAAAATTGACTTAAAACTAATAAGTTGTAGAACTAAGTAAAGGTTGCACGAAATTAAGGTAACTTAAGGGGTGAAAGGCTAGCTAGAGGATCCTTTTCCACACATGACACATATGCAACACAAATTGACTTCCAGTTATTATTCCTATAAACCATGAATGACAATGTCCCAAGTTAACCGTGAACTGCACAAATTAACCATCAGATTTTCCTAAATTCATTGAATTGGACTCAGCAAGGCAACCAAATTATTCTTATCAAGTTCCCTACATGAACTGCATAATAAAGATACATATCAAAGATCATTAAGTTCTGTGAAAATCATAAGCACTGACATGGCATTCGTAACTATGAACTGCATGATACTCCTGCCAGAAATTTACTTAACGCGATCGTGACTAGCAACCTCCACTACTTGTAAATATAAGTTCATAACTATTAGGTGAAACTCCCTTATATTCTAGCATCAAATTCATGCATGCAAACTAAGTGGGCCCCCTTAATCAACACACAAGAATAAGTTATCAATCAAATAGTTAAGCATTCACGATTTATGAAATAATAACTGGATGTAATCAATTCATATCACATATATGTTCATGGCTTTGAATTCACCTCTAGCAAAAATGAAATTAATTCCACATGTTTGCAATTAAAAAAAGATAATTAAAATTGAAAATTGAAAAAAAAAGATAGAATACACCTAGAAACGCTCCAACAATCCAACGGTCTTGAATGGCAAGCACGGTTCCTAGCTTCTTCTTCTCCTTCCTTGCAAAATTGTGGCACAAGTGTGTTTTTTCTGATTTTAGGCTCTTGTGTGTGTTGGTAGAATTATGCGGCACTAAGTGGTATTTATAGGGCTGGATGCGGCACAATTTCTGAAGGGAAAAAGATTGCACGGCATAATTTGTAGAGGAGAAGGATAACACAATCCTAGGAGAAAAGGGGATAAGATACACGGCAGGTTTCTAGGCTTCGAGAAAAGGTGGTGCGGCACTCTTTTAGGACCAGGAATAGGGCTTCTAGAACTAGACTCTTAGGTATCCTAATATGAAAATAACGCCCCCTTGCAGCTAGAATTTAGGTAGAATAGGATTAAGATAAGATAGGATAAGATAAGGTTGGATAAGGTAAGGTAGTTTGGATAATGTTTCCTTCTTTTTAGCTGATTCCTTATCTTCCAAGTCTTGAATTAATTTCTCCATATGTTAAGCACATTCCTAGCCTCTCTTGAACTTCAAAAACGTCCATCCACCTTGCTCCATGCATATGCTATCCATTCCAGGCCCAAAAATGCTCTAAAATGCTCCAAATTGCACTTTCTTTCCACTTTTGCCATTTGGACCTACAAACACACGAAAATAGCTTAAAACACTCTAATAAATAGAAACTAACTGAGTAAATGCAAGGAAGTAGGCTAACAAAGTCACATAAATATGCTCCTATCAAGAGAGGAAACCCTTGAAGCAATTTTGATGTTGAACTTCTTCAAGAGCAGCCTGTCGGGATGAGTCCTCGGTGATGTTGGAGTGTATAGAATGGGTGGAGTTTTGAGTGTCGATGAAAAGAGAGAAAATTAGTGACTAGAGTTGTGAAATTCGCTCAGAATGAAAGGTGTGTGTAAAAGTGGCTGAAATGCTAGGTTTTATGATGTTAAAGAAGCTATTACAGATTGCCAATACATCCCAGTAATTGGGCATTTAATTCACACGTTTTTGTGTGTGCTGTTATTGGTCTTATAAAGACCCATATTCATCACCATATTCAATTTTCACTTTTAATTCTTTGTCTACATTACCATCCTTAGTCAATTCTCCACTTTTAGCACCAATTTGCCTTATTTCTCCTCAACCGAGCTCCAAAATACGATTAGCTGCACACTAAAACAAAAGAGGGTAAAATGCAACTAGTTTAACTCAAAATTTTCACAAAGGGACTAGGAATGGATGGTATAAATGTATGAAATATATGAGTTATCAATAAACACAACTAATACGCTAGTAAGACATTAAGAATGAATTCTCAAATAATCAAATGCTTCTTTGGTGCCAAAAGTACACTATTTTTCGATTTGGAATGTATTTGCACACTTTTAAGCATTCGTGGGATTCAAATGAGCGTGCGTTTGACACGCTTTGCAACTTAAGCATATAAACACATATAATACGCTAATAACACAGTAAGAATGAGTTCTCAAAAGATCAAATGCCTCTTTGATGTCAAAAGTACACTATTTTTATGTTTGGAGTGTATTTGCACTGTTTTAAACATTCGTGCAATAAAACGAGCATGAGTTTGACACCCTTTGGAACTTAAGCATACAAACACATATATACCCTAATAAGACATTAAGAAAGAGTTCTCATAAGATCAAATGCTTATTTGGTGTCAAAAGTACACTATTTTTCTATTTGTAGTGTGTTTGCACCGTTTTAGCATTCGTGGGATTAAATGAGCATGCGTTTGACACGCTTTGGAACTTAAGCATATAAACACATATAATATGCTACTAAGACATTAAGAATGAGCTCTCAAAAGTTCAAATGCTTATTTGGTGTCAAAAGTACACTATTATTCTGTTTAGAGAGTATTTGCACTGTTTTAAGCATTCGTGGAATAAAACATGCGTGCGTTTGACACGCTTGGAACATAAGCTTATAAACACAAATAATACGATAATAAGACATTAAGAATGAGTTCCCACATAATCAAATGCTTCTTTGGTGTCAAAAGTAATATATTTTTCCATTTGGAGTGTATTTGCAGTGTTTTAAGCATTCATGGGATAAAACGAGCGTGCGTTTGACACGCTTTGAAACTTTAGGAAATAAACACATATAATACACTACTAAGATGTTAAGAATGAGTTCTCAAAAGATTAAATGCTTATTTGGTGTCAAATGTATTCTATTTTTTTGAGTTGGAGTGTATTTGCACTATTTTAAGCAATCATGGGACAAAACGAGCATGCGTTTGACACGCTTTGAAACTTAAGCAAATAATAACATATAATACTCTACTAAGACATTACGAGTGAGTTCTCAAAAGTTCAAATGCTTATTTGGTGTCAAAAGTACACTATTTTTTTGTTTGGAGTGAATTTGCAATGTTTTAAGCATTCGTGGGATAAAACGTGTGTGTGTTTGACATGCTTTGGAACACAAGCTGATAAACACAAATAATACGCTAATAAAACATTAAGAATGAGTTCTCAAATAATCAAATGCTTCTTTGGTGTCAAAAGTATACTATTTTTCCATTTGGAGTGTATTTGCACTGTTTTAAGCATTCTTTCGATTAAAAATGAGCGTGCGTTTGACACGCTTTCAAACTTAAGCAGATAAACACATATAAACTACTAAGACGTTAAGAATGAGTTCTCAAAATATCAAATGCTTATTCGGTGTCAAATGTGCACTATTTTTCGAGTATTTGTATTGTTTTAAGCATTCGTGGGATTAAATGAGGGTGCGTTTGACACGCTTTGGAACTTAAGCATATAAACACAACTAATGCGCTAATAAGACATTCAGAATGAGTTCTCAAATAATCAAACGCTTCTTTGGTGTCAAAAGTACTATCTTTTAAGCATTCGTGCGATTAAAAATGAGCGTGTGTTTGACACGCTTCCAAACTTAAGCAAATAAAGACGTATAATACACTACTAAAATGTTAAGAATGAGTTCTCAAAAGATCAAATGCTTGTTTGGTGTCAAAAGTACACTATTTTTCGATTTGGAGTGTATTTGCCCCGTTTTAAGCATTCGTGGGATTAAATGAGCGTGCATTTGACACGCTTTGCAACTTCAGCATATAAAAACACTTAATACTCTAATAAGACATTACGAATGTGTTCTCAAATGATCAAATGCTTCTTTGGAGTCAAAAGTACACTATTTTTCGATTTGGAGTGTGTTTGCACTATTTTATCATTCGTGGGAATAAATGAGCGTGCGTTTGACACGCTTTGGAACTTAAGCGTATAAACACATATAATACTCTAATAAGACATTAAGAATGCGTTCACGAAAGTTCAAATGATTATTTGGTGTCAAAAGTACACTATTTTTCTATTTGGTGTGACTTTGCACAGTTTTAAGCATCCATGGGATAAAACATGTGTGCATTTGACACGCTTTGCAACATAGGCTTATAAACACAAATAATACGCAAATAAGACATTAAGAATGAGTTCCCAAATAATCAAACGCTTATTTGGTGTCAAAGGTACACTATTTTTCTATTTGGAGTGTTTTTGTAGTGTTTTAAGCTTTAGTGCGATAAAACGTGCTTGCGTTTGACACACTTTGGAACCTAGGCTTATAAAGACAAATAATATGCTAATAAGACTTGAAGAATGAGTTCCCAAATGATCAAATGCTTCTTTGGTGCGAAAGGTACACTATTTTTCGATTTGGACTGTATTTGCACGCTTTTAAGCATTCGTGGGATTAAATGAGGGTGCGTTAGACACGCTTTGGAACTTAAGCATGTAAACACAAATATTACACTAATAAGACATTAACAATGAGTTCTTGAAAGATAAAATGCTTCTTTGGTGTCAAGAGTACACTAGTTTTCGATTTGGAGTGTATTTGCACTGTTTTAAGCATTCGTGGGATAAAACATGCGTGCGTTTGACGCGCTTTGGAACTTAAGCTTATGAACACAAATAATACGCTAATAACACATTAAGAATGGGTTCTCATAAGATCAAATGCTTATTTGGTGTCAAAAGTACACTAGTTTTCCGTTTGGGTGTGTTTGCACGATTTTAAGCATTCGTGGGACAAAACGACCGTGCGTTTGACACGCTTTGAAACATAAGCAAATAAACATATATAATACAGTACTAAGACATTAAAAATGAGTTCTCAAATGATCAAATGCTTATTTGGTGTCAAATTTACACTATTTTTCGAGCGTGCGTTTGACACGCTTTGCAACTTAAGCACATAAACACAAATAATATGCTAATCAGACATTAACAATGAGTTGTCAAAAGATCAAATGGTTCTTTGGTGTCGAAAGTACACTATTTTTCGATTTGGAGTGTATTTGCAGTCTTTTAAGCACTCGCGGGATTAAATGAGCGTGCGTTTGACACGCTTTGGAACTTAAGTATATAAACCCAAATATTACGCTAATAAGACATTAAGAATGAGTCCTCAAATAATCAAATGCTTATGTGTTGTCAAAAGTACTCTTGTTTTCGATTTGGAGTGTATTTGCACTATTTTAAGCATTCGTGGGATAAAACGTGTGCACGTTTGACATGGTTTGGAACTTAAGCAAATAAACATAAATAATACACTACTAAGATGTTAAGAATGAGTTCTCAAAAGATCAAATGCTTATTTGGTGTCAAAAGTACACTATTTTTCCATTTGGAGTGTATTTGCACTGTTTTAAGCATTCGTGGGATAAAACAAGCGTGTGTTTAACACGCTTTGAAACTTAAGCAAATAAATACATATAATACACTTTTAAGACGTTAAGAATTTATGCGACTTTGTTATCTTATTTGGCGTCAAATTGATAGGAGCATATTACTTAGTTAATTTCAATTTATTATAGTAATTTAAGTTATTTTCCTATTATTGTAGGTCCAATGGGTTAACATGACAATAAAAGGCTAAATGGAGCAATTTGGAGCAGTTTTGGACTTGGAATGGATTGCATGTGTGGAGATGAAGTGGGATGGACGTTTTTGATGATTAGAAGGTGTTTAACATGTGTAAAACATGTGCCAATATTTGGAGCAATCAGAATTAAAGCTCGGAAGACAAGGAAAAATATTATCTCAACTAACCTTATCCAAACTAACCTTATCTTATCCAATCTTATCTTATCTTATCTAAACTTATCCAACATTATCCCTGATTATCCAAAATATGTTATTCTATTTCCAGCTGCGAAAGGAATCCTTATCCTATTCTAAATACTTCCCATCTGATTCTAGGAGTCCTAATCCATTCAAACACCCTAATCCTTTTTCTCCTCGGTTTCAGCCGAACCCTACCCTATATAAACATAATTGTGCTGTAGCATTCAGGGGGGTTGTGTCGTAGGTTTTAGGAGCATTCAAGGGAGAATACAAGTGTGCCGCAATCTGTAATTGGAGAAGGATAGCTTGTGCCGTGCAGAGAAAAACCCAAAGTTTAAGCCGCATATTGCATTCAACCATTAGAGATTTTCAGAGTTCTTTCTATCCTTATTTAGTTTCAATGTTTATTTTAGATTGCTTGTCAATTATGACGAACATGTGTAACTAAATTTCTTTTTAGCTAATGGTTAATTCAAAGCCATGGACATATGTTTAATATAAATTGATTACATCCAGTTATTGTTTCATAGAACATGAATGCGATTTACTTATCTGCTTTATAGAGAACTTATTCTTGTATGTTTATTAAGGATGCATACTTAGTTTGCATGCAGGGATTTGATGCTAGAATATAAGGGAATTTCACCTAATCGTTATGAACTTATATTTACAAGTAGTAAAAGTCACTAGTCATGATTGAGTTAAGTAAATTCTTGGCAGGAGTATTATGCTTTTCACAGTTACGAATGCCTTGTCAGTGCTTATGATTTTCATAGAACTTAATGATCTTTGATATGTATCTCTAACATGCTTTTCATAGTTAGGGAACTTGAGAAGAATAATTTGATTGCGTCGCTGAGTCCAATTCAATGAATTTAGGAAAATATGAAGGTTAATTAGTGCATTCACAATTAATTTGGGGCATTGTCATTCATGGTTTATAGAAAGAATAACTGGAAATCAATTCGTATGCATATGTTTCATGTGTAGAGAAGAATCCTCTAGCTGGCTTTTCACCCATATTCCCTTCATAATTTAATTTAGTTGCTGTTATTTTACTTTGTTTTATAAAATTTGTCCAAAAACCCCTTCATCATTGTTTTAGTGTTAGTTAGTCAGTTTTTTGGTTTTTTAAGTCAAATTTGTGTTGATTAGCATCCCTACTAATCCCCGGATAGAACGATCCCTATTTGCTCATACTACAATTGCATTGAAGGGTTTAGTTTGTGTGTTAGTTTCTACCACATCACAAATGTGCACTATTTTTCGAGTTGGAGTGTATTTGCCCTGTTTTAAGCATTCATGGGACAAAATGAGCGTGTGTTTGACACGCTTTGGAACTTAAGCATATAAACACAAATAATACGCTAATAAGACTTTAACAATGAGTTCTAAAAGATCAAATGCTTCTTTGGTGTCAAAAGTACACCATGTTTTGACTTGGAGTGTATTTGCATGCTTTTAAGCATTAGTGGGATTAAATGAGCGTGCGTTTGACACGCTTTGGAACTTAAGCATGCAAACATAAATATTACGCTAATAAGACATTAACAATGAGTTCTCAAACGATCAAATGCTTCTTTGGTGTCAAAAGTACACTAGTTTTCAATTTAGAGTGTATTTGCACTGTTTTAAGCATTCGTGAGATAAAGCATGCATACGTTTGACGCGCTTTGGAACTTAAGCTTATAAACATAAATAATACGCTAATAACTCATTAAGAATGAGTTCTCAAAAGATCAAATGCTTATTTGGTGCCAAAAGTACACTATTTTTCCATTTGGAGTGTATTTGCAGTGTTTTAAGCATTCGTGGGATAAAACAAGCGTCCGTTTCACACGCTTTGAAACATAAGCAAATAAACGCATATAATACACTACTCAGACGTTAAGAATGAGTTCTCAAAAGATCAAATGCTTATTTGGCGTCAAATGTACACTATTTTTTGAGTTGCAGTGTATTTGCATTGTTTTAAGCATTCGTGGCATTTAATGAGCGTGCGTTTGACACGATTTGGAACTTAAACATATAAACACTTATAATACCCTAATAAGACATTAAGAATGAGTTCTCAAAAGATCAAATGCTTCTATGGTGCCAAAAGTGCACTATTTTTCGATTTGGAGTGTATTTGCACGCTTTTAAGCATTCGTGAGTTTAAATGAGCGTGCATTTGACAGGCTTTGGAACTTAAGCATATAAACACAAATATTATGCTAATAAGACATTAAGAACAATTTCTCAAAAGATCAAATGCTTCTTTGGTGTCAAAAGTACACTATTTTTCGATTTGGAGTGTATTTGTACTGTTTTAAGCATTCGTGCTATTAAAAATGAGTGTCCGTTTGACACGCTTTCAAACTTAAGCAAATAAACACATATAATACACTACTGAGACATTAAGAATGAGTTCTCAAAATATCAAATGCTTATTTGGTGTCAAAAGTACACTATTTTTCCATTTGGAGTGTATTTGCACTGTTTTAAGCATTCGAGGGATAAAACGAGCGTGCGTTTGACACGCTTAGAAATGTAAGCAAATAAACACATATAATACACTACTAAGACGTTAAGAATGAGTTCACAAAAGATCGAATGCTTATTTGGTGTCAAATGTACACTATTTTTCGAGTTGGAGTGTATTTGCACTGTTTTAAGCATTCGTGGGACTAAATGAGTGTGCGTTTGACACGCTTTGGAACTTAGGAATATAAACATAAATAATACACTAATAAGGCATTAAGAATGAGTTCTCAAATAATCAAATGCTTTTTTGGTGTCAAAAGTATACTATTTTTCAATTTGGAGTGTATTTGCACTGTTTTAAGCATTCGTGCAATGAAAAATGAGCGTGCGTTTGACACGCTTTCAAACTTAAGCAAATAAACACATATAATACACTACTAAGAAGTTAGGAATGAGTTCTCAAAAGATCAAATGCTTATTTGGTGTCAAATGTACACTAATTTTCGAGTTGGAGTGTATTTGCACTATTTTAAGCATTCGTGGGATTAAATGAGCGTGCGTTTGACGCGCTTTGGAAGTTAAACATATAAACACAAATAATACACTAATAGGACATTAAGAATGAGTTCTCAAATAATCAAATGCTTCTTTGGTGTCAAAAGTACACTATTTTTCGATTTGGAGTGTATTTGCACTATTTTAAGCATTCGTGGGATTAAATGAGCGTGCGTTTGACATGCTTTGGAACTTAAGCATATAAACACTCATAATACGCTAATAAGACATTAAGAATGAGTTCTTGTTGTGTTCCTTTCAAGTGCAAATACAAGGATAGTATAACGGTACAAGTAAGGGTGTCGAACCACAGGGACTAATTAGACCTTTACAATTACTAGCTTTATGTGAACCCTAAAGAAAATGCAAATGAAAATTGAATTTAGATTTTTGTTTTGAAAGCTAAATTAACTTAAAATGCAAGACAAGATAAAGATGAATGATAGATTGGTTCATAAACGATGGGAATGGAACTTGGAATATCGATTTCACCATTACAAGCCAATTCCATGAAATTTAAGTCAAAACACATTCAACTCTCCAATCTGCAACTAGGGTTCATTTTACTTATATATGATCATCCATTTGATGTGTGGTTGTGATCAAGTGCTCCTAATCTATAACCTAGTTGTGATGTTCAACTTAGATTACCAATTAAGAATCCATTAAGAACAAGAAAACTTCAAAGAACCAAAGAAATCACATGGCAGGATGTTTGCATAGCAATTTCTTCATTCATTCACATGTCCACCAAGATTAAGTATGATGTGTACTATAACCTTGATCAAATAATTCATAAGCAGCCCTAATGGTGATCAAACATTACGATTAACAAATAAATTATACTACAAAATCAGTGAATGAAACAAGAACACAGATTGGTAATTTGAATACTTTAACATAATAACATAGAGTAGGCTTGCAAGGCTACATCGAAATCCCCAGCTATGAACCTAATTACACAACATGATTACAGAATATATAAATATCAAGAACAACATGAGTGAAATTAAAGTTCATAGAAGAAACCCCCTTGAAGTAACTCTGATGTTGAACTTCTCCAAGAACAGCACGCTGCGTGGTTTCTTTGGTGGCTGCGGATGATGAATGGAGAAAGGATTTTGTTTCTGGAATAAAGGCCAAAGAAAGAGAAGAGAGAGACAGCTATGGGCGTCCCCAAGGGGGAGCTTCTGTAAAAGTGGCTGAAACTCATAGTTTTATAATGTTAAAAAGGCTATTATAGAATGCCAAAACATCCCAGTAATGGAGCATTTATTTCAAACGTTTTTTTTGCTATTATTGGTCTCTTAAAGGGCCATATTCGTCACCATATTCAGTTTCCACTTTTAATTCTTTGTCTACATCATCATCCTTATTCAATTCTCCAATTTTAGCACCATTTTGCCTTATTTGTCCTCAACTGAGCTCCAAAATACAATTAGCTGCACACTAACACAAAAAAGGGTAAAATGCAACTAGTTTAACTCAAAAATATCACAAAGGGAATTGGAATGGATGATATAAATGTATGAAATAAACACAACTAGTTATCAATAAACACAACTAATACGCTAATAAGACATTAAGAATGAGTTCTCAAAAAATCAAATGCTTCTTTTGTGTCAAAAGTTCACTATTTTTCGATTTGGAATGTATTTGCACACTTTTAAACATTCGTGGGATTCAAATGAGCGTGTGTTTGACACGCTTTGCAACTTAAGCATATAAACACATATAATACGATAATAACACAGTAAGTACTGCATGCCAAGAGATGGTTATGCCAGGGAAGTGATCAGGGAAGCAAGCCAAGCCCTGAAAAGGAACCAGTGATCCCTCTATTTCCTTTATTCAAGGAAAAGAAGGATAAGGGAAAGAAGAAAGAAGAGCTTGTGGCCAGTGGACCAGAGGACGAAGAGATGCAGGAAACAAGTTTGCCCGACCCTTTACTATTCCTAATAGACAGGAGGGGCAGATCGAGCTAGAAGGAAGAAAGCTTGGAATGACTCAGTAAATTGGAAAGTCCAGTGGAAAAGGTTTGCACTTGACTACGGGCAAGTCCCCTCCTTATAGGCCACCATCATTGGCTAATAAAGAAGGGGAAGCTAGGTAGAAGCAGCCAGAACCGCAGGGGGAGGCTTTCTCAGGCAATGAGTGTAGCCCGAAGTGGGGACTTCACTATATTCCTCACAACAATATAGCCAACCAACAACTCAAAAATGAGTGAGCAGAGTTGAGAAGAATGGCGGTCCAAAACGTTCAGCCTCAGCCTCGTCCACTATTCAGAATAACCTACCAGAAGCCCTACCCAGAGTATATTAATGAACAAAACCCTTTTCCTTTTAACTTCAAAATGCTTGTTTAGGAATTCATTGGTGGGCTTAGCATCTTAGTGGTACTCTCTATTGCCCCCTAATTCCATTTCCAAATGGGGGCAAATGAAGATGGTGTTCCACGAGCAGTTCTATAGGGTGGAGCCCGAGATGACTATCAACGATCTGGTGGAGGTGAAATAGTATGAACATGAGTTGACATAAGACTTCTTGATGAGGTACCAGTTCCCTATCAACCATGCCCAGCTTATATTTATCGCTCAAAAAGCTCTAAGGCTGCCTTTGAGGAAAAAGTTCTATGATGTACTGTTTAACAAGCTGCAGGAAGTGGTAATAGCTAATACGAAGTATGAGAAGTTGTTAGCTGAAGAGCAGCAAGTGAAGCACTCATCCAAGGTGCCCTTTTTTTTACAACAACAAAGCTGCAATACACCAGTTGGAGTTCGAAGGTTCAGAGCCATGAGAGAATGACAGCACTATGGGATAAGGAATTGAGTTGTGTGTGGCCGAGATGACCACTTTTTTCAAACCTTTGATGGTGAAATGATTGGTCTAGCTTGTCAAGGACCAGAAAATTGTCATGAATGATGGAGGGTTTGTGCCTATGAAGCTCCTGAAGTACCAGACCTATTCTTTTGATTTGACCAAGGCAGTTGACATCTATGAAGAATTGGTGAGGGCTAAAGTGATCTTGCCCAACAGCACCAAAAAGATGCCCAAGCCAGAAGAGCCAAGAGGAAATAAGTATTGCTAACTCCACTAAACATTCAATAACTCTATAGCCAACTATGTGCAGTTTAGGGACTGGATGCAGGATCTCATAGTTAAAGGGAAGTTGTTGTTGGAGAAACCCCAGCCTAATATGATGATAGATACAGATCCTTTTCGTGAAGCTACGATCAACATAATCAACCTCAGTTGGGTTGAAAAAGGGAAAGACAAGGCTACTGGGAAATGAAGGGCGAAAGAAAGCAAGCTGCCAGACCTACAAAAGGGGTTAGAGGGTTGCCCGACAGACCCAAAGCAGCCATAGTCAAGGGAATGGTGTTGTGTAGCAAATGCCAGTGTGAGCTAGAAGTACCTGCAGCGGGAGCTATCATTGATCAAGAATTAGTTAAGAGAAAAGAGAAAGAAGAACAGGATGCCCGCACGAGTGTTATGCGGGTAGTCAAGAAAGAGACTTCCAGAAATGTCTTCCAGAGGTTAAGATGAGACTCAGAGCCCAAGGGATTGTTCGAAGTATTCAAGAATCATGAAGCCTCTTAAGAGGTGGAGGATAAAGAGGCAAAGATGTCAAGCCTCCCTAGCCAAGTTACCATGGCAGTGTAAAATAAGGATGGAAAGAAAGAACAATGAACCCAGTTTCCCCAGTTACTAAGAAATATTCAGCCTGACTTGGCCGAAAGTGGTATATAGTTGGGAAAGATATGAGACCTGTCAGGAAAATAGGGGCATCTACGATTAGGAAAGTTTAGAGGCAGCACAAAGCCCACATGAACTCATTGAAAGTCTCTATCACATCAGAAGCCTCGGAGAATGTCAAGTTTGAGAAAGTTCCTCAATGGGGAAGAAAGCAACTTCAGTGGAAGAGTAAAAAGGAAATAGAAAGAGCCAATAGTAAAGCTGAGGGGGGAAAGAGATCATGTGCCTCTAAGCCCCCATCCAGGGAAGTATAGAATCTTGAGGAGAGCATAAGAGGATGTGGTGATGATGCCAACACCAATATGGAGCCCATAACCAATCTCTTTTGGAACCATTTCACCTGAAAGTGGAATACCTTCACCTCTGTTGGTAGATATACCTTGTGAAGTCCCGAAGTAACTGCATGACTTTGGCATAACAAAAGAAAAAGAAGTGCCCAAATTAATGTTGCCAAAAGAGGCACAAGCTTAGATAGATCAATTTGTTTATCAAATTTGAGGGAAGCAAATCAAGTACCCGGACCAAGTAATTACCATGTGAACATGGCTTATGTTCTGTCAAGCATGTTTTGCACTGAACCAGATCAGCCAACAACTATGGTGACTATTAGGCATCAAAGCCCATGACAACACTTGTAAACATTGAAGAGGTTGGAAAAGGTGAGTTGAGCTCAATAGACTTTCCCAAAGCTGGACGAAAGAAGCCCGAAATGGTATATTCTGACCAAATGGTGTTCAGTAGACCAAGTCTAGCCCAGGCCAATCACCTGAAGGCTATATACTTAACTGCTCATATGGAGAGAGTACCCTTCGAGAAGGTGTTGATAGATGATGGAGCAGTGGTCAATGAGCACCCACTTAAACAAATGAAGAGGCAGTGTAAAAATGAGGAAGATCTTATTCCCACTAATCTAATAATTTCTAGCTTCTCGGGAGCCATCACCAAAACATATGGGATATTGCCCTTGGAGGTTGACTTGAGGTCCAAGTAAATCATGTTGGCATTCTTTGTAGTGGACAACAGCTCTACTTATGGAGCTTTGCTTGGTAGATATTGGATTCACCAAAGTCTGTATGTGCCATCCACTCTAGATCAACAAGTTGCTGTTTACCACAAATCTAGAGGGAAGAAGCTAGGATTTTGGGAGATTGTAGGTGCCGAGTCACGGCCATTTCTCCCCACAGCCAATATTCCCGAAGCCAGTTTTTACAATCCCAGTGTTGGGATATTGTAGTGTCTAGGACCTGATGAGAATGGCCGCCCTACTAAGGTGACGGCCCAAAAGCTTCTAGAATAAGGATTGTCTCTCACTATGGAGGAATGGGACAAACCTCACATTGTCCCAGCCCACCAACACCGATGATGTTAGAAAAAATGAGGAAGGACCAAGTAATTACAGTCAGGTCTTTAATCAAGAAACTATTGGTGTATGGGAGAAAGAGAAAAAAAGTGAGAAAAAGCTAAGTCAAGGAGGAAGCAGAGTGGGAGAAAGAGGCTTCAAGCATCAAGAAAAGATAAGAATAAGAGTTTTGGGAAAGGAGATAGAGGCAGCCATTCACATGGCTGAGTGTATATATGACTTGGACTGGCTAGATGGTGTGGTCGAGGGTCCAAAGTCAATTAAATTTTTGTGTACAGAACCTAATAAACTAGGGCTAGAAGTACAAGACCCCTTGGAAACCATTAATTTGGGAATTGAGGAGGATCAAGGCCAATATAACTCAGTGGCTTGTTGGAAACTGGAGATCGGGCAAAAATAGTAGACCTTCTACATGAATTCAAAGATTGATTCGCATGGCATTACACAGAAATGCCAGGATTGGACCCTAGTTTAGTAGAACATAAAATGCCTATCAAGGAAGGGTACAAACCTGTGAAGCAAGCACCAAGGAGAATGTTGAAGGAAATAAAAGAAAAGGGTAAAGAAGAAATCGAGAGGCTGGTGAAGGTAGGATTTATTAGGCCTGCAAAATATGTCGAGTGGTTGGCCAACATTGTACCTGTATTAAAAGCTGTAACTAATGTCATCCGATGTTGTGTTGACTATAGAAACATTAATGAAGCCATGCCTAAAGATGAATACCCCATGCTTATGGCTAACCTATCCATATATGTAGTTGCAAAAGACAAAGTTCTATCTTTCATAGATGGGAATGCTGGCTATAATAAAATAAACATAGCTAAAGAGGATATACGTAAGACAGCTTTTAGGAGGCCAAGACATGTAGGAGCATATGAATATGTAGTCATGCCATTCGGGCTCAAAAATGCTGGTGCTACCTATCAGAGAGCAATAAATGCCATTTGTCATGATTTAATCAGTCATAGTATGCAGGTGTCTATTGATGACATTTTGGTAAAGTTTAAAACCAAAGAGCAACACTTAAAAGACCTCAGACAAGCCTTAGTGAGAATGAGGACCCACAAGTTGAAAATGAATCCCAAGAAATGTGCTTTTGGGGTAAGATAGGGCAATTTTTTGGGATTCCTTGTTCATCAGAGAGGTATGAAGATAGACAAAAACAAAGCTCGGGCCATAATGTACTTACCTTTTCACACCAACAAAGTGCAATTGCAAAGGCTATTGGGGAAGATCAACTTTTTAAGAAGGTTTATTGCTAATTTGGTGGGCAAGATCCAACCATTGACTCATGTACTAAGACTGAAGAATCAAGAAGAGTTTGAATGGGGTCCACAACACCAAGAAGCTTTTGATAAGTTAAAAGCCTGCCTAACCTCTCTACTAGTACTGATGCCCCCTCAAAGGGGGAAACCTTTGAAACTCTATATTTTTGCCTCTGAAAAGTCAATAGGAAGCCTGCTAGCTCAGAACAATGAAGGGGGGAAGGAGCAAGCAATATATTACCTCTGCAGGATCTTTACTGAGGTAGAAACGAGATATACCCCAATTAAGAAGTTATGTTTGGCTTTGTACTTCACTACCTGCAAGCTGAGGCATTACATGTTGCCTTGCCACATCCATATCATTGCCAAGACTGACGTGATCAAGTATATGCTGTCAAAACTGATGCTAACTGGAAGAATTGGGAATTGGATTTCAGTCTTCAGTATGTGCCTCAAAGAGCAATAAAAGGGTAAGCAATTGCAAACTTCTTGACCTAGCACCGAGAATCACATAAGGAACTTTTCAACATCTCAAGAACTCTGGAGGTGGCCAGCCCTTGGATCCCAACATGTAAAGATCACTCGGGCAAGGAGGAATAGATCCAGTAAGAGGTGAAAAGAATAGCTAGCTTATAGATCACTCATTGGAGGTTGTATTTTGATGGATCTTGTACTCAACATGCTCATGGAGCTGGAATTGTCATTATAGATCCAAAAGGAGGTCAACATTGCTATATTCATTTTAGATTATCAAGATACTACCAACAATTGGGCAGAGTATGAGGCATTGATAATTGGCTTGGAAATCCTTATAGAGTTGGGGGCAACTGAAGTTGAGATCTTTGGTGATTCAGAGTTAGTAATTAATTAGTTGAATTAAGATTACAAGTGCAGACACATCATCATGGCTGGTTATTATTTGGCAGCTACTTAGCTGTTGAGATATTGGGGTACTAAGGTTTCAGTCAATCATATTCCTAAAGAAGCAAATTTAATTGCTAATGAGATGGCATAGTTGGCTTCTGGAGCACAAATCCAAGAAAGATGGTTCGAGGTGGATGTGGAAGCACAAAAAAGAAATCTCCCATCTATCTTTGAATGAGGGTTCAGTTTAGATGTAATGACTAAAGAAGCTGAGATAGAAAACTGAAGAGCACACATCATCCAATACTTGAAAGATCCTATTTTCCCCACGAGTAAGAAGATTGGGCAGCAAGCAACTAAGTTTATCATGTGGGACAAAACTTTGTTAAGGAAGACTCCAGATGGACTCTTGTTGAAATGCAGATCTAGAAGAATCAATGAAAGTGATGGCTAAAGTACATGAAGGCATTTGTGGTGCACATCAAGCTAGAACCAATATGAGGTTGTTGTTGAGAAGGTATGGCTACCTTTGGCCCAACATGGAAAAAGATTGTAAAGCTTATACTAGAGGCTGTGAAGAATGTCAAAGCCATGGACCCCTCCAACACATTCCCTTAGTGCCCTTGAATCCGGTGGTGAAGCCTTAGCCTTTCAGAGGATGGGCAATGGACTTCATCGGGCAAATTTACCCAGCTTCTAGCAAAGGGCATACTTTCATAATTTTGGCAACAGACTACTTCACCAAATGGGTAAAAGCTTCAGCTGTGAAGACTATCACTTCAGCTGCTATGAAGAAATTCATTGAGACTAAAATCTTACACAGATATGGGGTGCCAGAGACAATTGTTACAGACCGAGGGCCATCTTTTATCTCAAAAGAAGTAGAAGAATTTTCAAACAAGTTCAAGATAAAGATGATCCAGTCTAGTCCTTACTACCCCCAATCAAGTGGTCAAGCAAATGCCAGCAATAAGATCTTGGTGAATATTAATAAGAGAATGGTAGCAGATAGTCCAGAGAAATGGCATGAGAGGTTGGGAGATACTCTTTGGACTTACAGAACCTCAAAAAGAGAAGGAACTAGGACCACCCCTTATGCTTTAACCTTCGTACAAGATGTTGTACTCCCTACGGAGATCAATGTAAGTTATGTAACACTTCAAAACCAGTTTGGTCTACATAGTGATGAATACATTCAAGATATGTGTCAAAGGATTGAAAATTTGGATGTAGCCCGAATTGAAGCCTTGAACGAAATCCAAGAAGGGAAGAGGGCTGTTGCCAAGGCATACAATAAGAAAGTGAAGTTAAAAACCTTCAAGGAATGTGAGTTAGTGTGGAAGGCAATTCTACCCTTAGGGGCTCAAGTTAAAGGTTTTGGGAAGTGGAGTCCTACTTGGGAAGATCTTTTCATTATCAACCAAGTGTTAGATAGATGAGGATATTACTTGGCAGATTTGGAGGGGAACTTACAAAGACATCCAGTCAATGCTAAGTTTTTTAAGAGATATCACCCAACTCTGTGGGATGTTAGAGATTGTTATATCGAGGAAGTCTAAACATTATGAGGAGGGTCGAAGTTAGTTTATGCATTTCCCATAGTCAAGACTTAAAATGCAATTAAGTAAGAGAAAAGTGAAGAATGAAGTTTCATTTCATTTCATCAAAAGAAGAAGATACAAAGACCCTAGCCTAACAATTTTACATCTTTTGCTAAGGCAGTTATTCTAGAATGATATGTTTGCATTATTGTAAAAATCCTGCCAGTTTCTTCTAAATACATGTTGCTGTTGGCTAGTTGGGCTTCAGAGTCTTCCACCTCTTGGTAAACCTTCTTCACTTCTTCAATTTTCTGGTAAAGCTGGCTCGAGAGGATCATTTGCTTAGCCTTCAGTGTATAGAGTTGCTCCTCCAACTTCTGAATCTCAGAGGCCACCACCATGATCATGGCTTCCATGGCCGAGCCCTTCTTCACCAATTTCTGCAGAGAAGTTGAAGTCCGAGTGTGCTTCTCCTTATAGCACTTCACTCTGTTAGATTGCCTCTCAGCCCTCTGGTGTTGATCCCTCAATGCTCTCAGATTCTCAAAGAAGGAGAGGAAAGACACATATTGAACCTTCAACATTTGCTAAGCCTTGTATAATTTAGTCAAGGCTTTCTCAGCATCTTGGATAGCCTTGAGGCTGAATGAGGCTATGAAATCCCTTTGCATCCATTCTTTGAAGATCTGACGCTAATCTTGAAGATTTTGGGGCTCAGAGGGGTGCCTTGGAGACCTCAATTTGGCCTTAATTTGCCTGAACTCTCATACTAGTTTGGGTAAGAAGGTCGTGGCTGGAATGGAGGCAAGTGGATGAGGCATCACTCGAACACCTCCGAAGGCATCTTCAGTCGAGATAGAAGGTTAAGACCCAGAGGTAGATATGGCAGTAGCATCAGTCTTATTCAACTAAGGGATGAGGATCCATATAACTCTAGAGGCCTTAGAAGGCCTAGGAATGACCACTTTGCGCGCCGCGGGCCGACGAGACTTACTCAAACCCTCGCCAAAAGCCTGTTTTATAAAGGAAATAGGGAGTTAGAATTTCAATTCATACTTTAACTAAAGAAAGAATGGGAGTGGAAATACTTGTATACCTGAGCTGAACCTTGAGCTTGTGGAGGAATGGCTTCGGTTGTCATAGCTGCCCTAAGAGAAGCAGGTGGGCTGGCCTGAGAAGTAGCTTGAGGAATCCTCGGGCTAGTCACTTCTAAAACCATGAGGATCTCAGGGACTATTGGCTACCCAAAGGTTGTGGGTGGTTGCTTGGTAGCCTCATATGCTGGAGAGCACTGAAAGAAGACAAATAAAGTATAAGTACAAGTTAAAAGAAGACTTATAATTCAGAAGGGCTTCAAGAGAATGGTACGTACCGAAATGCTATCATCTTCAATGTAATGAAACATCTCCCCAGTCCTTGGATTGAACTGGGAAGTAGGAGTCACCACCATGGGAGAAGGATGAGTATAAGCAGTAGGAACTGAGCTTTGCTTGACTTGAGGCTTGGCCCGAGGAGGGGAAAAATGCACCGCTCGGGTTGGATGAGAGGAAAGCTCGGGCTGGGCATAGCAAGTTGAGGTTGAGGTCGCTCTTCAGGCACAGTTGCCCTTGCCCGCCAAGGTGCCTGAGTTTCTACTTGAGGCCCAGCCTCGGCCTCTGGGTCACCAAAAAGCTCAAAGATGTCTCTAGTATCTCCAGCAACTTGGCTAGACCCAACCTCTTGCCTCACTGCCTCGGCAACAGCCTTTTGGAGGACCAGAGCATCTGCAACTTCTTCTTCTGGCTCGACATCCACTTTTTCAGTGTTGTCTTGGGCTGCAAGACCAAAACAAGTGGCAAATGAAGGACTGCACTCGAAGTTCAGCTCCACGGGCTTATGGGCAATGAGGCTTATCACTTCCAAACTGCACCGAGCTGCCCAAAAGGTCACTTCAGAGGGAGAGCAAAGGCGGATGGAGGTTCCACAGTGCATGGAATCAAAGTAAGGCACTGGGATGGATTGTCCAAATCTTAGTTTCCTACCACAGAAATTGGGGTGGTAGACTTCTAACCCTCGCTCGTAGCCCGTGCGATTGCTCCGAACTCCCCACGCCAGATCTCTCTGCTGGATACAACTTATAAATTTCTCTTTGCAGAGACTGCTGGCATTTTCCCTGAAGGCATCTTGGAAGATTTGGTTCGAGAACCATGGGCACCTCCTAAGCACAGAGGCACCCTAATCCAAGTCTACCCGCGTTCGGCATACTCTGAAGAAGTAGAGGCAGGCGAGGGTCAAATGATTTGTAGGGGAAGCCTCTACCAAGATGCAGGCCGAAGCCACTCCTTTAGGGAACTCCAAGTTGGGTGCCTAAAACTCGGGGAAGTACCACTAGAGCCATAATTGGACCATCCAGGTTGGCCCATTGAGGTTGGTTTCGAAGGGATCACCTCTGGTCATCTCATAGAAGAGATGATAGAGGTGTGCGAGGAGGAAGGGCCCCATGCCCACATCAGTAAATAAATGAAGTGCCTCCACCAAGGGAATCCACTCCAGCTTCACTCATTTAGATTTGTTTGGGAACACATGCTTATTCAACCAATATAGGAGGAAGTACATGTGTTCCTAAGCCCTATCTGTAGTGGAGAAGGGTGGGCTGAAAGTCTCCTTTGCAAATGGGATGAAGCCCGTGAAGGACGTCTCATAGCTCTTAAAGGTGGATGGGGTATACTCTAGACGAGTAATGGACTCAGAGGTGCCCAAGCTTTCAGCTTGGTGACGTCCATGCATCTGCCTGAGGGCCTTAGCCAGAAGACTTGAGCCATGTCAAGGACTGTGGAAGACATGTGACCCATTCTGAAATCGAATGTATTGGTCCCATTGTTCCAAAATAAGAGAGCTGACCTTGGAAAGCATGATGACCTCGTAGATCCCATTAGCCATCCATTTCTATTTCTAGATGGGCTCAAGCTCGTCCACCCACTGCGACCAAGCTTCATCTTTCATCAGTTGGAAACCCCTTCGAACATTGGACCATTTAGAAACCGAGATGCTAGCCTCGGCTGAATAGGGACTAAGGGTAAACCAGTTGGCAGCTAGCACATTGTTCTCCACGACGACAAGGACTCGGGCAATCCAGGTTGGCCCTTGGAAGTGGACGCGTTCTTCCTCGAAGAATATTGAGGAGTTCAGGCCAGCCCGATGGCGATAAAAGCCGTTGAGTCGATGGCGCAGATTGACGATCCCCTCACCAGACTCGCATGCAGGACAAGTTTTAGGTGCCATGGTTAGTTTTTGGGAGGAATTGGAAGAAATCAAAGACATAAAGTAAGAAAAAACTGCGAAGGCAAAAGAATTTTGGAAGTTCTGGAAATTCTGCAAACTTAGAGAATAAGGATTGTAGAAGTGTTGGCCGAGAAATTTAAATGGAGGTTATGTAACAGGCAGTTAATTAACATAGGAGATCGTGGGTTAGTGCAAAGGTTTATTCGAAAGCAGCTGTTTAAATTGTGCAAGACCCGAGTTAAAGCATTCAGCTGGTGTTTAATCATTATTAATGTCTCGATTAGCAAACTTAACAATGATTAAAGGGGGCACTGTTTGGATTAATATTTCAAATTGGGCTTTGTATTAGGAAAAGCCCAAAGGCGCCAAAACAAGTTGAACTTGCCCAAAGCCCAGTCAAGAGTCCTAAAGCAAATTGGAGCCTTGTTAGCCAAGGCATAGGCCATGTGCCTATGATGGAAGTGACAGATGACAGAGACCAACTCACTATTAGCCTAAAAGCACTTTTTTGCGGCATGACAAATAAATAAATGATCACTCATTGCCCTCCAAGAGCCATCGGCCAAGAGTACAAGCCAAAGCGGTCGGGCCAAATCACCTATAAAAGAAGAAAGAGATACCAGAGACAAAGACACTCAATAAACCAATCAAAGACATACAAACTCTGCTCTCAAGCCAGTTTGTACCCAGAAAGCTAAAACTTGTCCAGATTCAGTCCTTTTAGCTATAATTCCCTTGGAGAAACCATTTTTTGTCTAGTGTAAAAGCTCTGCTACCTTCCCTTAGTGTTGTAGTATCGATTCCTTCATGTAGAACCTAGTTATTTACCATCCCTTTTGGCTTACAACCTCTGTAAACTCAAAGAGAAATGGCTGCAAGAAGTTCAACCTTGCTCGACAAGGCGAAATCTTGCCCGAGTCTTTTGTTCGTACTTGTATTCAGTAGATCTGTCGCTTAATATACCTTTCAGCATACAGTCAAGTCATTAATAACTAATTTATACTCAAGAAATCCATTTGTACTTAGATCTGGTTAAGTTAATAAACCTGGTTTCATTAAAAGTAAGTTGTGATCAAGGATGTAGTTGAAAGGGCCTTGAACTCCCTTTGTTCTGAGCATACATGATTATGGACTAAAAGTCCTTGTTTACAAGGCAAGAAAAGAACTTAATGCAGATTTAACCCATTTGTGACAATCCGTTGATAATCAAGAAGTTAAAGTAACTTGGGGCGCAAGTAATCGACTTAACTCATACCCATTTACCAATCTGTTATGTAAGGATAACAGTAGCATGCTTGAAGCTTTGTTAGTTTTGATTGCGAGCCTCAAGGCCTACACTAAAAGCCCCACAAAGGCACATTTCAAACTAACAATAAACTTTTTTTGCAGTACATCAAGCAGCAAGAACTCAACCAACAACCAACACCAAGTGCCACCTCCTTGGAGAGTTGTGTGAGGGAAATCTTGCCCGAACACCGTGCCCTCATCCGCCCTTGGTTCAGCGAACAATCATCCTAAGGGTTAAGTTCAATATCAAACTCACTTTATTTAGTACCATTTTTAAATCTTGATGATTGAGAATCAAGTAATATTTATTATTAAAATAAGAATTTTTTTTTTTTTGAAATGTCATGACTTATACGCTTTTTTCAATTTGTCATATGAACTAAAATTTTAAGTAATTTGTCATATCAGCTTCTGAAATCATTAATTGTCATCTCATTCTAACTCCATTAAGTTTTCCATTAAAAATAAGCCATGTGACTTGCACATGACTTTATTTTCAAGGTTATTTCGGAGAATTCAATTCCCCACTTCCCTCTAAGATTATTTCGGAAGTTTCATAGTTATTTCGAACATTTCAACTCATTTTCTTTGTGGACATGAATGACCAGGTTCAATTCTCAAAACTTGCACATAGTTAAAATTCATGTTAGTGAGCCTAATTTATTTTGGGAAATTTTATTTGAACCCATATAACCACACTCTAAACTGAGTTTACTCTCTAAAACCATATTATTTTTAATGAAGCTATTAATATCTATTTAAACACAATTTTACTATCTATACTATCCTCACAAGTCTAATTTAATATGTAAATTTGTCTTTACACCCATTTTATTTATGTGTCACAACGAGAACAACCATGACCATTGTCGTTGATCTATTGGAGCCAATATGCGATGTTGCAAAAGATTATGGCACGTGCGTTCATGTGGATGTTGCATATGTTGGGAATGCTTGCATTTGCCCCAAATTTCGGCATTTTATTGATGGAACCAAGGGTGCAAATTCCTTCCGTCTCAATGCACATAAATGGTTCTTCACTACTCTCGATAGTTGCTACCTTTGGGTTAAGAATCCAAGTGCATTGACAAACTCAATGCTATGAATCTTGAGGAGTTGAGGAATAAGGCCACATGTTCAAAGCAAGTGGTGGACTAAAAAGACTGGCAAATAGCCTTACCCCAGAGGTTTCGGGCAATGAAGGTATGGACTGTTCTTAGAAGCTACGGAGTGGAAAACCTTAGAAACTTTATTAGAAGTGATGTAAAAATGGCCAAGCAATTTAAAGGTCTTGTGGGGATGGACAAAAGGTTTGAAATTGTTGTCTGAGAAATTTCTCTTTGGTCTGTTTTAGGGTTTCACCATCTGCAATTAGCTACAAGGCTCCAACTCCAAGTGATAAAAACGGTGTTATTAACCGCAGAAGTTTTGAGACTTTTATTGTCCCACAACGGGAAACATTGGATTCTTAATGGCCTTTATATATGACACACCCCGACCCGGAATGTCCACTAGGACTCCGAATCGAGTTGTGCTGGCCATCACCTGGAAGATGACGAAGCCATAAAGAGATGATATGGAAGAATGCGAATAAATTTAAACCTAAAGATACCTAAATATCAGAATGCGCTGCGAGTGGGTATGGACCCATTTCACACGCGTTGTCAGAGCATAAGTAAGTACAGTAGTGTGGGTAAAGATCATACCCTCAGAAGTAGCCACCTGAACTGGGATATGCCACGAGTCCTTGTCGATAACAAAACTATGCTACTAGAACCTGGAGGGGCGCAAAACCAAAAAGCGTGAGTGGGCAAAAACAAAGCTTTACAAAATCATTTTGATATAAAAGTTGTAACCCCTCTCTGTAAAACAAGTATACTTCCCAGAAAATATATATATACGTACTAATACTGAAAACCATTAATCAACCAATCTCATCAACTAAGCAATGCCATGCCCGAATGAACCATAACCATTAATCAACATATACCAAATACCATCAAGTAATCAGGTGATATCTCATCTCAAATCATGCCGGCAATATATATATCAATCAGCCGGAGTCACCTCAAGTGACCTGTACGGCTGAATCTATGGCTCCTCAATCCAATCCTCAATCCAATCATCAATAATCAACAATCAGTAACCTGCACCCATGACGGAACCACCTAATGTGGTCTGTACGTCAAGCTGGGTAAATACGCTCTGTGCTACGATCACGTGAAGGCTAGCGACGTCTCGCAAGTCACCTACGAGTCGGAACCACCTAATGTGGTATGTACGACAGGCTGGCACCTGCCTTGGATCCAAGGTGAGCGTACGGTGCGGGAGGTGAACGATCACGTGAAGGCTAAGCCCGCAGGCATGCACAACCCCGATGTGCAGGTAATGAGCCATATAACAATCTCATCGATATCACCTTAATCATCACATCACACACACACATACTTACCTGACTTACCTGGCGCCCGCGGTGCAGCAATACATATCCACACAATTATATATACATATAACTATGGCATTCGACATGGCATTCATTTCATAAAAACATTTTAAAACGCATTTATGGGAAATCAATCAATTATATATATATATATATATATATATATATATATATATATATATACTGAAAACCAAAAGCCCACTCACCTGGAGTTCGCCCTACAACTCCCTAGCACAACCCATCAAGGCGTCACAACGATCGCCGCCTAGAACAATCATCAAATCATACCTCAGAAATCATATCGATAGAATACATAACTTATATAAAACATGTCACTATATAGTTCGATCCGGAAGATCTGCAACTCAGATTTCCAATCCGTACTTCTCAAGGTTCACATTATGCTTCTAGGACAACATACTAAAATTTCGTTATGATCCAACGGTTGGATCTCCGCCAATTTCCAAAACCATGTGGCGATTAACCTTTTATTTTATAACTTACAAATCCAATTCGGGAAGATCCATACATCGGATTCCCAATCCGTAAGATTCCACATTCTTCAAATCTTAAGTACTACCATGTATCCAAGTTTTGTGACGATCCAACGGTTGGATCGTCGATTCATATTTTTACCTAACCCCGAATCGTAACGATATTAGGTTCAATAATCAATCTACGTCATTCATTCACAAAAACTGAATTCAAGACATGAATTATGGCCTAAAAATATCATTAGTGGCTCACTGGCCACGCGCCGCCGCACGCGCCGCCATGGGTGGCGGTCGGCCGCCCCGGCTCGCCGGAAAATCCAACTTTCTCCAAAAATTACCAAAATTTGCAGAATTGAAGATCTCAAAGAGTAGAACAGCTTTCATACCTGTGACCAAGGCCAATTCGGTCGATAAGAGCTCCAATTTCATCAAAACCGTACGGAAACCCTCGAATTGGTGTGTTCCGATTCGACTTCCAAACTTGTTCCAACGCCTCCAAACTTGTTTGGGCTTTGTTCCAGACCTCAAGAGGATGCCATGGGTGGTATTAGTTGGAAGAGATAGCTTCAAATCGTGACGGAAAGACACCCAACCCGTGCGCCCCCTTTTGCACGGTTTTGTCCAAAATCAAGGCTAAATCTCTTGAAATTTGAGGTGTAATAGGAAGAGGGAAGGTCTAGATGATGTTTGGGAGTGGTGGCTAGGCTTAATTCGTCAGAAAAAGGGTGAAAATCACCGGAATTTGTTCCGGGTCGAGATCGGGTCATACGGGTCGAAGGGGAACCCGGCCGGTTCCTCCTTCTCCCCCTCTCTCCTTTCCCTCCTTTCTTCTCTTTCTGATTGGTCTATCCATTCTCTCTCTTCTCCTCAATCCTCCATTTATTTCCCCTTCTCATCCTTTCCTTCTAATCTCCACCATCCATCCCATTTTCCTTTAAATCTGGGCCATCCACGTGGCACACCAGATTTATCTCCAAAAATCTGGGGTTTTCTAGAATTTATTTAATTTACTAAAATACCCCTAACTTCAAACGTTAATAACTTCTTCGATATAGCTCCAAATCACGAACCGCTTGCGCCCACGCGTCCGTAGCGACGAGTACTATGAGAGTATGCCAAGAAAACAAATCTTAGATGGCACGATACTGAAATTAACCTCAGTCGACTCACGGCCTCGAAGGGCAATTTCGTAAAATCACTTATTAAAATTTTTATATAATTGTAAAATCAGGGACGGACTGTCACAATATAGGTCTAGTCCTTTATACTAGTAGTTAGGATTTGGACCATTTGGAAAAAGATTGAAGGCTTGGGCCTTATGGTTGTGTGGATTAGGCTTGTATAATATAGGCTAATACAATTAATATTAATTAATCAAGACAAGGGCCTTGGGCCTTAGGGCACTTGCGGCCTTAGAAGTTAAAATTAATCAGAGTTCATTAATTTTAATTTCGAATTAAATTTTTTAACTAACATATTAATTAAAAAAACGTTTTGATTAAAAGACACAGCTCTTAGAAAGAGTTGTGTGTTTCCAAATACGCTCAACAAGTATTTGAAAGGGTGTGAAACAACCTATATATTTGCAATCACTGTTTCCAAACAGAATCATCTTTTCTTCCTCCTTCTCTTCCATACAAAATTTCCAGAGAGTAAACACATAACAATTCGCCAGAATTCTATAATCCAGCGCGGGTTGTAGAATTAGTTAGTTGTATCATGGTCGAGCAGATGTCGTAGAACCACAAGCACAAGAGTGGGACGGAAATACTGTTCGAAGGACATAGTTTAAGGGCTAGCCTCTATCTGTGATTCAATCAAGTTAGTATCATTTAGTTCTTGTATTTATTTATGTTATTTCATTATGTATTGCAAGTATATTTTGTTAATAAAGAATTTAGTATTCCGAGTTCTGTTATTTTTTATTTATTTTTGAATTGTTCAAACATTATGGAACAATCAGGAACTAAACCTCATTCTGAAAAGCCTGAGAAATTTAAGGGTGGAGACTTCAAAAATGGCAGTAGAAAATGCTGTTTTATTTGACAACTCTGAATCTAGCTAATGTTATGCGTGAGACTTTGCCTAGTGCAGAAGGAGATGATATTCCTGCAGAAACTTTGAGGGCTATAGATGCCTGGAATCATAATGATTTCCTTTGCAGAAATTATATTCTCAATGCATTAGATGATTCGTTGTACGATGTCTATGTGGTATGCAAGATAGCCAATAAACTTTAGGAATCACTTGAGAAAAAATATAAAACCGAGGATGCTGGTTCAAAGAAATTTGTTGTGGGCAAATTTTTGGACTACAAAATGGTAGATTCCAAGTCCGTTGTCTCTCAAACTGAAGATCTCCAAAAAATCATCCATGACGTTCATGTTGAAGGGATGGTGATCAATGAGTCTTTCAAAGTGGCGTCTTTTATAGAGAAATTGCCACCTTCTTAGAAGGAGTTCAAGAATTATCTCAAGCACAAACGTAAGGAAATGACCCTCGAGGATCTCATTGTAAGGCTGAGAATTGAGGAAGATAACAAAAGGAATAAGAAGGGCTTGGTTTCGAGTATGGAAGCCAAGGCGAATGTTGTTGAAGGAAGTTCATCAAAGTAAAGGCCGAAATTCCAGAAAACTAAGAAGAAGGAAAAGAACTTTGTCCTTGGTGTGAAGAGCAAAGACTTCAAGAAAATTAAGGGAAGTTGCTGGGTTTGTGGAAAGCAAGGACATTAGGCTTAATAATGTCGCCATCGAAAGGATGAAGGTCCTAGAAATCAAGGCAACAACAACCGCGAAAACCTGATTGAAAATGATGTGGATGCATTGGCTACAATGATTTCTGAAATCAACCTTGTATCTAACCATGCTGATTGGTGGATAGATACCAGTGCAACTCGCCATTATGTGGTGATAGAAATATGTTCTCTTCATACCAGAAAGTCGAGGGGAACGAGCAGCTGTTCATGGGAAATGCGTTTGCATCTGTTGTGGCTGGAATAGGGAAATGTGTTCTAAAATTCACTTCTGGAAAGGAATTAACCCTCCTTAATATGCTGCATATCCTCGATATAAGAAAGAATCTTGTTTCTGGTCCTATCCTTAGTAATAAGGGATTCAAACTATTTTTTAAGTCCAATAAGTATTTACTAACTAAAGGGGAAATGTGATAGGAGCATATTTATGCGACTTAGTTAGCTTGTTTTCATGCATTTACGTTGTTAGTTATTAGTTAAATTTGTATTTTAAGCTATTTTCATGTGTTTGTAGGTTCTAAGTGTCAAGAGGGCAAAAAGAAGCCATTTGGAGCATTCTAGAGCATTTTTGGGCCAAGATTGGGTAGTGCAAGCATGGAGGCAAGTTGATGGACGAATTTGAAGATACAACGCCTTGAAATCAGCCAAAAAGAGGGAAGAAAGAAGTCAAAGATGAAGAAGATAAGGAATCAGCTATAAAGAAGGGGAATTATCCAAAACATTATCCAAACTACTTTATCTTATCCAAACCTTCTCTTATCTTATCCTGATCTTATCCTACCTTGTTTTCAGCTACAAAAGAGATTTAATTTCAGTTTAGGAGACTTAAAACCTAATTTCTAGAAGTCTTATCCCTTGTCCTATAAATCTGGCGCCTCCATCCTCTCTAGAAGGTTTTTCCTTGCCTTGCAAGGCATTCCCTGCCTTATCCCTCTCAGCCGTGCATCCCTATCCTTTCCCTCTTGGATTCTGATTTGTTAGCCTATTTCCTTGTGGATTTGGGTTCTACAAATCCTTTTCAGAAATTAATTGGGCCCTAATCCTATTTTTCTGCTAAGTCCAAGTCCTAAACTGATTTCCCTAGGGTTTGCCATGTTATATATACATATTTCCAAGCCTTGCCGCACACCACCACCCATCCATACGAATTCTACACACCTCTACACATCTCAGCCATTCCAAACACCATTCACGAACCCTCAAACCACTTGTGCCGCAGCCTTGCAAGGAGGAAGGAGAGGATGAGCAGTTTTGGAGCGTGTTGCACCCAATCTGGAGTGCTGGGCGTTCTTAGGTGTTTTCTACCTTATGTTTTCGTTGATTAATTTAATTTTCCTTTGTTTTGCTGTAGTTATGAGAGGCTAAACTCGTTTTTAGCTAGAGGCTACTTTGAAACCATGATTTTGTGTGTGATATGACTTGATAAATTTCAGTTACAGATTCTTGAAGTATGAATGCAATTGGCTTAACTGTTTGAATTAGAACTTATTTCTGTTTGTTGGTTAAGGGTCGACACTTAATTGGCATGCATAAATTTGATGCTAGGATATAAGTAAGTTTCACATAATCGTTACAAACTTATGTTCACAAGTAGTAAAGGTTGCTGGAACAATCGTGTTAAGTTCAATTCTTGGTGTGAGTAACATGATGTCATAGTTATGAATGCCTCGTCAATGCTTATGATTCTCATTAAGCATAATGATCTCTGATTGTGTCTCTATTATGATGTCATGTAGGGAAATTGATGAGAACAATTTGGTTGTAGATGAGTTGTCCGTCCAATTCAATGAAATTAGGAGAATCTGAGGGTTAATTAGTGATTGACACGGTTAATCTGGGGCATTGTCATTCGTAATTCAATGAAAACGTAACTGGAAATCAAGTTATATGCATATAAATCATGTGTGGATAAGGAAACCTCTAGCTAGTTCACCATCCATCCTAAAAACCCAATTTCGTCTAAATCTGCCTAGTTTAAAGTCTTTGTTTGTTTTAGTTTAGTTTCACTCTAAAACCAATCCCCCTTCACTTGTTTGAGTCAAATTAGTTAGAATCTGTCTTAGTTTGTGTCTTTGTGTGTTTTGAGTCAAGTTTAATTCAATTTTCGTCCAAAGTTGTGTCTAGTGTCTAGAATCTGTCCAATTAGTGTTTTTAAGCAGTTTTGAGTGTTTTGAACCTGTTTTGAGTCTTACTAGTCTATTTAGAGTCCTTTGAGTCTTTTCAAACGTTTTAAACTTTGTTTTTATGTTTTTGAGTCAGTTTGTGTTAGATTAGCAAGCCCTCCTAATCCCCGATCCAGAACGATCCCTACTTGCGTTTATATTACAATTGATAACAAAAGGGTTTAATTTGTGTGCTTAACTTTAATCACATCAAATTTTTGGGGCCGTTGCTGGGGATTAGCAACTTTGCTAATCCCCCGTTGTTTTTTTTTTTTTGTTTATCTTCGTGTGTGTGTTAGTCTAGATTCTGATTCTAGTTTGTTTTCTTTGTTTTCAGGTACTAGTTTATGACTCGTAGTTCTTAAGTGGTTCGTGAGCATATCTTGGATTTTGACGACGATTTTGAACGAACCTTGAGAAGGAAAAGAAAGAACCCAGAACCTCACCCACCTGGTTCAAGTTCTGAAACTGAGGTTGAGGAACAAGAAGAGGTCGAATCTGAGGAGATAGAGGAGGCCGAGGTTGAAGAAGTTATGGCTGCAGATAATCGAACCATTAAGGAGCTTTCGGCCTCGGGATTGGATAATGCAGTACCCCTATGTATCCAATATCCTAGGGCAGCTCCAGATAAGACCAACGAGTTCGAATTGAATTCTAGCTTGTTGCATCACATTCCCAAATACCATGGGCTGTCCATGGAGGATCCAAACAAGCATTTGAAGGAATTTGAAGTGGTTTGCTCAAGTATGACACCCATTAATGTTGATGGGAATATTTTGAAGATGAAAGCCTTTCCATTCTCATTGTTGGAAAAGGCTAAAGATTGGTTGTACGACTTGGCACCCGGAACTGTCACATCTTGGGAAAGTATGAAACGAGCATTCTTGGAGAAGTTTTTCCCAACTTCAAGAGTCATTCTCTTGAGGAAACGGATTAGTGGTATTCAGCAAAATCAAGGAGAGTCTTTCCCTGCATATTATGAGCGTTTTAAGGGCCTAGTTGCGTCATGCCCTCAACACCAAATGAAGGAGGAGCTGCTCATTCAATACTTCTACGAAGGACTCCTCCCCATTAAACGCCAAATGCTAGATGCATCAGCGGGTGGTGCGTTAGTTGATAAGACGCCGGTGGCTGCCAAGACCTTAATTGTGAACCGAGCCCTCAATGCAGAACAATATGAAGGTGTTGGACAAAGAGAGAGCCCACGGCAGCAGCATGTCAATGAGGTAAGTGCAATTTCTGAAATTCAATCACAATTGGTTAATCTTACTCTCCTTATGTCTCAGGTTGTCGAATGACCAAAATCACAACCACCACTAATCTGTGGCGTGTGCACCATGCAAGGGCACCAATCTGAAAGTTGCCCTCAATTGATTGAGAATGGAGGATGGGAGAGTGCCAACGTTGTTGGGTTCCAAGGCCAAAATCAGCCCCGATATGATCCATATGCAAATACCTACAATTCGAGTTGGAAAGATCATCCAAATCTGCATTGGAGGGAACCCCAACAACCTCAACAGCAAGGTGGATTTCGGCCACCAACCCCTGGGATGTTTCCAAAGCCATATGCAACCATGCAATCCCAAACACAATTTGCCCAAAATAACTCAGGTTCGTCTCTTGATAATGATCAAGTTATTCAATTACTAACTACTTTGGCACAGGGGCAGCAAAATCAAACCAAAGAGATGCAAAACTATGCCAAGGAGGTGCAAAATCAAGCCAGGGAGGTGACTGAATTGAAGAAACAGATATGACAAATGGCTGAGTTTATGGGGCAGTTTCGAGAGCATGGCAAACTTCCTAGTTCTACCACTGTGAATCCGAAGGGAGGATTCGAATCTGTCAAGGCCATGACCCTAAGAAGTGGCAAAGAGGTTGGGACCGATCCAAAGACATCTGAATCTGCCCAAAAGGAGGACGAGACGTTGTTACAAGAGAAGGCAGAACAAGAGACACCCACGGCAAGGGTTGTTCCAACCTTGCCGTAGCCTTCCAATGCACCTAAACTTCCCAAATCGTCCAACAATGGTAAGTTAGGTTCAAATTCGATTAATTCTAACCTTGTTCAACCCAATGCACCATTTCCTCGCAGATTTATGCAATCAAGGAAGGAGGAAACCGAAAAGGACATTCTAGAAGCGTTTCGAAAGGTGCATATCAATATTCCACTCCTTGATGCAATCAAGCAAGTTCCCAAATATGCCAAATTCTTAAAGGAGCTGTGCACAACAAATAGGAGATTTTCGACCAATGAGGTGGTTAGGGTAAGTGAAAATGTTTCAGCGGTGTTGCAACGCAAATTGCCTCCCAAATGCAGGGACCCAGGTAGCTTTACAATTCCATGTGTTATTGGTAATACTAGGTTCGAACATGCCATGTTAGATCTAGGTGCATCAATAAATGTCATGCCTTATTCTATTTATGCATCTATGAACTTGGGCGAATTGAAAAATGATGGAGTGATTATTCAATTAGCCGATAGATCTAACGCTTATCCAAAGGGAGTTTTGGAGGATGTCTTAGTGCAGGTTAATCATCTCATCTTCCCTGCTGATTTCTACGTGCTAGAGATGGAAGATTAGGCCCATTCCACCCCATTGCCGATTCTACTTGGAAGACCGTTCATGAAAACAGCTCGCACAAAGATTGATGTGTTCACAGGGATCCTGACAATGGAGTTTGATGGGGATGTTATTGATTTTAAAATTTCTGAAGCTATGAAATATCCTAATGATGATCATTCTTGCTTTGCAATTGATATAATTGATTCAATGGCGCAGGAGCACTTGGAACAATTGCATGACGATGCACTTGAAATGGTTCTTACAAATGGAATTGGATGCAAGAACCATGGGGCAGAACCAAGCACAACCCACGGCACCATTGAAGAACACCATGCCGTGCCCCCTAGTGATGATGTAGCTGAGATGGTGGCTGCCCTAGAATCATTGCCAAAACAATATGGTAAGCCCCCAATCCCAATTTCAGATTCGATTTTGACTAATAAGTTGCTTCCTTCAGTAATACAGCCACCCTCCCTTGAACTTAAACCGTTACCAAGTCACTTGAAGTATGTTTTCTTGGGAGATCATGAGACATTGCCGGTCATCATCTCATCCTCACTCACGGCACAAGAAGAGAACAGATTGGTGCGTGTTTTGAGAGAGTATAAAACAGCCATTGGATGGACCTTGGCCGATATCAAGGGAATTAGCCCCACCACTTGCATGCATCGTATTCTTTTGGAAGAATGAGCCAAACCATCTCGAGAAGCACAACGCCGACTCAATCCACCCATGATGGAAGTTGTGAAGAAGGAAATAATCAAGCTACTAGATTGTGGAGTGATTTACCCCATTTCTGATAGCCGATGGGTCTCTCCGGTCCAAGTCGTTCCTAAGAAGTCCGGAGTCACTGTGGTAAAAAATGAAGAGAATGAGCTTGTGCCTACCCGAATCCAAACCGGATGGAGAGTTTGACCAAGAGAATACCACCTTCACGTGCCCCTTTGGTTCCTTTGCTTATAGACGAATGCCATTTGGTTTGTGCAATGCACCAGCCACGTTCCAAATGTGTATGGTAAGTATTTTCTCTGATTTTGTGGAAAAGATCATTGAGGTATTTATGGATGATTTCAGTGTCTTTGGAGATTCATTTGATGGATGTTTGGATAATCTTACTTTGATTTTAAAACGATGCATCGAAACTAACCTTGTGTTGAATTGGGAAAAGTGTCATTTTATGGTCAAACAAGGTATAGTTTTGGGGCATATCATATCTGAAAAAGGAATTGAGGTTGATAAGTCTAAAATAGATCTTGTACGCTACTCACCCTCTCCCACTTCGGTGAGAGAGGTTCGTTCTTTTCTTGGCCACGCAGGATTCTATAGGCGATTTATCAAGGACTTCTCCAAAATTGCACAGCCCCTATGCCGTCTCCTTCAAAAAGAAGTGTCTTTTAAGTTTAATGCGGAGTGTGAGACGACCTTTACACATATCAAGGAAGTGCTCACTTCGGCCCCCATCATCACTCCACCAGATTGGAGCCTCCCTTTTGAGCTAATGTGTGATGCATCCGATTATGCAATTGGAGCTATTTTAGGCCAGAGGAAGAACAAACAGCCCCATGTCATCTATTACGCCTCTCGGACCTTAAACGATGCTCAATTGAACTATTCTACCACAGAAAAAGAACTTCTTGCCATTGTCTTTGCTTTAGATAAATTTCGTTCATATTTACTTGGCACTAAAGTAATTGTATATTCTTACCATGCAGCTTTGAAGTACCTTCTCACCAAGAATGAGGCCAAACCAAGGCTGATTCGTTGGATGCTCTTACTCCAAGAGTTCGACATTGAGATTAGAGACAAGAAAATGAGTGAAAACGTGGTGGCTGACCACCTAAGCCGATTGGTGCACAATGAAGAGCCCCTCCCCATTCCAGAAACGTTCCCAGATGAGCAATTGCTGTCCATAGAGGTAAGTGAGCCTTGGTATGCTGATTTGGTCAATTATTTGGTCACAAAACGTGTCCCTAGCACCCTAGACAAATATAAACGTGATAAACTCCAAAAGGATGCTAGATTTTATGTTTGGGACGATCCATACTTGTGGAAATATTGCCCAGATCAGATTATTCGAAGATGTGTGCATAACTCTGAGTTTAATTCAATTCTTGCTTTCTGTCGTACTTATGCATGTGGGGGTCATTTTGGCACCCAAAGAACAGCACTCAAGGTGTTAGAATGTGGTTTTTATTGGCCTACAGTGTTTAAAGATGCTCGAACTTTCTGCATAACATGTGATAGATGTCAAAGAACAGGTAGCATAGGTGCAAGGGATCAAATGCAGCAGACCCCTATCTTCAATGTTGAAATTTTTGATGTTTGAGGTATTGATTTCATGGGTCCTTTTCCTTCTTCATATGGTTTCATTTATATCTTGCTTGCGGTTAATTATGTATCGAAATGGGTGGAAGCAAAAGCCACCCGTACTAATGATTCTCGAGTGGTTGCAAATTTCATCAAATCCAACATATTCTCCAGATTCGGGATGCCTAGAGTGTTTATAAGTGATGGAGGCTCCCATTTTTGCAACCGGACCATTGAGGCGCTATTTAAGAAGTATAACGTCAAGCATAAGGTTGCAACGCCTTATCACCCTCAAACAAGTGGCCAAGCCGAGGTTTCGAATAGGGAAATCAAGCAGATTTTGGAGAAGACTGTTGGGCCAACCCGGAAGGATTGGAGTTTGCGTTTAGATGATGCACTGTGGGCATATCGTACGGCCTACAAAACACCCCTAGGGATGTCTCCATTTCGGCTCATCTATGGCAAGCCGTGTCACTTACCTGTGGAACTAGAGCACAAGGCGCATTGGGCTGTGAAAACATTCAATTTGGACCTAGATGCGGCTGGAATGCATAGAAAGCTCCAATTGAATGAACTTGAGGAGATAAGGAATGAAGCATATGAGAATGCCCGAATTTACAAGGAGAAAACAAAGGCGTTTCATGACAAGATGATTCGGGGCAAAACATTTTCAATTGGGCAGAAAGTGTTGCTTTTCAACTCCCGTTCACGTTTATTCCCTGGTAAGTGACGTTCTAAGTGGATTGGACCTTTTGTTGTTACTAATGTTTTTCCACATGGTGCAGTCTAAGTCCAAAGCTTAAGGAACGGACAAGAATTCAAGGTGAATAGGCACCGTTTGAAGCCATACTACGAGAACATTGTGGGACAGGTTGTGGAAGAAGTTCCCTTCCATGTCGTGGGTACCAATGATGCTTAAACCGAGGAATCGTCCGGCTGCAAGACGTTAAAACAAGCGCTTCTTGGGAGGCAACCCATGCATTCGAATAAAGAAGACCTAGGAATAACCAGCTCAAACCCAGATTTGCATTCCTAACTCTACTCTTTATTGCATTTACCTTGCCATGTGTGTCAAGTTAGTTAGTTGTGTTGTTTCCTGTTTGCTTTCTGTTAGTTTATGTTTGAAACATTGAGGACAATGTTTGGTTTAAGTGTGGGGGGGTAAACAAGTTGTTTTTGCATGATTTTCGTGGGATTTTATCACCTATCACTTCGAATGTTGTTTTTCACTGTTTTGAAGTGTTTTTAGTGTGTTTTGAAGCATTTTAGTGTGTTTGGAAAAGATAATCCGAAAATTTCATACAAAGTTGAGAAAGTGTTTTGAAAAACCCAAAAAGAGTTGTTTTTGTGTGTTTGTTTGTGTCTTAGGGTACCTTCCAACACAATGATGAGGATTCGGTTTTTAATTGCATGACTATTAAGGACAGTTATAAACATGGATGGAAGTTTGAATTGCTCTCTGGTTTATGCTTGCTTATGGTTATAATTCATGAATTCATGTTTAATCAAAAAGGAGAAAATCAGTTTTTTTAACATGCTTGAAGGAAGGAACTCAAACTAACGCTACAACCCTGAGAGACTTGAGCTTAAAACGTTCTTTGGAGAGTTAAAAATCTGTGCATTTATTGTTTTCTAAATTCGTTGCATGATCTCATCATTTCTTTGCTTGGTTGCTACTTAGAAGGCGTTTCATCATTTAGTTCCAAATACTAGAACTCATACCCGTTTCATTCAAAGCATGAAATTGATTAGCATAACACATAATCAAGATGAAGTTGTGTAGTGAACCAGTGCCAAAAAGCCTTAACCCGATGTCATTTGTTTTGTAGGTTTAACCCTTTTGAGCCTTGTTTAGCCTATGTTCTTTGTTAACCCACATTATCCTTACCTAGCCTAGATTAGGACCATCCTTACCCTTGTTCTTAAGGCATAGTGAAGCATGACCTAGAGTGAATTCCCTTTGTTCATTATTAGGCAGCAAACAAGTGTGGGGGAAGGGAAGTTGTACGTTTATGTGTGCCAAAGTAAACAAAGAGGGCACGAGAAAAAGAAAAAAAAAAAAAAGAAGAAAATTCGTGAGAAAAAGAAAAGAAAAAGAAAAGTATGTGAAAAAGTATGAAAAGTGTTCAAAATAAGTGAGAATAAGCTCACAAGTGTTGGTTGTTGAAGAAAGGGTCCTAAGTATGTGTGATATTCCCTTTATGTATCAAAGTTCGTGGCTGTGTTTCAAAAGGGAGTTCTAAGTGTCATATTCATTACTTTGCTCGCTATTGCTTTAAGAACGTTTGTTTTCCTTACCTTTCTTTGTTAAGCCAATACCCCTAGCCCCGTTACAACCCTATACTTCAATCTTGAGTGTTGTGTGTTTCAATATGTAGAGTTTGGGATTGGTATGAGCATATGGTGTCCCTGGTTCTTGCATCTAAGTAGTAGCGTTCCATTCATGAGATCATATCTATACATGCTTAATAACTCCAGAAATTGCTTTCTTTGCTATAAACATATGTGAGTGTTCGTTTTCATGTTTACATCAATCTTCTCACATATACCTAGTGTAGGGAGTGTAGTTAGAAAATCTGAGTGAAAATAAGAGTGTACCTAGTGAGGAATTGAGTGAATTCTCTAAGGCATGTTACTACATTCAAAACATTGTTTTAATTGGTTGAATGCGAGCTAATGAAGGGTGACTATGATTAAGTATGTACTAAAGGGTGGGGATGACTAAAATCTATGGTTATGATGATCTTGAATATGTCATGTGTGTTGGAAATCCCTGAGGTGAACGTTGGAAGGTTTAGTTTGTTTACTTTGTTTTGTTTTGGTTGTTTCGTTTTGCTTGAGGACTAGCAAAAGCTAAGTGTGGGGGAATTTGATAGGAGCATATTTATGCGACTTAGTTAGCTTGTTTTCATGCATTTACGTTGTTAGTTGTTAGTTAAAATTATATTTTAAGCTATTTTCGTGTGTTTGTAGGTTCTAAGTGTCAAGAGGGCAAAAAGAAGCAATTTGGAGCATTCTAGAGCATTTTTGGGCCAAGATTGGGTAGTGCAAGCATGGAGGTAAGTTGATGGACGAATTTGAAGATACAAGGCCTTGAAATCAGCTAAAAAGAGGGAAGAAAGAAGTCAAAGATGAAGAAGATAAGGAATCAGCTATAAAGAAGGGGAATTATCCAAAACATTATCCAAACTACCTTATCTTATCCAAACCTTATCTTATCTTATCCTAATCTTATCCTACCTTGTTTTCAGCTACAAAAGAGATTTAATTTCAGTTTAGGAGACTTAAAACCTGATTTCTGGAAGTCTTATCCCTTGTCCTATAAATCTGGCGCCTCCCTCATCTCTAGAAGGTTTTTCCTTGCCTTGCAAGGCATTCCCTGCCTTATCCCTCTCAGCCGTGCATCCCTATCCTTTCCCTCTTGGATTCTGATTTGTTAGCTTATTTCCTTGTGAATTTGGGTTCTACAAATCCTTTTCATAAATTAATTAGGCCCTAATCCTATTTTTCTGCTAAGTCCAAGTCTTAAACTGATTTCCCTAGGGTTTGCCATGCTATATATACATATTTCCAAGCCTTGCCACACACCACCACCCATCCATACGAATTCTACACACCTCTACACATCTCAGCCATTCCAAACACCATTCACAAACCCTCAAACCACTTATGTTTTCGTTGATTAATTTAATTTTCCTTTGTTTTGCTGTAGTTATGAGAGGCTAAACTCATTTTTAGCTAGAGGCTACTTTGAAACCATGATTTTGTGTGTGATATGACTTGATAAATTTCAGTTACAGATTCTTGAAGTATGAATGCAATTGGCTTAACTGTTTGAATTAGAACTTATTTCTGTTTGTTGGTTAAGGGTCGACACTTAATTGGCATGCATAAATTTGATGCTAGGATATAAGTGAGTTTCACATAATCGTTACAAACTTATGTTCACAAGTAGTAAAGGTTGCTGGAACAATCGTGTTAAGTTCAATTCTTGGTGTGAGTAACATGATGTCATGGTTATGAATGCCTCGTCAATGCTTATGATTCTCATTAAGCGTAATGATCTCTGATTGTGTCTCTATTATGATGTCATGTAGGGAAATTGATGAGAATAATTTGGTTGTAGATGAGTTGTCCGTCCAATTCAATGAAATTAGGAGAATCTGAGGGTTAATTAGTGATTGACACGGTTAATCTGGGGCATTGTCATTCGTAATTCAATGAAAACGTAACTGGAAATCAAGTTTATGCATATAAATCATGTGTGGATAAGGAAACCTCTAGCCAGTTCACCATCCATCCTAAAAACCCAATTTCGTCTAAATCTGCCTAGTTTAAAGTCTTTGTTTGTTTTAGTTTAGTTTCACTCTAAAACCAATCCCCCTTCACTTGTTTGAGTCATATTAGTTAGAATATGTCTTAGTTTGTGTCTTTGTGTGTTTTGAGTCAAGTTTAATTCAATTTTCGTCCAAAGTTGTGTCTAGTGTCTAGAATCTGTCCAATTAGTGTTTTTAAGCAGTTTTGAGTCTTACTAGTCTATTTAGAGTCCTTTGAGTCTTTTCAAACGTTTTAAACTTTATTTTTATGTTTTTGAGTCAGTTTATGTTAGATTAGCAAGCCCTCTTAATCCTCGGTCCAGAACGATCCCTACTTGCGTTTATATTACAATTGATAACAAGAGGGTTTAATTTGTGTGCTTAACTTTAATCACATCAAAATGTTTGTGGGAAAGGGTTACCTTGCTGATGGATTATTCAAACTGAATGTACTTGCTAATGCTATGAATGAAATAAATAATGTTTCTGCTTATATTGTTGATTCATCTAATTTATGGCACTCTAGGCTAGGACATGTAAATTTTTGTTCTCTTTTTAGAATGCATAATTTAGGTTTGCTGCCCAAACTTGATTATTTAGATAATGTTAAATGTGAGACTTGTACAGAATCGAAATTTGCAAATCAAAGCTTTAAATCAGTGCATAAAAAATCCAATGATTTGTTAGATTTAATTCATAGTAACTTGTGTGATTTTAGATCATATCCAACTCATGGTGGAAAGAACTATTATGTAACATTTATAGATGATTTCAGTAAGCATTGTTATGTTTATTTACTTCATAGTAAAGATGAGATCTTGGATATGTTTAAGACATATAAGGCAGAAGTGGAGAATCAACTTAACAAGAAGATTGAAGTCTTAAGGTCCGGTAAGGGAGGAGAATATGAGTCTCATGCCTTTGCTGAATTTTGTGCCACACATGGCATAATTCATCAAACAACAGCTCCCTATACACCGCAACAAAATGGTGTTGCTGAACGGAAAAATAAGACTTTTAAAGACATGATCAATTTCATGTTGAATAGCTCTAGGCTTCCACACAATTTGTGGGGTGAAGCTTTACTTACTGCAAATAAATTTTTGAATCGAATTCCACCAAAAACGAGAAAGGAGTTACCATATGAATTATGGAAAGGGAGAACCCCAACGTTTAAATTGCTTAAAGTGTGGGGTTGCTTGGCAAAAGTACAAGTCCCATTGCCAAAGAGAACAAAATTAGGGCCTAAAACTATAGATTGTGTTTTTATTGGTTTTGCATCTAATAGTTCAACTTATAGATTCTTAGTTTTTCATTCCAAAGTAAGCGATATACATGTCAATACTATTATAGAATCTATAAATGCAATATTTTTTTAGGATATATTTCCATACAAAATGGGGAAGTCTAATTTCTTGAAAAAGAAATTACATGATTATGTATATGAGGTTAATGACGAACCTAGAGAACGTGATGATGGTTCATCCTCGTCTAGAGTTCAAGAAGAAGAAGAACTTGAACCTAGAATGAGTAAAAGGATAAAAATTCAAAAGGACTTTGGGCCTGATTTTGTGACCTTATTAACTATGACGGAACCTCAATCATTCAAGGAGGCCATGTCCACTCCTGAAGCTCCATTTTGGAAGGATGCAGTTAACAGTGAAGTAGATTCCATTATGCAAAATCATACATGGGAATTAGTCGATTTGCCACCTGGCAATAAGCCAATTAAGTACAAATGGATCTTTAAGAAGAAATTAAAACTAGTTGGTACAATTGACAAATATAAGGCTCATTTGGTAGCTAAAGGATATCGTCAAAAACATGGTTTGGATTAATTTGACACATACTCTCCTGTAACGAGAATTACTTCAATAAGATTGTTGATTGCTATAGCTGCACTCCATAACATGGAAATACAACAAATCAATGTAAAGACTGCATTCTTAAATGGAGACTTAGATGAGGAAATACATATAGAACAACCCGAGGGGTTTGTGGTTAAAGGTCAAGGACAACCCAAGAAGATATTGAAATCAAGTTTCGATATGAAAGATCTTGGTCTAGCTGATGTGATTCTTGGTGTAAAAATCAAAAGAAACCAAGAAAGTTATACTTTCACACAATCCCATTATATAGAAGCTACACTTAGAAAGTATGGTCATTTGGAAAGTAAAGATGCAATTACTCCTTTTGATGCCAATAGCAAACTAAACAAAAATAGTGGTGATGCTATATCTCAACATGAATATTCACAAGTTATTGGAAGCCTTATGTACATTATGAACTGTACAAGGCCTGATATAGCATACTCAGTGAGTAGACTGAGTAGATATACATGCAATCCTGGGCATGATCATTGGGAAGCTTTAATTTGAGTATTAAGATACTTAAAGCATACAATGAATTATGCATTGCATTATACGAGGTATCCTCCTGTGCTTGAAAGATTTACTGATGCGAATTGGATATCCGATAGTACTAATACGAAATCCACTAGTGGATATGTATTTACTTTGGGAGGAGCAGCAATACTTTGGAAATCTTTGTTGGAGATATGCCCTGAAAGTCAATCTGTGGAAGAAACCCTTCAGGACAATGTATGTATGTATAGATAACCGTAATACAACAAAAGGCAAAGTCACTCATTAGGACTATCTCAATAAAAGATATACATCCAAAATAATGAATCCATGGACAATGGATCGATGGAAGAAGTAATCTAATGATGTTAGACTGTAGAGACCTTCTTCACATAACCATAATGTCCAAAAGGTTCCTAGTCATAGGATTGTCAGAGGGACACTGACAATACATAGACCAGTACATACTATGTCCCCTTCAAATGGGAAGGATGGAAAGTCTAAAGCCATTCGTGTAGTGACACTAAAACAAGTATGTAGGTACTCATTAAGGGAATGAGTTCACTGAACACAATCAAACGGGAGTACTTGCATGGAGATCCACTCATATATCAAGCAAGTAACTCTACTGGTTGGAATAATGTAAGTAATCCTTTGACCTAAGACATCATAGTTGTCTTGGGGATACGTTGTTGATCATTTGATAATGAGACGTGACCACATCTCATCTTGGATGTGTTCTATGCATTGTTGGGGTCAGTGATTTATTCTCAGAGGCATGTGAATGATCAACAAGGGATCTCTAATCCTCGTTATGAGAGGAAGAATATTCTAAGATATGATTGAGGAATCTTTAGCCGAAATATCGAGCGTAATGACGGAAGGCATTCCTATACGACTCAATTGAATCATATAACTTAGTATAATCACATTAGGGGTTTGACATAAAGTATCCACACCCTAGTAATGTGATTGTGAGTATTGTATTAAAGAAGGATCGAATTACATTGTAATTCCAACCGAATAGGATCTCTAACCAAATTCTACATTAGCTTGGGTAGCCATGATATATGGTTAGATGTCACTCATGGCTTGTGGGTTCTTCTAAATGATTAAATAAGTAGTCAGCAAATAAGAAAAGGAGAATTAAAAGTAAGTTTTAATTCACTAAGTGATTGCAAAAACACTAATCAATTGGATTGACACCAATCACATCACTGCCTCGCTAATTGGAACCTAAAACGATTGTACACCGATACACTTGTGTGTTGAGAAAATTAATGGATGATGGAATTATTTAATTGGATTAATTAAGTGTTATGATTGATTAGAATGTCTAAATAAATCATAGAGACGATAAAAGATCGTTTTGGGCTTAAAGAAAAGTTCGGGTACTTTTGGGTCCATTGGGCCCAAACCCAATGGGCTTTTAATTCAAGCATAAAAATGACTTAAATTAATAAAAGCCAAAGTCCAAACTAACACATAGTGGCCGGCCATTAGGGTGAGTAAAGGAGAGAGGGTAAAAGTTAATTGTTAACTTACTTATCTCACCTTTATATAGAAAGGTGTAGGAAATAGCTAATCACACAAGGCCGGCCACCAAGAGGAGAAAATAGCTAATCATCTCTTTTGCTTTTGGTTATTCCAACATCCATCTCACTACACTAGTGGGTGTGGATCTTTAGAGGTCTTCTACCTTGGAGACTAGAGGAGAATCAAAGGAGTTCCCAACCTATCAAGGTGGAGGAAGCAAGGAGGGAGGCTAGGCTCAAGAACTTCCAAGAGGAGAGGTCTTGGAGGTGGTCACTTATTGAACTTAAGTCAAGGTCCAAAGGTAAAACACATTTCTCCTTAAACTGTTTTTCAATATGTTTCTTAGATGCAACAAATATGAACCTATGCTTCTTGAAGGGGATTTGCATGACTATAGCTTTGATAATATGCTTCCATTGCTTATGTACGTTAATTTTGAATTGAATATGCATGCTAATCACTTGAAATCCCAGTTAAATATCAATATTTCCCTTCAAGTGGTATCAGAGCCAAGGGTTTATATATGATGTGTCCTTTTGGATTTTATGCATATGGGTTTTGATTTTATGTTTGACATATTATTTCTTCGTTCTTGATATGTTTATCTTTTGTTCTTCAAGTGTTGAAAAATGTGTTTCAAGAGTTGAAAAGGATATGTATGCAAAAAGTGTTATGGATGCATGAATGAAGAGTGAGTTTTTGAACAAAATTTGGGGTTTTTTCTTCCATGGGGAGGGCATGGTATTTGTGCGGCGGGGGGGGGGGGGCTGTTTGTGTTTCTTTTTGAGTCACACACACTTTTAAGCTTGAAAGCCAAGTCCTTGTCATTTTTGTTTTTGGTTTGAAAAACCACCAAGAAAGCTAAAATCTTGAAATTGTTTTCATGGTTTTGTTCTTGGTGTTCATTTTTTTTATTCTTGTTGTTCTTCTTTTTTTTTTTTGGTCTTAGGAGTTAATCTTTGTTGACTATTGTTAAATTTGTTTTAAAAACCACCATAGATTTACTCCATCCTACACAAGACTAGGAGGCCATACCTAAAGGCATACCTAACAACTACAAAAGGTGACAAGGAAAGGCATGGCCCTTTATTTTTGACATAAAGGGAGAAGTATGGTCTTCTCCCTCACCCATCATGCCTAGGCCGGCCATACCCTTTCAAAGGGCCCTTGTAGGCTCTTTTGCAATTTGAAAAGTTGATTATACTTTCTAGTATTTGCAGTTTGACCCCTAACTTTCTATATTTGCATTTCGGCCCCACCTCACTAGAGGACAAAATATTTTGATTTTTAATTTTGTTTGTAGTTTAAACTCATCATACAATTATGCCCATATTTACTAAATCAAATTGATTTTGTTGCATTCAAATTTAATTATTTAATGTGATTAAGTAGTTAGAGAAATGGTTGACTATGGCCTTGTGCCTTAAACGATAATTGAGCTACGAGTTAGGCCGCTAAATTCAAATTGTTTGAACCTTGGGAATGTGTTTTAATTATCAATTTCAATTGGACCATAACACGGTAGACGTTAATCTTTCTCTCCCTCTTAGTATATGTAATTTGTAGGAATCGGTTTGTAATTCTTATTACTTCTTTTATCTCTTTCAACTAGTTGATTCCCTAGTACTAGACTAGAGTTTCTTTAACTATTGGTAAGGAGACATATTAAAAGGGGTTTTCATGAGATTAAAGATTTGCTAGGTCTAACGCCCTGATTAGCAATGAATGATTGTCTTTCATTTCTAATGGCTCAATGAAAAATGTTTTAATTGCATTGAAAGCACGTAATTAAAACAATACAATCTTCCCTAGATCTTATTCAACAATGTTGGCTCGTTGTTGAATCAGCCTAATAAGTCCATAGTCATCCAAAGAGCCTAAGATAACTATAAAGTCCAAATTCAAAGGAATGCAAAAACCTTGGTAGTAGTAGTTACTTCCAATATTTGAAAATTCGTTTTTGATATTAATTTGTTTTTTTTTTCTTTCAAAACAAATAGTGGGAGTATCATACGCTACTAAACTAAAATGAACACAATTAGTAGTAATATATGTCTCCAATATTTTGAAAATTGTTTTGATATTGATTTGTTTTGCGAAAACGAATAGTGGAGATATCATATGCTACTAATTTCATTTACTTTGGACTAGTAGTTGTAATAGGACACAAATTATTATAATATGATTAAATAAATAAAATGATGAGACCTTAAAATCCCTCAATCAACATCCAATATTAAGTTGAAAGCGGAGAGGTGCTTTGAATACTTCTTTGTGGCATTCCACCATGGTAGGCTCCAATCGTTTATGACTCGTACACCGCCTTCACCCTATCATGGGAGAGTTCAAAGTATGTGCTTATACTCAGGAGGAGTTTATTTCAACATTTGATGTGGTGAAGGTAGGCAACGAGTATGGCCAACATCATATCATTGTAAGGTCATACTTGGACCCCTATCTGAACCGGCATAGTGGGTCAAAACTTAACTAAGAGAAATGGTGCCAACATCATATCATTGTGAGGCATTGTTCTCTAGAGGCCAACTAGATGGGTAATCACAAGAGGTTGTTGTGAATGGGTAGCTCTACCCTCTCATTATTATTTTTTGCTAGCCAACATCATACCATTGTGAGGTGGACTTGGTAATAGTGAGCCTCCCATAACCCGCTAGGAACTTTCTTTGAAATCTCCCAGATTCCATCTTGAGGGATATGGGATTTATCAAAAATAGTGGGTGGTGTCATTCGGTTTAAAGACCCAAATCGTTTGACTTAATCAACAATCAAACTAATTTATTTTATTGTTATGCATTTAGATATGGTTGGAAGCACACTATCAAAGATACTCGACAAGCATTGCCTTGAGGGGCACAATTTCCCATCTTGGTACCGTAATGTTAAGATTTTCCTAACCTTGGAGAAAATTGTTTATGTACTAAACAAGGCTCCACCTCACATACCTCCTGGCCCTGAGGCCACTGAGGATGAGCGTGCTAAGTATGACAAGCACGTTGAGGATGATACGCAAGCCAAGTGCTATCTATTGGCTTCCATGAATGAGGAGCTGCAGAGATAGCACGAGGGTACAGACCTAAAAATGGACTAGACATAAATGAAGTCAATTGAGAATGGACTTAATGATACAGCAAGGCTGTCTCAAGAATGTTATATAGGGAAATTGAATCTCAAACGTTGAAGATTTGAGAAAGTATTTCTACATATGATAGAAAAACTACTTTCACGACCCTTATAAAGAATATGTCACAAAATCACAAAAGGGACACATGTATGGACTTGTGAGATGATATCCAAAGGTGAATAACCATCGGGGTTGTCACTTTCAGATATTGCTAAAAATCCAAGATTAGAACCGTAGCAACTGATAGAGTATTGCTTTTGAGAAAGGAATGTCAGAGTGAGACTCTAGAAACGTGCGTTCACTTAGGTTAATAAACCAAAGTGACAATAACCCATTTTAACAAATGGAACTTCATGGTGGATAAAGTACTAATCATATGAATGTGTTAGTATGGTACTACAATGGTCTCAAGGTTGGAGCAAAGTTTGTATAAAGTATACAAACAAAATATATGTCGATATATATTAAAGTTTTAAAAACTGCTTCAAAAGGTATTTCGAATGGACAGGGTTCATCTTGAACCAATGATTGAATCCAAACCATAAGGTGGTTAGTAGGATACTGGGACGTAATGGAGAGATAGCTCAAGCCATGGAATCAAGGTCTCATCAAAGTATTGGAACACAAGGAAGAGACAACGTTAAATGTTGTAAATCATTTTCTAAGTTAAAAGGATTAATACACAACCTAGTTAACCTACGAGCTCAAGTTCACTCGACTAGCATCTATAAGATGCACTAGTGATTGACTTTAGTGCAAATGGGAGATTGTTGGAGATATGCCCCGAAAGTCAATCTTTGGAAGAAACCTTTCAGAACAATGTATGTATGTATAGATAACTCTAACACAACAAAAGGCAAAGTCACTCATTAGGACTATCTCAATAAACGATATACGTCCAAAATAGTGAATCCATGGACAATGGATCGATGGAAGAAGTAATCTAATGATGTTAGACTGCAGAGACCTTCTTCACATAACCATAATGTCCAAAAGGTTCCTAGTCATAGGATTGTCAGAGGGACACTGACAATACATAGACCAGTACATACTATGTCCCCTTCAAATGGGAAGGATGGAAAGTCTAAAGCCATTCGTGTAGTGACACTAAGACAAGTATGTAGGTACTCATTAAGGGAATGAGTTCACTGAACACAATCAAACGAGAGTACTTGCATGGAGATCTACTCATATATCAAGCAAGTAACTCTACTGGTTGGAATAATGTAAGTAATCCTTTGACCTAAGACATCATAGTTGTCTTGGGGATACGTTGTTGATCATTTGATAATGAGACGTGACCACATCTCATCTTGGATGTGTTCTATGCATTGTTGGGGTCAGTGATTTATTCTCAGAGGCATGTGAATGATCAACAAGGGATCTCTAATCCTCGTTATGAGAGGAAGAATATTCTAAGATATGATTGAGGAATTTTTAGCCGAAGTATCGAGCGTAATGACGGAAGGCGTTCCTATACGACTCAATTGAATCATATAACTTAGTATAATCACATTAGGGGTTTGACATAAAGTATCCATACCCTAGTAATGTGATTGTGAGTATTGTATTAAAGAAGGATCGAATTACATTGTAATTCCAACCAAATAGGATCTCTTAACCAAATTCTACATTAGCTTGGGTAGCCATGATATATGGTTAGATGTCACTCATGGCTTGTGGGTTCTTCTAGATGATTAAATAAGTAGTCATCAAATAAGAAAAGGAGAATTAAAAGTAAGTTTTAATTCACTAAGTGATTGCAAAAACACTAATCAATTGGATTGACACCAATCACATCACTGCCTCGCTAATTGGAACCTAAAATGATTGTACACCGATACACTTGTGTTGAGAAAATTAATGGATGATGGAATTAATTAATTGGATTAATTAAGTGTTATGATTGATTAGAATGTCTAAATAAATCATAGAGATGATAAAAGATCGTTTTGGGCTTAAAGAAAAGTTCAGGTACTTTTGGGTCCATTGGGCCCAAACCCATTGGGCTTTTAATTCAAGCATAAAAATGACTTCAATTAATAAAAGCCAAAGCCCAAACTAACACATAGTGGGCGGCCATTAGGGTGAGTAAAGGAGAGAGGGTAAAAGTTAATTGTTAATGTACTTATCTCACATTTATATAGAAAGATATAGGAAAAGGTTCCTTTGGGTTTTTGTGTGAGCTTTTGCCTCAATAGAAAACAAAAAAAAAATATATATATATATATCTCTCTCTCTCTCTCTCACACACACACACACACACACACACAAAGCCAGCCACCAAGAGGAGAAAATAGCTAATCATCTCTTCTGCTTTTGGTTATTCCAACATCCATCTCACTACATTAGCGGGTGTGGATCTTTAGAGGTCTTCTACCTTGGAGACTAGAGGAGAATCAAAGGAGTTCCAAACCTATCAAGGTGGATGAAGCAAGGAGGGAGGCTAGGCTCAAGAACTTCCAATAGGAGAGGTCTTGGAGGTGGTCACTTATTGGACTCAAGTCAAGGTCCAAAGGTAAAACACATTTCTCCTTAAACTTGTTTTTCAATAAGTTTCTTAGATGCAACAAATATGAACCTATGCTTCTTGAAGGGGATTTGCAAGGCTATAGCTTTGATAATATACTTCTATTGCTTATGTATGTTAATTTTGAATTGAATATGCATGCTAGTCACTTGAAATCCCACTTAAATCTCAATATTTCCCTTCAATCTTCCAAACAAACGTGCATAGCCTGATCAGCGATGGAATTAGAATTTATAGCTCTCGATAAGGCTGGAGAAAAAGCTTAGTGGGTAAGAGATTTTTTGGAAGATGTTCCCATATGGCCTAAACCTCTAACGGCAATATGTATACACTGTGATAGTTTAGCTACACAATATCGAGCTAAAAATAGAGTATACAATAGGAAGTCTAGACAAATTAGACCAAGGCATAATACAATAAAGCAATGGCTCTCTAGTGGTGTAATTTCTATTGATTATGTTAATTCAAAAGATAATATTGGGGATCCACTTACTAAAGGTTTGTCTAGAGAGCAAGTTAAGCATGCATCGAGGGGAATGGGTTTAAAGCCAATAGAGTAAAATGAAACTGCCAAATGGAAACCTAACCTAGTTGATTGGAGATCCCATGGTCTAGGTTCAATAGGCAAACTGGTTTGGCTAGATTCAAAGAAGAAACACACTTACATACCCATTCCTATGATGGAAGAAGTGTGGTGACTGTTGATGGGTGTAGGATACATTAGTTTAACGATATTGATACTTGTAAATCAAGTGGAATAGTAGCAGCCTATTCTTAATCAATATCACCTATATGAGAGTAAATGTGGGGTTGCATTTATGAGAATTATATGGCTACATTCTCTAAAGCTCTCATGAATCCAGGATTTGTTCAGGATCAAAAAGAACACAAACGTATGAATTTGTGATGTGTTGGTGTGGCATATGTTTTGTTTATTGTCTTGGTTTACTGCAGAGATGAATAGTTCAAGATTTTATATTCACTGCATCATCTAGTAAATCCGATAAGTATATACTAAGGTAGGTTCAAGTCCAAAAGACACCTCTCCTGATGTATGTCACATCTATTGTTTACTCTCGTATCTTAGTTTCTCTGGGACCAAATAGTCGTCTCAAAATATGGGGTATTGTAGGAGTTTTGAGACTTTTATTGTCCCACATCGGGAAACATTGAATTTTCAATGGCCTTTATATAGGTCTAGTCCTTTATACTAGTAGTTAGGATTTGAACCATTTGGAAAAGGATTGAAGGCTTGGGCCTTATGGTTGTATGGATTAGGCTTGTATAATATAGCCTAATACAATTAATATTAATTAATCAAGACAAGGGCCTTGGGCCTTAGGGAACTTGAGGCCATGGAAGTTAAAATTAATCAGAGTTCATTAATTTTAATTTCGGATTAAGTTTTTTAATTAACATATTAATTAAAAAACGTTTTGATTAAGAGACAGCTCTTAGAAAGAGTTGTGTTTTCAAATACGCTTAACATGTATTTGAAAGGGTGTGAAACAGCCTATATATTTGCAATCACAGTTTCGAAATAGAATAATCTTTTCTTCCACCTTCTATTCCGTACAAAATTTCCAGAGAGTAAACACACAAAACAATTTGCTAGAATTCTATAATCCAGTGCGGGTTGTAGAATTAGATAGTTGTATCATGGTCAAGCAGACGTCGTAAAACCAGAAGCACAAGAGTGGGACGGAAATACTGTTCGAAGGACATAGCTTAAGTGCTAGCCTCTATCTGTGATTCAATCAAGTTAGTATCATTTAATTCTTGTATTTATTTCCGTTATTTCATACTGTATTGCAAGTATATTTTGTCAATAAATAATTTAGTATTTCGAGTTCTGTTATTTGTTATTTATTTCTGAATTGTTCTCCAACATTAACAAGGTGAATTGCAAGTTTTTGGAGGCCATTAACGAAGTGAAAGAAAAGTGTGAGCCTCACTTCCCTTTCGATTTCTGTTATTATTTACTCTTTTGGTTTTATTACTGAGTGTGGGTTTATTGAAAACTTTTAGTTTTATTGTTAATTTCATGTTGTACTTGATGGTAAGTATGCAATAGGGTAAAAAAGACAATTCACATTTAATGTTTTAAGTTGGGTATAGAATGAGGCTATATAGGTTCAAGTAAAACATCTCATGTTTTTTCAGTAATTGACATTATGTTTTTGAAATGAAGCCGACATATTAACGAATCCAACATGTTCTATTTACCAACCAAAAGTTTTGGGTTTGTACTAAAGAGAAGTAGAGGACTTGTGAAAATGAGGTCTAAAGTCCCAACACCAATTTATTCCCCTACCCTATGTGTATATATATCTATGTATAAGAATACAAAATAAAATAAAATAAAATCGTGAAAAGGTCTCTGTAACAGCCCGCCCTGGAATTTTCGTATCGATAATGTGAAAAGACGAATTTGCCCTTGGACGTTTAATTGTGTGGTGTGGTTGAAGGCTTATTTTTGGGTCAATCGTTTTAAGTCCAACTAGTTTGGACCCAATAGGAGGAAGATATTTTCTTAGTTGTTTTTGGTTGGTGACCAGCTGGACCCCACACACACACCATACCCTTTCTTTCTTTCTATCTCTCTCTCTCTCACTTCTGTGCTATTTCTCTCTCTCTATCCTATTTTTGTTGGCAAGCACCCAAAATCCTTCTAAACTTGGTAGATCGAAGGTTTTAAGTGCACCAGTGTGTTCCTGAGGACCATACGAGTAAAGTGGTACCAATTCAAGGTAAGAATACCTTCGATTTCACGTAGAAACCATGATCTCCGAATTGAGTATTGTTCATGCAATCGTTAAACTTTGGTTTTTTGGAAATTTCAAGCTTATAGGAAGCTTAAGAAGGTCCTTACGATGCTCGAAGTGTCTCGTTGAGTGGTTTTGGACGTCGAAAAACGTAGAACTGAGAAGTTGCAGAGGTGGCCGAAATTTCAAGGGTTCTCTGGTGAGATCCAGCGATCATTGAAACTCGAAATTGGTATAATCTTGTCCCTCTTGTTATAAGCTTTGATTTGGTTCAAGTTTCGTGCATTTTAGTTGAGAAATGGCCGACATATAGGGTTTCGAATTTTCCCAATTTTCCGGCGACGGCAATGGTTGCCGAAGTCCAAGGTTGAAGGGGACGAAATATTCCGTCAAATCTGACGGAATATTCTGATGCTGTTAGTTATATTTAACGGTTACCATTAGGATTTAACAGAATATTCTTAACGGCGTCATTGTTCCGTTACACGTGCTCGGCACGTGGCCGCGCGTGGCCGGCGTATCTTGCTGACGCGTGGTGGCTCGTGGGTGGTCAGAAAATTATTTTAAAAATATGGGGATGTTCCTAAGGTTGAGTAGGTCTCAGTGGTATATTCATATACCCAATTCGAGCAATATATGAGAAGTTATTAGCTAGAGTTGGTTATGTGCCTTAATTAACGTTATTTCAGTTATTTCTCATATAGACGAGGCCTATCCGGAGGACGAGCGTAGCCAGGCTAGGCAGGGGGTTACGACCCATCTACATATCAGTGAGTGGGCTTTTGTTTTCAGTATATATATACACTTGATGTTTTTCCCAGAAAACGTATTTAAAAGAAATGTGATTTAAATGACATGTCATACTTGCCTCATATTTTAGTGTATGCATTATCATATTTATGCATAATGTTACATGGTACTGGGGAGGCCCAGGTAAGCTACAGGTAAGTATATTATGTTGGTAATCGTTATGAGATATGATGATGATGATGATGATGAGATATATTAGAGCTCATAATCTGCACCCCGGTATCAGTGCTCCTGCCCAGAGTTAGGGGCACAGTCCTTCACGTGATGTTCACCTCCCGCACCACATGCTCATCTTGGATCCAAGTTAGGTGCACAGTCTTGTCGTATAGACCACTTTCAGTGGGTTCGACTCGTAGGTGACCCGCGATTATTGGCACAGTCTTCACATGATCGTAGCACTAGAGCATATTATTTTACACCCAGTCCTGTCGGACAGACCACGTAAGGTGGTCCCGAATCGTGTGCAGATGTATATACATGATGAGATTTGAGATTGAGATATGTATATACTTGATAAGATATATGATTGAGATGAGCTCTAGATTTCGCCATGCAGATCACGTTAAGTGACTCCGGCTGACAGATGATTTATATTAAATTGCATCACCTGGCTTACAGTAGTTATATTGTGATATTGGACATGGCATACATATATGTGGTTTTGGATATATTGAGCATGGTTTTGAGATATATACATATGTATACTATTTTCTGGGAAATTATACAGGTTTTACAACGAGGGGTTAGAGCTTTCGAAAATGATGTGATTTTTGTAAAACCTTGCTTTTGCCCACTCACACTTTTTGTTTTGCACCCCTTCAGGTTTTAGGTAAGATTGTTCGCTGGTGGCTTACAAGGGCTTAACGGAAGTTCTGACAGTTCACCTTCCATGTAGGATCTTCTTCGGATGTTGTATTATTAATAATTATCCTGTTAGACTGCACTAGGTTACTTATGCTCTGAATTATTGGAATCCACTCTTAATCTCGCACTAGCACATGGTTACGTCACCCTCACGTGACGGCCAGCACGCTTCAATTTCGGTCAGGGTGTGTCAGTTTGGTATCAGAGCACTAGGTTGAGCAGTCCTGTATCTTCATGAATATTCTAATTATCTTGGTGTCTTCTGTCAAAACTATGCCGCCTCGTTGAGAGCCACGTCGTTCTTTTGAGCCTAATTTCCCTGACATTGCTCAGTTAAGGGAAGCTATTGCTAGTGTCGTTCAGTCTATAATTCGCCATCCTCAGCAGACTCCTCTGGAATCAGTGTATAATCTTAAGTTACCTGTTTTTAAGGGTAATGAGGGCCATGAAGGGTCTGAGCGTTGGCTCAATCAGATTGAGAAGACGTATCCTGTGATGTAGAGTCAAGGGAGTCTTGCCGATGATAAGTTGGTAGAAACCACTACTCTTTTTTTTGGACGAAGAACCTGCATCTTAGTGGAGACAGGAAACGTACAGGTGGACGCTCGAGGAGATTGCAGACTGGGAAAATTTTAAGCGGTTATTTTATATGAGATTCATACCTTTGGCATATTTAGACCGTAAGACGCAAGAGTTTACAGGTTTGAAACAAGGGAAATTGACTGCTAATGAGTATTACAAGAAGTCCACTGATTTGTCTCGCTATGATCCAAAAGTTACTGTTAATTCAGTTGAGATGCTTCGACGTTTTAAGCAAGGTACAAAGAAGAAGTGGCGTTCTATGGCGACTATCTATCGCTGTGAGACTTATCAGGAGTTCTATGAGATTTTGTTAAGGATAGAGGACTTTGAGAATATGCCCAGTGAGAGCGAGGAAGAAGAAGAAAAAGATGGAAATCAGAATAGGGATAACAAAGGTAAAGGTCAAATATCTCAGGGACCTCACCATACCCAGAATTTTAAGAAGAGTGGAGCTAGTTCTAGTTCTTTTAGCGGGGGTTTGAGTGCCACTGGTCCGAGGAGAGGTGGTAGATTCTCAGGAGGTCCTAGATTCCAGAGATAGGGAGATTCTGGTAGAGGTAATGCTCATTTATGTCGCAGGTGCAATAACCGACATTTTAAAGAGTGTCGACTCGGTAGTAATGGATGTTATACTTGTGGTCAAATGGGACATCTGGCTAAGCATTGTCCTCAGAACCAGCAAAGACCTCAGCAGCTTCCTATGTCGCCGCTGGTTCAGACTTAGCAGTTTTCAGGACAGAGTGGTTATGCTCAGGCGAGTCGTGGTAGCACTTACCATTACCAGAGAGATCATGTTCCTTATTCATTAGGGCAGTATCAGTACCCTCAGGATCCTTATCAGCAGGGTGGCTACGGTCAGTATTCAGGATGACACATGCCTCAGCAACAGTATTCAGCTGGTGGATCACAATGGTATTCTAGAGGATAGCCTCAACAGGTTGATGTTGCTGCTAGTAGCGTAGGGTTGTCGAGACAGGATAGTCAGTCAGGTCAGGGACGCAGTGCTCAGGGCTGAGGTATTCATGCCGGCAGAGGCCGAGGAGGAAGACAGCATGCTCAGGGACGTATCCATAACCTTTCATTGCAGGATGCCCAGAATAATCCTGATCTAATCATGGGTACGTTAAATATTCTTGGTTATTATGCTAAAGTGTTGATTGATTGTGGTGCTACGCATTCAGTAATTTCTCATACATTTGCTCAATTGACACAACCTCAATCTTTACCCCTTGGGTATGAGTTAGAGTTTGCAATGCCTGGAAGGGAGAGGTGTTATGTAGATTACGTATACCCAGGATGTCCTGTAGTAGTGGAGGACGTGGTTATGCCAGCTAACCTCACTCTGTTGGATATCGTTGATTTCGATGTGATTCTAGGCACGGATTGGTTGCATTACAATTGTGCCAAGATTGACTGCTATGGGAAAACGGTAACCTTCCATCGTCCTGGATTACCTAAGGTTACTTTTGTTGGAGAACGTAGTGGGGTGAGACATAGAGTTATTTCAGCTATAAGAGCTAAAAAGTTACTCGAAAAAGGTTGCCAGGGATATTTAGCTCATGTAGTGCTAAATGATGATACTCCTGCTAGCATGGAGAATGTTCGGGTATTCCGACATTTTTTTTGACGTCTTTCCTGAGGATTTGCCTGGATTGCCGCTAGATCGCGATGTGGAGTTCGCTATTGATTTGCTTCCAGGTACTAATCCTATCTCTTTAACTCCTTATCGAATGGCTCTTGCTGAGTTAAGAGAATTGAAGATCCAGTTACAGGAATTGGTTGATAAGGGTTTTATTCAGCCTAGTATCTCACCTTGGGGAGCCCCAGTCTTATTTGTTCGAAGAAAGACAGTACTTTGAGACTTTGCATTGATTACAAGCAATTGAATCGAGTGACGATTAAAAACCGTTATCCATTGCCGCGTATTGATGACCTCTTTGATCAACTTCGAGGTGCCTGTGTGTTTTCCAAGATTAATTTAAGGTCTGGCTATTATCAACTGAAGATTAAGAGCGAGGATGTTCCTAAAACTGCTTTTAGGACTCGTTATAGTCATTATGAGTTTCTCGTGATGCCGTTCAGGTTAACTAATACACCAGCAGCTTTCATGGGTTTGATGAACCGAGTATTCGAACAATATCTAGACAGGTTTGTCATTGTGTTCATCGATGATATTCTGGTATACTCTAAGTCTGAGGCAGAGCATGCTAGACATCTTAAGTTGGTGTTGAAGAAGCTGAGGGAACATCAGTTATATGCTAAGTTCAGCAAATGCCAGTTCTGGTTAGATCAAGTGGCATTTCTGGGGCATATCATATCTGCTCAAGGTATTCTTGTAGATCCTCAGAAGATAACAGCGGTGGAGAATTGGGAGCAGCCACGAACCATCACCGAGGTTTGGAGTTTCCTTGGTTTAGCGGGATATTATCGACGGTTTGTTAAGGATTTCTCGATTATTGCTTTACCGTTATAGACGAGGAAAGATGTTAAGTTTGAGTGGGATGATAAATGTGAGCAAAGTTTTTAGCAGTTGAGGTACTGTCTCACTCATGCACCTGTGTTAGCACTTCCAGATGATAACGGTAACTTCGAGATCTATTGTGATGCTTCTTTGATTGGTCTGGGTTGCGTATTGATGCAGCATGATAGGGTAATTGCTTAGGCTTTGCAACAGTTGAAACCTCACGAGAAGAATACCCTACTCATGATTTGGAGTTGACAGCTATTATTTTCGCTTTAAAGATTTGGAGACATTATCTTTATGGCGAGAAATGTAGGATCTTCATAGATTATAAGAGTCTCCAGTATCTTTTCACTAAGAAGGAATTGAATCTTCGGCAGCAAAGGTGCACTGAATTACTAAGTGATTATGATTGCACGATTAAGTATCACCTAGGTCATGCAAATGTGGTGGCTGATGCACTTAGTAGGAAATCCCAAGGCCGAATTAATGCCTTATACACGAGCCGTGTTCCACTTCTTGCAGACTTGAGGTCCACTAGAGTAGAATTGGGAGTGGAAAATCATGTAGAAGCCTTGCTTGCTAGTTTCTAGGTTAGGCCAGTTTTGATTGATAGAGTGCTTGAGGCCCAGATTAATGATGAAGAAACTCAGGAATTTATTCGGTTAAGAAATGAAGGAAAGAAGAAAGATCTTCGAATCAGAGAATCAAACGACATGCTTATGTAGGAGGGTAGGATGTATGTGCCGAATAATGCAGAGTTGAAGAAAGTAATTTTGGATGAAGCGCACTGTTCAGCTTATGCGATGCATCCAGGAAGTACTAAGATGTATCATACCATTCGACCATTTTATTATTGGCTGGGTATGAAAAGAGAAATTGCCGAGTATGTGAGTAGATGTGCCATATGTCAGCAAGTTAAAGCTGAAAGGAAGAAACCTTTTGGGTTGATGCAACCAATCCCCGTTGCACAGTGAAAATGGGAAAATATCACTATGAATTTTGTTTACAAGCTTCCTCGTACTCAGAATGGCTATGATGGAATTTGGATTATCGTTGATCGGCTTACTAAGTTAGCGCATTTCATTCCTGTGAGGGAAAAGTATTCCTTAAGCCGATTAGCTGAGTTGTTCTTATTGAAGATCATGAAGTACTATGGCATTCCAGTTAGTATTATCTCGGATCGTGATCCTAGATTCACTTCTAAGTTCTGGACAGCCTTCCAGGAAGCTTTTGGTTTGAAATTATTCTACAGTACGACATATCACCCTCAGACAGACGGTCAATCAGAGAAGACTATTCAGACCTTGGAGGATATGCTCATATCTTCGGTTTTGTAGTTTGGCAATGCTTGGCATAAGCGGTTGGATTTTATGGGGTTCGCCTACAACAACAGCTTTCATTCGAGTGTTGGTATGTCACCATTCGAGGCACTTTATGGCAGGCCTTGTCGTACACCTTTGTGTTGGTTAGAAGTCAGCGAAAGAATTTTAGTGGGCCCTAAGATAATAGAGGAGACTACTCAGAATGTTTAGGTTATTAAGTCTAACCTGAAAGCGACCCAGGATCACCAGAAAAGCTTAGCGGACAGGCGTGCCACTGATCGAGTGTATAATGTTGGTGATTACGTATTTTTGAAGCTATCGCCGTGGCGAGGTGTGGTATGGTTTGGGAAGAAAGGCAAGCTAAGTCCTAGGTACATTAGACCTTATCAAATCATCGAGAGAGTCGATGAAGTTGCTTACAGACTTAAGTTGCTGTCAGAGCTGTCTAAAGTGCACGACGTCTTCCATGTTTCGATGCTTCGTCACTATGTTTCAGATCCGTCACATGTGATACCTTCTCAACCATTGGAAATTAATCTAGATTTGACTTACGATGAGGAGCCGATGACGATACTAGATTGGAAGGATAAAGTACTGAGGAACAAGGCCGTACGCTTAGTGAAAGTGTTGTGGAGGAATCACTCAGTGGAAGAGGCTACCTGGGAGACGGAAGACCGGATGAGAGAAATGTATTTGAGGTTGTTTTATGGATACTAGTGTTGTACTTGTTGTATGAAATTTCGGGACGAAATTTTATTAAGGTGGGTAGATTGTAACAGCCCGTCCCAGAATTTTCATATCGATAATGTGAAAAGACAAATTTACCCTTCGACGTTTAATTGTGTGGTGTGGTTTAAGCCTTGTTTTTGGGTCAATCATTTTAAATCCAACTAGTTTGGACCCAATAGGAGGAAGATATTTTCTTAGTTGTTTTCGGTTGGTGACCAGCTGGACCACACACACACACACCATACCCTTTCTTTCTCTTTCTCTATCTCCTTCTCTCTCTCACTCCCATGCTCTTTCTCTCTCTCTCCCATTTTTGTACGGCAAGCACCCAAAATCCACCTAAACTTGGTAGATCGAAGGTTTTGAGTGCACCAGTGTGTTCCTGAGGACCATACGAGTAAAGTGGTACCAATTCTAGGCAAGAATACCTTCGATTTCACGTAGAAACCATGAACTCCAAATTGAGTATTGTTCATGCAATCGTTAAACTTTGGTTTTTTGGAAATTTCAAGCTTATAGGAAGCTTAAGAAGGTCCTTACGAAGCTCAGGCTGTCTCTTTGGGTGGTTTTAGACGTCGGAAAGTGTAGAATTGAGAAGTTGCAGAGGTGGTTGGAATTTGAAGGGTTCTCCGGCGAGATCCAGCGATCATTGAAACTCGAAATTGGTATAATCTTGTCCCTTTTGTTATAAGCTTTTATTTGCTTCAAAAGTTTCGTGCATTTTAGTTGAGAAATGGCCGAGATATAGGGTTTAGAAATTTTCCCAATTTTCCGGCGACGGCTACAGTCGCCGGAGTCCAAGGTTGAAGGCGACGAAATATTATGTCAAGTCTGAAGGAATATTCTGACGCCATTAGTTATATTTAACGGTTATCGTTAGGATTTAACGGAATATTCTTAACGGCGTCACTGTTCCGTTACATGTGCTAGGCACGTGGCCGCGCGTGGCCGGCGCGTCTTGCCATGCACTTGCTGGCACGTGGTGGTTCGTGGGTGGTCAGAAAATTATTTTAAAAATAAGGGGATGTTCCTGAGGTTGAGTAGGTCTCAGTGGTATATTCATATACCCAATTCGAGCAATATATGAGAAGTTATTAGCTAGAGTTGGTTATGTGCGTTAATTAACGTTATTTCAGTTATTTCTCATATAGGCAAGGCCTATCCGGAGGACGAGCGTAGCCAGACTAGGCATGGGGGTTTACGACCGGTCTACATATCAGTGAGTGGGCTTTTGTTTTCAGTATATATATACACTTGATGTTTTTCTCAGAAAATGTATTTAAAAGAAATGTGATTTAAATGCCATGTCATACTTGCCTCATATTTTAGTGTATGCATTATCATATTTATGCATAATGTTGCATGGTGTTGCGGAGGCCCATGTAAGCTACAGGTGAGTATATTATGTTGGTAATGGTTATGAGATATGATGGCGATGATGAGATATATTAGAGCTCATAATATGCACCCCGGTGTTAGTGCTCCCGCCCAGAGTTAGGGGCACAGTCCTTCACGTGATGTTCACCTCCCGCACCACACGCTCATCTTGGATTCAAGTTAGGTGCACAGTCCTGTCGTATAGATCACTTTCAGTGGGTTCGACTTGTAGGTGACCTGCAATTATTCGCACAGTTTTCACGTGATCGTAGCACTAGAGCGTATTATTTTACACCCAGTCTTGTTGGACAGACCACGTGAGGTGGTTCCGACTCGTGTGCAGTGTATATACATGATGAGATATGAGATTGAGATATGTATATACTTGATAAGAGATATGATTGAGATGAGCTCTAGATTTCGCCATGCAGATCACGTTAGGTGACTCCGGCTGACAGATGATTTATATTGAATTGCATAACCTGGTTTACAATAGTTATATTGTGATATTGGACATGGCATACGCATGGCATACATATATGTGGTTTTGGATATATTGAGCATGGTTTTGAGATATATACGTATGTATACTATTTTCTGGGAAATTGTACAGGTTTTACAGCGAGGGGTTAGAGTTTTTGAAAATGATATGATTTTTGTAAAACCTTGTTTTTGCCTACTCACGCGTTTTGTTTTGTGCCCCTCCAGGTTTTTGGTAAGATTGTTCGCTGGTGGCTTACGAGGGCTTGACGAAAGTTCTGGCAGTTCACCTTCCATGTAGGATCATCTTCAAATGCTGTATTATTAATAATTGTCCTGCTAGACTGCACTAGGTTACTTATGCTCTGAATTATTGGAATTCACTCTTAATCTCGCACTAGCACATTATCTTAGTTAGTACTGCTAGTGGTTTGGTTTTAATTTATTCCTATTTCTCTATATCTTTCCGCTTCCGCAATGCGCATATGGTTACGTCACCATCACGTGACGGCCAGCACGCTTCGATTTCGATCAGGGTGTGTTAGTCTCAAATGGCTGAAATAAACTTGAACACAAGTCATGTGCATGCGCATGATTTATTTTGGATGAAAAATTTAATGGAGTTAGGTGAGATCACAAATTAATGATTTCAGAACCTTGATATTGACGAATCGCTTAAAGTTTTAGTTTTATAACAATTTGAAAAAAAATGTATAAGTTCATATGACATTTCAAAAAGTTTCCCTTAAAGCAATTTTGCTTACTTAATTTTGCCATTGTGATTTACTATTAGGTTTTCTCAGTTAAAGAATAATGTTAGGCTTGAGTGTGTTATATTAGAACAACTTATATAAAACAGGCTCACCGCCATTGACATTGTATGTGCCTATTTTTTTAGTAGGTTCCTTAATTATTTGAAAGGTTTTGGAGATTATGAATGAGGTCTAGGCTAATGATACGACTGACTGAAGTTGTACTGGAAGACTCTGCGATGCTTTTTTTCCTCACTCGAAGTTTTATCCCACTTGATTTTCTTCGAGAAGATTTTTTTATCGCGGCTCACATCATTAGTTTACATTGACTAGCTTGTTGGTTTCTTTTTCTTTTTTTGGAAGATTGTGTATTTGTAGTTGGGAACGTTGACGCAAGTGAGTGTTTTATATTTTTTGTTTATTTCTTTTATGTCTCGTGATGTAATTAAGCAACATATATTTTAATTAAGATGCAACTTTAGTTCAAAATATTTACGTTTGAGTTTTGAATAGACTTTGTGCTTTCTGATGTACAACCTTATGATATTTTATAAAGCATCTTATTACCAAAACGAAAAAAATAGTATGAATTAAGAAATAATTAATCATAATTAACTTATATAAACATGTCACATTTTTATCGGAGTAATGACAGCAATGAACTATAATCTCTTTTGTCATCAATTAACACGTGTGTCAAGCATCTTTTGGACAAATAATTTAATTTTTGAACATATGAAAAACATTAACCGGACGAATAACACCCAAAATTATATTTTATAATAGGGAAAATCTCAGTTTACTATCCTTAAGTTTTGTGGTTTTCAACATTTGGTACATCAAGTTTTTTTCGTCCCAGAGTCATACCTAAAGGGTTAATTTTGGGACAATCTCATACATCGTCAGTCAAACTGTTAAGTCTACCGTTAACTGATGACGTGACACCCATGTAGACAATGACTGGGCGCCACGGGTCATTAAAAAAAATTAAAAATATTAAGCTATTAAAATAATTGATTAAATAAAAGTTAAAAAAAAAAAAAAAAAACCCAGAACCCCTTTGTCTTCCCCACCCCAACCCCCCTCCCTTATCCCTCCCTTCTTCCGTGCTTGCTTGCTTCCTTGCTTCTTCCCAGGCCCCGTGTCGAAACCTATTTCTGTCAATCTCATCCCACAAACCCCTCCTCCGACCACCATTCCAACCACATCCCCTCCCCCGTGGATCCACTCCCATCCCCTTCTCTGTCGTCCCCACCCCAATCTCATCTCCAATTCTCTTTCATAAATTTCATTCCTAACCCCACAAACATGGAGAAAGGAAGACCCATCCCCACCGTCGTCCGAGCACTTTTCTCCCTTCGCCGGAGACCTCGTCACCTCCATCCTTGATCTGGAAATATACTGCTTCTCTTTCTCTCTCTCCCTCCCTTTCTCTTCCCCCTCTCTGTGTGGCTCTCTATCTCTCTCGCAAAGCTCCCAGAGGCATCTCCAATGGCAGTTATCAAACCCTAACCAGGTGTCGTCGTTGCACACATATATTTAAGGGGTGTAGTTAAACTAAGATTTTAAAGGATTTTAAAAGTGATAGATTTGATAGGATTTAGGAGGATTTAAGATTCCAACAAAATTCGTATGGATTTTAAAGAATTTGAATGGATTTAGTTTGTAGATTTTGGTGGATTGTGGTGGATTTTCATATAATTTTTTTACTAAACAAAAAAGGAAAAATCTTTCCTCTTGCCCATGAAGGTATAAAATTCGATAAAGAAACAACAAATCTGATGAAATTTTGAGCTAAATTCGAAAAATTCAAATAAATTCAAAGGATGTGCCCAAATAATTATACCCTCCCTTAATTGCTAAAGGCTTGTGCGAGGATGCAAATGTGTCATCTTGGGGAATTGGTTCATGTGTTCTGTTTGAAATTGGGTTTTGTTTCTGATATCTTTGTGGGTAACTCTCTGACTGTTATGTACTTTGCGTTTGATAATGTGAAGAGAGCAATGAAATGCCTAGCCTAAGTGCAGTTTCATGGATGGTCATGATTTATGGGTTTGCAAAGGTGGGCAATCTTGGCATGGCAAGATTGTTCTTTGATGAAGCTCCGGTGAGGGACAGGGGGATATGAGGTGCCATGATTTCTGGGTATGGAAGAGAGCAAAGGGGGAAGAAGGGGAAGAAGGATTTTAAAATCCTAGGGGGTGAGGTTGGATTCTTTTTAGTCTTGGTTATATATACATCTTACTCTCAAATCCCACAAAATCCACAACTTATAGAAATCCTCCAAAATCTTAATTTTTTTAATACACTTAGATTTGGATGGATTTTAAAATCCTTTAAAATCTTTTAATTGACTCCACCTAGATTTGAATGGATTTTAAAATCCTTTAAAATCTTTTAATTGACTACACTAGGATTTTAAAGTATTTTAAAATCCTCTCAAATCCAAGTTTGACTATTCCACTTCTCAATTAGCAGAAAAAAGCACAATTTTCGAATCTAAATGCTTTTTTTTTTTGGAACTTAGTTTAAACAATTTTATATTCAATCCTCGATTGTTTTTGTTTTTTGGTTCGATAGGATATGCCTAAACACACCTGGATTTTGCAACATTTTGGACGAATTGTTATCCAAATCTTACTGCTTAGCGATAGTGCTTGAAACTTGCTGTGATTTTGGGTTGAAGGTTGCAGAGGGAGTGGGGTCGGTGATGGGAAGAGCTTCTGCAAATTGAAGCTGCGAACCCTGCAAAGGAGTTGAGGGGGTCGAAGAGCTCGGATCGGGTGTGGCGAATGAAGGACTGGAGGGCGGCAACGGAGGATCGGACAGTGGAGAGGGCGTGATCGGCGTGGTGGAGGGAAGAGAGCTGGGCGAGGAGGTTGGAGTGGGAGAGGACCTTGAAGCGAAGAGAAGGGAGGGTATGGGTTGCAGAGGAAAGAAGGGAGGGAAGGGGTTGGGGGAGGTAAAAGACAGACTGTTTTTTTTTTTTTTTTAAACTTTTTTTAATTAATTATTTTAATAGTTTAATATTTTTAATTTTTTTTAATGACACGTGGTGCCCAGTCATTGTGTAACAGCCCGTCCCAGAATTATTTTATCGATGATGCGAAATGACGGGATTGCCCTTAACTTTGCTATGGTATGTGACATTATCTTTGGTTTTATTGTCCTATCCTAAGTTTTGGAAAATTTATTTGGAAAATAATTGTTATGGTTTTGTGTGGTTAGGGTTGTTAACCACACACCTAACTATCCCTCTCTCTCTCCCCCCCCCCGTAAGCTCTCTCTCTCTCTCTCTTTCTCGGAACACCCTCCCCGTGCACTGTGCACGTACGGACGGAGTTGGAACTCGTCCATTTCTTCACAGATCGAAGCCCAAAAGGTAAGATTCTTGATCCTTGTTAACCCCTGAGTAGTTTGGTACCAAAATTGGAGCTTGTAACCCTCGGATTAGGCGTGAAATCCTAACCCCGAAAATGTGCACTGTTCATGCACACGTAAAATCTTGCATTTCAGGGAATTTCAAGCTCACAGTGAGCTTAAGGAGGTCCTCACGAGTCTCGGGGTACTTCGTTAGTAGAGTTTGGACGTCGGAGGACCGAGATCGAAGGTTTTTAAAGTGTGCCGAGCTATCGAGCTTTCTCAGGTAAAATCCTGTGATTTTCAAGCCTTGAAACTTGTTTAGATGTGTTCTACATGCTTAGAGCTTCATTTTGGTACCAATTTCATGAAAAATGGATGAAAAATGAGTGAGAAACCATAGTTGGAAAAAATACCCAGAATCCGGCGAACCCACCGGCGGCCGGCGAGTCGCCGGAGAAGACGACGGAATATTCCGTCAGTTGGACGGAATATTCCTGACGCCGTCGGTCAAAACTAACGGAAACTGTTAGGAGTTAACGGAATATTCCTGGAATATTCCTGACGGCGTTAACTGACGTCGTTAGTGTGCCTGGCATGTGCCGGCGCGTCTGGCCGTGCCTTCGCCGGCGCGTGGCGGCGCGTGGGTGGTCGGAAAATTTTTCTAAAAATATGGGGATGTTCCTGAGATTGTGTAGGTCACGGTGGTATATTCATATACCCAATTTGAGCAATATATGAGAAGTTATTAGCGGAAGTTGGTTATGTGCGTAATTAACGTTATTTCGGTTACTTCTCATATAGGCGAGGCTTATGCGGAAGACGAGCACAGTCGAGAAAGGCTAAGGGGTTATGACCCTTCGATATAACTGTGAGTGGGCAGTTTATTTCAGTATATATATATACTTAACGTTTTCCCAGAAATTGATTTTTGAATGAAAGTATATTTTGAAATGCCATGCATAGATTTATATGAATCATGTGATTTGAAATACCATGCATAGAAATTATATGAGATATGTGAATTGATATTTATATGATGCATATATGTGAATTGGTGCTGCGGACGCACAGGTGAGTATCAGGTGAGTTACATTTGGTGTATTGAATTGTTGGATGTGATTTATGTTGATAGCTCATAACCTGCACCCCTGGTGTTAGTGCTTATGTTATTCACCGCATCACACGCTCACCTTGGATCCAAGTAGATGCTAGTTGTACAGACCACTGGAGGTGGTTCCGACATGCTAGTCGTACACACCATTAGAGACGGTTCCGACTAGTAGGTGACCTTAGATTATGTGCACAGATGATTGATGAGAGAAGCACTAGAGCGTATTATTACACCATCCGAGTCGTACAGACTACTATAGGTAGTTCCGACTCATGTGCAGCGTAGTGCCGTACAGGTCGCAGTTGGCGACTCTGGCAGGGCCGTACAGGTCGCAGTTGGCGACTCCGGCAGGGTCGTACAGGTCACAGTTGGTGACTCCGGCTGGATTGGATATTGAGCTTTAGAATCAGCCGTACAGGACCACTGCAGGGTCTCCGGTTGAATTATTATTTCACCTGATTTATGTTGATGCATCCATATTATGTTTTTGGCACATGGCATGGCATATTTCTCTGAAAAATGATGAAGAATGGTGTTTGAGATTTCTGAAGCTATATATATTTATATATGCTATTTTCTGAGAAAGTATACAGATTTTACAGTGAGGGGATATATATATATGTTGATAAAGGAAAGATTTTGAAAGACTTATTTTACTGACCCACTCACCTTGTTTTGCGCCCCTCCAGGTTCGAGTTAGAGCAGAGCTTTGGTGGCCACGAGGAATCCAACGGTATTCTGACAGAATTCACAATGGTATTTAAAAGCTTCCGAACTGTGCAAATGGTTACGTCACTCTCACGTGACGGCCATCACGCCCTCCTTCGGGACGGGGTGTGTCACATTGTCTACATAGGCGCCACGTTATCAGTTAACGGTAGGTTTAACAGTTTGACTAACGGATGTATGAGACTGTCCCAAAATTAACACTTTAGGTATGACTTTGGGACGAAAAAAACTTGATGTACCAAATGTTGAAAACTACGAAATTTGAGGGTAGTAAACTGATATTTACCCTTTATAATATTTTTTTTTTGAATAAACGATATTTTACACTAAGGGACCTCACAATGAAATGATTATAATAATGTGGTTCAAATTTGCTTTTAGCGAGAATCAAACTTAACACTTTTTACTTACAAGTAAAGATAAGATAAGTACGACTAGATCGTAATACTAAGTGGCGATATTTTTATGACTAATAACAATTGTGGAAAACTAGTCAGTAGGGCCTGTCTCACGGAAAAAATAAAATAATAAAAAAAATGATAAAAATGAGATAGAGCAGGGTAGGGTAAAAAGGGTTAAACTGTGTCCCGCGGATCGATTAGCTCTAGATAATATGAGCTTGTAAACTGGTTTCTCTAAATATGATATAAATATCCAACCAGTTTTTGGATCTGATATCTCTCTGCGCTCTCTACGTCGCTGCCTCTGCTCGACTCAAATTTTGACTCAGGGCAGTCTCTCTCTCTCTGCTAATCGCTGGATCTCAAAACTTGATCATTCTTTTATGTTTGGTTACCGATAAAATTGAGATAATTTATTCTTATTGACGTAAAAAGACGACGGATTTACATGGAAAAGATTTGTTTGATTTCAACTATTCTCTCGTCAATTGATTAGTGCTGAAATATGTGATTTGATTGATTAGTGCTTTAGCTTGTTTCTCATTCCGCAGCTAAATCTTGTCCACTTCTTTTGTTTGTTTGTTTGCTGATCTGAAATGGTAGAATTTGATTTGAGATTGAAAAGAATTCTTCTTCTTCTGCTTATAGAAATTGCAACAAGGCTTAAAAGTAAATGTAGACGCAGATCAGTAAGGTACATTTGATTAATTCAGCCAACGCAATTTCGTTAAGGCTAGAATTTCAGATCTGATGTGTTCTGTTTCGAGCAAATTCGAAAATGGTTTTTCCCTTTTACTAGTACAAGTACCGTTTTCTTGCAAATTACAATTGACTCTGTCTGATAATCCTTACTGTGAATCGCTGCAACAAGATCGTGAATATATGTAACAGAAGAGGGTGTTTTTGTCAGTCTGTGCAAAGGCATGATGTTTCTTTTCGATTATACTAACATGGAAACAGGTGTATATGAAGTAGAGAAGTCATGCAACATTTTGTTGAGCTTGTTCACTATAGTAAACTTTGCATGAATCCTTCTAATTCTGCATGAAGACATATACATATAATGCGGCGGAGTTGTTGGGTAGTATGTATATGACATATTGATAAACTTGGTGATTACATTTTCTTCTCTTAAAGTGTGGCGCTTCATTTGTTGAACTAAATATTTTGTATGATTAGGAGATAAGTCAAATTTAAGCATCTTAGATGTGATTATGCAGCAAACTATATAATGCATTGCCCTTTATGTACCTTGACAAACAGCCCAGTCATATATATATATATATATATGTATGTGTATGTAATTGTTACCACATGCTTAAGTCATTCCATTGATTATTTAAACTTATAGGAAGCCATTGTTTTTCAGGAAGCAAAAAAGAAATGGAGAAATCTTGTAGTCTGCTTGTTCACTTTGATAAAGGGACACCTGCAATTGCAAATGAAATCAAGGAATCTCTCGAGGGCAATGACGTGGATGCAAAGATTGATGCAATGAAAAAGGCAATCATGCTTTTGTTGAATGGTGAAACGTTACCTCAACTTTTTATTACAATCGTCAGATATGTTTTGCCTTCTGAAGACCACACAGTCCAAAAGTTGTTGCTTCTATATTTGGAAATAATTGACAAAACTGATCAAAAGGGTAGGGTCTTGCCTGAAATGATTTTAATATGCCAAAATTTGAGGAACAACTTACAGCACCCCAATGAGTATATTCGTGGTGTAACTTTGCGGTTTCTTTGCCGGTTGAATGAGGCTGAAATAGTTGAGCCCTTAATCCCTTCTGTTGTGCAAAATTTGGAGCATCGGCATCCTTATATTAGAAGAAATGCTATATTAGCTGTGATGTCTATATATAAGGTACCAATGGGGAGCAACTCTTGGTTGATGCACCTGAAATGATTGAGAAGATTCTTTCTACAGAGCAGGATCAATCTGCTAAGAGGAATGCATTTCTCATGCTCTTTACTTGTGCCCAGGAACGTGCAGTTAATTACCTTTCGACCAATGTTGATAGGGTGTCTGAATGGGGTGAATTGTTGCAGATGATTGTGTTAGAGCTGATACGAGAAGTGTGTAGAACAAACCGTGGAGAGAAGGGGAGGTACATTAAGATCATTATATCTTTGCTGAATGCGCCTTCAACTGCAGTTGTATATGAATGTGCTGGGACACTTGTTTCCTTGTCGTATGCTCCTACTGCTATTAGAGCTGCTGCCAATACCTACTGTCAGCTGCTTCTATCTCAGAGTGACAACAATGTGAAGCTTATTGTTCTTGATCGACTGACTGAGCTAAAGTCTTCTCATAGGGAAGTTGTGGCTGATATGTTCATGGACGTGCTTAGGGCACTTTCTAGTCCAAATCTTGACATCAGGAGGAAGACCCTACACATTGTTCTTGACTTGGTTACTCACAAGAACATCAATGAGGTTGTTCTTACTTTGAAAAAGGAAGTGGTTAAGACTCAGAATGGTGAGCTAGAAAAGAATGGTGAATACAGGCAGATGCTTACTCAAGCCATTCATTCTTGTGCAATAAAGTTCCCAGAAGTTGCGAGCACAGTGGTACATCTGTTGATGGATTTCTTGGGAGACAGCAATGTTGCTTCTGCTGTTGATGTGGTTATTTTTGTCCGAGAGATAATAGAAACCAACCCTAAATTGAGGGTATCTATAATAACAAGGCTTTTGGACACTTTCTACCAAATCCGAGCATCAAGGGTTTGTTCTTGTGCCCTTTGGATTATTGGAGAATATTGCCTGTCACTTTCTGAAGTTGAGAGCGGAATTGCAACGATTAAACAGTGCCTTGGAGAATTGCCCTTTTTCTCAGTTTCAGAAGAAGAAAGTAATGATTCTTCAAAAAAGGTTCCACAACTAAACTCCATGACCGTGTCTTCTAAAAGACCAGCTATTCTTGCTGATGGAACTTATGCCACTCAGAGTGCTGCATCTGAAACTGTTTTCTCCCATCCTATCCTTGTTCAAGGATCCTTAGCATCTGGGAACTTGAGATCCCTGCTTCTCAGTGGTGACTTTTTCCTTGGAGTAGTTGTTGCATGCACTCTGACCAAGCTTGTCCTGAGAATGGAAGAGGTCCAACCATCAAAAGTTGAAGTGAATAAAGCATCTTCACAGGCACTGTTGATAGTTGTCTCTATGCTGCAATTAGGACACTCTCCAGTTCTTCCACATCCAATTGACAGTGATTCTTATGATAGGATTGTCCTCTGCATAAGGTTGCTATGCAATACTGGTGATGAAATCAGAAAAATATGGCTGAAATCTTGCCGTCAAAGTTTTGTTGACATGCTTTCAGAAAAACAATTAAGGGAGACAGAGGAGATAAAAGCAAAGGCTCAGATTTCTCATGCACAACCGGACGACCTTATTGACTTTTACCATTTAAAGAGCAGGAAGGTACAACTTATGCATTCATTGTCCGCTATATATATCTAGCCTTACGTGCAAATTCTGTAAAATCTGATATAATTTACGGAGTTGCCTTTCATTATTGCCATTTCAATTTTTATGCTGACCAATTTAGATAACTTGTGATGTACTAGATACACTACACTATATGGTTGCTCATCTGTTAGTTCTTGCATTGTTTATGGGTTAATTTGATTTTAGTACCCTGATGTTGCATGTTCATACCTGTGGTTTCAATTTGGAGTCTTTAGTACCCTTTCCTCGTGAGATTTTGACAATATGGTTCCGTCATTAGGATGACTGTCAGGGGAATCATCAATTGATGATGTGCATATGTGGGGCCCACTTCTTTTGCTTAAGTGGAAGATAATTAAAGCCACGCGTAATAGAAAGTACAATTGTTTAGAATGGTTACAAATTACCATTGCATACAATGATAGATTAAAAGATACACTTGCTTATGTCGAAATGTATGAAAATGTGGGTTTCTCATTCTTCTCCTGGTGGGCTTATGTCTTTTGAGTGACATGCTGTTTATCTTGCTATCTTTCACAAGGATATATTATGGTCTTAATTCTATGTCTAGAATTTGCTTACTGTTGGTTTTCTAGCCCATGAGGAGTTGTCTTAACTCTATTAGGAATTATAGTCTTAGAGGATTAAATTGGTTTCCCAATTGAAGTTGTTTTCTCAATTGCAGTGGTTTTCCCAATTAAAGTTGGTTTCTCAATTGGAGAAGGATTCATAACTAGATTCCAATTAGGATTAGTATTTTTTGTTGAAGAAAACGTTTTTATGTCTATACAAAGGGGCTATTGCACTAGTTTTGAATTGGAGCAAAACAATAAGTTGTTTACCACTCAAGGAGGTAGAATGAGAGAATATTATAAGGGCAAAGTGTGTGCAAGAGAATTGAAAAGAGATAAGAGTTTATTTCTTGTTCTTGTTCTTTAGGTTTTTTCATCAAGTCTTAATGCTAGAGGCTTGTCAAGATTATTTGTTGTACTCATTATTGATATAGTGTATTAGGGAGAATGACAAATCATCCAAGTCTGTTACCGTTAATAATTTTGTTACTGTTAAATAACTGAATGTAATTAGTTGTGGTATCTGTTGTGATTAGTTAGAACAGCTATAAGAGTAGTTAGGGGTATCTATGTAAGCCAAAAGGCTATATATACCTACACAATGTGTAAAGTGATTATTCAGTCAATTAAATACAATCAGAAAAGTTACAGGGGAAGTTTTTCTGATTCTTTATGGTATCACGCCATTTTGCTTAACAGCATCGATCCTTACTTCCGCTCAATCGATCGATCGATTCTTGTTCGATTCTCTGATCTTCTTTGCTGATTCTTCAATTCCTCGTCTGATTCGTCTTGCATCGTGATTTTTGCAAGATATGGCGGCGCAATCATCTTCGCCACCAACTGGGTCGTCTTCTCCGTCGATCCAAAACCCTAATTTCTCTGGTAATCCAAGTCCTTTGAATTCCTACACCTCTCTTACTATTCACAACATCAGCAGCATGGTGCCGATTAAGCTGAAACGATCAAACTATCTGTCATGGCGCGCTTTGTTTGGCCCAATCCTCAGGCGATACAAGCTTCTTAGACTCATTGATGGAACTGAAGCATGTCCATTGCCATTCCTGCCTAATCGTAGTGTCAATCCTGCTTTTGAGGAATGGTATGAAAAAGATCAAAATCTTTTGATCTGGTTTAATTCCACACTTTCTGAGGAAATTATCCCTTTCACAGTTGGGGTTTCATCTTCTCGAGAACTTTGGGTGAAGCTTGAACAACGATTTGGTGGAATTTCAGAGGCTCATATCCATCAACTGCGATCGCGCCTTCAATCTGTTAAAAAAGGATCTCGTTCCATCTTTGAATATCTTCAAGATCTTAAGGAAATTTCAGATTCCTTGCAAGCTGCTAGTGCTTTTGTGTCTGATCGAGATCTTATTGCAGCCACACTACATGGCTTGCCTGATGAGTCCTTCATAGACTCTATCATGCTTCGATTGTCCTCTACCTCTCTTGATGAACTTCATGGCCTCCTTACAAAGGAATTGTCTATGGCAAGACGCAAAACTGTCAGTTCATCTCCTGTCACTGAACCCTTCCAGGCCTTCTCGGTGCAATCTCAGCCTCCCCTACTCCCTACTCCATCTACCTTCGCTGTTCAGCATCAACCTCTTCACTCTGCATCTAGATTCAACTCCAATCGTGGCAGGAACATTGAGGGACAATTCTTTTCCAATCGAGGTAATCGAGGCAATTGTGGTACCTTCAACAACCGCGGCAATCGAGGTTATCAAGGCTCTCGCAGGAATCAAGGCTCTTCTTCCTTCAAAGTTCCTTGTCAAATTTGTGTTTCTACCGGTCATGAGGCAATTGATTGTTTTGATCGTATGAATCCGGACATCTGTGATCGTATTCCTCCAGCTAAACTTGCTGCCATGTGTGCTCATTATTCTGCTAAACCATCTCAGCCTCACTAATGATGTTGCTAACATTACCTCTCATACTCCCTACACTGGCGAAGATAAAGTGTATATTGGAGATGGTAAAGGTTTGTCCATTCTTAATGTTGGTTCATCTTCTCTACACACCCCTCATACCTCCTTTCAACTGAGAAATGTTTTACATGTTCTCCACATAAAACATAATCTCTTATCTGCTTATCAGTTTGTTAATGATAATAATTGTTCGTTGACACTTGACCCTTATGGATCCTCTGTCAAGGATCGTATTTCGGGGAAGATGCTTTTACGGGGACCGGTTAGAGATGGCTTCTATCCTCTCCAAAGTTCCAGCAACTCTCATTCTTCTTCACATACAGCCTTACTCAGTATTAGAGCTCCAGTTAAAGTTTGGCACAGGCGCTTGGATCATCCTTCCTCCTCCATTTTCAGAAGGGAATTTTCAACTAATAAACTTGCCTTTCAAGGCAAGTCTACTGTGGACTTTTTTTGCTCAGACTGTGCACTTGCTAAGAATCATAAACTTCCTTTTAAAGCAACTTCTTCATCAACAACTCAGAGCCTTCAACTACTGCACTGTGATCTGTGGGGACCTGCCTCAGTCAAATCCAATACTGGTTTTCAGTATTATTTGCTTATTGTTGATGACTATAGCAAATATAGTTGGTTCTTCCCTTTGAAATCCAAGTCAGATGTATTTTCTACATTTGTTGTCTTCAAATCATATGTAGAAAATTTACTTGGTAATAAAATAAAGGTTCTGCGTTCAGATTCAGGGGGTGAATTTACAAGTCATTCTTTTGCATCATATCTTAGCCAACATGGCATTCTTCATCATTTCAGCTGTCCCCACACCCCTGAGCAAAACGGTTGTGCAGAAAGAAAGAACAGGCACCTTGTTGAGACAACTAGAACTTTACTTGTTGCCTCTCATGTTCCTCATATTTTCTGGGTATAAGCATTCTCCACTGCCATTTATTTATCTTATTAATCGCCTTCCTATCTTTGGTATTTCACAGTCACCTTGGGAATTTCTATTTCACCATCATCCAGACTACTTTAAACTGAAAGTGTTTGGTTGTCGATGCTTTCCTTGGCTTAAACCCTACATTCATAGCAAATTGGATCCCAAGAGCAAAAGTTGTATTTTTTTGGGATATAGTCTTCAACACAAAGGCTATAGGTGCCTTGATCCTGTCACCAATCGAATCTACATCTCCCGCCATGTTGTATTTGATGAAAGTACTTATCCATTTCAGTTGCTGCAACTCTAGAATCCTTGTCCTGATACAAGTCATCCTTCTTCCTCACCACAGGTTTCATCCTCTCTGGGTCTTCAATTTAGCACATACATTCCTCCTGCTTCAAGTCATCCGTCTGCATCCCCACTGTGATTCTGTGCCTGTTACTGTTACTCAACATACATCCTCCACTGCACCCATCTCCGTAGGCAATTCCTCCAGTTCTGTTCCCACTTCAAGTCATCCTCCTGTTACTATCAATTCCCATCCTATGGTTACAAGATCAAAGGCTGGGATATTCAAATCTAGAGTCTATGCAGCAACTACTTTCAGTTGATCTTGACTATGTTCCTACCACATACTTGCAGGCTTCTAAGCATGCTCATTGGAGGCAAGCTATGCAAGATGAATACAATGCCTTGTTGACCACTGGTACTTGGTCCCTTGTTCCTTCTCACCATTCTCACAACATAGTAGGCTGCAAGTTGGTATTCAAAATTAAGAAAAAGCTAGATGGCACTGTTGTCAGATACAAAGAGCGACTTGTGGCCAAGGGCTTTCATCAACAAGAAGGTATTGATTTTCAAGAAACCTTTAGTCCAATTGCCAAACCGGTTACGATTCGGATAATTCTTATCCTGGCTGTGCAATATAATTGGTTTCTAAATCAGCTAGACATTAGTAATGCCTTCCTCCATGGAGACTTAAAGGAGGATGTCTACATGCAACAATCCCCTGGTTTTGTTGATTCCTTACATCCTACTTCTGTTTGTAAGTTGAGGAAGTCTTTGTATGGCCTTAAACAAACTCCTTGAGCTTGGTTTGATAAACTGTTCCAAGCTTTTCACTCTCTTGGGTTCACACAACCCTCCTCAGATGCTTCTTTATTTGTTCTCAATGGTCCTCAGTTAGTAATTGTTCTTGTCTATGTTGATGATATTCTTGTCACTGAACCCCATCCTCAACTTTGTCAACACTTTATTAAGGAACTAGGTGCCCTATTTCCAGTAAAAGACCTTGGTCCTCTACACTATTTCTTGGGCTTAGAGGTACACAGATCTTCACAGGGCATTTTTCTCCACCAAACAAAGTACTTATTGGATCTTCTCAAGAAGACAAACATGGAGGGTGCAAAACCTTGTTGCACTCCTCTTGGATCTCAGAAACTAGATCACAGTGGGCCTCTCGTCCAATCCTACTGAATATTGTTCCATTGTTGGTGGTTTACAGTTTCTAACTTGGACTAGACCGGATCTTGCCTTTGCTGTGAACCAAATCTGCCAATTCATGCATGCTCCCCGAGAACATCTTCAGGCAGCAAAAAGGGTTCACAGGTTTCTCAAAGGCTCTATTTCACATGGTTTGTGGTTCACTAAAGGTCCTGTCCACCGTTCAGCATATTCTGATGCTGATTGGGCTGGCTGCACATTTGACAGGCGATCAACCACTGGCTATTGTGTCTTCCTGGGTCCTAATCTTATCAGCTGGAGTGCCAAGAAACAAAGTACTGTTGCCAGATCATCTACAGAGGCTGAATATCGCTCTTTAGCTCACACAGCTGCTGAGATCACTTGGGTTTGCAAGATTCTCAAAGATCTACACTATCCTATATCTACATTGCTTACTCTTTGGTGTGAGAACATATCAGCAATCTCATTAGCATCTAATCCTGTTTTTCATGCTAGAACAAAGCATGTTGAGATCGATTACCACTATATTAGAGAATTGGTTCTGGCAAAACTTATCAAAGTCCAGTTTATTTGCAGTGAAGACCAATTAGCAGATCTTCACACCAAGTCCCTGTCTAAAAACAGATTCACCTATCTGTGTTCCAAGCTTCCCATTGGAATCATTTCTGATTCCCCTTCTAGCTTGAGGGGGTGTATTAGGGAGAATGACAAATCATCCAAGTCTGTTACTGTTAATAATTCTGTTACTGTTAAATAACTGAATGTAATTAGTTGTGGTATCTGTTGTGATTAGTTAGAACAGCTATAAGAGTAGTTAGGGGTATCTATGTAAATAGCCAAAAGGCTATATATACCTACACAATGTGTAAAGTGATTATTCAGTCAAGTAAATACAATCAGATAACCTACCCATGCTATGCTTATTGCTGAAATATATTTCCTCATTATGAAGTAATTGAAGTTATGTTGTAAATAGGAAAAGGATTTAAGTTTCTGGAATTTCCCTCAATTGTTGGAGCACATTCATTGTCGAATGCGCTGTGCTGGGGCCGAATATTCAATGTAGTTGGGGCTTGTTATATCAATCTTGTTAGGTCTGATGATTTTTTTTAATTTGAGGCAGAGATAAATGATAAAGATAGATTTGGTCGTCAGTCTGAACTGTGAATGGGCTTCTGTTATTTATGGCAGATAAATATTTGTTGTATTAATAAATCTAGACTTGTTTCTTCTGTGGGCTATATAAGATGTATGACCAAGCTTAGGTCTGGTTGTGTTGGCTAGCATGAACCAATTCAGATCAAAATGTTATTGAAGTCCAGCTGATCTATGATTCCAAGATTTCTCATTAGTTGGAATTGGTTCAATTGTCTGACATCACATCCTGCTTTTACCCATAGATCAAAGGAGTCTAGTAAAACAGAATAGTAAACTAAGAATGAGCTTAACCGAAAATAGGAACAAATGAACAGTGTATCTTCCTTTGTGCTTTGAATTATTCATACATGATGGATTTTGGTTTTCTCACGAAGCATTTGTATTCAACTCTGACATCCTCTGTTTGATTCAGATCGGCACTGGATGGTGAGTGCGGATTCCTGGCAGCCAACTTGTACGCAAAGAGTGTGTTTGGGGAGGACGCCTTGGTGAATGTGAGCATTGAAAAGCAAACAGATGGAAAGCTTAGCGGCTATATCCGGATAAGGAGCAAGACCCAAGGAATTGCTCTCAGTTTGGGAGATAAGATTACACTCAAGCAGAAGGGAGGCAGTTAAAAAGACGTTTCATTTGGACATACAATACCGGTGCAGTGGTACACCCTTCTATCTGAAACTGTGACGTCGAAAAATAAAGAAATCATTTGTGGTTTCAATAATGCATATGAATCATGTGTCTCCTCCTGGACGCAAGTTTTGTTCCCTTTTTGTTCCGGTGGTATGTTTCAAGGTGCAGGATTATATAATTTTAAACTTAGGGATTCCATTTTAGGCGCGTATTTGGTTCGAGAGGTTGATAGAACCGCTGTAGCACTCCTTTTGGCTTCTGTTGAGGTGAGTTATTTCTTTCCCGGAATACTCTTTCATAAAATTCAATTGTATGTATAATTTCAACACTAGTGTTTGATCGGAATTCTGTAGAAGCCATTACATTGTTTTGTCATCAATTGAGGATCAAATTTCATATTGGTGAGGTTTTTGGGGATTGATTAATTATGTGCTTGGTAGATTCTTGGGCGCTCCGTAGTACCCGGTGGAAAGCTTACGCGGATAGCTAGAGAATCAGCATATGAAAATGGTCTGACAACCATCAACGCCATGAGACGTAATTCTACAAAAATTCTATATATACTAAAACTCAGCTCAGCAGCTTCACTGTTCCTAACACAGTGAAAGGACGGAATTGCCCTTTTTTAGTGTTTAGTTTTGTGGTTCTTTTTCACACTTGCACAGTAAGATGACGAATGTTCTGTAGAAAAAGGAGATCAACTATAAGACTCGAACTAGGGATGGCAAAGTTCGGTTTCGGAACGGAAACACTATATTCATCTCTACAATCACGAAAATTAACCATATTCATAATTGCAAATTAACCATCGATGATTATCCATAACCATACTCATTGGGTAGGTGTTGAATTTCCTAACGGTTAACGGTTATATCCATCTTCATCAAAAACAAAATTTTTTATTCACATAATTAATGCACAATAATTTAGTAGATACTAATTTCGTCATTAAATAGCCACATCCAATAATACAAAACATAGCAATGAATGAATTTTGTAGAGTATAAAAATAAGAGTATTAAGTAAAACATCGATGATGTTGGTCGTTGATATCTCCCATAAGCATGATGTTTGATGCGTAATGAATATAGTATAGGGTTTGACACATAATGAATATAATATAGGGTTCGGTGAATACTATTACATTATATATTAAATATATTTGCGGTGAATAATGAATATGGTAATAATGGTATAGGTTCACTGAATAAATATATATACATATATAATATAATAGTTGTTGCAGTCCTATTAGATGAGAAATGTGATTGTGTAAATCCTAACAGATGTAGGATATCCCTTTGGGATTATATCATATCTCTTAGATTATATATTATCCTATTAGAGTTGTAATCTTATTGGGGTAAGAAATTTACCTTCCCTACTACTATAAATAAAGGCAGAATGGGGTGGCATACACACACCTTACACATCTCTCTCTTCTCTCTCTGTGCTACCGATCCCCTCTCTCCCTATCCTTTATATTTTTCAGTAAATTAGGCCTACAACACGTTATCAGCACGCTCTTGCTAGAAGCTAAGGAACTGAAGGTTCATGGAGGAGGCTCTTTTACAACATCAAAGACTCAGTTGTTTTTTGCCAATCAGGTTCTTTTAAAATAAATTAAGATATTTGAAACAACCATGAAGCATGAAAACATTTCCCATAATGCATGAACCCCTTATATTTACATTTTCCTTCCTATATATATTGTATATGTTTCACATACTTGTCACTATATATATATATATATATATATATATATATATGTGGAATTTGTGAGTCAAAGAATCGAAATAATTTAGAAGCAATTAGGGTTTTTAACCTTAGATGTAGGAAAAAAATTGGGATATTTTTGCAGCATAGGCCGCGGCTCACAGCCGCATCGCTGTTGGCACCACCGAGCTGAGCCACGCTAGCTGGCTAGAAGCCCAGTCGCGTTGAACAGCCTTGGGACGATGTTGTTTGATGTTTGGACCACCATGACAGCAACCATTTGGGCTTGTTGCGTACATACTGACACCCCAGGCTTCGGCCTGGTAGGGTTTGACACAGGTCTGCATCCCCCAGCCCATCTCGAGCAAGCCTGCAGCCATGCTGGGCTTTGTCACATGTGCCCATGGCCCAAAACCAGTATCCCTTTGCTGTTGGGCTTGTCCCTATGAGCCCCGGCCCGCTTGCAACAAGCCTTTTACTTGCTGGGCCTTGCCTACATGTTATAGCTCGCTTGCAGCAAGCCCTGGTTGCTTGCTATGTTTGCCCTGTGCCCCAACCCACTTGCCAACATCCCTTGTGCTGCAGGGCTTGCCACGCCAGACCCAAAACCCGAAGCCAGCTTACGTTGGGCTTCACCGCGCACCCACCTAGGCCAACTTCCCTGCGCCAGTTTTGGTCCAAATTCTAGCAGCTCTTGTTGCTGGGTTTATCCCAACCCACGACCCAGAGGCTTGCAACCCTTCCCATGACCCAATAGGCCTGCAACCATGCTGCAGAGCCCTACCTGTGCACTGCAGCCAGCCCGACCGAGCTGAGTTGCGTCCTCGATGCCATATTTTTCATCCCTGTTTCATAACCATACCCATATAATTATTAGGACGTTATTGGTTAACGCTTATCAAGCTATAATTTTGTTGTCACTTGACCCGAAGCTAAAATTCAAGCTAATATGACCCGAATGTTATTATTTTAATCCTACGATCAAACTTGGATGGTTACGATTTATTGAATTAATTAAAGTGACCAGCAGTCCACTAATCTGACAAGACATCCAAAATTATTAGCGTGAAGCCCACTTTTTGGCAATTAACGATTCAATAAATTATTTCTTTTCTTTGAATCGTTGACTATCTTTCGTAGTCCCGATGCACTCACAGTTAGGTTACTGAAGCAAAACCCCAAATTCACTACACTTAATTGTATATTCTGTATTTTTGCAAGTGCTTATGAACCGGAAGTTCATAACTAAATAAAACCTGTAGCTTTGAATTTAGTGCTTTTGAAACCTGAAGTTTTCATTCAAAACTTACACCATGAAGCCCAAGGCTTTCATGTTTAACTTAAACCTATACATGTCTATAGAACCCAAATGTTCAAAATTGTATGTTTATGGCTTTCCATATGACTAACCACGTTCTTTTTGTACCCTCTGTTTTAGGGACATGTCAAACTTGAACAAGCTTGATTTCACCAGTTTGGAAGTATCTGGAAAAAAAACTGCCTGAAGTGGGTCCATGCCGTGAAGCTCCATCTCATTGCTAAAAGTTTATGAGCCGCTATTGAAGAGGCTACGGATGTCCCGGTTGACGAAGCTCAGAAAGCTACCTCCATGATCTTCATTCGAAAACACATTCATGATGCACTACAAACTGAGTACCTTGCCAAAAAGGATCCAGGTGCCCTATGGCTCGTTTCTAGCCGATCGCTTTAATCACCAAAAAGACATTTACTTGCCTGAAGCAGGACACGACTGGCAGCATCCATGCTTCCAAGACTTTAAGCCCGTGAATGAATACAAGTTTGAAGTTTGTAGAATCTAATCACTGCTTAAGTTGTGTAATGAGAACTTGATTGAACAGGATCTCCTGGAGAAGACCTATTCGACCTTCAATGCCACCAATACTGTCCTGTAACAACAATATAGGGCACATAAGTTCACCAAATTTTTGGATTTAATCTCTATTTTACTTCTTGCATAAAAGCAGAACCAGCTTTTGATGAAGTATCATCAAGTTCAACCCACTGACTCGAATGCTATGCTTGAAGCGCACGTGACTAATTCTAGTAGCCACAAACGATGAAAAACCTGTTGTGACCTTGGAAATGGGGCGGCAACCCCAGCCACGGGCCCCAGGTCAACAAAAAGAGGTCTTGCCAAGGGAGGAAATTTGACCTAGAAGGGCAATTCCCTTGCCCCTAAGGCCCCAAACTTCAAGAACAAGCTAACGTTTAATCAGATTCCACTGAACTGGACATGTGCTATAGCTGCGGACCAAGGGATCATTGGTCACGCGTATGCTAAGCTACTCCCGAGGCTATTGCCAAGTATTGTTGTGAGTCTAACTTTGCGCATGTGGAACATCCTAGTGATACTACCCCAACCATGGAGGTTTCAAAATTTCAGGAGGCATAAGCTCCTATGGAAGAATAAAGTTTTATTTTTCTAAGACATGTTAGGATGGTTTTCACCCCTAGTGGTGAAACCCACTAGGTGACACACCCCGACCCGGAATATCCACTAGGACTCCGAATCGAGCTGTGCTGGCTGACACCTGGAAGGTGACGAAGCCATAAAGTGTGATAGAGTGTAAAATGTGAATAAATTTAAACCTAAAAGTGCCTAAGTACACGAGTGCGCCGCGAGCGGTTATGGACCCCTTTTCACACGTGACGCAGAGCAAAAGTAAAATCTAGTGAGGTGATATAATGATTATACCAACACAAAAGCCACCTATACTAGGAAGTGCCACGAATCCTCATCAATACGGAAACTTTGCTACTAGAACCTGGACAGGTGCAAAATAGAAATTGTAAGTGGGCAAAAACAAAGCTTTTGAAAACATCATTTCTCTTCTCAAGTAATAACTCCTCACCCTGAAACATGTATACATTCTAAAAAAAAGCATGCATAATATCTATATCTCAAAACCATAATCAGCATAGCAAAACCACAATATGCTGTGCCAACTAGTGGTCTGTACACGAGTTGGAACCACCTCTAGTGGTCTGTACGACAGGCTGTGTGTAAATAAATACGCTCAAGTGCTACGATCACGTGAAGGATGTGCGAAGTATCGCAAGTCACTTACGAGTCGGAACCACCTAATGTGGTTTGTACGACAGGCTAGCACCAAATTTGGATCCAAGTTGAGCGTGTGGTGCGGGAGGTGAGCGATCACGTGAAGGCTAGGCCCTGTCCTTGGGCGAGAGCACTAACACCGGGGTGCAAGTTGATGAGCTCTAACTGTATCTCAACACCACATGTACAACTCATAGGCAACCAGTACAACAGTATCGGAGTTGCCTAGAACATCGCTATATTCATGCCATAACTTAATCATTTCAACTAATACCACAAACTCACCTTCGCATTTCAAAGTATTCACAATGATTATGAGCAGGTAACACACATATGGATATGCCAAGATGCCATCTAAAACTCAACCATATCGTAATGCTTTCAACTACACACACACACACACACACACACACACACACACACACACACACACACACACACACACACACATATAATATGGCGTAAAATGCATGATCTATAACGCCCCACTCCCGAACTATATATTTTCGGGAATAATTACTGGTGACAAGCTCAACTAAACACTAGTTAACTAACTATCAATACTTATGATTCCTTACTTCAATTTCTCGATTCCTCACACATGCTTTATGACCAACAACTAACCACCAAAACATAAAGTCAAAACTCACATTTTCACCAATTTCATTCACTTTGCTCAATTCCCCAACCAAGGTGCTCAATTCCCTAACCAAGGCTTTTGTCTCAATTATTGTATGGCTGCATCTAACGTCTCGTTAGACTACCTACGTACCCTAAACAGGGATCAAGCCATTCGTAGTTCACATTCCCAAAGTTGAAACCAAATCCAAATATATTCATTTAATCCAACAAATACTACAATTGTACTACTATTCAAACCACCGCAGTTTGGTCTCAAAAGCATAATTAGAATAATGAAGTTCGCATAAAAACACTATGTTGGCTCCCTGGCTGTGCGCCGCCGCACCAGCCGCCGCGGGTGGCAGTCGGCCGCCTCGGCTGGCCGGAAAACTCAACTATTTCTAAAAATTCTCGAAATTTACAGAAATGAAGATCTCAAAGAGTAGAGAAAACTTCATACGTGCGGCCAAGGCCAATTTGGCCGGAAAACACCTCAAACTGGCCACGAACTGCCGGAAACCCTAGATTTGGGTGACTTCAATCCGTCACCTCCGGTGCTCTGCTGCCTCCAAGGTTGTTTGGGTTTTGTTCCAGGCCTCAAAGGAAGTCTATTGGTGGTGGCAATTGGAAGAAATTGCTTCAGAAATGGGAGAATCGATACAAGACTCATAGCACCCACCGGTGCGATGTTTCCCAATTTCCATGCTAAAATCTATGATTTATGGGGTGTAATAGGAAGAAGGAACATTGGGGAATGTTTTCCAGGTGGTTAGATGATGTAGTTATCCGAAAAATGGGTGGAAAACCCGTCGGAATTGGTAGAAATGGCGCGGGTGGGGTCGAGGGCATGGGTCAAAGGGGAAAGGATCTGGATTTGGTGCTTCTCACCTGTGAAGACTTGTATTTTAAATATAGTACTTAAATATTAATTATAAGTTAAATTTGATATTATTTTGTAAAGGACATATCCTTGTGTCTATTTCTTATTGTACCAATTTATGTACATGTTATATACATTATATTTATATGTTTGCTATTTATATTTTATATTATTTTATTGGTAAGAAAGAGCTCAAATATTATATATTATATTTGAAGCATCTATGACCATATGTTTAGTCGGTTTTCAAAGCTTAGGATTGGGATGCTTTTTAAGCATTGTATTGCTGCTAGTTCTCAGATAAGAAGGAACCGCCCTTCTTCTTCTTATAAAACCCCGAGAGAGAGTGTGACAGAGAAAGTGAGGGCGAGAGAGATCGGTCGGAAAAGGAGGAGACGAAATTAGGGAAGAAATATTACTAGGTTAGTTTCTCACGCGACGAGAAAAGGAATTTGAGAGAGAGAGAGAGGGGGTGCGAAAAGGGAGAACAGGGTTAGCAAACATGTGGGTTTATGATTCCAAATCCTATTGACCGGCAGCTTGCAAGGCTCTGGTAATTTTTCCCAGAACTTGTTTCCTTTCATGGTTATTTCTATAAATGCTGTTTGGGAAACCTAGTTTTATATGCAGATGTATGTGCAAGCTTTTCTATGCAAAAGACTGATATGCTTATTAAGTACCCTTTTCTACTACATATTTTATTAGAAGAGCTGTTGTGCAAACAGTTGTATAATTATGGCATCAGCTCATCAGTTTATGAATTGATTAATTTCAAAAGAAAGCATGTTTCAAGCTGTTGTGCAACCAGATGCTTTACTTAAAGCATCTGGTTGAAGTTGCAATTAGTAATATATACATTCCACTATCCATATTTTCATCACAAAGACTATATATGCATGTATGTATTGGAGTTAGAACCAAATTTATGATTCACGTTTTCAAGCTATTTGCGTATATGTCTACTATATTAATAAACCACCTTATGTTTAGAGTTGGAATGATTATATTAGCTACATATATCTAATTCGGATAAAGCAATATTTTGATGTACTGATCCTTTATTAACTATTCAAACACATCTTATTTATTTCTTAAAAGTATTTGATTCTATTTGTGTTGAATTAGTAGTCACAAGTAATTATTCAAATAGGATTAGAGTTGTAGTTGTGCATTTGGTAATTTTCTTATCCATGTGAATAGGAGCTTATCACAGTTGTGGTTTCTTTTGTTATTCTCTCGGAGCAATGCTTTGCAATCCAGGTAGGGGCTCTATTTCCCGATGATAGTTCTACATCATGTTTAATCTTTGTGATATTAGTAATTATACCTACTACAGTAGTAATGAAATGATTGGATGGAATTGAATCATTTGATTGTCATGGCTGTGTTATGGGCTGACAGCTTCCTATCCGGTGTATTTTATATATTGACATTGTTGAAGGTTATTATGTGTTGATGAGTGGTTGAGCTACGTAAAATTGCTGGATTGAATATGTTGAGGTTTACAATTGTATTTGTGAGTATTGATATCTATGTGAACATGACATATACATATGCATTGCAAGTAAGAAAAAGAGTTGTGTTGAGTCTTGTAAAGTGTTTGAGTTGTGAGGATATTCAAGGCCAGAAGTTTGCCTTGAATATAAAATAATGAAATCTTGTATATGTCAGGTGTAGGGTGCAGGGCTTGAATATACAATTGGGCGTCGGGGGAAGTGCCTGTTTAATAAAGTGGTAACTGAGAGTTTAAATACAAAAATTGGGTTTAAGGGATGAATGGGAGTTAACTTATATTCTACGGTGTTTGGAATCAAGTGGTATAAGCATGGTATGGGACGTGCGGGTTTGGATGCCATAAATATAAGTTAGCGGGATTAGAAGGGAGTGAGTTCATGGGTACTTCTTTGTCATAGCATTTGTATTTTACCGTATTGTATGATGCATGGTTGTTTCCTAGTTGTACTTAAAGTAAAGTGTCTTAGTATCTTAGGAGTGTGTGGTAAGAGTGGAACTCTTTAAACTCAAGATGTATTAAATAAACAGATCTAAATGAACTTTTAGATTGCTCTGGTTCCATCATACTTTTGTTGTAATATTTAAATTTTTTTGTTTTTAGATATTCTTCATGTCCTAATTCGATTATCATCCTTGTTTTCGAATTTGGGGTGTGACATCACCTCCCTCCTTTTCCTCCCTGTTCTCCTTCCTGATTCGTCTCCCTTCTTCCTTCTTTCCCTTCTGCAACTCTCTTCCTTCCCTCTCTTTCGCTGCTATCAGGCAACCTTCCCCCCTCTTTTCTTATCTAACAACCACCCTTAAATTAATAATATTAAGAAATGAATAAAATGATACATAACAATCCTTACCAATGTACTTTGGAATACGATAATAGTTCACACACAGCGATCAACGAAAATCAATACCCTCGTCTCTAGGGTATTCTCGTAAATTCACACTTTAAAATTTATAAAATCGTAAAATTAGGGACGGGCTGTCACAATCTACCCCCCTTAAAGAATCTCGTCCCTGAAATTTAAAATCATTTATATACAACACTTGAAGATAGGAGTATAAGACATAAATATATATATATATATACACACACACACACGTAAAGCAGAAATCAAGTTAGAACATTTGTGCAAAAGAGAAAATGACCTTCCGTCGTGGTCAGAATGTAATTATTCCTCTTTCATGCCTCCAAGCTCATACCTTCTTCCTATATAATAGTGTAATACCCGTATAAATAAAATAATGTAGTAAGATAAATATTTGCACTACATAAATCAAAGCCTAAAACGAAAATGGACCTCGCCAACATTTTTCGTGTCACGAATTTCGAGAATGAGTCCGAACCATAGCTAACTAGCAAATGTTGTCGTAGATGAGCAGTCTTGCCCACTGGCTTTGTGCATCTAATAATTAAACCATCAATATTCAGTTTGTGGCTTGTAATGCCGATAACTCATTGTCGTCTCAACAAACTAATTAGAAGTTCTTGAGGATGATAGAGTATCATTTTGCTCCTCATGTACACATATGCCTTGATCATTCGATTTAAGCCTCCACCTTGATCCCGAATCATTCCAGAGCATGCTAAAACATTTGCTAAAAATGTTTCGATGTCCACGTTTCCACAACTCAAAGCTGTTTAGAATTCTTGTTTTTGGTAAGTCTAGTGAACTTGCAATAAGATTATATTTCAATGGTTCCTGCTAGTATCGATATAAAAGTGGCGCAAGCACCCCCCAAGTTGATCTATCATGAATCCCTCACTAATTGCGCAAGAGATCACGTCGAGAAGGTTAAATGAACACTCAAGAATTTGAGGGTCAAAACAAGTTCATGAAATCTAGAGTACAAAATACCTGAATTGAATATGTAATTCCAATATCTAAGTGGCTCTCTTGGACAAACTGTCGACATAAGTGATGATATTAGGAACATAGTGACTCTAAATCAACCAAATTACCTTTAATACCAGGAGGTGAAACTGAGGGTGTAAACATAACTAATGCAGACTACGATGTTAAAGGGTCAAACAATTTCCAAAAATGATGAATTATGTCGAAAGACCAAACAATTCCGTTGTTGTCTCAAACCAAAAAGTAGAAAGGTCGAATTTAAGAATGAGCTAACAAGGTTTCTTGATGATCGAAAGGTAACATCACAAGAGTATTAAAACTACCAGGAACCAAAAGTAATTTCCCCAAAATGTTTTTCCGCCGAGGGTTACCACTTTAGTACCCTCGCCACGCAAGCCATCCCTAGAGTTTTGACAAAATAGACTTCGTAAAAATGCTAATAAGTGACATTCCAACATATACTACCAAGAAATCAAAACTAGCTGAGATTTACAATCTCAAAAGGATCAATACTAACGACGTAGGAGTGATGATGGAATTATTTGGTAAAATCTCCGGTGATATACGGTCATCACTACATTAACTTAGGCCATCAACTTGCCTCAAATCTACACCTTTCGTTCACAAGGAAAAATCTTCGTCTTAATTCTAAGGACATTGCCAAAATGATATTCTATAATATCGTCAAAACAACAAAACTGCCCAAAACTTAGGAAAAGTTAACATATTATTCTGTATTCGACGAGGTGGCAAGATTCGAACATTAGACACAACAACCAAGAATGCTCACATCACGCGTATGATGAACACAATACTGCCTAACTTATGCTCTGATACCAATTTGACACACCCCGACCCGGAATATCCACTAGGACTCCGAATTGAGCTGTGCTGGCTGACAGCTGGAAGGTGACGAAGCCATAAAGTGTGATAGAGTGTAAAATGTGAATAAATTTAAACCTAAAAGTGCCTAAGTACACGAGTGCGCCGCGAGCGGTTATGGACCCTTTTTCACACGTGACGCAGAGCAAAAGTAAAATCTAGTGAGGTAATATAATGATTATACCAACACAAAAGCCACCTATACTAGGAAGTGCCACGAATCCTCGTCAATACGGAAACTTTGCTACTAGAACCTGGAGGGGTGCAAAACAGAAATTGTAAGTGGGCGAAAACAAAGCTTTGGAAACATCATTTCTCTTCTCAAGTAATAACCCATCACCATGAAACATGTATACATTCTAAAAAATAGCATGCATAATATCTATATCTCAAAACCATAATCAGCATAGCAAAACCACAATATGCCGTGCCAACTATCTCAGCAAAGAATAAATAATTTAGGTGAAATAAATCCATGAAAAGTAATATGTCAACTAGATCCACCTATTGTGGCCTGTACGATTGAACCCAAATCTTATCAATCAATGCTAGCACATAAGTCGGAGTCACCTATAGTGACATGTATGACTTATCCATATCTCATCAATCAATGCTAGCACATAAGCTGAAGTCATCTATAGTGACCTGTACTACTTATCCATATCTCACCAAATATCCAAGTAATAGGTCAGCCGGATCCATCCATTGTGGCCTGTACGACTGAACTTATAGCTCATCTAATATCCAATATCCCTGCACATGAGTCGGAACCACCTCTAGTGGTCTGTACGACAGGCTGGGTGTAAATAAATATGCTCAAGTGCTATGATCACGTGAAGGCTATACGAAGTATCGCAAGTCACCTACGAGTCGGAACCACCTAATGTGGTCTGTACGACAGGCTGACACCAAATTTGGATCCAAGGTGAGCATGTGGTGCGGGAGGTGAACGATCACGTGAAGGCTAGGCCCTATCCTCGGGCGAGAGCACTAACACCAGGGTGCAGGTTGATGAGCTCAAACTGTAATTCAACACCACATTTACAACACATAGGCAATCAGTACGACAGTATCAAAGTTGCCTAGAACATCGCTATAGTTATGCCAACTTAATCATTTCAACTAATACCACAAACTCACCTTCGCATTTCAAAGTATTCACAATGATTATGAGCAGGTAACATACATATGGATATTCCAAGATGCCTTCTAAAACTCAACCATATCGTAATGTTTTCAACTATACACACACACACACACACACACACACACACACACACACACACACACACACACACACATATAATATGGCGTAAAATGCATGATCTATAACGCCCTACTCCCGAACTATATATTTTTTGGGAATAATTACCCGTGACAAGCTCAAGTAAACACTAGTTAACTAACTATCAATACTTATGATTCTTTACTTCAATTTCTCGATTCCTCACACATACTTTATGACCAACAACTAACCACCAAAACATAAAGTCAAAACTCACATTTTCACCAATTTCATTCACTTTGCTCAATTCCCCAACCAAGGATTTTTTCTCAATTATTGTATGGCTGCATCTAACGTCTCATTAGACTACCTATGTACCCTAAACAGGGATCAAGCCATTCGTAGTTCACATTCCCAAAGTTGAAACCAAATCCAAATATATTCATTTAATCCAACAAATACAACAATTGTGCTACTATTCAAACCACCGCAGTGAGGTCTCAAAAGCATAATTAGAATAACGAAGTTTGCATAAAAACACTATGTCGGCTTCCAGGTCGTGCGCCGCCGCACCAGCCGCCGCGGGTGGCGGTCGGCCGCCCAGTTCGCTGGAAAACTCAACTATTTCTAAAAATTCTCAAAATTTACAAAAATAAAGATCTCAAAGAGTAGAGCAAACTTCATACCTACGGCCAAGGCCAATTTGGTCGGAAAACTCCTCAAACTGGCCACGAACCACCGGAAACCCTAGATTTGGGTGACTTCGATCCATCACCTCCGGTGCTCTACCGCCTCCAAGGTTGTTTGGGCTTTGTTCCAGGCTTTAAGGGAAGTCTATTGGTGGTGGCAATTGGAAAAAATTGCTTCAGAAATGGGATAATCGATACAAGACCCTCCGCACCCACCGGTGCGATGTTTCCCAAATTCCATGCTAAAATATATGATTTATGGGGTGTAATAGGAAGAAGGAACATTAGGGAATGTTTTCCAGGTGGTTAGATGAGGTAGTTCGCCAAAAAATTGGTGGAAAACCAGGCAAAATTGGTAGAAATGGCGCGGGTCGGGTCGAGGGCACGGGTCAAAGGGGAAAGGATCTGGATTTGGTGGTTCTCACCTACCTCCTTTCCCTCCCTGTTCTCTTTCCTAATTCGTCTCCCCTCTTCCTTCTTTCCCTCCCGCAACTCTCTTCCTTCCCTCTCTTTCGCTGCTATCAGGCAGCCTTCCCCCCTCTCTTTTCTTATCTAACAACCACCCTTAAAATAATAATAATAAGAAATGAATAAAATGATACATAACAATCCTTACCAACGTACTTTGGAATACGATAAGGTAATAGTTCACACGTAGCGATCAACAAAAATCAATACCCTCGCCTCTAGGGTATTCTCGTAAATTCACACTTTAAAATTTATAAATTCATAAAATTATGGACGGGCTGTCACACTAGGTGTGGCCAAACCCTCCGCCCTATTTTCTAGGTTTATGGTTTAATTTTTTCGGACAATTTTTCCAAGTCTTTGGAATAATTTGTTTTGAATTATGGATAATTATTTTTTTGGATTTTATTTCTTGATTGATTAATTTAATGAATGGAATTATATTTATGCATGTGGTCAATTCAATTAATTTATTTCTAGGTATGAGTAGTGAGGAAGTTAGTTGTCTGGCTGATAATGCTACCACGCACACCATCTTACGTGAGCAACACTATTTTACTAACTTCGTACCTAAAAATGCACCTCTGACAACCCTCTCAGGCTCATCCAACTTGATCGAAGGATACAAAAGGGCCCGTAAAATGTTGTCTAATGGTACCAAATTGACTGTTAAAGAGCAGAAGAACGTTGTTGAGTTTTAGAGATATTCGAGATTATCAATATCATATTAAACCACTGAAGCGAATGGTTTTGAATTTCTTTGTATCACTTCTTACTAATATGGCCAAAAACGTATTCACGAGAAGCTGGAACGTCTCCCGAGTGGGTTGTACATCACAACCATTCGAGCCATTGAGACCCACCATGTGACCGACCTTATGCTTGGGTTCTAGAGCACTTTGTTGCTTTGGCATGACCGTATGCGACATCCTAGATGAGATATGATGTGCTATATCCTCAAAGTATCATATGGGTATCACCTAACATCTTATCCCGGCCATCCATCTTGCAAAGCATGCTCCCTGGGGAAGTTGAATATTCAACCCTCATCTACAAATATTATTCACAACCCCCTAAGTTTCTTCAGAGGATTCAAGGGGATATTTGTGAACCTATCCAATCAACATGCAGACCATTTAGATACTTAATGGTGTTGGTTGATGCATTGACGTGTTGGTCGCATGTCTGCTTATTGTCCACACGCAACGCTGCTTTTGCGGAACTCCTAGCTCAAATCGTTAAGCCTTGGGCTCACCACCCTGATGATCCAATTAAGTCGATTCGATTGGATAATGCTGGAGAGTTTACGCCACAAACTTTTGACGATTATTGCATGTCAGTTAGGATTGAAGTTAAAAAATCTTATACCTCATGTTCACACCCAAAATTGCCTGGCATAAGCTTTCATAAAGCGCCTTCAAACGATCGCTCGGACTTTGGTTATGCAAACCGAATTGCCAGTATCCCCCTAGGGCCATGTAATATTGCATGAAGCTATGTTGGTCTGCCTGAGGCCCACCACTACCCAACCTCATTCATCGTTACAGTTGGTTACTAGATATGAGCTTGACGTCTCGCATTTACGTGTGTTTGGGTACGTAGTCTATGTACCAATAGTGCCGCCACTACGTACCAAAATAGGTCCTTAGAGAGAATGGGAATCTATATCGATTATGATTCACCATCAATTATTCGCTACTTAGATCCCTTGACAGGAAATCTCTTTACCGCACGTTTTGCAAATTGTCATTTTGATGAGATAATCTTCTCGTCGTTAGGGGGAGATAAGAACACTTATGTTCCTGTACAATGCTGCGAATTGTCATGGATTACTCCCACTTTGTCTCATTTAGATCCCCGCACATCTCAGTTTGAAACTGAGGTGCGTCATATTCTAGATCTTTAGAGCATTTCTTAAAGCATGCTGGATGGTTTTACTGATCTAGTAAAGGTGACGATCACATATACTCGTTGTAAACGCATCTGCAGGAATCGACGTACCTAACGTACGTCGTAATATTGCCTTAGAAGGACGAGCCATCCCTGAAGGAGGGTCGGCCACACCTCCCACGTAGCCCGGTACATCGGCGACTAGCCAATCATCTGCTCCTACCTTGAAGCGTGGCAGACCCCTTGGTTCAAAGGATTCATAACCCCGGAAAAGGAAAATGACACAAACTAGTGAACCTAGTAAGAATTCGACCATCAGTTACTCATCTGTTCCAATACATGAGGTTATTCTAGATTACAGTGAAGTCTTAGATGAGATAGACCGGCCTCCCAAGAATTGTGATTTCGATTCATTATGCAGTTTTGGATGAGGTTTGGAATTGGAATGAGATGATCGTCGACAATGCCTTTGCATACATAGTAGCTACTAACATCATGCTTACCGATGACATGAACCACATTCCATTGATGAATGTCGACGTAGAACGAATTGGTTAAACTGGAAACAAGCAATCCAAGTCAAACTCGATTCGCTTACGAAACGTAAGGTGTTTGGACCCGTAGCTCCTACTCCACCACATGTGACGCCCGTGGGCTACAAGTGGGTTTTCGTGAGGAAGCGTAATGAGATGAATGAAATAGTGTGATACAAAGCACGCCTCGGCCTAGAGATCGAGTTTGAGGAAATTGCCATTCACTTGAAATCAGAATTTGAGATGAAGGATCTTAGGAAAACTTGATATTGCCTTGGCTTAGAGATTGAGCATTGTTCGGATGGAATCCTAGTATAGCAATCAAACTACACCCATAAGGTGTTGCGACATTTTAATGTGGATAAATTGAAGCCTTCGAGTACTCCTATGGTCGTTCGGACTCTAGATGCTAAGTAAGATCCATTCCGTCCCAAGGAGGATGAGGAAGAGATTTTGAAGCTTGAAGTTCCATACCAAAGTGCAATTGGTGCTTTATTGTACTTGGCTCAATGCACTAGACTTGACATCTCCTTCTCTGTGAATCTTTTGGCAAGATACATCATTGTGCCTACACGTAGACACTGGAATGGTATTAAAGACATTTTCCACTACCTCAGACACTGGAATGGTGTTAAAGACATTTTTTGCTACCTTAAGGGTACGATATATTTGGGCTTGATCTACACCCATGAATCCTTAAGAGGAGCCGTTGCCCCCCTTGGTCTTCGGGTTGATTCTTACTTTGTTGGTTATGCAGATGCAGGTTATCGGTCTGACCCATATATGACACGTTCTCAAATGGGTTATGTCTTTACCATTGGAGACACCGCAATATCTTGGAGGTCTACCAAGAAAACTAGTTGTGACATTTTCTAACCATGCTGAGATTCTTGCCTTGCATGAAGCCTCGCGTGAATGCTTTTTGTTAAAAGCAGTCATGGAACATATTCGAAGCACTAGTGGTCTTACTACCATTGTTGACCTTCCTACGATGATCTTTGAAGACAATGCCGCATGTATCGAGCAACTGAAGAAGGGATATGTAACAAACCGTTTTAAAAATGTACGTGTAAATTTATGAAAATACCCCTAATGATGGAATAGTTGATTTTTTGTTAACTTCCATGCGTTGATGTGTAGGACTCACCTCTGTGTTGGGTTTGTCTCCCGGCCCATTGTTTTATTCTCCTCCCATGACATACCCCACTTTCCTCCTTTCCCGTGCTTTCTCCTGTCAATATCTCGAACTCTCTCCCTCACCATTGCTGCAAAACACACTCGCTCTCTAAGTTGAACATTTTTTAGTTTTAGCTCTCACCATTTATTTGTTCCTCAACTAATCGAACCTCAAATTTCTATATTCAAGTTCTATGGGATGCAAGGAATCCACTGGTGGTCTTGCATGCATCATCGAGGCATCTTGAGGTGCTTTACCATTAAATCCGAGGACCTTGAAGCTCTATTATGAAACTAGGTGAGGTTCCTTGGTTTAATCCTCGAATATTTAAATGTTTCTTGCATCTATGATGAATTGGGGTTGAGTTTGAGACTATTTATTCATGCATGCTTGTGTTATTTGAATCCCCAGTTTTCTGGTGAAACTTGACGGCTTGCGAGCCAATTTTCGACCGACTTCGACGAAGGTCAGTCCTCGAATTGGTAAATCCTTGTTCTCCTCTTCCTTAGCTTCACGTTGGTTTTGAAATCACTGGAAATGGTGGAGTTTTGACCCCAAAATGGAGCCGGGGAAGTTTCCCAGCCAAAATCCCCAAATCACGGTTTTCTTCTTCGTTGAGTCTAGCGATCCGCGAGCCAAATCAAGTCGACCCGACCCGCAACCCAATCTGAGCCCAACCCATTATTCATGCCGAAATTCATTAACCTATTACTTAGGCCAACCCAGCAACCCAAGCTCAGATTTGACCCGACTCGAGCTTGATACGAATTTCCACGATCGGCGCGTGGGCGCTGCCATGGCCGGCTCGTGAAGCACACCCACCTCCATCGTTGTCCACGGCAGCATCGGAAAATTTTCCTGCGACCCTTCTCGGTGCGTGGCTGAGCCTACAATGGTGTGCGGCCTTTTGGGCTGCCGCCTGTGGCGGTACGGGGGGGAAACCGAGGTCCTTCTTCAGGGTTTTTGATGTACCGAATCCAAATCTACAGTCTGTTTTCCTAAATTCCGTCGTTTTGGTAGAGTTTTATTAAATGCTCCATATTTGTGTTTAGGTGCATTGCTTGGAAGTGATCCAGTCCTACCTAGTTCGAGTAGCTTCCCAGTAGAGGAATATTTGTGGGTGGACACCTTCTCAAATTGCATGTTTTATAAAATATTAGGCTTGCATACATTCTACATTTCATGAATTGATTACATTTTATGATATGCTTTACGGATTTCAATATTTATGATTTTGGAGAACTCATCATTTATTCGTCTTTATGAAATAGTTTTGGAATCTGTCTACTTAAGGTTTATAAAATGGTATGTTTATGGAAACCACGTTTATGGAAATTCTTATGATTTCGGATGATGAGATTTTGGGAATTCTAAGCTTGATTTGAGATTTTTTTTTGAGATGTTTTCTGTGCTTATCTAGTGGGTTATCATACAGCACATACACACAACACGAGTATGTAGACATCTACGACCATTGGACACAGTTGATGATATTTATGACATACTCTCAGCTTCACTGGCGAAACCAGTGTCGGACAGCTGCACTAGCCACGGCTAGTGTCGGTGTGTTATGTATATATGTAAATATTTCTTCTCTGGCGTAACTTAGAGTCGTACAGCTTCACCTTCCAGTGATAGGGCCTACCATGTTTCTTCACTGGCTTAACCCAGTGTCGTACAGCTTCACCTTTGGGTGATGGACAGGTTATTCCTTCGACAACTATGATACCCCTAGTTAAGTATACCATTGATTTGAGTTATGAGATTATTGAGTTTTGCCTTTAGGCGTTTTGATACCACTTTTAGAAAGGATTTGATTGCTACGAACATTTTTGGCATGTTAGAGTTTTAGGAAAACCTATATATATATATATATATATATATATATATATATGTTTACAAAACAGGGGGTTAGTACGTTCATAAAGAAATTGGTTTTCTTATTTGTAGTATTAATATAAATTATGGTCCACTCACCTTTTGTTTTTTCACCCCCTTAGGACATAGTGACGAGGAATCCGACCCGAGCATCGAGGCATTTCCTTACCAGTGATCTTGCGATCTTCCACCTGTGTATGATTTTTTTATGACAATTGTAACTTGATGTCCTATCTTTCACTCGTACTTCCATTTAGTGGTATGCTCTGGACATAGTTGTGCTTCTTTTATTTCGGATTTGTGACCATTGGACGTTCTGTTGTACTCATGTTTAATTTGGAATATTATTGTTTGTCTCCTAGGTTTTGTACATTCCGTATCATCATTATTTGTTATATGGCATTTGGGTCTTTTATATTCTTTCTTGTTCATAAATTAATGGCTTTCGTCACTCTCGAGTGTTCGCCAGTACGTGCCATCCAGGTGTCATTTGGATATTTGGGTTGGGGCATGTCAGTTTGGTATCAGAGCTTTGTTGATTTGGTTTTATTGATTCCGTCCTGTTGACTTGTCTTATTGATCTGATTTTGTTGGTTCCGCCCTATTGTTTTACTATTGTTGGTCCAGAGCATACTTAGGATTTCATTCTACTATCTTGATTGTGATTTCCTTTCATTGACTGTTATTCCCTTCCGTTCTTGATTGTGAAATATTTTGTTATGCTAAACTTCATTTTTGGTTGTTCCTTAGAATCATGAATACTCGTGGTAGGAATGTGCCTTGTGCCTGAGTCCATCAACAGTTGGGATTAGCTTAAAAGGGAATTCCTCAACCGCTTCTATAGCACCTGCTGTACAGTAAGCATCCTGGAGCTCACAAGTACAAAACAGTGGAAGGATGAACTTGTCATCGGCTACATCAATAGACGGCGTTATTTAAGTTCAGAGTGCAAAGATCGGCTTTCTGAAACCTTCGCCATTGAGATGTGTGTTCAAGGCATGCACTGGGGGTTACATTACATCCTCCAAGACATAAAACCTAGAACATTTGAAGAATTGGCAACTCGATCCCATGATATGGAGTTGAGTATTGCCAATCATGGGAAGAATGAGTCGATCACTGACTTAAAAAAGGATAAGGTGCTCACCCCAAAGGTAGACAAGACTGGGAAAAAGCCCGCTACGGAAGCTTTTTTCGTCCATACTACCCCCACCAAGACCTCATCCGCACCCTTCAAGATCTCCTCCAAAAACAAAACAAAGGAGATGAGGAGAGGTGAGCCTTCTCGCACCCAAGATAGGTACAAAAACACCTTAAGGGAACTAAAGCAAAAAACGTACCCTTTTCCTGACTCTGACGTGGCTGCAATGCTAGACGACTTGCTGGAAAAGTAGGTGATTGAGTTACCTGAATGCAAGCGCCCCAAAGAGATGAATCGCGTTAACGATCCTAAGTACTGCAAGCACCATCGTATCGTGAGTCATCCTGTTATCAAATGCTTCGTCCTCAAGGAGATCATCATGAAGCTCGCACAACAAGGGTAAATTGAACTTGACCTTGAAGACACCAAAGTCATCTGCAGGAGAAGCTTACATCTTAGCTATAACAGATTACTTCTCCAAGTGGTCCTACGATGGAAAAATAGTTCTCCAACCAACTCATGGACGAGCTATGCGAGAAATACAAGTTCAAGTAGCACAAGTCGTCCATGTATCATGCTTCGACCAATGGTCTCGCGGAAGCATTCAACAGAACGCTGTGCAACCTCCTGAAGAAGGTAATCAACTGAACAAAGAGAGACTGGCACGAAAGAATAAGCGAAGCACTTTGGGCATATAGGACGACAAATAGAACTCCTAGCCAAGCTACACCTTATTCTCTCGTATATGGCTTGGAAGCTGTCCTGCCACTCGAAAGTCAAATCCCATCACTAAGGATGGTTATACAAGAAAGCTTGACTGAAGAGGAAAATGAAAAGCTACGACTTCAAGAGTTGGAAGCACTTGACAAAAGAAGGCTCAAAGCTCAACAACACTTGGAATGCTACCAAGCACAGCTATCCAAGGCATTTAACAAAAAGGTCCGCCCAAGGTCTTACCAAACTGGAGATCTTATCTTGGCATTACGAAGGCCTATCATCATAACTCACAAGACAAAAAGCAAGTTCATATTAAAGTAGGGTGGACCTTACGTAATACAAGAGGTATACACCAACGGTACCCACTTAATCATGGCGGAAGACGGCTTAAAGATCGGCCCCATCAATGGCAGATTTTTGAAGTGTTACTACCCCTAAACCAAACAAGCAAAGCTCCCCGCCTACACGAGCCTAAACTGCACACGGCACAAAGCTCCTCGCCTACACAAGCCTAAACCGCACGACACAATGCTCCTTGTTCACATGAGCTTAAAAGGCGATACTCAACGCTCCTTGTCCACACAAGCTTAAAAAACAACACACAATGCTCCTTGTTTGCACGAGCTTAAAAGGCGACAGCCAATGCTCTTTGTTTGCACGAGTTTAAAAGGCGACACACAATGCTCCTGGCCTGCAAGACAGAAAAAAAAAATCAAAATCATCATCAAAATCACCATCAAAACCATCAAAAGCAATCTATGATTCCTTTGAACTACGTCATGACTTATTTATTTAAAGGAAGAAGTCGGCTCCAAAGCCTTATTACAAAAAAAAAGAAAGGCTTCTTGTACTTCATGGCACCCCAATACCAAAACCGGATCCATGAAGATATCTTCATGCCTCGCTCATGGGAAAGCTTGTGATACGCCGAAAACAAATAGTGGCAACTCGCAGGCAATCCTCGGCTATTGCAATGAGAAAATTCCTCCACGCTAAGAACAACCTCGCCGTAAAACTTACCCTGGATCGGCAAGCCTCCTATCTTGTGCAGATCCCAAAGTGAAATCGACATCTCGCCTTGATCCGTGTGAAGTGTGTTGGTCGCTGAACACCAATGCTCAAAGAATGCACGAAGGATGGAAGGATGGCGATCATAACTAAACAAAGATGTGTACACAGCATGATAAAGGCCCACACTGGTAAGCACATCTTTGGATTGGCTCAAGACATCTTCAAGCCACTTCCAATAAAACTCAGCAAAGACAGCCTTTCCAGTAGTAGACAAGATGCCATTCCAAGTCATAGCTCCGCTAAGGATGCGATCACCAAGAAGCTCAAACGAAGCCGGTGAATTGTCACTAACATGGTGCGAAGGATTCAAGATAAGAATTCTCGACGTACATGCCTTCTTCTTTGTATTCGGTCAACCAAAATGTCACCTCCCAAGATACTTCAGAAGACCACGACTTGATATGCATCAGGTTGTCTTTTAGGGCCAGTCAACGGAGCACAAAACTTCAATGTCGTTCCCCAATCTTGCGAATCGCCTTCCTTCGCAAGAATAGTGATGGTATTGCTCTTAAAGCACTTGAAAAATACCATGGTTGCAATGAAAAAAAAAAAAAAGAAAAGACAACATAAGCACAAGGTGGGATGGCAAGAAAAAAAAAAAAAAAAGAGATTGCTTCACTAAATCAAAAGACATGCAAGACAAACCTCGTGAGCGTTGAAGGATGACGATGACAAAGTCACACTGACGGAAAGAAATTAGCCACAAAAGCTTGAGAAGCAAGGCACAGAGAGTAGCTATAAGACAGTCCTTCAAAGCACATTACAGTAGCAAAGAAAACCAAAATGCTACGCAATCGCACTACCCAACCCCGCAGCGATGACACAAGCAGTTTCTTGCACTGCACGACAACGTCACCGCCGAGGGAAAACTATGACCAAAAGGCACTACACAGCGCAACCCCGCTGCAATCTTTTGCACAGCACCACGTGGTAAAAAGTGACGCACTGCAACAAGCTCCAAACAACAAAACTCATGGCACAGCAGCAAGCACAGTGGCAATGCACGACAATGGTAGTTTGTGACAAAAACACACACCCAATTGCCCTATAAATAAGGGTCAATTGCTTCCTAATGCTATAGTGAAATAAATACCAAATAGCAAAAGGAAAAGCAAAAGAAGGAAGTACATTCCAACCAAAAGAAGGAAGCAAATTCCAAGCAAAAATGGCAAGGTGATTTCGGCCACAAAGGAAAAAAAAAACATGCTGTTTTTTCAACAAAATCAGCAAAGAAAAGAAAATGAAACAAAAAAAAAATGAGGAAAGGGCTTCAAAATTTCCAAAACATCAAATGAAAGTACATCTCCCTGCCAAAATACAAAAGGTAATCCCTCTAAAGTAAGGACAAGCCTTCAAGTTTCCCAAACCAAAGGGGAAAACACCCCCTTGGTCGAAAAAAAAGAAGAAAGGGAAAGGAAAAAATGCAAATCCTACTTACCCGAGGACAAGCATTAAATTTTTCCAAAACCTTGGAGGAAATCACCAAAGCTTTCCAACATTTTGAAGGAAATCACCCTCATTACCAAAATTGAAGGAGATTCCTACTTAAGGAAGGAAAAAAAATCCAAGTCTCAACATAACCCAAATGTATTTTGCCAAAAAAATTATGGAAAATCAGTACGCACAATAAGTATGTGCCGATTTATCCATTTTCAAAATTTTCATTTTTTTTCAAGATCAAGCCTCTATGGCCCTTGAAGAAAAATTTCATTTTCTTTCAAGATCAAGCCTGTATGGCCCTTGAAGAAAGCCTCTATGGCCCTTGAAGAAAAATTTCATTTCATTCAAGATCAAGCCTCTACGGCCCATGAAGAAATTTTCATTTCATTCAAGATCAAGCCTCTACAGCCCTTGAAAAAAATTTCATTTCATTCAAGACCAAGCCTCAACGGCCATTGGAGAAATGTTTCGTTCAAGAAATACGCCTCAATGGCCCTTGACGAAATTCATCATTTCAATTCAAGAAATACGCCTCTGCAGCCCTTGAAGAAGCAAACTAATTCAAGATGAAGTCTCAACGACCCTTGAGTTACAACATTCACATTGCAGGACTTCAAAACACGTTTCCTACATGTGACAAGCACATGCCTACAACGCGGTTTGAAATGGGAGCATTTGTAGACATGTAAATTTTCTTGCATACAAATGATGCATCACAAAGCTCCATATGGCATATGACTCATCACAAATGGATAAGTCATCAATGACATGTGGCATAAATCTGGCAAAGAAAGCTCAAAAGTATTCCCAAAATTCAGCAAAGGTGAAGAAATCTCCTTAAAATTAGCAAGGGGCCTAAATTGCTCCCAAAACCAGAAAGAAAGCTAAAGCATCTTCACAAAACAAACAAGAATTGAAGATTGCTGGCAAAATAGGCAAGAAAGCCCTATAGATTTCTGCCAAGCAAGGGAAAGTGGCTGAAATTAAGACACAAAACATGCCTAAATTCGCCCATGGATGAATCAAGACACAAATCAAAGCCAAATCCATCCAAAGGAAAGCTTTGAGAAGTCTATAAATACAAGGTCCTCAGACAAGCATAAAGGTCGACAATTTCTACATTAAAGAGCCAAAAATTCTCACAAAATGAGAACCTCTGCCAAATCTTTGAAGACTAATATGCTGCCAAAGCTCTCTTTGAAGAACGTTCAACCAAAGCTGAAGCTTTCTTTCAACCAAAGACGAAGCATTCCCTTGAAGAATCAACAAGAACTTGTGCCGATTCCTTCAAGACTTTGTTGCAAGCTCAAAACTTGGAACGACATTCGATTCAAGATCAAGTCGCATAAGACCCTTGAATAAAAAAAATCCCACATCTACATCAAACCTTTGCCGCAACCCTAAACCTCAGTGAAGACTATTCATGCATTGTTTCAAGCTCAAAACTTGAGGCAATCGTTCAATTGTTCATCCGAGATCAAGTCATCGCGACCCTTGGATCAACAACCTACACATCTACATCAAATTTGAAGATTGAATCAGAGGAAGATTGTAAACAGAGATTGTAACCCTACAAATTAATCAATACAAATCTACTTTGTACACATGTTCTCGTTTCATTCGTTACAGAATTTTCGTGTTTACAGAAACCTGAGGGACTGTTGCAGAACCTTTCGATTCCAACTTTGAAATGGGAAGATATCACTATGGATTTTGTGTATGGGTTACCGGAGACACGGTCAAATTATGATGGCATCTGGGTGATTGTGGATAGACTTAGTATGTCTGCTTATTTTATACCCTTCCGGCAAAAGTATAAATTGAAGAAGTTAGCAAAGCTATTTATCGAAAACATCGTCAAGTATCACAGCGTACCTGTCATTATCATATCAGATCGGGATCTGAGATTTACTTCCCAATTTTGGAAAACATTTCATGACACCTTGGAAACTAAATTATTGTATAGCACTGCCTATCACCCGCAAACAGATGGTCAATCCGAGAGGATGATCCAAACTCTTGAAGACATGTTGAGAACTTGCATTTTTCAGTGGAAAGGTAGCTAGGATGAGTATCTGCCTTTGGTTGAGTTCCCCTACAATAATAGTTATCACTCCAGCATTGGTATGGCATCGTTCAAGGCATTATATGGTAAAGCATGCAGGACATCTTTGTGCTGGACCGAGGTTGGTGAACGAGTATTAGTGAGACCAGAAATTGTTGATACTACGAATTCCAACATCCTGCTAATAAAATGACATTTGAAGACTGCACAAGATCGACAGAAAAGTATTGCCGATCAGCTTTCTATGGATCGAGAATATGCAGTTGGTGATTTCATATTCCTAAAGTTGTCGCCTTAGAAGGGCGTAGTCTGCTTCATCAAACGAGGAAAGTTAAGTCCTCGATATATCAACCCTTACAGAATTACTGAGATAATCAACGTTGTTGCTTACATATTGGAGTTACCGCCAGAGTTGTCGCAGATACATGACGTGTTTCATATCTCCATGCTTCGGAAGTATGTACTGGATCCATCACATATTATACTACCGCAACCATTGGAAGTGAGACAAGAAATGAGTTATGTGGAAGAACCAGTAGAGATTACCGATCGACAGGACAAAGTGTTGAGAAATAAAGTCATTCCACTAGTAAAAGCGTTATAGAGGAATCATGCCGTGGAGGAGGCAACATGGGAGACTGAAGAACTGATGCGAGCTCAGTACCCTTTCCTATTTACTTAAGGTAATGAAATTTCGAGAACGAAAGTTGCTTAAGGGGGTAGATTGTAACAACCCGTTTTAAAAATTTGTGTAAATTTACGAAAATACCCTTAATGACGAAACAGTTGATTTTTTCAGGAACATACGTGCGTTGATGTGTGGGACCCATCCCTGTGTTGGGTTTGTCTCCCGTGCCATTATTTTATTCTCCTGCCGTGACATACCCCACTGTCCTCATTTCCCCTGCTTTCTCCCTTTAATATCTCAAACTTTCCCCACCATCTCTGCAAAACACAATCTCGCTCTCTAAGTTAAACATTTTTTTTAGCATCGAGAGCTTTAGCTCTCACCATTTCTTTGTTCCTCAACTAATCGAACCTCAAATTTCTATATTCGAGTTGTATGGGACGCATGAATCCGAGGGCATCTTGAGGTGCTTTACCATTAAATCTGAGGGCCTTGAAGCTTTATCGTGAAACTAGCTGAGGTTCCCTGGTTCAATCCTTGAATATTTAAATGTTTCGCATCAATGATGAATTGGGGTTGACTTTGGGACTATTTATTCATGCATGCTTGTGTTCTTTGAATCCAAAGTTTTACGGTGAAACCCGATAGCTTACGAGGCAATTTCTGGCCAAGTCTGACCACGATCAGTCCTCGAATTGGTAAATCCTTGTTCTCATCTTCCTTAGCTTCATGTTGGTTTTAAAATGTTGGTTTTAAAATCAATGGAAATGGTGGAGTTTTGACCCCAAAATAGAGCCGGGGAAGTTTCGCGGCCAAAATCCCCAAATTACGGTTTTCTTCTTCATTGGATTCAGTGACCCGCGAGCCAAATCGGGTCAACCAGACTCGTAACCCATTATTCAAGCCCAAATCCATTAACCCATTACTCAGGCCCAACCCAGCAACCCAAGCCCAAATCTGACCCGACCCAAGCCTGATACTAATTTTCATGGTCTGCATGTGGGCGGTACCATGGCTGGTGCGTGGAGCACACGTGCCTTTGCCGTCCACGGCGGCACCGACGAACTTTTTGGCAACCCATCTAGGCGCGTGGTGGCGAGTACCGTTGCGTGTGGCGGCGTATGGGGGAAACTGAAGTCCCTCCTTAACTTTTTCGACGTGCCGAATCCAAATCTGTAGTCTGCTTTCCTAAATTCCATCGTTTTGGTACAGTTGTATTAAATGCTCTCTATTTGTGCTTAGGTGCATTGGTTGGAAGTGATCCAGTCCTCGTTAGTTCGAGCAGCTTCCTAGTGGAGGAATATTTGTGAGTGGACCCCTTCTTGTTGGAAATGTGCCCTAAAACCAATCATATGATGATACTTTGTGGACATTTCACATGTTAAACTAATCTAGTTTAATATAAAGGGCAAAGATTATTGTTTAAAGCTGTGTTATATAAATGTTATATGCTTAAACGATAAGTCCAAGGAATATGTAATTGGGAAAATGTGATCTAAAGAAGTTAGATTCATGAGACCATTCTCTTTCGTATACATATCCTAAACGTTCCTGATCATAGGATTGCCAATTGGGCATTGACAGTCCGTTAAGATCAATACTTGCTATGTCTTCTCTTAGAGAGAATGACTGGTTTCGAGTCATTGGTGTGACTGACACCAAGACAAGCATGTAGGTGCTCAACCAAGAATGAGTCCACTGAACGCGATCAACAAGGAGTTCTCATACTCATGTCACATGAAAACTCATGGTTGGGATAATGCAAAGTAGTCCTTTGACCTGAGGCACCATAGTTGTCTTATGGTTAGGTCCTTGATCGTTGACTATGTCAAAGTCACTCGTCAAATGGTGTCCACGGCATAGTTGGGGTTAAGCCACTTAGCAATGGAGGCAAGTGCATGCATAACAAGAGATCTCTAACCTTCAAACCGTTCGAGGGAGAATACTCTATGATATGATTAAGAATCTCTGGCAAAGTATGAATGATATTCAGGGATTTGTTCCAAATGGCATTCAAGGTAATCATATAAGTAAGAGAATTACATTGGATAGTAGACATGAGTAAACTATCAAATCAAACAATGTGGTCAAGAGTATTGTATTAGAGAAAGACCTTATTGCATTGTAATCCCAAACTAAATAGGTTTTCCACCTTTTCTGATTAGCTTGGGTAGCCGTGACGTACTGCTAGGTGTCACTCATGGTTTGTGGAAGCCCTAAAGGTGTATAATGTATAATCACTAAAGGGAGAATTGAAAAGTAAGTTTCATTTCACAATCGATTTGAAGAGTTCTAATCGCCCATTGCCTCGCTAAAAGGAACCTAATGGATCGTACACCGTGTAAGGTAGAGATTGAAGAAACAACAGGGATGAGTAAGGATAATTAAATGGTTTACTTATTTATGGCTAGGATTGATTAATATGTTAATTAATCATACGAATAAGTTTGTTTTAGACCTTGGGTTAATTTCAATTATGCCACTCAATGTAAGTGGCTATAGAAAGGACATTATAACCCATTCCCTCATAAAGGATTTTCTAGAGAGAAAAGAGAAAAACACAAAAAAACTCTCTCTTCTCTTAGGAGGCCGGCCACCCTAGGAAGAATGGACTAGCATCCATCTCTTCCTAGTCACTCATCTCTTCCTCAATGCTCTCCTTATTGTGGAAACTGATAGGAGCATATTTATGCTACTTAGTTAGTGTGTTTTCTTGCATTTGCTTAGCTATTTGTTGCTTAGTATAGTGTTTAAAGTCATTTTTGTGTGTTTTTAGGTCCAAGAAGCAAAGTTGGCAAAAAGATGCATTTTGGAGCATTTTAGAGCAAATCTGGGCTTGGAATGGATAGCACAAGCAATGGGCATGAAGATGGACGAATTTGGAGTTTAAATGGAGTGGGAATATGTTTCAAGGTTGGAGAAATAAATTCAAATCATTGAAGATAAGGAATCAGCTCAAAAGAAGGAGGATTATCCAAAACATTATCCAAACAACCTTATCTTATCTTATCTTATCCAACCCTTATCTTATCTTAACAAACCTTATCCTATCCTAATCCTTTTCTAATTCAATTCTTGGTACAATGAGGGTTTATTTTCTGATGGGGGACATTTAAATTAAGTTTCTAGAAACCCTAAGCCTTGCCGCACCTAGCTTTCCAGAAAACCTGATTTCCTTGCCTTGTAAGGCTTTCTAGAAGCCTTATCCCTCCTTATCCAAGTCTGCCGCACCTTAGGCCCTTTCCCATTGGAAATCTGATTGTTTTGAGCCTATTTCTGGATGGATTTGGCTTTCTAGAAGTCCTAATCTGATTCACTTAGGGTTTTTGGTGCCTATATATATACTAATCAACCCTTTGCCATGCACACCACCCTCCATATACATCATTCACGCCAGAAATCATCCACCACTCTCTGCCGCCCCTTTCCTTCACCATTCTCCATAGTTTCTGACCTAATTCACCCCCTGCCGTGCCATATCATCCACACAAACCCAGAAAACCCCTCTTGTGCCGCAGCTATTCAAGGAAGGAAGGAGAAGGTGCCACTCTAAGTCGTGACTACTGCTGGAGCGTTCTTAGGTGTTGTCTATCTTTGTTTTCAATGTTTCAATTCAGTTTTCTTTGTTTAATTGCTATCATGAGGAACTAAGCCCCTATTAGTTAGAGGGGGAATTTGAAGCCATGAATATATGTTTCTTATGATTTGATTTACTCCAGTTATGATTTCATAAATTGTGAATGTGGTTTACTTATCTGTTTTACTAAGAACTTGTTCTTGTGTGTTGATTAAGGATGCATACTTAGTTTACATGCATGAATTTGATACTAGAATATAAGGGAATTTCACCTAATCGTTATGAACTTATATTCACAAGTAGTAAAGGTTGTTAGTCACAATCATGTTAAGTAAACCCTAGGCTGGATTAACATGCGTCTTCCATAGTTATGAATGCCTTGTCAATGTTCATGATTTCCATTGAACTTAATGATCTTTGTTGAATGTCTCTATCATGCGTATTCCATAGTTAGGGAGTTTGAGAAAGAATAATTTGGTTGTGATGCGTTATCCATTCAATTCAATGAATCTAGGGAAATCTGGGAATTGATTAGTTCAATACAATTAATTCGGAACATTGTCATTCATGGTTTATCGAAAGAGTAACTGGGAATCAAGTTGTATGCATATGTTTATGTGTGGATAAGGATCCTTCTAACTAGCCATTCACCCATTTAAATCACCAATTTCGTACAAAACTAAGTCTAGTTTACAATTCTGTTTTGCTTAAGTTTAAATCCGTTTTCAAACAATCCCTTGCTTTTAATTTGTGTTAAGATAGTCTAAATTCGTCAAATCTTGAATCTTTTAGTCTTTTGAGTCAATTTGAGTCTTAATTTCGTTCAAATCAATCTTAGGTGTTAGTTTAGAGTCTAGATAACTTGTTTTGTGTGTTTTAGGTCTATTTAGCTTGTTTTGAGTCTTTAGAGTCCAGAAACTGTTTAATTGAATTCTATTTGCTGTTTTGAGTTTGTTTTGAGTTATTTGAGTCAAGTTAGGTTGTTTAAGGGTGTCTAGAGTTAAAATTCGTCCAAATTGATCCCTAGTACTTGTTTTCATTGTTTTAAGTCCAGTTTAGTGTTTTAGAGTGTAATTTGTGTAGATTAGCATCCCTTCTAATCCCCGGCCTAAAACGATCCCTACTTTCATATACTACGTCGATAGGGTTTTAATTTGAGTGACAAGTAATTCTCACATCAAATTTTGGCGCCGTTGCCGGGGATTAGCAAACTTGCTAATCTCTTTAGTTTCTGCCGTGCATTTTAACTTGTTTTTGTTTCTGTTTTGCTTAGTTTTCTGATTTGTTTTGTTTTCTTTGTTTTAGGTACTAGTGTATGACTCGAAGTTCTCAACCCGTTCACGCACATATCTTGGAGTTTAACGACGATTTTGAGCGAGATTTGAGAAGGAAGAGGAAGCACCCAGAACCTGATCTACTTAGTTCAAGTTCTAATTCCGAATCTGAAGTTGAAATTGAAGAGGATTTGGAAGAGGAGCACGACATGGCTGCAGATAACCGAACAATCAAAGAACTTTCAGCCTCGGGATTGGACAATGCGACCCCTTTATGCATTCAATATCCTAGGGCGGCTCAAGGCAAGACTGACGAGTTTGAATTGAAGTCTAGCTTGTTGCACCACATCCCCAAATTCCACGGGTTGTCCATGGAAGATCCGAACAAGCACTTGAAGGAATTTGAAGTGGTTTGTTCAAGCATGACCCCTGTCAATGTTGATGGGAGTATATTAAAGATGAAAGCCTTTCCATTCTCTCTGTTGGAAAAGGCTAAGGATTGGCTCTACGAACTAGCACCTGGAACCGTTACTTCGTGGGAAAGCATGAAGCGTGCATTCTTAGAGAAATTTTTCCCAACTTCAAGAGTCATTCTCTTGAGGAAAAGGATAAGTGGCATTTAACAAAACCAAGGGGAATCGTTTCCAGCCTATTATGAGCGTTTCAAGGCGCTTGTTGCTTCCTGTCCACAACACCAAATGAAGGAAGAGCTTCTCCTCCAATATTTCTATGAAGGACTTCTCCCCATTGAAAGACAAATGCTTGATGCTTCAGCGGGAGGAGCTTTGGTTGACAAAACACCCGTGGCTGCCAAGACTCTAATTGCAAATCGAGCCTTGAATGCGCAACAATACGAAGGAGTTGGACAGAGAGAAGGGCCACGGCAACAACAAGTGAATGAGGTAAATGCAATTTCAGAATTACAATCTCAAATGGCTAATCTCACTCTTCTTTTGTCACAGGTTGTGGATGGAACCAAAGCACAAGGGCCGGCCATATGTGGAGTGTGTTCTATGCAGGGACATCTCAACGATCAATGCCCTCAATTGATTGAGAATGGGGGGTGGGAAACTGCCCAAGCCGTGGGTTTCCAAGGTCAAACCCAACAAAGACACGACCCATACTCAAACACATACAATCCAGGATGGAGAGATCATCCAAACTTCAAGTGGAGGGATTCTCAACAAGCACAGCCACAAAGCGGATTTAGACAGCCCCCTGGGATGTTTCCAAGGCCGTATGCAGCCCCACAACCTCACCCAACTTCGGCCCAAACCAATTCAGGTTCGTCGTTAAATAATGATAAAATTCTTCAAGTACTAAACTCTTTGACGCAGGACGTGCAGCGCATAAAAAATCAAGCTAAAGAGGTGGATGAACTGAAGAAACAAATGGGTCAAATGGCTGAATTCATGGGCCAATTCCGAGAACAACGCAGATTGCCTAGTTCAACCGTTGTTAATCCTAAGGGAGGATTTGAAACCGCCCAAGCAATCACGTTGAGAAGTGGTAAGCAGGTTGGAACTGATTCACAACCATCTAGATCAAGTCAAGAAGAGGACAAGAAGCTGCAATTGGAGGAGGATGAATCACCCAAACCCACGGCAAGGAATGCACAATCCTTGCCGCAGCCAATCCCCACTTCTAAACCGTCCTCAACCATCAAGGTAAGTTCCAATATGAATTCTTCAAGCTCTACTCCACTAATTGTGCCCTTTCCTGGCAGGTTGCGGCAATCAAAGAAAGAGGATGCTGAAAAAGACATTCTAGAGACATTCCGGAAAGTTCAAGTCAATATCCCACTCCTTGATGCAATAAAGCAAGTCCCAAGGTATGCTAAGTTTCTGAAAGAGCTTTGTACAACAAGGAGAAGGATTTCTAACAAAGAAGTGGTTCAAGTAAGTGAGAATGTCTCTGCTGTTCTACAAAGGAAATTACCCCCTAAATGCAAAGATCCGGGTAGTTTTACAATTCCTTGCGTTATTGGTAGTACTAAGTTTGAACATGCTATGTTAGACTTAGGAGCTTCAATTAATGTCATGCCATACTCTATTTATGCATCTATGAACTTAGGTGAGCTTAAAAACGATGGTGTTATAATCCAATTAGCCGATCGTTCTAATGCATATCCAAAAGGAGTTTTGGAAGATGTTTTGGTGCAGGTCGGAAATCTGATTTTTCCAGCGGATTTTTATGTGCTTGACATGGAGGATACACCCCATTCCACCCCATTGCCGATCCTCCTTGGGAGACCTTTCATGAAAACAGCCCGCACCAAGATCGACGTGTTCAAAGGGACGTTGACAATGGAATTTGATGGGGAAGTTATTGATTTCAATCTTGCTGAAACTATTAAATTTCCTAAAGAAAATCATTCTTGTTTTGCTATTGATATATTTGATGAATTGGCGCAGGATTACCTTGATTCCTTGGAGAGGGATCCCCTTGAATCAACAATTGCACAAGGAATTGGGCAAAAACCCAATATTGCCGTGCCTAGAAGTGAGGAAGAGGCCGAGATGGTGGCTGCCCTAGAGTCACTACCTCAGCACCATGGTAAGCCTTCAAAACCAATTTCAATTCCAATTTCTACTAACAAGTTCTTACCCTCAGTGATTCAGGCACCCGTACTTGAGCTTAAACCATTGCCGGATCATTTGAAGTACGTCTTTTTGGGAGATAACGAGACGTTGCCCGTCATTGTGTCCGCCACACTCACGGCAACAGAGGAAGGAAAGTTAATTCGGGTGTTGAAAGAGCACAAAACAGCCATTGGGTGGACATTGGCCGATATTAGGGGGATTAGCCCTACAACATGCATGCATCGCATACTTCTAGAGGAGGGGGCTAAACCAACTCGAGAGGCTCAACGCCGACTCAACCCTCCAATGATGGAAGTTGTGAAGAAGGAGATTATAAAGCTTCTTGATTGTGGAGTGATTTATCCAATCTCGGATAGCCGTTGGGTTTCACCGGTGCAATGTGTTCCAAAGAAATCCGGAGTCACTGTGGTGAAGAATGCCGAGAATGAACTTGTGCCCACACGTATCCAAACAGGTTGGAGAGTGTGCATCGACTATAGGAAGCTAAACGCCACCACGAGGAAGGACCACTTCCCTTTGCCGTTCATTGATCAAATGCTTGAAAGGTTAGCCGGCCATTCTTTTTATTGTTTTCTTGATGGTTATTCTGGGTATAATCAGATTGTTATAGCTCCGGATGACCAAGAAAAGACCACTTTCACGTGCCCCTTTGGTACCTTTGCCTATCGTCGCATGCCATTCGGTTTATGCAATGCACCTGCCACCTTTCAAAGATGCATGGTAAGTATCTTTTCAGATTTTGTGGAGAAGATTATTGAGGTATTCATGGATGATTTTAGTGTTTTTGGGGATTCGTTTGATGGGTGCTTAGATAATCTCACTTTGATTCTAAAACGTTGCATTGAAACTAACCTTGTTTTGAATTGGGAAAAATGTCACTTTATGGTAAAACAAGGCATAGTTTTAGGTCATATCATTTCAGAAAGGGGAATTGAGGTTGATAAATCAAAAATATACCTTGTGCGTTACTTACCCTCTCCTACTTCAGTTAGAGAGGTTCGTTCTTTTCTTGGACATGCAGGTTTCTATAGGCGATTCATCAAGGATTTTTCGAAGATCTCCACCCCCCTTTGCCGTCTCCTCCAGAAGGATGTGACTTTTGTGTTTGATGAGGAATGTGAGAAGGCATTCAAACACCTCAAAGAGATGCTAACTTCGGCCCCCATCATAGTCCCACCAGATTGGAGCCTTCCTTTTGAGCTTATGTGTGATGCTTCGGATTATGCATTAGGAGCTGTTTTGGGACAAAGGAAGGACAAGAAGCCCCATGTCATCTATTATGCATCTCGGACCTTGAATGATGCACAATTGAATTACTCTACCACTGAAAAAGAACTTCTTGCTGTTGTGTTTGCTTTAGATAAGTTTCATTCTTATTTACTTGGTACTAAAGTTATTATTTACACTGACCATGCAGCTTTGAAGTATTTGTTCACCAAGAAAGAGGCCAAACCAAGACTCATTCGCTGGATGCTTCTTCTCCAAGAGTTCGATATTGAAATCCGGGACAAGAAGGGGAGTGAAAACGTGGTGGCTGATCACTTGAGCCGTATGGTGCATGAGGAGGATGCCATGCCTATCCAAGAGACATTCCCAGATGAGCAGCTGCTGTCCATCAAGGTAAGTGAGCCATGGTATGCTGATGTAGTAAATTATTTGGTGTCTAAACACATTCCAAGAGAGCTAAACAAGCACCAAAGTGATAAACTTAAAAAGGATGCACGTTCTTATGTTTGGGATGACCCATACTTGTGGAAATATTGCCCTGATCAGGTTCTACGTAGATGTGTGCATGATTCTGAGTTTAATTCAATTTTAACTTTCTGTCACACCTATGCATGTGGAGGTCACTTTGGTACTCAAAGAACAGCACATAAAGTTTTAGAATGTGGATTTTATTGGCCTACTATCTTTAGAGATGCTAGAACTTTTTGTATGACTTGTGATAGATGTCAAAGAACGGGCAATATAGGTCCTAAACAACAAATGCCGCAACACCCCATATTTAGTGTGGAAATCTTTGATGTTTGGGGTATTGATTTCATGGGTCCTTTTCCTTCCTCACATGGTTTCCTTTATATTTTGCTTGCTGTGGATTATGTGTCGAAATGGGTGGAAGCAAAAGCCACCCGAACTAATGATTCTAAAGTGGTTGCAGATTTTGTTAGAACTAACATATTTGCTAGATTTGGAATGCCAAGAGTCCTAATCAGTGATGGGGGTTCCCATTTTTGCAATCGAACCATTGAGGCGCTGCTCAAGAAGTATAATGTCACGCATAAGGTTTCAACACCTTATCACCCTCAAACCAGTGGGCAAGCCGAGGTTTCAAATAGAGAAATCAAGCAGATTTTGGAGAAAACCGTAGGGCCAACTCGGAAGGATTGGAGCTTGCGTTTGAATGATGCATTGTGGGCATATCGCACTGCCTATAAAACCCCAATTGGAATGTCCCCATTTCGGCTAGTCTATGGGAAACCATGTCATCTTCCCGTCGAGTTAGAACATCGTGCACATTGGGCTGTCAAAACATTCAACATGGACATTGATGCCGCAGGTCTTCATAGAAAGCTTCAATTGAATGAGCTAGAAGAAATTAGGAATGAAGCTTATGAGAATGCACGGATCTACAAGGAGAAAACAAAGGCATTCCATGACAAGATGATTCGTAGCAAGCTGTTCTCTATAGGGCAGAAAGTGTTACTTTTCAATTCTCGCCTTCGTCTATTTCCAGGTAAGTTGCGTTCTAAGTGGATTGGTCCTTTTGTGGTTACTAATGTTTTTCCTCATGGTGCAGTCCAAATTCAAAGTTTAAAGACGCAACAAGAATTCAAAGTGAATGGACATCGATTGAAGCCATATTATGAGCACTTTGAAGAGCACATTACGGAGGACATATCCTTTAATGCCGTGGGCCCCATTGAAGAATAGAGGGAAGGTTCGTCCGGCTGGAAGACGTTAAAGCAAGCGCTTCTTGGGAGGCAACCCATGCAAATAAAGACGACCTAGGAACTCTCCGGCTCCACAACCAGATTTGCGTTTCTAAACCCTACTCTTTATTGCTTTTCCTTTGCCATTTTGTTATGTTAGTTAGTTGTGTTGATTGCTGTTTGCTTTCTGTGAGTCTATGTTTGAAACATTGAGGACAATGTTTGGTTTAAGTGTGGGGGGGTAACAAAGTGTTTTTTGCATGAAATTCGTGGGTTTTTATCACCTATCACTTTGAATGTTGTTTTTAGTGTTTTTAAGTGTTTTTAAGCTGTTTTGGAGTCTTTTAGTGTGTTTTGAAAAGAAAATCCGAAAATACCATAAAAATTTGAAAAATTGTTTTGAAAAACCCAAAAAGAGTTGTTTTTGTGTGTTTGTTTGTGTCTTAGGGTACCTTCCAACACAATGATGAGGATTTGGTTTTTAATTGCATAACTGTTAAAGAAAGTTACAAACTTGGATTGACGTTTGATATACTCTTTGGTTTATGCTTGGTTGTAGTTGACATTCATGAATTCACATGTAATCACAAAAAGGATAAAATCAGTTTTTGTAACATGCTTGAAGGAAGTAACTCAAACTAACGCTACAACCCTGAGAGACTTGAGCTTTTAACGTTCTTTGGAGAGTTAAAAATCTGTGCATTCTTTGTTTTCTAAAGTCGTTGCATGATCTCATTATTCTTTGCTTGGTTGCTACTTAGAATGCGTTTCATCATTTAGTTCCAAATACTAGAACTCATACCCGTTTCATTCAAAGCATGAAATTGATTAGCATAACACATAATCAAGATGAAGTTGTTTAGTTTAAAACCAGAGCCAAAAAGCCTAACCCTTTGCATATGTATTGTAGGTTTAACCCTTTTGAGCCTTGTTTAGCCTATGTTTTTTCGTTTAAACACATTATCCTTACCTAGCCTAGATTAGGACCATCCTTACCCTTGTTCTTAAGGCATAGTGAGCATGACCTAAGAATGAATTCCCTTTGTTCGTTATTTGGGCGGCAAAACAAGTGTGGGGGAAGGGATTTATGTGTCTGATTGTGTGCCAACAAGACAAACAAGGGCACGGGTGAAGAAGCAGAAAGAAAAAAAAAAAAAAGAAGAGAAAAGAAAAAAATTTCGTGGAAAGAAGAAGAAGAAGAAAAAAATTGTGAAAAAGTATGAAAAGTGTTCAAAATAGGTGGGAATAAGCTCACAAGTGTTGATTGTTGAAGAAAGGGTCCAAAACGTTGAATTTGGCCCTAAGTATGTGTAATCTTCCCCTTTGTGTTCAAAGTGTGCGGCTGCATTCAAGAAAGGGAGTTCTAAGTGTCATACTCATTACTTTGCTTGCTATTGCTTTAAGAACGTTTGTTTCCCTTACCTTTCTTTGTTAGCCAATACCCCCTAGCCCCGTTATAACCCTATACTTCAATCTTGAGTGTTGTGTGTTTCAATATGTGGAGTTTGGGATTGGTATGAGCATATGGTGTCCCTGGTTCTCGCGTCTAAGTAGTAGCATTCCGTTCATGAGATCATATCTATACATGCATTCCAGAAATTACTTTTCTTGTTATACATATATGTGAGTATTAGTTTCATATTTACATCAATCTTCTCACATATAACTAGTGTAAGGAGTGTAGTCAGAAAATCTGAGTGAAGATTGAGTGCATATCTAGTAAGGAATTGAGGGATTCTCTAAGGCATGTTACTACATTAAAAATGTTGTTTTAATTGATTAAATGCGAGCTAATGTGTGGTAACTTTGATTAAGTATGTGCTCAAGGGTAGGGATAACTAAAATCTGTGGGAGTAATGATCTTTGGCATGTTATGTATCATTGAAGATCCCTGAGGTGAACGTTGGAAGGTTTAGGTTACGTTTTGTTTGTTTTGTTTTGCTCGAGGACTAGCAAAAGCTAAGTGTGGGGGAATTTGATAGGAGCATATTTATGCTACTTAGTTAGTGTGTTTTCTTGCATTTGCTTAGCTATTTGTTGCTTAGTATAGTGTTTAAAGTCATTTTCGTGTGTTTTTAGGTCCAAGAAGCAAAGTTGGCAAAAAGATGCATTTTGGAGCATTTTAGAGCAAATCTGGGCTTGGAATGGATAGCACAAGCAATGGGCATGAAGATGGACGAATTTGGAGTTTAAATGGAGTGGGAATATGTTTCAAGGTTGGAGAAATAAATTCAAATCATTGAAGATAAGGAATCAGCTCAAAAGAAGGAGGATTATCCAAAACATTATCCAAACAACCTTATCTTATCTTATCTTATCCAACCCTTATCTTATCTTAACAAACCTTATCCTATCCTAATCTTTTTCTAATTCAATTCCTGGTACAATGAGGGTTTATTTTCTGATGGGGGACATTTAAATTAAGTTTCTAGAAACCCTAAGCCTTGCCGCACCTAGCTTTCCAGAAAACCTGATTTCCTTGCCTTGTAAGGCTTTCTAGAAGCCTTATCCCTCCTTATCCAAGTCTGCCGCACCTTAGGCCCTTTCCCATTGGAAATCTGATTGTTTTGAGCCTATTTTTGGATGGATTTGGCTTTCTAGAAGTCCTAATCTGATTCACTTAGGGTTTTTGGTGCCTATATATATACTAATCAACCATTTGCCGTGCACACCACCCTCCATATACATCATTCACGCCAGAAATCATCCACCACTCTCTGCCGCCCCTTTCCTTCACCATTCTCCATAGTTTCTGACCTAATTCACCCCCTGCCGTGCCATATCATCCACACAAACCTAGAAAACCCCTCTTGTGCCGCAGCTATTCAAGGAAGGAAGGAGAAGGTGCCACTCTAAGTCGTGACTACTGCTGGAGCGTTCTTAGGTGTTGTCTATCTTTGTTTTCAATGTTTCAATTCAGTTTTCTTTGTTTAATTGCTATCATGAGGAACTAAGCCCCTATTAGTTAGAGGGGGAATTTGAAGCCATGAATATATGTTTCTTATGATTTGATTTACTCCAGTTATGATTTCATAAATTGTGAATGTGGTTTACTTATCTGTTTTACTAAGAACTTGTTCTTGTGTGTTGATTAAGGATGCATACTTAGTTTACATGCATGAATTTGATACTAGAATATAAGGGAATTTCACCTAATCGTTATGAACTTATATTCACAAGTAGTAAAGGTTGTTAGTCACAATCATGTTAAGTAAACCCTAGGCTGGATTAACATGCGTCTTCCATAGTTATGAATGCCTTGTCAATGTTCATGATTTCCATTGAACTTAATGATCTTTGTTGAATGTCTCTATCATGCGTATTCCATAGTTAGGGAGTTTGAGAAAGAATAATTTGGTTGTGATGCGTTATCCATTCAATTCAATGAATCTAGGGAAATCTGGGAATTGATTAGTTCAATACAATTAATTCGGAACATTGTCATTCATGGTTTATCGAAAGAGTAACTGGGAATCAAGTTGTATGCATATGTTTATGTGTGGATAAGGATCCTTCTAACTAGCCATTCACCCATTTAAATCACCAATTTCGTACAAAACTAAGTCTAGTTTACAATTCTGTTTTGCTTAAGTTTAAATCCGTTTTCAAACAATCCCTTGCTTTTAATTTGTGTTAAGATAGTCTAAATTCGTCAAATCTTGAATCTTTTAGTCTTTTGAGTCAATTTGAGTCTTAATTTCGTTCAAATCAATCTTAGGTGTTAGTTTAGAGTCTAGATAACTTGTTTTGTGTGTTTTAGGTCTATTTAGCTTGTTTTGAGTCTTTAGAGTCCAGAAACTGTTTAATTGAATTCTATTTGCTGTTTTGAGTTATTTGAGTCAAGTTAGGTTGTTTAAGGGTGTCTAGAGTTAAAATTCGTCCAAATTGATCCCTAGTACTTGTTTTCATTGTTTTAAGTCCAGTTTAGTGTTTTAGAGTGTAATTTGTGTAGATTAGCATCCCTTCTAATCCCCGGCCTAAAACGATCCCTACTACGTCGATAGGGTTTTAATTTGAGTGACAAGTAATTCTCACATCAGAAACTTAGAGGTTCCCTTTCTTGAGAACTTGGGGAATCCATTCCTTCATATCCAAGAAGTCATGGAGCCAAGAAGCAAAGTTCCTCCATCCACATCCATGGAGCCAAGGAGCAAGGAGACTAAGGAAAAAAGGGCTTCACATGGGTGAATATCCTTTGCTAAGCAAAGAGGTGCTTCAAAGGTATAAAAGTTTCTCAACTCTTTTCTTTAAGATTTGAGTTGAGTCTTGGTTCACCACAACTACTAGGCCTTGAATTTCATGGGTAAAGTTTTGTTTTTATTGACGATATTCTGGTGTACTCTAAGTCTAAAACAGAGCATGTTCAACATCTCACTTTGGTGCTGAAGTAGTTAAGGGAACACCAATTATATGCTAAGTTTAGCATATGCCAATTTTGGTTAGATCAAGTGGCATTTTTGGGACATGTTATATCAGCCCAAGGTATTCTGGTGGACCCTCAGAAGGTTGCAGCTATTGAGAATTGGGAGCAGCCACGAACCGTCACTGAAGTACGGAGTTTCCTTGGCCTAGCGGGTTATTATAGACGGTTTGTTAAAGATTTTTCAGTTATTGCATTACCACTAACGAGGTTGACTAGGAAAGATGTTAAGTTCGAGTGGGATGATAATTGTGAGCAGAATTTCCTGCGACTAAAGTATTGTCTCACTCATGCACCTATTTTGGCACTTCATGATGATAATGGTAATTTTGAGATTTACAGTGATGCTTCCTTGAATGGTTTAGGATGTGTGTTGATGCAGCATGGTAGGGTGATAGCTTATGCTTCGCGACAATTGAAAATTCATGAGATGAATTATCCTACTCATGACCTCGAATTAGCAGCCATTATTTTCGCCTTGAAGATTTGGAGACATTATCTTTACGGAGAAAAATGTAAGATTTTTATAGATCATAAAAGTCTTCAGTATCTTTTCACCCAGAGAGATCTTAATCTTCGACAACGAAGGTGGATAGAATTGCTCAGTGATTATGATTGCACGATTGAATATCACCCTGGTCGTGCAAATGTAGTCGTAGATGCACTTAGTAGGAAGTCTCAAGGCTGAATTAATGCCTTATATGCTTGTCGTGTCCCTTTTCTTGCAGATTTGAGATCCACCAGAGTGAAGTTAGGAGTGGAAGATCGGGATGAAGCTTTGCTTGCTAGTTTCCAGGTCAAACCAATTTTAATTGATCGTGTGCTCGAGGCTCAAATGAATGATGAAGAAACCCAGGAGTTAATTCAGGCTATATCACGGGGGAAAAAAGAAAGATCTTAAAGTTCGGGAGTCTGATGGTATGCTTATGCAAGAGAGACGAATGTATGTGCCGAATAATGCTAAATTAAAGAAGGAAATTCTTGATGAAGCGTATATATCGGCATATGCAATGCATCCTAGGGGCACTAAGATGTATCATACCATTCGACCATTTTATTATTAGCTGGGTATGAAAAGAGAAATTGCTGAATATGTAAGTCGTTGTGTGATTTGTTAGCAAGTCAAAGTGGAGAGGAAAAAGCCTTTTGGATTGATGTAGCCACTTCTCGTTCCACAGTGGAAATGGGAAAATTTTACCATAGATTTCGTGTATAAGCTTCCTCGTACACGAAATGGTTACGATGGCATTTGGGTGGTAGTGGATCGGCTTACTAAGTTAGCACACTTTATACCAGTTCGGGAGAGATATTCTTTAAGTCGATTAGCTGAATGATTTATATCAAAGATTGTTAAATACCATGGGGTTTCGGTTAGTATCATTTCAGATCGGGATCCTAGGTTTACTTCTAAGTTCTGGGTGGCATTTCAAGAGGTTCTTGGTTCGAGACTACTCTATAGTACGACATATCATCCTCAGACAGACGGGCAATCTGAGAGGACTATTTAGACATTAAAGGATATGCTAAGATCTTCTATATTACAGTTTGGTGATGCTTGGCATATGCGTTTGGACTTGATGGAATTTGCCTACAATAACAGCTACCATTCGAGTATTGGTATGTCACATTTCGAGGCATTATATGGTAAATCTTGTCGTACTCCTTTATGTTGGTCAATGGTTGGCGAAAGAGTATTGGTGGGCCCTAAGATTGTAGATGAGACTACTAAGAATATTCAAGTAATTAAATATAACCTAAAGGCGGCCCAGGATCGACAAAAGAGTTTAGAAGACAAGCATGCCACTGACAGAGTGTATAACATTGGTGATTGGGTATTTTTAAAGTTATCACCGTGGAAAGGAGTAGTAAGATTTAGGAAAAAAGGTAAGCTGAGCCCTAGATACATCGTACCATATTAGATCACTGAGCAAGTCGGTGAGGCTGCTTACAGGCTTGAGTTACCTCCAGAGTTATCTAAAGTGCACGACATTTTTCATGTTACCATGCTTCGTCATTATGTCTCAGATCCATCACATGTGATTCCTCCTCAACCATTGTAAATTAGTCCAGATTTGACTTATGATGAGGAGCCAGTGATGATTTTTTATTGGAAGGACAAGGTTCTGAGGAACAAAACTGTGCGCTTAGTGAAAGTTTTGTGGAAAAATCACTCAGTGGAGGAAGGCACGTGGGAAACAAAGGTTTGTATGCGAGATATGTATCCACGCTTGTTTTATGGTTGTTAATGGTTTGTAAATTATTGTATGAAATTTCGGGGATGAAATTTTCTTAAGGGGGTAGGTTATGATAGCCCGTCCCGAATTAAGTTACATTTTATCCTCAATAACGTGGAAATGACGGTTTTACCCTTGAGCGTTTGGTGGTAAATGGGTAAATGGCTTAAGGAAGTGGACCAATTACATTACTTCCTTTTCTTTTGGGTCCAATTAGAATTTTGGGTTGAAATTGGACCAATTATTTCATTTCCTACTTTGTTGGACCCAATTGGAATATGGGATTGTTTTGTATGGTTTTGGCATGCAGCCCAATCAGGGCTTGGGTTATTTTTAGATGGCCAATCCATGACCACACACACACACACACACGTGCAACCTGCATCCTTCTCCTTCTCTCTCAAACTCTCTTCACGTCCGTACAACCAAATCCCCTAACCTTCAAACTTTGTTGCACACTCACAGATCAAGTGTAAGGATAGCACTATCGTGTTTCCCTCGACCTCACGAGTTGAGCCGTACCATTGGTTGGACGGAAGAACCTCGGGATCGCAAGAACTAGTGAACTCCGACGAGGTGCCCTGTTACTCCATCGTGATCGCGAAGGTCTTAGTGGGATTTAAGACTTAAAAATGTAATCGTTGGTCTTCTCTAGCATGTTAGGTTAGTTTTGGTTAAGTTTGGACGTCGAAATGAACTTGGTTGTGGGTTTGCAGGAATAGCCAGTTTTCAAGGATTTATCTTGCCATTTTTTCGTTGGTTTTAGCACCTTTGAAAGGTAAGAATGTGTTCTACTCGTTTAGAGCTTCAATTTGAGACAAATTTCATGAATTTTGGTTGAGAAATGGCGGAGTTATTGAAGTTTAAAGTTTTTCCAAAAACCGACAATAGCAGCGGTGGCCGACTCCGAACTCTGAAGAACCGACGAAGAAGGAGAAGAATATTCCATCAACTTTGATGGAATATTCCTAACGACGTCAGGTATATCTAACGGTATATTCCATTATTTAATGGAATATTCCCTAACGACGTTAGGGATTCCGTCCAACGTGCCAGGCACGTGCTTGCGCGTGAGGGCACGTGGGTGATCATAAAATTATTTTTAAAATATGGGGATGTTCGTGGGGTTGAGTAGGCCACGATGGTATATTCAACCACCCCAATTGAGCAACGTATGAGAAGTTCTTACCTAGCTTTGGTTATGTGCTTAAAATAATGTCAAAATAGTTGTTTTGCATATAGGTGAGACATTTCCAGAGAACGAGCTCAGTCAGGCAAGACTCGAGGGCTACGATGCTTCCACATACTAGCGAGTGGGCTTTTGGTTTTCAGTATATATATATGTGGAGTATTTTTCCCAGAAAACCTATTTAAAGGATTCTATGATTTGAAATGCCATGCCAAATGTTTTATGCTTAGAATATGCATTTAATAGTTACATGTATTATTGTTGGTGCTGCGGACGCTCAGGTAAGTTCCAGGTGAGTATATACGTTGTTGATGGTGAGTTGCATGATTATGAACATATTTGGATGCATTTAGAGCTCATTAACCTGCACCGCGATGTTAGTGCTCCCGCCCGTAGTTAGGGGCACAGTCCTTCACATGATGTCACCTCCCGCACCATACGCTCACCTTGGATCCAAGTTAGGTGCACAATCTTGTCGTACAAACCACTATAGGTGGTTCCGACTCGTAGGTGACCAGCAATCATTCGCACAGTCTTCACGTGATCATAGCACTTAAGCGTATTTATTTACACCAGTCTTGTCGTACAGACCACTATAGGTGGTTCCGACTCGTGTGCAGGCATATCTGATGAGCCATAGTTCAGCCGTACAAGCTACGTGTGGTGGATTCGGTTGATATGTTACTTTTCATTGATTTAATTCACCTGGTTTACTTACTTCATTATACTGAGATATTTGGCATGGTATACATATGGATATTGCTATTCTGAGCATGGTTTTGATATAGATATGTTTTCTATTTTCTGGGAAATTATACATGTTTTACAGCGAGGGGTTATTACCTTTGATAAGTGAAATGGTTTTGAAAAAGCTTTGTTTTTGCCCACTCACACTTTCTGTTTTGCGCCCCTCCAGGTTCTAGGTAGGAAAGCTTTTGGTGGCTTATGAGGAGTCTACGGCAGTTCTGACAGATTGTAACCATTGTAGGACTACCTTTGGTATTGTCTAGTTAGTATTTGTCTTACTGGACTGCACCTAGGTTACCTATGCTCTGATAATGTGTAACTTTATTCACTCATTTTTACTCTCCCTTATGCACTTATCCAGCTGAAGTTAGATAGTTAGGTTTTTATTTACTCGCATTTTTATTCCCTTGTCACTTCTGCATCGCGCACATGGCTATATCACCCCTCACGTGACGACCAACACACCTTGATTTAGGTTGGGGTGTGTCAATGAACAAACAAAAAAATATTCAACAGACAACTTGAAGATTGAGGTTTGCGTACCTCAAGTCCTTGAAATAGAAATTTTGTCCCTACTCAATGGTTGTAATTCTACTAATGTCTGCTTCACCAGGATTCAACGATCTAAGTTAGAATTCCAGCACCGGAAAACTTGACTTCTGGCAAATATCTTTGTGGTTCTCTCAGTAAGAATGTTTGGGATTGTAGAAGAAGAATTTAATTTTTCTACGTTCTAAATACCATGCAGATGGATGTATATATAGTAGGTTTATACCTCTTCGCAACAAGTATGAGAATGTGGTGTGTCTGTTGGAAGACATCTTTCTCAGAGGGGTTCTTTGCTATGTGTTCTTTCATCACTTCAAACTTCACCTGAAAGGATGAGTTTGTTGATAAAAAATAATTAAATAATTAAATTCAAAATTAATTAAAGAATTTAATTTATAGAGCCCAAGAGCCCTAAGGCCCATCTTTTGATAATTAATTATATATTAATTATCAATTAATTAGTACACCCCAAAGCCCAACCCCAAAGTTGAGCCCAATTTCATTCTCCATGGTCCATCACTCCAATCACTATCTAGAAGGGACAAAGCCTTATAAAGGGAGAGAACCTTTTAGTAGTGACCAATGTGGGACAATGAAATTTCTACTCAAAATTTCCAACAGTACCCCACATTTGAGTTGAAATGCGGCCCCATTTACTTCTATATAGGTGACATTAATTAAGAATAGTTTGCAATATTCCTCTTGATAACAAGATATTAATGTCATTAAATGTATAAAACATAACCCCTCGAACTCTAACAGACCACACATTTTATCATAAGAATGGGTAAGTTGTGTGTTCAACTTTTGAATCATACTCAACCAATTTGTCTATTGAACCTAGACCATGGGATCTCCAATCAGCTAGGTTAGGTTTCTGCCCAGTCCGATTCATTGAATTGCCTTGAGACCCATTCCCCTTGATGTAAATAATATTTGCTCTCTTGGTAGGCCTTTTGTCAAATGATCAGCTATATTTTCCTTTGACTTTACATAGTCAATGGATATTATTCCATTGGAGAGCAACTTCTTAAAAGTATTGTGTCGATGCCTGATGTGTCGCGACTTTCCATTGTATACATGACTTTTGGCCCTTGATTGTGTGGCCATACTGTTACAATGTATACATATAGCAGTTACAGGCTTTAGCCACACTAGAATATCCTCCAGAAAATGTTTGAGCCACTTGGCTTCTTCCCCAGCCAAGTCTAAAGCTATAAACTGTGACTCCATGGTGGAACGAGCTATACATTTCTGTTTAGAGGATTTCCAAATACCTTAAACATTTCTGTTTACATTTCTGCTGCACCTCCCAAGGTAAAAACATATCCAATTTGCATCATTGAAGCCTTCTACAATAGGTGGATACTTTGTGTAGTGTAATCCGTAGTCAAGTGTATTTTTCAAATACCTTAACACTCTTACTAAAGCATCTCAATGCTCTTGTGCCAGATGACTTGTATATCTACTGAGCCTACTTACTACATAAGCTAAGTCAGGCCCAGTCGAATTCATAAAGTACATTAGACTTCCAATTACTTGAGAATATTCAAGTCGAGATATGGCATTGCCTTTATTTTTCTCCAACTTGCATCCAGCATCAAAAGAAGTTGCAGCAGGTTTGCAGTCAAATTGACCAAACCTTCATAATATTTTTTCCGCATAATGGGACTATGTAAGGGCATACCCTTCACTATTTCTCTTAATTTGAATTCCTAGAATGACATAGGCTTGACCTAAGTCTTTCATGTCAAAACTTGAATTCAACATTTTCTTTGTTTTGTTTATTACATCTTTATCAGTTCCTATTATGAGCATATCATCTACATACAAGCAGACAATAACACAATAACCCATGTTTCAACAAAGTATGATCAAATTTCCCGTGCCATTGTTTTGGTGCTTGTTTAAGTCCATATAATGACTTAACTAATTTGCACACTTTGCTTTCTTGTCCTTTAAGCACGAACCCTTCAGGTTGTTCCATGTATATTTCTTCATCTAGTTCTCCATTTACAAATGTTGTTTTTACATCCATTTGATGTATATGAAAGTTGTACGCAGCCACAATTGCTATTAACGTCCTAATTGAAGTGGGAGGGAACCTTTTGGTAGTGACCAATGTGGGACAATGAAATTTCTACTCAAAATTTCCAACAGTGGTAGTCATTTACAGGGAAATGAAGTTCTTCTGTTGGATGAGTCTATAGAGATTGAAGAAAGATGAAAAAGGGTTTCTTCTGTTAGATGCATCCATGGAGATTGAAGAAACATGATAATGAGGTTCTCTTTTGGATGGGAGATGGGTTTGGATTGTTTGGTGATATTGATTTGATGGTGAGAATGTTGCTGCTTCGAATGCACTCTCTATCTCAACGCGCACACAATTTTTCTTTCTTCTTTTGTTTATTCTGATCAAAAGATTGAGGTTGCAGCTATTCAAATACAACACACGGAGAAAACGCATGAAAAATTGAGGTTGAACAAAATAAGCTTTGTAGTTTGAAAATTGGGTTAATCTCAATTTACTTCCTGAAGTTTTTTTATTTTCAACATTTGGTACATGAAGTTTTTTTTCATCCTAGTTTGGTACCTAATGTCATAATTCTAGGACACTTTTATATCCGTTAAATTTTTTGTCAAAACATCCATCAACTGATGAAGTGGTGCCTACATAGACAATAACTAATGCCACGTGCCAATATAGGGCCCACGTGGATATTAAAAAATTTAAAATTTAAAACTTAAAAAAAAATTTGTTTTTTGGACTTAACCATCTCCTACCTCATAACCCCCCCTTTAACCCCCTCATTCCCTTCTGTCCTCTGCAACCCGCTCCCCGCACACCCACCTTTCATACCTCACTTCAACCCGCTCCCTCCCTTCTCTCCTCTACACCCACCCAAACTCTCTATACACGACACACCTCCACCATTTTCGCCTCCCCTCCCTTCTCTCTCATGCACCCTCATCACCTCCCCCTTTGCAAAAATCATAATCTCCAAAATCTAAGGAGCAACTCTAGTTTGCGAGCCACCCGAGGAGATTTAAGAACCCAAGCACCGAAGCAGGGGAGCCACCACGTCCTGGTGCTGTTGCCGGTGTCCAATGGGGTGACAACAAGGGCTAGAAATGCAAAAGAATCGGTTAAGGTTTGCGTTTTATCCAAATTAGGGATTTGGGTAACCTGGGTTTTTGACAAATTTCAGAAATTGAAAGGGTGTTTTGTTGAATTTGAATTCTTTTGGGTGGGATTTTGTTAGGTTGGGTGTGTGGGAAGGTTTGGTGTGGGTGGTAGAGGAGAGAAGGAAGGGAGGGGGTTGGAGGGTTGAGGTAGGAGAAGGGTGGGTAAAATTATTATTTTTTATTTATTTTAAATTTTAAAATTTTTTATATCCATGTGGACCCATATTGACATGTGGTGTCCAGTCATTGTCCACGTATGCGCCACGTCATCAATTAACGGAGGTTTTGATGGAAAACTTAACGGATATATGAAAGTGTCTCAGAATTATGACTTTAGGTACCAGACTGGGACGGAAAAACTTCATGTACCAAATGTTGAAAATCAAGAAACTTCATAGTAGTAAACTGAGATCAACTTTTGAAAATCCAATGAAATCTTTGGGGAGGGGTGGGATTGTTAATTTTGAATTAGCGAAGAGTTGACAGAAATGTTAATGTTAGCCTTGAATCTTAATGGAGTTCACCACGAGAGTCTAAATCCGAAATTTGCTTCACCACAGGGCCTATCTTTTGATTACTCTATTTCACCATTAATCCAATTTAGCTCATTTTTAAACTAAATCAAATGATGTGGTGTTAATGATTGTATTATTAGTATTACATTTTTAATGTAACATGTGTCACGATTATTTCGATGTATTAAAACGAAAGCTCTCAAAACAACATAGTCCTTGGTAAATTACCCAAAATACTGAAAATTTGATATTACCCCTTGAAACTATATTTTCCTCTACTAAAACCCATCTGTTTTTGTTTTCTTGAATAAAGCCCATTGACTAGCCTCCAACTAAATAAATTCTTTAACTAATTTTGACTTTTCAAATTATGTATTTTCCGAATGCCTAAACTTACCTTATTAATACTTGGATAGGGTTTTTAGATCAGTTACTTGGTACCATTTAATTAATTTTATATATTTTACAAAATAAGTCATGCCATTCATTGTATATTCAATGTATTAACTATCAAATTATTATAACGTGCCGAATGAAATTTTTAATAAGTGATTTTACGAAATTGCCCTTCGAGGCCGTGAGTCGACTGAGGTTAATTTCAGTATCGCGCCATCTAAGATTTGTTTTCTTGGCATACTCTCGTAGTACTCGTCGCTACGGACGCGTGGGCGCTAGCGGTTCGTGATTTGGAGCTATATCGAAGAAGTTATTAACGTTTGAAGTTGGGGGTATTTTAGTAAATTAAATAAATTCTAGAAAACCCCAGATTTTTGGAGTTAAATCTGGTGTGCCACGTGGATGGCCCAGATTTAAAGGAAAATGGGATGGATGGTGGAGATTAGAAGGAAAGGATGAGAAGGGGAAATAAATGGAGGATTGAGGAGAAGAGAGAGAAAGGATAAACCAATCAGAAAGAGAAGAAAGGAGGGAAAGGAAAGAGGGGGAGAAGGAGGAACCGGCCGGGTTTCCCTTCGACCCGTATGACCCGATCTCGACCCGGAACAAATTCCGGTGATTTCACCCTTTTTCCGACGAATTGAGCCTAGCCACCACTCCCAAACATCATCTAGACCTTCCCTCTTCCTATTACACCTCAAATTTCAAGATATTTAGCCTTGATTTTGGACAAAACCGTGCAAAAGGGGGCGCACGGGTTGGGTGTCTTTTCGTCAAGATTTGAAGCTATCTCTTCCAACTAATCCCACCCATGGCATCCTCTTGAGGTCTGGAACAAAGCCCAAACAAGTTTGGAGGCGTTGGAACAAGTTTGGAGGTCGAATCGGAACACACCAATTCGAGGGTTTCCGTACGGTTTTGATGAAATTGGAGCCTTTCTTGACCGAATTGGACTTGGTCACAGGTATGAAAGTTGTTCTACTCTTTGAGATCTTCAATTCTGAAAATTTTGGTAATTTTTGGAGAAAGTTGGATTTTCCGGCGAGCCGGGGCGGCCGACCGCCACCCACGGCGGCGCGTGCGGCGGCGCGTGGCCAGTGAGCCACTAATGATATTTTTAGGCCATAATTCATGTCTTGAATTCAGTTTTGGTGAATGAATGACGTAGATTGATTATTGAACCTAATATCGTTACGATTCGGGGTTAGGTAAAAATATGAATCGACGATCCAACCGTTGGATCGTCACAAAACCTGGATACATGGTAGTACTTAATATTTGAAGAATGTGGAAATTTACGGATTGGGAATCCGATGTATGGATCTTCCCGAATTGGATTTGTAAGTTATAAAATAAAAGGTTAATCGCCACATGGTTTTGGAAATTGGCGGAGATCCAACCGTTGGATCATAACAAAATTTTAGTATGTTGTCCTAGAAGCATAATGTGAATCTTGAGAAGTTACGGATTGGAAATCTGAGTTGCAGATATTCCGGATCAAACTATATAGTGACGTGTTTTATATAAGTTATATATTCTATCGATATGATTTCTGAGGTATGATTTGATGATTGTTCTAGGCGGCGATCGTTGTGACGCCTTGATGGGTTGTGATAGGGAGTTGTAGGGCGAACTCCAAGTGAGTGGGCTTTTGGTTTTCAGTATATATATATATAATTGATTGATTTCCCAGAAATGCGTTTTAAAATGTTTTTATGAAATGAATGCCATGTCGAATGCCATAGTTATATTTATATATAATTGTGTGGATATGTATTGCTGCACCGCGTGCGCCAGGTAAGTCAGGTAAGTATGTGTGTGTGTGATGTGATGATTAAGGTGATATCGATGAGATTGTTATATGGCTCATTACCTGCACATCGGGGTTGTGCATACCTGCGGGCTTAGCCTTCACGTGATCGTTCACCTCCCGCACCGTACGCTCACCTTGGATCCAAGGTAGGTGCCAGCCTGTTGTACAGACCACATTAGGTGGTTCCGACTCGTAGGTGACTTGCGAGACGTCTCTAGCCTTCACGTGATCGTAGCACAGAGCGTATTTACCCAGCTTGACGTACAGACCACATTAGGTGGTTCCGTCATGGGTGCAGGTTACTGATTGTTGATTATTGATGATTGGATTGAGGATTGGATTGAGGAGCCATAGATTCAGCCGTACAGGTCACTTGAGGTGACTCCGGCTGATTGATATATATATTGCCGGCATGATTTGAGATGAGATATCACCTGATTACTTGATGGTATTTGGTATATGTTGATTAATGGTTATGGTTCATTCGGGCATGGCATTGCTTAGTTGATGAGATTGGTTGATTAATGGTTTTCAGTATTAGTACGTATATATATATATATTTTCTGGGAAGTATACTTGTTTTACAGAGAGGGGTTACAACTTTTATATCAAAATGATTTTGTAAAGCTTTGTTTTTGCCCACTCACGCTTTTTGGTTTTGCGCCCCTCCAGGTTCTAGTAGCATAGTTTCGTTATCGACAAGGACTCGTGGCATATCCCAGTTCAGGTGGCTACTTTTGAGGGTATGATCTTTACCCACACTACTGTACTTACTTATGCTCTGACAACGCGTGTGAAATGGGTCCATACCCACTCGCAGCGCATTCTGATATTTAGGTATCTTTAGGTTTAAATTTATTCGCATTCTTCCATATCATCACTTTATGGCTTCGTCACCTTCCAGGTGATGGCCAGCACAGCTCGATTCGGAGTCCTAGTGGACATTCCGGGTCGGGGTGTGTCAGTTTGGTATCAGAGCATAAGTTGGGCAGTATTGCGTTCATCACACGCGTGATGTGAGCATTCTTGGTTTTTGTGTCTAATATTTGGATTATGCCACCTTGTCGATTTCGAGAAAATATGTTAGCTTCTCTAAGTTGTGGTAATTTGGTCGATGTGCTGATGTTTTGGAAGAGCTTTTGGCGAAGGTTCTTAGAATTAAAGTGAAATTTTTAAGGATTGATGCAGAGGCAAGTGGATGGCATAAATGTGGGTTAACATATTATTGGATGTTATCAGATGCTTTACCAATCGATGTGATACTTACCCTCTAGCCATTAGTATTAAAAGTTGAGATTGGAATCTCTGAGTAGTTTGATTCCTTGTCAGTAACGGTTAGGCTATCACCTATTGGAATTCTTGTGAAGTCTACCTTGTTAAGACTTTAGGATAATCTCGTGTGACGATGGTGCTAAAGTGGTAGTATTTAACGGAAAAGCACTTTGGGAAGATCACTTTCGGTGTACGATTGGATTTGGGAAGTAATAATGTACACTCTTAGTGCGAAATATTTTGTATATGTTGAGAATGTGAGAATCAGTAATTATGGTGCTGAACCTATGCTATGCTCATGTGGTGTTTCAATTGGTGGAACTTTGCTTAAGCCTTGGGAAGTTGTATTCTTCCAGCCCTAAAGCTTAAAGTATTGGCGATGTTTTTCTTTCCTTAAGTGGGCGCTAAAATTTTGACGACAAAGCATTGGTGGATTAGCTAAGATAGAAAGGTGAGTTGTTATTAATTTCTCTCACCTTGTGATATAAAAGTTTGTATTCATGATCTAATCAAGTGTGGAGATATAAAAGGAATTAAAGTCGAGGCTTCACTTGATATGATTGAAGGAAATTCTTAGTTTAGGCAAGTCTGCATTTGGTTAGAGCAGAATAATGTTTGAGGATATACAGTTTAACTTCCTGGGCAACCACAGTTTCTTATTGGTTGTTCCAGAGGATGATGGCATTATGAGGAAGTTATTTTTGGACTCTTATACTAGTTCAAGCAAGCAGAAATCAGAACAGATTACTAGCTAGATATAATTATATCTCACTGTGTTGCATGTTTTATTTCTGAGCTTTGGGAAGTCTCTCTAAAAGATTATGAATGCTAGATAGTATGTGATTTACAGAAGGGCATTGTAATCAGGTACCTGGATGACCCGAGGTTACTTTTGGGGGGTATGTAAAATGGAGTGAGGTATGTCGTTATTTCTGCTGGGAGAGCAAAGAGATCGTTATCGAAAGGCTGCCAAGGATATTTAGTTCATGCGGTACTAAGAGATATTGCTCTGAGTAGTGTGGAAGAGGTCAAGGTGGTTAGACATTTTCCTGACGTTTTCCCCGAGAATTTATCTGGATTGCCGCCAGGCAAAGATGTGGAGTTCTTTATTGATTTGTTTCCAGGTACGGATCTTATATTAGAGATTGGTTCATGATGAGTTAAGGGAATTGAAAAGTCAGTTGCAAGAATTGGTTGATAAAGGTTCCATTCAACCTAGTATGTCGTCGTAGAGAGCCCAGTTTATTTTTGAGGAAGAATGTGGACATTAAGGCTATACATTGACTATGGATAATTGAATCGGGTAACGATTGAGAATCGTTATCCATTACCGCGTATTAATGATTGTTTGATCTGTTTAGAGGTGCCTGTGTATTTTCAAAGAATGATTTGAAGTCTGGTTATTACCAATTGAAGATTAAAAGTGATGATGTCCCTAAGACGGTTTTCAGAACTCGTTATGGTCTTTATGAGTTTTTGGTGATGCCATTCGGATTGACGAATTTTATGAGTTTGACGAACGAAGTATTCTAGGAATATCTCGACAGGTTTGTTATCGTTTCATTGATGATATTCTGGTATACTTAAGACTAGAGCAGAGCATGCTAGACATCTTAATTTGGTATTACAAAGTTTGAGGGATTGTCGATGTATTCTAAGTTTAGCGAATGCCAATTTTGGATGAATCAAGTGGTATTACTGGGACATGTTATATCTACTTAAAGTATTCAAGTGGAATCTTAAAAGGTAGCAGCGGTTGAGAATTTGGAACAATCGCGAACCGTGACTAAGATTCGGAGTTTTTTTAGCTTAGTAGGCTTTATGGACGGTTTGTGAAAGATTTTTCAGTCATTGTCTTGTCATTGCCGAGGTAGACGAGAAAAGAGGTTAAGTTTGAGTGGGGTGAAAATGGTGAGCAAAGTTTTCAACAGTTGAAGTATTTCCTCACTCATGCACTTGTGTTAGCACTCTCAGATGATAACGTGAATTATGAGGTCTATAAGGATGCATCGCGATGGGGTAATGTTTAAGGTCCCTAGTAGTGGAACCATTAAAAATGAACCATCTTATATGCGATTAAACTTTGGATATAGTAAGTTTCTGGCAGTATCATTGGAAAGATTAAATTGACGCTTATGATTACACTATCGAGTATTATCTCAGTTATGCAAACGTAACTATTGAGCATCGTAGTACAGATGGTTTCTACCCTAAATATTTTGGTTTTCCTTATTCCATTATAGTTGACCTCTTTGAGTATCATTGTGACATTACTTTGAATCATCAAGGAATAGTTGAATGGTTATAATCGCTTACCATATCCAGATGCAAACGGGATAATTATTATGAGCTTCTGGTGGGAGGTATTTTGGTAAATGTGGAGTTGCGATGATGTCTTGATGTTTATGGATCGATTCGATAATCAACTCATTCTTCCATTGATCCCGAGGGAGATTCAGTTGGACCATTGGTTAATTTACCTATTCTTGAATTTATCGGTTATCTGACATTTTGGTCAGCATCTTTTCTGATCATGACCTAACATTCATTCCGTGTGCTGAGAATATATTTTGGTCAATGTTGGTGCATGGTTACTCGATTGTAGCTTGAGTTATTTCCAAAGACAGATAGCTATTGGGAAGAATTGCTTGGATATTGAAATCTAGTTGGGATCGTTAATTCCTCAATCATCTGTCAATCACTTAGTGGAATAGATCATTATCGTTGATGATTGAGCATTTTGGAAGTTATTTTTGGTAGGGTAATGACCACCAATCAGTATGGATATCTTGAACTTTGAAGTTGATGATCTTGTTTTGGTTCTCGGATTCTCAAGGGTGCTTTAGTCTTCTTGGCATGGTTTCTCGCTCAATCAATGAGTAATTCATGATTCATTGACTTGGCGGATGCGTGTGTCAGTTTTATATTGATGCTTACAAGAAATATTGGAGTACAGTCTTCTCGTGAGTTTATTGGACTTACCAAAAAAAAATGAATTTCATGTAGTATTGAGAATTGAATGGATTTCAGCATAGTATTGGTGAAGGTATAAAGCTTGGTAATTTTGAGCGTCATCTTCCAGATAAGAATGAGATTATAATTGTTGTTCGAATGTTGTCGATAAAGATTTGGATTCTCGATTTTTGGATTTCAAAGGTTATATTCTTGATTTGGTGAGCAATGTTGGTGATTAGTTGCGAAGAAAATATTTGATGATATATATATATATATATATATATATATTTTTTTTTTTTTCTACACGCATCATTTCAGGGCGTTATTAGAGGACTTAATGATTTGGGGAGTACATGGATATCAAAGCACTCTTAAAAGCTAAATTGATGCGCTTGAAGAGTTTATGGCGTTGCGATCGAGGCACGAATCGGATGATCTGGACATATTGGTATTCGAGGAGCAAGATGATTTTTACTAATTTATTGAGACAATGACGAACTACCAACATTTCAGGTTGTAAACAGTAACATTGATGATTTAATTGTTGGGTTCTCTAAGCTAGTAGGCAAGACGACTCATCTATGGTAGTAGTTACTAATTAGAGATAATTCGAACTTATCCTCGAAGTTCGTGTCACGCTAAATGTTTGGCAAGGACCATTTTCGTTTTGATTTTGATTTTTCGTGCAAGCATTTTCTAAGAGACTATTCTATTTATTGGATTTATTTCCATTCTTGGTTTTAAACTTGATGCAAGTATCTGAACTGAAGGTTTTTATACTAATAACTATTTTCGATATCCGTAAACTTTTCTTATGTCATTACGTAGTAATTGGTGTTCTTGCTTGCGGTTTGGGTGGATATTGTATTATTATATTGCCAAGGAAGGAAGAAGGTATGAGCTTGGAGGCATGAAAGAGGAATAATTGCAATCCGATCGCGACGGAATGACATACTCTTTTATGCAACCGCTCTAACTTAATTTCTTCCTTGTGTAAGTATTTATATAGAGGTACTTTTCTTATTTTCGAGTATTTTACATTTAGCGAATTATTTTAAATTTCGGGGACGAAATTTTTTTAAGGGGGGAAGATTCTGACAGTTCGTCCCTGATTTTACAATTATATAAAATTTTTAATAAGTGATTTTACGAAATTGCCCTTCGAGGCCGTGAGTCGACTGAGGTTAATTTCAGTATCGCGCCATCTAAGATTTGTTTTCTTGGCATACTCTCGTAGTACTCGTCGCTACGGACGCGTGGGCGCTAGCGGTTCGTGATTTGGAGCTATATCGAAGAAGTTATTAACGTTTGAAGTTGGGGGTATTTTAGTAAATTAAATAAATTCTAGAAAACCCCAGATTTTTGGAGTTAAATCTGGTGTGCCACGTGGATGGCCCAGATTTAAAGGAAAATGGGATGGACGGTGGAGATTAGAAGGAAAGGATGAGAAGGGGAAATAAATGGAGGATTGAGGAGAAGAGAGAGAAAGGATAGACCAATCAGAAAGAGAAGAAAGGAGGGAAAGGAGAGAGGGGGAGAAGGAGGAACCGGCCGGGTTTCCCTTCGACCCGTATGACCCGATCTCGACCCGGAACAAATTCCGGTGATTTCACCCTTTTTCCGACGAATTGAGCCTAGCCACCACTCCCAAACATCATCTAGACCTTCCCTCTTCCTATTACACCTCAAATTTCAAGATATTTAGCCTTGATTTTGGACAAAACCGTGCAAAAGGGGGCGCACGGGTTGGGTGTCTTTCCGTCACGATTTGAAGCTATCTCTTCCAACTAATACCACCCATGGCATCCTCTTGAGGTCTGGAACAAAGCCCAAACAAGTTTGGAGGCGTTGGAACAAGTTTGGAGGTCGAATCGGAACACACCAATTTGAGGGTTTCCGTACGGTTTTGATGAAATTGGAGCCTTTCTTGACCGAATTGGACTTGGTCACAGGTATGAAAGTTGTTCTACTCTTTGGGATCTTCAATTCTGAAAATTTTGGTAATTTTTGGAGAAAGTTGGATTTTCCGGCGAGCCGGGGCGGCCGACCGCCACCCACGGCGGCGCGTGCGGCGGCGCGTGGCCAGTGAGCCACTAATGATATTTTTAGGCCATAATTCATGTCTTGAATTCAGTTTTGGTGAATGAATGACGTAGATTGATTATTGAACCTAATATCGTTACGATTCGGGGTTAGGTAAAAATATGAATCGACGATCCAACCGTTGGATCGTCACAAAACTTGGATACATGGTAGTACTTAATATTTGAAGAATGTGGAAACTTACGGATTGGGAATCCGATGTATGGATCTTCCCGAATTGGATTTGTAAGTTATAAAATAAAAGGTTAATCGCCACATGGTTTTGGAAATTGGCGGAGATCCAACCGTTGGATCATAACAAAATTTTAGTATGTTGTCCTAGAAGCATAATGTGAATCTTGAGAAGTTACGGATTGGAAATCTGAGTTGCAGATATTCCGGATCAAACTGTATAGTGACGTGTTTTATATAAGTTATATATTCTATCGATATGATTTCTGAGGTATGATTTGATGATTGTTCTAGGCAGCGATCGTTGTGACGCCTTGATGGGTTATGATAGGGAGTTGTAGGGTGAACTCCAGGTGAGTGGGCTTTTGGTTTTCAGTATATATATATAATTGATTGATTTCCCAGAAATGCGTTTTAAAATGTTTTTATGAAATGAATGCCATGTCGAATGTCATAGTTATATTTATATATAATTGTGTGGATATGTATTGCTGCACCGCGTGCGCCAGGTAAGTCAGGTAAGTATGTGTGTGTGTGATGTGATGATTAAGGTGATATCGATGAGATTGTTATATGGCTCATTACCTGCACATCGGGGTTGTGCATGCCTGCGGGCTTAGCCTTCACGTGATCGTTCACCTCCCGCACCGTACGCTCACCTTGGATCCAAAGCAGGTGCCAGCCTGTCGTACAGACCACATTAGGTGGTTCCGACTCGTAGGTGACTTGCGAGACGTCGCTAGCCTTCACGTGATCGTAGCACAGAGCGTATTTACCCAGCTTGACGTACAGACCACATTAGGTGGTTCCGTCATGGGTGCAGGTTACTGATTGTTGATTATTGATTATTGGATTGAGGATTGGATTGAGGAGCCATAGATTCAGCCGTACAGGTCACTTGAGGTGAGTTCGGCTGATTGATATATATATTGCCGGCATGATTTGAGATGAGATATCACCTGATTACTTGATGGTATTTGGTATATGTTGATTAATGGTTATGGTTCATTCGGGCATGGCATTGCTTAGTTGATGAGATTGGTTGATTAATGGTTTTCAGTATTAGTACGTATATATATATATATTTTCTGGGAAGTATACTTGTTTTACAGAGAGGGGTTACAACTTTTATATCAAAATGATTTTGTAAAGCTTTGTTTTTGCCCACTCACGCTTTTTGGTTTTGCGCCCCTCCAGGTTCTAGTAGCATAGTTTCGTTATCGACAAGGACTCGTGGCATATCCCAGTTCAGGTGGCTACTTTTGAGGGTATGATCTTTACCCACACTACTGTACTTACTTATGCTCTGACAACGCGTGTGAAATGGGTCCATACCCACTCGCAGCGCATTCTGATATTTAGGTATCTTTAGGTTTAAATTTATTCGCATTCTTCCATATCATCACTTTATGGCTTCGTCACCTTCCAGGTGATGGCCAGCACAGCTCGATTCGGAGTCCTAGTGGACATTCCGGGTCGGGGTGTGTCATATATGTTATGCGCAATTTTTACCTACAAAATAGTCTAATTTACCTATTCCATCAAACCAAAATTTGAAGGGTCTAATTTACTTCGAAAATGGTCTAATTTACCTACATGATTTATGTGCATTAGATTAAATGTAACATCCCACATAGCCCAGGGAAGTGATCCTTAAATGTATATTCTCATCCCTACCTAGCACGAGGCCTTTTGGGAGCTCACTAGTTTCGGGTTCCGTAGGAACTCCGAAGTTAAGTGAGAAGGGGGCTAGTGCACTCCCATGATGGGTGACCCACTGGGAAGTTGCTCGTGAGTTCCCAAAAACAAAACCGTGAGGGAATGGTAAGCCCAAAGCAGACAATATCATGCTACGGTGGTGGAGCGGGCCCGGGAAGTGATCCGCCCCGGGCCGGGATGTGACATTAAAAGTTTATTTAATTGCCTACCAGCACAAACCCACAACATTCAAACATTATCTAATATCACTATATATATTTTTTTTGGAATAGGTAAATTAATTTGAATGTAGGTAAATTAGTATAATATTAATAAGTAGGTAAATTAATTTAAATCTAGGTAAATTTGTCACAGCCCGTCCCGAAATTTTTTATTGAGGACGTGAAAAGACGGAATTGCCCTAAAGGTTGCTAAGGTGTGTGTGATAATTGTATTTGGTTATTAAGTTATATTCCTAAGTTTTTGGAAATTATTTTGGAACTTAGTTGTGTTTTATTTGTTTGTGTGGTTAGGGTATTAGTGGACCACACACTTACACATAACCCTCTCTCTCTCTCTCTCTCCCCCATGGACTTTCTCTCTCTCCCCTCTCGGTTTTCTTCTTCCCGTGTACTGTACATGTGCGGATGAAATTTGAACTTGTCCATTTCTTCACTGATCGACGTCAAAAAGGTGAGTTTCTTGATCCTTGCAGCCTCCTGAGTTATTTGGTACCATTTTTGAAACTTAAGACCCTCGGAATCGTCGTGAAACCCTAACCCCAACAATGTGCACTATTCATGCACACGTAAAACCTTGTATTTTAGGGAATTTCAAGCTCACGGTGAGCTTAAGGAGGTCCTCACGAGCCTCGGGGCACTTCATTGGTAGAGTTTGGACATCGGAGCACCGAGATCGAAGGTTTTTAAAGTTTGCCGAACTATCGAGCTTCCTCAGGTAAATTCTAGTGATTTTCAAGCCTTGAAACTTGTTTGGATGTGTTCTACATGCTTAGAGCTTCATTTTGGTACCAAATTCATGAAAAATGGACGAAAAACGAGCAAGAACCCATAGTTGGAAAAATTCCCCAGAAACCGGCGAAGTCACCGGTGACCGGCGAGTCGCCAGAGAAGAAGACAGAATATTCCGTTAGTTTGGACGGAATATGCTGACGTCGTTAGTTAAGGTTAACGGTTTCCGTTAGGAGTTGACGGAATATTCTGAGGAATCTTCTTGACGCCGTTTAAGAATCTATCAGTGTGCCTGGCACGTGACCGCGCGTGGGGGCACGTAGGTCCGTGCCATTTCTGGCGCGTGGGGGCGCGTGATAGGTCCAAAAATAATTTTAAAAATATGGGGATGTTCGTGAGGTTGTGTAGATCACGTTGGTATATTAAAACACCCTAATTGAGCATCGTATGAGAAGTTATTTTGTATTGTTGGTTATGTGCTCTAAATAACGTTATTATAGTTGTTTTGCATATAAATGAGACCTATCCCGAGGACGAGCGCAATCAAAGGCGACACGGGGGTTACGACCCTTCGACATACTAATGAGTGGGCAATTGTTTTCGTTATATACCTATATACTTACTGATTTTCCCAGAAATTGAATTTAAACGAAAGTATGTTTTAAAATGCCATGCATAGAATTGATATGAAATGTATGAATTGGTATATGATCCATATGTATGAAATGGTGCGGTGGACGCATAGGTAACTATCAGGTGAGTTATATTATGTTGATGATGTGAATTGTGTTGAGAGCTCATAACCTGCACCCCGGTGTTAGTGCTTATGTTGATATTCACCTCCCGCGCCGCACGCTCTCTTGGATCCAAGTAGGTGTAAGTCCTGTCGTACAGACCACTTCTGTGGTTCCGACTCATAGGTGACCTGCGATTATTCGCACAGCTATTTGATGAGAATTGCACTAGAGCGTATTATTACACCAAGTCCTGTCGTACAAACCATTTTAATGGTTCCGACTCGTGTGCAGGCATAGGTATTGAGCTATATGATTAGCCGTACAGGACCACTGCAGGGTCTCCGGCTGATTTATTATTCTACCTAATATATATTTGTGTATCTTCATTATGTTATTGATGTATACAGCATGGCATACTTTCATAATACTGATTTTGAGTTACGATTTGAGAATGTGATGATGTACATATGTTTATATGCTATTTTCTGGGAAAGTATACAGGTTTTACAGTGAGGGGTTATATATGTTGATAAATGAGATGTTTTCGAAAAGCTTTGTTTTACTGACCCACTCAACTTTGTTTTACGCCCCTCCAGGTTATAGTTAGAAGTGCTTAGTGGCTCACGAGGACTTCCACGGTTGTTCTGACAGGCTCCACAAATGTAGGACTCACCTTCGGGTGTTGTAATTTAGTAACTGTCCTACTTGACTGCACTTAGAATCTTATGCTCTGATAGTGTGTATTTCACACTTAAATTCTCTCTAGCATGTCATTTGGATAGTACTGCTAGTATTCGGTTTTTAGTCATTCATAATTCTTTTACCTTATCGCTTCCACATTGCATTTATGGTTACATCACGCTTATGTGATGGCCAGCACACCCTGATTCTCGGGTCGGGGTGTGTCAAAATTAGTATAATATTCTATAAGTAGGTAAATTAGTATAATATTTGTATGTAGGTAATTACATGATTCAAAATGCAGGTAAATTAGTATAATATGTAGGTAATTACATGATCCAAACAATATTATTTTTTCCGTACAAGATGTTTTTTTTTTTTATTTGGTAAGTTAATTTATATATGTTCTAATATTTGTGATACAAGAAAGGTAAAATATCCATACAGATTTAATTGCTCATCATAATTAGGATGAGTAATAACATTTATTGACCAAACTAGGATTTTGTGGCATAAGTTGTAAATGTATTGTAATAGTTGGTCATATATTTGTCTTGTCACATCCCAGCCCGGGGCGGATCACTTCTCGGGCCCGCTCCACCACCGTAGCACGATATTGTCCACTTTGGGCTTACCATTCCCTCACAGTTTTGTTTCTGGGAACTCACGAGCAACTTCCCAGTGGGTCACCCATCATGGGAGTGCTTTAGCCCCCTTCTCGCTTAAGGCCTTGTGCTAGGTAGGGATGAGAATATACATTTAAGGATCACTCCCCTGGGCGATGTGGGATGTCACAATCCACCCCCCTTAGGGGCCCGATGTCCTCGTCGGCATACTTCCGGCCAGGGATTGGCTCTGATTCCAATTGTCACATCCCGGCCTGGGGCGGATCACTTCCCAGGCCCGCTCCACCACCATAGCACGATATTGTCCGCTTTGGGCCCTGACCAAGCCCTCACGGTTTTGTTTCTGGGAACTCACAAGCAACTTCCCAGTATCAAAGTCTCCAAATGTTTCCATTTATGAATAAGTTCAGAAATTATGCTTGACTTACTATAAACCAAACCTCCAGACAAAAACAAAATCTTGAGCTCTCCACACATGTTTGCAACATATTTCAAGGCTGTTTCTGAAGTATATGCAGGTAACTTGAGTACAGTAGCATGCCCTCTGCTGCGGCCGACGACAAACTTTATGAATGCAGTGACAGAGAAACGACTCTCATCAATTCGATATTCATGAACAAATCTTTCCAAAAGAGTGACATAACGCCAGCTTTCAGAATCATCAGAATCACCAAGATAGCTACTGGTCGGAAAGATTAGACACTCCCAGCACGAAGGAGTAAGGGTTGCTCTATACCACGACTTGCATACAAAAGGCACATCCAGAAGTAGTGACTCCAAACCAACTCTTCCGAACACATTCGCCAAAATGTCTAGGTTTAAGTCTCCCCATCTTTGATTCATCATGTTAGCACGTCGGAGCTGGAAAGAAGCAGAGGAATCCCGACGTGGGTCGCAATTTTCAATGAAAGTCTGTGAGATGAGTGAGGAGTCGAGGTTGGTCGGGATTGGTGGCGGTTTGTAGCCCAGCAGCGCGCATTAGGTTAATCTTGAGCCGTACCTTAGGCTGCTATCTCCCGACTGAACTATTGGTGGGAGGCCTAACGACTGCTATTGAGAAAAGGAATTATTTTATGACTACGAAACCAAAGAAATGAAGAGAAGTGAGGAGTCGGGGTCTACTAGTTGAGGACGTGAGAGAGGAGCGAAGGAGATGTCTATTTCGATTGAGGGTCGAGAGAGAGTCTTTATTGTCTAGGGATGTGGACTAAGGTTGAGCCAATTGAGCAAATGTATGAGACTTCAAAGTTGACGAGAAAGGAAGTTAAATTCGAATGGAATGGTGATTATGAGTAGAGTTTTCAGCAGCTTAAGTATTATCTCACTCATGCTCTTGTTTTAGCACTTCCTGATGACAGTGGGAACTTTGAAATTTATAGCGATGCTTCATTGAATGGCTTGGGATGTGTATTGATGCAGCATGGTAGGGTGATTGCTTATGCTTGTCACATCCCGACCCAGGGCGGATCACTTCCCAGGCCCGCTTCACCACCATAGCACGATATTGTCCGCTTTGGGCTTACCATTCCCTCATGGTTTTGATTCTGGGAACTCACGAGCAACTTCCTAGTGGGTCACCCATCATGGGAGTGCTCTAGCCCCCTTCTCGCTTAACTTCGGAGTTCCTATGGAACCCGAAGCCAGTGGGCTCCCAAAAGGCCTCGTGCTAGGTAGGGATGAGAATATACATTTAAGGATCACTCCCTTGGGCGATGTCGGATGTCACATGTCTACATGGCAGTCTATTTGAAATTCGGGTTTTATTTGAATGTTTAAATTTAGGTGGGTTTTTATTTGAAAAATAGGAGTTTCAAGGACCTATATTAAACAACCCTTAAAAATATTCCTCATATAAAATATGATTAATCTTCCACTATGATTCTTGCTGCCTTTTTCAAACCACTTTCAGCGCTCCAAGTTGTACAGCTTTATGCAAATCCGGTAGACCAACATTCGAACAGGTCACCACCAACTTCTGCATTTGGGTGCCATCATTCACAACCGCATTTTGTACGCTCCCCCGCCTGCACCAGCCGTCGACAAGCTCGCAGAAGCTCAGCTCCTCCCACGACCAAGTGTTATGCAGGCACACTATGCCTAAAGAATTTAAACAGTGCTTTGATTAGTAAATTTTTATGTGTCATAAGAGGAGAAGAAAAGAAACTTTTCAAAGCTAATGTAGGGCATATATTGGAGATGTTTTCTATGGAAGAAAATAACTTTGGTTGTTCCTTTATTTAATTTGGTATTTACAAAGCTAGTGCATGATTATAATGCTATGTTTAGTAGTTTTGTACTACGGAAAGAAATATATAAAAGGAAAGGAAAACGTTTGACTTAAGAAAGCATTTGAGCGATTAAGCTTTTAAATTAGATGAATGTATTGTTCTTTCCCATTACATAAAGTATTTCTATTGAGTAATTGACTCCATAATGATAAGTTTTGACATTCTTGTGGTGGAGTAAAACTTGTTCTATATGTGATTAATCTCTTTCAAGTATGCTGTCAGGTTTTTTGAGATTAATTTGATGTCAAAGGGAGTCATGAAGGAATTAGTGCCATTTGTTGGCAAGACTCGAAGCTCGAATCAGGTTATCATAATTTTGTCACTTATAGTTAATTAATCCATGTGACTTTTTGTATTGTTTCAGGGCGGAATTGACCAATGCCTTTTCAACTAAGCAAGCTGCAACGCCTTAGTTGATGATGGGACTGTGTTTTTGAGTTACTTCGGTCAACTTTGCATCTTAATTAGAATAAAAGGGATAATCTTCTTGCCTACAGGTGTGGATTACTTCTTTTAGTTTAATTAAGATGGCATAGTATGGGTTTTATTTCACAGAAGTTGTGAAAGTGTTCATCTTGCCTATAGGTGTTGAGGTTTTTCATGAAGGTATTTTTGTGACATAAAATCTAGTACTAGAAACTAGTTAATTTTCTTGCCTACAGGTGTAAATTAATTTAGTTTCATGAAGTTTATTGGGATAAAGTTCCATGCCATTAGTAACAAATATTTCCACAATGAGCCCCATAAAAGGTTGTGGCTTGAAGGCATGGAAATCGGTTGCATCATAACGTATTTTTGTGTCTTTTCATGAGACTTGTTGATGCAAAGTATTGGACCCATGAAGGTTAATCAAGGATTGCTAAGGTACGCATTGTTTAAGTCTTACGCTTGTAAATCTTTTCAATTTGAACTATGATGTCGGTTTAGAGGATGACATTTTACTACTAAAGTTTCCTTTGGACATCGAAATTGAAATGATATGAAATTGAATTTGTTATGGATGTATAAATTCATGATAGATGCACATAATTGTTTCTGGCAGATTGCATGTCCTGATTTAAATCGGGTGAATGACATGTCTAATGGTCACCAAATGACCTGATTTTTGATATGTTCAACATATAGATGCCTAATATGTGTCTGAAAATTTTCGTAATTTTTTGCCATGTATTTTAATTATGGTGAATTTACTAGTAACCCATGCTCTTATAGACAGTTTTACTGGCAGATTATGTTGGTCTTTTTGAGACATGACTTTAGACTACTATTTTGACCCTAAACAGCTCTATATTTTTATTTTATGAAGATTAGTATGTCTATTTTGATCAGTATAAATTTGGTAGCAATCAAGCTTATAAATTAATTATGATTAATTCTAAAGTTAGTGTAACTCGTTGCTGAAAATTCTGTTTGACAACTTTATGTTGATTGTAATGTCTATTTTATTATGTCTAAAATATAAAGCAATTTTATTTAGGTACATCTTTGAAAGAGTGTTTGCCCAAGTGCGAGAATTAGTGAACAAAAATTGGGCTTCACACTCATTAACTTATTTGCAAGTATAAACTCTGAAAACTTAGTAGGAGTTGTTCTAAAATTTTGAGCATTAAGTGGACATGCATGAATCTATTAAAGTGTTATTCTATCTTCCATGAATTTGTGTTACTCGAATGTCTATAATATGTTTAAGTTGCACGAATGGATACTTGGTATATGCGTACATTTTTCTGTTATTTGCAATCATTTGGATTTCTTGGTTGATCATTTGTTTTGAGGCTCATAAGGACTTAGCATAAATGTGGACTTATTGATACATATAAGATGGTTGTTGGATGCACGTTTTGTGTAACAGTGGTGAATGCTTTAGTGCTTAGTTGTACCTTTCATTGAGGTAATATGCATTCATTGACTGAGTAAGGCTATTCCCAAAGGCATATTTTCAAAAATATGATTTAAGTATTGATTTGCAAATTAAGTAATGATGTTGCAGATTAGTGGGAGTTTGAGTTTCGTGTTAGTAATGCCTTACATTTGCAGATGACCTATAAGGTATGTATAGAATCCATGTATTCATTTTAATCTCCAGTTGGATTCATTAAGTCACATTTATCGTGTGCTAGTCAATCATCTGATGAAATATATATCAGATATCAAGTTGTTATGGAATTGCATGTTAAATGGCATGGCATGGTTTGTGCACTACCTTAGTTGTGAGGATTTCCATCTTGCCCGCAGGTGTTGGAAATCACTATGAAAGTAACTGGTATGGTGCATAGATCAGTGTCAAAAACATATTAATTCATCTTGCGCACAAGTGTTGAATTAATTTGTTTTATGAAGTTTTTGGGATATTTACTTGGACATATGCCTATTTGGTATTTTCAGTTGTGTCTGTTGGCTACAAACATTGTTTGTATTGTTATTGGTCTAATGAAACTGATGCATGATTGTTTTGGAGATGTATTCACACCTGTAGGTTATGGTGGTTTCATTAGATGAAAGATATCTGCATTGGCAGATTTAAGGCTTCAAAGAAGCGTAAAAGTGTAACTTGTGTGTTACAATAAGGTGGACCTAAGATGATATAAAGTAAGACTTTCTGGTTAATTTAAAGTTTCATCTCTTGATCATGATTTGTGTTTCATGTGAATGAGGATCTTAGCATGTGTGATTATGAAGGTTCTGGGTTGTGTCAACTCTACAACCTTGTTAGTTCCATATTAAGAAATGCATTTGACAGAAGCTGCATTGAGGATGAGATGTAATCACTGTTACATGGCCACTGACATTAGTCTCCAATCTCAAGTATAAACATGAATATTACATTTTGTAGACCAAGTGGGAGAATGTTGGATTTATCCAATATAAATCAACCTTTAAGTGGTCTACTACATGTAATAGGAACGTAATATTGGAGAATAATGTTGATTGTGATTTGATCTCTTAAAGATATCAATCCTATATAAGGTGTCTTATATTGGAAATAGGATTGATGGAATCCTTAATTGAATATGATTATGGTACTTGACCTGGAGGCTAAGAAAGTAAAGTTTAGGTTTCCTTTATGGATGGAAACCCTGGCTTTTAGCGTATATAAAAACACCGGTCCCTGTATGCCCTAGAACACACAACATAATGCTTCCCATAGAGTAGTTGTATTCGGCTAGGAGTTTATAGAAGATCTTGGTGTTGCTGTGCTCTACTACTTTTGCGTTTGACTTCCATGGCCGCCGTTGGAATTAGGTTAGTCATTCCTTCGTTTGTGTTTTAATTGTATAACCTTATAAGGCTAACACTTTTTGCACTCAAGCGCCACCTCGTTCACATCCCACACTAGTTTTCAAATTCACCGCGCTTCCAACAACCTCAACCAAAATAAAGCAACCATTAGCAAATCCCGTCATGACGCTGAACACCGCCCCGTCGAGACACAGATCGTACGGTCCACACCATGTCTTGGAATCTGGATCGAACATGTAGGTTAAACCAGTGTTTTTATCCATCACGTAGATTTTGCTGTCGTCGACGGCGACAGAGAGTCACGTGGAGGCAGCGGAGTCTTTGAGGATAACGAACATTGAGTTTCACGTTCCCCATGTGCTCTCCCTCATGTCGGACGACCAGGTGGTCGTCCTCGTAATTGCAGGTGTCGCCTGCGACGACTATGCGATGGCCCACCAGCGCGACAATTAGGTCGCTGCGCCAAACGAACGGGAGTCTACGTGGTAAAACATGTGGTGGAGGGGGTCGGTTGAGAAGGCAAATTTGGAGGGAGACAGCATGTAAAGGAGTGTGGAGCGGGAGGATCGGAGGGTGCAGATGGAATTGATGGACAGCTGAGAGTGGATTTTGACCCAAGCGTACTAGGCAGGGTTGTAGGCACTTGCGGTGGTCTTGTAGGGAGACATGGTGGTTTGGGCAAGGACAATGAGCCAAGGCTTGATGCTTCGGTTGAGGTGGCGGAGGGAGGAGGAGACGGCGCGGTTCCAGGACTTGGACATGTGATAGGCAGGAACGAGGTGAAGGAGAGGCACGTGGTAGAGTATGGCCTCTAAGATATCTCTGTAGAGTGGAGCTTCTTGCTGGTCTTCTATTCTGGAGATTTCGGTCGGAATTTGAACATGCTTAAGCGCCATTGCTGAATGCGCAGTGGATGGAATTAATCCAATTTAATTAATTAAGGGTTTTTATCACAAATGGTCCCTGAAATTGACCTATCCCATTAAGATGGTCCCTGAAATTGAAAATCGATCAATGTAGTCCCTAAAATTGAGTGTCGCAAATCAATGTGGTCATTCCGTCACAATTCTGTTAAAAATTATGTTATGTGCTTGCACATAACTGGATCCCACAAGTTTAATTAAATAATACCATATAATTAAAAATAATTTTTATTTTTATATAACTAAAAACTAAAAACAAATAAAAAAAAAATCTTCCTTTTCTTCCCCACCACGACTTTCTGTCCCCTTCCCCACCGATCTCCACCTCATGTCCTCCTGTCTGAAATTGAAGCATAAGCGTGCAAAACTGATCAAAAAACCTAGACGTGGTACAGCTTCGTTAAAGGTGTTTCAACTATTCAGATGGTGTGGTGCATCGTCAGAGTTGGTAGAAATTGGGAAAAACGGCTACCGGGCCCATGAAAGGGCAGAATAGTAGAGGCAAAGGGCAATGAAGTAGAGTCTGGCATTGAAACAGTGACACTTGGTGGTGGCGCTATAGTGATATTGATAGAACTGAAATTTGGTTGTGTTGCCATGGAAGCACACAAAAAGACCGTGAGCAGCTTCAAATGAGATATGGGGGTCCAAGACAGCGGTGGTGAAGAAGGCAACGGAGGAAGTCAAGGTGATATGAGATTTTGTGATGTCAATGATCAATTCAATGGGGGAAAATGAGTGGAAGGTTGAAGGGAGCTTTCGAGAGTGGAGACGTGAGCCAATGACGGACCGAAAATGAAAACCGGATACGCGGAGAAAGAAGGGGCCTGAGAGCGGACCGAACTAGAAGCATATTGAGTGGCTCCATTTGTGGAATGGAGGTCAGTGGTTGTGGGGATGAGACCCTAACCTTTCTCGGTGAGAAAGAGGCTAAGATCGGTGGGGATGAAAGGGAAAGGGGAGGAAGAAGATGTTTCAATTTTTTATTTTTTTTAGTTTTTAATTATATAAAAATAAAAATTATTTTTTATTATTTAAATATTTTTAATCCACATGACATTATTTAATTATATTTGTGGGACCAAGTTATGTGCCACATCAGCATATAATAGAATTTTTAACAGAATTGTGACGGAATGACCACATTGATTTGCGACACTTAATTTCAGGACTATATTGATCGATTTTCAATTTTAGGGATCTTCTTGATGGATTGGGTCAATTTTAGGGAACATTTATGATAAAAACCCATTAATTAATTATTTTTGTATTTTTGTTTGTATATGCCACATCCAAGCTCGACTCTGCTGTAGCATGATATTGTCCGCTTTGGGCTTACCATTCCCTCAGGGTTTTGTTTCTGGGAACTCACACGAGAACTTCCCAGGGGGTCACTCATCCTAGGAATGCTCTCACCCAAACTCGCTTAACTAAGGAATTCTCATGGGATCCGCAGCCAGTGAGTCCCCAAAATGCCTCGTGCTATAAGGAGGGGAACATGTACATATAAGGCACATCACCCCCTCTCTATTGGTCGATGTGGGATCTCACAATCCACCCCCCTTAGGGGCTCGACGTCCTTGTCGGCACACTCGTACCACACGGCAGAGTGGCTCTGATACCACTCTGTCATATCCCAGGCCAGCTCCGTCGTAGCACGATATTGTCCTCTTTGGGCCACGCCCTCACGGTTTTGTTTCTGGGAAGTGCTGACACACCCCAACCTAAGAAGGTTGAAGCATGTTGGCCGTCATCGTGAGATGACGTAACCATAAAGGTAAGTGATATGAGAAAGCGAATAAATTTAAAACTATTTAGAACTAATTACACTAAACAGTGAAAGAGTGCGCCGTCGTGGGAAGAACGCACTACAATTATTTAGAGCATAAAAGATAGTATGACTACAATAGGGTGGTCAAAGTAGCTAAGTACACTTATTACACAACAGTGGATAAGTTCATATGTCTAAAAAGAGGATAATGTCATAACAGCTAAAGGTTCCTCGAACGCCATAAAGAGTGCAACTATCTAGGGCCTGGAGGGGTGAAAAACAAAGTTGAGTGGGTCAGCAAAACAACAATCGTAAGAATACCTTTATTTTCAAACATACTAAACCCTCACTGTAAAACAAGTATAGTTTCCTTAAAACATACTACGTAGGTATGTAAACAACAATATAACCAGAAAATATGCCAAGTCATGATATATGACAGGAGCATATTTATGCGACTTTATTAGGTTTTTTCTTTGCATTTACTTAGTTAGTTTCTATTTATTATAGTAATTTAAGCTATTTTCGTATGTTTGTGGGTCCAAATGGCAAAAGTGGAAAGAAAGTGCATTTTGGAGCATTTTAGATCAGTTTTGGGCTAGGAATGGATAGCATATGCAAGGAGCAAGGTGGATGGACATTTTTGAAGTTCAAGTGAGGCTAGGAATGTGCTTAACATCTGGAGAAATTAATTAAAGATTTGGAAGATAAGGAATCATCTAAAAGGAAGGAAACATTATCCAAACTACCTTATCTTATCCTTACCTTATCCAAACTAACCTTATCTTATCTTATGCTATCCTAATCCTATCCTACCTTATTTCCAGCAGCAAGAGGAATCCTTATCCTATTTTAAATTCTTCTCATCCGAATTTAGGAGTCCTAATCCATCTAAACACATCAATCATTTTCCTCCTTGGTTTCAGCCACACGCTTGCCCTATAAATACACATCTTTGCCGCACCATTTGGAAGACCACACACAAGAGCCATAGAGAGACAAATCCAGAGAAAAACACACTTGTGCCACAGCTTTGCAAGGAAAGAACAAGGAGAACTTGGAGCCGTGCTTGTTGTCCAAGCCTTTGGATTGTTGGAGCGTTTCTAGGTGTATTCTATCCTTTGTTTTCAATGTTTAATTTTAATTGTCTTTGTTTAATTGCAAGCACGAGGAACTAATTTCGTTTTAGCTAGAGGTGAATTCAAAGCCATGAACATATATGTGATATGAATTGATAACATCCAGTTATTATTTCATAAATCGTGAATGCAATTTACTTAACTGTTTGATTGAGAACTTATTCTTGTATGTTGATTAAAGAGGCCTACAAGTGGATTTAGGAAAATCTGATGGTTAATTAGTGTTGTTCACGGTTAACTTGGGGCATTGTCATTCATGGTTTGTAGCAATAATAACTGGAAATCGATTTGTGTTGCACATGTGTCATGTGTGGAAAAGAATCCTCTATCTAGCCTTTCACCCATATTTTACCTAATTTTCGTCCAAACCTACTTTGTTTTTGCAATTTACTTGTTTTAAGTCAAAATTCATCCAAAAACAAACCCCCCCTATAGTATTTCGTGTCAATTTACTTCATTTTCGTTAAAAACATTCTCTAGTTTCTGTTTTGAGTCAATTCAACTTAGCTTGTGTGTTTTGAGTCAGTTTAGCTTGTTTTGAGTAGTTTAAGTCTAGTTTTCTGTTTTTGAGTCTAGTTTTGTGTTTTTAAGTTTAATTTGTGTTGATTAGCATCCCTAACTAATCCCCGGCCTAGAACGATCCCTACTTGCTCATACTACAACTGTCTAAAAAAGGTTTAATTTGTGTGCTAGTTTCTACCACATCAAATTTTGGCGCCATTGCCGGGGATTAGTAAAACTGCTAATCACCCTGTTTTTTTATTTTATTTTACTTTTGATATTTGATTTAGTTTTCTTTCTTTGATTTTAGGTACTAGAGAAGCAAGACATGGCAATTGCTAATCTTCAAGTTTAATTGGCGAATCTTCCTTCTCAGTTGTCGCAGTAGATCGAAAGGACCACAATGCAAAGTGTCCCTACATTTGGTGTGTCCTATAGGCAAGGATATCAAACTCATCAATGTCCTCAATTAACTGAGAATGGAGGTGCCTAGGGTTATCAAGGCCATAATCAATCAAGGAACAACCTATTTTCCAACACTTACAATTCATATTGGAGAGATTATTCAAATTTTATGTGGAGGGAACCTCAACAATTTCAACAAGACGGATATTGGTAGCAATCTAAGGAGCTCTATTCAAGACCTATGCAGCCACCACAGCCTTCCCCACAACAATTCCAATCGAATTCAAGTATGTCCATGGATAATGATAAAATTCTTGATGTACTAACTTCTTTGACATAGGGCTTACAAAACCAAGCTAAGGAGATAAGCGAATTGAAAAATCAACTTGGAGAGATCACAGAATTCATGGGGCAAATTCAAGAACAAAGTGAACTCTCCAACTCAACTATTGTAAATTCAACGGGAGATTTTGAAATCGCTGAAGCTATCACCTTGGGAAGTAGTATAGAGGTTGGAGCTAACCCAAAAACATCCAACCACAGCCATAACATGGATGAACAACTGCTACAAGAAGAAGAAGAGGTGGACAAGGCCACGGCAAAGGAAGTGCATTTTGGAGCATTTTAGAGCAGTTTTGTAGGTCCAAATGACAAAAGTGGAAAGAAAGTGATTTTGGAGCATTTTATTAGCTTGTTTCTTTGCATTTACTTAGTTAGTTTCTATTTATTATAGTAATTTAAGCTATTTTCGTGTGTTTGTAGGTCCAAATGACAAAAGTGGAAAGAAAGTGCATTTGGAGCATTTTAGAGCAGTTTTGGGCTGGGAATGGATAGCATATGCATAGAGCAAGGTGGATGGACATTTTTCAAGTTCAAGTGAGGCTAGGAATGTGCTTAACATCTAGAGTAATTAATTCAAGATTTGGAAGATAAGGAATCAGCTAAAAAGAAGGAAACATTATCCAAACTACCTTATCTTATACTTACCTTATCCAAACTAACCTTATCTTATCTTATCCTATCCTAATCCTATCCTACCTTATTTCCAACTACAAGAGGAATCCTTATCCTATTTTAAATCCTTCCCGTCAAAATTTAGGAGTCCTAATCCATCTAAACACATAATCCTTTTCCTCCTTGGTTTCAGCCATACCCTTGCCCTATAAATACACATCTTTGCCGCACCATTTGGAAGACCACACACAAGAGCCATAGAGAGACAAATCCAGAGAAAAACACACTTGTGCTGGAGGAGAACTTAGAGCCGTGCTTGTTGTCCAAGCCTTTGGATTGTTGGAGTGTTTCTAGGTGTATTCTATTCTTTGTTTTCAATGTTTAATTTTAATTGTCTTTGTTTAATTGCAAGCATGAGGAACTAATTTCATTTTAGCTAGAGGTGAATTCAAAGCCATGAATATATATGTGATATGAATTGATTACATCCAGTTATTATTTCATAAATCGTGAATCCAATTTACTTAACTGTTTGATTAAGAACTTATTCTTGTATGTTGATTAAGGAGGCCTACTTAGTTTGCATGCATGAATTTGATGCTAAAATATAAGTGAGTTTCACCTAATAGTTACAAACTTATATTTACAAGTAGTGGAGGTTGCTAGTCACGATCGCGTTAAGTAAATTCCTGGCAAGAGTATCATGATGTTCATAGTTACGAATGTCATGTCAATGCTTATGATTTTCATAGAACTTAATGATCTTTCATATGTATCTTTATCATGCTGTTCATATAGGGAACTTGATAAGAATAATTTGGTTGCGTCGCTGAGTCCAATTCAATGAATTTAGGAAAATCTGATGGTTAATTAGTGTTGTTCACGGTTATCTTGGGGCATTGTCATTCATGGTTTATAGGAATAATAACTGGAAATTGATTTGTGTTGCATATGTGTCATGTGTGGAGAAGAATCCTCTAGCTAGCCTTTCACCCATATTTTACCTAATTTTCGTCCAAACCTACTTTGTTTCTACAATTTACTAGTTTTAAGTCAAAATTCGTCCAAAAACAAACCCCCCCCCCTTTAGTATTTCGTGTCAATTTACTTCAATTTTCGTTAAAAACATTTTCTAGTTTCTATTTTGAATCAATTCAACTTAGTTTGTGTGTTTTGAGTCAGTTTAGCTTATTTTGAGTAGTTTAAGTCTAGTTTTCTGTTTTTGAGTCTAGTTTTGTGTTTTTAAGTTTAATTTGTGTTTATTAGCATCCCTAACTAATCCCCGGCCTAGAACGATCCCTACTTGCTCATATTACAACTGTCTAAAAAGGGTTTAATTTGTGTGCTAGTTTCTACCACATTAATATATCAATGCCACAATAATATAATCATGTGTAATCAAGTATAACTAAGTGCTCATCCATCTAAGCTGACAAACGAGTTCGAACAAATATTCTCTTACACGAACAGGACTGCGTGTAATCAATACGCTCTAGTACTATGATCACGTGAAGACTGGTGCAGAAGCACATCACATACGAGTCGAATTTGCCTAATGGAACTACTCGACATGACTGGCACCTAACTTGGATCCAAGGCGAGAGAATGGTGCGATCTGAACATACACGTGAAGGACTGGCCCTGGCCCTGGGGTGAGTACTAATACCGATGCAGCAAGATGAGCATGTACAGATATGTATGAATGTCATGATAGTAATATCCCAACCATATAGCAACATTTATCACATTTAATATCACAATAACGACACTTGGCAATATAAGTGTAAAAATGAAGTAAATACGCATTTAGGGAAACTATAAATATGTATAGGTATAAAATAAACTGCCCACTCACAAGTACGTCGCAGGGTCGTAGCCCCCGAGTCTAGCCTAGCCCCATACATCCTTGAGATACGTTTCCCCTATATGTGAAATAACTGTAATAGAATTAATTAAAGCACATATACAGAAACTTAAATAAAACCCTCGAAGTTTGCTCAAACCTACAGTTTAAATACATGAAATCCATCTACTCGACATCATGGACCTACACAAATTTTTAGAATGACCGTACGCGCCTTCACGCCCAGGCCAAGGCACGGCCAGACGCGCCACCATGTGCCGGCACGTGCTATCCGTGTGACTGACGCCGTTAGGAATTCCGTGGAATATTCCGTTAAAAGCTTAATAGAGGTTAACGACATTACTAATGCAATTAGAATATTCCGTCAACTTTGATGAAATATTCCCTGTCTTCTTCGGTGAGCTCCTCCGTTCGCCGCCAGCGCTGCCGTCTGCAACTTCAATCTCATCGATTTTCTAGAAAAATTTCAAACTTGCATAACTTCTTCATTTCTCAACCATTTTCGACCTACTTTATATGGATTTGAAGCTTATGAAGAGTAGAATCACATTATACCTCTTTGGAGTCCAAAAAGTGGACAGAGGTGGTCAGAAAATGCCTCGAAAGATCCGGCCAAAACTGAGCTCCTTGAAACTCGTCTGTCTCAACGTCCAAGCATCTTCAAAATTGTCCTAGAGGTCTTGGGAAGTTGTGAGAAAGCTTCCTTGACCTTCAAAACTCCTTAACTCAGCCTGAAAATTGATGAACTCAATCTCACTAAGTTCGGACCTTCCGAGTTCGACGTCCAAAACTCGGTCAAGCTAAGGTTGGTTGGTATGGTTGAGTTCGTGAAGATGAGATGAACGTAATGGTGAGGTTTTTAAGCTCGATCTATGAGCTTTGGTGCTCGTTCATGGCAGTTGCAGAGAAAGAGAGCTTTTTCTTTTACTTTTCTGATTTCTGATTGGGTGCCGTGTAGAAGGAAATGATGGGATTGGTGAGAGATTTGAGGGAGTTGATTGGTGAGTGAAGAAAAAGGGGAGATGGCACGGGTAGATTTAAAAAATACAAGGGATAAGGTTTCGAATTTTCTACAGTAAAAGGAAATCGAAATCTATCCGCAACAGTGTTTCTACGCTGATAAAAAATTCACATACACTCATAACAATGTGCACAATTAAATGTGAATAAACACGTCCACGTTACTTGCCACTAAGGGCATAATAGTCAATCCACATACTCGGGAAGAAATTACATGGGAAAATTAGGGACTGGACGTCACAATCTACCCCTTTAAGAAAATTTTGTCCTCAAAATTTCAACACTGACTACAAATCAAAACCATAAAACAAACGTGGGTACAAATCTCGCATGTGCTCTTCTGTCTCCCAAGTGGTTTCCTCGACTGAGTGGTTCTTCCACAAGACTTTCACCATCCGCACGGTCTTGTTCCTAAGAACTTTATCCTTCCAATCAAGAATAGTCACTGGTACCTCGTCATAGATCAAATCTAGATTGATCTCCAGTGGCTGAGGATGGATCACATGTGACTGATCAAAGACGTATCTCCGTAGCATCGATACGTGGAATACATGATGCACCTTCAACAACTCTGGTGGTAAGGCGAGTCGATAGGCAACTTCACCAACTCGTTCAACAATCTGGTACTGTCTGATGTACCTATGGCTGAGCTTCCCTTTCTTTCTGAATCGTACAACACCTTTCCACGATGATAATTTCAAGAATACCCAATCACCAACCTTATAAACTATGTCGGTGGAATGTCTGTCGGCAATACTCTTCTGCCGATCCTGGGCTGCTTTCAAGTTAGCCTTTATCACCTGAATGTTCTGTGTCATCTAATCCACAATCTCTGGGCCCACCAAAACTATTTCACCAACTTCGGACCAACATAGTGGAGTACAACGTGGTTTCTCGTACAACGCTTCAAATGGTGCCTTACCAATGCTAGAATGGAAGCTGTTGTTGTAGGTGAACTCTATCAATGGTAAGCGTTTGTGCTAAGCATCTCCAAACTGTAAAATCGATAATCTCAACATATCTTCCAAAGTCTGGATAGTTCTCTCGGACTGCCCATCAGTTTGAGTATGATAGGCAGTGTTGTAAAGTAACCTCGATCCTAAAGCTTCCTGAAAAACTATCCAGAAATTTGAAGTAAATCAGGGATCCCGATTAGAAATGATGCTAACAGGAACTCCAACTTCTGAGATTAACCGTTCGGCCAATTGACTCAACGAGTAATTCTCACAAACTGGTATGAAGTGTGCTGACTTGGTAAGTCGATCAACTATTACCCAGATACCATCATAACCATTTCGTGTACGAGGTAATTTGTATATGAAATCCATCACAATATCTTCACATTTCCACTGGGTATCAAGAGTGGTTGTAGCAACCCAAAAGGCTTTTTCCTTTCCGCTTTAACTTGCTGACAAACTGCACAACGGTTAACATACTCTGCAATTTCTCTTTTCATACCAGGCCAATAGTAGAAGGGTCAGATGGTATGATACATCTTGGTACTCCCGGGATGCATCGTATAAGCGGAAATATGTGCTTCATCCAGTATGTCTTTCTTTAGTTCCTCAACATTCGGCACATACATCTGATCGCCTTGCATCAACATGCCATCAAGCCCTTTAATCCTAAAATCTTTCTTTTTTCCATCTGACACTGCCTATATCAACTCATGAGATTCTGCATCATTCATCTATGCTTCAAGAACACGATCCAACAGAACCGGTCTGACTTGAAAATTGGCAAGTAAAGTTTTTCGTCGATTCATTTCCAAAGACACTTCAATGGATCTTAAATCAGTCAAAAGAGGAATGCGACTGACATAAAGAGTATTAAGTCAGGCGTGAGGTTTCCTGCTAAAAGCATCAACCACAGTAGTCGCACGACCAAGGTGATACCTAATGGTGCAGTCATAATCACTTAGCAACTCTACCCACCTCCGTTGCCGGAGATTGAGCTCTGGCTGAGTGAAGATATACTTGAGGCTCTTATGATCAGTGAAGATCTTACACTTTTCCCCATAAAGATAGTGCCTCCAGATTTTCAAAGCGAAAATGATCGCTGCCAACTCGAGACCATGAGTAGGATAGTTCATCTTGTGGGGCTTTAACTGACGTGAAGCATACGCAATCACTTTCCCATGCTGCATTAACACACATCCAAGACCATTTAGAGACGCATCACTGTAGATCTCAAAGTTTCCACTGTTGTCGGGAAGTGCTAGGACATGTGCGTGAGTGATAAGGTACTTTAACTGTTGGAAACTCTATTCACACTCTTCACTTCAAACAAACTGAACTTCTTTTCTAGTCAACTTTGTCAGAGGTAGTGCTATGGCTGAAAAGTCTTTCACGAAACATCAATAATAGCCAGCAAGACCAAGAAAGCTTCGTACTTCAATAACTGTCTGAGGTTGCTCCCAATTCTCCACGACTGCTACCTTCTAAAGGTCCACAAGCACACCCTGAGCTGATATCACGTGCCCTAAAAATGACACCTGATCCAGCCAAAACTGATATTTGTTGAACTTAGCATACAGCTGATTCGCCCTTAGCGTCTTTAGAACCAAACGTAGATGCCTGGCATGGTCAGCCTTGTTCTTAGAATACACCAAAATGTCATCTATGAAAACAATGACAAACCTGTCAAGGTACGGACGGAATACCCGATTCATCAAGTCCATGAAAGTTGCTGGTGCATTAGTCAACCCAAATGGCATCATCAGAAACTCATAATGACCATATCAAGTTCTGAAAGCTGTTTTCGGAACGTTTTCACTTCTGATCTTTAACTGGTAGTAACCTGGCCTTAGATCAATCTTCGAGAATACACAAGCACCTCTAAGCTGGTCAAAGAGATCATCAATACAAGGTAATGGATAACGGTTTTTCTTCTTTACCCAATTCAACTGTTGGTAGTCGATGCATAACCTCAAAGTTTCATCTTTCTTCCTTACAAACAGAACTAGAGCTCCCCAAGGGGAAGTACTTGGCTGAATAAAACTCTTATCAACAAGCTCTTGTAACTGGGTCTTAAGTTCCCTTTACTCCGCAGGAGTCGTATGGTAAGGTGTAAGGGAAACAGGATTAGTACTTGGAAGTAGATTGATGGTGAACTCCATTTCACGATATGGGGGTAAGCTAGGTAAATCTTTAGGAAAAAAATCGAGAAAGTGTCTGACTACTCTGACGTCTTCCAAAGATGTAGTAGTCTCTTCGTCTAACACTACATGATCCAAATAGCCTTGACAACCTTTACTCAACAGTCGCCTCGCCCTCATGGTAGTGATAACTTCGTGCTTTAGACCACTACGTTCACCAACAAATGTGACAATAGGTATGTCCGGTCGGTGAAAGGTAACCACTTTTTGATAATAATCCAACTTGGCACGATTGTAGTGTAACCAATCCATGCCTAAGATGACGTCAAAGTCAACGATATCCAAATGAACAAGATTAGCTGACATGATTACATCTTCGATAAGGATAGGACATCCTTGATACTCCCAGCTGACGTAGCACATTTCACCCTTAGGCATAGAGAATTCCAACATGTAGCCTAGTGAAGTAGGGTGTGGTTGAGTCGTTTAAGCAAAACTTATGGGAAACAACTGAATGTGTAGCACCAGAATCAATTAAAATTCTAGGAAAGTGACCTAGAACATTCAACGTACCCATAGTCAAGTTCGGATTGGCCTGAGCATCCTGTAGGGTGATGTTGTTGACTCTTCCATGTGCCTGATGCTTGCCTCTGCGGCCCCTGTTTGCTTGAGTCTGATTACCTTGACCCTGATTGCCTTGACCCTGGTGGGGTGGATTTTCCTGCCTGCTTGAACCTCCATTGCTAGACGCTATGTCTATGTTCTGATACTACCTTCCAGTATACATCTGAGCTCCACCACCCTGATATGGCATATAGTCTCCCTGAAACTGTGGATAACCTCCCTGAATCTGCTTATAGCCTCCCTATTGGTAGGGAACCTCAGGCGTGTACTGGTATGACCCTCCCTGGTATGGGGCTACGTCTCCCTGAAAGTGGAAAGCTCCATCGTAGCCTGTCTGCTAACCGGTACCAGGTGCTGGAAACTGCTGTAGGGGAACTGCAGGTGGTAGAATAGCAGGTTGGACAATTATAGGCCATGTGCCTCGTCTGTCCGCAAGTGAAGCATCCCTTGATTCCTCTTTTGCACTCTCCATATTGACGGGTGTTATACCTATGACAAGTCTGAGCACCTGAACTGCTGGAGTTTTCTTAATTCTGAAAACGAGAACTGCTAGTGGATCTGCCGCCTCTACGAGGTGTACCAGAGTTAGAACCCCCACTCGACGATCCAGAGCTGTTTCCGCTTCTCTTAAAGTCCTGAGTCCTTCGTGCACCAAGTGATGATTGCCCCCTATTACTGTACCTCTGGGCATTCCTGCCAACATCCTCATCCTCGTCATCAGGAGCATTCTCTGAATCTTCGACCCGAAGCAAAACCTCGAAGAACTCCTGATAGGTAGCACAAGGAGTAGTGGTTCCATAGAACGTAGTTTCTTGCGAGTTCCCCTCTTAAACAAACTTAGCATCTCTTTGGGATTAGCAGCAGTCTCGGGACAGTAGCGGGATAAATCCGTGAACCTTCGATGATATTCAGTGGCTGACATTTTACCCTACCTCAGGTCTGAGAACTCATCATTTTTACAGTCGAAATACTCTGGAGGAATAAATCTGGTCTGAAATATACGCTTAAAAATATCCCAATTCATAGCATCTTCTACAGACAATGGGCTTTTCTCCTTAGCCTACCAAGATTCTGCTCCCAAACGAAAGAACCAGGTTGCTGTCTCGACCCATCTCTTTACTGGAAGATTTCTCTGCCGTTCCATGACTCGAAAGGTCTTCTCGACATGATCAAACCAAATCTCAGATTTCTTGGACGCTTCATTACCAAAGAATTCATCTATCTTTAGGCGGGACACGGTATATAAGGTGTTCTTCTGGGGAGGACGAAGTGCAGACTGAATAGCACTGGCGATAGCCTCACCAAACTGCCCAAAGTCTAGAAAATTATTCTCAGCAGAAACATGTGGCTCTATACGAGGTGGCTTGGTTCTGACATAAGAAAAGAAGAGTTAAAACACACTAGGAAGTGCAGGACTGCCTAAACCTATGCTTTGATACCAAGCTGACACATCCTAGCTAGACTCCGCCGTAGCACGATATTGTCCGCTTTGGGCTTACCATTCCATCACGGTTTTGTTTCTGGGAACTCACACGAGAACTTTCCAAGAGGTCACCCATCCTAGGAATGCTCTCGCCCAAACTCGCTTAACTACGGAGTTCTTATGGGATCCGTAGCCAGTGAGTCCCCAAAATGCCTCGTGCTATAGGGAATGGAGCATGTACATATAAAGGGCACATCACCCCCTCTCTGTTGGTCGATGTGGGATCTCACAGTATGTGCTTTTCAACATCTAAATCGAAATTAATTAATTAATTTTCTGATTTAGTTTTGAGAAATGCTAACGAGATTGTAAGACTCTTCATGGACCTTCAATCACTTCATGATTTTGGCACTATTTTGTAATATTGACATGAGAATTGACCGTAAATTGTGATGTGGCAAGAAGTCCATGTCCTACCTGGAGACAGTCGACCAAATTTTGGGGTCACGCCATTCGACAAAAATATTAGGAAAGAATTGCCCCTCAACCAAAAAAATCCAAAAGCAGCACAATATAATATATCAAATAGTGCAAGGGTAATTTGGTAATTTGGTCATCTTAAAATATAATATAAATATAGGTGGGAAGAGAGAAAAGAATATAAAAAAAAAAAGGAGTTTTAACGAAAAGCCTGCGGTACTGTTCACTTTAACGAAAAACCACATTTTTACACAAAAAAGTCAAACCTAGTACTATTCACTTTACCGTTTATTTTGTCCTTATCGTTAAAACTCAAAGTTTGCAAGCTTTTTTCATTAGTTTTCCTTAAAAAAAATGAAAGGATAAGTGAAAGTTGGTGGTGCCCAAGTGAAGGGGAAACAAAAATATAATAAAAAATAAGGAAAATGATTAATATTATGTTTAAAATATCTTAAGAGGCGCATAGTGCCAGTGATAAATTAGTAAAGTTTTTAAAAAAAAAAAAATAGTACCTTACAATAGGTTAGCAATAATGTGATTCAATCAGTTGTTTATTAAATACTATTTTCTTTATAAAAAAGATCTTTCGCAGACGGATAATAATGTGATTAAATTAATTGTCAAATGATTGTTTTTTTTTAACAAACGATATTATCTACACTAAGGGGGAGGGGGTGGGCTTAGCCTCACAATAGGCTAGCAATAATGTAATTATTTTCTCTATTCTTAACTTAAATTCTATAGAAACCGATTTTATTATGTAATTCAGCTGCTTTAATTGGTTTATGAGGGGTTTCTTCTAGCATGATCTAAAATTAAGGAAAACTAATGAAAAAGGCTTGAAAACTTTGAGTTTTAACGATAAGGATAAAATAAAGGGTAAAGTGAATAGTACCAGGATTGACTTTTTAGTGTAAAAATGTGGTTTTTCGTTAAAGTGGACAGTACCGGGAGCTTTTCGTTAAAGTTCCCCTAAAATTATTCATTTACTTCAAATATTTAACTTTCCTTTTGTCAATTTACGCATATAAATACATTTAAAACGTGTAAGTCGCGCGTAGCACGCCGTATTTCAAAAAATGCCTTCTGCACGCACGTGAGCACCTGCATGAAGGCTAGTTACATATTATAAGAAGACGACATTGTTAAACAAACATTTTGATTGTTCGACTGTGGTGGATGTTGAGTTTATATTTTAAGATGTAATACAATAAATATTTATTGATATAATAACTTAAATATGACTTGGTAATTTCGCAATAGGAGTCGTAGAATATCATCTCTATAAACATTTTCTAGAGAGTTTTAATGAAACACTTCCGGTAATGTTCACTTTTGACGAAAAACCACATTTTTACCTTTTCCTTGTACTATTCACTACACCTTCATTTGTCCTTTTTCATTAAAACTAAAGTGTTTTTGGACTTTTTGTTAGTTTTCTTCATTTTCTATTGTTCAACTAGGGATTGGAACAAAATAACCTGGATAAATTATGTTCTCATCTTCTTTTTTTCTCACTAATTAAAACCTTATTTCTTTTTTCTATCACAATCCTTTGACTTTTGTTTATATAATTATATGAATATTAAATTATTTATATGTCATCATATGTCAATTTTGAACTTGTAAAACTTATTAATCATTACCAAATATATCTTTTAGTAGTTTTCATTTTTTATTTTAGTGTAATAATAATATTCTAAACTACATATTAATAGAACTCTTTTTGTCAGCCGAGAGAGAATGAAAAAATTATTTAATCTGCTATCACAAAAAAAATATAGATAGTAATTTAATATCATAAAACCAAATTTTGATGTCTTTTTATTTAAGCCTCACTTATATATAATTTTTGTGACGACCCGTCCCTATTTACTATGTAATTCTCTCACCGAGTGTGTAAAGTGACGATTATGACCTAGTTGACTAAGTGATGTGGATGTACATATTCAGTTTTAAATTATTTTCTCGCTATCGTAATTAAATTGGCCTCGACGTCACAAGTGCGTCAACGTGAGTTCGACCTGAATTGAAATTGTAACGAGGAAGTTACGGATATTTAAGTGCGTAAACGGGTAAAATTAAGAACCAATTATTGTGGTTCCTAACTCTTCTAAACAAATCAGTATATCTCTCTCTTCCCTCTGCCCAATCAGACACCCGTGACTCTTTCTCTCTCTCCTTCTCGCACTTTCTTCTCTAATATTCTCACACCCCATCGCAGATCAAGCCTAAAAACATCACCATCGTGCTCATCTCGACCTCACGAACCCAGTCGTACCAACTGATTTTCGAACGAACGAGTTTTGACCCGTTGACTCGTAAGCTCTAACTCAGTTGAGTTGGTATCATCGTGATCCCGACTAAGTTACAAAGTTTTGAGACTCGGGAAAGCTTATACACAACTCCCTAAGGACCCTAGAGTAAGTCTGGAGTGAAGTTGACATCGGAACAAGTGAATTCAAGGAGTTTGAGTTTTGGCTGGATCTTTCAAGGCATTTTTAGGCCATTTTCCATTTGATTTTGGACTTCCAAGAGGTATGAACTTGTTCTACTCCTCAAGAGCAACAAATCCATATAAATTTTGTGGATTTTGGTTAAGAATTGAAGAAGATATGAAAGTTTTAAAATTTTCCAGAAACCGGCGAACCAAACGGCGGACAGCGGCGAATGGCGAAGCTGACCGGAGAAGACAAGGTATATTCTATTAAATTTAACGAAATATTCTAATTGTGTCAGGTAACGTCGTTACCATTTAACGGAATATTCGGTCTATTCTAACGGAATATTCCTAATGTCTGTTAGGGTTTCCGTCGCACATGCAGTGCATGTGCCTGTGTGTGGCTGCACGTATGGCCTCCGGCTGGACGGCACGTGAGGGTGCGTCGGGCCTCCGGCTGGCGAGTAGTTTTCATGTGCAGGTTCGTGACTTCGAGTACATCATTTTTCGTATATTCAAACCTTCCATTTGAGCACACTATGAGAAGTTATTCCTAGATTCTTGTGTATGTGCTATTTAATTAACTAAAAATAGTTGTTTCACATATAGGGGAGACATACCCCAAGGACGAACGCGAACAACCAAGGCTATAGGGCTACGATCCTTCGACATATCAGTGAGTGGGCATTTGTTTTTGTGTGTGTATATATATATGTATGTATGTATGTATGTATGTATGTATAAACTCTGTGGTTTCCATAAGCGTTTTTAAATTGTTTTATGCATAGCATGCCATCACATAAATGTGTTATATTTAATTGTTGCATTATTATGAGTTTGTGATGATGCCACATGATCCTACGGGAGGCGCAGGTAAGATCAAGTAAGTTGTGTGTGATTGAAATGGTTGCATTATATTGGCATGCATATATTCATTTATAGCTCATCATTCCTGCACCCCGGTGTTAGTGCTCCCGCCTCGGGCCAAGGCCAGTCCTTCACGTGATGTTCACCTCCCACACCACACACTCGCCTTGGATCCAAGTTTAGTGCCAGGCCTGTTGTACAAGTCACATTAGGTGACTCCGACTCATAGGTGACCTGCGATTTATCGCTAGCCTTCACGTGATCGTAGCACTATAACGTACATATTTACACCTAGCCCTGTCGTACAGGTCACACTAGGTGACTCCAACTTGTATGCTAGCATAGACTGATGACCAATAGCTCCAGTCGTACAGGTCACATTAGGTGACTCCGATTGGCATGATAGTTTAGATTGATTCACACTTAACTTACATTGATTATTGTTGAGAAATCGTGATATGGCATGCTTTTGCTGTCCCTGCTTTTGTGCATTGGTTTATCATACATATACATAATATTATTTTCTGGAAACTATACGGCTTTTACAGTGAGGGGTTAGTACTTTCAGAAAAGATAAATGTGTTTTCCAAAGTTGTGTTTTTGTCCACTCACCCTTCTGTTTTTCGCCCCTCTAGGTACTAGATAGCTGTTCATATTTGTGGCACACGAGGGTTGCCCGGCGGATTCTGACATACCACTGATTAATGTGGGGATCTTCTCTCTGGTTGTGTATTTATTACTTAATCCGTTCAACTGCGTCTTTAATTTACCTATGCTCTGAACGTTTGTAACTTGGGTTGACCACTTCCGCATACTCACTTATTTCTAGGTTAAATAAGTTTTAGTTGGTTTAAATTTGTTCACATTTTTAGCTACTTCTTTTGCACTCTTGGCTGCGTCACTCTCACGGGACGGCCAGCACGTTCGACTTCGGTCGAGGTGTGTTAGTTTGGTAATAAGGCCTAGGTTTAGCAGTCTTGCATTTTTTTTTCATTTGTGTTATGAGTCCTAATTATTTTTTATCTCTTATGTCAGAATCATGCCGCCTCGTAAAGAGCCACGTGTTCCCTCTGAGACTAGTTTTCCTGATTTTGGACAACTTGGTGAAGCTATTTCTAATGTTATTCAGTCCTCACTTCGTCCTCCTCAAATGACTACTTTGGAAGCAGTGTCTCATCTTCAGATCCATAATTTCTTGGGTAATGAAGGACCTGAGAAATCTGAGCTTTGGCTCAATCATGTTAAGAAAACTTTCGGAGTTATGCAGCATCAAGGAACTCTTCCAGAAGAAAGGTGGGTTGAGGCAGCTACTTGGTTTTTACATTTGGAGGCTACATCCTAGTGGATTCAATAATCATGCCCGTTGTCAATTCAAGATGCCATGAATTGGGAGGTTTTCAAGCAACGATTTCATACTAGATTTATGCCACCGAAGTATTTGGATCACAAGAGGGATGAATTCTCATAATTGAAGCAAGGGAAAATGTTAGCCACTGAGTATCATCGAAAGTTTACTGATTTGATTGTCCCAAGATTGCTGCAAATCCTCTGGAGATGCTACGACATTTTAAGAAGATGACTCGCAAGCGGTTACGTTCTATGGCAACTTTGACTCCCTGTTCTACATATCAAGAATTCTTCGAGGTTGTGCTTCAGGTTGTGGACTTCGAGAATGCTCCGGATGATAGTGATGATGAAGAGGAAAAAGGAAATGTTCAGAAAAATAATAATAAAGTGCAGTCGTCTTATGGGCCTCGTAAAACTCAAAATTTCAAGTGTAGTTGTAATAATTCTGGTTCATCCAGCGGTGGTTCAAGTTCTAATACGTCGTCGAGGGGCGGTAGGTGCACAGGTGGTTCTCGCTTCCAAAATCAAAAGAATTCTACCAGTTCTGGTGCTCCACTGTGTCGTAGATGTAATAACCGTCACTTCGAGGAGTGTAGAAGAGGTAGTAGTGGATGTTTCACTTGTCGTCAGATAGGGCATAAAGCTAACCAGTATCCGCAGAAACCTCAGCCTCCTACATTACCACGTGCAATTCCCCTTCAGCAGATTCAGGGACCTAACGCTTATACTCCGACAGGTTATGGTGGTGCTTACCACTACCAGGGGGTTGTAGCTCAGTATCCCGGAAGAGCATATCTGCATCCACCTGATCCTTATTATCAGGGTGGCTACCCATTGTACCAGGGAGGCTATACGCCGTATGCACCGTATCAGGGCGACGGATCGCAATGGTATACTGGGGACAATCCCAGAACCTTGATGTCACCTCTAGCAGCGGGGGTTCAATTAGGCTGCCTAATCAAACCAGTCAGGGACGAGGTAATCAGGGATGCGGTAACCAAGGAAATAGGGGTCGTGGAGGCCGATAGTAGGCGCTGGGTCGTGTCCAGCACATCACTTTGCAAGATGTTTAGAACAACCCTGATTTGATTATGCTTACGTTGAATATTCTTGGTCATTTTGCTGGAGTATTAATTGATTTAGGTGCTACGCATTCTGTTATTTCTCATATGTTTGCTCAAAAGACTCAACCTCACCCTACTCCCTACGGTTATGAGTTAGAGTTTTCGATGCCTAGAGGTGAAACTTGCTATGTTAGATGGGAGTATCAAGGATGTCTTGTTCTTGTTGAGGATGTCATCATGCCAGCTAATCTTGTTCCACTGGATAACGTCGATTTCGATGTTATTCTGGGCATGGATTGGTTACATTACAATCGTGCCAAGTTGGATTGTTAGCAGAAGGTTACTACCTTCCATCGGCCGGGCTTGCCTATGGTCACTTTTGTCGATGATCGTAGTGGGTTGGGACATGGCTTTATCTCTGCTGTAAGAGCGAAGCGATTGTTGAAGAAAGGTTGTCAAGGCTACCTAGCTCATGTGGTGCTGAACGAGGATACTTATGCTCGTGTGGAGGATGTTAGGGTAGTCAGACACTTTCCTAATGTCTTTCTTGATGATTTACCTGGACTACCTCCAGATCGTGAAGTGGAGTTCACTATTAATCTAATTCCATATACAAACCCAATTTCTTTAACCCCTTATCGAATGGCTCCTGCTGAGTTAAGAGAATTAAAAACCCAGTTGCAAGAACTTGTTGATAAGGGTTTTATCCAGCTAAGTACTTCTCCTTGGGGAGCTCCAGTTTTGTTTGTACGAAAGAAAGATGGAACTTTGAGGCTATGTATTGATTATTGACAGTTGAATCGTGTAACGATTAAAAAACGTTATCCGTTGTCTCGTATTAATGACTTTTTTTATCAGCTTCGTGGTATTTGTGTCTTCTTAAAGATTAATCTAAGATCTGGTTACTATCAGCTAAAAATCAGGAGTGAGGATGTCCCGACGACAGTATTTCAGACTTGATATAGTCATTACGAGTTTCTGGTGATGCCATTCAGGTTGACGAATGTTGCAGCAGCCTTTATGGATTTGATGAATCGAGTATTTCGGCCGTATCTCGACAGGTTTGCCATTGTCTTCATCGATGATATTTTTGGTATATTATAAGACTAAGGCGAAGCATGCCAGACATCTAAGTCTGGTTCTAAAGAAGTTAAGGGAAAATCAGTTGTATGCTAAATTTAGTAAATGTCAGTTCTGACTTGATCAAGTTTCATTCTTGGGACACATGATATCAGCCCAGGGTTTTCTTGTGGACCCTCAGAAAGTAGCTACTGTGGAGAATTGGGAGCAGCCTCGGACTGTCACGAAAGTGCGGAGTTTTCTTGGTCTTGCGGGCTATTATCGACGCTTTATGAAAGATTTCTCAGCTATAGCCCTGCTTCTAACAAGGTTGACCAGGAAAGAAGTTAATTTTGAGTGGAGTGATGATTGTGAGTGAAGTTTTCAACAGTTGAAGTATTGTCTCACTCACGCACCTGTTTTGGCACTTCCTGATGACAGTGGGAACTTCGAGATCTATAGTGATGCTTCTTTGAATGGTTTGGGTTGTGTATTAATGCAACATGGAAGAGTGATCGCTTATGCTTCGCGACAGTTAAAGCCCCACTAAATGAATTATCCTAGTCATGATCTCGAGTTGGCAGCTATTGTTTTTGCTTTGAAAATTTGGAGGCATTATTTGTACGAGGAAACGTGTCGGATCTTCACCAACTATAAGGGCCTCAAATACATTTTCACCAAGAAAGAGCTTAACCTCCGGCAGCGGAGATGAATGAAGTTGCTTAATGATTATGACTGCACGATTGAGTATCATCCTGGTCATGTAAACTCTGTAGCTGATGCTCTAAGCAGGAAATCCCAAGGTCAACTTAACGCACTTTATCCATGTCATATTCCATTCTTAACTGATTTGCGATCTACTGGAGTTACATTGGGAACGAATCACCAGGGAGCTCTACTTGCTAATTTTCAAGTTAGGCCAATTTTGCTGGATCATGTACTCAAAGCTCAAGTGAATGACCCAGAATCACAAGTGTTGGTACATGCAGTGTCAGTAGGGAAAAGAGAAGATCTCAGGATCCGGAGACCTGATGGTTTACTTATGCAGGGTGATCGGATGTATGCGCCGGAATAGAACAATTGAAGAAAGAAATACTTGATGAAGCACATGTTTGAGCTTATGCGATGCATCCTGGGAGTACCAAGATGTATCATACCATCCAACCATTCTATTATTGGCCTGGTATGAAAAGAGAAATCGCAGAGTACGTAAGTCGTCGTGCAATTTGTCAGCAGCTCAAGGCATAAAGGAAGAAACTGTTTGGGCTGTTACAGCCATTTCCCGTACCTCAATGGAAATGGGAGAATATTACCATGGATTTCGTGTACAAGTTACCTCATACGCGAAATAGTTATGATAGTATTTGGGTGATAGTTGATCGGCTTACCAAGTCAGCGCACTTTTTGCCTGTTCGAGAGAGTTACTCTTTAAGTCGATTATGGGAGCTTTTCATTTCGGAGATTATCAAGTGTCATGGTGTTCCGGTTAGTATCATTTCTGATCGGGATCCCAGATTCACTTCGAAATTTTCGGTAGCTTTCCAAGAAGCTCTCGGTTCAAATTTGCTTTACACCATTGCTTATCACCCTCAGACGGATGGGCAATCTGAGATGACTATTCAGACACTGGAAGATATGTTGAGATCCCCAGTGTTGCATTTCAGAGACGCATGGCATAAGCACTTAGCTTTGATTGAGTTCGCTTATAATAACAGCTATCATTCTAGCATTGGTATGTCACAATTTGAAGCGCTTTATGGGAAACCATGTCGTACCTCATTATGTTGGTCTGAAGTCGGCGAGAGAGTTTTAGTGGACCATGACGTATTCCACGTGTCTATGCTGCGGAGATAATTCCTCCTCAGCCCATGGAGATTAACCCAGACTTAACTTACGATGAGGTTCCAGTGAGGATTCTGGATTGGAAATATAAGGTTCTCAGGAACAAGATTGTTCGTATGGTGAAAGTCTTGTAGAGGAACCACTCAGTTGAGGAAGCCACTTGGGAGACGGAGGAACACATGCGAAACTTGTATCCACGTCTGTTCTTTGATTATTGATTTGTGGTTGTGTTAGAATTTCGGGGATGAAATTTTCTTAAAGGGGGTAGACTATGACGACCCGTCCCTATTTTCTATGTAATTCTCTCCCCGAGTGTGTAAAATGACGATTATGCCCTGGTTGACTAAGTGACGTGGATGTACATACTCAGTTTTAAATTATTTTCTCATAATCGTAATTAAATTGGCCTTCACGTTACGAATGCGTCAACATGAGTTAGACCTGAATTGAAGTCGTAACAAGGAAGTTACGGTTATTTAAGTGCGTAAACAGGTAAAATTAAGAACCAAGTATTGTGGTTCTTAACTCTTCTAAACCAATCAGATATATCTCTCTTCCCTCTGCCCAATCAGACACTCGTGACTCCCTCTTCTTCTCCCACTTTCTTCTCTGTTCTTCTCACACCCGAGCCACCACCACCTATTAACCATCATCAAACCATCGCAGATCAAGCCTAAAAACATCACAATCGAGCTCATCTCGACCTCACGAACCCAGTCATACCAACTGATTTTTGAACGGACGAGTTTTGACCCATTGACTCGTAAGCTCCGACTAAGTCGAGTTAGTATCGTCGTGATCCTGGCTAAATTACAAAGTTTTGAGACTCGGAAAAGCCTATATGCAACTCCCTAAGGACCCTAGAGTAAGTTTGGAGTGAAGTTGACGTCGGAACAAGTGAATTCGAGGAGTTTGAGTTTTGGCCGGATCTTTCGAGGCATTTTTAGGCCATTTTCCATTTGATTTTGGACTTCCAAGAGGTAAGAACTTTCAAATCCATATAAATTATGTGGATTTTGTTTAAGAATTGAAGAAGATATGAAACTTTTAAAATTTTCCAGAAATCGGCGAACCAGACGTCGACGGACGGCGAAGCTAACCGAAGAAGACAAGGTATATTCCATTAAAGTTAACAGAATATTTTAACGGGGTCAGGTAACGCCGTTACCATTTAATGGAATATTCTGTCTATTCTGATGGAATATTTCTAACGTCCGTTAAGGTTTTCGTCGCGCATACAGTGCACGTGCCTGTGCGTCGCCGCACGTATGGCCATGGGTTGGACGTACGTCCGTTAGGGTTTCTGTCACGCATGCAGTGCACGTGCCTGTGCGTCGCCTCACATATGGCCATTAGTTGGATGGCGCGTCCGGCCTCTGGCCGGCGAGTGGTTTTCATGTGTGGGTTTGTGACTTCGAGTAGATCATTTTCATATATTCAAACCTTCCATTTGAGCAAACTATGAGAAGTTATTCCTAGATTCTTGTGTATGTGCTATTTAATTAACTAAAAATAGTTGTTTCGCATATAGGGGAGACATACCCCGAGGACGAACGTGGACAAGCGAGCCTAGGGGGCTACGGTTCTTCGACATATCAGTGAGTGGTTTATATATATATATATATATGTATATGTATATGTATAAACTTTGTGGTTTCCAGAAACATTTTTAAATTGTTTTATGCATAGCATGCCATCACATAAATGTGTTATATTTAATTGTTGCATTATTATGAGTTTGTGATGATGCCACATGATCCTACGGGGTAAGTTCAGGTGAGTTGTGTGTGATTGAAATGGTTGCATTGTATTGGCATGCATATATTCATTTAGAGCTCATCATTGCTGCACCTTGGTGTTAGTGCTCCCGCCCCAGGCCAGGGCCATTTCTTCACATGATGTTCACCTCCCGCACCACACGCTCACCTTGGATCTAAGTTTGGTGCCAACCCGGTCGTACAGGTCACATTAGGTGACTCCGACTCATACGTGACCCGCGATTTATCGATAGCCTTCACATGATCATAGCACTAAAGCAAACATATTTACAGCCAGCCCTGTCGTACAGGTCACACTAAGTGATTCCGACTCGTGTGCTAGCATAGACTGGATTAATATCAGGCTTCATGCTCATAAGTTTTAACCTTTTTATCGCTTATAATTGTTGACTTTGTATTTTAGGTAGGATTTCTAATTGATATCAATTCTGTGTAATCTCCTGTAATCTCGTGTAATTAGTTTTCTTCCTATTACATTAGGGTTGTACACCTTGTATAAATACCTCTCTTTGAGAAGAATAGAACCATCATTCAAAGCATACTCTTCTTGGTATCAGAGCAAGTTGTCCCATGTGTGAAGCCAAATGGCCACACGTGCTCCATGCGCTCCACGTCACCTCGTTGTGTTGTCCTCGTGTTAGGCTTGAAAATTCGCCACCCGTGGTGGGGCGTGTTGAGAATGAGTCCCACATTGATGGAAAGATGGTCCTTGCATGGGCTTATAAGAGGTTAGGCTAATCCCCATATTACCAATTGGTTTTATGGTGTAACCTCAACTTTTTTCATGGTATTAGAGCCAGGTCGAAGAAAGGAAAAAAACCCATAGCTGCGATAGCATTGTTGTGCCTCAGCCGTGTGTGGTGCGCTGACCTCGATCAGTTAGCAACTGTTGTCGTTGCTACCCTATCTGAATTCGAAACGAACAGTGAGCGACGCCGTCGTTGCTGACCTGAATTCATCGAATCGTTTCACTCTCTGTTGTGTGACACGATAAACCAATTGGCCTGTTTGCTTCTGATTTGATCTAAAGCTGTGAAGGATTGCATAGATTGCAATCCAACTGACTTGTGTTGCTGCACCATACCAGACTTGAGGTCCGATGACCGACGAACTTGCTCCCATCCGACCCGCTGATCTAACCAATCCACCACAGCATTGTTGCACCTCTGTCTTGCACTTTGAACTGCAATCTGTCCTTGTTGCTATTATCCTTGTTGGAGCCTTGAACCACCATACCACCGTTGCTGTTTCAAAGTAAGAAGAAAACAAAACAGAAAAAGTTGCTTGGGAATGGCAGTTTGGACTTGTACGTCTCCAAATCGATCCGACCAACTTGGACATGAGAATACGACCACGCGTACCTTGTTTGCTAATGCGAAGGTAGATTCTGAAAATATAGTTGCGGAAGTGTCTGCCTCTGCTAATACAGGTAACAATGGTAAGGCTTTAAAGGTTTCTGCCTCTGTTACGAATAATACGTGGATAATTGATTCTGGTGCTACTGAACATATGACTTATGATTCTAGACAGGTAGAAACCCTAAAACCATCCACCAAAACTGTTGTCAGTGTCGCCAATGGTAATCCTACCTCTGTTATCGAGGAAGGAACCGTCTCCCTTTCATATACCTTTAGTCTTGATACCGTACTTGTTGTTCCTTCTCTTGACTATAATTTATTATCTGTTGCTCAAATAACTGTCGTCATGCATTGTCTTGTGATTTTTTGGCCTTCTTTTTGTGTTTTTAAGGACATTCGGACTCGCAAGACGATTGGTTATGGTATTAAGAAAGGGAAGCTCTACTACTTGGACCTGACATTAAACAGTTCCTTAATGTTGACTCAAGCTCTTGCAGTGGAAGGAAATCCAGGGGATAGGAATAAAGCTTCGGAGATTTGGTTGTGGCATCGTCGACTTGGACATGCTTTGTTCAACTATCTGTGGAAGTTGTTTCCTAGCTTGTTTGGTAAGCATGATATTTCTAACTTTAAATGTGGTGTATGTGAAATGGCTAAAAGTCATCGTACTTCGTTTCCACCTAGTTTGAATAAAAGTTCAATCCCATTTATGATCATTCATTCTAATGTTTGGGGACCATCTAAAACTGCTACACTTGGTGGTGCTCATTGGTTTGTTACTTTTATTGATGACTGCACACGTATGACTTGGGTTTGTTTGATGAAGTCCAAAAGTGAAGTTACTTCTTTGTTTCAGCGGTTTTATAAAATGGTACAAGTACAATATAAGTCACAAATACAGGTTCTCAAGAGCAACAATGGCGGCGAATATGTAAACTCTGAACTTCATGCCTTTCTTGATCATCATGGTATTGTTCATCAGACTACATGTCCATATACTCCACAACAAAATGGTGTTGCAGAATGTAAGAATCGTCAGCTTCTAGAGGTTGTTCGTGCTTCTTTGATTGAGGCGCATCTCCCATTATCTTTTTGGGGATAAGCTCTCACCTCAGTTGCGTATCTCATAAATCGTGTTCCGTCCCGATCAATCGACTTTCAAACACCGTTCTAGACTCTTTCTTCATATGTTGATGCTCCTACAGTTCCTAATCTTCCACCTCACGTGTTTGGCTGTGTGGCCTTCGTTCATCTTCATAAACAGTAGATAAGTAAGCTTGAGCCTTGGGCCTTACAGTGTGTGTTTGTGGAGTATGCCTCAAATTAAAAGGGGTATCGTTGTTATCACCGTGCGACGAAAAAATTGTTTGTCACTGTGGATGTTGTGTTTCATGAGAATGATATGTACTTTGCCCATCTCGAGTCTTTACTTCAGGGGGAGAATCAGACAGAAGTTCAAACTCTTGATTATCCTATTCCAAATATAAATAGTGTGAATGATTTGGATTTAAGTGGTGATGTCTTGGAGACAAGTGGTGATCACTCACACAAGAACAATGATGTGAATGGATTGGAACTAAGTGGTGATGTCTTGAACACAAATGGTGATCATTCAGATGGAAACAATGTTGAAAACCTTGAAAAGGACGAGTCGACAACGCCAGATAACTCACTCCCTGATGGCTCACTGCCAGTTTCCTCACCATCGGACAGTCCTATGCCGCCAGCTATCTCACAGTCGATCTTGAGTCCTAATAACCATAATCAATCGTCTTCGATCCCGGATGCACCAGCGCCACGTCGTCTCCCTGATCGTGTCAACCAAGGTATTCCTAAACTTACTTATGAAGCCGACCCTAAATGCAAAACTAGGTATTCGATGAGCAAGCCCAACCCTGAGTCTAATGTGTTATACCCATTAAGTAATTATGTGTCTACTAGTCACCTGTCAGAATCAAATAAGTCATTTGTGCATCAATTATCTATTGTATCTATTCCTAACAGTGTGTAGGAGGCTTTAGCTGATCCACGTTGGCAATTAGCAATGAATGAAGAATTGAAGTCTTTGAAGAAGAATGCTACCTGGGAGATCATAGACTTGCCAGCCAATAAGAACCTGTGGGATGCAAATGGGTTTATACGGTGAAGTACAAAGCTGATGGGACGGTGGATCGCTTCAAGGCAAGACTAGTAGCAAAAGAATACACTCAAAAATATGGAATTGACTATACAGATACATTTGCCCTTGTAGCCAAGATCAATACAGTTCGTGTCTTGTTGTCCTTGGCGGCAAATCTTAATTGGCCATTGCAACAGTTCGATGTGAAGAATGCCTTCTTGCATGGGGACTTGACAGAAGAGATTTATATGGATCTTCCACCGGGATGTAATGCTCCAGATAAATACAAAAGAAAATTGTGCAGGTTGAAGAAATCCTTATATGGTTTGAAGCAGTCCCCTCAAGCATGGTTTGGAAGATTCACAAAATCTATGAGAGCATTTGGCTACAAACAAAGTAACTCCAATCGTACTCTGTTCTTGAAAAGACGAAATGGGAAACTTACTGCACTTATTATGTATGTAGATGATATGGTGGTAACAGGTAATGACCCAGAAGAACGTGCAGCATTGCAAAGATATATGTCTACAGAATTTAAGATGAAGGACCTTGGATCCTTGAAATATTTTTTGGGGATTGAGGTATCGAGAAGCAGTTCGGGAATTATCTTATCACAGAGGAAGTATATTATTGATTTGTTGCACGAAAACGGCATGTCAGCTTGTCAACCAGTAGCTACACCATTACAGGAAGGATTGAAGCTTAGTGTTGATCCTAATCAAGTACCAGTTGACAAAGGGAGATACCAAAGGTTAGTAGGTCGTTTAATGTACTTGGCACACACAAGACTGGACCTTGCTTATGCCTTAAGTGCAGTAAGTCAATACATGCATGATCCCGGAGAACAACATATGAATGCAGTAATGAGAATTTTGAGATATTTGAAAGGAAGTCCCGGCAAAGGAATTTTGTTTAAAAGGAATAATCATCTTAGATTTGAAGGTTATACTGATGCAGATTGGGCGGGTTCAATTGACGATAGGCGCTCAACATCAGGTTACTTTACATTTGTTGGGAGTAACTTGGTTACATAGATAAGTAAGAAACAGAATGCGGTTGCCTGTTCCAGTGCAGAAGCTGAATATAGAGGTATGGCTTTGGGGATTTGTGAAATTTTGGGGCTTAGACTCCTGCTTTGCAATTTGGGTATACTACATGATCAGCCCATGAAATTATTTTGTGATAATAAAGCTGCCTGTGACATTGCACATAATCTGGTACAACATGATAGAACAAAGCATGTTGAAGTTGATCGATTCTTCATCAAAGAAAAATTAGAAGAAAAAATAATTGACCTACCGACAATAAGAACAGAGGATCAGTTGGCAGATATCCTCACGAAAGCTGTTTCAAGTCATAAGTTTTCATGTTTCTTACACAAGTTGGGCATGAGTAACATATATGCACCAACTTGAAGGGGAGTGTTGACTTTGTATTTTAGGTAGGATTCCTAATTGATATCAATTCCGTGTAATATCCTGTAATCTCGTGTTATTAGTTTTCTTCCTATTACATTAGGGTTGTACACCTTGTATAAATACTTCTCTTTTGTAGTAACTAATTAATCATGAATGATTAGAGTTGTAGACAATTCTTAGATTTTATATATATATATGGACAAATACTTTTACACTCTTTTTAAGCATTTTAATTACATAAGATCTAAGGGTTCTTATTTATTCATTAAATGACATGGATGCTTATGTGGATTTTAACTAATATTAAAGATTAAAAAAACTGAAAAAAACATCAAATCTGAAAAGTTAAAAATATAATTAAAAAAAAGGAAGATAATTTAACTGAAATTGGTTCTCCCATTCCCATTTCGATCAACACTTTGGATTCAAACTTTGAACCCAAGCAATCACATGCATGTGCGACCAAAACGCCGTCAAAGATTTCTTCTTAACTGCATTGCACACGCGGCCTAAGAACCAATTCTTCTCAGCTCATCCGACCACTCGCATTCAGCTTGAAATATAGAAAAAGGAATTCAAATTAAACAAAAAAGTTGTGTTTGCTTATGCGGTTAGGTTACTCTAATTTCTTGGTAGTTCTGTGGAAACCAAACTGCACGATACGAACCCTAACGTCCCTCCCAATCGGCTATTATAAATATTTCCAGCTTCAATACAAAAGCCACAAGTTATCTCCTTTTTACATCATCTATATACACGTTTAATTAAGCTGATCATTACCAAAGAAAATGGTAGCAACAACCATGGAAGGAATAAAACGCCCATGATCCTAGGGTTTCTTTGTGAGATCCCACATCGTCCAAGGGAGTGGATCTTGTGAGCCTTATATGTATATTCCCGTCTTTACCTAGCGCGAGGCATTTTGGGAGCTCACTAGCTTCGGGTTCCATTGGAACTTCGAAGTTAAGCGAGTAGCGTGCGAGAGCAATCCCATGATGGGTGACCAACTGGGAAGTTCTCGTGTGAGTTCCCAGAAACAAAACCGTGAGGGCGTGGTCGGGGCTCAAAGTAGACAATATCATGCTACGGTGGAGGCGTGCCCGGGATGTGGTGGGGCCTAGGCCGGGATGTGACATTCTTCCCCTTTTAATTTTAGTTTTAATTTTCTTCCAAATTTTAGTTTTATTTTTAATATTAGTTAAAATCCACATAAGTATCCAAGTCATTTAATGAATAAATAGGAACCCTTGGATGTTATAAAATCTAAAGGCTACAAAGAAGTGTAAGAATGTTTGTAAAAATATTTGTCTCTTGATCCTATCCCATATATATATATATATATATATATATAAAGCCTTTAAGGGAAGAGATTCTCATATTTTTTTTTTACAAAAATGGGGATTAGTTGTCGAACCCACATCACATTTAACTTTAACGATCCGAATTGTAACATCCCACATCGCCCAGGGGAGTGATCCTTAAATGTATATTCTCATCCCTACCTAGCACGAGGCCTTTTGGGAGCTCACTGGCTTCGGGTTCCATCGGAACTCCGAAGTTAAGCGACGTGTGCGCGAGAGCACTCCCAGGATGGGTGGCCCACTAGGAAGTTCTCGTGTGAGTTCCCAAAAACAAAACCGTGAGGGCGTGGGGGAGGCCCAAAGCGGACAATATCGTGCTACGGTGGAATCGAGCCCGAGAAGTGGCTGCACCCGGGCTGGGATGTGACAAATTGGTATTAGAGCCAATCCCTGGCCGGAAGTGTGCAGACGAGGATGTCGGGCCCCTAAGGGGGGTGGATTGTGACATCCCACATCGCCCAAGGGAGTGATCCTTAAATGTATATTCCCATCCTTACCTAGCACGAGGCCTTTTGAGAGCTCACTGGCTTTGGGTTCAGTAGGAACTCCAAAGTTAAGCGAGAAGGGGGCCAGAGCACTCTCAGGATGGGTGACCCACTAGGAAGTTGCCCGTGAGTTCCCAGAAACAAAACCGTGAGGGCGTGGTCAGGGCCCAAAGCAAACAATATCATGCTACAGTGGTGGAGCGGGCCCGGGAAGTGATCCGCCCCGGGCCGGGATGTGACAATTGGTATCAGAGCCAATCCCTGGCCGGAAGAGTGTGCCGACGAGGACGTCGGGCCCGTAAAGGGGGTGGATTGTAACATCCCACATCGCCCAGAGGAGTGATCCTTAAATGTATATTATCATCCCTACCTAGCACGAGGCATTTTGGGAGCTCACTGGCTTCGGGTTCCATCGGAACTCCGAAGTTAAGCGAGTTGTGCGCAAAAGCACTCCTAGGATGGGTGACCCACTGGGAAGTTTTCGTGTGAGTTCCCAGAAACAAAACTGTGAGGGCGTGGAGAAGGCCCAAAGTGGACAATATCGTGCTACGGTGGAGTTAAGCCCGGGAAGTGGGCTGCGCCCGACCGGGATGTGACAATTCGTATCAGAGCCAATCCCTGGCTAGAAGTGTGCCGACGAGGACGTTGGGCCCCTAAGGGGGGTGGATTGTAACATCCCACATCTCCCAGGGGAGTGATCCTTAAATGTATATTCTCATCCCTACCTAGCACGAGGCCTTTTGGGAGCTCACTGGCTTCGGGTTCCATCAGAACTCCGAAGTTAAGCGAGTAGTGCGCGAGAGCACTCCTAGGAAGGGTGACCCACTGGGAAGTTCTCGTGTGAGTTCCCAGAAACAAAACCGTGAAGGTGTGGGGAAGGCCCAAAGCGGACAATATTGTGCTACGGTGGTGGACCGGACCCGGGAAGTGATCCGCTCCGGGTCGGGATGTGACAGAATCATCTATTTTTCAGGTTGCAAACAAATCGGAAATATTTTTTGAGGCACTAATTAAGTTCAAAAAAATTTACGAACACTTTGTTCTCTAATAAATAATAAAATTTCAGCATGATAATTAAATAAACAAAAAGATTCGGATTAAATTAAATTTTTGCAAGAATGATCTATGAATCGAAACTTATAAAATAGACGTTCGTTGAAATTTGATGTGGAGTAAATTCTACAACTAGTCCTCATTTTTATCCAAAAATGAGAATCCCTTCGAATAAAAGGCCCGTATTATATTTATATATATAGGGTGATGAGGTTATGAAATTGATGAAACAGATAGATTTCAATCTATCTGTCAGTCATCTGACTCATCTGTCCTGTCACAATGGAAGGAAGTCCACTGCCCCGAGATGTACTTAGAGACTGTTGCGGTCCCTCCCCTCCCTCCCTCCCTCCCTCCCTCGGCCGTCACAGGTAGTGATAGTGACAGCGGTGCAAAGTGAGTAGGCGAGTGGGCTGCTTTTGTCTTTGCCCATGACATGTTTGCTAGCTGCCAAGGGCGTACCCGTGAACCACATTTTGATCCATGTGACCGAGCCCTGCCGGTGTCTTTCTCACCAGTCACAACCCACCGACCTACCCAAGCATGTACATATGTTTTGATTTGCTCTCAATCATCGAACTTTCGTACTTTAGATTCTTTTCAATATTTTTTTGTTATTTTTTTTTTCCTTGTGCTGGTTGTTAGGGTTTTGAAACTATTACCACGAGCGCACAAACTAAGACTATTTCCAACTCTTGACCTAAAACTTAAAATTTTTAGCCAAAAAAATTTAAGTTTTAACCTAAAAACAGCTTTTCTGCTCCAACCCTTCAGGCCTAAAATTTTAGTCCGGGATTATTAAAGAATAAACTTAGGCTAATTTTTTTTCTTAAATTAACTTTTTTAAAAATAAAAAAAAAATTATGTAGACTATCCCAATTTAATTTTATGAACATTTTAATCTAAAAATATTTAAATTCCGATAAATATTGAAAAATCACTAAATCGACACATGAAACTCACCAAACTTTCAACTTTCACCAATCGTTCAACTTTCACCAATGGTAGAAAGAAAAATTGGAAGAATTGTAGGAGAAAAGTGAGTTTTGTGTGGATATTTGAACAAATAGATAGGTATTTATAGAGTTTTTGGGTGAATTTTGAGTTAAATAATTTTTTTAATTATTTTAGCCGTTGGATTTAAATTTGGGCCGTTAGATCTTTTTTTTACCGTTAGATTTGATTATATTCGATCTAAGCCATTGGATTCAATAATTATACAAATATAAAACAAAAAACAAAATTTGAACGTGGACCGTTGGATTAACCAAGTGCCTTTTAAAATCAGCCGTTGGATCGAAAACAATAGCCCAATGGCTACTGACATGATGTGACAGCCAGGGGACACACCCACGTAGGTGGGTCCCGCTGGGTTGGCGTCTGGGTTTCACAGCTTGTGGTGCACTCGCACCGGTTGGGGTCCTCTCCAATTTGTGGCCTAAACTTGGGCCGGTATTTGACCTCGGGATGAGTTTTAGGTTTTAGGTTAGTTTTAGGCCATGGGTTGGGTTGGGTTTTTTTGGGGGGCGGGGGGGGGGGGGGGGGAAGAAAAAAAGGGGAATTGTAATTGAAATAAGGTACCTCTTGTCTCCTATCTTCGAACAAAACATCATGAATTAAAGCACAAGGTTCCTTGTGTTGGAAATGTGCCCTAAAACCAATCATATGATGATAGTTTACGGACATTTCACATGTTAAACTAATCTGGTTTAATAGAAAAGGCAAAGATTATTGTTTTAAGTTGTCTCATATAAATGTTATATGCTTAAACGATAAGTCCAAGGAATATGTAATAGGGAGAATGTGATCTAAAGAAGTTAGATTCATGAGACCATTCTCTTTCGCATACATATCCTAAATGTTCATGATCATAGGATTGCCAATTGGGCATTGACAGTCCGTCAAGATCAGTACGTGTTATGTCTTCTCTTAGGGAGAGTGACTAGTCTTGAGTCATTGGTGTGACTAACACCAAGACAAGTATGTAGGTGCTCAATAGAGAATGAGTCCACTGAACACGATCAACGAGGAGTTCTCATACTCATGTCACATGAGAACTCATGGTTGGGATAATGCAAAGTAGTCTTTTGACCTGAGGCATCATAGTTGTCTTGTGGTTAGGTCCTTGATCTTTGACTATGTCAAAGTCACTCCATCAGAGAGTGTCCATGGCATAGTTGGGGTTAAGCCACTTAGCCATGGAGGCAAGTGAATGCGCAACAAGGGATCTCTAACCTTCAAACGTTGAGGGAGAATACTCTATGAAATGATTAAGAATCTCTAGCCAGAGTATGAATGAGATTTAGGAAGTCGTTCCAAGTCACATTCAAGGTAATCATATAAGAAAGAGACTCACATTGGATAGTAGACATGAATAAACTATCAAACCAAACAATGTGGTCAAGAGAAATGTATTAAAGAAAGACCGTATTGCATTATAATCCCAAATTGAATAGGTTCTCCAACCTCTTCTGATTAGCTTGGGTAGCCATGACATACTGCTAGGTGTCACTCATGGCTTGTGGAAGCCCTAAAGATGTATAATCACTAAAGGGAGAATTGAAAGTAAGTTTCAATTCACAATCGATCAGTAAGAGTTCTAATCGCCCACTGTCTCGCTAAAAGGAACCTAATGGATCGCACACCGTGTAAGGTAAAGATTAAAGGATATAATGAAGATGAGTAAGGACAATTAAATAGTTTAATTGTTTATGGCAAGGATTAATTAATATGTTAATTAATCAAACGAATATGTTCGTTTTAGACCCCAGTTAGTTTTGGGCCTCAAGGCCCAATGGGCTTCGAATGTCAAGCCCATTAACTTAAGTTGTATGACAACTTAATGAATAAAGATTCAAGAAGTCCTAAACAGCCCAAAGCCCTAAGATGGCCGGCCATGTTGATATAGGAGTGGGTTTTGGACTTATTACAAGTTTGCCACTCCAAGGAAGGTAGGTATAAATGGGACTTTATAGCCTTTTCTTCATTAGGGTTTTCTAAGGATGAAAAGTGAGAATAACTCTCTCCTTTTCTCTCTAGGAGGCCGGCCCCTTTGGAGGGGATTAGCTAGCAATCCTTCCTCCTCCAAGGTCACTCATCTTCTTCCTTCATCATCCTTGGTGTCAAAAATTAGGGGTCTCCTACCTTGGGTACTTTTGGAGAATCAATTCTTCCATCCATATCCATGGGGCCAAGGAGCAAGGAGACAAAGGAAAGAAGGCCCTCACATGGGTGATTAACCTTTGCTAAGCAAAGAGGTGCTTCAAAGGTATAAAAGTTTCTCAACTCCTTTCTTTAAGATTTGAGTTGAGTCATGGTTCACCATAACTACTAGGCTTTGAATTTCATGGGTAATGTTTTGTTTTGAGTGCATACAAGCATGATTCCGCCTTTAATTGTTAATTGCATGCATAGATGTTGCTCAAATGAACATGTTTTTTTCACAAATTTTCCTTGAAGTGGTATCAAGAGCCTAGGTGTAGTAGTTGGTGAATCCTTTTGGGTTTCGTAGTTCATAGTCTTTGATTTGAAGGTTGTAATTGTTACAAGCTTTATTCTTGCTTCTTTGAATGTAAATTTTGTTAGAAAATTTTCCATCTCAAATGTTGGAGATGTAGTTCATATGAGCATGAATTTTGGAGCTAAACTTTGGTGCCATGTTTTTTGGGAAATTCGGCCAAATCCAAAGGGTGGATTTTTGGGTTCTTGTTTGTCTTGTTAAAAGTGTTTTAAAGTGACTTTTGGAACCCCTAAGTACCCTAGTATGGTAATATGTTATTTCCCTTAAGTTTGAGAACTTTTTTGGGGTGTTTTTGGGTGAAAAATGTTCATGGAGCTCTTATGGGTTTTCATGGATGTTCTTCATTGTTCTTGATATGTTCTTGGCAAGAACAAAAAGGTTTGTTGTTTTGATTCAAAAAGGGTGTTTGTTTACATAAAGTTTTTGTTAAGTGATGGATGGTAAGTTTTTCAATCAACACCCATACCTTTTCAACTATTCACATCACTATTCTTGTCAAAAACCCTTTCCCATGTTTCATGGAAATCACATTTTCAAACCAACCCATCACCTTTCACTTTGTTGAAAATAATTTCAAAAGTGTCTCAACCCCACTCCTCTATACCATGACCGGCCACTCCCTCAATGGGAGTACTTTTGGGGCTTTTATGCAATTACATAAAGTTTTGATACTTTTGTGTATTTGCACTTTGACCCGAAAGTTTACGTTTTTACGTAAAGGCCCAAAATCACTAAAGGACAAATTGTTTTGCTCCTTTAATAAAGTTTTTGCATTTGTTGAAATTTTTGGGTTCTAGTTGTAATTACATGAAGTAGTGGACTTTTGTGTTTTTACAAAGTGACCCCAAAAGTTTGTGTTTTGCAATATAGCCCAATGGTTGAGATTATTGCTTTTTGGCCCAAATTGGTAGAGAACAAAATAGTTTTGTATCTTTAAATGAGAATTGGATTTTCGTTTTATTTAGCTCTATTTAAATCAATTCTATGGATGCAAAAACCAAATGACAATGTTGCATTCTAATTTAATTAGTTAAAGCGTTAATTAATTAAAGAAATGGTGATTATGAACCTAAGCCTATGATAATTGAGCTATATGAAAGGGCGTCTCAAATTTGTTTGAACCATGGGAATGTGTAGATTAATTTTGGTTGTAGTTTGATATGATCAAATGTTGTAAAAGAGCATAAGCTCTTCTTTACTTTAAAGTAATTTGTTTTGATCAAATGTTGTAAAAGAGTATAAGCTCTTCTTTTACTTTGAAGTACTTCTTTCTTGTTTATTTGATATGCATGAAATTGGAGTAGTTGGGTCCAATGCCCAATAAGAAAACACGCCTTAATATGATTGAACGCGTAACTAAAATCAATCACCATCCCTAGACCGAGATCCAACACTAGGCTCGTGTTGGATCGAATCAAAGGTTCATAGTCATCCTAAGGCCCTAAGGTAACTATAAAGTCCATCTATGAATGCAAAGCTTATGTTAGTAGTACCATATACTCTTGCTTTAAAAACCGTTTTACAAGCTTAGTGGGAGTATCATATACTACTAAATCAATCACATGGACCAATAGTTGTAATAGGACCAAATTGTTTTAATAAGATTAAAATGAATGCTTAAATGTGATGAGACCTAAAAACCCTCAACTAAACCATTATTAAGTTGACAAGCGTGATAGTGCTTTGAACACTCTTTCGTGGCCTTCCACCGTGGTAGGCTCCGATCGTTTGTGACTCATACACCGACTTCACCCTATAATGGGGGAGTACAAAGTATGTGCTTACACTCAGAAGGAGTTCTATATACATACATGATGAAGTGAGGTAGGCAATGAGTTTAGCCAACATGATATAATTCTAAGGCTATGCTTGAACCCCTACACGAACTGGCATAGTGGGAATAACTTAACTAAGTGCAACGATGCCAACATGATATAATTCTGAGGCATCATTCTCTAGAGGCCAAACTAGATGGGTAATTACATGAGATGTAAACGAGTAAGTGCACTCTCTCATTATTATTAACGCTAGCCAACATGATATAATTCTGAGGTGGGCTTGGTAGTAGTGAGCCTCTCATACCCTACTAAGAGTTTCCTCCAAAACTCTCGAATTCCGATGAGGGATATGGAATTTGCCAAAAATAGTGGGTGGTGCTATTTGATTTAAAGACCCGGAACAAATGGCTTAAAATCAATCAATTTATATTAGTTATGTATTTGTTTACCGATATATTTGCAAACGCTATCAAACTTGACAAAGAAAAACTTTAGTTTCTGGACTTAGTGCCACAATCCCATAGATTGTCTTGAATGGATTGTATATGTACCTAAGTAGTCTCATCCTCACAATCTTCCTATTGATAATGTATCATTGGAAGAATATGTTAGATAAGTCTATCATAAAGAGGACAACACTTTTAGTATCATAATTCTTCAATTACAAATTGTTGTATGAAGAAATAAGAATTGCTTTGAACAACTCTTAGTTAAATGCAAACACTAGTGCTTGTTTCTTTGTTACATGAACAAGGAACTTGAGAAGTAAGCACAAGGACATGGACACTTCATGTGCCATAATTCTTCACTTACAAATTGTTGTATGAAGAAATGAGAGTTGCCTTGAACAACTCTTGAATGTTTCTAATCTTGTTTAGAACAAGATGGTTCATTGACAAAAGTAGTCCATCAATATAGACTTATGATGATTTTGAATCATTGAGTGTTGAAGTGTTAAACCACTTCATGAGACGGAAACTAGACAAGGACTTCACCTATGAGTCCCTAACCAAATGGTTCACTAAGTTTATAGTAAACTATATAGTGAACAATATCCGTACGCTCTCCAAATCGTTTGATGTGTTTAACACAATTGAAATAAGTTTCAAGAGAGATAGTGGGAGTTTGGGGACCATGACTATTGTAGTCAAGGGAGAAGTCAGATGAAGAAGGCAAAATAACTCCAAGGGAACAAACTTTCTTTATGAAATGATGGACATTGGAAGGGGTATATACAAGAAATGTCTTGCAAGTGTCAAGAACAGACCTTTCAAAGGTGTTGTAAATTGTTCTTGAATAGTTCAAAATAGTTGATTCTTCTACTTGAATGCTTGATTCCGTATTAGTAACTATGTTTTACAATCGTTGTAAAAGTGTGGCTAATAAGAAGTAGAAGATTAATGAGAGAAGAGAAAGTACTTCACATTTGGAACGTGAATCAAATATAGATCTTTGCGAAAGCAAATAGTACTTGCTTCCTCATATGAACTACCAAAGAAATTGGAAAAACAAAGATTGTCTTTACATCCCAATTTGAATAAGGAACTTAATTCCGTCACTATAAGAGATGAATGAATGTTTTGTTTGACAAAACATTGTTCTTTATTAATGAATGATTGGATTATTGTAATCTAATTGATACTCTCTATAGTAGTGATAATGTGGTAGTGTTAACTGTTTAGAATATGACGATGCTTAAAACCCAAAAGGTTGCAAGGTAGTGTCTAATCCCAACTGAGTTGTGACACCTCTAAAAACATAAATTACGAGTTGGTCATAGATGGATGCTTAGGATCGTTAGATCCGGATCCAATACATTCTTGTTAAAATTGTATAGAGGCGAAATGTTCGAATCTTTATTCTTTTAGAAAGAAGAAAGAATCACAAAGTTGTTGAGGTTAATTCACTTAGATGTTAGTGGCACTTGTCCACAACATAATACTACTCATGTTGTATGACATTCCCCGAAGATTGCTCTCGGTTGGACTATAGTTTATTTTGAATAAACAAAAGTCCGAATACTTTACAAAAGGTTTCAAAGAATTCAAGAATGTAAGTTGATGAGTAAGACATCTAAAGTATTTACCTCCTTAGATTTGATCCAAGGAAATGTAACACTTTAGAAGAGTTTCCTTGATAGAAATCAAGGAAAGTAGCATCATAAGATAATGGATTTCTCCATTAGGAGAAGAACGAACTCGAATAAGATTTAGTTCGCTGGATGTTATCAATTAGAAGATCTTCCAAAATTTTCATGACTCCATAGGATGTAATTGGAAAGAAAGACAAGTCTTAATCGTGTTAAGATTTGGGGTTGTGTGCTAATAAGCAATATTTGTTTGAGAACAATCTTGTGGGATATCCTTAAATTAACCTTTGGATATCATTTCTATAAACCAACTAACAAATGTTGTTTGTTGGGTAGTTCATTGTAATCCTACAAAAGGATTTGCCTAAGATAGGGCAAATGAACAAGAGATAGAACTCAAAGAATGGGTTCTTTGAGAGACAAGATGATAATCAACAAATATAACAACCTAGTTCCTACACCACTAGCTCCAAGGTAGTCGAGAAGGATTTATAAACCGTCTCAGTTGAATGGTTTGAACTTTATGACTATGTCATAGAGTTACACCTCTTAATTCGAAAGAAATAAGAATGAAAATCCTTATGACTACATTGAGTGTATATACAACATATACTCAAGGAAATGGTATAGTACCATTTGACCCGAAATAATGAAACCTTCGTAGCTAATTGGTAGCTTAAGGTGACTACAATCAAAGAGATTGGTTAACTTGGAAGAAACCATCTTTGACGTAGTCTTGGTTTCCATTAATTCGATGATTGCTAACTACAACTAAATGGTGATTCAATGTTTGGACATAATATGCGTTTCCGAAACCATTACCAAGATAGTCTTGATAATATGTGTCTAAAACTAAGAATCACAAGACGTGTAAGTTGTAAAGATCCATCCATCATGAATCTTAGCAAGCTAGTGGGAGCTGTAAGCGTCTTATGAGAGAAAGATCAAATCGTTTGATTTCTCATAAAGATGTAAATGAATCTTTTGTTTACTAGGTTTACAAAAGATTAGTGGGATTTAATCGTATTCCTAAATTTGAACATATATATGATATACTAATTATAGAAATGAAAGGAATTCTTCTTCGTTAAAAGTTATGACTTTAAACGTTCTATAATGATAGAATGTATATGGGAGACATAGTCTATATACATGGGATGGAAATCTATAATGATAGATTTCAGGATATAATTTGATTATATCAATCCCTAATGATAGACAAAAGATGCTAGGAAGTTTCTCATATGATGATAAACTTCAATCAGAAGGACAATTCTAGTAAGACTAGGAAGTTGCTCTTCACAAAGGGAACGTACCCCTTTGACTCCCAAAGAATTAATGCGTAAATAGAAACCTTTATGCACAAGCAAAAAGGTGATTTATGTATTTCATATTGTATGAAAAACATTGATATGAGTTGTACCAAGATCGGTACAAGACGATATCAATGCAAGCCCAGGATCAGAACCATGGCAACTGTCAAGTGAGTCCATATGTATTTAAGAAATATTAAAGGATAGATTCCTCAAGAATAAGGAAGAATTAGAGTAATACAATGGAAGCGTAAAAGTATTAGATTATGAATCTAATATTGTATCCATCACTAGATGTCTCTTTATTTTGAATGAAGAGATAATTGGATATCTCTTTATTATGACTAAAGAGATATTTGGGTGGAAACATTAAAAGTAATGACTTTAGTGTATTCCATCATGAATGCAAAATATATCGCCATATAGAAGTTTACAACAATGTTGTTTGGATGGGAAAGTTCATTTATGAACTCTCCATTCGGTTCCAACCAGAAAGTGTCTCTAGTGTATTGACACTACGACACTAATGGGGCAATAGCTTAAGCCAGGGAATCGAGGTCTCATCAAGATCCGAACTCAAATGAGAGACTAAACCACATGATTGAGAATCATGTATAATGGTGACGTCGTTATTCTCAAGGTTGCTTCTATGGACAACATATAGATATCCATTATCTAGGCCTACTGCTCAGCCATTTTGAAATGACTACAGAAGAGGTATCATCACTGACGACCAAGCTGATTGGCTCTAGTGCAAGCGGGAGCTTGTTGGAAATGTACTCTAAAACCATTCATATGATGATACTTTACGGACATTTCACAAACTAATCTGGTTTAATAGAAAAGGCAAAGATTATTGTTTTAAGCCATCTCATATAAATGTTATATGCTTAAACGATAAGTCCAAGGAATATGTAATAGGGAGAATGTGATCTAAAGAAGTTAGATTCATGAGACCATTCTCTTTCGCATACATATCCTAAATGTTCATGATCATAGGATTGCCAATTGGGCATTGACAGTCCGTCAAGATCAGTACGTGCTATGTCTTCTCTTAGGGAGAGTGACTGGTCTCGAGTCATTGGTGTGACTGACACCAAGACAAGTACGTAGGTGCTCAATAGAGAATGAGTCCACTGAACGCGATCAACGAGGAGTTCTCATACTCATGTCACATGAGAAGTCATGGTTGGGATAATGCAAAGTAGTCATTTGACCTGAGGCATCATAGTTGTCTTGTGGTTAGGTCCTTGATCTTTGACTATGTCAAAGTCACTCTGTCAGAAAGTGTCCACGACATAGTTGGGGTTAAGCCACTTACCCATGGAGGCAAGTGAATGCGCAACAAGGGATCTCTAACCTTCAAATGTTGAGGGAGAATACTCTATGATATGATTAAGAATCTCTGGCCAGAGTATGAATGAGATTTAGGAAGTCATTCCAAGTCACATTCAAGGTAATCATATAAGAAAGAGAATCACATTGGATAGTAGACATGAATAAACTATCAAACCAAACAATGTGGTCAAGAGTATTGTATTAGAGAAAGACCGTATTGCATTGTAATCCCAAACTGAACAGGTTCTCCAACCTCTTCTGATTAGCTTGGGTAGCCATGACATACTGCTAGGTGTCACTCATGGCTTGTGGAAGCCCTAAAGATGTATAATCACTAAAGGGAGAATTGAAAGTAAGTTTCAATTCACAATCGATTAGTAAGAATTCTAATCGCCCACTGCCTCGCTAAAAGGAACCTAATGGATCGTACACCGTGTAAGGTAAAGATTGAAGGATACAACGAAGATGAGTAAGGACAATTAAATAGTTTAATTGTTTATGGCAAGGATTAATTAATATGTTAATTAATCAAACGAATATGTTCGTTTTAGACCACGGGTTAGTTTTGGGCCTCAAGGCCCAATGGGCTTCGAATGTCAAGCCCATTAACTAAAGTTGTATGACAACTTAATGAATAAAGATTCGAGAAGGCCCAAAGCCCTAAGATGGCCGGCCATGTTGATAAAGGAGTGGGTTTTGGACTTATTACAAGTTTGCCACTCCAATGAAGGTAGGTATAAATGTGACTTTATAGCATTTTCTTTATTAGGGTTTTCTAAGGATGAAAAGTGAGAATAACTCTCTCCTTTTCTCTCTAGGAGGCCGGCCCCCTTGGAGGGGATTAGTTAGCAATCCTTCCTCCTCCAAGGTCACTCATCTTCTTCCTTCATCATCCTTGGTGTCGAAATGTAGAGGTCTTCTACCTTGGGGACTTTTGGAGAATCAATTCTTCCATCCATGTCCATGGAGCCAAGGAGCAAGGAGACAAAGGAAAGAAGGCCCTCACATGGGTGATTAACATTTGCTAAGCCAAGAGGTGCTTCAAAGGTATAAAAGTTTCTCAACTCGTTTCTTTAAGATTTGAGTTGAGTCATGGTTCACCATAACTACTAGGCTTTGAATTTCATGGGTAATGTTTTGTTTTGAGTGCATACAAGCATGATTCCGCCTTTAATTGTTAATTGCATGTCATAGATGTTGCTCAAATGAACATGTTTTTTTCACAAATTTTCCTTCACCTTGAATGGGCTTCTAACATCACCTGATACAAAGCAAAACGAGCTAAACGGTGGACCTTTGGGTAAAGGTCCCAGCATTTACTCACAAGGAGAGTGCAAAAGTAGAAGTAATATATTCAGTTCTAATTGCAATTGTTGCTATTTGCTGCAAAGTAGTTGCTATTAACTTGCTGCAAATATGCCTTGTAAATCTAAGCCAATTAACTCTCTTTTTTGTCACTTACTCACAAGTGTTTCGGTTATATTCAGTTCTTAATTAATTAGTATCTTAGTTATTAGTGATCGAATTGAGATATATGAAATTCACTAATTAAAATTTTGCATAAAAAAGCATATAGAAATTAGTTGTAATACGTGTTTACTTGACCGCGAATTAAAGTCAACCCAAATAAAGAGGCAAGCTTATTTACCAGAGAAGTGGGTCATAAGCCGAGCTTTAATGAGCAAGGAGGCCGGCGCCTATAAACTGAAAAATAGGCCAATGCAATGTAAAATGTTGGTGTTGGTATCCACCTCCAACTACTCCCACCAACTGCCCTAATTTATACGCCAAAAAAGTCTCTCTCTATCGCCATCTATATGCATATGTATAATAACTTTGAACTCCAAACTTTCTATAATTGGAAAAAATACATTTGAACTCCAAACTCTCTATCTCCATCTAAACGTGTCCAAGTCATCTAACAGGTATGAAGACACTTTGTCCAAATTTCAAATTTATTTTTTATGTCTTTTATCCTCCTCATGGTTAGGGTTGTGAAATTATCATGAATGAATTTAAGTGTTGCTTAAATTAGAATTCAGAATTGACATTAGTTTTCACTAATTATCTATATACTTGACTCCTTGTAGATTTCATGAGTGACTGTTTTTTATTTGGGAAAGGGATCCGGATCCCTTCCACCAAATCCACCCAATCACCTAATCCGGACACTAGAAATTTGATCCAACGGCTACAAAACAGGAGACCCCTTTAAAAATTATAATAACTTTAGCCGTTTGATCAAATTTTGAGGGTCCGGATTAGTGATTTGGTGGATTTGGTTGAAGGCATCCAGAGAGCATCACTTTCCTTTTATTTGCTAGTTCCCTTGTATATTGTGGGTTTGAGTGACATTTTCAAATTTCAAACTCAATAGGTCTTGAGGAAACTGGCAGAACGAGAGACGAGTATATTTTAGCCTTTTAATTAATAGAAAAGTACATTTCTACTCAATTCCATTATAATATTTTAGAACAAAAACCTAAATATTCTTTGTCTATCTTCTTATATTAAAAATTTATCATGGTGCCATTTAATACTATGATCTGGTAGGCAAATTTGAACCACATTATTACTAGCTTATTTTGAGGTTTAAGAGTAGCTACGTTAATATAGATAATATCGTTTGTTAAAAAAAAAAAAATATGATAAGGTCAATTAAGAGCTAGGATGATCGTTTTTCATTTTGTTTCAAACCTATTTTATTCTCTACAGGTTTTTTTTTTTTTTTTTGTCAACCGTCATTTTTCTAATTTATTGTTATTTATGTGAAAAAAATGATTTTTTTTTCAATTGAATTCTAATTTCTTTAGGGAATTTGGGGTACCAGATTATAGGGGATTAGATTAGGGAGATTTAGGCTTCGACTTTAGGGAGATTAGGGTTGGGGAGCTGCGGTTTCGATGTTAGGGGACTAAGGTTTAGGAATTTTCCAGATGTTAGGGGATTGGGGAGGCGGCTGGACTAGAAATCGGCGGCTGTGAGAGTTGAATGGAATGGCGGGGTGCGGTGGTTTTTCCAGAATTTCCAGATATTTTTTTTTAATTGTTGGTTTTAAATTTGTTTAGTTATATAATTTTCAGTTCTAACTTAATAATTTTAATTATTAAATTGTGTATTAGTACTTTTAGGATTTACGAAAAGTTTGGAATTTGTAATTTTAGGAAAAGTTTGTGAATATTGGTATTAAGATTTTAGTTTTACAATAATTTTTTAATATTAATATTAGTATTAGGAAATGTTTGAAATTTGTAATTAGGATTTAGGAAAAGTTTTAAATTAATAATTTTATTTGAAATTGGTAATTTTAGTTATAATTTTTAGTTGAAATTTTATGTTTTCTGTAATTTAATTTTATATTTTCTATAATTTTATAGAGGTCGCCGCTTATTCGTAGCCATAAGGTTGTGACCAGTGCACCTCTGCCACCTCCTGCACGTGCTATTGCTGCTGTCACTGCTCTACAGGAGGTCGACCCTACGCCGGTTGCTCCGGTTGGTCCCCGGGTGTCCGAGGCCATCAACATCTTCGGTGACGTTTCCACTCAGCGCTCGTCGGGCTCACTGCGACCCCACACGTCCGACACTCCCTCGGCATCGGCATCCACAATCGAGGGAGAGGGATCCGAAACAGGTAAAATACCCTAAATTTTATTATATTGTTATTGGTTTGCTTTTAAAAATATTTGTTGTTAAATATAATTGGTTGCATGATCCAATGTCGGTTCCATTTTAATATGTATAATTGAAAGGTTGAAAATATTGGTTGGATGTGAAATATTGTGGTATTACTGTTTGCAGGTTTTGGGAATGTTATACTTTTAGAGGAGGTTCTGTCAACTTTTTAGTAGAATTTTAAGTTTGTGTTTAACTGTATTTTTTTTTTTTTTTTTTGCAACTAAGAAAAACACTTGGGGGCCATGCAGACAGCTAAAGACAGCAAAGGTCACATACGTGACCAAGCTCGTATCACAATTAAGCATGATGACCAGCATCAGGCAGTGCCTACGTCGGAGCAACCAAAGCAACTTGGTCCACAACGTTGGGCACATCGTTTGGGCCTATTGCCCTATGCGGTGGATTCTTGGCGAGTAATGCTAGAAGAGATGAGGAAGACAGTGTGCCATTATATGTCGGTGAGTGTACAAATTCTCAACTTTCATTCGTTTTTCAATAAAGTATAGAAATATTAATAAAAGTATATATTATTTTAGGGTAAATTACAAAAAACTACCTCAACTATTGGTGTCACAACACTTTCATACCTCATTTTTTTAAATTGACAATGTCATACCTCATCTTACGAATTTGGTCTAATGTTATACCTTCCGTTAGCTTGCCGTGAATTTTTCAGTTAAATGCTGATGTGGCTTGATCCGGGGTCCACTTTTCATTAAAAAATTATTAAAAAATTATTAAAAACTAAAAAAAAATCATTTAATATTTTTTAAATATTAAAATAATAAAAAAAGTTAAAATAAATAAAAATAAATAAATAAATAAAAAACTTTAACCGTGCCCTTCTCTCTCTTCTCCCCCATCTTCTTCTTCCCCCCTTTCTGCAACCCAGAAAAAAGAAGGAAGAAAAAAAAAAAAAAAAAAAAAACCAATTTGTCTTCTCCCACCCTTAGTTTGTCTTGCCCACTCCCCCACCCCCACCGCCCCCCCCCCCCCCCACGCCCTCTTCTCCCCGCACCCACCCTCGGCATCCAACCTCGACACCCACCTTCGCACCCACCCTCTTCCCTCCACACCCATTGCCCCCATTTTCTGCTCGCCCAGGTTTTCCACCCTCAGAATCATCCTGGCGAAGGTTTCCCGATTCCACCTCAACGAGATCTGGGTTTTTTTTCAGGTTTTTTTTTTTTTTGGGTTGCAGGTAGTGGGTGTGAGGTTGCAGGTAGTGGGTGCGAGGGTGGGTGCGGAGGGTTTAGGGAAGACGAGATGGGGGAAGAAAGGAAGGGGGTCAGGGAAAATTGTGAACTTTTTTTTTTTTTTTCCTTCTGTTTTCTGGGTTGCAGGAGGGGGGAAGAAGAAGATGGGGGAGAAGAGAGAGAAATGGGGGGGGAGAGAAGGACACGAACTGAGGGTTTGTGTATTTTTTTTTTTAACTTTTCTTTATTATTTTAATATTTAAAAAATATTAAATGATCTTTTTTTAGTTTTTAATAATTTTTTAATAATTTTTTAATAAAAAGTGGACCCCGAATCAAGCCACGTCAGCATTTAACTGAGAAATTCATGGCAAACTAACAGAAGGTACCAAATTATTAAGATGAGGTATGACATTATCAATTTTAAAAAATGAAGTATGAAAATGTCGTGACACCAATAGTTGAGGTAGTTTTTTATCATTTACCCATTATTTTAATATTACTAATCTAAACTACATATTAATGAAATCTTATTTGTCAACCAAAAGAATGTGAAAAGATATTTTTGTCTTCTATCACAACATAAAAGTTAAGAATAGTAACGTAATTTCACAAATCAAATTTTGTTGTTTTTTGTTAAGCCTCACCTACAAGTGGTTTTAACATCACTAATTTAAAAAATAAAAAATAAAATATAAACCTCTCTCTCTCTTTCTCCACTCCCAGTTCTCTCAGTCTCTTCCTCTCTCCTTCAATTTTAAAAACAAAAATAAGAAATTTCACACACTTTGTGCATGTGCATATACTAGTCATTAACAATTCAAACTCAACTCATTCATTTTCGAAAAATAGCCTTTTTTTTTCTCTTCCTTTTCTCCTTGCTTAAGGTTCACTCTCTATTTTAGCAAGTGGTACTTGGAATTTTTTTTTTTTTTTTTTTTTGGATAGAAAAGAACAGTACATTAAAGAGAAAAACCCCTAGAACACCCTAGACCTGCACGATCAAAAAACAAAGCTTCACAAGCAACTGGTGGTAGAAATCTATCCCATATGTGGAGGTTTCCATATTGGAAGCCCATATCCGTCACAGCATCAACCACAAAGTTTGCTTCTCGATACATGTGGTTCCAGGAGATAAACTCGAAAGAAGCCGCAATAAATTTAATATCTTCAATGATTGTTTTGACTCTCCAAGGGACACCACTAGTACCTCTAACCGCCTCAATAATAAGCCTTGAGTCCCCTTCCACTATGATCTTCTAAAACCCCCGACTCCTTGCTAGCCAGAGAGCATCCCTTAGAGCCAAACATTCCGCAACATTGATTGAAACCTCCCCCAAGCTTCTAGCACCCGCCAACACTGGATGTCCATGCTCATTCCGAATAACAAAGCCCCCTGCCGCTCCATTATGCTTGACTGAACCATCAAAATTTAATTTTAAAATATCTTCTTTTGGAGGGATCCATCTGATTAACTTCTCTTGCTTCTTCCTAGTAAGAACAGCTTTTTTGTTAGCATTATTGTAATCATTTGCCATATTAAAGGCTAGCGATGCCACTTTAACAGGGTGGATCTTAGCTTGATTAAAAACGACATTGTTCCTCGATTTCCAAATCTGCCAACACATAATAAGAGCAAAGCTAAGACTTGAAAGATTTTCACCGTCCTCTGCATCCAGCGACCCAAGCCACTCAAACAAAGAACAAGAATTATGATTAGTAGGAGGTTTAATTTTCGGACTATAAGCCCAAACTTGCTTAGCATACTCACAATGAATAAATAAGTGATCTTGATCCTCTGCATCACCGTTACATAATAAGCAATTCTCGCTTATTGTGTTAATAAATTTATGAAGTTTACTTCTAGTATGAAGCTTATGGAGAATTAAAAGCCAACTGAAAAATTTGACCTTATTTGGAATATTAAGTTTCCACATTCTATTTAGTAACTTATTCTTTGAGTCATCACTAATCATGGTATTTTGGACCCAAGTTACTGATTTAACGTTGAACTTACCGTTAGCATTCAAGCCCCAACACAAGTAATCCTCCTTATCATATAAAGGCAGCAGTATACTACAGATCTTACAAATAACATCCTGAACCACAAATTCTCTTAGTAACTCTCTATTCCACCTCCCACCGCTAATGAAATGATTAACTTTTAGGTTTAAATCAATCTGACTTACCTGGTCCTCTGGTATAAGGTTCTTTAACGGGAAAGGAAAAACCCAATTCTAGGTCCAGAACAAAATGTCCTTACCATTTCCCACAATCCATCGCACACCTTTTTCAATGACAGGCCTAGCATTTATAATACATTTCCAGGCTACCGAGAAATGTTGTCTTACTTTTGCCTCCATAAAATTTTCTTTAGGAAGATATTTTTGTTTAACTACTTGAACCTACCAATTATGGTCATCAGTCAAGACCTTCCATCCAAGTTTAGCAAGACACGCATTATTAAAGCAGTTACTCTTTCAAATACCCAGGCCCCCATTACTTTTAGGCTGACAGACTTTGTCCCAAGCAACAGGATTTATCCTCCCTTCTTTGCCCCAAAGAAAGTTCCTGTTTTCTTTATCTCACATCCTGGTCAATTTCTCAGGACATTTGAAACAAGACATCATATGATTGGGTAAACCATAAAGATTTGCCTTAATCAAAGTAAGTCTTCCCGCTCTCGAGAGTGTATTGGCTTTCCAACCTGCTAATTTGGTTTTAATTTTTAGCTCAACCTCCTTTGTATTTACCGAGTCTCTCTAGCATATAATGTTATTTATGCCGTGATACTTAGCAATAGTTGTTTTGTGTTGAATTTGGATAATATTAGCAATCACCACACGAACACCATTAATGGTATTCCCCGAAAAATAGAGAGAAGATTTATGAAAATTTATCTTTTGTCCAGAAGCAGAGGCAAACATGTTCAAAGTATTTAAGATATTTCTAGTAGCTCCTTTAGAGGCTTTGGCAAAAATAAGGCAGTTATCTGCAAACATTAAGTTGGAGATCTTAAAACCTAAAGGAGAAGTTAAAAGCCCTACATTGGGTTTAGGCATTAAAGCCAACTGATTAAAGTGTCTAATTAGCGGCTCCATACAAAGAACAAAAATATAGGGCGATAGAGGATCTCCTTGTCTAATTCCCCTAGAGGGTCGGAAATAACCATGAGCTTTACCGTTAATCATGATTGACATAAGTTTGTACCATACTTGACCAATCCCAAAACTACTGAGCATCGGTCAACATTATACCGTCAAGGACCCACAAGGTCAGAGGTCAATCACAAGGCGAGATGCATCAACATTAGAGGCCAATCACAGTATGACACGTGCCAACATCAGAGGCCAGTCACAGCCTGACACGTGTCAATGTTAGAACAAAGCTAAAAACGCTATTCTATAAATAGGGATCATTCTCCCACAATAATCCCTAATGTCATTTGTACTAAATCATTCACTAGAACTCACAAAAGGAGAGCTTGATCCTATGTACTTGTGTAAACCCTTCACAATTAATGAGAATTCCTCTACTCCGTGGATGTAGCCAATCTGGGTGAACCACGTACATCTTGTGTTGTTTGTTTCCTTGTCTCTGTCCATTTACATACTTATCCACACTGATGACCAGAGCAACCAAGCGAAGGTCGCAAACTTGACACTTTCTGTTGTACCAAAGTCCTCACCGATTTTGTGCATCAACATTTGGCACCATCTGTGGGAAACGACACTTATTCCTACTCTCTTCAGCTTTGTTAAGATGGTTTCCACCATTCGTACACTCTCTTTTGACTAGGCATCCCTGTTCAACATGGGGAGCGAAGGAAGCCACATCACACAAAACGACACCCATCTTGCACCTAGTGCGAAACAACAAAAAAAGGAACGAAAGAGGTTTCCTCTTCAAGCTAAAGTCGATGAGCTAGGGGGTCAAAACAAGATGATAGCGATAAAGAATGAGGTCATCCATGAGCAGTATAAGAAGCTCTTCGAGATGCTTCATGAGGCTAGATATACTTAAACACACGAAATCAACGCCCCTGTGAAGTCAACCATTATTTGAATAGCCCCCAACACGGGGGGTCACCGATATTCAACATGGATATCCCTGACGGGGAGCGAGCTACATATCAATGTGATAATCAACATGAGACTTCTCTCAACCCAGTTGCTTCAACCCGAAGCAGGAGAAGTGAAGAGATAAGTCTCCTTGTAGAAGGATCAAAAGCTGTTTATCGCAACTGTCGAGACTTCTTGATGCAGCGTCGAGAAAACTCCATCCATATAAGCTCAATGATCAAAGACCCAAAGGTCATCAAATGGCTTAGACCCCTACCAAAACCTAGGCCAGCCCCCAATCTAGGAAAGGAACGACAAGCCTTGAAGGGACAAGAAGGGGTAAGAGACTCGGGGGACTTCCAACAGACACATCTTGGAAATGAGTACGGTGAATCCAGGGAAAGGCCACATGCCTTTGACCAAACTTCCATACTCACAAAGAATGAGAGAAACTTACGAAGAAAAGTTCTAATGGTGCCTGACTTCATTCAGGACCCCCTTATCTTGTAGCTCTTCGAAGAAGTGAACAGGCTGAAGGCTGAGCGTCAGGCCAAAATACCTGACTGGAATTAGCCAAGACCAGGCCCCCTAACAAGGCGGATCCTTTACACCCTTCTACAAAAAAAAAACTAAACATAAACTTGGACTTCAATCATATACTGGGATGGAAGATCCAATTGAGCATATCCACGTCTTCGAATCTACCATGGCATACCGAAGACACAATGATGAGGAACAATGTCTCATATTCCCTTCAACTCTCTCTGGTGGAGCTCTTAATTGGTATTGTCGTCTTCAACCTAATACTGTGGATTCCTTCACTTAACTAAGAAGACTATTCATGGCTCAACACATCTTCCAAGCTGATCGCTTACACTTCGCTAATAAGTTATACACAATTCGTCATAAATCAGACGAGTCATTGCGTGAATATATCGGTCGCTTCAGCCATGAGTACTCTCGTTGCAGTAACGTAGATGATAAAGCAGCACTCAGGGCCTTCACGGTAGGCATGCATAAATGCTTCTTCAAGTACATGATCAATGTTAACACTTGGAAGACTTACTCTGAGGTGATGATGCAAGCTTACAATCACGCCTTTGTCGAGGCAAAGACATACTAATGGAACCCTCATATGGTTAACCCCTATCAACAAAGCATGGATCCCTTCATGCATATCAAAGCATTCATAAGCATTACTCATGTTAATCAACATAAACATCATACATTTCAACACATTCATACATAAGCCAACTGAGCTTCGAAAGGATTCAACATAGATTATGTCATTCGACAATTGCTACAATATGCCTCGGCAACTTGCCACTCTTATCACCAACTAGGTGATGAAGGAACTCACCTTCGTGCTACCAACCAGGTGATGACTTACTCTAAGGTGATGATGCAAGCTTACAATCATGCCTTTGCCGAGGCAAGGACATACCAATGGAACCCTTCTATGGTTAACCCATATCAACAAAGCATGGATCCCTTTGTGCATATCAAAACATTCATAAGCTTCATTTATGTCAAAACATTCATAAACATCATACATTTCAACACATTCATACATAAGCCAACTGAGCTTCGAAAGGGTTCAACATACTTTATATCATTCGGCAACTCGCCACTATTACCACCAACCAGGTGATGAAGGAACTCACCTTCGTGCCACCAACCAGGTGACGAAATGTACAACCCGTACTCTAATATCATTCGGTAACTTGCCACTCTTATCACCAACCAGGTGACGAAATAACTCACATTTGTGCCACTAAGCAGGTGATGAAAGATGAGCACTTATGCGCAATAAGGGTTATAATCAACAACAGAGTCTTATTCCAAGCCAACAACGGCTTCAGTGCACGGTATACGAAGACTAAGCTCTTCATGCCCTTCGGCCTAAAGAATGCAGGGGTAACTTATCAGAGACTAGTCAATTCAATGTTCGTCGAGCAGATTGGGAAGAGCATGGAAATTTACATTGATGATATGCTAGTCAAGAGCAAACATGCTGACCAACACATCACCAACCTATCTGAAACTTTCACCATTCTGAAGAAGTATCGAATGAGGTTGGACCCCAACAAATGTGCCTTCGGTGTGGCAGCTGAGAAAGGCCAAGCAATGGTAGACTTCATCGCCGACTTCACATATTCTGTTGACATTGCTTCTGCACCTAAAGTAGTGGCTCCATCACCCCCGGAAGCTTAGAAAATAAAACTAACAGCCGCATGGAGTCTGTATGTTGATGGCTCATCCAACTAACAGGGCTGTGGAGTAGGACTAGTCCTTACTACCCCCGACAAAGTGGCGATGGAGTATGCTCTTCGTTTCAAATTCAAGGCGTCGAACAATGAGGCAGAATATGAAGCCTTTCTAGTAGGCTTACGTTTGGCCAAACACCTCGGGGTTAAACAAATTAATATCTTCAGTAACTCCCAATTAATGGTTAACCAGGTCACCAACAACTTTGATGCTAAGGATAGCTCCATGGCAGCATACCTTGCACAAACACAACTTTTGCTCAAGCACTTCCACTACCAGATCACTCAAGCTTCTCGAGCGGCAAACAGTCATGCAGACGCCCTGGCTGGCCTCACCTCAGCAGTGAAAGACAAGATTAAAATAAAAAAAATAAAAAATTCATGTCGAACTGTTGATAACACCAAGCACCATGGTCACAGGAGTATGCAACTTACAATAGAGGGATAGTTGGATCACCCCGATTTATAAGTTCTTTGCTCATGGCACATTTCCAAATGATAAGGTCTAGGCTAAGCAAATTCGATACAAGTCTACCCGCTACTTGATCATCAATGATCAACTCTACAAGCGAGGCTTTAGCCTGCCATACTTACGATGTCTTACGCTTGCTGAGGCAGAAATTGTCCTTCGGGAAATACATAAGGGAGTCTGTGGAGAATATGCTAGATCTCGGTCCCTAGCACACAAGATTTTTTACGAAGGATATTACTGGCTAACACTCCAACAAGATGCCATCAAAGTATCCCTCTCATGTGACAAATATCAATGCTATGCGACTATTCCTCACTTTCTTCCAGAGCCTCTCACTTCCATGATCAGTCCTTGGCCCAGTGGGGACTTGATTTGATTGGCCCAATGCCTGTAGGGAAATGTAAGGTCTGTTACGCAATCATTGTGGTTGACTACTTCACAAAGTGGGCCGAAGTAGAACCCTTGGCAACCAGTACTGAGCCAAAGATAGAAGACTCCGTATGGAAGAACATCCTTTGCATATTCGGTATTCCCAATGCGATTGTCACTGACAATGAGCGACGGTTCGACAACAAGAAGTTCAAGATGTTCTGCTCTAAGTTCAACATCAACTTATGTTTAGCCTCTCTAGCTCATACCCAGTCTAAATGGAATAGTTGAGGCCATCAACAAAATAATCAAGTGCACTTTGAAAACTAACTTGGACAAGGCTAAAGGTTGTTGGCCTGAATATGTACCCCATGTTCTTTGGTCATATTGCACTTCTTATCGGACTTCTTCAAGAGAAACTCCATTCTCACTTGCCTTTGGCACAGAGGCAGTTGTCCCAGTTGAGCTTGAGCAAACTACCTTCCGAGTCCATAACTACATGCAAAGTGAAAATGACAAACAACTCACCCTCAACTTGGATCTAGTCGAGGAACACATAATCTAGGCTCACTTGAGGAACATGGCTTACAAGTAGCGTATCTCCAACTACTATGACTCTAGGGTCAAACCTCGCTCTTTCAAATTTGGGGACTGGGTATTAAAGAAAAGACTACTCTGTGACAGAGTCCCGAGCGAAGGCACACTTAGTCCAAACTGGGATAGACCTTTTGAAGTCATTAGCATCAGTCGCCCTAGCTCCTACAAACTCAGAAGCTCCGATGGTAAAACCCTTGGCCATCCATGGAATGCTAATCACTTGAAGTCCTACTACAAGTAGACTCACAGTGTACACGTGTTGAGCTACAGCCGTTCGACATCCTATGTAATGAAGGCCATTTGGCAATACGCTATCTCTCGCTCCGACATGCACACTCGGCATAACCAATGCAGGACTTCACCGAACGCATCTTATAGCAGTAACGCCACTGATAGAATGAAGGCTCACCTAATCCACACTCTATCCAAATAATATAAAACCCGATCAAGGTATCCCAAAAACCAGGGTTGAGTTGCCCAGGCGCATATCCAATAAAAGATAGCATATGCCGCAACCACGGGTGCAAAGGTAGCTTCACCCCTAAGGTCATTAGTATCTGGGTGTAGAACATAACATGACCCTTGGGCGGCTTAGAAGGCAACTCCTAATGATGCACCAAACGCATTCCTACACTACCGGGGATACTACATGACGGCCTTAGAGCCTCAAGCTACTTTTCGCTATCTAACAAGTTATTTTCTAAATGGTCCGCTGTGAACTCAGAGTGAATTATGGGTATGGCATCACAAACAATCCCCTCACCCACTAGCATGGAGGAATAACCAATATTGGCTAAGGTTTGACAATTGTGAAGATCAAACCATGAGAAAGCCCCACATGGAAAATCTTCAACTTCCACACAAGCTAGGGAGTTTCAAATTTCAAATGTTCAGTTCCCCCACTCCAAAAAAAAAATCCAAAAAAACAAAAAAATCCAAAAAAAAAAAATCAAAAAAAAAAAATTCCGAAAAAAAAAAAGTCCGAAAAAAAATGGAAAGGGGAACACAACAAAGCTTAATCAATGGAGGATAACTACAATTCTCAAAAGCTTCACACACTCTTGATCAAGATAGTGTGAAGCAAAATCAATTTGTGGTGCAAACAAAGCTTCACCCACAAAACTTCACCCTACAAAGCTTCACCTACAAAGCTTCATCAATGGAGTGCAACTATAATTCTCAAAAGCTTCACACACTCTTGATCAAGATAGTGTGAAGCAAAATCAATTTATGGTGCCTACAAAGCTTCAACATCAAAGCTTCACCTTCAAAGCTTCATCTACAAAGCTTCAACATCAAAGCTTCACTAACAAAGCTTCAACATCAAAAGCTTCAACATCAATTTATGGTGCCAACAAAGCTTCATCAATGGAGTGCAACTACAATTCTCAAAAGCTTCACACACTCTTGATCAAGATAATGTGAAGCAAAATCAATTTAGGGTGCCTACAAAGCTTCATCTACAAAGCTTCAACACAAAAGCTTCACCTACAAAGCTTCAACATCAAAGCTTCACTAACAAAGCTTCACTAACAAAGCTTCAACATCAAGAGCTTCAATATCAATTTATGGTGCCAACAAAGCTTCATCAATGGATGGCAACTACAATTCTCAAAAGCTTCACACACTCTTGATCAAGATAGTGCGAAGCAAAATCAATTTACGGTGCCTACAAAGCTTCACCTACAAAGCTTCACCTACAAAGCTTCAACATCAAAGCTTCACCAACAAAGCTTCATCATCAAAGCTTCACCAACAAAGCTTGAACACCAAAAGCTTCACCTACAAAGCTTCAACATGAAAGTTTCACCTACAAAGCTTCAACATCAAAGCTTCACCTACAAAGCTTCAACAACAAAGCTTCACTACAAAATTTCAACACTAAAACATGCAAGAGCTTCACACACTCTTGATCAAGATAGTGTGAAGCTAAATCAAATTTTATGTCCTAAAAATAGGTTCAACCATTCAAGCTATATACCCAAACAAAAACCCACAACAAAAAACTATTTTCCAAACACAAAACCTCCTCTTCCGCCTCATCTCATCTATCAAATTTCTGAAACTCATGCTCTTCTTTAGTGAAGCTGAATTTTGGACATCTTATAGTTCTTGAACAGACGAACAACTTTCAAGAAGGAAATTTTTCTGTTTGAGCGATGGAAGTTAGAGTGTTGAAGCTCCAAACATGACAGTCAGATTCCTGCAGATTTCAAAGCTGCTGTGATGTTTCGAAGATTTGGAACTATTTAACCGTTAGTTCATTCTGGATTTTTGATATGTTATGGAAGAGATGATGAGGAACAACTTCAATGAAGAAAGTATGTTGCTCTAAGTAAAACACAATGGAGTTTCGAAGCTAACAACAGGTCCGACGGGTTGACAGACAAATGATGAACAGTCATTCATCATACCTAAATGACTAGAGTTGTACTACTCCGATGGATCTTAAATTTGGATATGTTGTAGTTCACAAGTTAAGGAACAACTTTCGTGAAGACGACTTTGTGATTTGAGCTACAGAGGATAGTGTTATATTGCAGCGACTCAGGCTGATTAGTGGAAACAAAAAGCAATTCCACCAAAAAAGGATGAGGCCTTGGGTCTCATTTTTATTATTTCCCTACCTCTCAACATGAAGCAAGAAAAAAATGTATTTCACTAAGAAAGAATTATGCTTCACCAAATGAAGCAAGACAAGGCATCGCTATTTTGACAAATTGGTAACAAGCAAGACACCTCCTTTGGCAACTCTCCTCGACCTGCGACTTGGGGGACTCCTATCATATGCTACTACACCTCAGTACTCAGAAGTTACGCTACTACTAAGTGACTTGGATCTTTCAAGTCCCCAACCGAGAAGTTTTCCTCACTCAGGAAATTAGGGGAGCACTATCTCAACCTACAAGATCCACCCATGAAGTTTCAACATGCAAACTTCAACAAAAGAAAAAATTCAAAGAACTTAGCGAAGGATGCCTTAGTGTATTTAACACAATACGCTGAACGAAGTAAAGCTTGTTTATTGGTATTTCCGACAAGTTACACATATGTACATACACAAAAATCAAAACAAACAAACAAGAGGGAGCCTTCACAAAGGTTGATCATTCGGAGCCTCAACACTGGGTAGAACCCCAGAAAGAGGAGATACCAGAGGTTGATCATTTGGAGCCTCGACACTGGGTAGAACCCCAAAAAGAGGAGGCACCAGAGGTTGATCATTTGGAGCTTCAGTACGTGGTACAGCCCCAAAGACGAAGGCAGCAGATGCCCTTGGAACAAATCCACAAACCTCTGATGATCACTTAGAATCTGACTCTTGGATTCCTGCAGCCGGTCAAGCTTTCTCTTCATGCCCATAGAGTAGCTATGTGCAAGCAGGTGCAACTGTATATTCTCGTGCTTAAGCCCTCTGATCTCCTGTTTGAGGCTTATCACCTCAGCCGCCAAGGATTCAACCTGGCGGGATCGAGCAAATAGGCGATGGGCCATATTAGACACAGAAGCCACACACTGAACACTGAAAGCCAGAGAATCCTTAACAGCCAACTCATCGAACCGTTTGGAAAGTAATCTGTTATCTTTGGGAGTGAGAAGATTCCTGGCCACCACCGCAGCGGTCATGTCATTCTTCATCATAGAATCCCTAACGGTAAGATGACTAGTAGGGGGTAAGAAGGACAGGCGCCATATGTTGTTTTGAGAAGACATGGCTGCCTCTCCCTCAACATTCAAGTCAAAACGACGGTCGGATGGGCTAGACATTTTCAGAAATGACTAAGGAAAAATGAGGTCCAATAAATCTCAGAAGTACAAAAATAAAGGGAAGATTTCTACAAGCAGTAACTCTCCGAACACACTTCTTGAACACAATTGGTGCCCCTATAAAAGAAAAGGCAACAGGGCCGTTCGTTCAAAAATCGAAGATACACCACTCTCTGAATTTTGAAAAGTAGATTTTCCTCGGTAAAATTTATCAACAATCTTCACACGCAACACCAGCTCCTCGGATACCAAGGGTAACTCTGCCAAAGAACCCTGACAAAGTTAAGGCACGAGAATTTCGAAGTTCCAGCTACCCTACTATTACCCACAAGGGTAAAGGAATAACACCACTACTTGCTAATTGGGAAATCACTATACGAGTCAAATCTGTACTCCATGGCAAAGCATACCTACAAGAATGCCTAATTTTTCCTCATCCCCAAGAATACACCTTCAACAAATTTGCTTGTTCAAAAATCGAAGGGGCAACGCTTTCTGAATTTCGAGAGCCAGATCTTCAATAGATCTGCTTGGTTCAAAAATCGAAAAGGCACCACTATTCGAACTTCCAAGAGCCAGATTTTCCTGGATATAATTTGTCGGCACTTTTCACAAGCAACATCAGCTTTCCAGATATCACGGAACACTTTGTCAAAGATATCTGACAAAGTTAAAACACGTGAATCCTGCAGCTCCCACTACATTGCTACGACCGAGAAAGGTAAAGGAATAGCATTACTACTTGCTGTTGGGGAAATCCCTATATATGTCGACCTACATCCTCCACGGCCAGGTAGACCTGCAAAAATGCTCCACTCTTCCTCACACCTGAAAGGGCACTCCCAACGAAGCCTCTCGAAATACTTAGCTTTATTCTTCCCAATAACACCTTTGCAAACCAGCCACACCAGAGCAAGAATATCTCATACCATCAGGCACAAAAGCAAAAGTATTCTATATCATGCTTTTTCCCTGTTTTTTCCTTTGCCCTTGCTCTTACCTACAAGACAAGGAGAAAGAGAGCAATCAGCCAGCACTTGAAATCAAGCTTCCAGTCAGAAACTGACTGCCTGGAACCCCTTGCCTGATTACTTACCTAGCATTGCTCTCGAGTATTAATCTTCAACATCTTGTGCTTTTAGAGAAGCTACCACATCTGCCTGGGGAACAGATAGGGCAAGTGGAGACAAGCGCAATAGAACACGTGCCAATTCATCTACTACTTTGTCAAAAGCAAGAGTATCCCATATCATCTCTTCTCCATGTCCTTTTCTTTGTCATTGTTGCGGTCTGCAAGACAAAGAGAAGAAGAACAATCAACCAGAACCCGAGATCAAAACTTCTGATCTATAACTGATTGTCAGGAACCTTTGCCTGATTGCTTCCTTAGCATTGCTCTCGAGTACTCATCCTCAACTGTTGTCAAGGTCATGAATTCCTCCGGAAAATACCTCATGACAGTGGATCAGATATTGACTCTTTACACTGAAGCTACCAAGCGTGGATGAGTGGTTGAGAAGTAATGTTCTGAAAGACCATTTAAATGCAAAGGTTGCATTCCACTCCTGCATCAGGGACAAATACTACAAGAGATTGAAGCAGAAGGATCAATGATGAGCTGGAACATATCACTACAACATGACGCCCTTCCTGCAGAACCGCACAATCTAGATAGAGGAGTCTACGTCAAATCCAAGCTCGGCATCCCTGCCTTAGCCGAAGAGCTCGAGAAGCTTCAACAACCTTTCGATGGCACTGTCGCCAAAGAGCAAAGCCTCGCCATACCACACCCATTACTTTGTCAACAACAAAAGTATCCCATATCATCAGGGTCAAACGTACTCTAGATTTGAAGGACTTGTTTTGACCCTCAAATTCCTGAGTTAGCTCGCTTCTTTGGAGGAAACCAGAAAACCCTCCAGCCCAGTTCAAGAATAAGCCTGTGGAAAGTTACTTCTTCAAAAGCAAAAGTATCTCATATCATCTCTTCTCCCTTTTATTCTCTTTATCCTTGTAGCTAAATGAGAGACAAGGAGAAAGAGAACAATCAGTCGAAACCCGAAGTCAAACTTCCGACCTGGACCTGATTGCTTGGGCCTCTTTTCCGTAATTGCTTACCTTGTTTGTCACCTCTTTCGGTAGATCTCCTCACACAAAGGCTTGGGGGACTCATACTATATGGTTTGTATCGCACTTGACCAAATCCGAAACTACAAGTAAGCTTCAAGTGAAAATGATACATGACCTTGTGCATCAACATCAACTAAAGATACCACATCTGCCTGAGGGACAACTAGAGAGCATACCACTTCCACCTATGGGACATAGAAGGCAAGTGAAAACGACACCACACTTTAGTACTTGGAAGTTTTGGGATTACTCAATGGCTTGGAACTTGCAAGTCCCTAATCGAGGAGATTCCCTCACTCGGGAACTTAGAGGAGTACTGTTTGTACCATACTTGACCAATCCCGAAACTGCTGAGCACCGGTCAACATTATACCGTCAAGGACCCACAAGGTCAAAGGCCAATCACAAGGTGACATGTATCAACATCAGAGGCCAATTACAGCATGGCACGTGTCACTGTCAGAACAAAGCTAAAAACTCTCTTCTATAAATAGGGATCATTCTCCCACAATAATCCCTAATGTCATTTGTACTAAATCATTCACTAGAACTCACAAAAGGAGAGCTTGATCTTATGTACTTGTGTAAACCCTTCACAATTAATGAGAACTCCTCTACTCCGTCTACATCTTGTGTTGTTTGCTTCCTTGTCTCTGTCCATTTACATACTTATCCACACTGATGACCGGAGCAACCAAGCGAAGGTCACAAACTTGACACTTTCTGTTGTACCAAAGTCCTCACTGATTTTGTGCATCAACAACATAGATGTAGACGCGATACATTCCATAATTAGATTTATCCAGTGGGTATTCATCCTAAACCTTGTTAAGACCAACCGAACATAATCCCAACTCAACATGTCATAAGCCTTCTCCAAGTCTATCTTGACTACCATAGCTCCCATACTCCCTTTTTTCCGTTTAAAATAAGATAAAATCTCATGAGCAACAAGAATATTATCATGTATAGATCTCTTTGGAGCAAAGGCTCCCTGATTATTCGAAATACACATTTCTGGAATAGGTTTAAGCATGTTCACCATTACTTTTGAAATAATTTTATACGACACATTGCATAAACTAATAGGTCTAAAGTGAGCCACAGATTCAGGATTGCTCACTTTGGGAATAAGAGTAATATTTGTATGGTTAATTAACCTTAAGCTTGACCCATTTAAAAAGAAATCTTTCACAAAATTAATAACTGAAGGCCCAACGATCTCCCAACATTTTTGATAGAAGATCGCTTGGAAACCGTTCGGACTAGGAGCTTTTAACGATCCAATACCAAGGACAACCCCAAAAATTTCATCCACATTAATAGGGCTAAGTGAGGCTAAGTTTTGGCTCTCAGTTATACAGGTCTTAATAATGCCAGTAAAATTAGCCGACACCTCATTATTTGGGTTAGCCTGGGCAGAAAAACAAAGTTTGAAGTCCTGCAAAAAAACCTGCTCCATTCCCTCCCCTTTCATCCACCAAAAGCCCCTAGAGTCTTTAATTTTAAGAATCTCATTCCTTCGACGTCTAATATTAGTTACTGTTTGAAAGAATTTTGTGTTCTTATCCCCTAATTGGAGCCAATTAACTCTCGCTTTTTGAGCCCATAAGAGTTCCTCATTATTGAGAGTTTTATTCAACTCATTTTGAATCCTCAATTCTTCATTTAATAGTTGAACATTAGCTGGGTCACCCATACTTTGTGATTGAATAATGTTCATTTTCTCGGAAAGCTCTTTTACTTTAATATGAACATTACCAAACACATCCTTGTTCCATCCTTTGATTAAGTGTCTTAGCACATTAAGGCACCCATTTAGATTGTCATTGGGGTTCCCTTCCATCTTCGAGCTCCATGCTTTCATAACAATGTTCAAAAAATCAGGATGATTAAGCCACATAGCCATAAATTTGAATTCAGTCCTGCCACTTATACCAAACTTATTATTACGACAACAGTCTAAAAGAATAGGGCTGTGATCCGAGCCAAAAATTGGAAAATTATGAAGGTTGGCATTCGGGAACGGGTTTAACCATTCCGTATTAATCATTGCTCTATCAAGTCTTTCAAAAGTTAAGGTATTATCCTTATGTCCATTAGACCAAGTGAACGGGACCCCAGAGGCCGGAATCGAAACAAGACCTCCCATCATTAAAAAATCAGCAAAATTCACCATATGAGTATTGGTATTTCTAACACCCCCCTCCCACCTTTTCATGGATACTCAAAATGTTGTTAAAATCTCCCATCAAAAGCCACAGCTGAGTGTTAACATTCATATCATACAGATTTAATAGTTCCTCCCAAAGTTGTAACCGCAAATACTTTTGAGTATAAGCATAAACAAAAGTGCACAGGAACTTAACACCCGTATTACTAATATGGAAACTACAGTGGATAAATCTAGGAGAAAAAGACAATACATCAATATTAATATTCTGGTCATTCCAAAAGAGACAAAGCGCCCCCCCCCCCCCCCCCCGCGCGCTTGTCCCTCCCCTTCAGCAAAACAAACATCAAGTTAAACCACTTGCAAAAAACATTCCTAGACAACTTCCCTTGACCAGACCTAGTTTCCAAAACACAAAACACATCCAACTTAACTAAACTATAAAGAAATTTAAATTGCGGGGCAAAATCAGGTCTACCCCATCCCCTGCAGTTCCAAACTAAGCACTTCATCAGTCTACATCTTCCACCACTTAACTAGAACCATCCTTATTACCACTGTTTCTTACCCTCTTCCTACTACCTCCAATCTGCAGCGGCTCCCCATTCTCATCCTCTGCCTCCATAAACTCTTCATCCTCCTCAAAAACCATCTTCCCTTTAGTATTACTAGCTTATCCCAAATGATTATCTTCCATTAGCTCATCATCCACTAGAGCACAGTCAGGTCTCCACTTAGAAACCAAATCAGCTTTAGAAACCCAGGTTCTATTTCCTCTAATAACATTTTCATACAAACGACCATCTCTCATAGCCCTACTTCTGCCTCTACCCGTAGACCTAGTCTTCCTCGACGCCACTGTAGTCCACCCCTCACTAGTGTTGTCCTCACGAGCCCTACCTTGATCCCTTAACACCACATCTTCTTCATCCTTAAAAGGTGCTTCGTCCCCTAAGGTTGGTTGACGAAACACCAGCATAACACCTCCGTGTAAACCTTGTCTGGTTTCAGCAGAGATTTCAGCACCCGTTAGCAACACCAACGGTTCATCCTCGAAAACACGGTCAACCAAAAGCCAACCGTCCATATCCTTAAGAGCCAGATACTTGTGCCCCTCCACTCTTCTTCGACCGCAATAAAAGCACACTTCAAACAGCTTCTCATATCTAAGCAACACCGGACAATCCTCTTGGTCAGTAATGACCATAACTCTCTTCAAGGGTAGCCTCAGATCCACCTCCAAAAGAACTTGCACAAACAAGCCATTTAAACATGTCAGAGAGTTTTCATCAGCTGTGATGAAAGTACCCACCAGTTGTAGAATGACTTCCAAAATCTCAGCATCACGGTATTGAACTGGGAGCCTAGGAATACGCACCCAAACCCTCAGGCTAGAAATCATCTCCACATCACGAAAATAGGTTGTCCATTTCTCCAGATAAAAAATCTGACCCCCTGACAGACCAGGGTTTATTATCCAACACATACTCCATCTCCTCAAGCTCAGTGAACTCAACAACATACCAATGATGCCCAAAGTGATCAAGGTAGAAAGGATTTTTCACCCCTGAACCCTAAGTAAGACCCAGTTTCCACTTAATGGTCATCGCTTCAATCTATTTCCCCACTAGGCTCTCCATATGCTCAACATTCAGGTTCGAAAACAGCGAAGTTGACACCCTAGTGACACCACTCTCAAGAGTAAAAGTTCCCCTTGCATCCTCCACCACCACTGAAGGATAACTAGGCTGGGGAGAGGCAAATCTATTTACCCACGAAGGTAACATCGGGCTGGAAGTGATCCTAGGATGCCTAGAGGACGAGGCTTCGAGTTGGGAAATGAAAGTCATTCTAAATTCAAAGGTTGAAAGAGTAGAAGCAATGATCGACACACCAGAACATAAGCACAAAACCAGAAGTATACATAGACACAGAAAGACAAGAGTAACACAAGCAAACCAACCCTCGGGAAACACAAACGACACCACAAACAAGCATAAACACGCAATACCAACAAAACAAACAAACATCCAACACAAGCACTTAACAGAAATGATTACCAATCTATGCCAACCAACCGTCACAATAGACTTTAGAATCTCTAAACTATTAGGGATATGATGCAAAAGCACAGAAATATGAATATGATTTCCCTCAAAAATTACAACCAATCTGAGCTCACTCCACCAATTCATCTTCCCCATGCAGAGAATTGGAGTACTCAAAACCAACCAGCACAAGCAATTAATAATAATGATTACCAAACTATGCCAATCAACCATTACAATAGACTCCAGAATCTCAAAACTATTAGGGTTATGATACCAACACACAAAATTTTGAAAATAATTACCCTTAGAAATTATAACCTGGCTGAGCTCACTCCACCGCTTCCTTTTCCCCAAGCAGAAATTTAGATTAGCCAAAACGACTTTCCAGCCCATTTGCTTCAAACCAAGCTCATCATTACTCCACCCCTCTTTTAAAATTATTCTATTACCAAGAAATCATAACCAATCCCAGCAAGCGCAAGCCAACAGGGTAGCGTCGAAAACAAGAAGAGTAGGCCACTCAACCAGAACCCAATGCCACCCAAGAAGAAGAAACACCTGCCCCTTACACAAAATCAACCTAAAATCATCAATATTCCACAGAGCAACACCCTTTTCAAAAGCCCATAACTCCCCCGAAGCGGAAACCACTCCCCCCCTTGCCCCCAAAGCGTGCTAAATCATTATCCTACACCCTATTAACCAACTAATTAGCCAACTGGATAGCCTAGGGAGGGCCAATCGCACGAGATTGGAAACCCCCAAACGAAACCCTAGCTCATAATCGAAGCGCCCCCTCTTTCCCCTTTCAACTCTCATTACTTTTTTATATGGTACTTGGAAGTTTGAATACGCTGAAGATGGTGGTTATGTAATGGAAAATTTTTCATAAAAGCTCTACAATTGACAAGATTTCTTTTCTGGGTGACAGAGGATTGAATTACCGTATGTAGTACCCTTGTATTATTTTAATATTTTTTTATTTGTAGACAAACTATAATTTTGACGACATGGATGACAAGATAACCATTTACATAGATGAGCTGTTAACAATCCTGTACAAACAGTGGAAGATTTTGAGCTCGATGATTTGGAGACAGCTCTCCTAGAGAGTGGCCTTGAGGAGTTGTGGACTAACCGAAGGATGGGAATGGCTACAAGCATTTTCATGAGGAGAAATATGTGGTACATATATGAATAATATTTTAATGATAATTTACCAATTCTTTAATTTTTTTTATAATTATTCTCTTTGAAATAGGTGAACTAATATGTTGATTTTGTGTTTAACAAAAGAAAGCCAAGGCCAACAAGATCAACTGGTCCAAGAAAACTTCTCCACTGGTCGGGTTTGAGGCCCTTTTTATATAGGTTGGAGGCGTGACGGAAGATAATTATGCATAAAATATTAATTTTATATCCTAACAAATATTAATTTCTATTTTGTTTACTGACATTTTTCTTAACTTTTTTTTGTTTAGGCGGGCTCTAAGTTTCTAGAGATCGACATGTTCAAGGATGTATATGTTCGACCTAGGACGAGACCACTGAGCAACCACATGTAAGTGTGTTTAATTATTATTATTCTTACACTTGAACGTAGCATAAAAATTACTTAAATATTAATATTTTTTTCTTCTTATTATTACATGCTACTATGGTGGAGAACAATAAGGCCATTTTGGAGGAGATGGCATCGTAGCTTCCCCAGAAGACCCCAATCGAAGACGTGACTCCGACCGAGGATGCAGGACTTTAGTTCCTGGATCAGACCCTCAGTTGGAGGCCTGTCAAGGTTGTCTAGGGAGATGGAGAATGTGCGACATCGGGACACATCGACCTCTTCCTCTAAACAGAGCACAGGACAGGTCATCGCATTAACGCAGGAAGTTGAGGATCTGAAGCAAAAGGTTGCAGCCCAGATGAGCTAGATCGTACATGCCCTTCCATTGTTCGTCATCCGGCTCCCACCAGCTTCTCCTTTGAGCTCCTAGGCCCTCCAACTAGACGACACCCAACACCCCCGAGCTCCCCGACGCAATAGACCTCGTCGCCCTTTTTTATGTACAGTTTTTTTTATCTGGATATTATACAAAATTTTCACCTTGTACGTACATATGCATATATATTGTAAATAAATATTTTTTTATTAATTATTGTTCATAATTTAATAAAAAATGAAAAATAAAGGAAATAAAATAAATAAACTTTTCATGATGAATGAATTTGTTGCAAAATATCAAATGCGAAAAAGGTATTGGTCGCACATAATTTTAGTCCACGATAATTCCATAATTAAATACTGCTGAAATTACTTGAAAACGAAATACTATGGGACAAATTTCGTTGCATAGAGATTTACTCGACAGAAGGGTTCGTCCCGTATAGTCTTAGATAACGACATCATGTCGCCGCCATAAACTCAAAGTGAAGATGTTCTGTTGTACCCTTAAGGTATGTGCGATGATCATTCCCTTCTATTTTAGGCAACGAAAGTATTATTTTGCATGATAGAATGTTGTTTTATAATGAAACCACACATATATGGAATAGAAGAATAATTTATCTCGAAAGACAATTTTCATAGCTTCAGTTTTGAGCCAAGAATATTAATTTTTGTTCAACTTCAATGTAGGAACTTATAAAGAGTTATGTGTTTATGATGTAATTATCTCAAAAATAAAATTTGTGACTTTATTGCTCTCTTTTGATTAAATTTTTTCATTTCACTACAAAAAATAAACCTTTTTTTTCCTATTAGTTATATTAGTTTTTGTCAATTTCTTGCATATGGCTCAGATGCCCCTCCTAGCTTTGATTTCTGGCTACGCCACTGGTAGCCGTTTGGGACAAATAGTTTTCACTACTTTAGCTACAAATACCATTTACGCTAGTCTGTGATCTTTATGCATGCAATATAATATTCTTGTATAAAAGGACATAAAGGGGAATACTTTTACTATGTACCCATGCAATGCCTATCAATCTGCTGATATATACAAACAAGTACGGGTGGGTTCAAAAAACCGAAAACCGAAAAAAACTGGACCAAAACCGAAAAACCGAAAACGAAAAAAAACCAAACCGAAAAAGAAAAAACCGAACCGAACCGAACCTTATTGGTTCGATTTCGGTTTTGGAGGTTTGGAAACCGAATTGAATCTCTTTACACTTTATGAATGTATGCTCATGATGTTTCTTTTGTGAAACTTTGTTTCCAAGTTTGAAAATAAGTCTAGGGCTTTTTCAAGGAGCATACTTGATTCAATTAGGGAGGATATTTCATTGGTTATAAAGGAAAATTTTGGAAGGTTTTGGAACTTGGAAGATCTTCTCTATTTGTTTGCTTTTTGAATGGATACGATGATCATTTTTCTTTGCAATTGAGGTTGTTGATAGAATATGATTGGTTTATATGATCTTGTATATGTACAACTACCTTCCCATTTTCCCATTTTTCCTGTTTTCTTATTATTAGTTTACCAATGCAAGTCTCTTTCCTAAATTCCATATTAACAAAAGGTCAAGTTTTATAAAATAAAAAAAATAAAAAAACCGAAATCGTACCGAACAAAATCAAACCGAACAAAAAAAAAACAAAAAAAATTGAACTAAACCAAATCGAACCGAACGGAACCGAACTCACCCTACAAATAGGATTATGAGGGAAATTCCACCCGTTGCCTTTGGGGAGGGCAAAGGCAATTCAATTTCCCAAAATGCCTCTAGCAGCAAAGGAGGGCAAGTGGTGGACCACACGAAGCCCGACCCAAAGTCTGTGTAAGAATTGCTCGCGTGTGTATCTGCTAGCTTGGTTGACGTCAGGCACGATCTCTCTTTTTTTTTTCTTTTTTTTTTTTTTGTCTCTGTCGCGTGCAGTGCTTTGCACGCTTGTTTTGGATGAGTGAAGCCTATGTGAGGACTATCGTGTGGCCCGCAAAAAGAAAAAGCAGCTGTCTCAACTGCTAAACCACGCGGGATGATTTCAACTGTTTGATCACCAACGGTCAGGAGATTGAACGGTCTGTATTTTTATAATATTAAAACTAAAAGAAGAAAAACAGTTTTAAAATTGAAAAAAATTTGGATAATTCAAAACTATTTATAAAAATATAAAAAATGTTCCATATATTTTTTTCTATATATACGCAACCATTATCTTCACTTTCATACCAAAAATCTAACTCGTCCACTAATTATCAAATAACATAATTGTGTGTTAAAAAAGTAAAACACATATATTTGTGAATAGTAATCGCAATTACTTTTTAAAGTAAATAATAACTGCAATTAGAATGTCATTGCCCAACAGATGAAATTGCCTTTAGGGTTGATCTTATTATGTGTTTGAGATTATAACTCTACCAAGTGGCAAGTGCAAGTGGTATTCAAGTATTTGTACTTCTAGCCAAACATGTTTTTGCATGTATAAAATTTCACTTTCCCTGGCACTACTAATAGTAAAATACTAGATACGATTTGGAAACGGAGGTGAGGGAACGAGGCAACAAGAAGCTGAAACAAACGACAAAGATAATGAAAATTTGACTTGGTATGTGGTTGGCAGGCACAAGTTAGTAGAAAGAACCCTCGACCCACGTTATGGACCCAATTTGTTCACACTCACTATCTCTCATTCAACATTCTCTTCTTTCACGTTTAGGGAAATCTAACATGCTTATGTTGTTAAATATGTGTGAATCTTCATTATTAATCTGACTTATTTTCAGTTATCTTGCTGCATTCTACATAAATCGCACATTTTTTTAAAACATAAAATCGCACATTTTTTAAAAAACATAAAATCGCACATTTTTTTTAAAACATAAAATCGCACATTTTTTTTAAAACATAAAATCGCACTTTTATCTCTTATATTTACCCTGTTCCTTCAATTGAGTGGAGATAAACGTTAATTTTGCTAATGTTGTAAGGGTTATGTTGTCTTTTCAGCAATTAACATAAAGTTTTAATGACAATTTTGTGAAATTAATTGCCAATGATAAAGTTAGGGTAATTTTGGCAGTGTACTGGTTTTTCTCCACCTTAAGGTGATTTATTTTTTGAGTAATGTTAGGAAACTAATGTAAACATGAATTTTCCTGAAACGAACGAAACAAGAACACGTGTACAAAATAATATTTTGTATTAATTTTTTTTGGGTTACAATCTCTTTTACAATTTAGTCATCTGATTCTATCTTCGTAAGATGTAGATTTGTGGGTTGTGTTGTTGATCCGAGGGCCGTCGAGGATTGATCTTGGATGAACGGTTGAAAGTTTCTTCAAGGGCCGTTGGGGCTTGATCTTGAAGGTTGGATGTATGGATTTGTTGATGTTGTTGATCCAAAGGGCTGTTGGGGCTTGATCTTAGGATGAACGGATGATGAACAATGAACACTTTCTTCAAGGGGCTGTCGGGGCTTGATCTTGAATTGGTGGAAGTTCTTCAAGGGCCATCGGGGCATGATCTTGAAGGAGGATTTTGACAAAGAACGAAGAGAGCTTTCTTGATCTTTCAGGGCTTGCTTGAGAGCTTTAGAGTTTCAAAGCTTCAAGGTTTTGGTGTGATGTGAATTGGTGTGTTTGGCCTTGATGGAGAAGCCTATTTATAGGCTTTGAGAATGAATTACCACCACAAATTTTCTTGGTGAAGTAAGTGGAGGTTGTACGTGAAATGGGTGGAGGTTGTTGGTGAATTGAGTGGAGGTTGTAGGTGAATTGAGTGGATGGTGTAGGTAAAATAAATGTATGATGTAGGTGAAATGTTGTAATTTTAATGCAATTGTCAATATTTACTTCACCGAAATTTCAATGTCTACAAATGCCCCCATTTTAAGGCGCGTCGTATACATGTGCTTGTCACGTGTAGAAGATGTGTTTTGAAGTCCCTTAATGTAGATGTCGATCCAAGGGCTGTCGAGGCTTGATCTTGAATTTGGCTGGAAATTTCTTCAAGGGCCTTCAGGGCTTGATCTTGAATTTGGCTGGAAGATTTTCTGATTTCCTCCGATTGTTGATTTTCCACAGGCTTAATCTTAAACTGGGCTAGAGGGTTTCCTGGTTCCCACCAAAGGTCTGAACTTACTCCTTTTATCTGGAGCTGAATTTGATTCAAGGGTGGTGGACACTTGATTTTTAATTGGACTTGTGATTTCTTTAAGGGCCATTGAGGCTTGATCTTGAACTTAGATAGGACCACGAGCAGTTTCAAGATTTGAACACCTAGCATGCAGACACGAGGTGGAGGTGACGGCCTGTTTCTTTCTTCATTCTTTCCAATTCATATTGAAGAGGGTTAGGGATGAATCAGCACGTACATTTGTTGTGTTTGCTGATGATCCACAAGATTGATGTTTCATTGTCACTCGTCTTATCTTTTCTTCAGGCATATGTGGTATATTCTCTGGAAGTACATCACTAGTTGAAGATGAGTACTCGAGAGCGGTGCTAGGTAAGCAATCAGAGAAGGGGTTCCAGGCAGTCGGTTCCAGACCGGAAGGTTGATTCCAAGTGCCGACTGATTACTCTCTTTCTCCTTATCCTGCAGGTGAGAACAAAGACAAGGAAAATGACAGGGAGAGAGCATAATATGATATACTTTTGCTTTCGACCCTAATGATATGAGATACTTTTGCTTTTGAAGAAGTAGTGGTGATGTGACAGCGTTACACGGTGAGGCTTTGCTCTTCGGCGACGGTGCCAGCGAAAGGTTTGTTGAAGCTTCTCGAGTTCTTTAGATAGGGCAGTGATGCGGAGCTTGGATCTGACTTAGACTCTTTTGTCTGGATTATGCGGTTTTGCAGGAAAAGCGTTGTGTTGTAGTGGCCTGTTCCAGCTCATCATTGAATCTTCTTCTTCAATTTGTGGCATAGCAGAAGTGGTGCGCAACCTTTGCATTTGAATGGTCCTTCATAGCACTACTTCTTAGTGACTCATCCCTGCTTGGCAGCTTCAGTGTAAAGAACCAATATCTAATCAACTGTCCTGAGGTTTTTGCCGAAGGAATTCGTGACCTTGACAACAATTGAGGACGACCACTCGAGAGCAATGCGAGGAAAACAATCAGGCAAAGGTTCCAAGCAATCAGTTTCAGATCTGACGTTTGATTTCAGGTTCTGACTAGTTGCTTTCTTTCTCCTTGTCTTGCAGGTAAGAGCAAGGGCAAAGGAAAAGACAGGGAAAAAACATGGTATGAGATACCTTTGCTTTCGACCCTGATGATATGAGATACGTTTGCTTTTGAAGAAGCATCGGATGAATCAGCGCATGTGTTGGTTGTGCTTGTCTCCACATGCTTCGATGTATCAATTTGCCTTATCTGTTCTCTAGGTGGATGTGGTATCTTTTCTGGAAGCACAAGATGTTGAAGATGAGTACTCGAGAGGAAGGCTAGGTAAGCAATCAAGGAAGGGGTTTCAGGCAGTCGGTTCCAAATTGGAGGGTTGATTCCAAGTGCCGGCTGATTGCTCTCTTTCTCCTTGTCCTGCAGGAAAGAACAAGAACAAGGAAAAGGACAGGGAGAAAACATGCTATGAGATACTCTTGCTTTCGATCCTGACAATATGAGATACTTTTTCTTTGGTCTGACTTGGTTGAAGAGGTTATGAGATACTTTTGCTTTGGTCTGACTTGGTTGAAGAGGTGTTTTCGGGGAGGAAGAAACTGAGTATGTTGAGAGGTTTGGTTGCAGATGCATTCTCGGCAAGGAAGAAGAGTTAGGCGTTTTGAATGTGTGCCTTGCTATGGAGGATGAAAGTCGACCTATATACAGAAGGGAGAAATAGCAGGTAGTGGTGAGGATGTGGCCTTGTCGCCCACGCTTGTCGGCAAAAGTGTGGTAGTTGGAATAGTGAAACGCGTTTTCAACTTTGTCAGAGATTTTTTGACAAAGTTGCACATGTTTTCCGACAAGTTGAGATTGTGCCTGAAAAGTGTTGACAGACTTTATGCAGGAAAATCCAGCTTTTGAAAGTTAGAAAGTGGTGTCTCTTCGATTTTTTGAATTAGTAGATGTGTTACCTCTCATTTTATAGAGGTGTTGATCACATCCAACATACTCACTTTGAAGATTACCCGCTTGTGAAATTATCTCTGGTGTATTTCTGAGATTTTACTCCATTCAAACCTTTTCTTTTACCATTTTTGAAAATGGCTTACCCGTCTAACATTTGCCTAGATTTGAGTCTTAGGAGTGATACAGGAGCACCGCGTCAAGGTAATATATGGCACCCATCCTTCTTATCTTCTAATGGCCCTCTTACAGTTGAAGACTCTATGATGGGGCATGCAACAAAGGCTACGGTAGTAGCTAAGAACCTCCTCACTCCTACAGACAATAGGCTACTTTCAAAACAGTCCGATGAGTTGGCCATTCATGAGTCTCGGGCTCTCAGTGTTCAGTGTGCGGGCTCTGTGTCCAATATGGGCCAACCCCTACTTGCTCGAACTCGCCGAGTTGAATCGTTGACGGCCGAGGTGGCAAATCTTAGACAAGAGATCAGGCGGCTCAAGCGTGAGAATAGAGGGTTGCTCAAGCTTGCAGATAATTGTTCAACGAGCATAAAGAGAAAGCTTGATCAGTTGCAGGAATCTGAAGGTCGGATTCAAAGTGACCATCAGAGGTTTGTGGCTTTCTTCCAGAGGCACCTTTTGCCTTCAACATCTGGAGTTCGACCAAGTATTGAGGCTCCGAATAATCTATCTCCAATGCCTCCTGCTTCTAGGGTTTCGCCGAGTACTGAGTCTTCACATAAGTGGCATTTGTGAAGGCTCCTGCTTTTTCTTTTTTTTTTTTTTTTTTTTGTATATATTTGTAATTTCCCAGAGATATCAATAGACATGCTTTATTTTATTAGGTGTATTGTGCTAAATACAAATAAAGCATATATCTCACCAAGATGTGTTACTTCTTTTTTTTTTTTTTTTTTTTTATTTTTTTTTATTTTTTTTAAAATCATTATTTTTTAGATGATGCCTATGCACCATCCTCCCCCTACTTTGTATTTTTCAATTATTCTGTCGCCACGACCCATTTTCTGTTTTTTTTTTTATTTTTTGTTTTTTTTTTGACTTACTAATAGTAGCATGCACTTGTGAGTAGTGGCTTGAAGATGGCATAGATGGGTTCCTCAGTGGGCTTCCTCACTGTACTGCACTCTCCGCATGCGAACCATTTTCATTTGCTTATCTGGAGATCATCATTTGCACAATCACTGCAGCGGGAGAAGAGAAGCTTGCGGAGGGCATGGCAGCTTGGGCGAGGAGGAGTGCCACGATAGCTTGTGGTAGTGCGTCACTTTTTACCGTGTGGTGCTGTGCAAAAGACTGCAACGAGATTTCACTGTGTAGTGCCTTTTGGTCACGGTTTTCCCTCGGTGGTGACATTGGTGTGATGCTCACCTTTGTAATACGACTTTGTAACCAAATCATTCCTTTAAAGAAATAAAGTATTCACATTTTGAATTTGCTTTTTATTCTTCAAAGTGTTTGTGTTTTTTTGTTGGTGATATGATTGTACTCGAAGTTTTGAAGTTTCAAGTTGCCTACGTACCCACGGTTGAGGAGGGATCAAGTCATAACGTAGTTCAAAAGAGTGATGGATTGCTTTTGGCGGTTTTAATGGTGATTTTGATGATGATTTTGCCGTGCACAGTTTATACTCTTGCGGCCCAGGAGCGTTGTACCGTGTGCAGTTTAAGCTCAAGTAGGCGAGGAGCCTTGTGTGTTTGTTTTAGGGGTAGTAACGCTTCAAGAATCTGCCATTGATGAGGCCAATCTTCAAGCCGTCTTTTGCCATGATTAAGTAGGCGCCGTTGGTGTAGACTTCTTGTATTACGTATGGTCCATCCCACTTTGATGTGAACTTGCTTTTTGTCTTGTTAGTTGTGATGATAGGCCTACGCAATGCGAGGATGAGATCTCCAGTTTGGAAAGACCTTGGGCAGACCTTCTTGTTGAATGCCTTGGATAGCCGTGTTTGGTAGCATTCCAAGTGTTGTTGAGCTTCAAGCCTTCTCTCATCCAGCGCTTCCAACTCTTGAAGGCGCAACTTTGCATTCTCTTCATTAGTCAAGCCTTCTTGTATAGCCATCCTTAGTGAAGGGATTTGACTTTCGAACGGTAGAATAGCTTGTACGCCATATACGAGAGAATAAGGCGTAGCTTGGGTAGGAGTCCTATGTGTCGTCCTATATGCCCAAAGTGCTTCGCCTATTCTTTCGTGCCAGTCTCTCTTTGTTTGGCTGATCACCTTCTTCAGAAGGTTGCATAATGTTTTGTTAAATGCTTCTGTAAGACCGTTAGCCGGAGCATGATACATGGAAGACTTGTGTTGTTTGAACTTGTATTTGTCCTAGAGCTCATCCACGAGTCGGTTCGAGAACTGTGTTCCATTGTCAGTGATGATGTAATGAGGCACACCATATCGGTGGATGATATGTTCCTTGATGAAACGAACGACAGTTTCCTTCTTGACTTCCCTTAGGGGTATGGCTTCAGCCCAATTGGAGAAGTAATCTGTTGCAGCTAGGATGTAAGCTTGTCTTGCAGATGATTTTGGCGTAATCGGTCTTACGACATCCAATCCCCATGCATCGAATGGCCATGAAGCAGTTGTAGGGTGTAATGGCTCAGGTGGTTGATGTATGAAGTTGGCATGGAATTGGCAGGCTTGGCACCTTTTGGCGTGTTCCAAGCAATCCTTCACCATGCTTGGCCAGTAGTAACCCATTCTTTTGAGCTCGAAATGTAGCTCTGGTTCAGACTGATGAGCCCCACATACGCCTGAGTGTGCTTCTTCCATGGCTTGATTGGCTTCTTCCTCACCCAAGCATCTTAGAAGTATTCCTTCAAAAGAGCATCGGTAGAGTATTTCTTTGTAGTATAGAAAGTGAGGTGCTCGTCGACGTATTTCAGAGCAGTGTCTAGGAACATCTGGAAGTTTTCCATACTCCAAGTAGTCGATCAGCGGCTGTCTCCATTCTTCAGCGTCAACTGGAAGTACTGAGATGACATTTGTTTCGTCCAGTAGCATTTCAGTGATGAGCGGGATCACCCATCTTTGGCAAACTGGCACGCCTGCAGCTTCGTCTTCTCCTAGCGTCATGCTCGAGGCTAGGTAGGTGAGAGCGTCTGCCATTTGATTTTCTTTTCTTGGCACATGTTCTAGTGTCACGACCTCGAACTTTTGTAGCAGTTGAGTTGCCAGCCGGAAGTATGGGACGAGATCATCTTTCCTTACCTTATATTCAGTTAAGAGTTGATTGATTATGAGCTTGGAGTCGCCATATACCTCAAGGGCTGTGATTTCCATGTTGATCTCCATTTGGAGCCCGATGATCAGTGCTTGGTACTCAGCGACGTTGTTGGAGCATAATTCGCTTAGTTGGAAGGAATAAGGTAGTATTTGCCTTTGTGGTGACATGAATACTACTCCTGCCCCCGCTCCGTCTGCTCGTGCGGATCTGTCGAAGAACATCATCCATGTCGGGAAGATGTTGATGTAGAACACTTCCTCGTCAGGCAAGTCGTCTGAGATTTCCCAATCAGCTGGGATTGGGTGATCGGCAAGGAAGTCTGCTAGCGTTTGTCCCTTGACGTCTTTAGCTGGGACGTAGATGATCTCATACTGGTTAAGAAGCAATGCCCATTTAGCAAGTTGCCCCGTCAAGACTGGTTTGGACATGACGTATTTGATCGGGTCAGTTTTAGCAACCAGGTGGATAGTATAAGCCTGCGTGCAATGCCTGAGCTTTTGGATGGCAAACACCAAGGCAAGGCACATCTTTTTTATTGGGGAGTAGTTCAACTCAGCGCCAGTGAGGGTTCGACTGAGCCGTGAGGCGAAAGCGAAGAAGATCGAGAGAGAGGAAGCCGTGAGGCGAGACGTGCATGATACCATATAGAAACTGAATGTTTTACTTTCATTCAATACGATGAATAATTACATAGAGTTTGTTATATATAATTGTGGGCATTCTAGCAGATTACACTTATGCCCTTAATCAAACTAAGAATTTACAGAACAACCAAAACAAACTATGAGCAATTCTTATCAACACTTTGATGACTTAATTTTAGCTTCTTTACTTATATGACGAAGATGGTAGAATAAGATTATTCTTCACAGTTTTGCCTACTCACCCACCATTTTCATCTCTTTGGCTTTCACAAAGGACCGTACACCCCCTATTTGGTGAAAAAAGAAAGTACTCTCTTTCTGAAAACAACCGGTTAACACGAAACTCCCATTTTCGTCCCCACTTTATCCTTTACAAAGGAACCATCACACACCCTATTTGGTATTTGGCAACTTTCTCTCTCTCTCTCTCTCTCTCTCTCTCTCTCTTTCTCGAGTGTTCACATGAACTAATAGTGCAATCCAACAGTCTTCAATGGTAGATTTTTCGTGAAGTGCGTACGGTGTTTCACAGGTAAATGTTTCTCGCCTTCCATAACTTCTGAAACCATTAGCATTAGAGACTGCATTCTACTCAACAAAGACATCTCACGGATTCTTCCAACACATGCTGTCATCAATACTGATATTTGCATTTTTGCAAGCTTGCATGAGAGACACCATAGTTCATTCGCAGCTCAACTACGAGGTTCTAGGCCTACTCGTCTTCAAATTCGACATCCATGATCCTTCCTTGTACCTCGCTTCGTGGAACGAAGATGATGACTCCCTGTGTTCTTGGGACTAACTACAATGCAATCCAGCCACCGGAAAAGTCTCTCAATTGTCACTCGAAAGCCTAGGCTTAAAGGGAAGAATCGGAAAAGGGCTTCAAAACTTGCAAAATTTGAAGGTACTTTCTTTGTCAGGCAACAATTTCAGTGGCAACATTACTCCGGAGAAGCTTGCTCTGCCACCGAATCTCGAAAGGCTTAATTTAAGCCACAACAGTTTATCAGGATTAATTCCCACTAATCTTTTACACATGAGTTCCATCAAATTTCCTGATCTTTCTGATAACTCACTCTCAAGACCACTCCCTAATATTCTGCTTGATAACTGCTTTTCGCTTCGCTATCTTTCATTGTCTGGTAACTTGCTTAGAGGGCTTTTGCCTAGCACACTGCCTAGATGCTCTTCTCTGAATGACCTCAATCTCCCAAACAACCATTTCTCTGGTAACCCTGATTTCACTTCTGGGATTTGGTCCTTGAAAAGATTGCGCACTTTGGATCTTTCGAATAATTCTTTTTCCGGGTCTGTGACACAAGGGATATCAGCTGTACACAACTTGAAAGAGCTTATGTTACAAAGCAATCACCTTTCTGGGACTTTGCCGGCGGATATAGGACTCTGTCCTCACCTGATTAGGGTGGATTTATGCTATAATATGTTCACTGATGCATTACCAGACTCACTTCAGAGGTTGAATTCTTTGACATTTTGCAGTCTATCAGATAACATATTTTCAGGTGATTTCCCTTAGTGGATTGGTCAGCCTCAAATATTTGGACTTTTCGAATAATGGCTTCACCGGAAGCCTCCCACTTTCAAAGGGTGACCTCAGATGACTCAATTACTTGAGTTTGTCAAACAACAAACTTGTTGGTACTATTCCAAATTCTCTAGCTTACTGCTATGATTTGTTGGTGATTCATTTAAGGGGTAATACTTTTACCGGAAGCATACCAGAGGGCTTGTTTGATATGGGATTGGAGGAAATTGACTTCTCCCACATGGGACTTGCATGTTTTATTCCTGCGAGTTCGAGCAGACTCTTTGGATCTTTAAGGATGTTGGATTTGTCAAGCAACAATCTCAAAGGAAATATTCCAGCAGAAGTGGGACTTTTCTCCAACTTGAGGTACTTGAATTTGTCATGGAACAATCTTCAGTCAAGGATGCCTCTAGCGCTCGGATTCTTTAAGAACTTAACGGTGCTTGATCTTAGAAACATCACCATGTTTGGTTCTATCCCGGAGGATGTATGTGATTCAGGAAGCCTGGCAATTCTCTAGTTGGATGGAAACTCACTAATTGGCCCCATTCCCGATGAGATTGGCAACTGCTCATCTCTCTATTTGATATAAGTCTCTGGTCACACCATTGTTTTTCTTCTGAATTTTTTCTCAATTATCTGTGTAGTTTTACGAATTTGAACTGTATGAATTGTGATATTTTTATTGTAGGAGCTTGTCACATAACAATTTAAGTGGTACTATTCCAAAATCCATTTCGAAGCTAAACAAGCTCAAGATTCTTAAATTGGACTTCAATGAGTTGAGTGGAGAGATACCCTAAGATCTTGGAAAACTAGAAAATCCGCTTGCTGTGAACATATCATATAACAGGTTAGTAGAGGCTCCCCGTCGGGAGCGCATTTCAGAGCTTGGATCAAACTGCATTGCAAGGAAATTTAGGCATTTGCTCCCCATTGTTAAAGGGACCGTGTATGCTGAATGTGCCTAAGCCTCTTGTTCTTGATCCAACTGCTTACAACAACCAAATGGATGGTCATAGACACCATGACAAATCTCCAACATCCACGAAAAACCATCGCCGCACCTTCCTTAGCTTATCAGCCATTGTGGCAATTTCAGCTGCTAGCCTGATAGTTGTTGGAGTTATTGTTATAAGTCTTCTGAATGCAGCCGCAAGGAGGCGGCCTGCAAACTGCCTTAGAGAGCATGTGTTCGAGTTCTTCGCGATCAAGTAGTTTGGCATCTGGGAAACTCATTCTGTTCGATTCAAGATCATCCCCAGGATGGATTAGCAGTCTTGAATCACTACTCAACAAGGCCTCAGAGATTGGTGAGGGAGTCTTTGGAACAGTTTACAAAATTCCACTTGAAGCTCAAGGAAAAGTAGTAGCAATCAAGAAGCTGGTCACATCAAATATAATCCAAGGCCTTGAAGACTTTGATAGGGAGGTTAGAATTCTTGGGCAAGCAAGACACCCGAATCTTATCGCGCTAAAAGGGTACTATTGGATTCCAAAGATGTAGCTTCTTGTGACAGAGTTTGCCACCAATGGCAACCTAAAATCCAAACTCCATGAAAGACCTCATTCAAATCCACCTCTTTCATGGGCTAATAGGTTCAAAATCTTGCTTGGAACAGCAAAGGGACTTGCCCACTTGCACCACTCATATTGCCCGCCAGTCATCCACTACAGCATCAAACCTAGTAACATCTTGCTTGACGAGTATTACAACGCGAAGATATCAGACTTCGCACTGGCAAGACTTCTGAAAAAGATGGACAAGCAATTAGTCAGTAAAAAATTTCAGAGTGCACTAGGTTATGTGGCTCCAGAACTGGCATGCTAGAGCTTAAGGGTGAACGAAAAATGTGATGTGTTTGGTTTCGGTGTGTTGATTCTTGAGATTGTGACTGGGAGGAGGCTTGTTGAGTATGGGGAGGACAATGTGATAATATTGAATGAATATGTTAGGGTTTTTCTTGAGCAAGGGAATGTGTTGGGGTGCATTGATGATAGCATGGGGGAGTACCCAGAGGATGAAGTCCTGCCAGTGCTTAACTTGGCCTTGGTTTGCACCTCTCAGATTCCATCCTGCAGGCCTACGATGGCAGAAGTTGTTCAAATTATGCAGATAATCAAGACTCCAATTCCACAAACAATGGAGGCTTACTGATTTGTAAGAGCATTGCATTGCAATGTTTTTTTTTTTCTTTTTCTTTTGATGTGTATTTGCTCAATTTTTCTAAAGCGTGAATGGATCTTCCATATGTTTTCAATGTGAATGGTTTGTGTCATTGCAATATGAATTTTTTTTTTCAAAATTGGTTTAGGAATCATGCACCCCAAGACATTTTAAAACTCCTGTTTTACACAAATCAAGACATGATATTGTGTACAAGGTTAAATGCTTTGAGCAACTTCAGCTACAAGTCTCGCGTATTAAACTAGGACTTGTTGCATACAATGTTACAATGTAGTAAAACAAAATCCTAACTTAGGCTAGAATATACTAAAATGTACGAGATTGCATTATATTGGACTACACAGATTTTTCAAACTCGAGCACGATTAATTTATAGCTAAACTTAAGCACCGTATAGTCTAAAGTATTTCAACATCAAATAATACAATCCAGTGTCGTACAATGAAGAACAACTAAGTTCAGTTCAATACAACGTATTGAACCATTTAAGCTTTATCAAACAATCAAGTTACACTAAATTCATCTAACCTATGAGAATAAGAATTCAAACTTCAATGTTAAAGTATATGTGGAGCACACTGTTTCTAACCAACTTAGTTGAACTTAATTTTTGGAAATTTTCATTTTCTTGTACCAGTTGTGAGCATCTCCATCCACTAGAGTTGGGGATGCTAAAGACACGGGGTTTAAACTTGAACATGATAGAGTGGGTTAAAATCACAAAGTGTGATTTTTGCTACATAAAAAATTGCATGTTTAAGGTGGGCCCTACACACGAGTTGTGACTTTTATCATTCTGTGGAGAGATTTTATGTAACCATCACATGAGGTGGTACACCATGTGCCCACATATAAATGGTGGGTTATGTGTGTGTTAAAAGGTTAATAACTTAAAAATTAAAATTTTCCACCACTTGCATAAAAACACGTGGTGTATCATCCGTGTTCCCATCACAACTAAAGATTTCTCCATTCTGTGGGGTAGATGACATAACAGGAAAGGGATCATCTCCTGATCACTTCCATCTAATCCTCATGATCAAACAATCTGGACCTTTGAAATTTGATCCAATGGTTAAAAACAAGGGTCCATTTTAAATGGAAGGGATCTCTTTTTGACAGAACGTTTACTTGACGGGATGGGTCACATTACAATATATATATACATACAGGGCCTTTAAGGGGAGGGATCCCCATTTTTTCAAAAAAATGGGGACACGCTCGCCACCGTTAGATTGGCTTTAATGAAATTGTGTGGTTGAGATTAAAACACAGGCCACACAATCTCAACCACACAATTTCATTAAAGTTAAATCTAATGGTGGAGAGCGTGCCCCCATTTTTTTAGAAAAATGGGGATCCCTCTTGTGAAAGGTTTCCTATATATATATATATATATATATATATATATATATATATATATATATATTGTGGTACAAAACGACATCGATTTCTGTAAAATAATATAAAAGAATCTGAATCAAACAGCCCCCCAATACAAAAACGACAAAGGGGGAACAAGATCAGCGAATTTGCTTACGTTGCTCGTGATTATTTTTCGACTTTTTAATCAAAATGATTCCTGAGATTTGCATAACTCCTCATTTTAGTCTCTAAGATTTGAAATCGATAAAATTGGTCCCTGAGATTGTCGACCATCAATCATTTTGGTTATTCCGTGAAAAATCTCCATTAAATAAGAATAAAATGATAAAAATACTCTCAAATTTTGTCAATTCATGTTGGCCTATTGCGTATTAAATTAAGAGTATTTTTGTTATTTTGATCCTTATTTAACATAATGGTTCACGAAAGGACAAAAATGATAGATGGTGGACAATCTCAGGGACCACTTCTATTGATTTCAAATCTCAGGGACCAAAGTGATGAGTTATGCAAATATTAGAGACTATTTTGGCTAAAAAGCCTTATTTTTCACCATTTTCTCCATAAAATACTCCAAATTGTAATGATAGCACAATAATTTGTCGTGCCAAAATTGAAAGGAAGATTGTTTCCCCTCCTAATCTTTCTCTTATTCCCTTCCCTCTTATTTGAACGGTTATGATTAAGTAACGTCAATATCTTATGTTGATTTTTTTAGAGAATAAGACAAAACGTAAGCGTAAGAGGATGGGAACAGGAGGGGAGAAAATCCTACTCCCAAAAATGGGTGATAAGTAAACTTGTCAGTTGCAAGGCATTTCAGGTGTGTTTGTTTGGGCTCAACTTTCACTGAACTGGATGGACTACACATTAGTGTAGTCCCGTGTTTGTCACGTACACAGACTAAGTTTAATGGGATAAACCCGAACTCGCATGGATTATTTTCTTCTATAGAAGGTTTTAGCGAGACCCCCCCAAAACCTATGAGACCGCTAAGACCTTCGTTGTGCCTTCGTCTTTACGCCTTCTCTCTGTGTCGCGTGCTCCCTCTCCTCTTTCTGCTCGCATCACCAATATCATACACATTGGGCAACCCATAATCGTATCGTCTGCTAGTTTCAGATCTCGGAGAACCCAAAATCCATCGTGTTCTCTCTGCACTTTGCTTTCGACGTCGTCTGATTCACTCCGAGCTCGCCTGGGCCCTCACCGGTAGATAAAGCCTAGATTCGCTGAAATTGCAAAACCTATTTGAACCGTGAAACCCAGATTCAAATCACAAAACCCATTTGAACCTTGAAACCCAGATTCAAATCGCAAAACCCACACTCAAAATGCAAATCCCAAAATCGAGGATGGAGCTGCCAAGATCGGAGCTGCTGAGGATGAAGTGTCGGATGAGCAAACTGCTGAGTGCGAAGTAGCAGCTGAAGGCATGATGGCTGCTGGAGAGTCCAAGGTTATCCAAGCTGTTAAATGAGTGGTTCGCTCTGTTTAGCTTGTGTCAGATTTTGGTGATCTTCATATAAGTTTATCAATTTACTAGAAATATAATAAATTGCTTTCTCCATTTTACTCCATCTTCGTTTTTCTTAAAACTTTACTTGCTTGAAGCGTCATGCAAAACTTTTAGCCATAGAAACGTCAGTCGAGGAGTCGAGTTGTTGGGTTTGTCGTCGACTGCTGCCCCTTGACCATTTGTTGCTTAGTTGGTCTTCGAGTATTCGATCTTTTGAGCTGTGTGGCCTGCATCACAACATGATAAAGATCTGTGGAATCTGAAAATCATTAACTAATCACATGAAAATAAGTAGTTGTGTAGAAACTTATGGGCAGTTTGCCTTCTTCTGCTGAAGAGTTGACATCAAGATAGGTGTCGGAGAATTAGTTTACCCACTCACATTAGAGAGCTTACCCAGATGGGTGTTGGGGAATTAGTTTATCCTTTTGCACTGGATAGCAAACTCAGATAGGTGTAGGGGAATTAGTTTATCCTCTCGCACTGGAAAGCTTATCCAGATGGGTGTCGAGGAATAAGTTTATTATCTCGCACTAGAGAGCTTACCTAGATGTGTGTTGAGGAATTAGTTTACTCTCTCACGCTGGAAAGCAGACCCAGATGGGTGTTGGGGAATTATTTTACCCTCTCACGTTGGAGAACAGACCCAATTAGGTGTCAGGGAATTAGTTTACCCTCTTGTACTGGAGAGCTTACCTAGATGAGTGTCGGGGGATTGGTTTACCTTCTCGCCTTGGAGAGCATGTAAGTAGTTGTTATGAATGCAACTGACGAAAACTGAACTACTCGACAACTGAAATAATCCTCAGCCTGTGAAGTCTTGTTTGACGATCTGCTTGAAACTTCAAACTGATTATGGAACCCGCGTAAGGGTGTAAATGGGGAGTACAGTGAGCTGCTCTTGGGCTTTCTCCAAGCATCGCCTCATCTTTAGATGTTTCCTCGTATATTCTTTTGTGGCTTGGTTCGTGATCAGCTAAGAATTTGAATGGATTGCAAGCTTCTTCACTTCTAAGTCTTTCACTAGCAGGGGCTTCTAGTAAAGCCTTGTATTCTGCTCCATCGTTGGATGCTTTGAAGTTAGGAATACAGATGGCCTGATCGGCGCAGCGGGGAGCCGCGGAGCATGAGCCGGTGTGGTGGGCAGTCGCGAGACGAGTTTGGCATGGCTGAGAGTCGTTGTGCATGATAGGCGCAGTTGGGAGCATCAAAGTTGAGGTTAGCTGAGGCCCTGTTACTTGCGATAGGAGGCGGTGCTTAATTATCGGCATTGGGCCATTCTAGGGATGAGTTGTGCGTAACGGGATGTGGTGCTTGACTGATGGCCCTGGGCTGCTCCATGTATGGAACCATCTAGGGAATGAGGACAAGGCGTTCTTCTAGTGCTTATTTGCCCTAGTGTGCCTTCGAGGTAAGTTCGAGCGTTTGTCGAAACATAAATAATCTTTGCATCCGCCAGTGGTTGTAGGGTGGTTCCGTTTGCTTGATCTTGTCAATGAAATGTGAGCACCTCATACAGGTTACGTCATTTCTGAGTGCTACGTCGTTAGTCTTGATGCGTTGAAATCCGCGCAATTGCTCAGTGATGAGTTTTTCTACTTCATCCTGAATTTATCTTTGCTGGGGTAGCGAAGCTTCTGGCTGCCCCGATCACGACCTATTGGTCTAGGTTGCTTTTCTCTATGCTCTCCTCATTTGTGTCACAATTGCGGTATACGTCATTCATTATTGGTTGGCGAGCTGGCTACTCGTGGTTGCATTTGGCGTATATCGCCAATTGAACTTAAGCTGGGTTCAGTGATTGCTTCTCTTCGTCTGTTGTGTTGCCTACTCCGAGGTAAGGTGGAGAATGCTCCTTGGGGGCTTAGCCACGAATGGACAATTTGCTAGGAAGGTTGTTTATGTTGCTCATATGAGTGTGGCCCCAACCGTGAATGTACGCCTGTCCATAGGCCTAGTTAGGAGTGCACGATCCTCTACGCGCTTAGATGATAGTATACGCTATCCCGAGGGCCCAGGTGGAAGTGTACATTGCATGAACACTTGGTTCGTGGCTAGTTGCAAGGCTGTTTATCGGGATGTTATTTGAGATGAATGTTGTCTGCCTTTATCCTGCTTCGACACACCTCGTTTGGGGCACGCTACATCTCTGTGCGCTGCAAGAGCTGATTCACCAAGGTCTTCTGTTGCGTGAGGGCGCTTGTCAATTCTACGACCTATCAAGACAAGTGTTGTTCGCCATTTGGGGTGGAAGAGCTTGAACGGTATGCGTCTCCATGAGTGGTAGAAGTGTAATGGACTCTGGGTGTGAGATTTGAACTGGAACGGATCAAATCTGTATAAAGTCGGGGTGAAAATACACCTGGTTTAATCGTCAGTCCAGAAGTTTGAAGTCGGGACGGTTAAACCAATCTTGGACCGATTTGGGTCACCTATTGGGCCACAAGAGTGGGCTAGGTCACGTGCGGGGCTGTGGGCAATGAGCCGTTAGAAGCGCGCTGCTGGGCCTGTGCCGTGTATGGCCTGCGAGATGCTTGCCCTTCCCGGGTTTGTAACTGCTGGGCCTGGGCCATGGCAACCTGTTGGATTGGATTTGGCACCTTTTGTACGTGGGTTGGAGCAGGTATGCCTGCTGGTTGCCCTGTGGCGTGTTGAGCCATGGCCTATTGGCCTTGCCGTGGTTGTTGAGTCACGGCCGTGGTGATGGTGTTGCTTCGTAGTGGTAGGGCACCTCTTGTCGTCACATTGAGCCTCATGGATTGTCGTCGTGAGGTTATGTCACGATCTCCATCGTCTAGTCCAAGTCCTTGAACGTAAGAAGTTTCGTTCGTCATGGTTTCTGAATTTTTTGTCGTTGTATTTCTTCCTTAGGGCTATTCAAAGAATTTATATAGAAATTCTATGAGTAGTAACGTGTGGGAAAATCTACGAATGAACAAAAAATTAGAAACGTTGAATGCGAGAGTCTTCTTCGAGCGTTTGAATCAAACTCTTAATGAAAGCACCAATTTGTGGATGCAACTTTTCGCCGTCTCTTACTTGTACGAAAATGCACCTGCAAAAGAATAACACCTTCGATGAAGGCTAAAAGCCTCACGCGCCCATGATGAATTGGGGGGGGGGGGGGGGGGGGGCGCTCTAGCCGAAGAATCTCCAATGCCAAAGTTAGTATTCTGAAAATAATGTATCTTTAAGAGTTTGTGGGTAGCAAATGGCTTGACATTTTAGTGGGATAAGTGAGGTATTTATAGGAGGGTGGCTAGCCATTAGGGTTGGGAGTGACTGGCCATATATGGTGAAATTTGGTGGAGTCATTCAAGATATTATGTGAAATAATATCTTGAAATTACTATGACAAGATTCTAAATTGAATAAGGGATTTTAGGAGTGACGTTATTGAATGAAATCAATGAGGGAAGGATGAGTGGAATTTGAATAAATTCCATAATGATCACATTCGACTCTTCCATGGATGGAGGGAATCTTGAGCCGTTATTGTCCGTTGCATGTGCGTGGAAATTCGGGTGTGCCTTGTCCATCTAATGAGGGTAATCTCGTATTTCTTGTTCAAAAATCCATGTGTCGCCTCCAGGATTTTTAAGATTACTTTTGGCTCCGCATACCATACTTAAAAAGAACTACTTCTCTTATAAAAAAAGAACTAGTACTTCTAACAATTATCTTATTACTTTTCTAGAACAAGTGACTGGCATTACCATCAAGAAGTGTACTCTGATTACTAGCGTTCCACATATTGAATAAATGATAGGTTAACTGTGACCAGTCATTCAAAAGTTGAAGAGTGATATGATATAGAAATTAAATAAATAGGTCTTGATATAAAAACAAACGATCATTCCAAAATATGAGAAGGCACAAGCATAGACTAAGCATAGACTGCATTGTCTTAGTGCACAAAATAATCCAGCTCAACAAACTGATAGGCATTTCTTCGAATATAACAAGTAACGAACAAGTGAGTTTCCATCCATTAGTATATGTTTACATAACAGCACTGAAACAAAATGATATCGTACTTCTCTCCTGTAAAATTGTTAGTGCGGTAGAGAGCCATGAATAAATCAGAAAGCTTCAGTTCAGTGCCTTGAGTGCTAAAACACCTAAATTGGATTTCAAAGGATCATAAATTATGCACACACAACGTCTAATATTTTTCTGCAAACACAAATTTTTTATCGAAAGACGTAAGAAGTGAAACAAAAGCCATGTGAAAGAAGGAAAAAAAAAATAAAGTAGTCATGTATGCAATCTAATGCAGTAGAAATTAAAGCACGCATCATCACTTTTAGTTGCTTTCTTTTTTGGAACCAAAAGGCATAGCAATTCTTATTACAATGCCAAAACAGACTTGTGGTCTAAAAACAAGTTTCCATCGTTGTTTTTTCCAGTATCGATTTTAGCTAATCTTCTATTGGACTTTCATTCAATGGAGTACGGTATCATTTTGTTACCTACCAAACTTCAAACAAGGTGACTAAGGTTCTGTGCAATTGTTTGGGATTAACTAATTAACTAATTCTGGCAGATTTAGGCTCTTCACAATCCAAAAATTAAAAAAACAAAGCCAAACGTTCTGATTTACTAGGGTGCAGACTAGTAAGAGGGCTTTCAAATCTTCACACATGAGCATTCAAACTGCCTCAAATGTCCACATCCTAACTAGCTACTACAGTTGCATCTAAGGCTTGTGTCACAAATACAAACACCCCCATGAATGTGATATTGCTTCCTTAACACCACCCCCATCCTTTTTTTTCCAATGCCTTGCACACTGCTCCATATAAGATTGAAACTAGACTAATGGGCTGAAGTTGTAATCTCCAAAGAGTCCAATGTTTTCCGATAAGGGCTGATAATAGTCACAACTTTGGTACCATTAACCACCTAAATACAATCGCAATCCCTGAAGGACCAGTCCATTCTCAGAACCTTGCAACATTGTTCAAATACCTTGTTATAGGGAAACCATCCGACGCATAATGACTTCTCTTTATTTCATTCTCTCACCTAACCTCCTCCTCAAAGATTGCCGCTTCACCCTGTTATATTAAATATAAGTATTTTGTTTGTTAAAGGCATGTAAAGCAGTGTGGCTAGCGCTAGACTCTTCATCTCTTTTCTAAAAGAAGACCAATTGCAATTTATAAACTTGACGAAAATTATCTTCTTTTGGGTATCTGAAGGAAATGTTATGGAAAAGACTACAAAGTTGGAAGGGCAAATTATGAAGTGCAGCGGGGAAGGAGGTGTTGGTAAAGGCGATTGCACAAGCTCTTCCGAATTACTCGATGAGTTGTTTCCTTCTACCAAAACAGTTCTGTGATGATCTCAATAAGCTTATAGCATCCTTTTGGTGGAATGGGGATGAGGGGGAGAAAAAATTACATTGGTGCTCTTAGGAGCGTCTTTGCATTCCTAAAAGTGAAGGTGGTCTTGGGTTTCGTATGCTATATGCTTTCAATTTGGGAATGTTAGCAAAGCAGGGGCGGAGACTAATCACTCAACCTCATACTTTGGTTGCAAGGATCTTGAAGGCAAAATATTTCCCCAACTGTGCGTTGATGGAGTTGACTTCCAAACCAAACTTTGAGATGTGCCTTATGATTTGTTGGGCTCTTTGGGGTGCAAGGAACACAAAATTATTGCAGGAGGGGGTTGACCCACCTGAGGTTTGTGTATCTTGGGCTATTATGTGGTGGCAGGAATTCGTACGGACGTCATGTAACACCTCAAATCGCGGCAATGGGACCTCGGTCATCACCAGGTGGATTGCACCTCCCTCGGGATGCCTCAAAATGAACCTTGGTGGCTCTTGGAATGCTGAAATGAAGGTCGCGGGTTTTGGGGCCATTACCCGTAGCCAGGGCCTGTCCTGAGTTTTTGGGTGCCCAGTGCGAAAACACAAAATGTGCCCTTTTTTAATACGAAAATATATGTGTAAAAAAAATATTTAAGGAGGGTTGGAACCCAGTCGAAGCTGCGGGGCTAGGCCCTCACGCCCAAATTATATTACTTGAGAAAATATACAACAAGAGGGACATAGTACCTAAACCCCAACAATAAAAAATACAATCATATTCAACAACTCCTAGCAAAGCTCCTTAAAATTTCAACCTTTAACTTTTTGAGGGAATTGTTTTAAACAATTTACAACAAAAGCAAAAGACTTTATCTAACTCTTTTGAGTACAAGTGATAGGAGCACATTTATGCGACTTAGTTAGTGTGTTTTCTTGCATTTACTTAGTTATTTGTTGCTTATTATAGTGTCTTAAATCATTTTCGTGTGTTAGTAAGTCCAAAAAGCAAAGTTGGCAAAAAGATGCATTTTTGAGCATTTTGGAGCAAATCTGGGCTTGGAATGGATAGCACAAGCAATGGGCAAGATGGATGGACGAATTTGAAGTTCAAGAGAGGCTAGGAATGTGCAAAAGAGTTGAAGAAATTAATTCAAGTCATTGAAGATAAGGAATTAGCTAAAAAGAAGGAATATTATCCAAAACCTTATCTTATCCAACCTTATCTTATCCAACATTATCCAAACTAACCTTATCCTATTTTCCTATAAAAGTGGCCCCCCGAACCTTCTAGATGTCCTATTTCCTGCTGGGATTACATAATCTTTTCCTCTTAGGATTGTGTTATTATTTTCCTACACAAAATATGCCTTGTAATCCTTTTCCTTTGCTAACTAGGTGCCGTGGGTTTTAGCCTATAAATACAAGTTTATGCTGCACCATTCAGACCACCACCCACTACCATAACTCACCTACATCCATCCACCACACACAAGAGCTTTAAACTCAGAAAATCCCTCTTGTGTCGTAGCTTTGCAAGGAAGGAGAAGGAAGGAGCCATCTGGAGCCATGCTTGCCATTCAAGCCTTGGATTGTTGGAGCGTTTCTAGGTGTATTCTATCCTTTGTTTTCAATGTTTAAATTTATTTATCTTTATTTAATTGCAAACGTGAGGAACTAATTTCTTTTTAGTTAGAGGTGAATTCAAAGCCATGATTATATGTTTTATATGAATTGATTACGTCCAGTTATTGTTTCTTAAGACTAGAATGTGATTTACTTATCTGAGTTATTAAAACTTGTTTATGTGTGTTAATTGGGGGTCGATACTTAATTTGCATACATGAATTTGATGCTAGAGTATAAGGAAGTTTCACCTAATCGTTATGAACTTATATTCACAAGTAGTAAAGGTTGCTAGTCACAATCATGTTAAGTAAGTCCTAGGCAAGAGTATCATGCTATCATAGTTACGAATGCCTCGTCAACACTTATGATTTTCAAAGAACTTAATGACCTTTGATATGTTTTTCTATCATGCCTTTCATAGTTAGGGAACTTGATAAGGATAATTTGGTTGTGATGCGTATTCCATCCAATTCAATGAGTTAAGGAAAATCTGATGGTTAATTTGTGCTATCACGATTAACTTGGGGTGTTATCATTCATAGTCTAAAGGAATAATAACTGGAAATTGGTTCATATGCATATGTCATGTGTGGAGAAGGACCCTCTAACTAGCCTTTCACCCATCCAAAACACCCAATTTCGTACCTTTGTTACTTTGTTTCTTTAATTTGCTTAGTTTTAGTTAAATTCGTCAAAAACCCAATTCCTTTTACTTTGTTGTGTCAAATTAGTTAGAATCTGTCTAAATTAGGTTTTCTTTAGTGTTTTGAGTCTTGTTAGTCTAGAATTCGTCCAAATAACTCCCTAGAGTCTGTTTTGAGTCTAGTTGTTAATTTTGTGCTGTTTTAAGTTGTTTTGAGTCTTAAGAGTCTAGTTAAGTGTTTTTAAGTTTAGTTTTGTATTTTTGAGTCAGATTTGCGTAGATTAGCATCCCATCTAATCCCCGGCTAGAACGATCCCTACTTACATATACTACATTGATAGGGTTTAAGTTTGAGTGCAATTTAATTTCACATCAAATTTCTGGCGACGTTGCGGGGGATTAGCAAATTTGCTAGTTCCCCGTGTTTCTGTTTGTGTTTTTGTTTTTACGTTTTAGTTTTTGATTTTGTTTTGTTCTGTTTTCGTTGTTTCAGGTACTAGACATGGCAATTGCCAACATTCAAGCTCAATTGGCGAATCTTACTTCTCAATTGTCCCAGATTGCCGAAAGAACCACAATGCACACTGCCCCTACATTTGGGGTGCCCTATGGGCAAGGATATCAAATTCATCAACGTCCTCAATTCACTGCAAACGGAGGTGCTTGGGGTTATCAAAGCCATAACCAATTAAGGGACAACATGTTTTGCAACGCTTACAATTCAGATTGGAGAGATTATTCAGATTATATGTGGGGGGAACCTCAACAATTTCAACAAGGTGGATATTGGCAGCAAGAGGAGGAGTTCTATTCAAGATCTGCACAGCCACCACAACCTCATATATAATATGCCCAACCTAACTCAGGTTCGTCAATAGATTATGATCAAATTCTTAATGAATTAAATTCTTTGGTGCAAGGTTCACAAAATCAAGCTAAGGAGGTTTAACAACGAGAATATTGGCAGCCATGTGAGGAGTTCTATACAACGCCTATGCAGCCACCACAACCTCCCTCACAACAATTCCAATCAAATTCAAGTATGCCTATGAGTTATGATGAAATTCGTGACGTACTAACCTCTTTGAAGCAGGGCTCACAAAAAGAAGGGTATTGGCAGCCATCTGAGGAGATCTATCAAAAGCCATATGAACCACCACAGCCTCAACCATATTCGGCCCAAACCAAGTCAGGTTCGTTCATGGATAATGATCAAATTATTCAATTACTAACTACTTTGGCACAGGGGCAGCAAAATCAAACCAAGGAAATGCAAAATCAAACCAAAAAGTGGGGTGAATTGAACAATCTACTTGGAGAGATGGTAGAGTTCATGGCACAGATTCAAGAACAAAGTAAACTCTCCAACTCAAACATTGTAAATCCAATAGGAGATTTTAAAATCACTGAAGCTATCACTTTGGGAAGTGTTATGGAGGTTGAAGCTGACCCAGAACCATCCAAACACAGCCCTAACATGGATGAATTGCTACTGCTAGAAGAAGAGGAGGAGGCCACACCTACGGCAAGGGTAGAACCACCCTTACCGCAAGCCCCTAGTGTTTCTAAGCCATCCAATCATGGTAAGTTGGGTCCAAATTCAGTTCAATCTAATGTTATTCCTCCAAATGGCCCTTTTCCTCGTAGGTTCATGATTTCCAGAACGAAGAAAGTGAAAAAGACATCGTGGAAGCCTTCCCAAATGTGCCAAGTACTATCCCGATTCTTGTTACAACAAATCTAGTTCCAAAATGTGTTGAAATTTTTTAAGAGAATTGCACCTCAAGAAGAATGATTCAAGAGAAAGAAGTGGCTGGAGAATATGTAGAATGCATCAAAGAGGATGTTCATGAGACAACAAAGCCCAAAGAAGTTAAATTTTATGACACGGGACAAGTCACAACCATCACATTCAATCTAGCCAAGTGCAAAGTTCCTGAAACTTTCAAAGATGTGGTGTTTGTCATTGAGTTCTTGTCGAAGCACACAGGTAAGCCACCTCCCCGAATTTCAATTTTATTTTATACTAATATGTTGTTGATGATTCAGGCACCCACTCTAGAATTTAAACCATTGCCGGATCATTTCAAGTATCACCTTCCATTCAAAGATCAACTCCATGTCGTGGCCTCCAATGAAGCATAATTGAAGGATTCGTCCGGCTGGAAGACGTTAAAGCAAGCGCTTCTTGGGAGGCAACCCATGCGTTCAAATAAAGAAGACCTAGGAATCTCCGGCTCCACAACCAGATTTGCTTTCTCTTACCCTACTCTTTATTGCTTTTACTTTGCCATATTTGTCATGTTTGTTAGTTGTGTTGTTTGCTTGCTTGCATGAGAGTCTATGTTTCAAACATTGAGGACAATGTTTGGTTTAAGTGTGTGTGTGTGTGGGTGGGGGGGGGGGGGGGGGGGGCGGGGGTAAACAAAGTGTTTTCATGAAAAATTCGTGGGTTTTTATCACCTATCACTTCTAAAGTTGCTTTTCACTGTTTTAAACGTTTTTAGTGTGTTTTGAAGTATTTAAATGTGTCTTGAACAGAAAATACAAAAATTTGAAAAATTTTTTGATAAAGTTTTGAAAAATACCAAAAAGAGTTGTTTTTAAGTCGTTTTTGTGTGTTGTGTCTTAGGGTACCTTCCAACACAATGATGAGGATTTGGTTTTTAATTGCATGACTTAAAGAAAGTTACAAACATGGATGGAAGTTTGATATGCTCTTTGGTTTACGCTTAGTTGTAGTTGTCATTTATGAATTCACATGTAATCACAAAGGATAAAATCAGTTTTTGTAACTTGCTTGGAGGAAGAAACTCAAACTAACGCTACAACCTTGAGAGACTTGAGCCTCTACGTTCTTTGGAGAGTTATTAATCTTGACATTCTTGTTTTCTAAAGTTGTTGCATGATCTCATTATTTCTTTGCTTGGTTGTTACTTAGAATGCATTTTCATCATTATAGTTCCAAATACTAGAACTCATGCCCGTTTCATTCAAAGCATGAAATTGATTACATACCAAATAACAAGATGAAGTTGTTTAGTTAAAACCAAAGCCAAAAAGCCTTATCCTTTGCATATGTATTGTAGGTTTACCCCTTTGAGCTTTAATTAGCCTATTTTCTTTGTTAGCTGCATTATCCTTACCTAGCCTAGTATAGGACTTTCCATACCCTTGTTCTTAAAGGATAGTGAAGCATGACTTAGAGGGAATTCCTTTTGATCAACAATTTGCAGAAAAATAAGTGTGGGGGAAGGTTTTTAGTGGTTTGGGTGAAAAGAAAAAAAGGAAAAAAATTTGTAGAAAAAGAAAAAAAAAAAGTGTGAAAAAGAAAGAAAAAGAGTTGAAAAATAAGTGAGGATAAGCTCACAAGCATTGGTTGCTGTAGAAAGTGTTCAAAAGTTTGAATCTTCCCTTTGTGTTCAAAGTTGGTTTTTGCATTCAAAAGTGAATTCTAAGTGTTGATTTCATTGCTTTGCTTACTATTTCTTTAAGAACTTTTGTTTATCTTTTACCTTTCTTTGTTAGCCAAGACATTAGCCCCGTTTCAACCCTTATACTTCTATCTTGAGTGTTGTGTGTTTCGATATGTTGAGGTTGAAATTGGTATGAGCATATGGAATCCCTGGTTCTCGTGTCTAAGTAGAGGCATTCCATTCATGAGATTATATATATACATGCATTAATAATTCCAGAAAAATGCCTTCTTTGTTTTAAACATATGTGAGTATTAGTTTTCTTGTTTACATCAAGCTTCTCACATATACCTAGTATAGGGAGTGTAGTCAGAAAATCTGTGTGAAAATAGAGTGTATATCTTGTAAGGAATTGAGGGATTCTCTAAGGCATGTTACTACATTCAAAATGTTGTTTTAATGGATTAAATGAGAACTAGTGAATGGTGACTGTGATTAAGTATGAATTCAAGTGTAGGATGACTAAAATCTATGTAAGTAGCGATTTTTAACATGTCATGTTTCATTGGAAATCCCTGAGGCGAACGTTGGGAGGTTTAGGTTATGTTTCGTTTCTTTGTTTTGCTCGAGGACTAGCAAAAGCTGAGTGTGGGGGAATTTGATAGGAGCACATTTATGCGACTTAGTTAGTGTGTTTTCTTGCATTTACTTAGTTATTTGTTGCTTATTATAGTGTCTTAAGTCATTTTCATGTGTTAGTAGGTCCACGAAGCAAAGTTGGCAAAAAGATGCATTTTTGAGCATTTTGGAGCAAATCTGGGCTTGGAATGGATAGCACAAGCAATGGGCAAGATGGACGGACGAATTTGAAGTTCAAGAGAGGCTAGGAATGTGCAAAAGAGTTGAAGAAATTAATTCAAGTCATTGAAGATAAGGAATCAACTAAAAAGAAGGAATATTATCCAAAACCTTATCTTATCCAACCTAATCTTATCCAACATTATCCAAACTAACCTTATCCTATTTTCCTACAAAAGTGGCCCCTCGAACCTTCTAGATGTCCTATTTCCTGCTGGAATTACATAATCTTTTCCTTTTAGGATTGTGTTATTATTTTCCTACAAAAACTATGCCTTGTAATCCTTTTCCTTTGCTAACTAGGTGCCGTGGGTTTTAGCCTATAAATACAAGTTTATGCTGCACCATTCAGACCACCACCCTCTACCATAACTCACCTACATCCATCCACCACACACAAGAGCTTTAAACTCAAAAAATCCCTCTTGTGCTGCAGCTTTGCAAGGAAGGAGAAGGAAGGAGCCATCTGGAGCTGTGCTTGCCATTCAAGCCTTGGATTGTTGGAGCGTTTCTAGGTGTATTCTATCCTTTGTTTTCAATGTTTAAATTTATTTATCTTTGTTTAATTGTAAACATGAGGAACTAATTTCTTTTTAGTTAGAGGTGAATTCAAAGCCATGATTATATGTTTTATTGGAATTGATTACGTCCAATTATTGTTTCTTAAGACTAGAATGTGATTTACGTATCTGAGTTATTAAAACTTGTTTATGTGTGTTAATGAAGGAAAAATTTTGTCCTAGCTAAGAACATGTGAGAACATTTGAACACATATGCAAACTAATAACACTTTAAAGTAGGCATGCATTCAAAAACAATTCTAAAACCCATGACTTTCAAAGCCTAGTGAATGGTGAACCACGAGACTCTTTAACAACATTAAAGAGAAGAAAGGATTTTGAGATTCATTACCCTTGAAGCTCATCCTTGTTTACACATGGGATTCACCCAAGTGGAGGGCCTTCAAGTCACCTCCTAGCTCCTTGGATCTTCCTTGTGATTTTCTTCCTTTTGATACTCCTTTGCTCCTTGAAGATGTGAGGAGAGGATCTCCAAAAACACCAAAGGTTTGGTGTCTCTAAGTCTCCACACCAAGGATGAGGTGTGAAGATGAAATGGATGACTTAGAGAAGAAAAGATTGCTAGCTATCTCTTCCCTAAGTGGCTGGCCTCTTTTAGAGAAAAAGAGAGAAAATGTTTCTCTTGTTTGCCTCAAGAAAACCCTAATGAGGTAAAAGCTATAAAGAAGCTTTTATATCTCTTTTCTTAGGTGAGTGGCAAACTTGCAATTAAGCAAAACTTCCCACTTCCCTCACTATGGCCGGCCATCTTAAGTGATTGGGCTATTTGCCCATATTTGTTTTAGTTGTCATACAACTTAAACATAATGGGCCTAGTGGACCAAACACTTTTGGACCCCGAAGCCCAATACGAACCTTTCGTAAGATTGATTAACTAATTATTTAATCTTGACCATTCTTAATTAAACTATTTAATTGCTTATCCATCTCATTTATATTTCTTCACTTTCATCCTTACTCGGTGTACGATCCATTAGGTTCCAATTAGCGAGGCAGTGGGCGATTGTTACTCTTAACGATCGATTGTGAATTGAAACTACATTTCAATTTTCCCTTTGATGAAGATTAGTGTTTGCTAATCCTCTGGGCTTCCACAAACCATGAGTGACACCTAGCAGTATGTCACGGCTACCCAAACTAAGTAGAAGTGGTTGGAGAACCTATCCAGTTACAATTACAATGCAATACGGTCATTCTCTAGTACAATACTCTTAATCACATTGTTTGAGTGATAGTTTGTTTCATGTCTACTATCCAATGTGATACTTCTCTATATGATTCAATTGAATAATGATTTGGAACATTCTTCCTAAGTCATATTCGTATGCTTTGGCCAAAGACTCTCGAATCATATCTCAAAGTATTCTCCTTCCACCATGGAAGGTTAAAGATCCCTTGTTGTGCATTCACATGCCTACATGACTAGATAGCTTGACCCCAATAATGCCGTGGACACTTTCAATGGAATGGCTTTGACGTAATCAAAGATCAAAGACCTAACCATTAGACATCAATGATGCCTCAGGTCAAAGGACTACTTTGCATATTGCAACTTACGAGTTCTTACATGACATGTATGTTCGAACTCTCTTTTGATCGTTGTTCAGTGTACTCGATTACCTTTTGAGCACCTATGTGTTTGTCTCAGTGTCCAACACTAAATGACTTGAGACTAGTCATACTCACGCTTGAGTTAACATAACACATACTAACCTTAGCGGATTGTCAATGCCCAATTGGCAATCCTATGGCTAGGAGCGTTTTAGGAATGAACATAAGAGAAAGGTCTCGTTAATCTAACTTACTTAGATACAATAAATAGTGATTAACAATAAGATTTGCCCTTCATTAAACATATAATAGTTTAATACAATAAGTATTCCAAAAGCTGTTACATCAAATGAGTGGCTTTGTGGGCATACTTCCAACAGTTAATTGGGGGTTGACACTTAATTTGCATGCATGAATTTGATGCTAGGGTATAAGAGAGTTTCACCTAATCGTTATGAACTTATATTCACAAGTAGTAAAGGTTGCTAGTCACAATCATGTTAAGTAAGTCCTAGGCAAGAGTATCTTGCTGTCATAGTTACGAATGCCTCGTCAACACTTATGATTTTCAAACAACTTAATGACCTTTGATATGTTTTTCTATCATGCCTTTCATAGTTAGGGAACTTGATAAGGATAATTTGGTTGTGATGCGTATTCCATCTAATTCAATGAGTTAAGGAAAATCTGATGGTTAATTTGTGCTATCACGGTTAACTTCGGGTGTTGTCATTCATAGTCTAAAGGAATAATAACTGGAAATTGGTTCATATTCATATGTCATGTGTGGAGAAGGACCATCTAACTAGCCTTTCACCCATCCAAAACACCCAATTTCGTACCTTTGTTACTTTGTTTCTTTAATTTGCTTAGTTTTAGTTAAATTTGTCAAAAACCCAATTCCCTTTACTTTGTTGTGTCAAATTAGTTAGAATCTGTCTAAATTAGGTTTTCTTTAGTGTTTTGAGTCTTATTAGTCTAGAATTCGTCCAAATAACTCCCTAGAGTCTGTTTTGAGTCTAGTTGTTAGTTTTGTGCTGTTTTAAGTTGTTTTGAGTCTTTAGAGTCTAGTTAAGTGTTTTTAAGTTTAGTTTTGTATTTTTGAGTGAGATTTGCGTAGATTAGCATCCCTTCTAATCCCCGGCTAGAACGATCCCTACTTACATATACTACATTGATAGGGTTTAAGTTTGAGTGCAATTTAATTTCACATCAACACGAGCCATTTCCTATCATAAATTTCACCCGTTCGTAATTTTCGTTCATAGTAGTTTGAGGAAAATTTTCTAGAGAGTTTGTCCTTAGGATAAGTGAGATTAGTTTCTTGAATTGGTCCCTTTTCTATAAGTAAGTCTCTCATTTCTGCATTAAGACCATCCCAAACTCTTGGATCATAAATGTTTAAATGGAAAATAGGTTCAGGAGATTCAATATTTTCCTCTATACCAATATGATCATCATCAACATTTTCCTCTAAATCACTACCATTTTCATGGTCTTGAGACTCATCACCAACATTTTCTTCTAAATCACCACCATTTTCATGGTCATGAGACTCGTCATTGACATCTTTCTCCACATAACCACCAATTTCATGATCATGAGACTCCCCAACAATATTTTGTGACTCTTCACCATCATTTTCTCTCAAATTTTCAACCAACTCATTCTTTGTAGAGAAAAATTTATTAAGAGATCCTCTTAAACTTTCGGCAATCTCGTTATCCTTTGCCCTTTTTTTCCTCTTCATATTACCAGAAAGTTGTTTCCTAAATGACATGGCTTCGATAATTTGTTTGCAAAAATTACCTACACATGATATAACAAAAATTTCCTATCAAAATTATCATTCCAACACATATTATATATTATAAAAACACTAACACATAGTCTAACATATAAAAATTGATAAAATTGACCTAAAAATTGGGTTTGAAATGAAATGAAATAATTCAATTAATCAAAAATTCAATTCATCAACAACAACAATTCTATACATCAATGATCATATAATTCTATTTCTATGTCACTTGCAAAGTTTTATATTAAATTATGAATTGATAATTTAAATTTTCAAAATTAGTTTACCTCAAAACTCAAGAGGGTTGGTGGTGAGTGAATGCACTTGCAACCAAATTCCAATGCCCAATGGTGGTGAATGGCATTGTCACGCTGAGAATGAGGATGAGAGAGGGACCTCATGTCTGTGCGCACAGCAACTTGCAGACTTGCAGTTAAATCAGGGAGTTAAGGTCCCCGGGTGGCACGGCACAACTTGGTTGCAGCCAATGGAATTGAGTCTGACTCAATTGAGTATTGAATTTGAGAGAAAAGAAGGGTGGGAACTGGGACGGCACAGTGGGGAAGTGCCGAAGTAGGGAACAGGGGAACAAGGGGGGCTGGGGAATCGGGAAAAAGGTGGTGAATTGTTTGAAGTTAGGAAGGGTTAATGGGGACCGAGTGGTCCCTGTTATGACTTTTTTTTTTAATTTTTTTTTAAAAAAAAAATTTTGCTTTGTAATTCTCAAAACCCGGGCCCTTTTCAACTTTTGTCAAACTTGGGCTTTGCCCAATTGCCCTCCTCCAGCCCCTATTTGGGCTCTGGTTATATATATATATATTTTTTAATTTTTTATATACCTATGTATTTGGGTTTTTTTTTTATTTTGGTGCCCCCTTCATTTTTGGGCCCTAGACAGTTGCACTGGTGGCATTGGGCCAGGGCCGGGCCTGCCCGTGGCAGTGACAGGATATTCGTGGCAGAGAAAATATGGAAGCTTTGATGATGTTTTCTACCCACTCCAATCGGAGGCCATGGCAGTTGATAGGGGAGGATTGTAAAGAGCTTTAATTTGTCCACCAGTGGACAAATTGTGGAGGATTGTAAAGAGCTTCGTGCCACAATCACTGAAGCTACTATTTCCGACACTCGTCGCCAAGCAAATGTTGTTGCTCACCACCTAGCTAGGATCCGTTTATCTCTAAGTCATTGTAGTGAATGGTTGGATTCCCTTCCAAGTATCATTATTGATCTTCTTGTTGAGGAATCTGATCTAGGTGTCTAGGAGATTGATGAAAACAATGTATTGTGACTATGTTTTAATGAAATGAAATCTACTATCGTATCTTTTCAAAAAAAAAGAAGAAAAAGTTGAGGGTATTTCGGAATTGTTCCTTAGCTACAGTGAATTTCCTCTGATTTTGCAATATTTACATCTCTGCCATTGATCAGAATTTGGGTCTTTATGGGGCTGTTGGTTTTTGGTCCGAAGTGAGCTTCGGTGGTTTCCACTGAATGGGTTAAAGCCCTGACCATCAAATGCCTATGTTACCCTGTCTACATTCCAAATACGATTGATTGGATTGAAAATTGGCATGGGTATTTTGGTCATTCTCGATTTGAGAGAGTGGGGTGTCTGGGTTCGATGGGATTGAGGGAGTAGGTGAGGGACGTGTCAGTGTTGCAGAGGGTGAGGGAGGAAATTGAGGGAGGTTGTCACTGATCCGATTGAGTGAATGATTTTGTGAAAGCAAGTCTACCCCTAACAAATGAGCCGGGCAATAGCCCATTTTTCCTCGTAGCTCCCCAAAAATCCACTCCACCCTATCCAATTAGCTAGCCCAAAAAGTGGACGCTAGCTTTAAACCCAGCACAAAATGGACTAACCCAGAAACTGGGCCACATGACCCCACGTTGACATCAGCCACGTGAAACCCTTTTTCTGCGCCAGGGGCGTGAGAAATATGCACAAGTGGGTGCATGTTGACAACAGCTTGTAGAGGGGGGCCCGCGGTGTAGGCGCACTAAGGGATGCTAGGATTCGAGGCTATGTGTTGCGTCATTGTCCATTGGATTTCCAACGGCTAGTTTTCTGGACTGTTGGATTTCCAACAGTCAAAAAATTTTGAAATTCAAACCTAACGGCTAGTAATGTGGCTAAATCTGGACCGTTTGACCTCTAGATCAATAGTCCAGGTTTTTCAAACAAAAAACATAAAAAAAATGTTAAAAAATTATTAAAAATTAACTAACTTGATAAAAAAATGTTAAAAATTATTAAAAAATGTTTAAAAATACCAAAATTGTACTTTCGGATAATGACACGTGGTGTGACAATATTGGTCAAAAATCCTATCCGAGATTAAAAATAAAATCATTTTTATTATTTAAAAAAATAATAATATTTTAATACGAATTGACTAGGCAATTCAGTTTTAGGGATAGAGATGCACTTGGTCAGTTACTATTCATTGCAGTCAATTACTATTTATTTGGGTGGATTGAATTGACTCTTGCCTAGAGGGTTTTTAGGGGTGGAGTTGCTCTGAGAATTCCACTGACTTGATTGACTGAGGGAGGGAGAGAGAAAAGATGGCGGGATTTAAGGAGCAAAGCCATGCCTGCAGAGACTCGACTATAACTGTGCTCATCAAAAATCATTTCCAAATTGTAAAGCAAATATCATTTCCATTTTCTCTCAGGCCTGGAGCCCAGAGCCATCCAAGGTCATTCGTCGTCTCCTTCGTCTCGCAGTCCCCGCGAGAACCACACAGACGGTAAATCACCTCCGTCGTTTTCCTCCTCTCATCTCTATCTCCCTTTCTCTGGAATTGATCGATCTTCGAAGAGGATAAAAAGATCTGAAATGATGTTTAGGTACGCAACTTTTGGGCACTTTTGTTTTCTATTTTTAATTTTTTTTCCCATTTCTGAAATCAATTCTTGCTATTTCTTATGTGTATTTGTTGAAATTTGTGTTCAATTAGTATTAGATGTGAATTTACAACTAAAAGCATAAACTAACTTCAACACGCCTAATATTGTCTTCTCAATAAACCCTTCCCATGGGCGACTCCAAGTCTCCATGTTCAAACGATACGAGGTTTGTTTGGAACTCAAAGTTTGCATTTTTTTTATTGTCTACTCATTCACCCGCCAATAAAAGTTGCACCCTTTTATTTTATTTTCTGTATTTTCTTGGGTTTGCTTGTTTTACTGTGATTCTGTGCTTTAAATTTTTCTAGGTTTGGCTTCTTCTATTATTCCACTGTCTATTTGTTTACCAAAACAATAATTTTTGAACATTTTGTTTTTATTTTACTTTTTGTTATATTTATGTAAACATGAATTTTTTTGTAGCAAAAAACATGAAAACACGTGTACAGAGTAAATTTGTATTAAATGAATTTGTAGGGTTACAATCTTTGTTTATAGGTTTCCTCTGATTCAATCTCTGAAAGATGTGTGGATGTGTAGATTGTTGATCTAAGGGTCGCGATGACTTGATCTCAGACGAACGATTGCCGCGAGGTTTTAGCTCTTGGCGATTTGAAGGATCAGCATGGGTTACTTGATGATTCTTCGAAGGTTTGGTCAAGAACACAGAGAGCTTTCTGAATTCTTCTAAGTGTCTTGGGTGGTTGTGCTTTGGCAGCGTCTCGGTGCTTGAATGATTTATGAACCCCTTTCTTTGTCTTGGAGCCTTGTATTTATGGACTTTCCAAGTGTTGCCTACTGATAGGAGCATATTTATGCTACTTAGTTAGTGTGTTTTCTTGCATTTGCTTAGCTATTTGTTGCTTAGTATAGTGTTTAAAGTCATTTTCGTGTGTTTTTAGGTCCAAGAAGCAAAGTTGGCAAAAAGATGCATTTTGGAGCATTTTAGAGCAAATCTGGGCTTGGAATGGATAGCACAAGCAATGGGCATGAAGATGGACGAATTTGGAGTTTAAATGGAGTTGGGAATATGTTTCAAGGTTGGAGAAATAAATTCAAATCATTGAAGATAAGGAATCAGCTCAAAAGAAGGAGGATTATCCAAAACATTATCCAAACAACCTTATCTTATCTTATCTTATCCAACCCTTATCTTATCTTAACAAACCTTATCTTATCCTAATCCTTTTCTAATTCAATTCCTAGTACAATAAGGGTTTATTTTCTGATTGGGGGACATTTAAATTAAGTTTCTAGAAACCCTAAGCCTTGCCGCACCTAGCTTCCAGAAAACCTGATTTCCTTGCCTTGCAAGGCTTTCTAGAAGCCTTATCCCTCCTTATCCAAATCTGCCGCACCTTAGGCCCTTTCCCATTGGAAATCTGATTGTTTTGAGCCTATTTCTGGATGGATTTGGCTTTCTAGAAGTCCTAATCTGATTCACTTAGGGTTTTTGGTGCCTATATATATACTAATCCACCCTTTGCCGTACACACCACCCTCCATATACATCATTCACGCCAGAAATCATCCACCACTCTCTGCCGCCCCTTCCCTTCACCATTCTCCATAGTTTCTGACCTAATTCACCCCCTGCCGTGCCATATCATCCACACAAACCCAGAAAACCCCTCTTGTGCCGCAGCTATTCAAGGAAGGAAGGAGAAGGTGCCACTCTAAGTCGTGACTACTGCTGGAGCGTTCTTAGGTGTTGTCTATCTTTGTTTTCAATGTTTCAATTCAGTTTTCTTTGTTTAATTGCTATCAAGAGGAACTAAACCCCTATTAGTTAGAGGGGGAATTTGAAGCCATGAATATATGTTTCTTATGATTTGATTTACTCCAGTTATGATTTCATAAATTGTGAATGTGGTTTACTTATCTGTTTTATTAAGAACTTGTTCTTGTGTGTTGATTAAGGATGCATACTTAGTTTGCATGCATGAATTTGATGCTAGGATATAAGGGAATTTCACCTAATCGTTATGAACTTATATTCACAAGTAGTAAAGGTTGCTAGTCACAATCATGTTAAGTAAACCCTAGGCTGGATTAACATGCGTCTTCCATAGTTATGAATGCCTTGTCAATGTTCATGATTTCCATTTAACTTAATGATCTTTGTTGAATGTCTCTATCATGCGTATTCCATAGTTAGGGAGTTTGAGAAAGAATAATTTGGTTGTGATGCGTTATCCATTCAATTCAATGAATCTAGGGAAATCTGAGAATTGATTAGTTCAATACAATTAATTCGGAACATTGTCATTCATGGTTTATCGAAAGAGTAACTGGGAATCAAGTTGTATGCATATGTTTATGTGTGGATAAGGATCCTTCTAACTAGCCATTCACCCATTTAAATCACCAATTTCGTGCCTTTCTAAGTTGTCTTTACAATTTTGTTTGTTTAAGTTTAAATTCGTTCAAAACCAATCCCCTGCTCTTAGTTTGTGTTAGTAGAGTCTAAATTCGTCAAATCTTGAGTCTTTTAGTCTTTTGAGTCAATTTGAGTCTTAATTTCGTTCAAATCAATCTTAGGTGTTAGTTTTGAGTCTAGATAACTTGTTTTGTGTGTTTTAGGTCTATTTAGCTTGTTTTGAGTCTTTAGAGTCCAGAACTGTTTAATTGAATTCTATTTGCTGTTTTGAGTTTGTTTTGAGTTATTTGAGTCAAGTTAGGTTGTTTAAAGGTGTCTAGAGTTAAAATTCGTCCAAATTGATCATAGTACCTGTTTTCATTGTTTTAAGTCCAGTTTAGTGTTTTAGAGTGTAATTTGTGTAGATTAGCATCCCTTCTAATCCCCGGCCTAAAACGATCCCTACTTTCATATACTACATCGATAGGGTTTTAATTTGAGTGTCAAGTAATTCTCACATCCCCTACGGATGAATGTGGACTTCATTTGTGACTTGGTTCATGATTTATTTCCATCAATCAATCAATAAATCAATTATTTAATTTAAATAAAATGAATTAATCAATCTTGGCCAATTTGGCATTTCTATTTGCTTTAATTTAAATTGATTAATCTAAATTAAAATCAAATAATAATTTCTTGTCTTGATGAGTCATATGCCATGTAAGCCCTCGCACGCCATGTAAGCCCTTGCATGCCAAAATTTAATGTGTTTGGTGATCATTTATTTTCACCGAAATTTGCATGCCTACAAATGCCCCCACTTTAAGGCACCGTGTATGCATGCTTGTCACGTGTAGGAGATGTGTTTTGAAGTCTTATCACGTAGATGTTTGGTTCAAGGGCCGTCGAGACTTGATCTTGAGCTGGGTCAAGGGCTGTCGGAGCTTGATCTTGAAATATTTCAAGGGCTGTGGAGGCTTGATCTTGAATTCGAACGGGATTTACTATTTGAGACATGCCCCATGATTCTTTGGCTTGATACCATCATCGGGTTGAGCTTAGTGAATATTTTCAAGCTTACTTCAAGTACTACCGTTAGTATGGCAAGAAATGGGGTGGCATACGAGGGTCCCCTGAGAGATGGCTTGGGATTTAGTTGGAGACCCACATTCCTACTTTGGACTTGTAATTTGGAGCCTCCTACTTCTCTTGGTAAACAAAATAAAAAATGCCCATTTCTACCTTGCCCCTTTAGCACCACAAACCTTAATTGCCTTAGCTTTTTTTTCTTCGAGGATATGATGAATTCTCACATGTAATGACCCCGAACTTCTCCAAGGATGTAGGGGAGCCCTGGGGAGTGTAATGGAAGCAATTCAGACCAAAAATGAAAAGTCCAAAAATTTCCCGAAACTTTAAAATGCAGTTTTGGAGGCCTAAACGACCTCGGATCAACAAAATCCATCTTTGGACTTGTGGCATCGTTCCCTTTTTGAAAAGGTATGGGCTGTCAAAAATGGGAGCTCGGATGCCTTTTACAAGAATTTTAGCTACGTCCTTTATGCATGTTTCCTATTTTTTCCATTATTTTCTCCTTTTTTATTCTGCCGATTTTTTTTTTCAAAAAGTTTTTTTTTTTTTTCTTTTTTGAGTCATCTTGAGTGATTCCCTTCCTGATTTTGGCTGAAGAATTGCACTTCATGATTTGATTGTTGGACAAATTGAATGGGAATCCTAATTAAGGTGGGATTTTCTTTCCTCTTATTGGAAGGCCTTGATGATTGCTTGGACTCCAAGTAGTTGTGTGCCTATAAATTGGCTAGCATGCATAAACCGAAACCACAAAATTCCAGCTCTCCCTCTTGCTTTCTAAGAGATTCGAAGGTGAGGTTTTTTGTTTCGATTTTTTTTTCGACTTTTTTTTTTTCTGTATTTTTTTGGTATTCTAATTTTTTTGTTCTTAGGTACTCTTTCTATGCCTTTCCTGTGCTACTGCCTTGCCGTCATTGTTTTTCATTGTCGTCGTTGCTTCCATTATCGTCACTGCTTTCATTGCCATTGCTGCTTTCATTGTTGTCGCTGTTTTCATTGTCGTCGCTATTTTTCTTTGCCGTCACTACTTTTCATTGGAGTCGTTGCTTTTCATTGTCGTCATTGTTTTCATTGTCATTGCTACTTTTTTTTCCACTATCGTTGTCGTGACGCTGCCAGCTATTGTGCTTACTTCTTACAACGCTACTGCTTACTACTTTGAAGAGAAAAAAGGTGTGGGGAAGACCCTTAACTGCCTTTATTTGTTGACCCCTACGAGGCAGATTTTATATTTCTCTTTTGTTGTTATTATTTATATTTCTTTTTCCTTCTACGCAGTTATGGTGTTCCTCAAGTTCTTCAAGAATAACACTATCACCATCCTTACAAAGGACGAGGAATCTCAAGACAATGGAACCACACTGCCACTTCATGCACCGTTGACCAATCCTAAGGCACTTAACCATCTGGCAAAAGATAAATCTCTGCATATCGAATCATGGACTGATGAAGTGACTTGGGAGATAATGGACTTTAGGAGGTCGAGATCTAATGATAAGGAATATGCGTCCAACATTTTGATTTGAAACTCTTCGCATCATGTTCGTGATAGCTCATCTACATCATTCGAACTCCTTGGTGACCATATCCGTAATGGGACCGTGACTTGGAGCGAAAACCCCCCAATAGCCAGAGAGTTTTTATTTTTGGAGCTCTATTGGGAATGGCTTGAAGACGTTCTGAGTCGGTCTACGGTTGTTCTTACGAGTGTGGGGCTTTACGGCGTTGTGTTTGCCTCTTTATTTAGCTATGATCGTCATCCTCCTGTCGTTCGTGCCTTCCTAGAACATTGGTGTCCAACGACCAACACTCTTCATGCCTCATAAAGGGAGCTATTTGTTTCACTCTGGGATCTATACAAGATTGGTGGCCTACCGATTCATGGGAAATTCTATGATGAAGTTCTTCCTTGTGCTGAAGAGTTTTCTCATCGAAGTAGCCAAGGCCTGCCTGCTAGTTGTCGGTATTTGTTATTTGCATATCATAAGCTTTCTCAAGAAGTCAAAGGTAAATCTGGGGTCAAGGTCACTTTGTGGATACAATTTTGGTATCGTGGGTATGATGAAATATAAGAAACCTCTAAAAAAGAATGGAAGAAACAAAACCACAAAGACAAAAGGCAACTCTGAAGTGTTATTGGGTCAGCTAGAAAAAGCACTTCCGCGGAACAAAAGGCCTTTTATGAGTTAGGTTAACTTTTGAACATGTGGGGGAATCGTATTTGGCTACCTTTTTTGCTTGCTAGCTATGCAGATTATTTTTTCCCAAAGATGACGTCAATTTCATCCACCTAGGGGTGTTCAAAGTTGCTAGTAAAATGGCCGCGAGTGAGCTCTTCAGTCTTGCTATCCCGGTATTTGCTCATATATATGACGGCTTAAATGAGATTTCAAATTCAGCGAATCCCAAAGATTGTGCAGCTGTCATCCCCTTCTATTATGTGTATGGTTGGTTGGGCGAATATTTCGGTACCCATTTCTATCTCAAACTTTCGACAAGTCCGCGCCTCAGATGACTAAGTATTCTAGAGTGCTTTCTGAGAAGAGCCTTGATGATTTATAGGTGCGTGCTTTGTTTAGAGACCGTGAAAGCTTTCAAATGGATCGTCTAGTCAAAGTAGGTTCGAGGCGTCGAAAACTCACTGACAACTTGCAACTTCGCCTTTCGGAGTCAGCTTACCTTGTGAGTCTCTATTCAGGGTATGTTACTTTAAGACAAGAGAATCAGTGCATCATTCAACCTTATAGCCCTCACCGATTTAGTAGGTAGTTTGGCTTTGTTCAGCATGTCCCTGGCAAGATAAAAAGTGATATTCAGACAGGTTCGCAGTTTGTGTACCTGTATTGAGGATCTTGCACCTGGGCTAGTACTAACTCTTTGATAACTATGCCCGTCGAATATGAGTTCAAAAATAACCTCGTTACTCGTGCCTACATTAGTTGGTGGTCAAAGGTACATTGCTTTGACTCAGCGAGGTCGATGAGCAATACAAATTCTTCCTATCTACAAGATGATATTTTGAGAAAGGATCATCCCCCCACTTCTGTGAGGCCAACGCCCCTTGATTGTGCCAATGTGGCTCCTTTGAAAGTTGGATCAATGCCTTTACTTCATTAACCTCCATGTTTGTCTCCATGCTCCACTCAACGCCCTGATGACTCCGAAGATGAAGGAGATGTAGTCAATTCCCACAAAGATTAACTTGCTTTGAGGAAGCAACAAAAAGTTTTGCACAAACGACCATTTGAGAACGTTCAAGATGACAACGAAGTTAACTTCAGACACCAAAAGAAGGCTTCAACACTTTCGCATCATGACAACCGTGACTTACTTCCTCTTGGTGACTTGGTCTTTGGTATTGTCCCTTCATCTTTAAAACCAATTCATGGCGACGAGGTATTTTTCTTATGATTATTTCTCTTCATCATTTTTTTTTCATCTATTGTCTCTATTTTCTGACACATACCTTTGCCCCAGACTGTACCTATTGGTTCGATGGATTTAGCAGGTATGACGGGTCCTACTTTCACCGAGATGCTGTTTGGAAGTGCCTTACCTACAGAGGATGAAATCGATGATCCATTTATGACTGAGGTTGTTTCAGGCTCAATTGCTGTCTTGGGAGGGCGTAGCTTAGGTGTACACGCACATGAGCTTGTCTTACATCAAATGAGTCAGCCGTCTAATTCTGAGATCTAGCTTAGGGGGCCTAACCTAGGTGGTACTAAGCAGATTTTCTGCCGCATCAGCCTTCAAGCAGCTACTAACATTAGAAACCATATCCAGAAGAGGATCTTGAAGTGTTCCTTAGAAGACCTTCCGTTGCTCAAAGATGACTTAGCCAAACTAGTTTCTGCAATCGATAATCTTGGAGTTTATTCCTTACTTGTGAGGGTTTGAATTGCTGAGCTTATGGCTACTTCGACTGAGTACTCCTCTTTGCATGTCATTTCTTTAAAGAAGTTAACTACGGAGGTTCGGGACCAGTAGCTTATGGCCACTGACTTGTCTCTTACTTAGGCTTAATGACTTCAACAAGCTACTACCGATTGTTATCAACTCATGGGAGACTCCTTAGCTTCTACGAACTTGCGAATAGAGGTGTTGAAAAAGGAACAAGAGCAGTTAGAAGCTGAGGCATCCTAACTTCAACATTCTCTTTCTGAGTAGGAGGCTTTCCTTTCCCAGCATTGAGATGAGATCACCCGCTTGGAGGGTGAAAAGGTTATGACTACAGAGCCACCAACATTGTCTTCAACCGATGCCAACACTTTGAAGACCTTAGAGGGTTTGCTTGAAACCCGACGACATGGTTTCAAGGACTTAGTTTTAGAGTAGCGTTTTTAGTTGTATATTTTATTATTATTATTATTATTATTATTATTATTATTATTATTATCATTATTATTATTTTGCTTTCCTTGTAATAAGACTAATGTTCACTAGTCGAACCTTTTTGAGGAATAAAGTATTAATTCTTGAACAAACCTTTTATTTTATTTTGATGTGACTGAACTTGAAGTTGAAGGTTCGAGCTGCCTACGTACCTTTATTTAGGGAAGGATCAAGTCATCACGTAGTTCAAGGATCTTTTTTTTTTGTGCCCTAACTTTTGCTTGAGTCGCCCTTTCGGGTTTTCAACTCAGCGGACCTTTTTTTTTTGGTGTTCTAACTTTGCTAGAGCCGCCTTTCAGGTTTTCAACTCAATGGACAACCCACTTCGAAGTGAACTTGCTTCCCGTCTTGTGCGTTGTGATGATAGGCCCACGTAATGCTAGGACGAGGTCTCTCACTTAAAAAGATCGAAGATGAACCTTCTTGTTAAACAAATTGGAGAGCCGCGCTTGATAACACTCTAAGCGTTGTTGAGCTTCCAGCCTTTTCTCGTCAAACACTTCCAGTTCTTGTTGGCGTAGCCTTGTGCTCTCTTCATCGATCAAGCCTTTTTGTGTAGCCATCCTTGGCAAGAGGATTTGACTTTCTAGCGATAGCACGGCCTCCACTCCATACACGAGGGAATATGGCCTAGCTTGAGTAAGCGTCTGGTGTGTCGTCATGTATGCCCAAAACGCTTCACTTACTTTCTCGTGCCAATCTCTCTTGGTTCTGCCAACGACCTTCTTTAAGAGGTTGCATAAAGTCTTGTTGAATGCTTCTGCGAGACCATTGGTGACTGAGGCGTGATACATCAAAGACTTATGCTATTTGAATTTGAACTTCTTACAAAGCTCGTCCATTAGGCGATTGGCGAGCTGCTTCCCATTGTCAATGATTATGTAGCGGGGCACACCATATCGATGAATGATATGCGCTTTTATGAAATGAACCACGGTCTCTTTCTTCACTTCCTTCAATGGGATAGCCTCTACCCACTTGAAAAAGTAGTTTGATGCCTCCAAGATGTAGCATTCCCCTGCAGATGACTTTGGCGAAATGGGTACAACGACATTGAAACCCCACACTTCAAATGGCCATGAGGCAATTGTCGCGTGAAATAGCTCTGGCAGCTGATGTATGAAATTGGCATGGAACTGGCAAGCTTTGTACCTCTTTGCGTAGTTGAGGCAGTTTTTTACCATGATCGGCTAATAGTAGCCCATCATCTTTAGTTGGAAATGCAACTACGGTCCGGATTGATGTGCTCCGCATACTCCTAAATAAGCTTCTTCCATCGCCTAACTGGCCTCTTCTTCTCCCAAGCATATGAGAAGCACTCCCTCCAAAGAAAGTCAATAAAGTGTCTCCTTGTAGTAAAGGAAGTAAGGTGCTCGTCGTCGAACTTCTGAGCAGTGCCTAGGATCGTCTGACAGTTTTCCATGTTCCTGATAGTCAATCAATGGTTACCTCCATTCTTCTGTATGAATAGGAAGTACGGAGATGATATTTCCATATTCCAATGGTGACTCAGTGATGAGCGGGACCACCCACCGTTGGCAAACCGGAACGCTCCCAGCCTCTCATTCTCTCAGCGCTATGTTTGAAGCCAAGTTGGCGAGAGCATCTACCACTTGGTTCTCCTTCCTTGGAACATGCTCCAGTGTGACGACATCGAACCTTTGAAGCAGTTGAGTAGCCAATCGGTAGTGTGGGATGAGATCATCATTTCTTACTTCGTCTTCGGTTAAGAACTGATTGATTACTAGCTTGGAATCCCCATATACCTCCAACATTGAGATCTTCATCTCAACTACCATTTGAAGCCCGATGATCAAAGCTTAGTATTTGGCGATGTTGTTGGAACACAGCTCTCTTAGACACAAGAAGTAGGGTAACACCATCCTCTGTGGTGACACGAACACAATACCTACCCCCGCTCAATCCAATCATGCTGATTCATCAAAGAACATTGTCCATGTAGGGACGAGATCGGTATAAAACACTTTTTCATTTGGTAGGTCGTCTGAAATACCCTAATAAGCCAGAATCAGGTGGTCTGCTAAAAAGTCTGCTAGAGCTTGTCATTGGCGGCTTTTGTAGAGATGTAGATGATCTCGTATAGATTAAGAAGCAATGCTTATTTGGCCAATCGCCCTGTTAAGACGGGCTTTGACATGACATACTTAACTGGGTCGGCCCGTGCAATTAGGTGTATGGTGTATGCGTGCATGTAATGCCTTGGTTTCTGGATAGTAAATACAAGAGCAAGACACATCTTCTTCAACAGGGAGTAATTTAGTTCGGCACTAGTGAGAGTCCAACTAAGGTATTAGAGTGCTCTTTCCTTCAGGGATACATTCTCCTGTGCCAAGACTGCTCTAACTGAACTTTCCTAAGCGACAATGTACAATATGAGTGGCCTTCTAGGCATAATTGCTCCTAGGACATACGGGTTGGACAAGTACTTCTTTATACTTTCAAAAGAATTATGGCAGGCCATATCCCATACAAACAGCACGTCTTTCTTTATTAGCCGGCTAAAGGGTTGACAACGCCCTACTAGGTTGGAGATGAACCGCCAGATAAAAGCCAGTAACCCTTGCAAACTTTTCAGCTCATTTAGGTTTCTTGGCTCGAGCATGCTTTGGATGGCGTTAATCTTTGACTTGTCCAACTCAATGTCGTGGCGCTTGACGATGAAGCCAAGGAAATTTCTTGATGTGACACCAAATGTGCATTTCAATGGGTTCATCTTCAGATTGTATTTCTGTAACTGGTTGAACACCATTCGTAAGTCTTTCAAGTAATCCAATTTTTTCTTTGTTTTAACCACCAAATCATCAACGTAGCACTCAACATTCTTGTGAAGCATGTCATTGAAGACTTTTTGCATGGCACGTTGATAGGTTGCTCCGGCATTTTTGAGACAAGAAGGCATCACTTTGTAACAGTAAATACCCTTAGGATTGTGAAAGGCCGTCAACTCTTCATTTTTTGGGGCCATTCTTATTTGGTTGTAACCAAATGAACCGTCCAGGAAGGATAGCACTTCTTGGCTTGTGGTTGCATCCATCATTATTTCAATGACTAGCAGAGGAAAGTCATCTTTTGGGCAGGCATCATTCAAGTCACAGAAGTCTACATAAACGCGGATTTGTCCTATTTTTTAAGAACGATGACTATGTTTGAGATCAACCTGGGTACTTTACCTTATGGATGAAACCTACCTCGATTAATTTATGGATCTCAGCTTTGATTTGGGGTATGAGCTCTTATCGGTAACGTCTCTGAGCCTGTATGACTAGTTTTGCCCTTGGTTTAATTAAGAGGTGATGCACGGCAATGATGGGATTTAGACCTGGCATGTCTTTCTATGTCCATACGAAGACATCTTTGTACTCCAGCAATAGTTGGTAATATTCCTCCACTTTGTCTGGACTTAATAGTGCATTAACGAAGATAAGCTATGGGTCTTTGTTCATGCCCAAGTTGAGCTCTTTTAGGTCATCTATAGTCGCCTGCCCCCATCCTAATGTTGCAGTAGAGCTTCTTTGACATCTCCTTTAGTGTTCTCGTCCTCATTAACCTCTTCGATTGCAATGTGGTAAACTCTTTGGACTATTTCCACTTCGGCATCCTTTTCGGTCTGCTGGTTCACGGATTGACCGGTGTGTATGATTGTTCATCGCTTTACCTTTAGTTGTCCATCCAAGCTCACATCTAGTGTTGATTAGCGCCTCATGCGTGAGGGAATTAAACTTCGAATCTCACTATCTTTGGCTACATCGATATGTCTCTTTTTTGCTAAGACCGTCTTATTTTCCTCAGATAGATCTTTTGCCACCGTAAGTGTCTCCAAGGCCGACCTTCATGGGGGAAAACCAGCCACACTTTCCTGTCTACCAGAGCTAGTCATTATATTGAACACGGAGCCTCGTGCAGTGGGTACACCTAGTCTATTGAAGCAAGGAGTTCGAACTTAACTCCTAATGCAATCTAACGCAGAAGTTCAAGGCATGGAGCCGATCAAGCGATCGAACATCGACATTTATGGAATGGGCTTTGACTTTTCTTCATCTTCCATTACATTTATGCTGACATGTTGAGTACCAACCTTCTTATCTTTCCCTTTGCTTGAAATCTTAACAGGTGTTATAGGTGTGAAACCAAGGCTTGCCTTCATAAGGTCGACTCCATAACCATGCTCTTTCAGCTTTATCTGGGTTTCAGTAAGGTCACATTTCCTTTCACCAATGATGGCTAGATCATTCTTTCAAAGTGTTGAAGATGAGGCGAAGTCATACCCATCCCTTGACATAAGCTTGTAAGCGTTGGGGTCGAAGCCTTCCTCGGTCCTCTTGGTAGGAAAAAAACCACCCTCTGTCACGTTTTGCATCAGTTAGACGAAACTTGACAACGATGGCTTCGAAACCTTTAAATCATCTAGCTTGGGTAGTGGCACAACTGTGGCTGCTTTTAGGAGCTTTACGCCTTCTTTCTCCAGTTTTCTTGAATGCTCATTGTTTGTCTCTTTCTCAAACAGGGATTGCCCATTCTTTCTTCGTGACAACAGAATGTATCGAATGACTGCTATGTTTGATCTTTTTAAGGATGCACTGCTCTCCTTGGACGCCAAGCATTCGAAATGCTTGTTGCCATTTTCCTTCGAAGATGACATTGCTTATAGCTTTTCCTTCCTTGGCACGACTTTGCTTGTTGATTAGATCTCTATAGGAAGGGCCTCCGGCACCATGTCTTCAACATGTAAAACTTGGCATCAGCGAAATATGACTCTGCTTCAGTAAATGGATTAGTACCCCCTTGTATTATCTTCACCCTGTCTTTTTAGATTCTTAGACACTGATGCTGGGTTGACAGCACGACTCCATGTGAATCTAAGGCCTTCGTAAGAGTAAACTGAAGGAAGTCCTTGCATCAATAATGTGAAACAACGTACTTGACTTTACTTCTCCAATTGTCATCTCGATCCTGGTCATACCCATTGCTCTTTGCCCATTAGAAGGTGACTCTGAGATGACTCGTCCATCTTGATCTCTATCTCCATCATTGTTAACTTTGGCATGATGTTTATTGCTGAACCTCCATCAAATAGCATGCAACTGGTCTTTTATTCTCTTGTATATCCTAAGACAAAGAGTGGCACATGTGGCACAACACATGGCACACTCGTGAGGTCGAAGCTCCAAGCTTCCAACCTTGTATATTTGTGACTTATAATTGTCGGGATTCATTAACACCTCCACTAATGCCTTCGTATTTCTTTGGGCAGTTGTAATGCTTCTTCCACGCTAAAGGGCGTAGGCATACCTTTCACTTGTGAATGATCCTTCTCATTCAATGACTCTTCTCCTTCGACCATGTAGCAAGAAATTATGGTTGAACTGTGTGTGATGAAGCCTTTTAGAAAGTACTCTTGTAGAACTGTGGGAGCCTGCGGCTTTCAGATCTTAGGTTTTTCTCTACATGTCAGCTTTGTCACCTTCATGGTTGCCTTTGGAGGGGACCTATCAGCATGGTTAGCAGCTTGCAGCTGCGGTTTTCGCACCATCTTTTGTGTCACCAACGTTCATCCTTCATTATCGCATTCATTATCGTCAACAGATGAGTTGTGGTGGCTTGCTTTCTTCGGGGTGTTTGCTTCTCTTACACGAACCATTTCACGACACACTTTGGACAAATATGGCTGGGGTTTGACGGGTGATGCATAGAAATGTACGAGATAAAAAGACCCAAACACGATGGTTGTTATGTTCACCATTGCAGCTTCCTCCAAGTCTAGCTCAATTCTTCCTTCCTGGGCGAGCTTCATGATCAAATCTTTAAGGACAAAGCATTTGCCCACTCAATGACTAACGATGCAATGATACTTGCAGTACTTTGGATCGTTCACTCGATTCATTTCTTCTGGTCATTTGCATTTATGCAACTTAATTACTTTCTTGTCGAGTAGGTCTTCCAACATGGCAGCCACATCGGAGTCTTAGAACAGGTAAGTCTTCTCTTCTAGCTCTTTCAATGTGTGCTTGTACCTCTCCTGACCACGAAAAGGCTCATTTAGCTCGACCTCTTTCTTCTTGTATTTTGAGGAGATTTTAACGGGAGCGGTGTCTCGTATAGAGATTTTAGCGGGCGTAGTGTTGACCTCCATTTCCTCTTGGGTAGGCTTTTTCACAGTCTTCTCTACCTTTGCCCCAAAGAATTTGTCCTTCTTGTAGTCAGTGATTGACTATTTCTTCCATGATTGGTAATGCTCAGCTCCATGTCATGGCCGCTGGTAGCTAACTCTTCAAAGGTTCATGGCTTGATGCCTTGAAGGATGTAGTGTAGTCCCCAATGCATGCCCTACACACACATTTCTATTGTAGAGGTTTCTAAAAACCTATCTTTCCAGTCAAGACTTAGTAAGTGTTATCCGTTGATGTAGTAGACAATCGGCTCATCCTTCCACTGCTTTGAACTTGTGAGCTCCATCATACTGACGGTGCAATGAGTACTGTAAAAACAGTTCAAGAATTCCTCCTCCATCTGATCCCAGTTGTTGATAGACTTGGGCTCTGGGTCTATCTACCTAAATGCATTCCTCTCCAAATAGTAAACAAACTGCTTGACGAGGTGGTCTCCCTCCGTTCCAGCATTGTTGCAAGTCTCAACAAAATGGGCGTGTGTTGCTTTGGGTTACCCTTTCCGTTAAACTACATGAACTTAGGTGGCTGGTACCCTGTCGGCATCCACAAGCCATCAATCTTCCTGGTGTATGGCTTTGAATACAGCATAGTGTCCCGGGAAGTACCCCTGTACTACGCCCTGATGGTATTAGCAATCATGTCCTGGAGCTGCTGGATGGAAAAAGAGCCCATTGAAGTAACTTTAGACTTTGGCTTCTGTTTTTCTCATATTACCTGACGCTCATCTTCTGGTCGGACTCCTTATTTTTGTGTTCCGTCTCCAACCTACTCATAAGAGTGGTGATCTACATGTCTGTCTCTTTGACGGTGTTTGTTAGCTTTGCAATTGCCTCATTCATCTAAGCTAGCTACTTCTCAATAGACGTGGCGCCAGTAGTCATCACTTGCATGATCATAGAATAAGAGTCCCATGTAGACATTGAAGATGCCACTGAAGTCCTCTCATGGTGGTGGTCGGCTGGCGATTCGTAGTAAGATTCAGTGCTTAAGTCTACATCTGAGGTTGGCAACAATGAGCCTTCCCTTGAATTCTTTCACACAAAAGAACCCCGTTCGTCAGTCCAGGTTGTCTTCTTTCGTGCATCGACTTGCTTTGATGCCCCTAGTGAGGTCAAGCTGATGACAGGCTCGTGCCTCTAACCCTACCCTTGTTCCATTAGTGGCACCAGCTTGGAGGTACCTTGTTGAATGGTGATCGTCCTCGCCTTGCTTCGGGTCGTGACACCAATAGACTCTCCACTGGCGGCCGAGATGCTCATGCTCTTCGCCTTGATTGCGATAACAGCTTGACCCTTCTTTGATATCATTGATTTTTTTGGTGTTTATTCGTTGAATGGAGAACGAGATGTGAGGCAAAGATGGTCCAACCGGGCGTGCCATATTTGTAAACACGAAATTTCCTGTAGCAAATAACAAGAGAACACGTGTACAAAGTAAATTTGTATTAAATGAATTTGTAGGGTTACAATATCTGTTTACAAGTTTCCTCTGATTCGATCTCTGAAAGATGTGTGGATGTGTAGATTGTTGATCCAATGGTCACAATGACTTGATATTGGATGAACGATTGCCACGAGGTTTTAGCTCTTGGCGATATGAAGGATCGGCATGGGTAGTAGTGTTTGATGATTCTTCAAAGGTTTGGTGAAGAACACAAAGAGCTTTCTGAATTTTTCGAAGTGTTTTGGGTGGTTGAGCTTTGGAAGCGTTTGGGTGCTTGAATGATTTATGAACCCCTTTCTTTGTCTTGGAGCCTTGTATTTATAGACTTTCCAAGCCTTGCCTGCTGATGAATGTGGACTTCATTGGTGACTTGGTTCGTGATTTATTTTCATCAATCAATCAATAATCAATTATTTAATTTAAATAAAATGAAATAATCAATCTTGCCCAATTCAGCATTTCTATTTGCTTTAATTTAAATTAATTAATCTAAATTAAAATCAAATAATAACTCCGGTCTTGATGATTCATATGCCATGTAAGCCCTCGCACGCCATGTAAGCACTCGTATGCCAAAATTTAATTTGTTTGGTGATCATTTTTTTTCACCGAAATTTGCATGTCTACAATTTCATTGCAATATCAAATAATGTTCGTATTTTAAAATCTCACTGCAATTTTTTTGGTTATATTGTTGATTAGATCAAATTGTGCCCTGAAGGAGGAAGGCAAAGAGAGGACAGACCTGGGTTTGGGGCACAAAAGGGATTTTAGATTTCTGTGAAAATACTTTGTGCCTTTTTGCTATTGGTGATGAGCGTTCATGAATATTTATGCTTTAATTAGCTGTTACAGGAGCAAGTTGTTTAACTAAAATCCTAAGAAGATTAGGGTAGAGTATGGAGGACAAAGGTTTAAAAAACATTCCGGCTGTCTCATTATTGAAAGTCTAAATTTCTGCTATCTCTGATATATATTTGGGATAATTTTAGAGTGAAATTTGTCAAGGTTCAAGAAAAACTTTCCTGCACTGCACTATAAGAGTATCTAGGTTAAAGAAATTTTTCTAATTTAGGCATTTAGCTCCTGGATTCCATGAAATCAGTATTTAAAAAAAAAAATTGTATGAGAATGGATTGATAGAAATTTTTTTGCCCAAAAAAATTAACTCACAGAGCTTCCTCTTCCTGTGAGTTAGTCTTAAGCTTTTAATTGATTTAATTTTTTTTACAATTATTATCATTTTTGTTATCTTTGCTGCTGTTTTGGATTTTTTTTATGATTTTTATGCGATGTTGATATGTGTAAGCACTCGAATTAGTGTTTGAAGTGCATCTTGATCAGACCACCACAAAAGAGAAAACGGAAACCAAAATCAAAGCCATCAAAACAAACAAATGCTGGTCTATCCTAAAAAAGGTTGGTCTGTGTACTTTCGAAGAATATATGGAAAAAGAGAATATTGATCATGGTGTAGAATCTGATGGTAATGTGGTTGAACAAGATAAAATGTTGCATGACAAGATCTCGGAACTCATTGGCGAAAATATGCAGCAGCGGGCTGAGTTGATAAGGAGAAACAAGGAGAAGAGTGAAACAATTGAGCGGCTTTTGTCCTACTTGCATAAGCTAACGGATGATAACAAAATTTTGAGGATTCATCTGGGAATCCATAAGGATACTACTGATCATACAATTAAAATCCATAAGGATCCTACTGATCATACAATTACAAGGCAAAATAAGCCTCAGTTTTCAAGGTCTAAGTCCATGGGGCAATCTTTCCTTGGAAGGCACGTTGGATGCACTGGAACTTGATCTTAGTTAACTACTTTCAAGGTTCTAAAAGACGTTAGGTGCTAGTCCGGCGGTGGGCTGGGGTCTAGCTTCTAGGCAATTAGACGGGGCCTAGGCAGACTAGGCGGATTTAAGTAAATTTATTCTATTGTATAAACAAGTGCCTATACACATAATTGTATTCATAAATTGCAAAATAATGACATGTGTTGCAGGAGAAAAACTTATGTGGGGCTTGACTTGCAGCTAAATTTTGCTGAATTCACTCAAGTCTGGTTAGCAACACATGCTTTCATTTTTTATTTTTTGAAAATTGTATTTTTGTTTCCATGAAATAATTGATGCCCACTTCATAGTGCTTCATGTGTGCTCAATTGCTTTTTTACATTGTTTGTTCACATCAGTCTAGTTGAATTGATATCTGTTGGAAAACTCTTTTCACACAAATTCTAAAGCACTAAATTTGAATGGAATATTTGGAAAGAAAAAAAAGGGGGAAAAGTAAAAATATGAACTATTAAATTGATCTTATGGTGCATATTAATTAGTAGAACTAATATTTATGAGAATCTTAAATTAAAAAGTGATAAATGATTATATTTAATATTTGCCACATGACGAATTTTGATTGGATTTGTAGTGCGATTCAACAAAGTCCAGTGGCAAGCCAAGCCCCACACATGTTTTTTTTCGTGTTGCAGTCATATTTAGAATAAGAATGTAATTGTGTAAATCTTAGTGTATCTAGGGATATCTTGGAATATTCCCTTTAGTAGATATTATCCTATTAGAGTTGTAATTCTATTACGGTAAGGATTAACCTGTCATACTACTATAAATAAAGGCACAATGGGGTGAAATACAACACACCTCACAATTAAATCTCTCTCTTCTCTCTCTTAGTGCCGCCGCCTTACTCATCTGTTCCAACGCATGAGGTTCTTCTAGATTACGGTGATGTCTTAGACGAGACACACCAGCCTCCCGAGAATAACAAGATTTCGGTCCCCTACGCAGTATTGGATGAGGTTTGAAATCGAAATGAGATGATCATTGACAATGCATTTGCATACACAGTAGCTACTGACATCATGCTTAGCGATGACATTAAACCACATTATATTGATGAATGTTGACATAGAACGGATGGGTCAAACTAGAAACAAGCAATCCAGGTCAAACTCGATTCGCTTGCTAAACGTAAGGTGTTTGGGCCCGTAGCTCCTACTCTACCACATGTGAAGCCCATGGGCTATAAGTGGGTTTTTGTGAGGAAGCATAATGAGAAGAATGAAATAGTGTGATACAAAGCAAGCCTTATAGCACAAGGTATCTCTCAACGCCCTGGGATTGATTACAAGGAGACATATTCCCCCATAATGGACGTCATAACATTCCGCTACCTTATCAGTTTGGTAGTTTTCGAAAAACTAATATGCAGCTTATGGACGTGGTAACCGCATATCTCTATAGGGATCTAGATACAGAAATCTACATGAAAGTTCCAGAAGGACTTCCATTGACTGGTTCAAATAGTTCTGGACTACGAAACACTTTCTCGATTAGATCGAGGAGATCATTGAACTGATTAAAACAGTCTGGACAAATGTGGTATAACCGTTTGAATGAATATTTGACAAGTCAGGGCTATGTGACTAATAACTATACGTGTTCATCAAGAAGTCACATTCCGAATTTGCGATCATTACAGTTTATGTTGACGACATGAACCTCATTGGAACTCCACCAGAGCTTGAGGAAATTGCCGTTCACTTGAAATCAGAATTTGAGATGAAAGATCTTGGGAAAACTCAATATTGTCTTGGGCATGAAGATCGAGCATTGTTTGGATGGAATCCTAATACATCACTCGAACTACACCCAAAGGGTGTTGCGACGTTTTAATGAGGATAAAGTGAAGCCTTTGAGTACTCCTATGGTCATTCAGACTCTAGATGTTAAACGAGAGCCTTTCTGTCCTAAGGAAGATGAGGAAGAGATTTTAGAACCTGAAGTTCCATACCTAAGTGCAATTGGTGCTTTTTTGTACTTGGCTTTATGCTAGACCCAACATCTCCTTCGTTGTTAATCTTTTGGCTAGATTTAGCAATGCGCCTACACGCATACACTAGAATGGTGTTAAAGACATTTTTCGCTACCTCAAGGGTATGACGGATTTGGGCTTGTTCTACACCCATGAGTCCTCGAGAGGAGCCACCACCCCCTCGGTCCTCGGGTTGATTATCCCCTCGTTGGTTAAGCAGATGCTAGTTGTTAGGGGACTTTTAGGACGAGGTGGATGTGGGATTTGAGAATGTCTTCTTGTCTCCCTTGGTACGGATTTGTAACAAGTCCCGGGATATCTCGAAAGAGTTAGCTTGTCTTAGGAAATACTCTGGTAACATCAACCGCTCGAAGATGGCATGATTGATCAAGATAATGACTTGCTCAAGTGAAGCATCGAGTGGAAGCTAGAAGATTATCAGTTTACATGAGAGATAATGGATTTGCATGTTTGCAGGGCATTCTTGGCTGGATAATCTGGGCTTTTCTAAGGTGATAGCAAGGCTTCTAATGGTTGAGACATTTGGTGGAAGACTGTGGGGATTACTAAGGTTGCATGAATGGTGATGCTTGAGGCTTGAAGTATGCTTCTGGACTAAATGGAACTCTCTGGGCTTATTTCCTGGGTTGTTCTCTCCCTTGTGTTCTCTCTTCTCTCTCTCTGTATTCTACCTGTGTGTTCTTCCAATCTCGCTCTGTATTCCTTTCCGCGTGTCCTCCTATTTATGTATGTGAAGGGCTCTTCTCTAGGTTTCAAGGGAATCTCTCTTTGTGGCTTGGTCTTCCCCTTTTTTCTCCATAGGCCTCCTATTATTCCCTTTTTTGGTGTAAGATAGTTGCACTGTTGAGACCTGCAGTTTGCTTCTTCCCGAGATGCGCGCAGGCTGGGAAGGGAAAGTCAGCATTAAATGCCTGACTTGCTGGGCTTAACATACATTTAATGCAAGAATCTAGTTTAGTTCTAACTAAGGGAGTTGGCTTGCTAGGGAAAGGGGTAAACTAGGCTAATTCTCTCTCAATGATGCCTGCGTGAAATACAAAGGGTATAGGCTTGGATCTTTGGGCCTCTAAGTAGCCTAAGATCTTCCATGACCTCGATTCCACGTAGGCCTGATAACCTTCTATAACCATCCACACTACAATCCACTTGACAAGTCCCGAATATGTGACTTGGGCTTAGCATGGCAGTGATTAGCATGAGGAAGCATGGCAGATGAATAGGTATGAGCATGGCGTGAGTATCCAGTTTAATCACCGTGGAATGGCATATTTGTGAATATATTCCTCGTCAATCCCGTCTCTTGGCATGTATTTGGGCTTGAATGTAGGCTTTGCATGGCAATTAGGCCTTGAAACTTGGTTGGATTGGTGTGTGACATTTTTGGGCCCCAACACTAGTTATCTGTTTGACCCACATAGGGCACGTTTTTAAACGGGCTATGTCTTTACCATTGGAGATACCGCTATTTCTTAGAGGTCTACCAAGCAAATGTTAGTTGCGACTTCTTCAAACGATGCTAAGATTCTCGCCTAGCATGAAGCATCGCGTGAGTGGTTTTGGTTGAGAGTAGTCATGGAACATATTCGAAGCACTAGTGGTCTTACTACCGTCATTGACCTTCCTACGACGTTCTTTGAAGACAATGCAGCATGTATCGAGCAGTTAAAGAAGGGATACATCAAGGGAGACAATACCAAGCACATAGCGCCAAAGTTCTTTTATTCTCACCAGCAACAACAACATCAGAACATTGAAGTCAAACAAATCTGTTCCAGGACAACCTGGTCGATCTATTCACCAAGTCATTTCCTAAGTCTACTTTTCAGAAGCTCATCCAAGGAATCGGTAAGCGTAAATTATCTAAGTTGAATTGCTTGTAGTTCTCTTATTTGGAAGTTATGTTGTCACGCCCAGAACCTAGGTCGGTAATAAAAACCCCAACCCGAATCCAAAACGTGAGTTAAAAGCTCAATAAATAAAAGGAAATTGAAACTGGTTGGAAAAATAAATTCCTCTTATAAAAATAACTCATGATTCTTAGACAAATCAAGAATTCTTTAAAACCTACAATAAATAGACGAATAAACTTTCTCTACTCCAATCTAATCCGATCTCATCCTGCCTACCCTCTTGAATGTCTAGTCCGTAAACCTGCATAACAATAGAGGGATGAGTTTCAACAACTTAGTAGGGACATAACCTTATCACAGTAAATTGACAATATTAAATTAAGTGTCATGAAATCATATAGCCAAATATCAAATCATTATTGATAATAATGCGTGAATGCAATGTAACCTCTTCGGCTACCCCTGTTAATTTATATAATAAAACACACGGAGCTGCACATCCCATACCATGCATTTTACCCCTGCAAAGGTGGTTCGAATGTTCTATTATAGAAACTAACCCCCCATACGATATCCCAAGTTCATAAACCCCTTTTGCTAGTCATCTTATCTAATTCATTGATCTTGAGCCCAAATCACCCACATCGACAATTCCCATCGATATCCTATTCTAATGTGCACACCGAGCTCGCCTGGAACTAGTTTCACAATGAATAGATTCAACTACACAAAAGATCCTTTCCAACTACCCTCATTTCCATACTTCCAATCTCAACACTGAAGTTCCAACCACATCAACATGAATGATGCACAAATAAGGTCATTTCATCTTTCACATGTATCACAATATATTCTCAATGAATAATATTTCAGTAATAATTCCATACCAAATAACAAGTAAGCACTTAACTGAAACAATTAGCCAATTAAACTCCAACCATATAAATCAACCAAAAAGATCAAAATTATTATAACACTACACGAAATTTAATAAAATCAATTTCCTGTAAAGGTCTGCCTTATTTCTCCTACCAGGATTCCAAAGCTAAAATGAAGATCTACGTCACTACCGGAATAGTTAAGTTCCACGTATTTGAGGAAGCTCCTTGATTGTTCCTAAGACCATATATTTCTTCTACTCTCTTTTATTTTCTAATATATATATATATATATATATATATATAGATAGATAAGAACTAAACCTATGTATATAGCATAAGTACAGAACATGTTTTCATGCACTTGCACGTCAAATTCTCATAATTTCTCTATGCAAAGGCTTAACATGCATGCTTACATTTAACCATATATCTCACTACCTCGTCCAACCCGTGTACCAGTTGGAAAACCAAAACCAAAGGAATGAAGTCCCTATTTATAGTAATGCTATGCCGACTCACCCTATGCTCTAATTGGAACAAATGGACAGCCCATCTAATACGTTTGGCTCTTGGATAAACTAAGCCATTAATTGGACAGCTCCTCCTATAAAACTATGAGTCACAAACACATGTTGATTGCATGCAAATTTATTGACACCTCCAGCTTAGTGCATGTAAACTCAATCTAATCATTTACTTCCCATGTAGCTAAATTGCCACTAACCGATTAGACTCGCCCCCTGCTGTCTAGCTCCAGCAGATGTCACGTGGCAAGTAAGCCACTTATTGGCTGCCACGTGTCACTTACTCATTGGCCCAATATGTAAATCACCTTAAAAGTTCATCTTAGCTCTAAAAGGTAAGCCGAAAAATGCTACGTAGGAACTCTTAATGACGTCCAATATCTTCTCATTAAATAAGCACAACATATCTTTTTTCCAAATATTTCTCTTCTTTGATAATAAATTCTTGAGATCTTACATATGTCTAACTCAGGGGGAGTGTTTAGAAGCATACTCATTTGCTCTTAATGTACTTTTTTTTCTACGATTAGGAGCATTTTTCCTACTAGGTTTTTGCTACCTAACGAGGTTTTGATGAGGCACCCATCCTGGGATGAGCATACTCCGTTGAATTCTCTACTTTCATCCTGTATGAAGTTTGTTTTAGACATTATGCATACTTCTCACTTTTCTCCTTAGTCTATGGGTTTTTACCGGCCTTAGGTTTTACCATAGTGAGGATTTGTGAGTTTTACTACCAATGCATACTTTCTTTAAATTTGAGACTCGCATTCTCCCGTTGTACCGACGACTTCATCAACTGTTCTACCTCAACTGTTGAAGACCTGATGCGATGTTTTGTTTGAGTATTTACACACTCAACGGGGTGTGTTGCAGTCATATTTAGAATATGAATGTGATTGTATAAATCTCAGTGTATATAGGGATAGCTTGGAATATTCCCTTTAGTAGATATTATCCTATTAGAGTTGTAATCCTATTAGGGTAAGGATTTAACATATCCTACTACTATATATAAAGGCACAATGGGGTGAAATACAAAATACCTCACAATTAAATCTCTCACTTCTATCTCTTATTGCCGCCGGCCTCCCTCTCTCTATTCCCTAAGAATGGTTTAGTAAATTAGGCCTACAACAACATGTAGATTATAAAGTACTAGAAATATTGACAATATAGGGAACAAGGATATAATGAGTGTTTATCCTAGTATTAAACAAATTTCTGACATTTTATTGAAAAAATAAAATGCAAAATGAAAATTACAAATTTTCTGTCTAAGTGAAAGTTGCGAGCTAGTCAGGCTAGATGCACTTTCTTAATTTTCAAATGCCTAGGGACTAATTGTCACATCCCGGCCCAGGGTGGATCACTTCTCGAGCCAGCTCCACCACCGTAGCACGATATTGTCCGCTTTGGGCTTACCATTCCCTCACGGTTTTGTTTCTGGGAACTCACGAGCAACTTCCCAGTGGGTCACCCATCATGGGAGTGCTCTAACCCCTTCTCGCTTAACTTCGGAGTTCCTACGGAACCCGAAGCCAATGAGCTCCCAAAAGGCCTCGTGCTAGGTAGGGATAAGAATATACATTTAAGGATCACTCCTCTGGGCGATGTGGGATGTTACAATTCACCCCCCTTAGGGGCCTGACGTCCTTGTCGGCACACTTCCGGCCAGGGATTGGCTCTGATACCAAACTGACACACCCCGACCCGAAAGTGGGGCGTGCTGGCCGTCACGTGAGAGTGACGTAACCATGTGCATAGTGCGGAAGCAAGATTAATCAAAAAGATACGAACAATTTAAAACCATGCAACCAACAACCCAAATCAAGATAGTGTGCTAATGCGAGAATTAAGATGGTTTACACAACCAAAGCATAAATGGTCTACGTGTAGTCAAGCATAAAGTACTAAATAGAGATAACACCCGAAGGTGGTCCTACATAAGTGAATTCTGTCAGAACGTCTGATGAGCTCCTCGTATGCCACCAACGAACATTACCTAATACCTGGAGGGGCGAAAAACAGAAAGCGTGAGTGGGCAAAAACAAATCTTTTCAAAACCTTTCTTTTCTCAAAAGTTATAACCCATGTCTGTAAAACCTGTATAATTTCCCATAAATAAAATATATACTCATATATAATTCTCAAAATCCTGTTGGAAAATATGTAAGTATGAATGTATTTATGCCATGCCAAAGTATCATAACTGAATGCCAAATCATAACTTTGTGAATGTGATTGAATTCCAGATAATTAACTCAGCCCTCGGCTGTATATAGCTCATAATAATCTCATCATATCATATAGCTCATAATCATCTCAATCATATCATATATCTCATAATCATTTCAATCATACAGTATATCCTGCATACACATCAATACCACCTCTAGTGGTCTGCACAACATCACTGTATATAGAATAATATGCTCTAGTGCTACAATCACATGAAGACTGTACGAATGATTCACGGGTCACCTACGAGTCCAACCCACTTATAGTGGCCTATTCGACAGGACTGTGTGATAGGAGCATATTTATGCACCTTAGTTAGCTTGTTCTTGTGCATTTATGTTGTTTTTCCTTAGTTAAAGTAGTCTTTTAAGCTAGTTTGATGTATTTTCAGGTTCTAAGGGCACGTATGCAAAAGGATGCATTTTGGAGCTTTTTGGAGCACATTTGAGCTTGGAATGGATATCATATGCTTAGAGCCAAGAAGATGGACGAATTTGGAGTCCAAATGGAGTTAGGAATATGTTTCAAGGTCCAATTGACAAAGAGGGCAAAAATAAGCAATTTGGAGCATTCTAGAGCATTTTTGGGCCAAGATTGGGTAGTGCAAGCATGGAGGCAAGTTGATGGACGAAATTGAAGATATAAAGGCTTGAAATCAGCTAAGAAGATGGAAGAAAGAAGTCAAAGATAAAGAAGATAAGGAATCAGCTCAAAAGAAGGAGAATTATCCAAAACAACCTTATCTTATCTTATCTTATCCAATCCTTATCCTATCTTACCTTACCTTATCCAATCTTATCCTAATCTTATCCTAACCTGTTTTCTTCAGTTTAGGGGACTTAAAACCTGATTTCTAGAAGTCCTATCCATTCCCCTACAAAAGTGGCGCCCCAAATCCCTCTAGAAGCCCCAAAATCTGCCACAAAACACATTCTTTCTAGAACCCTATAAATCTGGCGTCTCCTTCCCTTCTAGAATCTGATTTCCTTGCCTTGCAAGGCTTTCTAGAAGCCTTATCCCTCCTTATCCAAACCTGCCGCACCTTAGGCCCTTTCCTATTAGAAATCTGATTGTTTTGAACCTATTTCTGGATGGATTTGGCTTTCTAGAAGTCCTAATCTGATTCACCTAGGGTTTTTGGTGCCTATATATATATTTCTCCACCCTTTGCCGTGTACACCCCCTCCATATACATCATTCACGCCAGAAATCATCCACCACTCTCTGCCGCACCCTTCCTTCACCATTCTCCATAGTTTCTGACCTAATTCACTCCCTGCCGCACCATACATCCATCCTAGCCATTAACCCAGCCTTCTACACCATTCATAACCCCCTAAACCTGTCCCAAGACCTTGTGCCGCAGCAAAGAGGAGGAGAAGGAGCCTTGGACGTGCATGCCATTCAAGTTTGAATTGCTGGAAGTTTTAGGTGTTTTCTTTCCTTTGATTTCAATGTTTAAATTCAATACTCTTTGTTCTGTGAGTATGAGGAACTAAACTCCCTCTGGCTAGGGGGGGATTCGAAACCATGTTTATGCTTGCTATATGACTTGATTACCTCTAGTTGTGATTCATAAATTGTGATTTCAATTTACTTATCTATTTGAATTAAACTGATTTGTGTGTGTTGGTTGAGAGTGCACGCTTAATTGTCATGCATAAATCTAATGCTAGGATATAAGGAAGTTTCACCTAATCGTTACAGAATTATATTCACAAGTAGTAAAGGTTGATGATCTCAATTGTGTTAAGTAAATTCTTGGCATAAGTATCATGCGCTTTCATAGTTACAAGTGCCTCGTCAATACTTATGATTTCCATTGAACGTAATGATCTTTGATTGTATCTCTAGTATGCGCTTTCATATAGAGAACTTTTGAAGAATAATTTGATTGTGATGCGCAATTTCAGTCCAATTCATTGACATAAGGGAAATCTGAAAGTTAATTTAAGCGGACCTAATTAACTTGGAGTGTTGAGAATTCGTGGTTTATTGAATTGCAATTAGAAATCGTTTTGTATGCAAGTATGTCATGTGTGGAGAAGAACCTCCTAGTTATCCCATCATCCAGAGTTTTCACCCAATTTCGTGCAGATTTCATTTGTACTTCAAAGTTTATGTTTTGTTTTCAATTTCGTCAAAACCAATTCCCCCTTTATTTTGAAGTGTCAATTTAGTTAGAAATCAATTTAGTTTGTGTTTTTAAGTGTCTTGAGTCAAGTTATAAACTGTTTTCGTCCAAATTCTTCCTTAGTGTTCAAAACTGCCCAGAAAGTGGTTTTAAGGCAGTGTTGAGTGTTTTTTTGCTGTTTTGAGTCTTTTGGTTTGTTTTAGTGGTTTAGATTATAGTTTTGCATTCTTTGAGTCTAATTTAGTGTTTTAACTTTGTTTTAAGTTTTTGAGTCAGTTTAGAGGTTTTAGCAAGCCCTCCTAATCCCCGGCCTAGAACGATCCCTGCTTACATACTTTGCTACAATTGATAAAAAGAGGGTTTAATTTGTGTGCTTATATATTTCGCATCACTGTGCACCTAACTTGGATCCAAGGCGAGCATGCGGTGCGGAGGTGAACATCACATGAAAGACTATGCCCCTAACTCTGGGCAGGAGCACTAATATCAATGTGCAGTTTTATGAGCTCTAATCACATCACATCACATCATAACTAGTATATAAACTTACCTGCCACTTACCTGTGCGTCAACAACACCATCATTACTCTATGCAATCACTAATGCATAATAAAATAAATAGATACTTTGCATGGCATTTCAAATCATACTATTCTTTAAATTCACTTTCTGGGAAAAGCAAGTATATAGGTATATACGGAAAACAAAAGCCCACTCACTGATAAGTAGCCGGGTTGTAACCCCCGTGCCTAGCCTGGCTACGCTCATCCTCCGGATAGGTCTCGCCTATATGAGACATAACTGTATAAACGTTATTTTCAGCACATAAACAAAACCTTTGAAATAACTTCTCATATATTGCGCAATTTGGGTATATGAATATACCACAGTGATCTACACAACCTCATGAACATCCCTATAGTTTTAGAAAAAAAATTCGACCACCCACGCGCCGACAAAGGCACGGCCCTACACGCCGCCACGCGCGGCCACGTGACAGGCATACTGACGGCGTTAGTTAACGCTGTCAGGAATATTCCGTTAAAACCCAACGGAATCCGTCCAAACTAACTGACAACGTTAGCATATTCCGTCAAAATTGACAGAATATTCTCTGTCTTCGCCGGCAACTGTTCGCCGGTTTCTGGAAAAACTTCCAACTATGGTTTCTTCTTTATTTTTGCACCATTTTCTACGTACTTTATACCAAAATGAAGATCTCACAAAGATGAGCACAACCATACCTGACTCGACCCCCAACTCGCCGGGGATTCGCCGGAAAAATCCTCAAAAATTCCGGTCGAAATTGGTAAGGACCTCCTTAAGCTCCCTATGAGCTTGAAATCCCTTAAAAATCAAGCATTAAAAATTGCATGAATAGTGCATGTACGGATGGTAAGGCTTCTACGTGAAAACGAACGTATTTGTACCTGAAAATGGTACCTTTGAACTCACCACACCACGAGGAACACGATGGTGTCCTTAGTTCCTTCGATCTGCAAGGTTTGCAAGGGTTATCGGTGCTGTCCGTATGAAAGAGAAGGAGAGAGAGGGAGAGTCTGAGAGAGAGAGTACGGGAGTGAGAGAGAGAAAGTAATGTGGATGTGTGTGTGTGTGTGGTCCAAATACAACCAACCAAAAAAACAAGGATAAGTTGTATTTTAACTGGGTCCACTAATTTAGGAACCAAGTGAATTGGACCACCCCCAAACTTAAACACACACGTACCTTAATTAACGTCCAAGGGCATTTTAGTCTTTTCACAGCTTCGAGAATAATTTTTCGAAACGGGCTGTTACACTAATTGGGACGGTAGCCAGCCGCCTAGTGCCTAGGCTGGGGATGGCCGTGCAAGGCGAGGACTTTTAGAACAGTGGCTACTTTTCAAACTTAATTGAGTAGCGTTATAAATTTTCAAATGTATCCGTTTATATGCTTTCATAAGACATATGAAGATTTCGAGTAAATTATAACATATTTCAATTTTTTATTTTCTGTGTTTAGAAATGGAACTGAATGCTTCGTTATTTTGACCCTGCAGCTGAAGCCAACTCTGGAGAAAGAGAATGACAGGAATCATGGACTTGATGAAGGTGAGGTTAACAAAGTGTGCTACAGCACCAAGATTGTGTTCTGAGTTTTGTTTTGTTATGATGTTTCTATAATCTAGATGCTGAAATACTTGGAGTTGGAATTAATAAGAATTGATTGAAACATGGGTTTTTTTATTAGATTGGTATAGCTGATATAGTTAAGAAGTAGTTTAAGATGGACTGTTTAGGGAATTTCCTTAACTGAATATATTTGTTTTCATGAGGTAGATAGAATCCTCTGTAATTTAATTAATTAGACTGAAATTTGGGGCCATGTCTGGATTCTTAAACTATGGTGGTTAATGTGGTTTTTAGGGGAATTTTTCAAATGGGGAAAAAGGGGTCGGTCTGCGATTTATATTGTTATTCTCAGCTAGTATATAAATATTTGAATTTGGATACCATACAAGAAATGCAAGAATTGAAATTAGAAGGGATGAGGGCAGTTTGCAAAGGGTGGGTTCGGGGATGGTAAAACTCGTTTAGGTGGAGAGATTAATGGTGGTGGTTTCGTGGTGGCATAATTCGCCGTGAAAAATAGCGACGGTGGTCGCCTTGCTGTTTCTGTGCAGCGAGCACAGTATTGAGAGAGAGGTGAGGGAAATAGGGAGAGTGGTAGAGAGGGATTGAGACACGAGGGTGGTGGCAAGGTGGTGCCTCGCCGGAGTGGCGAGTGAGGCAGTGATGGCTGCTCAAACGAGAGATTGATGGTGCACTAGAGAACTTGATTCCTCTCTCAGTCTAGTCTCTGGAGAAGAAAACCAAATAGAGCTATGCATAGGTAGAGTTGAAATTAGGGGTTTTAATCTTTGGCATGCTATTGTCTTTATTTATTTATTCTTTGAATAAAATTTCGATGGACATGTCACAAGTGACATAAACTGAACGAAAATTTGGAGGGGTTCTGATTTTTAATATCTTTAGTCAGGGATTACTGTGATGCTTTGGACAATTGAATTGTGAATACATTATGTTGCTAAGAACACAAGTCAATATTTTTTAAACTATAACAAAGTCCATCATCTAGACTTGAGTTTTGCTAAATTGTTTTATAAATTTCATTGTAGTTAACAAAAAAAAAAAAGAAAAAGAAAACTTATGAAATCTCAATTATGATTGTTCATGTCCCTACTGAGAGAAATGTGTTCGGTATGATGGATGGTATAGAATAAAAAAATGTTTGGCTTAAGGTTGGATTCCAGGTAAATATGTGCTATCCCGATGGAATTGCATCATGGGTTTCTACATTTTCCTAAACAGATTTACTAAAAATGTTTTCCAACACCTAGGGGTTTAAAGATAGTCAACAAGAACTTTAATCTTCAGACTTTCTCATTGTTGCAGTCTATAATGATTTAGTTAATCCTATTAGCCTATTTTTAGATCAATTAAAAGAGTGTTTTAGCCTATTGTTAGTGTTTTGTCTTGTATACTTTCTCATTGTGAGATCAATTGTGATTCTGTGTAATTCATGTTTCTGGGTGTAAAATTGTTTATACAATCTCACTTTTGCATCTAATTAGTGAGCCAAAAAGAAAATTTTTAACATTTTAAATCCTAATTATCTCCATTTCATCCAATGCATATTTTGTCCACCTATAAGTCTTTGATGCATGTCCTCTTTTTTTTTAAGTATTGAAACATACTTTGTTCGAAATTTGTTGAGCACTAGAAACTTTACAAGTTAAGAGCATCTCTAGAGACCCTAAATAATGTCCCTACAACCGTATAGTCCTTAAATATAGAGACAAATGACTTCCAATGGGCCGGAATTGAAGTCCTCAAAGTATCTCAATACATAGGGAATCGTCGAATACCTCAAAAGAATTCTCAAATATGAGGACTACATATAGGGACTCAAATAGTGGACTCCATATTAATTTTGAGTGGGAATGGTTGTGACAACCCGTTTCAAATTTTACGTTTTTATTAATTTTAAAATCATGAATTTACGAAAATGCCCTAGAGGCAAAGATTTTGACTACCGTTGACCATCATCTAGAGAGACGTATGACTTATTCTTTTAGCATATCCTCGTTGTACTCGTTGGTGCGAAAGCATAGGCGAAAGCCGTTTGCGAGTCCAGATTATAACGGTATAGTTATGGACATTTGAAGTTGGTTATTGAGAGATAGTTAAAAGATTAAGGACCAATTAGATGAAAAAGAAGAAAAGGGCAGCAGCCCAATCAGAAATCAGAAAGAAAAAAAAAGGGGAAAAGCTGGGAGCTTTTACCGTGGGTTTTCCGTCCGTACACCTCCACGACCACCCATCTTCCAAGGCCGATTCCGGCCAACTCCGAAGGATTTTTTCGACGCCACCACCACCATCTTGAAGCTCTCATTCCCCTCTACAAAATCCACTGAATAACCACTTTGATTAACCTCTATATGTGGCGGCTTGAGGCCACGAAAGTTGATGGTTCTCACGGTGCTCCGGCCACCCTTTTTGATTTTCCGGCAAAACGGCAAAGCGATGGCCAATGCCACCACTTGGGATTTGTAGCCCATCATCCCAGGAGCAAATCCCAACCAACCTTGACCCCGGTGGTCCACCGTAGACGACGAATCAAAGCCGGGAAGTTTTAGTCACCGCCGGCTTTGTGGGCAAAATTGACCATCTTCCATCCACTTTTGGACTTTATGGCAGGTATGAAAGTTGCTCCACTCACTGAGATCTTCAATTTTGTGAAGTTTGAGAATTTTTGTAAATAGTTGAATTTTCCGACTAGTCAGGATGGCCGACCGCCACTCACGGCGGTGCGTGGCCAGTGGGCCGCCAATGCTACTTTTAGGCTATGTCAAATGTCTTGAATTCAGTTTTGATATTTGAATGACGTAGGTTGATCGTTGGAACCTAAATTCGTTACGATACGTTACTTGATAAAAATGTGAATCGACGATCCGACCGTTGGATCGTCACCAAACTTGGATACATTAGAGCTCTTTTGGATGTGCTTTTAAAATGACTGAAAGCGCTTTTGGTGAAAATGTTTTTGGAACCAATCCTTAGTAAAAATGCAAGTAAATTATGGAAAAACACTTAAAGTGCTTCCTAGAAGAAGCACATAATTGGTACTTCTTGCATAAAGCACACTTTAAGTGCTTTTGGAATCAAAAAATATTTTCTCTAAAAGCACTTTCAATCATTTTAAAAGCACATCCAAACGAGCCCTTATAATACGTAATATTTAAGGATCATAGGAATTTACGGATCGGGAATTCGACGTACAGATCTTCCCGAATTGGATTTGTAAGTTAGTAAAATAAATGTTAACCGCCACTTGGTTTTGGGCAATTGGCGGAGATCCGAACGTTGGATCGTAATGAAATTTTAATATGTTATTCTAGAAGCATATTGTGGATCCTTGGAAGTTGCGGATCAGAAATCTGATATGTGGATCTTTCGGATTGAATTACGTAGACATATGTTCTATGTAATTTATGTATTTTATAGACAAGAATTCTGAGATGTGATTTGATAATTGTTCTAGGCGACGATGGTTCATGATGCCTCAACGTTTGTGCTAGGAAGTTGTAGCGTTGACTCCAGGTGAGTGGGTCTTTTCCTTTCTATCGTGTGTGTGTGTGTATATATATATATGTGATTGATAATTTCACAACGTTTATTAATTCAATATTTCATATAATTACTGTGAATGCCTTGAATACTACTGTGAACTACGAATGGCTTAATCCCTGTTTAGGGTACGTAGGCAATCTAATAAGACGTTAGATGCAGCCATACAATAAATGAGACTAAATAATTGAGACAATAGCCTTGTTTGGGGAATTGAGCAATGCGAAGGAGATTGGTGGAAAATGTGAGATTTAACCTTATGTTTTGGTGGTTAAATGTTGGCTATAAATCAATGTGTGAAGAATCATAACATTGAAGTGAAAAATAGTTAGTAATGATAGTTAATTAAACTAGTGTTTAGTTGGGTTTATCACCGATAATTATTTCTGAAGGTAAATAGTTTGGGAGTGGGGTGTTGCAGCTTATGCATTTTATGCCATTTGTATATATGTTTATATAATTGGGAATATTATGAAATGGTTGTATTTCAAATTTACATCTTGGTATATCCATATGCATATTACTTGCACATAATTATTGTGAACGCTCTGAAGTGCAAAGGTGAATGCAAAACACAGGTAAGTTCAGGTGAGTATATAGCATTAGTTGAAATGATGGGATTATGGCATGACTACTTTTATGTTAAAGGCAACTCCAACACTGTCGTTCGGGTTGCCTATGAGTCGTACATGCGGTATTAGATGCATTTAGAGCTCATAAACCTGCACCCCGGTGTTAGTGCTCCCGCCCATGGCCAGGGCACAGTCCTTCACGTGATGTTCACCTCCCGCACCTTACGCTCACCTTGTATCCAAGGTAGGTGCACAGTCATGTCGTATAGACCACTTTAAGTGGGTTCGACTCGTATGTGACCCGCGATCATTCGCACAGTCTTCACGTGATCGTAGCACTAGAGCGTATTATGTACACCCAGTCCTGTCGTATAGACCACTTTAAGTGGGTTCTACTCGTGTGCGGGCATGATTTATGAGCTAGAGTTCAGCCTTACAGGCCATAAAAGGTGGTTCCGGCTGACATATTGCTAGCATTGATTGATGAGATATCATAAGATATGTGCTAACACTGATTGATGAGATATGATGAGATATGTGCTAGCATTCATTGATGAAATATGATGAGATATGTGCTAGCACTGATTGATGAGATATGATGAGATGTGTGCTAGCTTTGATTGATGAGATATGTGCTAGCATTGATTGATGAAATATGATGAGATATGTGCTAGCCCTGATTGATGAGATATATGCTAGTAGTGATTGATGAGGTATAGATGGGTCGTACAGGTCACTATAGGTGACTCCAGCTGATATTCATTTTATATTGATTTATTTCGACATGGCATACCTTGTTACCGTTCTTCAGCATGATTCTTATATACATGTATTGTTATTTTGGGGAATTATACAGATTTTGGTGAGGGGTTATTGCATTTTTTAGAATGATGTTTCCAAAGTTTTGGTTTGCTTACTCTCATGTTCTGTTTTTTGCCCCTCCAGGTTTTGATTACTGACTGTTTGTGTCGACGAGGATTTTTGGCAAATTTCAATTCTAGTGGCTACTTCTGAGCGTATAATTCTTACCCGCTCTACTGTACTTATTTATCCTCTAACATCACGTGTGAGATGGGTTCGCTTCCGCTCACCAGCACACTCTGGTATTTAGACACTTCTAGGTTTAAATTTATTCACATTTTCCTTATCATTACACTTTATGGCTTCGTCACCTTCCAGGTGTCGGCCAGCACAACTCAATTTCGGAGTCCTAGTGGACATTCCGGGTTGGGGTGTGTCAATGGTGCTGCTATTTTTATTTTTTTTTCCTTGTATTTTGAACCCACCAATGTGGAGCAACTTCTCATTTGCCTTTTTTTTTTTTAATTCTTGAAAAATCAATGGTAGAGGTAGTTTTTTATCTTTAGCAATGGTTACAATATTTCAATGAAATGAATAATAATTTTTAATATTTTAGTTTCTATATTTAGGGATTATACTATAAGGAATTTCCATTGTAGACAATATTCTTTTAGGGACTCGAATATTCCACTAAAGCCCCTAAGAGCATCTCCAATGGGAGTCCCTATTTGAGGACTCCCACCACCACCTTTGAGTACTCATTTAAGACTTAAAGGGAATTTTTGTGTCCCCAAATGAATATTGCCTCCAATGGGAGAGACCTTATAGTAGAATCTCTAAATTTGAGTTTTTTTACAATTTTATGTTATAATTTGATTAGGTGCACATTTTTTAATTAATTTAAAATTATGTTCTCGTAAAATATTTTTGTGAACATTTTACCAAAAACATTCAAATTCTGACACCAATTTTCTTCTTCACGAAAATGTAACTAGAATGAGTGAATTGAGTACGAGTGAACTGAGTATAATAGATGAAGTTATGGTATTTATAGGAATGATGAGAGAACAACATTAGAGAGTTACCCAAATTGAAACTGTTAATCTTTCAATGAAGGCAATATGAAAAGGGAAAAAAAATTTGAAAACAAACATGAGAGAATAACCTAAATTGAAATAGTTATTTAATTAGAACCGTCGATCTTTTAATGGTAAAAAAAATTTGAAAAGCAAGAGTCAATCTGGACCCTTCATTTTAAACAGTTGAAAAGAAAAAAAAAAGACAAGGCCACACTTTTCCACTTAAATTGTCCTATTGGATCCACCATTTCAGTCCCTATAGAGTCCCTACATACACTAAGTATCCGGCGATTCCTTATATTTTAGGAACTCACTTTCCGATCCATTGGAGATTCATTTTCTCCCTATATTTGTTTTATACTCATTTTATACAATGGTTATCCCTATATAGGGACTCCACTGGAGATGCTCTAAATAAGTACTCAAGTGATGGGAGTTTCTAAGTAGGGACTACTATTGGAGATTCTCTAAGGCTTTGAATTTTATGATATATGATAATTGTTTTCTATATTTGTTGTTGATTAAGCACGTGATATACAACTCAGTCTTAAACTCTTTATAAAGAATTATTGTTTAAAATTAAGAGGTTAGAATCTTAATAATGATTTGAGAAATGCTACCAACACTCGCCTCTAAGGCAAGTCTGCACAGACTTGCTAGACACTTGGATTTCCACTTGTAGCAATTAATAGTGCAGTTTGGGCCCACTAAAACCAGAATAAATAAATAAATAAAAAGGTGAATATTTCTAGGGTCATTTTGGTTCCGGTTCCAAATCAATCTAATTGTTAGACTAAAACCTTGTTTGTTTAAATATTTTGATCGAGGTCCTTAGCATCATTTAAGAGATTTAACTCATGCATTTATGCATTTAATGTCCCACAAATTATGAAATTTAAACAAATTCAAAAAATATTTTTAAAATATAATAAATACTTGAAAATCAATTTTAGATTAATATTGTTCTTCACAAACACTATTGCAAAAGAATAATGTACCCACATAATTATTAACATATTTAAAAAAAAATAACTATTGATATATTTTAAAACATAAAATAAATACATATAATTAGCATGGGTACATTTAGCAACATTAAAAGCTGGTACAAATCTTTATTGAGTAAATTGTAGCAATGGTCCATTAACTAACTCAATTGGAGCAATGATCCCTCAACTAAAAATTCATTACCATTAGTTCCTCAACTCATCAAAACGTCCAGTTATGGTTCCTCAACTAAAAATCCATGACCATTGGTCCCTTAACTTTAATCCAACTGGAGAAATGGTCCCTCAACTTGAACCCAATTCGAGCAGTGGTCCCTCAACTTTAACTCAATTGTAGCAATGGTCCTTTCAACATAACTCGTTTTGACAAAATTCTGATGAAGTTGACGAAAAGAATCATATCTACACGTTTTAATGAGTTGAGGGACCCCAATTGTAGCAATGGTCCTTTAAACAAAACTCATTTTGACAAAAATTTGACGAAGTTGATGAAAATAACCATAACTACACATTTTGATGAGTTGAGGGATCGATGGTAATGGATTTTTAGTTGAGTGACTACTGCTCCAATTTGATTAAAGTTGAGGGACCATTGCTACAATTTACTCATTGTTATTTTGAAGATTTGAATCGTGGGTTTGCCCGCTAATTTTTAAATGAATCTTTCCAACAAGGCAGCCATGGATACTGATTCATGATGTGAGGGATTGATTGGAACTTTGGGACTGTAGACAACCAAGGCAAAAGTTCAGTGCCAACGATGCTTCTGGGTGATGCCTGGGGAAAGGAGGGACTCGAGAAGAAAAGGTGAAGCTTTCCAAAAGGCCAAAAATGTCATTTTCTTTCCTTCATAATCAAAACCCAAAAAATTCAAAAAATAAGGACAAACTGGTAAAAAAATCGTAACTGAAAAAGAGAAAGGGTCAACATGGAAAGGCACATGGTGAATAGACAGGAACCTGTTATGCGCTAACCAGGAACCGTTTTCCGGGAGGAGAAAAACGTGAACGTGTAGGGTTGGGTTCAAGAGGAAAAGAAATGCCATAATCGTGCAACCAGAAGTGGTTTTGTGGGAGGAGAGACATATAGAATGACACAAAATAAGAACTTGAAAAGATAAAACTGAAACAGTTTTTCAGGAGAAGATGATACAAAGGCCATTGCTCGCTCACAAGTTTGAAGAGAATTACAGGTTTGTTCTTCACTACTTCCATACAGTTGTTCCTTTGTGGTTCTGAATGATCTAAGTTTTAGGAGAAACACCAGCGAAAATATTGTTATATAGTTTTTTGCCTGTTAATTGGTGGTTTGTTTGAACCTGGTGCAGGATTTCTTGTTCAGTCATGATCACAACCTCACCCTTCAATTGAGTATGCCTGTATGCTATTTGATTTCAGTAAAAAATTATGCTCCAAAATAATAAAAGAGGAGTAGAATGGAGTTTCCTTTTTCTTAGTGACAACACTCCAGTTATTATTGAAGCATTAACGTGTCCTCGAGCGACAACTGTGTGGTTTGGCAGTCCTTTGGGTTTCCGTTCATTTCAAATGGTTGAAGAAGGTTTTGGACATTGGTTGGAGTATATAGTGCAACATGTATCCAGGGAAAGCTTTGAGTTGCTTGTTATTCTTGTGTGGAGTATTTGGAAGGCGCATAATGAGTTCATATGGAAGGGTGTTGAGGTTTCCCCTATGGATATTCAAATCAAGGCACAAGCTTGATTGGCCGAGTTTAAAAAATGGAATGAGGTGGCTGTGCATACCTCTATGGAAACGTTAACTAATTGGCAGCCGCTGGCACATGGTTGGATAAAATGTAATTTTGATACATCCTGGGATGAACAGTAGTCAATTGGAGGGTGCGGGCTGGTAGTGAGGAGTTCAGATGGCAGGTTTATGGCAGCACAGGTGAGTAGAGAGGCTGCTGTGAGATCAGCATTCCATGCAGAGGCTGCGGCTGCTAGACAAGCAGCTTTTTTTTGAGCAGGTGGAGTTCAGAGCAGGTTCATGTTGGAGGAGATGCATTGTTGGTCACTTTTGCAATTCAAAATGAAGGATCGGCAATTCATGGGCATTATGGACATATATTTCATGATACTAGGAGGCTGTTACAAGACTTCAAGCAATGGAAAATCACCTTTGGACGACGAGAGACAACTAGAGTGGCTCATCGCCTTGCAAGGTTTAGCCTTATTGTTGATCACCCGGTTTCTTGGTTTGAAGAACCTGCTGATGTAATTTCTAATTTATTATTAAAGGATAGTACTAGTAGTTAATGAATATCATACTCCTTTTCAAAAATAAAAAAATAAAAAAATAAAAATACGAACATATTATGCAGATGCTGGACAAGTGCTTCTAATAGAGAGGGTATCAGCGACAGATGGAGATCAGACTACCGCGAAGATGTGATTGAACAAAGATAAAGTTACCAGCAATATTGTTGTCTTGCCTATTGTTTTGAAGAGAGCACAAGAGTGTCTTGTAAATATTGACAAATTACACCCTCAAAACGGATTCATATAATAGGACGTGCTAATACATGTTTTTTTAATCTATCAAGACATAAATTTTTTTTTTTGTTTTATTCCTTGCGTGTGTTAAATGTAATTGAACTCTAAATATACACCTTAGTATGCTACTATGCCACCTCATTTGCAATGTATTTTTCGGCATAAATATTTGTAGAAGGCAAAGTAACCTAAATGTGACAGATGTGTAAATCGCACGTTGTGACAAATATTTAAAAAATCTCATCTGTTTATATGTTTGGTACATATTTTTTTGTTGGGAGATTTTATTTAAACTCATTTAACATCTTTCAACACCCAACTTAAATTTTACATGTTAATTGTCTATTTTACCCTATTGCGTAGTTATTAAGTACAAAATGAAATTAATAATAAAACTCAAATTTATCAATAAACCTATAAACACGAAAATTCTGTAACGAATGAAACGAGAACACGTGTACGAAGTAGATTTGTATTGATGAATTTGTAGGGTTACAATCTCTGTTTACAACTTTCCTCTGATTCAGTCTTCAAATTTGATGTAGATGCGTAGGTTGTTGATCCAAAGGTCGCGATGACTTGATCTTGGACGAACGATTGAACGATTGCTTCAAGTTTTGAGCTTGAAACAACGCGTGGATAGTCTTCACCTCAAAGCTGCGGCAAAGATAATGTAGATATGGGATTTCGTTGATTCAAGGGTCTTGGCGACTTGATCTTGAAACGAACGTCGTTATAATTTTAGGAATGCTTTTGAGCTTCCTTTGCTTGATTTGTGCCACATGTCATTGATGACTAGTCCATTTGTGATGGGTCATATGCCACGTGGAGCTTTGTGATGCATCATTTGTATGTAACGAAATTTACATGTCTACAAATGCCCCCACTTCAAGGCGAGTTGTAGGCATGTGCTTGTGATGTAGGAAACATGTTTTGAAGTCCTGCAATGTGAATGTTCTAACTCAATGGTCGTTGAGACTTGATCTTGAATTAGTCTGCTTCTTCAAGGGTCGTTGAGGCGTATTTCTTGAACGAAACATTTTTTCAAGGGCCGTTGAGGCTTGGTCTTGAATTAAATGAAAATTCTCTTCAAGGGCCGTAGATGCTTGATCTTGAATGAAATGAAAATTTCTTTTTCAAGGGCCGTAGAGACTTGATCTTGTAAGAAATGAAATTTTTTTCTTCAAGGGCCGTAGAGGCTTGATCTTGAATTAGGATGGAAGATTCTTCAAAAGCCGTCCAGGCTTGATCTTGAACAAATCAGGACCACAAGTAGTGTCACGTGGCTGGTGATCTTCGGCTTTGTTGGGGATGAATCAGCACATATTTGTTGTGTTTGTTGATTCTTCACGAGCTATGTTTGAGAGATTGTTGGACGTCTGGGACTTTGACTGGCTTCCTTTTGCTCTCCCCTGCTTATGAATGGAGTGCCTAGTATTTATAGGCAAAGAATTGGGCTTGATTTGGAGGACCCTTTTGGAGCATTAGACTCGCGCTGCTCTGTGTCATTCATATATAATATATTATATACAACACACGCGGAAAAATCACCAATTTTATCCTTTCTTTTGTGTATATATATATTTTTTTATTATTTTAACCCTTTTTCTTGTTTTCTGGAATTCCTTTCCTGATTTCCTGATTTCCTTCAAATTTGCTTTCTGATTTCCTTCAATTTTGATTCTTTTGACTTGCTTTCCTTCCCTAATTTGATTCCCTTGAGTCTATAAATTGCACGGACCCTAATTGAACAGCCATGTTTTGCACACTCTTGCCGTGGACTCCTGCGCAGGCTTATCTTGCCGTGGGTGATGAATGTCTTTTTTTTATATTTTTTTATCACTCTGTATTTTGAGAAGGAGACGATTCCATACCCGGAGCGAACCCAGTTCATAATTGTCGAAACCCGAAAGCCTCGGAAAAGAGGTTGGGGAGTCCCTGCTTTTTGTTCTGCAGCCACGTCTTTGAAGGGTTGCATATAATCACTTGGATTTCTCAGAATTTTGGAACCGATGTCGCGTCTGCCGGCTTACCTTTTACTTAGTATGCTGCTGCTGCCTTCAAAAATTCAGGCCCCAATTCAATGATTGCTGCACCGACTGGATTTTCTAGCCAAAGAAATTCGATCCATCCACTTCCTTTGGTTTGGGACGGCTTTTTAAGTGGAGAAAGATATATATATATATATATATATATATGTGTGTATATTGTTGTAGGCCTATTTGATTGAACGATCTAGGGTTTAGAGAGAGAGGGGGCCGGCCACTTTAGAGAGAGAAGAGAGATTGATTTAATTGTGAGGTGTGTTTCATTCATCCCATTGTGCTTTTATTTATAGTAGCAGGAAGGGTAAAACCTTTCTCTTTAGGATTACAAGATTTAATAGGTAATCTACTCCTAATAGGAATATAAGATACATTCCCATATTCTCTAGGATTACACAATCACATTCCTATTCTAAATATGATTGCAACACTCCCCCTTGAGTGTGTAAATACTCAACGAACCATCGCATCTGATCTTCAGCATATAAGGTAGAATAGTTGATGAAGTTATCGGCACAACGGGTGATTGCGAGTCTCAAATTTAATTTGAAGTATGCATTTGCAAAAACTCACAAAAACCTTGCTATGGTAAAACCCAAGATAGGCAAAACCCATAAACTAAGGAGAAAAGTAAGAAAATATGCATAATGTCTAAACACTTGTCAAACTGGACAGAGGTAGTGAACTCAACGGAGTATGATCATCCCAAGATGGGTGCCTCGTTAAAACCTAGTTAGGTAGCAAAAACCCAGTGGGAAAAATGCTCCTAATCGTAGGAAAAAAGAGTACATTAAGATCATGTGAGTATGCTTCTAGATACTCCCCCTGAGTTAGACATAACTTCTAAATAAGAGAATTTTAAGGGATTCAACTCAGATAATTTACGCATACCGATTCCTTGGACAAGCTTCTGAAATGTAGACTTGGGCAATGACTTGGTGAAGAGATCAGCCAGGTTGTCCTGGGAATGGATTTGCTTGACTTCAATGTTCTGATGCTGTTGCTGTTGGTGTGAGTAAAAGAACTTTGGCGCTATGTGCTTGGTATTGTCTCCCTTGATGTATCCCTTCTCCAGCTGCTCGATATATGCTGCATTGTCTTCAAAGATCGTCGTAGGAAGGTCAACGATTGATGTAAGACCATTAGTGCTTCGAATATGTTCCATAATTTCTCTCAGCCAAAAGCATTCACGCGATGCTTCATGCAGGGCAAGAATCTCAGCATGGTTAGACTAAGTCGCAACTAGCGTTTGCTTGGTAGACCTCCAAGATATAGCGGTGTCTCCAATGGTAAAGACATAGCCCGTTTAAGAACGTGCTCTATATGGGTAAGATAAATATCCAGCATCTGTGTAACCAACAAGGCGAGAATCAATCCGAGAACCATAGGGGGCGGCAACACTTGGAGATTCGTGGGTATAGAACAAGCTCAAATTCGTAGTACCCTTGAGGTAGCGGAAAATGTCTTTAACACCATTCCAGTGCCTGCGTGTGGGCGCATCACTATATCTAGCCAATAGATTCACAGCGAAGGAGATGTCAGGTCTAGTGCACTGAGCCAAGTACAATAAAGCCCCTATTACACTTAGGTAAGGAACTTCGGGTTCCAAAATCTCTTCTTCATCCTCCTTTGGATGGAAGGGATCTTGTTTAGCATTTAGAGTCCGAACGACCATGGGTGTACTCTAAGGCTTTGCTTTATCCTCATTAAAACGACGCAACACGTTTTGGGTGTAGTTCGATTGATGTACTAAGATTCCATTCGAACAATGCTCGATCTCCAGGCCGAGATAGTATCGAGTTTTCCCAAGATCCTTCATCTCAAATTTTGATTTCAAGTGTACAGCAATTTCCTCAAGCTTTGCGGGAGTCACAATGAGGTTCATGTCATCGACATAAACTGCAACGATTGCAAATCCGGAATGTGACTTCTTTATGAACACGCATGGGCATAGTTTATTGTTCACATAACCCTGACTTGTCAAATATTCACTCAGACGGTTGTACCACATCTGCCCGGATTGTTTCAATCTGTAGAGTGACCTCCTCAACCTAATTGAGAGAGTGTTCCGTGGTCTAGAACTATTTGAACCAGTCAATGGAAGTCTTTCTGGAACTTTCATGTAAATTTCCATATCTAGATCCCCATAGAGATACGCGGTTACCACGTCCATATGCTGCATATTCATTTTTTCAGAAACTACCAAGCTGATTAGGTAGCGAAACGTTATAACGTCCATTATGAGATAATACGTCTCCTCGTAATCAATCCATGGGCGCTGAGAGAAGCCTTGCGCTACAAGGCATGCTTTGTATCGCACTATTTCATTCTTCTCATTACACTTCTTCACAAAAACCCACTTGTAGCCAACGGGCTTCACGCGTGGTGGTGTAGGAACAATAGGTCCAAACACTTTATGTTTCGTGAGTAAATCGAGTTCGACCTGGATTGCTTGTTTCCAGTTTGACCAATCAGTTCTACGTCGGCACTCATCGACAGAACGTGGTTCAATGTCATCGCTAAGCATGATGTCAGTAGGTATTGAGTACGCGAATGCATCGTTGACAATCATCTCATTCCTATTCCAAACCTCATCTAATACTGTGTAGTGGACCGAAATCTTGCGATTCTTGGGAGGCCGGTATGTTTCATCTAAAGCATCACCGTAATCTAGAATAACCTCATGCGTTGGAACGGATGAGTGATCGGTGGTCAGATTCAAACTAGGGTCACTAGTTGGTGCCATTTTCCTTTTCTGGGGTTGTGAATCCTTTGAACCAAGGGTCTGCCACACTTTAGGGTCAGAGCAGATGATTGGCTAACCACCAATGTACCTTGCCGCATGGAAGTTGCAACCTCCCCACCTTCGGGGACGGTCTGGCCTTCCCAGGCGGGTTGTTGACGTACGCGGGGTACATTTATCCTTGCAAGTGTGTTTGCAGCGGGTATATGTGATCTTGTCAACTTAGCTAGATCAGTAAAAGCATTCGACATGGTTTGAGCAATGCTTTGAAGATCTATAACTCGTCGCACCTCAGTTTTAGACTGGGTAGTGCGGGGATCTAAATGAGACATAGTGGGAGCATACCACGACAATTCGCGGCGTTCTATGGGAACGTTAGCATGCTTATCTCCCCCTAATGACGGGAAGATTGTCTCATCAAAGTGACAATCCACAAAATGTGCGGTAAAGAGATCTCTTGTCAAGGGTTCTAAGTAGCGAACAATTGATGGCGAATCATAACCGACATAGATTCCCATTTTTCTCTGAGGACCCATTTTGGTACGTAGCAGCGGCGCTATTGGCACATAAATGATGCACCCAAACACCCGTAAATATGAGACGTCAGGCTCGTATCTAGTGATCAACTGTAATGGTGAATGTGGTTGAGTAGTGGTGGGCCTCAGACGGATCAACATAGCTGTGTGCAATATTGCATAGCCCCAGGCAGATACCGGCAGTTTGGTTCTCATAACCAAAGTCTGAGCTATCAATTGAAGGCGCTTTATGAAAGCTTCTGCCAGGCCATTTTGGGTGTGAACATGGGGCACAGGATGTTCCACATCAATCCCTACTGACATGCAATAATTATCAAAAGTCTGTGATGTAAACTTTCTAGAGTTATGTAGTCGAATCGACTTAATCGGATAATCAGGGTGTTAAGCCTGTAGCATAATGATTTGAGCTAGGAGTTTAGCAAATGTGGCGTTATGTGTGGACAACAAGCAAACATGTGACCATCTTGTCGATGCATCAACCAACACCATAAAATATTTAAATGGTCCGCAGGTTGGTTGGATTGGTCCACAAATGTCCCCTTGAATCTTCTAAAGAAATTTAGGGGGTTGTGAATAATCTTTGTATGTGAGGGTTGAGTATTTAACTTCCCTAAAGAACACACTTTGCATGGCGGAACTCCAACATAGGGATGTAACTTATGCTCGTGAAAAGATTTGAGGATACGGCGCATCATGTCACGTCCAGGATGTCCCAAACGGTCATGCCAAAGCAACAAAATGTCCTGGAACTCAAGCATAGGGTCGGCCATACTGTGGGCTTCTATGCTGCGAATGGTTGTGATGTACAACCCACTCGGCAAACGTTCCAACTTCTCGTGAATATGCTTCTGGCCATATTCGTATGAAGCGATACAAAGAAATTTAGAACCATTATCTTCAGTGGTTTTAAGATGACATTTATTATCTCGAATATCTCTAAAACTCAGCAACGTTCTTCCGGAACGTGGAGAATATAGTGCCTCGTTAATGGTCAAGTTCGTACCATTAGACAACATGATACGTGCCTTTCCGTATCCTTCAATCAGGTTGGATGGGCTTGGGAGAGTTGTCAAAGGAGCTTTCTTGGGTATTAAGTTAGTAAAATAATGTCGTTCACACAAGATGGTGTGCGTAGTTGCACTATCCGCCAGACAACTAACTTCCCCACTAGACATACCTAGAAATAAATTGATTGAATTGGTCACATGCATAGATTTAAGTCCATTCATTCAATTAAGCAATTCAAGAAAATAGTATCCATTCAAATAACAATCCATAATTCAAAACAATCCAAAACCAAACAAATTATTCCAAATACTTAGAAAAATTGTCCAAAATTAAACCATAAACCTAGCAAAATAGGGGGGGTAGGGCCAGTTACTCCTAGTAGGTTCGGCCACTAGGGGTAAACACCCTAAAAACATGTCTACTTTATTCATCCATAGTCGTTGACGCCTCCTGAAAATCTAATATCTTCGTTGATGTAGTTGCATCTTCCGGATGATCCACATGTGCAAAGTTAGACTCACGACGGGAATGATCCTTGGCAATAGCCTCAGGGGAAGCTCGGCATACGCGTGACCAATGATCCCTTGATCCACAATGATAGCACATGTCCAGTTCAGTAGAAGCAACCTGAACGGGAGCTTTACCCTTATTCTTGAAGTTTGGGACCTTAGGGGCGAGTGGTGGATGCTGTTGGGTCGCAATTCTTCCCTTAGGTGCGACACTCTATTGACCTCGGGCCCGTGGTGGGGCTTGCCGCCCATTTCCACGGGCACGATGATTCTTTCGTCATTTATGGCTGTTGGAATAAGTCGCATGCGCTTCAGGCCCAGTGTTTGAGCCAATCGGCCAAGCTTGATGGTTCTTCATCAAAAGCTGGTTCTGCTTTTCAGCTAGAAGTAAAATAGAGATCAAATCTGAAAACTTGATGAATTTTTGTGCCTTATATTGTTGATGCAGGACAATATTGGTGGCATGGAAGGTCGAATAGGTCTTCTCCAGGAGATCTGATTCGGTTAGTTCCACTTTGCAGAATTTCAACAAAGAACGGATTCTACAAACTTTAGAGTTGTATTCATTCATGGACTTAAAGTCCTGAAAGCGAAGATGCTACCAGTCGTGTCTTGCTTCAGGCAAGTATATGTCTTTCTGGTGATCGAAACGATCGGCCAGAGCAAGCCAGAGGGTACGTGGGTCCTCCTCAGCGAGATACTCAGTCTGCAGTGCATCATGGATGTGTCTTCGAATGAAGATCATTGCAGTAGCCTTCTGAGCTTCATCAACAAGTTTGTCGGCGATAGGTGTCTCGATGGTGGCTCTAATGCCCTTTGCAGTTAAATGGAGCTACACGTCTTGAACCCACTTCAGGTAGTTTTTTCCGGAGACTTCTAGAGCGGAGAAATCGAGCTTGTTCAAGTTCGACATGTCCCTAAAACGGAGGGAGAAAATGTGATTAGTCATATGGTAAACCATAGACATATATCGTAGAACATACAGGTTCTATAGACATGTATTGGTTTAATTTCTGCATGAAAACTACAGGTTTCATGTGCCATGTTTTGAATGAAAAGTTCAGGTTTCAAAGGCACTAAATTTGAAACTACAGGTTCAATTTAGTTTTTATGAACAATTAGTTCACAATGAGAGGTTCCTGCAAGAACACAGAATGCAATATACTAACTAAGTGCAGTGGATTTGAGGTTCTTCGGGAAATCAAGTGTGAGAGCTTCGTTACTACGAAAGTATGTGACGATTCAAAGTATAAAAATAAATTATTGAATCGTTAATGTCCAAAAGTGATCTTCAGGTCAATAATTTTGGATTCATTATCAGATTAATGGACTGCAGGTCACTTTTAATTAATTCAATAAATCGGGCCATACGGGGTCGATTGTAGAAGCTAAATAATATTAAAATAATATTATTGGATCGAAAATATAGCCCCAAAATAATTTGGGCTCAGTGCCATGGGTAAGGAGGCACGGGTTTGGGTGCTTTAATTATAAGGCAAAGCCCAAAGGACCTCGAATGATGGCTGCAGGCCACGGGGTGGAAAAATAAAAATCCCCAGCCGCAGCTGGGTTTCAAATCTGGGCCGAAGAGGGTCCACGGGGTTCAACAGCAAATGGGCTGTGGGTTTGTCGCGGGGAGCCCAGCAAAAGCTGGCTGATGTGTGCGAAGGGGAAGTGCCCAGCTGACTGGGCTGGTGGATGAAGGCTGCGGGCCTTGGCTGTGTGGAGCCCAAGTCAAAGCTTGGTGCATTCCGAGATGGAGCAGCAGGCCACGAGTCAAACTGCAGACAGGCTTAGTGCTTCAAGCCCATGGTTTTGACCTCAGGCCGAAGCCTGATGGTGGCGTGCACAGTGATGGTGCGGTAGGTGTGGCGCACCATGCCCAAATTCCCTTAGGGTTCAGGAAACCCTAAAAATGCTTCTAATTTAATTTTATACATTGACTCACAAATTCCACATAACAATTTAATTGTGCGATGCATGAAACAAATATATATATATATATATATATATTGACAAATATATGAACATATACAATATATATATATATCGAAAGGAAAAGTATAAACATAAAAGGGTCCATGCATCATGGGGAATGTTTTCATGCTTTGTGGACGTTTCAAATATCTTCTTTTATTTTAAGCGTACCTGATTAGCAGAAAACGAATAAGCCTTTAAATGTGGTGGATGATAGCCTCCTCCTATGATGTGTCAATTCCTTAGCTTCTGGCAAGAGCATGCTGATAACGTGTTGTAGGCCTATTTGATTGAACGATCTAGGGTTTAGAGAGAGAGGTGAACCCGGCCACTTTAGAGAGAAAAGAGAGATTGATTTAATTGTGAGGTGTGTTTGATTCACCCCATTGTGCCTTTATTTATAGTACCAGGAAGGGTAAAACCTTTCCCTTTAGGATTACAACATTTAATAGGTAATCTACTCCTAATAGGAATATAAGATACATTCCCATATTCTGTTGGATTTACACAATCACATTCCTATTCTAAATATGACTGCAACATATATATATTTTTGTTTTTTTTTTGTTTTTGTTTTTGTTTGGTTTTGCTTGCTCTTTTCTTTCCTGATTTTTGTTGCAAAAATAGCATGCATTTCCTCCTTGTTGCCGATTTCATGTTGCCTTTTTTTTTTTTACTTGGAATTTGCTTTCTTCTTGCAGCTGGAAGTACTTCCTTCTTTTGATTTTCCTTTTGCTATTTGGTATGTATTCCCCTTATAGCATTAGGAAGCAATTGACCCTTAGCTATTGGGCAATTGGTTGTGTTTTTTTGTCACACAATTCCTTGCCGTGTGCATTGTTTTACTGCTGGCGTGGGCTGGTTGCTTGGAGCTTGTTACAGTGCATCACTTTTTACCGCGTGGTGTTGTGCGAACGACTACAACGGGGTTACTCTGTGTAGTGCCTTTTGGTTGTAGTTTCCCTCGATGGTGACGTTGCCATGCAGTGCAAGAAATTGCTTCCGTAATCGTTGCGGGGTTGCGTAGTGTGATTGTGTAGCACTTTGGTTTTCTTTGCTACTGTAGCGCGCTTTGAAGAACTATCTTGCGGTTGCCCTCTTTGCCGTGCTGCTTAAGCTTTGTGGTTGATTTCTTTTCATCGTTGTGACTTTGTCATCATCATGCTTCAACTCTCACAAGGTTTGTCTCGCATGTCTTTTGCTTTAGTGAAGCAATCTTTTTCTTTTCTTCTTGCCGTCTCACCTTATGCTTATGTTGTCTTTTCTTTTTTCTTTTTTTAGTTCCAGCCATGGTATTTTTCAAGTGCTTTAAGAGCAATACCATCACCATTGTTGCGAAGGAAGGCAATTCGCAAGATAGGGGAACGACGTTGAAGCTTTGTGCACTGTTGATTGGCCCTAAGGCACTTGTTCTTTCTACGAAAGATAACTCGATGCATATCAAATCATGGTCTTCTGAAGTATCTTGGGAGGTGACAGATTTTGGTCGACCAAATACAAAGAAGAAGACGTGTACATCAAGGTTTCTTATCTTGAATCCTTCGCACCATGTTCGTGACAATCCACCGGCTTCGTTTGAGCTTCTTGGTGATCGTATCCGTATTGGAGCTCTAACTTGAAATAGCACCTTGTCAACTACTGGAGAAGCCGTCTTTGCTGAGTTTTACTTGGAGTCGCTTGAAGATGTCTTGAGCCGATCCAAAGATGTGCTAACTAACGTGGGCTTTTATCACGCCGTATACATATCTTTGTTTAGTTATGATCGTCACCCTTCTATCTTTCGTTCGTTCTTTGAGCATTGGTGTTCATCGACCAACACACTTCACACGACTCAAGGGGAGATATCGATTTTACTTTGGGATCTCCACAAGATAGAAGGCTTACCGATCCATGGTAAGTTTTATGATGAGGTTGTTCCGAGTGTGCAGGAATTTTCTCATTGCAATAGCCGAGGATTGCCTGCGAGTTGCCGTTATTTGTTTTGGGTGTATCACAAACTTTCCCAGAAGCCTCAGGGTAAGTCAGGCATGAAGCATTGAGTGTTTCCTTTTAAACTCGTGTGAACAAGGAGTGTTGAGTGTCGCCTTTTAAGCTTGTGCGAACAAGGAGCGTCGAGTGTTGCCTTTTAAGCTCGTGCGAACAAGGAGTGCTGAGTGTTGAGTGTCGAGTATCGCCATTTAAGCTCGTGCGAACAAGGAGTGTCAAGTGTCGCCTTTTAAGCCCGTGCGAACATGGGACATTATGCCGTGTGCGGTTTAGGCTCATGCAAGTGAGGAGCATTGATGTCACCTTTTACGCTCGTGCAAACAAGGAGCATTGTGCTGTGTGCAGTTTAGGCTCATGCAGGCGAAGAGTGTTATGTTTTACCTTTTAAGCTCTTGCGAACAAACATCATTAGTTGTCACCTTTTAAGCGCATGCGAATATGGAGCATTGTTGCTGACTGCAGTTTAGGCTCATGCAGGCAAAGAACATTGAGTGTCGCCTTTTAAACTCATGCAAACAAGGAGTGTTGAGTGTCACCTTTTAAGCTCGTGCGAACAAGAAGCGTTGTGCCGTGTGCAGTTTAGGCTCATATAGGCGAGGAGCGTTGAGTGTCACCTTTTAGGTTTGTGCGAACAAGGAGCGTTGAGTGTCGCCTTTTAAGCTCGTGCAAACAATGGGCTTTATGCCTTGTGCAGTTTAGGCTCGTGCAGGCGAGGAGCTTTATGCCGTGTGCAGTTTAAGCTCATGCAAGTGATGAGTGTTGTGCCATGTGCAGTTTAGGCTCATGCAGGTGAGGAGCATTGAGTGTTCGGTTTAGGAGTAGTAGCATTTTAAGAATCTACCGTTGATGTGGCCGATCTTTAAGCCATCTTCCGCTATGATTAAGTAGGCACCATTGGTGTAGAACTCTTGTATTACGTAAGGTCCATCCCACTTTGATGTCAACTTACATTTTGTTTTGTGAGTTGTGATGATAGGCCTTCGTAATGCCAAGAGAAGATCTTCAGTTTGGAAAGACCTTGGGTGGACCTTCTTGTTGAATACCTTGGATAGAAGTACTTGGTAGCATTCCAAGTGTTGTTGAGCTTCGAGTCTCCTTTCATCGAGTGCTTCCGACTCTTGAAGTCGTAGCTTTGCATTTTTCTCTTCAGTCAAGCTTTTTTGTATAGACATCCTTAGTGAGGGGATTTGACTTTCGAGTGGTAGAACAACTTCTATGCTATATACGAGAGAATAAGGAGTAGATTGGGTAGGAGTTCTATGTGTTGTCCTATATGCCTAAAGTGCTTTGCTTATTCTTTCATGCTAGTCTCTCTTTGTTCGGCAGATTACCTTCTTCAGGAGGTTGCACATCATTTTGTTGAATGTTTTCGTGAGACCGTTAGCTGGAGCATGATGTATAGAAGTCTTGTGCTACTTGAACTTGTATTTCTCACAGAGCTCGTCCATGAGTCGGTTGGAGAACTGTTTTCCGTTGTCGGTGATGACGTAACGAGGCACACCATATTGATGGATGATATGCTACTTGATGAAACAGACAATAGTTTCCTTCTTGACTTCCCTTAGGGGTACGGCTTTAGCCCACTTGGAGAAGTAATTTGTTGCAGCAAGGATGTAGGCTTCTCATGCAGATGATTTTGGTGTGATTGGTCCCATGACGTCCAATCGTTATGCATCAAATGGCCATGAAGCAATTGTAGAGTGTAATGGCTCAGGCGGTTGATGTATAAAGTTAGCGTGGAATTGGCAGGCTTGGCACCTTTTGGCATACTTCAGGCAATCCTTCACCATGCTTGGCCAGTAGTAACCCATTCTTTGGAGCTAGAAATGTAGCTTTAGTCCAAACTGATGCGCTCCGCATACGCCTGAGTGTGCTTCTTTCATGGCTTGATTGGCTTCTTCCTCACCTAGGCATCTTAGAAGTACTCCTTCAAAAGAACGTCGGTAGAGTGTTCCTTTGTATTAGAGGAAGTGAGGTGCTCGTCGATGTATTTCAAAGCGGTGTCTAGGATCGTTTGGAAGCTTTCCATGCTCCAAGTAGTCGATCAGCAGCTATTTCCATCTTCAGTGTTGACTGGAAGCAGTGAGATGACATTTGTGTCATCTAGTAGCATTTCAGTGAGGAGTGGGATCACCCATCTTTGTCAAACTGGCACGTCTGCAACTTTATCTTCTCCTAGCGCCATACTTGAGGCTAAGTTAGTGAGAGCGTCTGCCATTTGATTTTCTTTTCTTAGCACATGTTCTAGTGTCACGGCCTCGAACTTTTGTAGTAGCTGAGTTGCTAGTTGGAAGTTTGAAACGAGATCATCTTTCCTTACTTCATATTCAGTCAAGAGTTGATTGATTATGAACTTGGAGTCACCATACACTTCAAGCGTTGTGATTTCTGTGGCGATTGCCATTTAGAGTCCAATAATCAGTACTTGGTACTTAGCGACGTTGTTGGAGCATAGCTCGCTTAGTCGGAAGGAATAGGGTAGTACTTGTCTTTATGGTAACATGAACACTACTCATGTCCCTGCTCCGTCCGGTCGTGCGAATCCATCGAAGAACATTTGTCAATGCAGAACACCTTCTCATCAGGTAAGTCGTCCGAGATTTTCCAATCGGTTGGGATTGGATGATCAGCAAGGAATTCCGCTAGGGCTTGTTCCTTGACGGCTTTAGCTGAGATGTAGATGATCTTGTGTTGGTTGAGAAGCAACGCCTATTTAGCTAGTCACCTGGTCAGAACTGGCTTAGACATAATGTACTTGACCGGGCCAGCTTTAGCAACCAAGTAGATGGTGTAAGCATGCATGTAGTGTCTTAACTTTTAGACGGCGAAGACTAGGGCAAGGCACATCTTCTCGATTGGTGAGTAGTTGAGCTTGGCACTAGTGAGAGTTCTACTTAGGTAGTATAGTGCTTTTTCCTTTTGGTCTTCTTTTTCTTGTGCCAAGAGTGCTCCAATGGAACCCTCTTGTGCGGCAATATATAGGATGAACGACTTTCCAGGCACGGGCGCTCCTAAGACAGGTGGGCTTGCTAGGTACCTTTTTATGCTTTCGAAGGCATTGCGACAAGTGTCATCCCATATGAATGGAGCGTCATTCTTCATGAGTCGGTTGAAGGGTTGACAGCGTCCGGCGAGGTTGGAGTTGAAGCGTCTGATGAAGGCTAGCTGCCCATGTAGACTTTTCAACTCGTGTAGGCTTCTTAGCTCAGACATGCTTTGAATGGCATGGTGCTTGACAATGCCATGGTGCTTGACAATGAAGCCAAGGAATTTCCCAGAAGTAATGCCAAATGCACACTTCAACGGGTTCATTTTGAGGTTATAGTGTCGTAGTTTGTCGAACACCATTCGAAAATCCTTCACGTGATCAGATCTCTTCTTGGTCTTAACAACTACATCGTCTATGTAACATTCTACGTTTTTGTGTGGTATGTCATTGAAGATTTTATGCATTGCACATTGATATGTCGCTCCAGCGTTCTTCAGACCAAAGGGCATTACCTTGTAGCAGTAGAAACCTTTTGGAGTGCGGAAGGCTGTTAGTTCCTCGTCTTCGGGAGCCATGAGAATTTGGTCGTATCCATAGGTGTAACGACCCAAAATTCTTAATTGGAAGCCAAATCTAGTGATAGGCCAAAATAAAATCATGGTTAATCTCTATGGTATTAACCGTAATAAATTTCTTTCCTTAAAAGAAATCCAGCATAATATTAATTTGGGTTATTTTATGGCTGCATCTAACCGTCTTGTTAGACTACCTACGTACCCTACGAAGGGATCAAGCCATTCGTAGTTCACATTATGCTTCTTAAACATCCCATCTTGAAAACTAAATGATTAAACCAAGATGCTAGATAAATTAATAAATAATGGTACAAATATAATGGAAGAGGGACCATTAGAAAGAGCACTAACTACATTGTGCAATCTTAACCGAAGATTTCATTTCATATGTTATATATATATTTATATATATATATAGAGAGAGAGAGAGGCCATATATACTTCTAATGGAATGCTTTTAGTTAATTATACTTGATCATAGTGGTAAACCCGAAAGCCGATCCTCTCAATCTTAGAGGAAACTACCTCTGCTACATCTTTTTCAAACCACTTAATCAAGTGTATGCCATGAACAGATTATCACTTTGATCCAAAAGAAAATATAAATGGGTATCAAATAAATTGAATCAAAAGTCATTTCAACTTCTATACTGAAGCAGTCCATTCAGCTTTTGTATAGATAACAAATAAAACAAGCATCTGCATAATACTAGTCTTGAAAAATAAGGCTAATATATGACATGTAATAGACTCACCCAATAATTGATGTCATATAAAATATCACTTTTAGGTTTATATCAAACTAGGGTTTAGGTATTGGCACATAAAACTAGCTTTTGCAGCATATAAGTATATTCATATAAAAACTTACACATACAGCAACTGCATATAAGACTAATTTCCCATAGTAGCATCCAAATAAATGACCACATAAGGAATCAAGAGAATCGGAGAATAATTAGCAAGGTTTTGCACCCATTGGATAACAAAATACAATACCATGTTTATTTCATGATTCAGACCCACCTTCTTCGACCTTCTTCTTCCTTTTCTCATCATTGCCTTCTCTGTCACCCTCTTTCCCTCCTTCAGTTCTAGTTGTCCTGTGTCTCCACTTATACAACTGGTTTAAGTTGGGGTGTAGAGTCGAGCTCTACCATAAGGAGATGGGGTTAGAAGATGGAGGAAAGCAAGATGTGATGGTGATCAACGGCGAGATGAATTTGGGAGAGGTGGTGGGAAGTGACGACTTCCTTCCTTATGCAACCTCGCCACCGAAAATGAGATAGAGAGGGAAGAAAGAGTTCTCCATAGTTCTCTAGAGTTCTCCCTCCTCGGAGAGAACACAGCAGGAAAAAGAAAGGGCGTGGGCCTCCCTCCGCAAATCCAAACATCCAAAATATCTTGGACTAAACTAAATTTACAAAAATACCCGTAAACTTGTTTATTAATTTCTCCTTCGTTACAATCTCATTTCACAGGTGGTTTTCGCCTACACGCTCGTGGAATCGTACTCTATCCAGATATGTCAAGAAATACGTTAAATATATGAGGATAAAATACGTCCTCGTTTACTTACATTAACCAAATATGGGCATTTCGTCATTTTCCTTTTAATGAAAAATTATACAACCTAAATAACAATAAAATCCTGAAGCGAGATTTCACATTCTCCCCATTTAAATTTCATAACCATAAGTTTATTTATTCTTGATTTACTCCACATATTCATGTATTTAAAATTTTCAGGGTTTTACAAAAGGTGCCGTCCATGAATGACAGTGCTTCGTGGCCAATGGTAATGTCCACCATGATTTGGATGATTGGCAAGAGAAAGTCATCCTTCGGGCAAGCATCATTAAGGTCTCGAAATTTTACACAAACACGTATTTGTCAAGATTTCTTAAGGACAAAGACGATGTTGGAGATCCATTTAAGGTATTGCACCTCTCGAATGAAACCTGCTTCGATTAGCTTGTCAATCTCAACCTCAATTTATGGGATGATCTTGGATCGATAACGTCTTTGAGTTTGCTTTATTGGTCGTGTTCCAGGCTTGACTGCAAGATGATGCATGACAATGGTAGGGTCAAGGCCATGCATTTCTTTGTAGGTCCAATCAAAGACGTCTTTGTACTCCAATAGTAGTTGCTAGTACTCCTCGATCTCGTCCTCACTTAGTAGTGTAGTTACGAAGATAGGCTTCGGCTCCTCGTTTGTGCCTAAGTTAAGCTCCTTGAGATCATCAACCGTGGTTTACCCCGCATCCTCGAGCTGTGGTGGTGCAACAGTGACGTCCTCCTCGAGGATTTCGTCTTATTTGTCTTCTTGGACCGTGATGTGGACGACGTCTTGGACTTCTTCTTCAGTGTCATCCTCTTGGGCTTGTTGGCGTGAAGATTGGCTAGTGTGGATGATGGTGTGCCTCTTCACCTTTAGTTGTCATTTTGTGTCGACTTCCAAGGTTGCTTGGCGTTTCATCCTTGATGGAATCGAGCTTCGAACGTCATCTTTTTTCTACTAGACTGTCAAGCTTTTCTTCCTTGGGTGTTGTCTTCTTCTTTCTAGAAGGCTTCTTGGGTTCTTCAAGTCTTTCCACAGTCGACCGTCGTGGAGGAGAGCTAGCCGTGTTGCTTTGTTTCTTTGGTTTTGACAACCTTTCGAAAACAGATCTTTGGGGTGTTGGCGGGTTAAGCCTTTTGAAGATGGAGGTTCGGTCTTGACCACCAATGCGATCAAGTGCTGAAATTCTGGGTTTTGAACGGTTTAGCCTATCAAAGACTGATGTTCAAGGGGTGGGTTTAGGCTCATATTGACTTTGTTTAACGTTCACGCTGATGTGTTGAGCAATAGCATTTTTCGCTTTGCTTGAAATCTTCACGGGTGTATTTGGTGTGAAGCCAAGCCCAACTTTGTTGTTGTCAACTTTGTAACCATGCTCCTTCAACTTCTTTTGAATTTCAGTAAGGTCATGTTCTTTGTTGTTGACGGTGTTTAAATCCTTTCCAAGATTTGAAGGGGAGGTGAAATCGTACCCAGCCTTTGACATGAGTTTGTAGGCGTTTGGGTCGAAATCCAATTTAGTCCTTTTGGTTGGAAGAGAGTTCGATTCCGCCCCCTTTTGGTAGGAGTTTTACGATACCTTGTGGTGGTTTTGAAACTCTAGCATTGTCTAGCTATGTCAGAGGTAAAACTGCGTTTGTCTTGAGCAGCTATACATCGTCCTTATGCAGCTATGTGTTGGCTTTGCTTGTTCCAGTTTTTAACAGGGATGTATCGAAAGATAAGTGTGTTTGGTCCTTTTGAGGACGTCACACTCCCTTTGGTTGTTGAGGGCTTAGCAGGCTCATCGTCATTTTTGCTTGAAGATGGCACGGCTTCCCCTTCTTGTTTCTTGGGTTTGGCTTACCACTCATGTTTCTTAGGTATGGCTTTGCCTATGGATTTGATTTCTTTTGGAAAAGCTTCAATGAATGGCTTGGTGTCACCTTGTATCACATTCACTCCTTCTCGGTAGAACGTTAGGCATTGGTGGAGGGTGAACAACACTACTCCATTCTCATAGATCAAAGGCCTTCCTCAGAGCAAGCTGTAGGAAGTTCTTGCATCAATCACATGGAATAGTGTGCTTGATTTGAGTTCGCCAATGGTCACCTCTACTCGGATCATGCCCATCGCTCTTTGTCTTCCTTGGATTAGGAGGTAGCTTCGGGATAGTTCATCCCGCTTGATGCCAATTATGGTTATTGTTGACTTTGGCATGAAGTTTATTGCCAATCCACCATCCACAAGCATGCAGTTGACTTTGTGCTCCATTACATACCCAGAGACGAAGAGATGATGGCTATGAGGCTTTGATCCTAGCAGCAAGTCTTTGTCAGTGAAGTTGATTATGTAATGGGCAACACAACATGTGGCATATTCATGTGGCTGAAGCTTTAAGCCTTCGTTCTTGCTTTCTTGCATTTCATGGTCGTCGGGACTCGCCAAGACCACTACTAGTGCTTTTTGCATCTCCTTAGGTAGCCGTGGTGCTTCCTCGATGCTAAAGTATGTCATCAGGTCTTCTTTGGGCATGAAGGTCTTCTATTCCTTGACAGTGATAGCTTTGCCTTTTGAGGGCTCTTCTATCTCTATTTCGACCATGTGACTTGTAGCGGTAGTGCACTGTTGGAAGCAATCCTTTGGGAAGTACTCGTGCAAGGAGACAGGAATACATGGCTCTTGCTCCATGGGTTCCCCAACGTATGTTGGCTTGGCAACTCTTATGCTCATTTTGGGCTTCCTATTGTTGCAGCAGCGGTGCTTTCTCCATTGTTCCACCTTTGGCCGTGTGGCTTGTGGTCTTGGCTTCCTTGTCTTTTTGTAGGTCACCATAGTCCACCCTTCTTCATCGTTAGTAGGTGCATTTTGGTCGCTTGGCCCCAACGATGGTTGTGCAAAAGGTGCCGTGTAGCTTGAGCATAGATAGGAGTGGTCATGCGTCACTTGGAGAGGCACGGGATCGAAGGATCCAAACACGATCGTATTAGTATGTGATGCGGCCGTGTCTTCAAGGTCAAGCTTGATTTGCCCTTGTTGTGCCAGCTTCATAATAAGCTATTTGAGGATGAAACACTTACCAACAGGATGGCTCATGAAACGATGGTACTTGCAGTACCTAGGATCGTTAACGCGATTCATCTCTTCAGGGCGCTTGCATTCAGGTAGCTCGATCACCTTCTTTTTCAGTAAGTCATCTAACATTGCAGCCATGTCAGAGTTAGGAAAATGGTGTGCCTTCTGCCCCAGTTCTCTCAAGGTGTTTTTGTACTTGTCTTGGGTGCAAGAAGGCTCACGTCTCTTTATCTCATTCACTTGGAGGAGATCATGACAGGCGCAGTGGAGGTCTTGATGAGGGTAGTGTTGACGGTAAAATCTTCCTTGGCGGGCTTTTTCCTAGTCTTGTCCACCTTCGGAGCAAACACCTTGTCCTTCTTGAAGTCGGTGATCGGCTCATTCTTCCCATGATTGGCAATACTCAGCTCCATATCATGGGAAGAATGATATGGAGCTGAGTATTGCCCTTGGCATCCTCAAATTCATGGGGCGTATGCACAGCAGCTGCATATACTCTACAAGCCGGCAATCATGGGGCGTATACACATCAGAGGGTTCATTCTTTTCTCATTCTCTGAACAAAAGCTCTGTGAGCTGATGATTTGTGCTCTTTGAGCCATTGATTTGATTGGGATTGATCCGTTTTTCATGGTGGTTTTTGTGTTTTGTGGTGTTTTGCAGAAAGGGTATTTCAGCTTCAGCTTTGCCGTACAAAAGGACCTCACCTAGCTGGTTGAAGATCTCTACACAGAATGTGAGAAAACCCCAACTCTGCAACTCTTGAATCAATTTGGGTTGTTTTAGGTTTTGTTTGGATGATGAGAACATGGGTTGTGTTTAGATTTGTATGGCTGATGAGAAAATGGACTACAGTTCGAATATTTAGGTCAATTTTGTTCCCCATTGTTGGCAAATCTATGCTCATTCCCATTTGGTTTTGGATGTTAAAAGATTTAAACTGATTTTATGATTTCATTTCATGGGTTGTATTTTATAATTTTGGCAACCAGGCAGCACTTTATTGATTAATCTATTTACCTATGTGCTGTTTGTATTGGTTGACTGATGAAAAAGTGCAGTGAAAAAAAAAGGGTGAAGATATTTTAATTTTGTTTTTACCAAAAAAAGCCAAATGATTTACAAAGATCTACAATTGATCTTGTTGAAACTAATAAAACATGGAGTCTGATATCGTTGTTGTATGTAATAAATGATAATTTAATTATCAACGAACATATAGTTTTATTTCTTATATTCTGCTACTTCTTTGTGATGTAGTTAACTTTTAGTTTCTATGTTGTGTATCGAACATTGACAACCTAATTATCTTTTTTATTTTGTTGGGTTGTAGTCCCTTGTTTTTTCCATTTTATAGTAGTCCAATCTTCAAGTGTTTGTTTCCGTGCTCTGTGTTCACTCAATCAAATTTTATTTGGACTCTTAATGCACAATGAATGGTGACACGACTTTGTGCAATGTTTTCATGATATGAAACCTCGCCGGCAACAATTGTAATTTGTTTTTATTAATAAATTATGGAAGACATTACTATATAAAAGGATTTGGTTGTTGCTATTCTTTTGAACCTTGCACTCTTTTAACTTCGCCCCTCCCCCGGTCAATTCCTAGCTTCGCCACTGCTTGTAAGTGAGAGGTCTTAGGTTCGATTCATGCCAAAGGCGAAATTGAACCATATTATTGCTAGCCCATTGTAAGGCTAAGCCTACCCCCCCTCCCCTTATTAGTGTAGATAATATCGTTTGTTAAAAAAAAAAAATATCTTATTAGTTTTCTCATCCAATGGCCTAAAACTCTTCTCATTCAATGATCTCGATTGCATGGGTGGATGGTGTAATATTGGTCTAAACATAATCATTCGATCATTCAATCATCAATTCAACAACAATCCTTTGAGATTTTGTTCAATTTTGTAGTAGATTCCAAACTTCTTCTTCAAAGAATTACGTTGATTACTTTGTAATGCATGAAGCCTCTTGATTATAAGGAAAGGAACCTACTAAGAAGGTGAAAATAAGAGTAGGATTTTCTTCCCTCCTAATTCCATCCCTTCCCTCCCCTACCCTTCTATCACACTTTTAACTTTGTCTCTCTCTCTCTCTCTCTCTATAAAAAAATCAACACAAAATGTTGACATATTTTAATCGTGAACTTCCAAATAAGAGGGAAGGTTCTCTCTCTCTCTCTCTAAAAAAATCAACACAAAATCCTGACGTGTCTTAATCGTGAGCTTTCATATAAGAAAACAGTAAATAAGAGAAAAATTAATAGGAGATAGAATCCTACTCAAAATAAAAGCGGAAGAAAATAATCACAAGAAGTTTGTGTAGGACGATTCGAAGAACCGTCGTCTTAAACAAGTCCGGATACGTCCAACTGGAAATGCATCATGAAAAAGATAAAAAAAAACTAGGGAAATACCCCAAAATGGGACAATTTCTTAATCTTGGGACAGAAATAGGATTTTTTGAATATGCATAGAGCATGCACACGCCATGCACAGTTACTGGACAAAAATAGGATTTTTCTACACCTTCAAATGACCTAATTACCTTCCCATATGAATGGGTTACCCAGAAAATTGCAACCCTCATTTCTGATTTTGCAGAGAAAGAAACATAAAGGAGAGAGAGAGAGGAAACCTCTCTCGCCTCCCCACCTTCTCGTACTCCACCGGTGACCTAGAACATGAACAATGGCACAGGTAAATCCCATCTTCCATTTTCGCCTGGTTTTTGCTTGTAGACATGTAAATTTTGTTGCATGCAAATGATGCATCACAAAGCTCCACGTGGCATATGACCCATTACAAATGGGCAAGTCATTAATGACATGCGGCACAAATCAAGTAAAGGAAGCTCAAAAGCATTCCTAAAATTAGGGAAAAGGAAAGAAATCTTCTTAAAATCGGCAAGGGGTCCAAAATCTCTCAAAACCAGAAAGAAAGATTAAGCATCTTCACAAAACAAGCAAGAATTGAAGATTGCTCACAAAAAAGGCAACAAGCCCTATAGATTTCAGCCAAGTAAGGGAAAGTGGCTGAAATTAAGACATAAAACATGCCTAAATTCTCCTATGGACGAATCAAGACACAAATCAAGGCTAAATCCATCCAAAGGCAAGCTTTGAGAAGTCTATAAATACAAGGTCCCAAGACATCAAAAAGGTCGACAATTTCTACATTCAAGGCCGAAATTCTCACAAAAGGATAACCTTTGCCAAATCTTTGAAGACTAATACGCTGCCAAAGCTCTTTTCAAAGAATGTACAACCAAAGCTGAAGCTTTCTTTCGACCAAAGCCGAAGCATTCCCTTGAAGAATCAACAAGCACTTGTGCCGATTCCTTCAAGACTTTGTTGCAAGCTTAAAACTTGTAACGACGTTTGATTCAAGATCAAGTCGCCAAGACCCTTGAATCAACAAAGTCCTACATCAACACTACATTCGTTACAGCCTTAAACCTGAGGTAAAGACTATCCATGCATTTTTTCAAGCTCAAAACTTGAAACAATCGTTCAATCGTTCATCCGAGATCAAGTAATCCCGACCCTTGGATCAACAACCTACGCATCTACATAAAATTTGAAGACTGGATCAGAGGAAAGTTGTAAACAAAAACTGTAACCCTACAAATTCATCAATACAGATCTACTTTGTACACGTGTTTTCGTTTCATTCGTTACAGAATTTTTGTGTTTACAAATTTACCGTGCCAGGTAGGGGCCTCTCTGCCTCTCATCTCTGTCTTCAAATCAGCAAAAAGCAGAAATGGCATCAAGAAATGATCAACCTGTTCCCGCAACCAACGCGAAGAACAAGGACATCCGTGTCGTGAGTGGTGGCACTTTGGGTATCACAACCCGAAGCAAGGCAAATGCTCTCTCTACCGTGCCTTCCACCCCTACATCAAACATGTCGAAGGATCAAGAGCACCCGAGGCACGAGCCTTGAACACCATGGCCTCGTTAAAGGTGCCAAGGGAAGAAAACCGGAGAAGGTACTCCGAGTCATTGTCTTCCGATGCTGACTCAAGCAGTAGCTCGTATCCCGTAGCCATGCAAGTCATAACTACTGGTGCGACTTCAATCAAAGAGCAGCTAACACAAATGAGCAAAGTAATTGCAAGGCTGACAAGGACCATGGAGGAAAATGACTTGCAGATTCCTACACTCATCAACTGTCTAGAGGTGCAGCACGACGAGAAAGGTGACTTGACGGTTGATCCACCAAAGGAGGAAACTTACGAAAATGAGGACCCTCTGATGCACAAAGCTGAGGAGAAGCTAGAGGTGTACTGAGCTACGACGCTCATGGGATCTCTCTCTATCCAATAACTGCAAAAGATGATCACAAGCATGATCAAGGTGCAATATGAAGGAAGCTCGCATGATTCCGTACTGTACTAAAAGCCATACTCTAAACGCCTTGAGGATGCCGAGGGGTTATTAGCCACCCAAATTCATGCAATTTGATGGAAAGGGGAATCCTAAACAGCATATTCCCCATTTCATTGAAACCTGCAACAATGCTGGGATAGAGGGAGACTACCTTGTCAACCAATTCGTGCACTTGCTAAAAGGTAATGCCTTTGACTGATACACCGACCTCGAGCCCGAGTCTATCAACACCTGGGACAAGCTTGAAAGGGAATTCCTCAACCGCTTCTACAGCACTCACTGCAACGTAAGCATGTTGGAGCTGACGAGTATGAAATAGTGGAAGGATGAAACTGTCATCGACTACATCAATAGGTGGCGTTCATTAAGTCTGGATTGCAAAGATAGGCTTTCTGAAACCTCAGCCATTGAGATGTGTGTTCAAGGCATGCACTGGGGGTTACATTACATCCTCCAAGGCATAAAACCGAGAATATTTGAAGAATTGGCAACTCGATCCCATGATATAGAGCTGAGTATTGCCAATCATGGGAAGAAGAAGCCAATCATTGACTTCAAAAAGGATAAGGTGTTCACCGCAAAGGTAGACAACACTGGGAAAAAGCCCGCCAATGAAGCTTTTACCGTCCATACTACTGATAGAAGCATATTTATGCGACTTAGTTAGCTTGCTTCCTTGCATTTATTTAGATAGTTTCTACTTATTACAGTGTTTTAAGCTATTTTCGTGTGTTTTCAGGTTCAAATGACAAAGTTGGCAAGAAAGTGCAATTTGGAGCATTTTAGAGCATTTTTGGGCTTGGAATGGATAGCACAAGTATGGTGCAAGATGGATGGACGAATTTGAAGTTCAAGAGAGGCTAGGAATGTGCAAAAGAGTTGAAGAAATTAATTCAAGTCATTCAAGATAAGGAATCAGTTAAAAAGAAGGAACATTATCCAAAACCTTATCCAACCTTATCTTATCCAAACTAACCTTATCTTACCTTATCTTATCTTATCCTATCCTAATCTTATCCTACCTTAATTCCAGCTGCAAAGGGGACTCCTTTTCACATTAGGACACCAAAAACATGTTTTTAGAAGGCCTTTTCCTTCTAGACACATGCCACAACACTCCTTTCTAGAAGCCCTAAAAATTGGCGCCCCAACCTTTCTAGAAGGCCTTTTCCTTGTTAGTTTGGAGTCCTAAATCCTTTTCCTTGACAACCTAGGCCAAGTAATCCCTAGGCCTATATATACCCTAATCTACCGCACCATTCAAACCACCACCCTTTACCATAACTCACCTACATCCATCCACCACACACAAGAGCCATAAAACTCAGAAAATCCCCATTGTGCCGTAGCTGCAAGGAAGGAGAGGAGAAAACTTAGTGCCCTGCCTGCCATTCAAGCCTTGGATTGTTCGAGCGTTTCTAGGTGTATTCTATCCTTTGTTTTCAATGTTTAAATTAATTTATCTTTGTTTAATTGTGGACATGAGGAACTAATTTCTTTATAGTTAGAGGAGAATTTGAAGCCATGATTATATGTTATATATGAATTGATTACGTCCAGTTATTGTTTCTTGAGACTAGAATGTGATTTTCTTATTTGAGTTATTAAAACTTGTTTATGTGTGTTAATTAGGGGTCGACACTTAATTTGTATACATGAATTTGATGCTAGAGTACAAGGGAGTTTCACCTAATCGTTATGAACTCATATTCACAAGTACTAAAGGTTGCTAGTCACAATCATGATAAGTAAGTCCTAGGCAAGAGTATCATGCTTCATAGTTACGAATGCCTCGTCCACACTTATGATTTTCAAAGAACTTAATGACCTTTGATATGTTTTCTATCATGTTGTCATAGTTAGGAGACTTGATAAGGATAATTTGGTTGTAATGCATCTTTCATTCAATTCAATGAACTAAGGAAAATCTACTGGTTAATTTGTGCATTCACGGTTAACGTGGAGTGTTGTCATTCATGTTTAAAGGAATAATAACTAGAAATTGGTTCATATGCATATGTCATGTGTGGAGAAGGACCCTCTAACTAGCCTTTCACCCATTCATTCACCCAAATTCGTGCCAACCTTTGTTTAGTGTCTTAATCAGTTTGTTTTTACTTTAAATTTGTCCAAAAAACCAATCCCCTTTACTTGGTCGTGTCTTGTCTTTAGGTTAGAATATGTCCAATTTTGTGTCTTTTAGCATTTTCAGTCAAGTTAAAGTTAGAATTCGTCCAAATAACTCCCTAGTGTTTGTTTTGAGTCTATTTGCTTGTTTTAAGCTGTTTTGAGTCATTCTAGTTTGTTTTAAGTCATTAGAGTCTAGTTTTCTGTTTTTAAGTCTAGTTTAGTGCTTTAGACTTTAATTAGTGTAGATTAGCATCCCTTCTAATCCCCAGCTAGAACGATCCCTACTTACACATACTACATTGATAGGGTCTAACTTTGAGTGCAATTTAATTTCACATCAAATTTTTGGCGCCGTTGCCGGGGATTAGAAAATTGCTAATCCCCCGTTGTTTTTGTTCGTATTTTCTTTAGTTTCTTATTTTGTTTTGTTTTAGGTACTAGTTCTAGGTCTGAATCTGAATTTGAAGAACAAGAAGAGGAAGAACAAGCCATGGTTGTGGACAATCGTACAATCAAAGAGCTTTCAGCCTCAGGACTTGACAATGCCGTGCCTCTATGCATCTAATACCCTACGGTAAGTCAAGGAAAGACCGATGAGTTTGAATTGAAGTCAAGGTTGTTGCATCACATTCCTAAGTACCATGGGTTGTCCATGGAAGATCTAAACAAGCATTTGAAGGAATTTGAGGTGGTGTGCTCAAGCATGACACCAATCATCGTAGATGGGGATATCTGAAGATGAAAGCCTTTCCATTCTCTCTATTTGAAAAGGCTAAGGATTGGTTATTCGAATTGGCACCTGGAACGGTCACTTCTTGTGAAAGCATGAAAAGAGCATTTTTAGAGAAATTCTTCCCAACTTCGAGAGTTATTCTTTTAAGGAAGAGAATTAGTGGCAGTGAACAAAGCCAATGAGAATCTTTTCCAGCATACTATGAACGTTTCAAGGCTCTAGTTGCATCGTGCCCTTAACATCAAATGAAGGAAGAACTTCTAATTCAATATTTCTATGAAGGACTTCTTCCAATTGAGAGACAAATGCTTGATGCTTCAGCAGGAGGTGCCTTGGTTGACAAAACCCCGGTGGCTGCCAAGATCTTAATTGCAAACCGAGCCTTGAATGCACAACAATACGAAGGTGTTGGACAAAGGGACCCCCCACGGCAACAACAAGTGAATGAGGTAAGTGCAATTTATGAACTTCAATCTTAAATGGCTAATCTCACTGTTCTTTTGTCACAGGTTGTCGATGGATCCAAAATGCAAGGTCCGGCCATATGTGGAGTGTGCTCTATGCAGGGGCATCTTAATGATCAATGCCCTCAATTGATAGAGAATTGAGGATGGGAAAGTGCCAATGTCGTGGGCTATCAAGGCCAAAATCAGCCATGGAATGATCCATACTCCAATACTTACAATCTGGGCTGGAGAGATCACCCAAACTTTAAGTGGAGGGAGCCTGAACAACCTCAACAACAAGGTGGATTTAGACAGCAACCTTCGGGCTTTTATCCAAGGCCATTCGCACCAAATCCATCCCAACCACAATATGCCCAACCACTTTGGCACAGGGAGTCCAAAATCAAGCCCAAGCAATGCAAAATCAAGCCAAAAAGGTGGATGAATTAGAGAAGCAAATAGGGCAGATTGCAGAGTTCCTTGGGCAGTTTCGAGAAGAAGGTAAACTACCTAGCTCAACCGTTGTGAATCCAAAAGGAGGATTTGAAACCACTAAAGCCATCATGTTGAGAAGTGGAAAAGAAGTTGGAACTGATCCGAAACCATCCAAATCAAGCCAAAAGGGAGATGAAAGGTTGCTGATTGAATAGGAGGAGCAAGACAAGCCCACGGCAAGGGTGGAACCAACCTTGCCGTAGCCCCCTAAGCACCCTATGCCGTCCAGTTTAACTAACGTAGGTCAAAATTGGATTCCTTATAACGTTATTCCACCAAATGTGCCATTTCTTAGCAGATTCATGCAAACAAAGAAGGAAGAGGATGAAAAAGACATTATGGAGACGTTTAGGAAGGTGCACGTCAATATCCTGCTCCTTGATACGATAAAGCAAATCCCAAAGTACGCGAGTTTTTGAAGAAACTTTGCACAACAAGGAAATAGATTTGGGAGAAAGAGGTGGTACAAGTAAGTGAAAATGTCTCCGCAGTGTTGCAAAGAAAGCTGCCACCTAAATGTGAAGATCCAGGTAGTTTCACTATCCCTTGTGTAATTGGTAATACAAGGTTTGAACATGCTATGGTAGATTTAGGTGCATCAATTAATGTCATGCCATATTCTATTTATGCATCTATGAATCTAGGAGAGCTTAAAAATGATGATGTTATTATCCAATTAGCCGATCGATCTAATGCATACCCGAAAAGAGTTTTGGAAGATGTTTTGGTGCAGGTAGACCACTTGATTTTTCCTGCAGATTTCTATGTGCTTCACATGGAGGACTCAGCCCATTCTCCACCATCGCCAATCTTACTTGGCCGACCTTTCATGAAAACAGCCCACACCAAGATTGACGTGGCCAAGGGAGCGTTAACTATGGAGTTTGGTGGTGATATGATTAACTTTAAAGTTTCTGAATCTGTTGAGCATACTAATGATGTTCGTTCTTGTTTTGCCATCGATGTAATTAAAAATAAAGGGCAGGAACATTCAGCACCAATCAAGAAGGATGCATTTCGAACCACCAACGAAGAGAGAATTGGAGTGAAGCACAAGGATTGCACAACCACAACCCTCAAACCCCTAAATTTGGCCGAGAGCACACCTTGTGCATCTGTTGACAGTGCTGCCACTTCATCGCAGTACATTGGTGAGTTTCCTCCTCCAATTCCTATTCACATTTCCACTAATAGGTTGTTACCTTCTTTGGTGTAGGTACCTAATCGAATTCAAGGTGGTGGGACACTTTACATTGACTTTAGGAAGCTCAACGCCACAATCAGGAAGGATCACTATCCCATGCCGTTTATAGATCCAATGTATGGAAGTTTTGAGGAGCATGTCATGGAGGATGTACCCCTCCATGCCGTGGGCCAAGATGGAGCATAAAAGGAGGTATCGTCCGACTGGAAGACGTTAAAGCAAACGCTTCTTGGGAGGGAACCCATGCATTCAAATAAAGAAGACCTAGGCTCCGGCTCCACAACCAGATTTACGTTTCTAAACCCTACTCTTTATTGCTTTTACTTTGCCATATTTGTCGTGTTTTTTAGTTTTGTTGTTTGCTTGTTTGTGTGTGAGTCTATGTTTGAAACATTGAGGACAATGTTTGGTTTAAGTGTGGGGGAGTAAACAAAGTGTTTTTCATTGAAATTCGTGGGATTTTATCACCCATCACTTCTAAAGTTGTTTTTCACTGTTTTTGAGTGTTTTTAGTGTGTTTTGAAGTATTTTAATGTGTCTTGAACAGAAAATACGAAAATTTGAAAACAATTCAAAAAAGTTTTGAAAAATACCAAAAAGAGTCATTTTTAGAGTCATTTTTGTGTGTTTGTGTCTTAGGGTACCTTCCAACACAATGATGAGGATTTGGCTTTTAATTGCATGACTGTTAAAGAAAGTTACAAACATGGATTGAAGTTTGATATGCTCTTTGGTTTATGCTTGGTTATAGTTGACATTCATGAATTCACATGTAATCACAAAAAGAAAAAAAATCAGTTTTTGTAACATGCTTGAAGGAAGAAACTCAAACTAACGCTACAACCCTAAGAGACTTGAGCCTATACTTTATTTGGAGAGTTATTAATCTGTGAATTCTTGTTTTCTAAAGTCGTTGCATGATCTCATTATTTCTTTGCTTGGTTGCTACTTAGAATGCGTTTTCATCATTATAGATCCAAATACTAGAACTTATGCCTATTTCATTCAAAGCATGAAATTAATTAGCATAACAAATAACAATATGAAGTTGTTTAGTTTAAACCAGAGCCAAACAGCCATACTCCCTTTGCATTTGTATTGTAGGTTTAACCCCTTTAAGCCTTGTTTAGCCTAATTTTCTTTGTTAGCCACATTATCCTTACCTAGCCTAGTATAGGACTATCCATACCCTTGTTCTTAAAGGATAGTGAAGCATGACTTAGAGGGAATTCCTTTTGATCGATATTATGCAGAAAAAGAAATGTGGGGGAAGGGATTTTCGTGCAAAAGAAGAAGAAAAGAAAAAAGGAAAAAAACGTGGAAAAAAGAAAAAAAAAAGAAGAAAAAGTTGTGAAAAAGAAAGAAAAAGAGTTCAAAATAAGTGAGAATGAGCTCACATGTATTGGTTGTTGAAGAAAGGGTCCAAAAGTGTGAATCCGACCCTAAGTGATGTTTGAATCTTCCCTTTGTGTTTAGAGTTGATTTCTGCAATCAAAAGTGAATTCTAAGTGTTGATTTCATTGCTTTGCTTACTATTTCTTTAAGAACTTTTGTTTATCCTTACCTTTCTTTGTTAGCCAATACCTTAGCCCCATTATAACCCTTTGACTTCTATCTTGATTGTTATGTGTTTCAATATGTGGAGTTTGAGATTGGTATGAGCATATGGAATCCCTGGTTCTCGCGTCTAAGTAGTGGCATGCCGTTCATGAGATCATATACATGTATTAATAATTCCAGAAAATGCCTTCTTTATTTTAAACATATGTGAGTACTAGTTTTCTTGTTTACATCAATCTTCTCACATATACCTAGTGTAGGGAGTGTAGTCAGAAAATCTGTGTGAAAATACAGAGTATATCCGGTGAGGAATTGAGGGATTCTCTAAGGCATGTTACTACATTCAAAATGTTGTTTTAATGGATTAAATGCGAACTAGTGAATGGTGACTATGATTAAGTATGCTCGAGGGTAAGGATGACTAAAATTTATGTGAGTAGTGATTTTTAACATGTTATGTTTCATTGGAAATCCCTGAGGCGAACGTTGGAAGGTTTAGGTTCTGTTTTGTTTGTTTTGTTTGTTTGTTTTGCTCGAGGACTAGCAAAAGCTAAGTGTGTGGGAATTTGATAGGAGCATATTTATGCGACTTAGTTAGCTTGTTTCCTTGCATTTATTTAGTTAGTTTCTACTTATTACAGTGTTTTAAGCTATTTTCGTGTGTTTTCAGGTTCAAATGACAAAGTTGGCAAGAAAGTGCAATTTGGAGCATTTTAGAGCAGTTTTGGGCTTGGAATGGATAGCACAAGCATGGAGCAAGATGGATGGACGAATTTGAAGTTCAAGAGAGGCTAGGAATGTGCAAAAGAGTTGAAGAAATTAATTCAAGTCATTCAAGATAAGGAATCAATTAAAAAGAAGGAACATTATCCAAAACCTTATCCAACCTTATCTTATCCAAACTAACCATATCTTACTTTATCTTATCTTATCCTATCCTAATCTTATCCTACCTTAATTCCAGCTGCAAGGGGGACTCCTTGTCATAGTAGGACACCTAAAACATATTTTTAGAAGGCCTTTTCCTTCTAGAAACATGCCACAGCACTCTTTTCTAGAAGCCCTAAAAATCTGGTGCCCCAACCTTTCTCGAAGGCCTTTTTCTTGTTGGATTGGAGTCCTAAATCCTTTTCCTTGACAACCTAGGCCAAGTAATCCCTAGGCCTATATATACCCCAATCTGCCGCACCATTCAAACCACCACCCTCTACCATAACTCACCTACATCCATCCACCACACACAAGAGCCATAAAACTCAGAAAATCCCCATTATGTCGTAGCTGCAAGGAAGGAGAGGAGAGAACTTAGTGTCGTGCCTGCCATTCAAGCCTTGGATTGTTGGAGCATTTCTAGGTGTATTATATCCTTTGTTTTCAATGTTTAAATTAATTTATCTTTGTTTAATTGTGGACATGAGGAACTAATTTCTTTATAGTTAGAAGAGAATTTGAAGCCATGATTATATGTTATATATGAATTGATTATGTTTAGTTATTGTTTCTTGGGACTAGAATGTGATTTGCTTATCTGAGTTATTAAAACTTGTTTATGTGTGTTAATTAAGGGTCGACACATAATTTGCATGCATGAATTTGATGCTAGAGTACAAGGGAGTTTCACCTAATCGTTATGAACTTATATTCACAAGTAGTAAAGGTTGCTAGTCACAATCATGATAAGTAAGTCCTAGGCAAGAGTATCATGTTGTCATAGTTACAAATGCCTCGTTATGAACTTAATGACCTTTGATATGTTTTCTATCATGCTGTCACAGTTAGGAGACTTGATAAGGATAATTTGGTTGTAATGCATCTTTCATTCAATTCAATGAACTAAGGAAAATCTAATGGTTAATTTGTGCATTCACGGTTAACTTGGAGTGTTGTCATTCATGTTTAAAGGAATAATAACTGGAAATTGGTTCATATGCATATGTCATGTGTGGAGAAGGACCCTTTAACTAGCCTTTCACCCATTCATTCATCCAAATTCGTACCAACATTTGTTTAGTGTCTTAATCAATTTGTTTTTACTTTAAATTCATCCAAAAAACCAATCCCCTTTACTTGGTCGTGTCTTTAGGTTAGAATCTGTCCAATTTTGTGTCTTTTAGCATTTTCAGTCAAGTTAAAGTTAGAATTCGTCCAAATAACCCCCTAGTGTTTGTTTTGAGTCCATTTGCTTGTTTTAAGCTGTTTTGAGTCATTCTAGTTTGTTTTAAGTCATTAGAGTCTAGTTTTCTGTTTTTAAGTCTAGTTTAGTGCTTTAGAGTTTAATTAGTGTAGATTAACATCCCTTCTAATCCCCGGCTAGAACGATCCCTACTTACACATACTACATTGATAGGGTTTAAGTTTGAGTGCAATTTAATTTCACATCAACTACCCCCATCAAGACCTCCTCTGCGCCCGTCAAGATCTCCTCCAAAAACAAAACAAAGAACACGAAGAGATGTGAGCCTTCTCGCACCCAAGACAGGTACAAAAATAGCTTGAGAGAACTAGAGCAGAAAACGTTCCCTTTTCTTGACTCTGACGTGGCTGCAATGCTAGATGACTTTCTGGAAATGAAGTTAATTAAGTTACCTGAAAGCAAGCGCCCTAAAGAGATGAATCATGTTAACGTTCCTAGGTACTGCAAATACCATCGTATCGTAAGTCATCATGTTGGTAAGTGCTTCATCCTCAAGGAGCTCATCATGAAACTAGCACAACAAGGGCAGATTGAGCTTGACCTTGAAGACACAGCCGCAACACATACTACTACGATTGGGTTTTGGATCCTTTAATCTCATGCCTCTCCAAGTGACGCTTGACCACTCTCATCTATGCTCAAGCTACACGGCACTTCTGCACAAGCATCGCTGGGGGCAAGCGACCAAAATGCACCTACTGACGATGAAGAAGGGTGGACACTGGTGACCTACAAAAAGACATGGAAGCCAAGACCAAAAGCTACATGACCAAAGGTGGAACAAGGGAGAAAGCACTGCCGCCGCAACAATAGGAAGCCCAAAAAGAGTGTAAGAGCTGCTAAACCAACATACGTAGGGGAACTTATGCAGCAAGTGCCCCGCATTCCCGTCTCCTTGCACAAGTACTTCCCAAAGGACTTCTTCCAACGGTGCACTACCATTGCCTGTCACATGGTTGATGTGGAGATCGAAGAGCCCTCAAAAGGCAAAGCTATCACCATCGAGGAAGAGAAGACCCTTACGCCCAAAGAAAGCCAGTCGGCACACTTTAGCATCAAGGAAGCACTACGATTGCCCAAGGAGATGCGAAAAGCACTAGTAGCGGTCTTGGCGAGTCTCGACTACAACGAGGTGCAAGAAAGCAAGGACGAAGGCTTGAAGCTTCAGCGACATGAATATGCCACATGCTATGTCATATATGACGCAATCAACTTCACTGCCAAAGACTTGTTGCTAGGGTCAAAGCCTCACAATCGTCCTCTCTTCGTCTCTGGGTATGTGAGAGAGAACAAAATCAACCGCATGCTTGTGGATGATAGGTCGACCATAAACATCATACCAAAGTCAACAATGACCACAATCGGCATCAAGGTGGATGAACTATCCCAAAGCCGCCTCCTAATCCAAGGTTTTAACTAAGGAGGACAAAGAGTGATGAGCATGATCTGAGTGGAGATGACAAAATAAAAAGGAGCTGTTATGACAAGAAGTTATGACAGAATAAAGAGGAGCTGTTCAGTTACAAATTCTGATAACCGCTAGTTTCAGTTACTCCAATACTAAAAGTTGGTTGTAATGAGCTGTAAATGAGAGTCAATTCAAGGATGTAAATGTGTCAGATGTTAGATAACTCCTCAGCCTTTTAACAGGAGACAAAAACAACAAAAATAACACAGAATCTGGAGAGAGCATGAGTCTTCAACCTTAAGCAATTTCTAGGGTCTAGTCTTCCTAACTTTTTAATGTATTTTGTTATGTTTTTAATTTTAAATATGGATACTTAGGGCTGCTTTGAAGCCCTAGACATGATTGAATTAATGTTATGATGCAGTTTTAGTTTATCAATTTCATTTGCAAGCTAGAATCAGTTTTCTGTTTCAATTGTTTCAAGCATATATTTTCAAGCTTAGCTACATTGTTTATGTTTGCTTTCTGTTGAGAATGATACAGATGACTGCCATATCTTCTTTCATTTATTAGCAACATGTGGTTAGGTTTAGAACTAATCATGTAAATTGATTCCATGAAGTTCTAGGATACATGCCATGTTCTAGGGTTCATGTGATGTTCATAATCCTCTTCTTTCTTAATGAGTTTCTAGGTGCTAAATCTGAGTATATGCCATGCTAGGCTGCACCTACAAATATAATTTTTCTATATATGCCATGCATCTAACATGCAAAGTAAGAGAGGATTCATGCAATTTAGTTATATGCCATGCTAGATATGTGAACATCTTAGTTGTACATTTGAAAGGGATAAGTTGAAAGATCGTATCACTGGTTCATGAATGTTTAGGGGAAGGTCTTTGTTCATTTGAAGTTAGACTTATGTCTTAAAAACGTTTTTAACTTATTTCATGTCTTAGGTTTGTTTCTGGATAGTCTTAGTGTTTCCCTTTTATGTCTTTCTTTATTTCTTTTCCAAACTTACTCAACCCACCCCCCCCCCCCCAATTTTAAGTCATAGGAGTCTTTAACTAATGCTAATTTGTAAGAGTCAAAGGTTTTACTAAGTAGTTTCTCAGTCCCTGTGGTTCGACACCCTTACTTGTGCCGTTATACTATCTTTATTTTTGCACTCGAAAGGAATTTTAACAAAATGGCGCTGTTGCCGGGGACTGCGCTTAAACAACTTTGTAATTCCTTTTAGTTTTGCTCACTAACTTAATTTATTTTGTTTTCAGTTGTATGTCTCTTAATCCATTCAAGCAGCCCATTGACTTGGAGCAGCTACAAGGGGTGGTTCAATCAAGTTCTCGTAAGAGTTGTACACTCAAACCTGTGAGGATTCTCAAAACTCGATCTTTGCCAAGCTCTCATTGCCACTCAGAATCACATACACCTAAGTTAGCCTCATCCTCACCCAAGGCTGAATTAGAAGAAGACGAGATGGCCATGGCAAACAACAACAACAACAATGATGACGAGGCTAATCGTGCTTTAAAGGAGTATGTGATTCCCAATATCAGTGAGGAGTTTTCAAGCATTCATTATCCCGCCACCACCGTGGAGAACTTCGAACTCAAATCAGGTATGATTCATCTTTTACCTAAATTTAATGGTTTGGCAGGTGAGGATCCCCATTTGCATATCAAGGAGTTTGTAGAGGTGTGCAATACCATTAAGATTCAAGGCATGACCCCTCAAGAGGTACGTCTTAGGCTCTTTCCCTTTTCACTAAGGGAGAAGGGTAAGGCATGGCTTCACACTCTTTGGGATATGCTATCTTCCAAATTTCTGCAGCAATTTTTCCCAGCTTAACGCACTAACAAGCTTAGGTGCAAAATCATGTTAATTGTGCAAAATGATGGAGAGTTGTTCCACGAATATTAGGACCGTTTCAAAACTCTATCGCATTCTTGCCCTCATCACAACTTGGAACAATGGTTGCTCATGCAATATTCCTATGAAGGATTGCTTGATTCTAATCATATGATGGTGGATGCTACTGCTGGTGGTTTGATGAACAAGACGGCTAATCAAGCCAAGACCATGTTTGAGGACATTGCTTCAAATACGAAGCAATTTAGTTTCAGAAATCGACAAACCAAGAAGGTTTATGAGTTTAGTACTTCAAATGATAACTCTCAAATTTCTTAATTTTATTAACCTTGTTAAGCAACTTGTTTCCCAAAAGCAAGTTGTGGCTGTTTGTCAAGTGTGTTCCATGCAGGGACATTCATCTGAGGCATGTCCTCAAGTGCAAGGGTTTCATGAAGAAGAAAACATGATAGGAGGATTTCAAGGAAATCAGAGACCTATGAATGATCCGTTTGCTCCAACTTACGACCCATGTTGGAGAAACCATCCTAATTTCAGATTGGGAAACAACAACAATGTGCAGAATTTGCCACCTCCCCAAGCTACACCAAGCAAGCCCCTTGAAGACATCATGAGTACATTGGCTAGACAAGTGAGTTCTTTAGCTCAAAGCACTCAAGGCCTCAAGGTTTCTACCCAAGCTTTCATGAACAAGACTGATCGTTCAATTGCAAACTTAGAAACTCAGGTTGGACAGATTGTAGTAGTCATAAACCAAAGAGAACCAAGTAAGCTTCCTAGTCAAGTTGTTGTAAATCCAAAAGATTTGAACAATGCATAGGTAAATGTGATCACTTGAATTTTTAGTCTTTTTGAGTCATGATTAGAGCTATTTGCAATTAAATAATGGGAATGTACATGCTTAACTTAGCCTTGCAATCATAACTTTAGCTATGCTTTGAAAATTGTTGTATTTGCTATATAATACCACTGCTCTCAGTTCTAAGAATACTTGTGAAATGTTACTAGTTCAAGCCTAAGAAGAAGGATAGTGGAGACTGCCTTTTGAGTAATTTTGTGCCTATTTGCTTCTTTTAGAGAGAATAAACTACTTCTATCCTTTTCTTTCAAATTCATTTCAAATGATCTCATTATTCATTTTTGCTTGAATACTAAGAGTTATTCTCTTTTGTGGATACTTGTGCTTATTATCACCCATGAATGAACTCATTGAGACGAGGTTAGGCTATGCATGTTTTAACTAGTAACTGGCCTAATTCCCTACCTTTGTTGTGCGAGCCATTACCCATTTTGAAGCCAAACATAACCATATCTTTCATCATCCACACTAAACTCTACCGATTTTCCCCCATAAAAGCCATTCCCTATAGCTTGGGGAATACCAAAGTGATGAAGACAAAATGCTCGAGTTTTAAACTAAGAAAGTGGCGTGTACCGAAGTAACATGGGTTAGTTTAAAAAAAAAAAAACAAAAAAGATGCAATTTCTAAATCCATGGGTTATGGACACCGAGAACAAGTAAAGAAGATCAATTCAAGAGGAAAGCATGATGGTTTTGCAAGGAAGACACTTTGGTATATCTTAAGTTCTAGAATTCCTTATCCATCCTTTCATAGCCCCTACCCTAACAACCTTACATTACAACCTTATGAAAGACCTAGCTGATCTTTGACGATGTATTCATGGGTGTTAGTAAGTATGTGTGCTATCCTATTCTTAGTATTTGATTCCTTTCATGAGATCTGTCCAGAAAGTTCTATTGTTTCTAATTGAATTATGTGTGAGAATATCTTGCTTCCCAATACATAACCTCACTCACACAGCTCAATCTCTCTCCCTCCTTTTTTGGTGATATTTTTTTTTTGGAATTTATGAGAAATTCTGTGTTGAAAAGAAACGATCTTGATCTTCGTTTGTCTATCTAAGCATAACCCATTTGTTCAATTTGTGAAATGCTTTTTGGGTGCCTAATTTTTTATTATTATTTTTTCGTTTTAAAATTTGCTTGGAAAAATTTGCTTCTGTTGCAAATTTGTAGGTCCAGCCAACAAATCCCTTCTGTAAAATCATTTTATTTGGTCTTTTCGTAAACTCATTTTATCTGGGTTTTACAGTTCAAATCCACAGTTGCAGCCACCGAGTTCGTACCATAACGCAGACCAAGTTGTAACCACAACTCCAACAAAAGGCTTTCAAGGTATGATTCTTTGTTTACTGGATGAATCACTGGATTTTGTTGGTGAGTTTTGATGTAAATGTTAAAAATGTATTTGGGTTGTTGTCCATTTCTTTAGTGCAATTTCGTTTAGGATTCATTATCATAAGGATTCGACGTAAGTGGCGCGCCATGTGGCTTGAGCACAGGGATAAGTGAGCAAGGGTCGCTGTATCTCCATCGGTGCCCGGATGGAGTGTTAAACGAGCAAAGGGACTATAGAAACTTCTTTTTGAACGACTCCACTCAAAGTTGTTTGGAAGCATCTGCTCCTATCAACTTTACACAGGACGCGCAAAAGTACTTTGACCTTATTGGACGGGGGAGGGTGAAGAAGCTAGGACAGGAGGGTAGAGTTCAAGAAAGTAGAATGCGTTTAGGAAGTTGGAATATAGGAACCTTAATGGGAAAATCTATGGAAGTAGTGGAAGTTATGGTGAGGAGAATGATAAGTATTATGTGGCTCTAAGAAACTAAGTGGGTTGGTCTTAAGGCAAAGGATCTCGAAAACTTAGGTTTTAAACTTTGGTATTCGGGCACAAATAGAACGAGAAATGGTGTTGGCATCATCGTGGACAAGACCTTGACACAAGATGTTGTAGATGTCAAGAGGGTAGGAGATAGAATTACAGTAATCAAGATTGTAATAAGACAAGAACTCATCATTGTGATAAGTGCGTACGCATCTCAAGTAGGGTTGGATATGAGTTTGAAGGAGAAATTTTGGAAAGACCTTGGAGACTTGGTGCAAGGAATCGCTCAGACGGAGAAGGTATTTATAGGAAGAGATTTAAATGGACATGTGGGCAAGGAGACATGTAACTATGGAGGTTTTCATGGTGGCCATGGTTTTGGGGAGAGAAACGAGGATGGGGAAGCCATCTTGGATTTTGCAATGGCATACAATGTCATCTTAGCCAACACCTTCTTTAAGAAGAGAGAAGAATATGTGCTCACCTATAAGAGTGGGTTGTAAAAAACACAAATAGATTTTCTTCTAATGAGGAAGAGGGATCGTATAACTTGTAAGGATTGCAAAGTTATACTGGGTGAGAGCTTGGCTAATCAACATTGCTTGTTGGTGATGGATGTACATATTCAAAGAGAGAGAAAAAAGAACAAGACCTTGAAGTGCCCAAGGACTAGATGGTGGAATCTAAAAGGAGAAAAACAAGCCATTTTCAAAGAGAAAGTAATCACCCAATGCGTTTGGGATAGAGAGGTGGAAGCTAGCCAAATGTGGGATTCCATGGCTAGTAGTATCCGAAAAGTAGCAAAAGGGGTATTAGGAGAGTCCAACGGCTTTGCTCCACACCAAAAGGAATCTTGGTGGTGGAAGGAGGAGGTATAGACAAAGGTTAAGGCTAAGAAGGAATGTTGTAAAGCTTTATACAAGGGTAGGGCCGAAGAAAACGGTGAAAGATATATAATAGCGAAGAAGGAGGTGAAGAAAGTTGTGAGAGAAGCTAAGCTAGCGGCTTTTGACGATATGTATAAGCAACTAGATACCAAAGAAGCAAAGTTGGATATCTATAAAGGAGAGTTGGATATCTATAAACTAGCTAGAGCAAGGGAAAAGAAGACAAGGGACCTAAATTAAGTGAGGTCCATCAAGGATGAGAATGGAAAGGTTCTTGCTACATAGAACACGGTCAAAGAGAGATGGAGTGGTTATTTTCATAATCTTTTCAACGAAGGACATGAAAAGAGTACTTCTTTGGGGGAGTTGAATAACTCAGAAGAGTATAGAAACTGCACCTTTTATCGCCGAATTAGGAAGGAAGAAGTGATTGTAGCTTTGAAAAAGATGAAGCATAGAAAAGCAATGGGATGATATATCGATCGAAGTGTGGAAAGTCTTGGGAGAGACGGGTATAGCATGTCTCACTGACCTTTTCAATATGATTTTGAAAATAAAGAAGATGTCAAATGAGTGGCGAAAGAGCACTTTGGTACGTATCTACAAGAATAAGGGCGACGTACAAAATTGCATGAACTATAGGGGTATTAAGTTAATGAGTCATACAATGAAGCTCTAGGAGAAAGTAATTGAGCATAGACTGAGGCAAGAGACACGAGCCTTAGACAACCAATTCGGGTTCATGCCAGGGTACTCAACCATAGAGGCAATCTATCTCTTACAAAGATTGATGGAAAGATATAGAGATATGAAAAAGGATTTGCACATGGTTTTTATAGATTTGGAAAAAAGTGTATGATAGGGTCCCAAGAGACATTCTTTGGAGGATTTTAGAGAAGAAAGGAGTACGAGTAGCATATATCTGAGTGTTACTTGGTATTTCATCATCTCATCAAAAAATATAGAGAAAAATTCTGTCACTTCGGCTTAGAAGAAGACTATCTGAGTGTTACTTGGTTAAAAAAACCTACAGCCATTAGCAACTTTGGGTGAAATGGTAGTAACAATGGATAGGTTTTTTTTATTCTAAATTAACTGCCTTAGGCAATGAATTTATCAGAACTGCTACAAGATAATATGAAGTTTGATATCTCTTATTAACTCAACATGCGTAATTGTGGTCAACCTTGCAGTAATTTTCAAGCATTCTTGGGGTGGGCATTATTAGTTCTTATATTTTTGTCTTCACGAACCTGATTGCATAAATTAAATCGATATGGGTTTTGTTATTTCTTTGTTTTTTTTTTTATGTTTTTTGTCTACCCATATGCTGTTGGTTGTTTGATATATTTATTCATTTTTTCATTTGTATGAGCATTGATATAATGACATTTGAAAGGACATTGATATATCGCATAAGACAATTGTGGAATTTGCAACAATATAAAAAATGACATTGATATTTTTCCTTCTCATCATTCTATTGATTTTCTTTATGATGTACATACTTAGATCCGGACAGGAGCACAAGCTTTATGATCTACAAAAAAAACTAATAATTTAGCTGTAGAAACCCAAATTTTTATGTTAGTTATTAGTATTTGATTAATCGCTTGATTAATTGGTTTTATTATTATTTCAATTTATAATTAGTTACTTTGGAATTAGATTAAGTTATTAGTATTTAGCTGTAGAAACCCAAATATAATTTGTTTTTATATTTGGTTAGATTAAGTTAAAAAAAAAAAAAAACAGGAGTCTTGAAGCTTTTGCCGTGAGAAAACCTTAGGCATGAAAGCAAAGAAACTTTATTGCTTCAGATTGAAGTTCATCCAATCCTTCTTGAGAGAGAGGGAGAGAGAGTTGCGAAGCTTGTGAGCAGTCTATAGTCTAGAAAGCCGAAGGTGGAGCCTAGCTTCAAAGAGTTTGAAGGTCTAGGTTTTGGTGGTGTTGGCATTTGTATTCTTCAGATGGAGATGAGAAAAAGGAAAACTTCAAAAAGTCAGAGGATTGAACACCACCTTTGGGTTGGAAACAATTATCAAAAAGTTAGAGAAAATTAAATTTCAGAGAGAAGAAGAGGATTTTTAGTTTGAAAAGATGAAGTTGTTTCACTGTTTGAGGTATTATATTCATTATTTTGATTCAATGAATCTTATTTTAATTATGTTCTTCTTATTTATGTTGGAAGATGTTGATTTCAATTTGATTTGTTTGTTGGAAATTTAAGTTATTGAGTTGAATGAAATTTATGTTTCACTTTTTCTGAAAAATGGCAGATTCCGGATTATTTATTTTGAACCTCAAATTCTTGCGATCTCAAGCTTTGTATTGAGAAAAAATTACATGATTTTAAAGTAGACTTACCTAGGATCAAAACCCATTTGGTTTCATGTCATTTGGTTGTGTATCGATAGGTGAAATGACTTTTGAAAGTATGATTTGTGATTCTGAAATTCTGGGTTTTCTAGAAATTTCAGGTTTGGGTAGCCAACTTCAGAGCTCAATATCTCTCAATATACAAATTGGATTTGGGATATTTTTGGTTGCTTTGAAACTAGGGATGACAACCTTCAAAAACCCTCTTGTTTCATGATTTTTGGTAGAGTTTTGATAGGTCTAACCTAGAGTTGAAAATAGTTGAACGTGACTGTTAAAAACTGGAATTTTTTGGGCATTATTGGGATGGCCACTTTTGAGTGTTGCATTTTGTAATCCCGAGTTTTTCTTGTGAAACAAATTAAATAGTTTTAAAGTTGGCATGACTAGGTTCAAAATGCCTATTATTTTGCTCATTTTCATTGAGTTTTGATATGTCAAAAAACTGAGGAGAAAACGAGTCCTTAGAACTGCAATTTTAGTTTTGCAGCAGTTCTATTTTGCTTCTTTTTCCATTTTGTCTTATTTCTTGGTTGATTTTTGAAAAGTACCTAAACCCAAATCATCTTATCGTTCCAAATCTGATATAGACATTTTTAGGATTTTTATCACAAATGGTCCCTGACATTGATCAAACACATCATTTTGGTTCCTGACATTGAAAATCAATAGAAATGGTCCCTGAGATTGATCAAACACATCACAAATGGTCATTCGGTTAAAAGCTCTTTAGGCAATTTTCAAAGCTTCATAATTCAATCGTTTCTTAACCAAATTCGACCCATAATATATCAAAATGAAGATAGGAAAGTGTAGAACAAGATTATACCTGGAAGCCCAATGGTTGCCGGAGATGACCAGAAAATAGCCTCAAATGTGACTGGTCCGAGGAAAAACTGAAAAACTCGTCGGAAACTGGGTAAACTTTAAACGTTCATAACTTCTTCAATAATCAACGAAATCGAGTGATTCAAAAATGAAAATCATACTTTTCGACGAGACAAAGAGAATGATACCTATATTAATTGCTAATTCACCGTGGTTTGGCCGGAAAACGGCTCGAAATTGGATAACCATTTTCGAGTTAGCCAATTTCGAGCCGTTTTCCGGCCAAACTACGGCAAGTTAGCCATCAAGAAAGATACCATTCTCTTCGTGTCGTCAAGAAGTATGATTTTCATTTTTGAATCACTGGATTTCGTTGATTATTGAAGAAGTTATGAACGTTTAAAGTTTACCCAGTTTCCGGTGAGTTTTCCAGTTTTTTCTCGGACCAGTTACATTTGAGGCTATTTTCCTGCCATCTCCGGCAACCATTGGGCTTCCAAATAGGTATAATCGTGTTCTACACTTTCCTATCTTCATTTTGATATATTATGGGTCGAATTTGGTTAAGAAACAATTAAGTTACGAAGCTTTGAAAATTGCCCAAAGAGTTTTTAACGGAATGACCATTTGTGATGTGTTTGATCAATCTTAGGGACCATTTCTATTGATTTTTAATGTCAGGGACCAAAATGATGTGTTTGATCAATGTTAGGGACCATTTGTGATAAAAACCCTCATTTTTATAACCATTGAAGACTTGGTTGATAATGTGAGTATTATGTTTAAGTTTGAATATAAGCTAAGTTAATTGATTAAGTACTAGTTTGTGGTTTTGTTCTATTGTATGAACTTTGATGTTTGAGTTTAGACTTGGATGAAGTGCTAAAGTTCCCGACTCAAGAAAATTAGCAAGGCTTGTCGAAAACAAGGTAGGGGAAATTCTCGGGGAACCCTTATACATATATTTTACTTGGCTTCATTTAAATAATTGTGTGATTTATGTTAATTGTTGCAATTGCGTGACTACTTGATAACATGCTTATGAGTTTGCTTTTGGTTGATATTTCTTGAAGAATATTGTGAATTTGAAATGTCATTGAATATTGTTTCATAATTATCATGAACAATAACTGTGTCAGGCATTGTGGAATCATTGGGAAAGTATAAGTGGAATTGAATAACTATGATCATTTGTTGGAGTCCCAAATTGGAAAAGTATGAGATTTATGGAATTATGAAACTAAAAGTAGTTGAGTCCACTTTCGGGGCACCAAGATCTATGTTCAGCCCATAGTGCACGAATGAAGGGAGTGAAGCCCTTTCGGTTAGAGTACGATAAAACGATCTACTCGTGTTTCGGGTTTGCAACTGAGAGTTTGAGAAGATGACTAATGTAAAGAAATGGAATTATTTGTTAATTGGGTTAACAAAACTAGGGAGAAGAGGAAACATTACATTCATGCATCATCATTGCTTTCATTGTGTTAAATGGATGGCTATTGCCCTACTGAGCTAGTAGCTCACCCCTTATGAATTATTTGACGGGTGTTGAACTGGAAACTTGAAGGGCAGTCGACTTTCACTGGAAGTCTAAAAGATCTTTAGAATGTTATTTAGAGTGTGTGTTTGAGTGTTTTCTGTGAAACCTTATGATGTAAATTAAAGTTTGTCTAAATTTATGCAAGAAGTTTTGTTTGAATAAGGAACAAGAATTCCACACTAGAGTTGGTTGCCTTATGTATTCGAAACAAAGGTTGTACTGTAAAGACAAACCTTTGTAACGTTTGTTGTTGTTAGTTGCTCTGGAGTTATTCATTTATTTGTTTTAATCTGTCACATCTTAATTATGGAAGTAGTCTTATTCTATTGTTGAGATGTGATTCACACCTTAATTCAAGACTTGACTATAAACTTCGAATTGGGGCGTGACAAAATGGTATCAAAGCACTAGGTTGACATTAGTATATTAAGCTCAATAGGTTTAGAGATCATATGACAGAATAGTTAATTGGAATAATAAGAATTTTATTATTCTTCTTAAACTACTTCATCTATTATGTATTGGATACTAATCTTTACATGTTGATGTAGAGAAATGGAGTCGTTCAATAGTATGGACATAATTGGGAGTGCTTGATACATTAACTGCTCAAAGAGGCGAACAACCTTGGCCAGCCGCTGAAGGCTTTGTTATTCCGAGGATTACCATCAGAGGTATACACCCTGTTTTTACTCCAGAATCAACATGGTCAAACCATTCTATTTCTGGACTTGAAGTGATAGAGATAAGTTTTGATGATGACTCGGTGGTGGACATAACTCCTCCAATCCTAGTTATAGAGTTGATCAATCCAAACGATGAAGATTAATAAGGACAGTTGTGGAGTCTGTCTTAAAATAGAATAGTTTGAATCCATAAGGGCAACCTTTGTATAGAGTTGTATGGTTTGAATAAAAGTAAAACCCTTGTACATAGAGTTGTTTAGTTTGAATAAGCCTTTTGGATTATAAAGTGTGTATTGTAATGTAATGACAACTTGTACATGTTTGTGAAATATATATAATGTGTGTGTTTTGTTATCTCTATTCTTCTTTCATTATTTACTGTGACTTTTAGATGTTCACATGTTATTTAATATTTAGTATACTAGAGCCAAACTAAGAAGAATTTCATTATTAGTATTAGTGTTATCTCTATTCTTCTTTCATTATTTACTGTGACTTTTAGATGTTCACATGTTATTTAATATTTAGTATACTAGAGCCAAACTAAGAAGAATTTCATTATTAGTATTGAACTACTAGTTGTCTTGTTTCATTGTTGAGATGGCTAGAATGGAAAACCAACGCAATGATGACTTTAATGCAATGATGGAGTTATTGCAGCCATACAAGACATGGTAGAGGCAATAAGGGAAACAAATAGGGAACACCATCAAGAAAGTGATACAGATCGTATTAGGAGAATCCAAGGAGAGTTTCGCAAGTCAAAACCACTTGTATTTAAAGGAGTAGCCAGTCCAATGGGCATTGAAGAGTGGTTACGACAAATGATAAGGAGTTTGAAGTTTGAACAATCAGATGATACTTGAAGAACTGAAAATGACTGTTGCTTGCACTTACCTGGAAAGGCAAGCATACCATTTGTGGGAATCTGTCATATCGATGCCAAATATGGAGATTACAATCTGGGCGGCCTTCCATGCTATTTTTCTGGAGAAGTATTTTCCTGACTTTGAGAGCAAAAAGGGAGCGAGATTTTGCAAACCTTATTCAGAATGATCTAACTGCGGCTGACTACCAATCAAAATTCGAAGAGTTAATTCGCTCCGCATCATATGCTGAAGTGATAGATCGTGCTCTTACTGCTGAACAAAGTGCTCAAGAAGTTAAGAGGATGTGCGACTCTTGTAGTTCAACTGGGGGACAGACTAGTAAGCATACAAAGTTTAATACTCCTAGATACCAACCTCGCAAGGGAGGATTTAGGCCAGCTCAATGTTGTCATTGTGGGCAAAATGGACACTATCAGGGGGAATGTCCAAGGATGCAGCAAAATCTAACTCCTCGAGTTCCACAAACACAGTTTCATGCTCCACGACCACCATATCATGCTCCATATCAACAACAACAAAATTACCCAAAGGATGTTCCTATTAACCCACAACCACAGCATCAAGGAGGCCGACCTGTACAAGCTAGGCCTAGAGCGCCAGTTGGTGCAAGAAGGCCGACACAACTTGCTCAGGGCCAAGTGGCTGAACAACAGGATCCAATTGGTGGAAGGTACTTTTCTGGTCTTCAACTCCTTGGTTGGAATATTGTTTGACCCTGGTGTTTCAAGTTCATTTATATCCACATCATTTGCATCTATTTTGGAATTAGAGTCTGGATCTATGAAATTTCCATTATTGATTGGATCTCCTTTGGGGAATTGTGTGGAATTTAATCGTGTGTAGGTAATCTACAATAGACATATTACATCATAATCTTGATTGTGATCTAGTGACTTGTTGAATTACGATGTCATATTTAGAATGGATTTGCTTACACAGTTTAAAGCTATTATTGATTGTGATAAGAAATTAGTGACTATGACAACCCTTGATGGAGAAACTTTTAGTTTCTATGGAGATAAGGATGTATCGAAACCTGATTCGATTTTGGATGAGAGAAAAGCTGGTTATTTGAGATTAATAGCTCAAATGATGGCGGAAGGTATAAATGAATTCGAAATTGATTTTATCCCAGTAGTGAGGGATTTTGTTGATGTATTCCCATAAGATTTACATGGATTACCACCCACCTAAGAATACAATTTTCCATAGACATATCCAGGTGCATCACCTATTTCTATACCTCCATATCGTATACCACCAACAGAACTAAAGGAACTCAAAAAGCAACTTAAAGAGCTTCAAGAGAAGGGTTTTATTCGACCAAGTACATCACCCTGGGGTGCACCTGCATTATTTGTGAAGAAAAATGATCTCACCCTTAGGTTGTGTATTGACTACCATTTGTTGAATATAATCACAATAGAGAACAAGTACCATTTGCCTCGGATTGATGATTTATTTGATCAACTTAAAGGTACTCTATATTTCTCAAAAATTGGATCTTTGTTCTAGTTACCACCAACTTCGATTCAAAGACGAAGATATACCTAAGATTGCATTTAGAAGTCGTTATGGACATTTCGAGTTTCTAGCGATGCCCTTTGGTTTGACAAATGCACCAACAACATTTATGGGCTTAAAGAACCAAATCTTCCAACCTTATCTGGATCAGTTTGTCATTGTTTTCATCGATGATATTCTTATATATTCTAAAACTGAGGAAGAACATGAACAACATCTGCGCATTGTCTTACAAACTTTAGGCGAACATCATTTGTTTGCTAAATTGAGCAAGTGTGGATTCTGGTTAACTAAAGTCAAATTCTTAAGGCATGTGATCTCTAATGAAGGAGTTTTCGTGGACTGTTCAGAGGTGGAAGTAGTACTTAACTGAGCCCAACCTACGAATGTTCATAAGATATGAAGGTTTCTAGGGTTTGCTGGCTACTATCGAAGGTTTATAAAAGATTTATCTCGAATAGCCGCACCAATGACAAAGTTGACCCAAAAAGGAGTAAAGTTTGTTTAGAATGATGAATGTGAAGAATCGTTCCAAGAACTAAAGATTCAATTGACTACTGCTCATGTGTTAATCATTCCTGTACCGAGTGTAGGTTATACAGTGTATACTGATGCATCATTACGTGGATTAAGATGTGTTTTAATGCAATCAGATAAGAGTTTTTACATATGCTTCTCATCAATTAAAGCCACATGAGAAGGATTATCCAACCCATGATCTAGAATTGGCAGCTATTGTACACACTTTCAAGTCATGGAGACATTTTCTTTATGGCGAACGGTTTTGAGATCTATTCTGGTCATAAGAGTTTGAAGTATATATTCACTCAGAAAGAGTTAAATATGAGACAACGACGCTGGATGGAATACATTGAAGACTATGATTTAGGTTTACATTATCATACAAGAAAAGCTAATATAGTAGCAGATGCTTTGGGCAGGAAGTCACAAGGATCTGTGGCTAATTTATGACTTTAGAATTGGAAAATGGTAGACTCACTTAATGAATATGAATTACATGTAGATGTTCGAAAAGTTCGTGCTTACTTATACAATTTGGTTACTCAACCAAGATTGATTGGAAGAGTCATTGAGGCACAGTGGAATGATGAAATGGCCAAGTCAATTCGAATGAAAATTTCTGCTAGAGACATATGTGAAGGATGGGTCATTTCTGTAGATGGTGAATTGAGACATTTGAGCAAATTGTATGTTACCAAAGCTTCGGATTTGAAAAAAGAAATTCTTCAAGAAGGTCATCACTCGTCTTATACAATTCATCCAGGAGGTACAAAAATGTATCATGATCTTCGTCGATAGTTTTGGTGGAGTGGAATGAAAAGAGACATAACGACTTTCGTTGCAAAGTGTCCTACTTGTCAACAAGTGAAAGTGGAACATCAGAAACCGTCAGGTCCACTTTAACCTTTACCCGTTGCAGAATGGAAGTGGGATCATATTATGATGCATTTCGTAACTAGTTTACCTAAAACTCCAAGAGGACGAGATTCAATATGGGTTATCAAAGATCGTTTGACAAAATCTACCCATTTCTAAAACAACAGATTCTACAAAAACACTTGGAAATCTTTGTGTTCAATAAATTGTTAATTTACATGGAATTCCCATTTCATTTGTGTCAAACAGAGATGCCAAGTTTACCTTACAGTTTTGGGAAATTTTACATAGAACTTTTGGTATACAATTGAACTTCAGCGGTGGTTTTCATCCCCAAACCGATGGACAATTAGAAAGAACAATTCAAATACTGGAAGATATGAAAGAATGATTCAAATACTGGAAGATATGTTACGGGCATGTGCAATAGATTTTCGTGGGAGCTGGGAAAACCATTTACACTAGTAGAATAATCATACAACAATAGTTTCCAATCTAGTATCAAAATGGCACCATATGAGGCACTTTATGATAGACCATGTAGATCACCTCTGTGTTGGGCAGAAGTGGCCTACACAATTTTATTGGGACCCGATATGGTTCAAGAGACAACCAAAAAGATAAAGATCATCAAACAACGGTTTTTCACAGCTCAAACTCGAAAGAAGTGTTATGTTGATCGAAGAAGGAGACCGTTAGAATTTAGTGTGAGAGATCATGTATTTCTCAAGATATCTCCATGCAAAGGAATTAAAAGGTTCGGAAAGTTTGGAAAGCTATCTCCCAGATTTATTGGTCCTTCTGAAATCTTAGAGAGACTTAAGGAAATGGCTTACAGATTAGCTTTACCACCCCAACTTTCAAGTGTTCACAATGTTTTCCATGTCTCAATGCTCCAAAAGTATGAACCGGATCCGACACATGCTATTGATTGGCAAGACCTTAAAGTATTCTTGAAGATAGACCAATTTAGATATTGGATTATAAAGAAAAAACCCTTCGTACAAAGTCTATTCCATTGGTCAAAGTTCTTTTGCAACATGGTAATGTAGAAAGTGCTACTTGGGAATGAGAAACTGAAATGCATAAGAAATACCCATAACTTTTTATTTAACACTAGTACTGTAAGATCCCACATCGCCCGGGGGAGTGATCCTTATATGTATATTCCTATCCCTACCTAGCACGAGGCCTTTTGGGAGCTCACTGGCTTCGGAGTTCATCGGAGCTCCGAAGTTAAGCAAGTAGCGCGCGAGAGCACTCCCATGATGGGTGACTCGTTGGGAAGTTCTCATGTGAGTTACCAGAAATAAAACCGTGAGGGCGTGGTCGGGGCCCAAAGCGAACAATATCGTGCTACGATGGTGGAGCGGGCCTGGGATGTGATGGACCCCGGGTCGGGATGTGACAAGTATTTCAAATTTTGTGGACAAAATTTCTTTAAGGAGGGCAAATTATAGAAACCCAAATTTTTATGCTATTTATTAGTATTTGATTAATTGTTTGATTAATTGGTTTTATTATTATTTTAATTTATAATTAGTTATTTTGGAATTATTATGAATTTTCTTTTTATTTGTTTTTATATTTGGTTAGATTAAGTTAAGAAAAAAGACAAAATATGAGTCTTGAAGCTTTTTCCGTGAGAAAATATATATATATATATATATATATATATGTATGTATTGTTGACTTTTGTATTTTAGGTAGGATCCCTAATTGATATGTAATCCCGTATATCCTCATGTAATCACTTGTAATTAGCTATCTTTCCATTTATGTTAGGGTTATACACCTATAAGTACCTCTTATTGAGAAGAATATATAACAATTCAAAGCATTCTCTTCTTGGCACCAGAGCTAGGTTAAGAAAAATTTTAAAAAATTATTATCGCAATTTGTCTGGAGAACCCAGCACCAGCAATCGCCGTGCAACCAGTTGTGCCGCGCACTGTGAAACCAGCAAGCGACGTTGTCGTTGCTGATCCGACTGCACCGAAGACCACCGCGCATCCAGTTGTGTAGCTTGCCCGTCCGACCAGCGAGCGACGCCGTCGTTGCTAACCGGAGTTCACAAAACCGATCCCTGCATCTACTCGCCACGACCCACTGCTACTTCACGTACTCACGTACCCATGAATTAAGACCCAACCCAGAAATATGGCCACTGCTGTTGACTAAAGTCCATAAACATACCACTATGCATCGATCTGATCAAACCGAACGGGAGAGTAAAACCAATCGTGACCGGTTCAAGTCACGTGCATTGGTTGCCGAAGCTCGGTTAGATTCTGACCATACAGGTAATGATGGTAAGGCTTTCAAAGTTTCTGCATCTGTTATGAATAGTACATGGATAATTGATTCTGGTGCTACTGAACATATGACTTGTGATTCTAGACAGGTACAAACCCTAAAACCATCCACCAATACTATAGTTAGTGTTACCAATGGTAATGTTGTCCTCATTATTGGGGAAGGCAATGTCGCCCCCTCTGATACCCTGAATCTTGACTCCGTACTTGTTATTCCTTCCCTTAACAATAATTTATTATCTGTTGCTCAAATAACTATTGCCCTACATTGCCTTGTTATTTTTTGGCCTTTCTTTTGTGTTTTTAAGGACATTTGGACTCGTAAGACGATTGGTTATGGTATTCGGAGGGGAAAGCTCTACTACTTGGAGCTGACATCAAACAGTTCTCGAAATTTGACTCAAGCTTTTGCCGTGGAAGGATCTCATAGGGAGAGGGATAAAGCTTCGGAGGTTTGGTTGTGGCATTGTCGACTTGGACTTGCTTATTTCGACTATTTACGAAGGTTGTTTCCTAGCCTATATGTTAAGCATGACGTTTCTAGCTTTAAATGTGGTGTTTGTGAAATGACTAAAAGTCATCATACTTCGTTTCCACCTAGTTTGAATAAAAGTTCAATCTCGTTTATGATAATTCATTCTGATGTTTGGGGATCATCTAAAACTGCTACACTTGGTGGTGCTCATTGGTTTGTTACTTTTATTGATGACTACACACGTATGACTTGGGTTTGTTTGATGAAGTCCAAAAGTGAAGTTACTTCTTTGTTTCAACAGTTTTACAAAATGGTACAAGTACAATATAAGTCACAAATACAGGTTCTTAGGAGTGACAATGGCGGCGAATATGTAAACTCTGAACTTCATGCCTTTCTTGATCATCATGGTATTGTTCATCAGACTACATGTCCATATACTCCACAACAAAATGGTGTTGCAGAACGCAAGAATCGTCAGCTTCTAGAGGTTGTTCGTGCTTTTTTGCTTGAGGCGCGTCTCCCGATATCTTTTTGGGGAGAAGCTCTCACCTCAGCTGCGTATCTCATGAATCGTGTTCCATCCCGATCAGTCAACTTCTAGACACCGCTCCAGACTCTCTCTTCATATGTTGATGCTCCTACAGTTCCTAATCTTCCAACTCACGTGTTTGGTTGTGTGGCCTTCGTTCATCTTCATAAACAGCAGAGAAGTAAACTTGAACCTTGGGCCCTTACGGTGTGTGTTTGTGGGGTATGCCTCAAATCAAAAGGGGTATCATTGTTATCACCTTCCGATGAAAAAATTGTTTGTCACTGTGGATGTTGCATTTCATGAGAATGATATGTACTTTGCCAATCCCGAGTCTTCACTTCAGGGGCAGAATCAGACAGAAATTCAAACTCTTGATTATACTATTCCAGATATAGATAGTGTGAATGATTTGGATTTAAGTGGTGATGTCTTGGAAATAAGTGGTGATCATTCACACGAAAACAATGATGTGAATGAATTGGAACTAAGTGGTAATGTCTTGGAGACAAGTGGTGATCATTCACATAGAAACAATGTTGAAAACCTTGAAAGGGACGAGTCGACATCGCCAGATAACTCATTGCCTGATAGCTCACTACCAGTTTCCTCACCACTGGACAGTCCTATGTCGCCAACTATCTCACAGTCGATCTCGAGTCCCAATAACAATAATCAATCGTCTTCGATCCCGGATGCACCAACACCACGTCGTCTCCCTGATCGCGTCAATCGAGGTATTCCTAAACTTACTTATGAAGCCAACCCTAAATGCAAAACTAGGTATCCGGTGAGTAAGCCTAACCCTGAGTCTAATGTGTTATACCCGTTAAGTAATTATGTGTCTACAAGTCACCTGTCAGAATCAAATAAGTCATTTGTGCATCAATTATCTACTGTATCTATTCCCAACTGTGTGCAGAAGGCTTTAGCTGATCCATGTTGGCAAACAGCAATGAATGAAGAGTTGAAGTCTTTGAAGAAGAATGCTACCTTTGAGATCACAGACTTGCCAGCCGGTAAGAAACTTGTGGGATGTAAATGGGTTTATACTGTGAAGTATAAAGCTGATGGGACGATGGATCACTTCAAGGCAAGACTGGTAGAAAAAGTTTACACTCAAAAATATGGAATTGACTATACAGATACATTTGCTCCTGTGGCCAAGATCAACACAGTTCGTGTTTTGTTGTCTTTGGCTGCAAATCTTGATTGGCCTTTACAGCAGTTCGATGTGAAGAATGCCTTCTTGCATGGAGATTTGACAGAAGAGATTTATATGGATCTTCCACCTGGATGTAATGCTCTAGATAAATACAAAAGAGAGGTGTGCAGATTGAAGAAATCCCTGTATGGCTTGAAGCAGTCCCCTCGAGCATGGTTTGGAAGAATTACAAAATCTATGAGAGCATTTGGTTACAGACAAAGTAACTCTGATCATACTTTGTTCCTGAAAAGACAAAATGGGAAGCTTACTGCACTTATTGTGTATGTAGACGATATGGTGGTAACCGGTAATGATCCGGAAGAACGTGCGGCCTTGAAAAGATACTTGTTTACAAAATTTGAAATGAATGACCTTGGATCCCTGAAATATTTTTTAGGGACTGAGGTGTCGAGAAGCAATTTCGGAATTTTCTTGTCTCAGAGGAAGTATATTATTTATTTGTTGCACGAAACTGGCCTGTCAGCTTGGCAGCCAGTAGCTACACCATTAGAAGAAGGATTGAAGCTTAGTGTTGATCCTAATCAAGTACCAGTTGACAAAGGAAGATACCAAAGGTTAGTAGGCCGTTTGATGTATTTGGCACACACAAGACCGGACCTTGCTTATGCCTTGACTGTAGTGAGTCAATACATGTATGATCCTGGAGAACAACATATGAATGCCGTGATGAGAATATTGCGATATTTGAAGGGAAGTCCGGGCAAAGGAATTTTGTTTAAAAGGAATAATCACTTTAGTGTTGAAGGTTATATTGATGCAGAGTGGGCAGGTTCCATTGACGATAGGCGCTCAACATCAGGTTACTTTACGTTTGTTGGGGGTAACTTGGTTACATGGAGAAGTAAGAAACAAAATGTGGTTGCCCGTTCCAGTGCAGAAGCCGAATATAGAGGTATGGCTTTGGGGATTTGTGAAATTTTGTGGCTTAAGCTTCTGTTAAGCGATTTGGGTATACAACATGATCAGCCCATGAAATTATTTTGTGATAATAAAGCTGCCCGTGACATTGCACACAATCCGGTACAACATGATAGAACAAAGCATGTTGAAGTTGACCGGTTCTTCATCAAAGAAAAATTGGAAGGAAAAATAATTGAAGTACCGGCGATAAGAGCAGAAGATCAGTTGACAGATATCCTCACAAAAGCTGTTTCAAGTCACAAGTTTTCAAGTTTCTTACACAAGTTGGGCATAAGCGACATATATGCATCAACTTGAGGGGGAGTGTTGACTTTTGTATTTTAGGTAGGATCCCTAATTGATATGTAATCCCATATATCCTCATGTAATCACTTCTAATTAGTTCTCTTTCCATTTATGCTAGGGTTGTAAATTCAAAGCATTCTCTTCTGATATATATATATATATATATATATATATATTTATATTTATATTTATATTTGTTTGTTAGAAATTCAAGTTATTGAGTATGGTTGAAGTTTATGTTTCCGTGTTTCTGGAAAATGGCAGATTCAGATTATGTATTTTGAACCTCAAATTCTTGCGATTTCAAGCTTTATTATGCGAAATAATTATATTCTTTTAAAGTAGACTTAGCTCGGATCAAAACCCATTTGGGTGAAATGAGTTTTGAAAGTTGATTCGCAAATCTAAAATTTTGGGTTTTCTGGAAATTTCAGGTTCCGGTAGCCAACTTCAGAGCTCAATATCTCTCAATATAAAAAGTGGATTTGGGATGTTTTTTATTGTTTTGAAACTGTGGATGACAACCTTCAAAAGCAAATTACATGGTTTTAATTCCCGAGTTCTTCTTGTGAAACAAATTAAATGGTTTTAAAGTTGTCATGACAAGCTTCGAAATGCCTATTCTTCGACTCATTTTCTTTGAGTTTTGATATGTCAAAAACTGAGGAGAAAACGAGTTCTCAGAACTTCAATTCCAATTTTGCAGCAGTCCTATTTTGCTTCTCTTTCCATTTTGTCTTGTTTCTTGGTTGATTTTTGAAAAGTACCTGAACCCAAATCATCTTTTGGTTTCGAATCTGATTCAGACATTTTAATAACCATTGAAGACTTGGTTGTTAATGTGAGTATTATGTTTAGGTTTGAATGTAAGCTAAGTTGATTGATTAAGTACTAATTTGTGGTTTTGTTCTATTGTATGGATTTTGGTGTTCGAGTTTAGACTCGGATAAAGTGTCATAGTTCCCGACTGAAGAAAATTAGCAAGGCTTGTCGGAAACGAGATAGGGGAAATTATCGGGGAACCCTTATTCATATATACGACTTGGCTTCATATAAATGGTTATGGGATATTGTTAATTGGTGCAATTGTGTGACTATTTGATAACATGATTCAAATGCTTATAAGTTTGCTTTGGTTGATATTTCTTGAAGAATATTATTCATTTGAAATGTCATTTGAATATTGTTTCATAATTATTGTGGATTACAATTTCCGTCATCTCTTTCTTGAACGAAAATGCATCTGCAAAATAATAACACCTAAGATTAAGGCCAAAACCCTCACGCGCCCACGATGAATTGGGGGGGGGGGTTTGGCCGAAGAATCTCCTATGCCAAAGTTAGAACTCTGAAAAGAATGTGTTTAGGAGTTTGTGGGTAGCAAAAGCCTCCTGAATTTTGGAGATAAAGTGGGTATTTATAGGCGAGAAGGAGGAAGTGGGTCGGTCCTCTAGGGTTTATGGGTGGTATTTTAGTGGGAATATTCCAAGATATTTGTGTAAATAAATATCTTCGAGTAATTACGTAAATATCCTAGATAATTAGAATAAGGATTACTTACTTGAAAGAAGTCTTCTTTAATTAGGAATGTATTTGTGATAGGAATAAGGATTATTCTGTCATAAATACCTTTGACTTTCCTACGAGCAGGGGTGCCTTGAGCAATCTTTGATCTCTGCCTGCTCCACCTCAGCTGTGCGTGGTGAATGAGAATGCTTCATGCTCATTTAACAGGGGTAGACTTGTCATTCTTGGGAAATAATCCATGTGTCAGCTCTATGATTGTTGGGATTATTTTTGGCTTCACAAATGCCCCACACCTGCTGGACTGCTCGCAGGAAAGGGCAGAAGATGTAGGAATCGAAAGATGCATAGGTAGACATGGAGTTTATGTCCCAATTTGATGTAAATTCTCACTTTGACTTGGAATTTAAATTCTTTTAGGAAAGGGATTTTAATCACCACCAAATTCTATTTAAGCCTGCCTTAAGCAGGGTATTAAATAAACTTAGAGATACTTTAAAATTCCTACAAGAAAGAAAGAAAGCTGGAGGATACTTGTTCACCCTCCCCTAGCAATCTCCTTTGCTTGCCCGTGCAAAGAATTGTGTTCCGTTGCTTTTCTTCTTCTCCAAGGTAAGAAAAATTTAATTCTCTCTTTCTTCTTGAATTTTGGTCCGACGGGGGCCAAGGGTGTGGAAAAAAGAGGGCAGTCGTGGGCTGTTATGCTGCTGCAGGTGCCTCGGCGAGGAGCTGAGGGTTGGCTGGGCCAGGTGCATGGACCTGGGCATGAAGGAAAAATTTGTGAAAACAAGTTGATTTGAGCAACATCTATGCATGCAATTAACAATTAAAGGCGGAATCATGCTTGTATGCACTCAAAAACAAAACTTTACCCATGAAATTCAAGGCCTAGTAGTTGTGGTGAACCCAGACTCAACTCAAATCTTAAAGAAAAGAGTTAGGAAACTTTTATACCTTTGAAGCACCTCTTTGCTTAGCAAAGGATATTCACCCATGTGAGGGCTTTCTTTCCTTATTCTCCTTGCTCCTTGACTCCATGGATGTGGTTGGAGGAACTTTGCTTCTCGGCTCCATGACTTCTTGGATATGGATGAAGGAATGGATTCTCCAAGTTCCCAAGAAAGGGAACCTCTAAGTTTCCACACCAAGGAGAGCATCGAGGAAGATATGAGTGACCTAGGAAGAAATGGATGCTAGTCCATTCTTCCTAGGGTGGCCGGCCTCCTAAGAGAAGAGAGAGTTTTTTGTGTTTTTCTCTTTTCTCTCTAGAAAACCCCTTGATGAGAGAATGGGTTATAATTTCCCTTCTATAGCCCAATAAGGTCTTTCTCGAATATAATACTCTTGACCGCATTGTTTGATTTGATTGTTTATTCATGTCTACTATCCAATGTGATTCTCTTACTTATACGATTACCTTGAATGTATTTGGAACGAATTTCTAAATCTCATTCTTACTCTGGCCAGAGATTCTTAATCATGTCATAGAGAATTCTCCCTTAAACGGTTTGAAGGTTAGAAATCCCTTGTTGTGCATTCACTTGCCTTCATGGCTAAGTGGCTTAACTCCAACTATATGGTGGACACCCTCTTACGGAGTGACTTTGACATAGTCAAAGATCAAGAACCTAACCATAAGACAACTATGATGCCTCAGGTGAAATGACTACTTTGCATTATCCCAACCACGAGTTATCATGTGACATGAGTATGAGAACTTGTTGATCGTGTTCAATGGACTCATTCTCTATTGATCACCTACATGCTTGTCTTGGTGTCAGTCACACCAATGACTTGAGACCAGTCACTCTCTCTAAGAGAAGACATAGCATGTACTGATCTTAACGGACTGTCAATGCCCAATTGGTAATACTATGATCAGGAACGTTTAGGATATGTATACGAGAAAGAATGGTCTCATGAATCTAACTTCTTTAGATCACATTCTTCCAATTACATACTCCTTGGACTTATCGGTTAAGCATATAACGTTTATATGAGACGGCTTTAAACAATAATCTTTGCCCTGTATATTAAACTAGATTAGTTTAACATGTGAAATGTCTGTAAAGTGTCATCATATGATTGGCTTTAGGGCACATTTCCAACAATCTCCCACTCGCACCAGAGCCAATCAGCTTGGTCATAAGTGATGACACCTTTTCTGAATTCATTTCAAAAATGGAAGAGTAGTAGGCCTAGACAATGGATATCTATATGTTATCCATAGAAGCAACCTTGAGAATAACGACGTCACCATTATACATGATTCTCAATCATGTGCTTCAGTCTTTATTTTGAGTTCGGATCTTGATGAGACCTTGATTCCCTGGCTTGAGCTATCACCCTATTAGTGTCGTAGTGTGGGTACACTAGAGAAACTTTCTGGTTGGAACCAAATAGAGAGTTCATGAATGAACTTTCCCATCCAAACAACATTGTTGTAAGCTTCTATACGGCGATATATTTTGCATGCATGATGGAACACACTAAAGTCATTACTTATAATGTTTCCACCCAAATATCTCTTTGGTCATAATAAAGAGATGTCCAATTATCTCTTCATTCATAATCTAATACATTTACGCTTCCATTGCGTTACTCTAATTCTTCCTCATTCTTGAGGAATCTATCCTTTAGTATTTCTTAAATACTTAAGGACTCACTTGACAGTTGCCATGGTTCTGATCCTGGGCTTGCACTGATATCTTCTTGTACCAATCTCGGTACAACTCATATCAACGTTTTTCGTACAATATGAAAGAAGTAAATCACCTTTTTGCGTATGCATAAAGGATTCTATTTATGCATTATGCTTATTTGGGAGTCAAAAGGGTACATTCCCTTTTAGAAGAGCAATTTCCCAGTCTGACTGGAATTGTCCTTTCATTTGAATTTTATCATTTGAGAAATTTCCTGCATCTATCGTCTATCAATAGGGATTGGGATAATCCAATTATATATTGAAATCTATCATTATAGATTTCCATCCCATGTATATAGACTATGTCTCCCATATACATTCTATCATTATAGAACGTTTAGAGTCATAACTTTAACGAAGAAGAATTCCTTTCATTTCCAAAATTAATATATCATATATATTTTCAAATTTAGGAATATGATTGACTCCCACTAATCTTTTGTAAACTTGGTAAACAAAAAATTCATTTACATCTTTATGAGAAATCAAACGATTTGATCTTTCTCTCATAAGATGCTTATAGCTCCCACTAGCTTGCTAAGATTCATGATGGATGGATCTCTACAACTTACATGTCTTGTGATTCCTAGTCTTAGACATATATTATCAAGACTATCTTGATAATGGTTTTGGAAACCCATATTATGTCCAAACATTGAATCACCGTTTAGTTGTAGCTAGCAATCTTCGAATTAATAAAAACCAAGACTATATCAAAGATGGTTTCTTCCAAGTCAACCAATCTCGTTGATTGTAGTCACCTTAAGCTACCAATTAGCTATGAAGGTTTCACTATTTCAGGTCATATGGTATTATATCATTTTCTTGAGTATATTTTGTATATACACTTGATGTTCTCATAAGGATTTTCATTCTTATTTCTTTTGAATTAAGAGGTGTAACTCTATAACATAGTCATAAAGTTCAAACCATTCAACTGAGACGGTTTATTGATCCTTCTCAACTACCTTGGAGCTAGTGATGTAGGAATTAGGTTGTTATATTTGTTGATTATCATCTTGTCTCTCAAAGAACCCATTCTTTGAGTTCTATCTCTCGTTTATTTGCTCTATCTTAGGCAAATCCTATGGTAGGATTATAATGAACTACCCAAAAAATAACATTTGTCAGTTGGTTTATAGAAGTGATATCCAAAGGTTAATTTAAGGATATCACACAAGATTGTTCTCAAAGAAATATTTCTTATTAGCACACAACCCCAAGTCTTAATACGATTAAGACTTGTCTTTCTTTCCAACTACATCCTATGGAGTCATCAAACACTTTGGAAGATCTTCTAATTGACGCTCATATTGTCTTAGAAGTATATATATCCTATATATGGGTAATTGATGACATCCAATGAACTACATCATATTTGAGTTCGTTCTTCTCCCAATGGAGAAATCCATTATCTTATGATGCTAGTTTCCTTGATATCTTTCAAGGAAACTCTTCTAAAGTGTTCTTTTTCCTTGGATCAAATATAAGGAGGTAAATACTTTAGACGTATTACTTATCAACTTACATTCTTGAATTCTTTGAAACCTTTTGCAAAGTATTCGGACTTGTGTTTATTCAAAATAAATGATAGTCCAACCGAGAGCGATCTTCGGTGAATGTCATACAACATGAGTAGTATTATGTTGTGGACAAGTGCCGCTAACATCTAAGTGAATTAACTTCAACAAATTTGTGATTCTTTCTTCTTTTCAAAAGAATAAAGATTCGAACATTTCGCCTCTATACAATTTTAACAAGAAGGCATTGGATCCGGATCTAACGATCCAAAGCATCCATCTATGACCAACTTGTAATTTATGTTTTAGAGGTGTCACAACTCAGTGGGATTAGTCACTACCTTGCAACCTTTTGGGTTTTAAGCATCGTTATATTCTAAACAGTTAACACTATCACATCATCTCTACTATAGACAATCAATTAGATTACAATAATCCAGTCATTCATTAATAAAGAACAATGTTTTGTCAAACAAAACATTCATCCGTCTCTTAAAATTATAGTGACGGAATTAAGGTCCTTATTCAAATTGGAATGTAAAGACAATCTTTGTTTTTCCAATTTCTTTGGTAGTTCATATGAGGAAGTAAGTACTATCTGCTTTCGTAGAGATCTATATTTTATTCACGTTCCGAATGTGAAGTACTTTCTCTTCTCTCATTAATCTTCTACTTCTTATTAGCCACACTTTTACAACGATTGTAAAACATAGTTACTAATACGGAATCAAGCATTCAAGTAGAAGAACCAACTGTTTTGAACTTATTCAAGAACAATTTACAACACCTTTGAAAAGTGTGTTCTTGACACTTGCAAGACGTTTTTTGCAAATACCCCTTCCAATGTCCATCATTTCATAAAAAAGTTTGTTCCCTAGGAGTTATTTCGCCTTCTTCATTCCCTTGGAGTTATTTTTCCTTCTTCATTTGACTTCTCCATTGACTACAATAGTCATGGTCCCTAAACTCCCACTATCTCTCTTGAAACTTATTTCAATTGTGTCATACACATCAAACGATTTGGAGAGTGTGCGGTTATTGTTCACTATATTGTTTACAATAAACTTAGTGAACCTTTTGGATAGGGACACAAAGGTGAAGTCCTTGCCTAGTTTACGTCTCTCGAAGTGGCTTAACACTTCAACACTCAATGATTCAAAATCATCATAAGTCTATGTTGATGGACTATTTTTGTCAAACAACCATTATGTTCTAAACATGATTACAAACTTTCAAGAGTTGTTTAGGGCAACTCTCATTTCTTCATACAACAATTTATAAGTGAAGAATCATGGCACATAAAGTGTCCATGCACTTGTGCTTACTTCTCAAGTTCCTTGTTCATTTAACAAAGAAACAAGCACTAGTGTTTGCTTTAACTAAGGGTTGTTCAAAGAAACTCTTATTTCTTCATACAATGATTTGTAAGTGAAGAATGATGACACTAAAAGTGTCCATGTCTTTGTGCTAATCTTCATAAGTTCCCTTGTTCATACAACAAAGGAATAAGCACTTGTTGTTTGTATTGTCCTCTTTATGATAGACTGATCTAACATGTTCTTCCAATGATACATTATCAATAGGAAGATTGTGAGGATGAGACTACTTAGGTACATATACAATCCATTCAAGACAATCTATGGGATTGTGGTGCCAAGTCCGGAAACTAAAGCCTTCGGCTTTTCTTTGTCAAGTTTTGGATATCATTTGCAAATATATCGGTAAACAAATACATAACGAATATAAATTGATTTATTTTAAGCTATTTGATCTGGGTCTTTAAATCAAATGGCACCACCCACTATTTTTGGCAAATTCCATATCCCTCATTGGAATTCGAGAGTTTTGGAGGAAACTCTTAGTAGGGTATGGGAGGCTCACTATTACCAAGCCCACCTCACAATGATATGATGTTGGCTAGCATCAATAATAATGAGAGAGTACGCTTACTCATTTGCATCTCATGTAAGTACCCATCTTATTTGGCCTCTAGAGAATGATGCCTCACAATGATATGATGTTGGCTCCATTGCACTTAGTTAAGTCATTCCCACCATGCAAGTTCAGGTAGGGGTTCAAGAACAACCTCATAATGATATGATGTTGATCATTCTCATTGCCTACCTTCACAACATCATGTATGCGTATAGAATTCCTCCTGAGTGTAAGCACATACTTTGTACTCCCCCATGATAGGGTGAAGTTGGTGTATGAGTCTCAAACGATCGGAGCCTACCACGGTGGAAGGCCACGAAAGAGTGTTCAAAGCATTCTCACGCTTGCCAACTTAATAACAGTTTGGTTGAGGGTTTTTAGGTCTCATCACATATAAGCATACATTTTAATCTCATTAAAACAATTTTGGTCCTATTACAGCTATTGGTCCATGTGATTGATTTAGTAGTATATGATACTCCCACTATGCTTGTAAAACAATTTTTAAAGCAAGAGTATATGGTACTACTAACATAAGCTTTGCATTCATTGATGGCCTATATAGTTGCCTTAGGGCCTTAGGATGACTATGAACCTTTGATTCGATCCAACACGAACCTAGTGTTGGATCTCGGTCTAGGGATGGTGATTGATTTTAGTTACACGTTTAATTACATTAAGGCGTGTTTTCTTATTGGGCATTGGACCCTACTACTCCAATTTCATGCATATCAAATAAAACAAGAGATGAGTACTTCAAAGTAAAGAAGAACTTATGCTCTTTTACAACATTTGATCATATCAAATTACAACCAAAAACTATTCTACACATTCCCATGGTTCAAACAAATTTGAGAGATGGCCTTTCACATAGCTCAATTATTGTAGGCTTAGGTTCATAATCACCATTTCTTTAATTAATTAACGCTTTAACTAATTAAACTTGAATTCAACATTGTCATTTGGTTTTTGTATCCATAGAATTGATTTAGACGGAGGTATCCATAGAATTGATTTAGACGGAGCTAAATGAAATGAAAATCCAATTCTCATTTAAAGAGACAAAACTATTTTGTTCTCAACTAATTTGGGCCAAAATGCAATAACCTCAACTTTTGAGCTTATATTGTAAAAACACAAAAGTCCACTACTTCATGTAATTACAACTAGAACCCTAAAATTTCAACAATAGCAAAAACTTCATTAAAGGAGCAAAACAATTTGTCCTTTAGTGATTTTGGGTCTTTACGTAAAAAAGTAAACTTTTGGGTCAAAGTGCAAATACACAAAAGTATTGAAACTTTATGTAATTGCATAAAAGTCCCAATAGTACCCCCATTATAGGGGTGGCCGGTCATGGTGAGTAGTGATGGTATGTGTGTGTTTATTTGTGTGTTTGAAAGGTGATTGAAAGTTGTAAGTGATTGGTATGGTGTGAATAGTAAAAAAGGTATGGGTGTTGTTTGAAAAATCATACAATCCATCACAAACAAAAACAAATAAACAACCAAACACCCTTTTTGAATCAAAACAACAAACTTTTTGTTGTTGGTATGAACAACAAGAACAAAGCAAGAACATTGAAGAACATCCATGAAAATCCATAAGAGCTCCATGAATGTTTTCACTCAATAAAACTCAAATTTTCACTACTTAATAGAGGGTTAACATCCTAGGGTACTTAGCGGTTCCAAAAGTCACTTTAAAACACTTTTAACAAGACAAACATGAACCCAAAAATCCACCCTTTGGATTTGGCCGAATTTCGCCATAAACATGGCACCAAATTTTAGCTCCAAAATTCATGCTTAAAGGAACTACATCTACAACTTTTGAGATGGTAAATTTTCTAACAAAATTCACATTCAAAGAAGGAAGAATAAAGCTTGTAACAATTACAACATTCAAATCTTAAACTATAAAAATACAAAACCCAAAGGGATTCACCAACTACTAGACCTAGGCTCTGATACCACTTGAAGGAAAAATTTGTGAAAACAAGTTCATTTAAGCAACATCTATGCATGCAATTAACAATTAAAGGCTGAATCATGCTTGTATGCACTCAAAAACAAAAGTTTACCCATGGAATTCAAGGCCTAGTAATTGTGGTGAACCAAGACTCAACTTAAATCTTAAAGAAAAGAGTTGAGAAACTTTTATACCTTTGAAGCACCTTTTTGCTTAGCAAATGATATTCACCCATGTGAGGGCCTTCTTTCCTTAGTCTCCTTGCTCCTTAACTGCATGGATGTGGATGGAGGAACTTTGCTTGTTGGCTCCATGACTTCTTGGATATGGATGAAGGAATGGATTCTCCAAGTTCCCAAGAAAGGGTAAGTTTCCACACCAAGGAGAGCATTGAGGAAGAGATTAGTGACCTAGGAAGGAATGGATGCTAGTCCATTCTTCCTAGGGTGGCCGGCCTCTTAAGAGAAGAGAGAGCTTTTTGTGTTTTTCTCTTTTCTCTCTAGAAAACACCTTGATGAGGAAATAGGTTATAATTTCCTTTCAATAGCCACTTACATTGAGTGGCATAATTGAAATTAAAACCAACTCTCCCTCACACTCTCTATGGTTGGCCATGTGGGTTCATTGGGCTTTCATGCCCTTTGTGTTTTTCAAGTTGTCATATAACTTGAGTTATTGGACTTAACAATCGAAGGCCATTGGGCCTTGAGGCCCAAAACTAACCCGAGGTCTAAAACGAACTTATTCGTTTGATTAATTAACATATTAATTAATCCTAGCCATAAATACTTATCCCATTTAATTATCCTTACTCATCTCCGTTGTTTCTTCAATCTCTACCTTACACGGTGTACGATCCACTAGGTTCCTTTTAGCGAGGCAGTGGGCGATTAGAACTCTTCAAATCGATTGTGAATTGAAACTTACTTTTCAATTCTCCCTTTAGTGATTATACACCTTTAAGGCTTCCATAAACCATGAGTGACACCTAGCAGTATGTCATGGCTACCCAAGCTAATCAGAAGTGGTGGAGAACCTATTTAGTTTGGGATTACAATGCCATACGGTCTTTCTCTAAAACAATACTGTTGACCACATTGTTTGATTTGATAGTTTATTCATGTCTACTATCCAATGTGATTCTCTTACTTATTTGATTACCTTGAATGTGATTTGGAACGAATTCCTAAATCTCATTCTTACTCTGGCCAGAGATTCTTAATCATATTATAGAGAATTCTCCCTCAAACGGTTTGAAGGTTAGAGATCCCTTGTTGTGCATTCACTTGCCTCCATGGCTAAATGGCTTAACCCTAACTATGTGGTGGACACCCTCTTACGGAGTGACTTTGACATAGTCAAAGATCAAAGACATAACCATAAGACAACTATGATGCCTCAGGTCAAATGACTACTTTGCATTATCCCAACCATGAGTTCTCATGTGGCATGAGTATGGGAACTCCTTGTTGATTGTGTTCAGTGGACTCATTCTCTATTAAGCACCTACATGCTTGTCTTGGTGTTAGTCACACCAATGACTCGAGACCAGTCACTCTCTTTAAGAGAAGACATAGCACGTATTGATATTAACAAACTTTCAATGCCCAATTGACAATCCTATGATTAGGAATGTTTAAGATATGTATACGAAAGAGAATGGTCTCATGAATCTAACTTCTTTGGATCACATTCTCCCAATTACATATTCCTTGGACTTATCATTTAAGCATATAACGTTTATATGAGACGGATTTAAACAATAATCTTTGCCCTTTATATTAAACTAGATTAGTTTCACATGTGAAATGTTCGTAAAGAATCATCATATGATTGGCTTTAGGGCACTGAGGTGCCGGTCTTGGGCTACTCGAGATGAGCCATTAGGCACGGGCCCGTGTGGCTGAAAGCAAGAAAAAGAAGAGGTGTCTCTTACCTTTTGGGCTGAGAGAAAAATAGGGCCAGGCTGGGTAAGAGAAGCCTTCCAACAGTTTTTCCTTGTGTTATTGTAGGATTTTTTTGAACATGTCTTCCTCGAGCCACAAGAACGATGAATTTATTTCGTTGTTGAATCGTCAGGGTGGATCTGCAAGTAAGCTAGGGTACTTCAGGGCTACTCATGTCAAGATAGGTTCTGATGAGTAGCTCAGAGACTTCCTCGAGATGTGTACGCACACAATTCCGTCTGAGGTTCACGTGAAGTGGGCCAAGGAAGGTAGCAGCCATAAGCCGTGTGGGTCTAAGAAGGCTATCAAGGTTTACCCCTACTACTTTATGCTGGGGTTCACCTTCTCTGTGCCTCAAGTTTTCTAGAAGGTGATCTGCTTCATGAAGTCCGAATGCAGTCCGCATGATAGTAGGGTTCCACAACTGGAGCAGGTTCTTTGACTTTGACCTGACTGCCAACGAGTTTTGGTACTTTTTTAACATAGGCCACATCTATAGTGTTGGGCATCTATGTTGGAAATGTGCCCTAAAACCAATCATATGATGATACTTTATGGACATTTCACATGTTAATCTAATCTAGTTTAATACAAAGGGCAAAAATTATTGTTTTAAGCGGTCTCATATAAATGTTATATGCTTAAACGATAAGTCCAAAGAACATGTAATTGGGAGAATGTAATCTAAAGAAGTTAGATTCAAGAGACCATTCTTTTTCTTATACATATCCTAAACGTTCCTGATCATAGGATTGCCAATTGGGCATTGACAGTCCGTTAAGATCAGTACGTGCTACGTCTTCTTTTAGGGAGAGTGACTGGTCTCGAGTCATTGGTGTGACTGACCCCAAGACAACTACATAGGTGCTCAATAGAGAATGAGTCCACTGAACGCGATCAACAAGGAATTCTCATACTCATGTCACATGAGAACTCATGATTGGGATAATGCAAAGTAGTCCTTTGACCTAAGGCATCATAGTTGTCTTGTGGTTAAGTCCTTGATCTTTGACTATGTCTAAGTCACTCCGTCAGAGGGTGTCCACGACATAGTTGGGGTTAAGCCACTTGGCCATGGAGGCAAGTGAATGCACAACAAGGGATCTCTAACCTTCAAACCGTTTGAGGGAGAATACTCTATGATATGATTAAGAATCTCTGGCCAGAGTTTGAATGAGATTTTGGAAGTCATTCCAAATCACATGCAAGGTAATCATATAAGTAAGAGAATCACATGGATAATAGACATGAATAAACTATCAAACCAAACAATGTGGTCATGAGTATTGTATTAGAGAAAGACCGTATTGCATTGTAATCCTAAACTGAATAGGTTCTCCACCTCTTCTGATTAGCTTGGGTAGCCATGACGTACTGTTAGGTGTCACTCATGGTTTGTGGAAGCTCTAAAAGTGTGTAATCACTAAAGGGAGAATTGAAAGTAAGTTTCAATTCACAATCGATTTGAAAGAGTTCTTATCGCCCACTGCCTTGCTAAAAGGAACCTAATGGATCGCACACCGTGTAAGGTAATGATTGAAGGATATAACGAAGATGAGTAAGGACAATTAAATAGTTTAATTGTATATGGCAAGGATTAATTAAAATTTAATTAATCTAGAACGAAAGGTTCGTTTTAGGCCTTAAGTTAGTTTTGGGTTTCGGGACACAAAAGGGTTTTGGTCCACAAGGCACATAAGGTTTAAGTTATGTGACAACTAAAACAAATGGGCAATTAACCCACTAAAACTAGGGAGGCCGGCCATGCTTAGAGATGAAGTGGGTTTTGGACTTATTACAAGTTTGCCACTCCAATGAAGGTAGGTATAAATGTGACTTTATAGCCTTTTCTTCATTAGGGTTTTCTTTGAGGAAAGATGAGAGAACTTTGGCTCTCTCTTTTCTCTCTAGGAGGCTAGCCACCATGGGGTTTTTTTACTAGCATCTAATTCTTCCATGGTCACTCATCTTCTTCCTCAACCATCCTTGGTGTCGAAACTTAGAGGTCTTCAATTTTGGGGACTTTTGGAGAACCCAATTCTTCCATCCATATCCAAGAAGACATGGAGCCAAGAAGTAAAGTTCCTCCATCCAAATCCATAGAGCCAAGGAGTAAGGTGACAAAGGAAAGAAGGCCCTTAGATGGGTGATTAACCTTTGCTAAGCAAAGAGGTGTTTCAAAGGTATAAAGTTTCTCAACTCACTAAAATTTGAGTTGAGTCTTGGTTCACCATAACTACTAGGCTTTGAATTTCATGGGTAAAGTTTTGTTTTTGAGTGAATACAAGTATGATTCTGCCCTTTAATTGTTAATTGCATGCATAGATGTTGCTCAAATGAACTTGTTTTTCACAAATTTTCCTTTAAGCTGAGGATCCACCACAGGCTCTTCGATCACTCGAGCAAAAGAGATTATGACTGGGCTAGGGAAACCCTAGAAATTAGCGGAGAGTGGAAATCTGACTCTTCATCTGGGATGAACGTTCCGACTGATTTCATCAATGGTAAATAGGCTACTTAGCCTCTAAGTTGCTTTATACTTTTTGTTGAGTTGCCTTCTAATTTATCCTCCGCTGTTTAGGTAGATTCGGAATTCGGCTCAACTCCCAAGACTTTTCCAGACATGAAGAATGTGCACATCACCTTGGGGATCCCTACTGAATATCGCGAGTGGTGTTGGCTGCTCAGTCCTTTTGATCAGGAGAAAGGTGGGCTGCCCCCGAAGGAAGAGATCAAGTAGATTAAGGTTGAGGTGGCAGCTCGGCCGATTGCTGTTGTGGAGCCTGTTGCCAGTAAAGGTGGGAAAAAGAGATCTTCGTCACCTGCTTAAGAGCTGTCGGTGGAGAAGAAGCCAAAGACTTCCTCCGCTGCTCGCGAAGGTCCATCCATTACTAGGAGGCTTGTGATTGACTTTACTTCCAAGGGAGAGAAAGAGGTTGCTGGATCTCAGTCTATGAAGGCTGCTGCTCAGAAGGTTGCTGGAACAATTACCGACAGGATTGCGCAGTGGAAAAGTTCTGTCGTGCCCCCTATGCCTGGGTTTATTCCAAGACAACCTTTAGTGTCTAAGTTTGATTCGATTCCAGAGAAGTGTGCAGCAGCGAAGAGTGAGGATGGTGATTCCACTGCCAAGGCAGTGCCAGGGCCTGCCTCTCCTGTTGAGAACGAAGCACCTACTTGCATGAGTAGCAGTGAGAAGCCTGCCAAGCCTACCTCAGGGGAGTTTTTCGAGATCCATGCACTGTTGAAGCATGATCTTCTTGAGGACATGGAAGCATGTGCCAAGTTGGTCGATGGCGTTAGCAAGGTTGTCGACTCCAGTTTATTCGTGAGGCATGAGGCTTATTCATGGAGAGGTTCCCTACTCGTTATGTTGCATAAATATGTGAACCTGGCAACTGAGTACGCGCTTATGGAGCAGGATAACGCCAGGGCTGCTAGGGAGATATCGGTAGCCATGGTAGCAAAAGCTTCCTCGGTTGCTAAGAAAATTAAAGAGTTGGATTCTGATCTTGCCTTTTTGAAGGGATCTGATGTCTCTGTCCCTACTGCTCTACAGCTTAAGACCGCTAACCAAGAGATTAGTGACTTGAAGGCTTAGCATAACATGGTATAGGGGAAGTATGGCTTTGCGGAGAAATAGATTGACATCTAAACGATGCTAGTACAAGACCTCGAGCGTACTATTTCAAAGCTTCGATCGGCCCATGATGCAAAAGACGTAGAGCTGATCGTCATGCATAATGACGTGGTTCAATTCAGTAAGGCTTCCAGTAGACTTGAGTCCAAGGAAATGGAGCTGCAAGCAGCATTGTCTGTCAGCGAGAACCTGAAGAATGAACTAGATGAATTACAGAGTGCTTGTACTAGTCTGATTAGGGATAATAAGCAGTTGAAGAGTGAAAAGTCCAGTGTTGAGGTTGATCTTACTCAAGGTCAAGTTGACTTCTATAAACTTGGTTATGTAGATCATTTTCTTGGTATGTCGTCTGACTATGCCTTTTCTGATAATGATTTTGAGCTTTTTGCTATTTCTCTAGAGGATCTGCTTAGGTTTTCCTTTGAGAGCGCCGTTAGTGGAACAGCTGAAGCTCAGGTTGCCTAGATAGGTGCAGTTGAAGGTTATGCCGCCCAGGTAGGGGCTGCTAATTACAATGCTGCTTAGGATGGGCCAGCTGTAGATGAAGCGCGGGAGGTTTATGCTACAGTGAGCGATGTGGCTTCTGAAGATGTCTAAGATACTAAAGAGTAGCCTTTTTAGATAGACTTTAGGATTTACTTTCTTTTCCTTTCCTGCTTTGCTTTTTCGTTTGCTTAAACTCTATCGGTCTTCGAGCCAGTTTACCAATTTTGTAGAAATTAATAAACTATTTTTCTTTGCTTTACTTCATCTTTGTCTCTTTGCCTTACTTCAATCTTTAGCCATATAATGAACAGTTGAGCACGCTACTTCGAACAAAGCAGTCAAGCCCATCTCCATTGCTTTAGGCGCCAACTTTGGGTTGTTAAGTGCTAATCTTCACTTGCTTGAGGCATCTTTCGAAACTTCTAACTTGTAGAGTCGAATGACCTTTGCAGTTGCATGTTTCATATCGGTTGTCCACTAGATCTTTAACAACAAGGTTGTTAGCAAAACGTGCTACTTTTTAATAAGCAGACGGGCTTACATGACCTATGTGACTGCTAATCTAGGCTTAGGACCTCTGCAAAGCTGTTAACTAGAGATTCAGCAGCCAAGCACCGTACTTATAGAAGCAGGCAAGTCTGCATGACTGCTCAATTGTTAGCTTCAATCTTCTAGGGTGTTGAACAGCTGAGCTTTATCTCGCGTCGTTGCCCTCTTACCATAAGCTGCTTAGCTGGTCGTCATTTCTTCAATCCTTTAAGTTGTGTGGCCTCATAGCAACATACTAAAGATTGCTGGGACACAAAATTATCCACCCTTTCAAATCAAAAGTGCATGGTTCTATGCAATTTCGTGGGGAGTGGTGTAGACATGTACATTTCGTTGCATACAAAAGGTGCATCACAAAGCTCCACATGGCATATGACTCATCACAAATGGACAAGTCATCAATGACATGTAGCACAATCAAGAAAATGAAGCTCAAAAGTTCCCCAAAATTCGGCAAAAGGGGAAGAAATCTCCTTAAATTTGGCAAGGGGTCCAAGTTGCTCCCAAAATCGGAAAGAAAGCTAAAACATCTTCATAAAACAAGCAAGAATTGAAGATTGCTCACAAAATAGGTTACAAGCCCTATAATTCAGCCAAGGTAAGGCAAAGTGGCTGAAACAAGACACAAAACATGCTTAAATTCTCCCATGGACGAATCAAGATACAAATAAAAGCCAAATCCATCCAAAGGCAAACTTTGAGAAGTCTATAAATACAAGTCCTCAGACAAGCATAAAGGTTGACAATTTCTACATTCAACGTCGAGAATTTCTACATTGAAGGGCCAAAATTCTCACAAAAGGAGAACCTCCGCCAAATCTTTGAAGACTAATACGTTGCCAAAGCTCTCTTCAAAGAACGTACAACCAAAGCCAAAGCATTCCCTTGAAGAATCAACAAGCACTTGTGCTAATTCCTTCAAGAGTTTTTGTTGCAAGCTTAAAACTTTTAACAACGTTCGATTCAAGATCAAGTTGCCAAGACCCTTGAATCAACAAAATCCCACATCAACATCACCTTTCCTGCAGGTCATACATAAACCTGAGGAGAAGACTATTCATGTATTGTTCCAAGTTCAAAACTTAAAGCAATCGTTCAATTGTGCATCCGAGATCAAGTCATCGCGACCCTTTGATCAATAACCTACGCATCTACATCAAATTTGAAGACTGAATCAGAGGAAAATTGTAAACAGAGATTGTAACCCTACAAATTCAATCAATACAAATCTACTTTGTATATGTGTTCTCGTTTCATTCGTTACAGAATTTTCGTGTTTACAAGTGGTTCAAAAGAACGCTTTGCACTTGATGTGAAAATTACTTGACACTCAAATTAAAACCCTATCGACGTAGTATAAGAAAGTAGGGATCGATTTAGGCCGGGGATTAGAAGGGATGCTAATCTACACAAGTTAAACTCTAAAACACTAAACTAGACTCTAGACAACTCAAACCTGACCAAATTGACTCAAAACAGCTTAAAACAACCAAATAGACTCAAAACACTAAAAGGAGACAGATTTGGACGAATTTAACAAAACTAAAGCACAAATAAGAACTGAGGGGGTTTTTAGACGAATTTATCAAAACTAAGAAGATTCCAGCAAACAAAGTAAATTAAAGAGAGGTGAAGGTGAATTCAGGGGTGAAAAACTAGTTAGACGGTTCTTCTCCACACATGAACATATGCATACAAATTGATTTCCAGTTATTCTTTCGATAAACCATGAATGACAATGCTCCAAATTAATTGTATTGCACTAATCAATTCTCAAATTTCCCTAAGTTCATTGAATTGAATGGATAACGCATCACAACCAAATTATTCTTATCAAGTTCCCTAACTATGGAATACGCATGATAGAGACACATATCAAAGATCATTAAGTTCCATGGAAATCATAAACATTGACAAGGCATTCATAACTATGAACTGCATGTTAATTCTGCCTTGGATTTACTTAACATGATTGTGACTAGCAATCTTTACTACTTGTGAATATAAGTTCATAACGATTAGGTGAAATTCCCTTATATCCTAGCATCAAATTCATGCATGTAAACTAAGTACGCACCTTAATCAACACACAAGAACAAGTTCTTAATAAAACAGATAAGTAAACCACATTCACAATTTATGAAACAATAACTGGAGGTAATCAATTCATACTAAACATATGTCCATGGCTTTGAATCCACCTCTAGCTAAAACGAAATTAGTTCCACATGTTCAACATAATTGAAAAGCAAATTAAATTAAACATGGAAACAGAAACAAGAGAAGAAAAAACTCCAAGAACTCCAATGGTTGCAGGTAGGCTGTGGCACAACCCTTCCTCTCCAATGGAAGCCACAGCAAGGCCTTGTCTTCTCTCCTCTACGGCAAAGTATGAATTTCTGAAGGTGTGGTGGTGTAGAACGAATTTTGGAGTGTATATGGGGTGGTGTGTAACCTGCGGCACTTCTCTAATTCTGTATATATAGGCACCACAAACCCTAGGGTAATCAGATTAGGACTTGGACTCAGCATAAGCAAGGGATTAGGTCCCCAGGTGCGGCAGAATGTGTGAATCCATTAGGAAAAAGGATCATGGCCCAATTAATTTCTGAAAAGGATTTGTAGAACCCAAATCCACAAGGAAAAAGGCTAACAAATCAGAATCTGAGAGGGAAGGGGATAAGGACTGCACGGCAAGGCTTGGATAAGGCAGGGAATGCCTTGCAAGGCAAGGAAAAACCTTCTAGAGAGGAGGGAAGCGCCAGATTTATAGGACAAGGGATAAGATTTCTACAAATCAGGTTTTAAGTCTCCTAAACTGAAATTAAATCTCTTTTGTAGCTGAAAACAAGGTAGGATCAGATTAGGATAAGATAAGATAAGATAAGGTTTGGCTTGGATAAGATAAGGTAGTTTGGATAATGTTTTGGATAATTCCCCTTCTTTCTAGCTGATTCCTTATCTTCTTTATCTTTGACTTCTTTCTTCCCTCATTTTAGTTGATTTCAAGCCTTTGTATCTTCAATTTCGTCCATCAACTTGCCTCCATACTTGCACTACCCAATCTTGGCCCAAAAATGCTCTAGAATGCTCCAAATTGCTTCTTTTTGCCATCTTGACACTTAGAACCTACAAACACACGAAAATAGCCTAAAATACAAAATTAACTAAGAACTAACAACATAAATGCATGAAAACAAGCTAACTAAGTCGCATAAATATGCTCCTATCAAATTCCCCCACACTTAGCTTTTGCTAGTCCTCAAGCAAAACGAAACAAAACAAACAAACCAAACACCAAACAAACTAAACCTTCCAACGTTCACCTCAGGGATTTCCAACATACATGACATATTCAAGATCATCATAACCATAGATTTGAGTCATCCCCACCCTTTAATACATACTTAATCACAGTCACCATTCACTAGCTCGCATTTAAGCAATTAAAACAATGTTTTGAATGTAGTAACATGCCTTAGAGAATTCACTCAATTCCTCACAAGGTATACACTCTATTTTCACACAGATTTTCTAACTACACTCCCTACACTAGGTATATGTGAGAAGATTGATGTAAACATGAAAACGAACACTCACATATGTTTATAGCAAACAAAGCAATTTCTGGAGTTAATAAGCATGTTTAGATATGATCTCATGAATGGAATGCTACTACTTAGATGCAAGAACCAGGGACACCATATGCTCATACCAATCGCAAACTCCACATATTGAAACACACAACACTCAAGATTGAAGTATAGGGTTGTAACGGGGCTAGGGGTATTGGCTAACAAAGAAAGGATAAGGATAAACAAATGTTCTTAAAGCAATAGCGAGCAAAGTAATGAATATGACATAGAACTCCCTTTTGAAACGCAGCCATGAACTTTGATACATAAAGGGAAGATCACACATACTTAGGGCCGAATTCAACTTTTTGGACCCTTTCTTCAACAACCAACACTTGTGAGCTTATTCTCACTTATTTTTCAACTCTTTTCCCACTTTTTACAACTTTTTCTTCTTCTTCTTCTTCTTTTTCCACGAATTTTTTTCTTTTCTCTTTTCTTTTTTTTTTACCCGTGCCTCTTTGATACCTTGGCACACACCCACACACAAAAATCCCTTCCCCCACACTTGTTTGCTGCCAAATCACGAACAAAGGGAATTCACTCTAGGTCATGCTTCACTACGCCTTAAGAACAAGGGTAAGGATGGTCCTAATCTAGGCTAGGTAGAGAAAACGTGGGTAAACAAAGAAAATGGCTAAACAAGGCTCAAAAGGGTTAAACCTACAAAACAAATGACATAGGGTTAAGGCTATTTGGCACTGGTTCATTACACAACTTCATCTTGATTATGTGTTATGCTAATCAATTTCATGCTTTGAATGAAACGGGTATGAGTTCTAGTATTTGGAACTAAATGATGAAACGCCTTCTAAGTAGCAGCCAAGCAAAGAATGATGAGATCATGCAACAACTTTAGAAAACAATAAATGCACAGATTTTTAACTCTCCAAAGAACGTTTTAAGCTCAAGTCTCTCAGGGATGTAGCTTTAGTTTGAGATTCTTCCTTCAAGCATGTTACAAAAACTGATTTTTTTTCCTGTTTGATTGAACATGAATTGATGAATTATAACCATAATCAAGCATAAACCAGAGAGCAATTCAAACTTTAATCCATGTTTATGACTTTCCTCAATAGTCATGCAATTAAAAACCGAATCCTCATCATTGTGTTGGAAGGTACCTAAGACACAAACACACCAAAACGACTCTAAAAACACTTCAAAAACTGATTTTTTTTTAAATTTTCGTATTTTTACTTCAAAACACACAAAACTACCTCAAAACACACTAAAAACACTTAAAACAGTGAGAAACAATATTAGAAGTGATAGGTGATAAAAACCCACGAAAATCATGCAAAACCAACTTGTTTACCCCCCTACACTTAAATCAAACATTGTCCTCAATGTTTCCAACATAAACACACAAAAGCAAGCAAAGAACACAACTAACACACATAACAGATATGGCAAAACAAAAGCAATAAAGAGAGAGAGTAGAGGAACGCAAATCTGGTTTTGGAGCTAGAATTCCATCGTTCTCTTGTTTGAACACATGGGTTGCCTCCCAAGAAGCGCTTGCTTTAACGTCTTCCAGCCGGACGATATTTCCATTTAAGTTCCCATGGTACCCATGACATGCAGAGGTAGTTCTTCCACCACATGCTCCTCAAACAGCTCGTGCATTGGATCTATGAATGGTAAGGGATAGTAATCCTTCCTGATTGGGGTGTTGAGCATTCTAAAGTCAATGTAATCATGCCCACCAGCTTGGATTCGATTGGGATTCTGCACCATACAAGGTAACAACCTATTAGTTGAAATTGGAATCGAAATTGGAATAGGTGGCTTACCAATGTACTGCAATGAAGTGGCAGCACTATGAACAAATGCATGTGGGGTGTTTCGGCCAGATTTGGGGGTTTGAGGGTTGTGGCCGTGCAATCCTTGTGCTTCAATCCAATTCCCTCTTCGTTGGTGGTTTGAAATGCATCATTCTTGATTGATACTGAATGTTCCTGCCCTTTATTTTTTATTTTATCAATGACAAAACAAGAGCGAACACGATTAGTATTCTCAACAGATTCAGAAACATTAAAATTAATCATATCACCACCAAACTCCATAGTTACTGCTCCTTTGGCCACGTCAATCTTGGTTTGAGTTGTTTTCATGAAAGGTCGTCCAAGTAAGATTGGCAATGTTGAAGAGTGGGCTGAATCCTCCATGTCAAGCACATAGAAATCTGCAGGAAAAATCAAGTGGTCTACCTGCACCAAAACATCTTCCAAAACTCCTTTTGGGTATGCATTAGATCGATCGGCTAATTGAATAATCACACCATCATTTTTCAACTCTCCTAAGTTCATAGATACATAAATAGAATAAGGCATGACATTAATTGATGCACCTAAGTCTAACATGGCATGTTCAAACTGAGTATTGCCAATAACACAAGGAATTGTAAAACTACCCAGATCTTTGCATTTAGGAGGCAGTTTACGTTGCAAGATGGCTGAGACATTTTCACTCATATGCACCACTTCTTTCTCTTGAATTCGTTTCTTGGTTGTGCAAAGCTTCTTCAACAACTTAGCATACTTCGGAATTTGCTTTATTGCATCAAGGAGCGGGATATTGACATGCACCTTCCTAAACGTTTCCAGAATGTCTTTTTCATCCTCTTCCTTCTTCGATTGCATGAATCTGCTAGGAAAAGGCACAGTTGATGGAATAACATTAGAAGGAATCCAATTTCGACCTACCTTAGTTAAAGCGGATGGCATAGGGTGCTTAGGAGGCTGCGGCAAGGGTGTCTTTTTCCTTGTCGTGGGTTTCACTTGCTCTTCCTCCTCGATCAGCAACTTTGCATCCTCCTTTTGACTTGATTTGGATGGTTGTGGGTCAGCTCCAACCTGTTTGCCACTTCTCAACGTGATTGCATTGGCGGTTTCAAATCCTCCTTTAGGATTAACAACGGTTGAACTAGGCAATCTGCCTTGTTCTCTAATCTGCCCCATGAATTCCGCTATTTGCCCCATTTGCTTTTCCAAATTCTCCACCCTTTTGTCTTGGATTTGCCTCTCTTTGTTGTGAGTTTGTACTTCCTGCGTCAAAGTAGTAAGTAACTTAACAACTTGATCATTATCCAAAGACATACCTGAGTTTGTTGGGGTAGATTGCATTTGGGTTTGATTTGGTACGAATGGCTTTGTATAAAAGCCCGGTGGTTGCTGCCTAAATCCTCCTTGTTGTTGGGGTTGTTGAGGCTCCCTCCACTTGAAATTTGGGTGATCCCTCCAACCCGGATTGTATGTGTTTGAATATGGATCATAACGTGGCTGATTTTGGCTTCCAAATCCCACGGCATTGGCAGATTCCCACCCTCCATTCTCAATCAATTGAGGGCATTGATCATTGGCATGTCCTTGCATAGAGCACACTCCACAAACACTTTGTCCATGTATCTTCATTCCCTTGGCCATCTGAGAAACAATAGAAGTAAGGTTAGCTAATTGGGATTGAATGTCGGACATAGAACTTACCTCATTCACTCTTTGCCGTGGGGTGTCTCTCTGTCCAACTCCTTCATATTGTTGCGCATTCAAGGCTCGATTTGCAATTAGAGTCTTGGCAGCCACTGGAGTTTTGTCAACCAAAGCTCTTCCTGCTGAAGCATCGAGCATTTGTCTCTCAATGGGGAGAAGTCCTTCATAGAAATATTGAAGGAGAAGCTCTTCTTTCATTTGGTGTTGTGGACAAGAAGCAACAAGCGCCTTGAAACGCTCATAATAGGCTGGAAACGATTCTCCTTGGTTTTGTTGAATGCCACTAATCCTTTTCCTCAAGAGAATGACTCTTGAAGTTGGGAAAAATTTCTCTAAGAATGCATGCTTCATGCTTTCCCATGAAGTAACGGTTCCAGGTGCTAGTTCGTAGAGCCAATCCTTAGCCTTTTCCAAAAGAGAGAATGGAAAGGCTTTCATCTTCATTATACTTCCATCGACATTGACAAGGGTCATGCTTGAACAAACCACTTCAAATTCCTTCAAGTGCTTGTTTGGATCTTCCATGGACAGCCCATGGTACTTAGGAATGTGGTGCAACAAGCTAGACTTCAATTCGAATTCATCAGTTTTGCCCTCGGCTGCCCTAGGATATGGAATGCATAAAGGGGTTGCATTATCCAATCCCGAGGCTGAAAGTTCTTTGATCGTTCGATTATCTGCAGCCATGTCTTGCTCCTCTTCCAAATCCTCTTCAATTTCAACTTTAGATTCAGAATTAGAACTTGAACTAAGTAGATCAGGTTCTGGGTGATTCCTCTTCCTTCTCAAATCTCGTTCAAAATCGTCGTTAAAATCCAAGATATGTGCGTGAACGGGTTGAGAATTTCGAGTCATACACTAGTACCTACAACAAAGAAAACAAAACAACTCAGAAAACAAAGCAAAACAAAAACAAAAAAACAACTAAGACACACGGCAGAAAATAGGGAGATTAGCAAGTTTGCTAATCCCCGGCAACGGCGCCAAAATTTGATGTGAAAATTACTTGACACTCAAATTAAAACCCAATCGACGTAGTATAAGAAAGTAGGGATCGTTTTAGGCCGGGGATTAGAAGGGATGCTAATCTACACAAGTTAAACTCTAAAACACTAAACTAGACTCTAGACAACTCAAAACTGACCAAATTAACAACCAAATAGACTCAAAACACTAAAAGGAGACAGATTTGGACAAATTTAACAAAACTAAAGCACAAATAAGAACTGAGGGGGTTTTTAGACGAATTTATCAAAACTAAGAAGATTCCAGCAAACAAAGTAAATTAAAGAGAGGTGAAGGTGAATTCAGGGGTGAAAAACTAGTTAGACGGTTCTTCTCCACACATGAACATATGCATACAAATTGATTTCCAGTTATTCTTTCGATAAACCATGAATGACAATGCTCCGAATTAATTGTATTGCACTAATCAATTCTCAGATTTCCCTAAGTTCATTGAATTGAATGGATAACGCATCCCAACCAAATTATTCTTATCAAGTTCCCTAACTATGGAATACGCATGATAGAGACACATATCAAAGATCATTAAGTTCCATGGAAATCATAAACATTGACAAGGCATTCATAACTATGAACTGCATGTTAATTCTGCCTTGGATTTACTTAACATGATTGTGACTAGCAATCTTTACTACTTGTGAATATAAGTTCATAACGATTAGGTGAAATTCCCTTATATCCTAGCATCAAATTCATGCATGTAAGCTAAGTATGCACCTTAATCAACACACAAGAACAAGTTCTTAATAAAACAGATAAGTAAACCACATTCACAATTTATGAAACAATAACTGGAGGTAATCAATTCATACCAAACATATGTCCATGGCTTTGAATCCACCTCTAACTAAAACGAAATTAGTTCCACATGTTCAACATAATTGAAAAGCAAATTAAATTAAACATGGAAACAGAAACAAGAGAAGAAAGAACTCCAAGAACTCCAATGGTTGCAGGTAGGCTGCGGCACAACCCTTCCTCTCCAATGGAAGCCACAGCAAGGCCTTGTCTTCTCTCCTCTACGGCAAAGTATGAATTTCTGAAGGTGTGGTGGTGTAGAACGATTTATGGAGTGTATATGGGGTGGTGTGTAACCTTCGGCACTTCTCTAATTCTGTATAAATAGGCACCACAAACCCTAGGGTAATCAGATTAGGACTTGGACTCAGCATAAGCAAGGGATTAGGTCCCTAGGTACGGCAGAATGTGTGAATCCATTAGGAAAAAGGATCATGGCCCAATTAATTTCTGAAAAGGATTTGTAGAACCCAAATCCACAAGGAAAAAGGCTAACAAATCAGAATCTGAGAGGGAAGGGGATAAGGACTGCACGGCAAGGCTTGGATAAGGCAGGGAATGCCTTGCAAGGCAAGGAAAAACCTTCTAGAGAGGAGGGAAGCGCCAGATTTATAGGACAAGGAATAAGACTTCTAGAAATCAGGTTTTAAGTCTCCTAAACTGAAATTAAATCTCTTTTGTAGCTGAAAACAAGGTAGGATCAGATTAGGATAAGATAAGATAAGGTTTGGTTTGGATAAGATAAGGTAGTTTGGATAATGTTTTGGATAATTCCCCTTCTTTCTAGCTGATTCCTTATCTTCTTTATCTTTGACTTCTTTCTTCCCTCATTTTAGCTGATTTCAAGCCTTTGTATCTTCAATTTCGTCCATCAACTTGCCTCCATACTTGCACTACCCAATCTTGGCCCAAAAATGCTCTAGAATGCTCCAAATTGCTTCTTTTTGCCATCTTGACACTTAGACCCTACAAACACACAAAAATAGCTTAAAATACAAAATTAACTAAGAACTAACAACATAAATGCATGAAAACAAGCTAACTAAGTCGCATAAATATGCTCCTATCAGCACTTTATGTAACCAATTTTGTAGGTTGTATAGCAAGTAGCACAACATTCTGGTTTTACGGAATTTTGTGGGCAGTGGTTCAAATGAACACTTTGCACTTTATGTAACCAATTTCGTAGCCTGCATAGCAAGTAGCATGACACTTTAGGAATCAGTGTTACCCTAAGGGGTCGTTCTGTGCTAGGCAGTGTATATACGGGCTAACCTATTAACCTTTCACAATATTATGTGGTTGTATAGGTTTAGGTTGAAAATTGCTCGAAGGGTGTACTGTAGACAGTCTTCCAGAAATCATAGACTACTCATTGAATTGGCAACGACTTTCGGATTCTAGGGATATGCAGAGATCGCAAGTTGGTCACATACAAGATGCTTAACCGCGTGAACCCCGTGGGTGCAGTTGGAGCTAGTATGCTATATCCTCGCAAAGATCGCCTATGCATTGCACCAGAAATGCTCAGTTGCGAATGCTAGCTGGTCACATTGCTGACGCTAAAAAAGGATGTCTTTCTAACGGGTAGAGGGAATATTATTCCGTAACATGAAAGATTGCTAGTTAGTCATATACAGGATGCTCAACTGGGGTTGCCAACCGTTGGTCACATCAAGGATGCTCAACTGCAGTCCATCTTCATGGGAAGCCGTCTAAAAGGAGTGCTGCGTAGCGTGCCTCCTCCATCTTTGAAGCCTGGGTCCCCGTGGATCAAGCCAAAGGCCTAAAATCCTTCAGCTTAGCTAAGCATAACAAAATACCATTGTGGCTAATTCTAGGGATGTCGGTTTAGGCCATCATGCTCTAGTTACTCTAAGGCAGCCTGACCCATCGACTTCTGGATATTCGGAGTCGTCGTTTGGGGGAGAGCATGGTTGGTCCCCGGAAGGGCTCAATTCCTACCATAAGTCATTGATTGGGTGCGATCTTAAATGAGGGCAGGAGTAGACAGTTATTATAGATACGCAATCGAGCCAAGTGATGAACAACTTCAGAAATCTTCATTGAAGAATGAGAGAAAAGATATTGAACTTAGCTGAAAGGTAGAAACTGCATGATAACTGGATAGTCCTCAGGTTGCGAGGTAGTGCTCATCAAACTGCTTGAGTCTTCAAGCTTTATTCCATATGAGTAGGGCTTAGGGTGAAGTGAGAGGTCATGTGTTGTACTTCTGCATGTTGTAGGCATTCCACTGCTTATCGATTTCTTTGTCGTTCATGGTGGTGAGGGTGTAGCTAGCCTTGCCATCTACTATGCTAATCTTGTATTGACTTTCCTAGATGATGTTTCTCAGGACTAAGTCTCCAGGCTGAAATTGCTGGATTATAGCTGGAGATGAGTTATTGCTAGTAGGTTGCAATACGGGTGATAACCTTTTCACGTTCCTCCTCTGCTAGATCTAAGTTTGTGATCATCTCCTTTTTGTTCTACTCAATGCTTGGTAGTAGAGTACTGATGCTCGGCATAATGATATTGGGAGGGATGATTGTTGCTGAACTAAATGCCAAGGAGAAAGGAGTTTCCCAGGTTGCTCATTGTTTGGTTGTGTGATACGCCCATAGAACATCGAGAATTTCGTCTAGCCACTTTCCTTTCTTGTCTAATAGGGATTTCTTGAGGCAGTCAAGGATTGTCTTATTGGATGTTTCTGCCTGTTCGTTGCCTTGAGGATACCTCGGCGTAAACATGTGCTTCTTGATGCCATACTTCTGGAAGAACTTCGCCAAGTCTTTGCCCATGAATTGCCGACCATTGTTGGTGATGATAGAATGTGGGATGCCAAATCGATAAATGATGTTCCTCTATATGAAGCGCTTTATGTTTGATTGAGTAGTGACGATCATAGAATCAGTTGCTACCCACTTAGTGAAGTAGTTAGTAACCACGATCATCATATCCCTGCCTCCAGTAGCCTGCAGCATGAGCCCTACCAGGTCGACTCCTCACTGCATGAATGGCGATGGGCTTGCCTACAGGTAGACCTCACTAGCAGGTAGTTCAAGTATAGGCTTGGAACGTTGGCAACTGTCGTATTTTTGAACAAATTCCTTAGCATTTTGATGCACAGTGGCCCAATAGTAGTTGGTGTTGAAGACTTTCTATGCTAAAGATTGGCCTCTTAAGTGGTTTCCATAAACTCCTTCATGGATCGAGCTCAAAACTTTCAAGTCATCGGGAGGTGCTAGGTAGCGGACATATGACCCTCAAAAGGATCTTCTGATGACAATGTCGTTCCATATGTAGTAGTGTGCCTCCTTTCTTTGGAGCTTCCTAGCTTCCAATATTTCTGTAAGGATTGTCCCATTGACTAAGTAGTCGATGGTGGTATCTCGCCAGCTTGATGTGAAAATTAACTTGACACACAAATTAAACCCTATTGATGACAATTGTAGTAGAGATGCAAGTAGGGATCGTTCCAGACCGGGGACTAACTAGGGATACTAATCAACACAAATAAGACTCAAAAACACTAAACTAGACTCTATAGACTCAAAACAATAAAAACAGCAAGAAACAATAAAAAAGACTCAATTCTAGACCTATCAATTGGTTTTGACGAATTTAAAACTTAAAAGACTTAAACAACTACAAGAAAACATGTTTTGACTCTAAAAACAAGATTTAATGAAAGGGGGATTGTTTTGACGAATTTGAAACTTAAAACAGAAACTTTGCATAAAACACTTTATAAAAACAAATTTGTTGAATTGAAAAGGGTGAAAGGCTAGTTAGAGGGTCCTTCTCCACACATGACATATGCATATGAATCGATTCCCAGTTATTCTTCCAACAAACCATGAATGACAATGCCTCAAATTAATTGTATTGAACTAATTAATTCTCAGATTTCCCTAGATTCATTGAATTGAAAGGATGACACATTACAACTAAATGATTGTTTATTAAGCTCCCTAACTATGAAAAGCATGATAGAGACACGAAACAAAGATCATTAAGCTTTGTAAAAATCATAAGCATTGACAAGGCATTCGTGACTATGAAAAGCATGACACTCCTGCCAAGAATTTACTTAACGTGATCGTGACTAGCAACCTCCACTGCATGTAAATATAAGTTTGTAACGATTAGGTGAAACTCCCTTATATTTTAGCATCAAATCCTAGCATGCAAACTAAGTGTGCACCCTTAATCAACATACAAGAATAAGTTTTAATCAAACAGTTAAGCAAACCACATCCACGATTCATGAAATCATTACTGGAGGAAATCAATTCATATATAACATATAATCATGGCTTCGAATTCACCTCTAACTATAAAGAAATTAGTTCCTCATGTTGGCAATCAAACAAAGATAAATTAAATTAAACATTGAAACAAAGATAGAAAACACCTAGAAACGCTCCAGGTCTCTTCCTTGCTTTGCAAAGCTGCGGCACAAGAGGGATGTATGGCTGATTATGGTGTAGAGAAGTGTGAATGATAGAGGGTGGTGTTGATTTCTGCGGCATAAACTTGTATTTATAAGGGAAGGGTGCGGCACAAACATTTAATGTAGGAAAAGGATTGCAAAACATAGTTTATGTAGGAAAATAATAACACAATCCTAAGGTGAAAAGGTTATGTAATCCCAGCAGGAAATAGGACATCTAGAAGGTTTGGGGTGCCACTTTTTTAGGGATTTGTAGAAAGGGTGTTATTTGGCTGATTTTGGCACTTCTAGAAGGGATAGGTGCGGCATCAATGTAGGAGAGGATAAGGTTTCTTCTAAAACATGTTTTTATATCTCCTAAACTGAAAACAAATCCCTTTTGCAGCAGGAATTAAGTGAGGAAATGATTAGGATAGGATAAGATAAGATAAGGTAAGATAAGGTTAGTTTGGATAAGATAAGGTTGGATAAGGTTTTGGATAATTCTCCTTCTTTGTAGCTGATTCCTTATCTTCTTTGACTTGAATTTATTTCTCCAACTCTTTTGCACATTCCTAGCCTCTCTTGAACTTCAAATTCGTCCATCCATCTTGCTGCATACTTGTGATATCCATTCTTGGCCCAAAACTGCTCTAAAATGCTCCAAATTGCATCTTTTTTCCAACTTTGCTTCTTGGACCTACAAACACACGAAAATGACTGAAGACACTATAATAAGCAACAAATAACTAAGTAAATGCAAGAAAACACACTAACTAAGTCGCATAAATATGCTCCTATCAAATTCCCCCACACTTAGCTTTTGCTAGTCCTCGAGCAAAACAAAGAAACAAAACACAACCTAGACCTTCCAATATTCGCCTCAGGAATTTCCAATGGTACATAACATGTTAAAAAAATCATTACTCGCATAGATTTTAGCCATCCTTACTCCCAAAGCACATACTTAATCATAGTCATCACTTACTAGCTCGCATTTAATCAATTAAAACAATGTTTTGAATGTAGTAACATGCCTTAGAGAATTCCTCAACTTCTCACCGGATACACTCTTATTTTCACACAAATTTTCTAACTACACTCCCTACACTAGGTATATGTGAGAAGATTAATGTAAACATGAAAACTAACACTCACATATGTATTAACAAAGAAAGCAATTTCTGGAATTATTAATGCACATATATATGATCTCATGAATGGAATGCCACTACTTAGATGCGAGAACCAGGGATACCATATGCTTATACCAATCCCAAACTCAACATATTGAAACACACAACAATCAAGATAGAAGTCTAAGGGTTGTAACGAGGCTAAGGGTATTGGTTAACAAAGAAAGGTCAAGATAAACAAAAGTTCTTAAAGAAATAGCAAGCAAAGCAATGAAATCAACTTAAAATTCCCTTCTAAAATGCAGCAATCAACTTTGAATCTTTTAGGGAATTTCGTACAACTTAGGGTCAAATTCAACTTTTTGGACCCTTTCTTCAACAACCAACAATTGTGAGTTCTTTCTCACTTATTTTCAACGCTTCTTCTTTCTTTTCACAACTTTTTTTTTTCTTTTATTTTTCTCACGTTTTTTTTTCTTCTTCTACCCGTGCCCTTATTATTTCTTTTGGCACACAAAAACGTACAACCTCCCCCACACTTGCTTTTCTGCAATTTGTAGATCAAAAGGAATCCCTCTAAGTTATGCTTTACTATCCTTAAGAACAAGGGTATGGATAATCCTATTCTAGGCTAGGTAAGGATAATGTGGGCTAGCAAAGAAAATAGGCTAAATAAGGCTCAAAGGGGTTAAACCTAGAATACATATGCAAAGGGTTAAGGCTTTTTGGCTCTGGTTTTAACTAAACAACTTTATCTTGTTATTTGTTATGCTAATCAATTTTATGCCTCGAATGAAATGGGTATGAGTTCTAGTATTTGGAACTAAATGATGAAACGTATTCTATGTAACAACCAAGCAAAGAAACAGTGAGATCATGCAACGACTTTAGAAAACAAGAATGTCAAGATTAATAACTCTCCAAAGAATGTTTTAGGCTTAAGTCTCTCAGGGTTGTAACGTTAATTTGAGTTTCTTCCTTCAAGCATGTTACAAAAATTGATTTTTTTTTCTTTTGTGATCAAATGTTAATTCGTAAACAACAACTTCAACCAAGCATAAACCAAAAGCATATCAAACTTCCATCCGTGTTTGTAACTTTCTTAAACAGTCATGCAATTAAAAACCAAATCCTCATCATTGTGTTGGAAGGTACCCTAAGACACAAACACACAAAAACGACTCTAGAACGACTCTTTTTGGCATTTTTCAAAACTTTTTTCGATTTTTTTTCTTTCAAATTTTTGGATTTTCTGCTATAGGACACTTTAAAACACTTCAAAACACACTAAAAACACTTAAAACAGTGAAAAACAACTTTAGAAGTGATAGGTGATAAAATCCCACGAAAATCATGCAAAAACAGCTTGTTTACCCCCCCCCCCCCCCCACACTTAAACCAAACATTGTCCTCAATGTCTTAAACATAGACTCACACACAAACAAACAAACAACACAACTAACAAACATAACAAAGATGGCAAAGTAAAAGCAATAAAGAGTAGGGTTTAGAAACGCAAATCTGGTTGTAGGGCTGAAGCGTCCTAGTTCTTCTTTATTTGCATGGGTTGCCTCCCAAGAAGCGCTTGCTTTAATGTCTTCTAGTCAGACGATACCTCCGGTTAAGCTTCATTGGAGCCCTCGGCATGGAGGGGTATGTCTTCCACAATGTGCTCCACGAAATGCTCTTAGTAGGGCTTCAAACGATGTCCGTTCACCTTGAATTCTTGCCCCGTCTTCAAACTTTGGATTTGAACTGCACCATGAGGAAAAACATTAGTAATAACAAACGGGTCCAATCCACGTAGAACGTAACTTACCTGGGAATAATCGAAGACAGGAATTGAAAAGTAAAACTTTCTGCCCATTTGAGAACGTTTTGGTTCGAATTATCTTGTCATGAAAGGCCTTCGTCTTCTCTTTGTAAATTCGAGCGTTCTCGTAAGCTTCATTCCTAATCTCTTCAAGCTCGTTCAATTGAAGCTTTCTATGGATTCCTGCGGCATCTATGTCCATATTGAAGGTTTTGACTGCCCAATGCGCCTTGTGTTCTAATTTAACGGGAAGATGGCATGGTTTCACATAGATAAGCCGAAATGGGGACATGCCAAGGGGTGTTTTGTAGGCCGTACGATATGCCCATAGTACATCATTCAAGCGTAAACTCCAATCTTTCCTCGTTGGCCCAACTGTCTTCTCTAAAATTTGCTCGATCTCACGGTTTGAAACCTCGGCTTGCCCACTTGTTTGAGGATGATAAGGTGTAGAAACCTTATGCGTGACATTGTACTTTTTAAGTAACGCCTCAATGGTGCGATTGCAAAAGTGAGAGCCTCCATCGCTGATAAGTACTCGTGGCATGCCAAACCTTGCAAATATCTTAGTTCTAACAAAATCTGCAACCACTTTAGAATCATTAGTTCAGCTTCCACCCATTTCGAGACATAATCAACTGCAAGTAAAATATATGTAAAACCATGTGATAAAGGAAAAGGACCCATAAAATCAATACCCCAAACATCAAAAATTTCGCTAGTAAAGATAGGGGCTTGCGGCATTTGGTCCTTGGGGCCTATATTTCCCATTCTTTGGCAACGATCACAAGTCACACAAAAAGTTCTAGCATACTTAAAGATTGTAGGCCAATAAAATCCACATTCTAACACTTTAAGGGCTGTGCGTTGTGTGCCAAAGTGTCCCCCGCATGCATAAGTGTGACAGAAAGTTAAAATTGAGTTAAACTCTGAATTATGCACACACCTACATATAATCTGATCGGGGCAGTATTTCCATAAATAAGGGTCATCGCAAACATAAAACTTTGCATCTTTCTTCAATTTATCACCTTGTTGCTTGTTTAGGGTGTTTGGAACTTGTTTAGTAACCAAATAGTTAACTAAATCGGCATACCATGGCACACTTACCTTAATGGACAGCAGATGCTCATCTGGAAATGTCTCAGGATGGGAATTGGGTCCTCTTCACGCACTAATCTGCTTAGGTGGTCAGCCACTACGTTTTCAACTCCTTTCTTGTCCCGGATTTTGGTATCGAACTCTTAAAGTAGGAGCATCCATCGAATAAGCCTTGGTTTAGCCTCATTCTTCATAAGTAAGTATCTTAAAGCTGCATGATCAGAGTAAATAATGACTTTAGTACCAAGTAGATATGAACGAAGCTTATATAAAGCAAAGACAACATCAACAAGTTCTTTTTCCGTCGTAGAGTAGTTCAATTGAGCATCGTTCAAGGTCCTTGAGGCATACTAGATGACGTGCAGATTTTTGTCCTTCCTTTGTCCTAACACAGCTCCTAATGCATAGTCGGAAGCATCGCACATTAGCTCAAACGGAAGACTCCAATTTGGTGGCTTAATGATTGGTGCCGTGGTTAGCATCTCTTTGAATTGGTTGAAAGCCTTCTCACATTCCTCGTCAAACTTGAAAGCCACTTCATTTTGAAGGAGACGGCACAAAGGTTGAGAAATCTTTGAAAAATCCTTGATGAATCGCCTATAGAATCCTGCATGTCCAAGAAAAGAACGAACCTCTCTAACCGAAGTAGGAGAGGGTAAGTAGCGTACAAGATCTATTTTCGATTTATCAACCTCAATTCCCTTTTCTGAAACGATATGCCCTAAAACTATGCCTTGTTTAACCATAAAGTGACATTTTTCCCAATTTAAAACAAGGTTAGTTTCAACGCATCGTTGCAAGATTAATGTGAGATTTTCCAAACAACCATCAAACGAATCACCAAATACACTAAAGTCATCCATGAAAACCTCAATAATCTTCTCAACAAAATCTGAAAAGATACTTACCATGCATCTTTGAAATGTGGCAGGGGCATTGCATAAACCGAATGACATGCGACGATAGGCAAAGGTACCAAAAGGGCACGTGAAAGTGGTCTTTTCTTGGTCATCCGGAGCTATGACAATCTGATTATATCCCGAATAACCATCAAGAAAATAATAAAAAGAATAACCGGCTAACCTTTCAAGCATTTGATTAATGAACGGCGAAGGGAAGTGGTCCTTTCTTGTGGTGGCGTTGAGCTTCCTATAATCGATGCATACTCTACAACCTGTTTGGATACGGGTTGGCACAAGCCCATCTTTGGCATTCTTCACCACTGTCGCTCCAGATTTCTTTGGAACAACTTGCACCGGTGAAACCCAACGGCTATCTGAAATTGGATAAATCACTCCACAATCGAGAAGCTTGACAATCTCCTTCTTCATAACTTCCATCGTTGGAGGGTTGAGCCGGCATTGAGCCTTTCTAGTTGGTTTAGCCCCCTCCTCTAGAAGTATGCGATGCATGCACATTGTAGGGCTAATCCCCTTAATGTCGGCCAATGTCCATCCAATGGCTATTTTGTGCTCTTTCAACACCCGAATCAACTTCTCCTCCTCTATTGCCGTGAGTGATGATGAGACAATGACGGGCAACGTCTCTTCATCTCCCAAGAAGACGTACTTTAAATGATCCGGCAATGGTTTAAGCTCAAGAATGGGGGCCTGAATCACAGAAGGTAACAACGTATTAGTAGAAACGGGAGTTGGAATTAGGTTTGGAGGCTTACCACGATGTTGTGGCAGTGATTCAAAGGCAGCCACAATCTCGGCATGTTCTTCATTAGGTACGGCCAGATTGGGCTTCAATCTAATTCCTTGTGCAATTGTTGTTTCAAAGGGATTTTCTTCCAACGAGTCAAGAAATTCATGTGCCAATGAATCAAATGCATCAATAGAAAAACAAGAATGATCATCTTTAGGAAATTTAATAGTTTCAAAAAGATTGAAATCAATCACTTCCCCATCAAATTCCATTGTTAAAGTCCCCTTGAACACGTCGATCTTGGTGCTTGCTGTTTTCATGAAGGGCCTCCCAAGTAGGATCGGCAATGGGGTGACATTGGGTGAATCCTCCATCTCTAAAACATAGAAATCTGCTGGGAATATCAAGTTATCTACCTGCACCAAAACATCTTCCAAAACTCCTTTCGGATATGCATTAGAACGATTGGCTAGTTGAATTATAACACCATCGTTTTTAAGCTCTCCTAGGTTCATAGATGCATAAATTGAGTAAGGCATGACATTAATTGAAGCTCCTAAGTCTAACATAGCATGTTCAAACTTAGTATTGCCAATAACGGAAGGAATTGTAAAACTACCCGGATCTTTGCATTTAGGGGGTAATTTCCTTTGCAAAACACCAGAGACATTCTCACTTACCTGGACAACTTCTTTGTTCGAAATTCTTCTCCTTGTTGTACAAAGCTCTTTCAAAAACTTAGCATACCTTGGAACTTGCTTGATTGCATCAATGAGAGATATATTGACTTGCACTTTCCTAAACGTTTCCTGAATGTCTTTCTCGTTCTCTTCCTTTTTTAATTGCCTAAACCTGCTAGGAAAAGGTGCATTTGGTGGAATAGAACTAGAAAAATTCGAATTTGGACTTACCTTGGTGGTTGGGGACGGTTTAGGAGTGGAATGTGGATCTGGCAAGGGTTGTGCATCTCTTGCCGTGAGTTTGGCTTGTTCTTCCTCCTCAATTTGCAACTTCATGTCCTCTTCTTAACTTGATTTGGATGGTTTTGGATCAGTTCCAACCTGCTTACCACTTCTTAACATGATTGCCTTGGCGGTTTCAAATCCTTCTTAGGATTAACAATGGTTGAACTAGGGAATCTGCCTTGTTCTCTAAATTGGCCCATGAATTTCGCCATTTGCCCCATTTGTTTCTTCAATTCGTCCACCTCTTTAGCTTGATTTTTTATGCTTTGCACTTCCTACGTCAAAGAGGTTAGTACTTGAAATTTTTTATCATTATCTAACGATGAACCTGAATTGGTTTGGGCCGCAAGTGGTTCAGGTTGTGTAGGTGCATATGGCCTTGGAAACATCCCAGGGGGCTGTCTAAATCAACCTTCTTGCTGTGCTTGGTGAGAATCCCTCCACTTGACGTTTGGATGATCTTTCCATCCTGGATTGTATGTATTTGAGAGTGGGTCATTCTTTTGATGGTTTTGGCCTTGAAATCCCACGGCATGGGCAGTTTCCCACCCTCCATTCTCAATCAACTGAGGGCATTGAACGTTGAGATGTCCCTGCATAGAACACACTCCACAAACTACCGCATTTTGCACTTTGGTTCCATCAACAACCTGAGACAAAAGAAGAGTGAGATTAGCCATTTGAGATTGCACTTCTGAAATTGCACTTACCTCATGCACTTGTTGTTGCCGCGGGGGGTCTCTTTGTCCAACTCTTTCATATTGTTGTGCATTCAACGCTCGGTTGGCAATTAGGGTATTTGGAGCTATTGGTGTTTTGTCAACCAATGCACCTCCCGCTGAAGCATCTAGCATTTGGCGCTCAATTGGAAGAAGTCATTCGTAGAAGTATTGAAGTAGAAGTTCTTCTTTCATTTGATGTTGAGGACATGATGCGACAAGGGCCTTGAAATGCTCATAGTACGCTGGAAATGACTCTCCTTGGTTTTGTTGGATTCCACTAATCTTCTTCCTCAAGAGAATGACTCTGAAGTGAGGAAGAACTTCTCTAAAAACGCCCTCTTCATGCTTTCCCAAGAAGTGACCGTTCTGGGTGCTAATTCATAAAGCCAATCTTTAGCCTTTTCCAAAAGAGAGAATGGAAAGGCTTTCATCATCAAAATGTTTCCATCGACATTGATGGGTGTCATGCTCGAACAAACCACTTCAAACTCCTTAAGATGCTTGTTTGGATCTTCCATGGACAGCCCATGGTATTTGGGAATGTGATGCAACAAACTTGACTTCAATTCGAACTCATCAGTCTTGCCTTAAGTAGCCACGGGGTATTGAATGTAAAGGGGTGCGGCATTGGCCTTCCATGAGGCTGAAAGTTCTTTGATTGTACGATTGTCCGCTGCCATGACTTCTTCTTCTTCTTCAAATTCAGATTCGGCCTCTGAACTTGAATTAGGTTCACTAGGTTCTGGATGCCTCCTCTTCCTTCTCAATGTTCATTCAAAATCGTCGTCAAACTCCAAGATATGCTCACGAACTGGTTGAGAACTTCGAGTCATAAACTAGTACCTAAAACAAGAGAACAAAACAAAATCAGAAAACAAAGTAAAAGAAACACAAAACACATGGCAAGCAAGGGATTAGCAATTTTGCTAATCCACGACAACGGCGCCAAAATTTGATGTGAAAATTAACTTGACACACAAATTAAACCCTATTGATGACAATTGTAGTAGAGATGCAAGTAGGGATCGTTCTAGACCGGGGATTAACTAGGGATGCTAAGCAACACAAATAAGACTCAAAAAACACTAAACTAGACTCTATAGACTCAAAACTGACTCAAAACAATAAAAACAGCAAGAAACAATAAAAAAGACTCAATTCTAGACCTATCAATTGGTTTTGACGAATTTAAAACTTAAAAGACTTAAACAACTACAAGAAAACAAGTTTTGACTCTAAAAACACGATTTAATGAAAGGGGGATTGTTTTGACGAATTTGAAACTTAAAACAGAAACTTTGCATAAAACACTTTATAAAAACGAATTTGGTGAATTGAAAAGGGTGAAAGGCTAGTCAGAGGGTCCTTCTCCACACATGACATATGCATATGAATCGATTCCCAGTTATTCTTCCAACAAACCATGAATGACAATGCCCCAAATTAATTGTATTGAACTAATTAATTCTCAGATTTCCCTAGATTCATTGAATTGAATGGATGACGCATTACAACCAAATTATTCTTTATTAAGCTCCCTAGCTATGAAAAGCATGATAGAGACACGAAACAAAGATCATTAAGCTTTGTGAAAATCATAAGCACTGACAAGGCATTCGTGACTATGAAAAGCATGACACTCCTGCCAGGAAATTATTTAACGCGATCGTGACTAGCAACCTCCACTACTTGTAAATATAAGTTTGTAACGATTACGTGAAACTCCCCTGTATTTTAGCATCAAATCGTAGCATGCAAAATAAGTGTGCACCCTTAATCAATATACAAGAATAAGTTTTAATCAAATAGTTAAGCAAACCACATCCACGATTCATGAAATCATAACTGGAGGAAATCAATTCATATATAACATATAATCATGGCTTCAAATTCACCTCTAACTATAAAGAAATTAGTTCCCCATGTTGGCAATCAAACAAAGCTAAATTAAATTAAACATTGAAACAAAGATAGAAAACACCTAGAAACGCTCCAGGTCTCTTCCTTCCTTTGCAAAGCTGCGGCACAAGAGGGATGTATGGCTGATTGTGGTGTAGAGAAGTGTGAATGATAGAGGGTGGTGTTGATTTCTGCGGCATAAACTTTTATTTATAGGGGAAGGGTGCGGCACAAACATTTAATGTAGGAAAAGGATTGCAAAACATAGTTTGTGTAGGAAAATAATAACACAATCCTAAGGTGAAAAGGTTATGTAATCCCAGCAGGAAATAGGACATCTAGAAGGTTTGGGGTGCCACTTTTTTAGGGATTTGTAGAAAGGGTGTTATTTGGCTGATTTTGGCACTTCCAGAATGGATAGGTGCGGCATCAATGTAGGAGAGGATAAGGTTTCTTCTAAAACATGTTTTTATGTCTCCTAAATTGAAAACAAATCCCTTTTGCAGCAGGAATTAAGTTAGGAAAGGATTAGGATAGGATAGGATAAGATAAGGTAAGATAAGGTTAGTTTGGATAAGGTTTTGGATAATTCTCCTTCTTTGTAGCTGATTCCTTATCTTCTTTGACTTGAATTTTATCTTTCCAACTCTTTTGCACATTCCTAGCCTCTCTTGAACTTCAAATTCGTCCATCCATCTTGCTCCATACTTGTGATATCCATTCTTGGCCCAAAACTGCTCTAAAATGCTCCAAATTGCAACTTTTTTTCCAACTTTGCTTCTTGGACCTACAAACACACGAAAATGACTTAAGACACTATAATAAGCAATAAATAACTAAGTAAATGCAAGAAAACACACCAACTAAGTCACATAAATATGCTCCTATCGTAGCTTCGTACATTCGGGAGGCGTAGTGTCATCCTTAGATGCTTTGCTGCATACTCCCCAACAGCCTGGCTAGTGATGAGTTGAGAATCAGAATGGATTGTAAGCTATTTGACTGCATGCAGTGCTGGCAGATTAGACTACAGAGCTTGTTTGCGACTTTTGGGCTGGAAAATGATGGATTTTGGACTTGGGTTGTTCTTGGAACTTGAAGAGGAGGTCCTGATTTTTATTTGATTCGTTTTGGGCCTGTTTTGGAGCCCTAAAGGTCCAGAAATGTGGATCTCCTTTGATGGGCAGATTTCCTCGTCCTAATAGGAATGTAATTTTTAGTTATCCTTTTATTATTTTGTTTCCTAGCTTTTAGAAAACCTTTTCCTATGAGGGTTTTAATTAGGAGTAGTATAAATAAGGCTTTTTAGCCATTGGGTTCTCTACACGCAACATTGAGAGAACTTAGCAAGGCTTTGGAGAATTTCAGACTTTTTACCTACAAGGTGTTTTCATTCTTTTTCTAGTTAATGATATTCTTTTTAATTTTTATTATGAATATGTGTAAATAATTTTCTCTTTGCTAGGGTGGGGCCATGATCCTTATTAGGAATATGTAGTGTCTTTTAATTTACTTATGAATCTATGCATGCAAGTTTTGAATTATTAATCACTGGTTTAAACTATCTAGTTGTCTTAGTGATTTGCGACCATTAGGATATCTAGGAAAGTAATTTGATGCAATTTTGGCAGAGGGCTGTCCCTGGAATTGGCACTGGCTTCTTGTGGTTAATATGTGTAACCTCTTAGGATGGACGACACGTTTTAAGGGTTATATGGTTTTTCAAAGGGTTCTCATAAAGCTTAATGAGTCTTGCATGTTCACATGCGATCTGGACGCCACAGACTGGTTGCATGTTAGATATACGTTCTATGTTGGAGGTTCCAAGTAGGGCATACTTTAGGAAAACCTAACCTTCAAAATAGGCATGTGTAATTCATAAGTAAATAGAAGAACTACATAGGATTGCTAAGGTGACGGCGGAACCTTAGTGCTTTCTTAGTGCTTTCTCACTTGAATTCTAAAAATACTTTATGTTTTCTCTTTCTTTAAAAGTGCTTTAACCTTTTAAATAAAATTCGTTTTTCTTAAATTAGGGCATTAAATCACCTTTTGCCAATAGTTTGTTCTTAATATTTAGTTGGGTTTTGGTTTACATAAATTTATTTAAATTAATCCATGCGGAAATGACCTTGCTTGAGCCAACTATACTACAACAATTTTGTTTCTCTTGCAAGTATTTTAGGTGTTTTTAACCCTTTTACGCAGGTGGTAAAAATCCTACAACAATTTTGTTTCTTTGCTTCATTGTTTGATGCCTTGAAGCCAAGAGTGATTGCCTACTCGAGCATCGAGATGTCTAGGGTGATAAGAACCAAGCTCGCTCCAGAGCCCTTGTACTTGTATGAACCGTCGATGTGTAGGAGCCAAAAGTTCTTATCAGGATGGACCGATGTGGCCAGGGCATGCTCGGCTACTTCGAGGGCATCTTTGGGTTGTGTTGTTGCGTCTTTCAGGCCGGGAGTGAACTAAGTTATGAAGTCTGCCAGGCTTGAGCTTTTATTACCGTGCAGGGTCGGTAAACCAAGTCATATTGGCAGAGTTCCAACGCCTACTTCATCACTCATTGAGAAATGTCTGGACCATGTCTGATATATCGTAGGGGATGCTAAGTCATGACGATGACAGTATGTGCCTAAAATGAGCTTTCGACAATTAGTGCCCAAATTAGCTTTTCCATCCTTGGATATCTTGTTTCTGCATCAAGGAGAAATTTAGAAGTGTATAATATTAGCAGTTTGGCCCCTAGCTCTTCTCGTATAAGGGGAGAGCTTAATGCTACTTCTGAGACTACCAAATACATGTACAATTCCTCGACTGCTTCCGGCTTAGATAGTAGCAGATGGGATGTCAAATGTCTCTTCAAGTCTTGAAATGCTTTCTCACACTCGTTGTCCCACTTGTCTCTTTATGCCTTCTTGATGGCCTTAAATAGGGCTTGCATAAATTGATCTAGTGCGAAAGGAAACAGCTGAGCACGGTTGCTCGTTTAGTCAGACTTTGGATCTCCTTCAAAGTGGTGGGGGACTTTATCTCCAAGATTGCTTTGATATATTTGGGATATGCCTTGATTCCTCTCTAGGTTACGAGGTACCCTAAGAATTGGCCTGAGGAGACTCCAAATATGCATTTGGTAGGGTTGAGCTTCATCTTGTATTCTCTAAGGATACTGAATATCTGTGCTAAGTTTCTGAGGTGGTTTAACAGCTGCTTTCCTTTTACCATAATGTCGTCGATATAGATTTCCATGATGACTCCGCTTCTTGACCATCATGTATACTAACCTTTGATAGGTAGCTCTAGTGCTTTTTAGGACAAAAGGCATAACCTTGTAGTAGTAGGTGCCTCGCTCGATCACAAACACAATTTTCTCCTTGTCGGGCTCGAACATAGTGATCTCATTGTAGCTTGAATATGCATCCAAGAAACTAAGCAGCTGGTTCCTTGCAGTTTAGTCCACCAGTAAGTCAATTTAGGGGACAAGGAAAGGATCTTTTGAGCAAGCCTTGTTAAGGTCGATGTAGTCTATGCATACTTTCCACTTGCCTTTCTCTTTCTTCATTACCAGCATGACATTGGTTAACCATGCTGAATATGCCACTTCTTCAATAAATCCAGTCTCCAATAGCTTGTTTATCGCTGCCTCAATGATCGATAATCGTTCTGAAGCAAAGTGCCTTCTTTTCAAGATAACTAGTTTGGCAGCGTGGTCGACATGTAGCTTGTGGCAGGCTATATTGGGATCAATGCCCCGCATGTCAGACGGTGACCATGCAAAGATGTCACGATTTTCCCTAAGGAAGATCGTGAGCTCTTCTTTTTCCTTCGAGCTCAATCGTGAGATGATTCTAACCATCTTCTCTAGCTGCTCGGGATGAAAAATGATGTATTCAGTGTCATCTTCTAGCTTCCATCCCTTTTCCTCTTTCGGTATCTCTTCCTGAATGTCATCATCTTAATTTGCCTGCTACAGTTGCTATTTGGTAACATGCTTGTCTTTTTGAACCTCAGTGGCTTGTACAGGGGTAAAAGACTTCTTATTTCACTCTTTCAGCATTTGCACCGTGCATCATAGGGATGCGGCCTGGTTTGAATTGATCTCTCTAATTCTTCTTCCTAGGATGCGGAATCAGATTTTTTGGTACTCGACAGAGGTTATGGCGTCCAGTTTCACTAGTCAGGGCCTTCCTAGAATCCCGTTAAAGGGAGACGGGTTGCTGACCATTGTGAATGTCTGCTTTGGGACTACTGGTGGTGTTCTCACATCTAGTGTTATGTTGCCTATAACAGTTGAGGTGTATCCGTTGAATCTGGTGAGTACCTCTGCTCGGTGCATTATCTTGCTGTCCAGGCCCATCTTTTAAATGATGGATAACTGAAGTAGATTTACTGAACTGCTGTTATCCACCATCAATCTGTCGACTAAAGCGTGTACCAGTTGAATGGACACTAGCAGAGTATCTTCGTGTGGCAAGTCAACTCCCTCAGCATCTTCCTCGGTGAAACAAATGACAGGCCTAGGTTCGGCTACCTGCATCTGGGAGACTGCTATAGCCTGTTGGATCTTCCTCTTCTTGGAGTTGTTCATGGCCCCTAAGTATTCGGACATGGCAAAGATATCGTTGATTCTGATGATCTTGGCAGGCAGTTCCTTGTTTGCGTCTGCGTTCCTCCTAGGCTGCGCAGCTGGCTTGTCCAAGTATTTGTCCCATTTGTCATGCTTTACAAGCTTCTCTAGGTAATCCTTCCAGGTATAGCAATTGCTGATCATGTGACCAGGACCTCGGTACAGTACGCAGTACATGGTGTGATCTAGCTTGGAGGTGTTTCCTTTGGGTTGTCTTGGCAGCTTAAACTAAGGCTTACTCTTGTGGTTGCAGAGGATCTGGTGATCGGGATCAAAAACTTGGTATACTTCTTGGTAGCTTAACTTCCTCTTACCTATGACCAGTCTCTGTGCTTGACCCCCTACCTACTTCTGTCATTGGACTACTTTTTGTCCACCTTTTTCTAAGTTGTCTCAGACTCCTTCTGAGGCTGCTCAGGTGCCTTGTTTGCTCGTTAGGTAGTCTCCCATGATCAATTCTCTGAATAGGGGATGGTCTACTGAGAGTCCCTTTTGGAAGGCTGCGCTGGCAATCGAGTCGTTGCAACCGACTATCTTTGCCTTCTTCGCTTTGAACCTCTTCACATAGTCGCAGAACAACTCCTTTAGATTCTTCTTGATGTTTAAGAGATGATCATACTTCTTCTTGATCGAGCTGTAGGATCCGTATCCTCTAGTGAAAACTAAGGAAAGCTCGTTGAAACTTCGGATGGACTGTGGAGGTATGGTATGGAACCAATCATGCTCCTTGCCTTGTAAAGTAGTGGCGAATATCTTGCACATTAAAGCATTGTTGGCCCTGTAGACGAGAAAGCATTTTCCCTAGGGCCCAAAAGGGAGTGCACATTGCCTAATTTGGTTGGTGAAGTAGCTGCTTGTTGGGACGTTGCTGGAAAGAAATGTCATCGCCTACCCTTGTCCTACTTTGGGACTCATCGTTTGGGGCACGTTGTATCTCGGTGCACTGCAAAAGCTGATTCACCAAGGTAGTCTGCTGCTCAAGGGCCGTTGTTAGTTCAGTGACCTATCGAGATAGGTGTTGTTCACCATTTAGAGTGAAAAAGACGAGAGGGTAGGTGTCTGCTTAAGTAGTGGAAGTGTAATGGACTTCGGGTACAAAGCTTGAGCCAGCATGGATTAGATATGCAGAAAGATAGGGTGAAAATACCCTCGGTTCAACCATCGGCTTCAGAATCTTGATATGGGCTGGTGAACTGGTTTGGGACCATGGTTGACCATTTAGAAGGCTGTGAGAGCAAGTCGGGTGCATTAGCGCTAAGCCACCTCGGTTTGTCGTTCTTGGCCTCGAGCTGGATGAGCGTTGAGCTCGCGTTGGGTTGTAGCTTGCACGGTTGGGGACTTGGGCTGCTTTGGTCAAGGCAACTCTCGTCCAAGTGAATGAAGTAGGTACCAGGGGCTGCTGTCGAGGGCGAACAGTTGCCTGGGTCAGCATTTGCTGAGTGCTCATGCCATAGGCCTCCTCCTCTATGGTTTCCTCACCATAAGTGAGGATTGCCCCGTGGGCCACTACAGCGCGGCTGCCGCTGCTGGCACGGCCACGATACTCTGTGGAGATAAAGAAGCGGTCCTTACCATGTTAAGCCTTGAGGAGCCACGTCCCAATCTCCATCGTTTGGTCCTTGTCTTTCAACATAAGGAGTTCCATTGGTTGTAGTTTCTGAATTTCCTGCCATCGTAGTTGTGGATCTACGAACAATGGAAGTTGAAAGCGAGAGTCTTCTTCAAGTTTTCGAATCAGAGCTCTCCATGAAAGTACAAATTTGTGGATGCAAATTTCAGCTGTCTCTTCCTTTGATGAAAATACACTTGCAAAATAATAACACCTAAGATTAAGGCCAAAAGCCTCACGCACCCATGATGAATGGGGAGGGCTTTGAAAGCGAGAGTCTTCTTCTAAAAATAATGTATTTAGGAGTTTATGGGCAGCAAACGCCTCCTATATTTTGGAGATAAAGTGGGTATTTATAAGAGAAAATGAGGAAGTGGTTTATGGGTGGTATTTCAGTGGGAATATTCCAAGATATTTGTGTAAATAAATATCTTGGAGTAGTTAGGCAAATATTCTAAATAAATGGAATTAGGATTACTTACTTGAAAGAAGTCTTATCTGATTAGGAATGTATTTCGGATAGGAATAAGGAATTATACCAGCATATATATCTTTCACTTACCTACGGGCAAGGGTGCCTTGAGGAGTCATTGATCTCTACCTGCTCTACCTCAACTGAGCATGGTGAATGAGAATGCTCCCTGCTTATTTAATAGGGGCAACCTTGTCCTTCTTGGGAAATAATCCACGTGTTAGCTCCATGGTTTTTGGGATTATTTTTGGGTCCACAATTATCATGAACAATAATTGTGCCATAAATTGTGCAATCATTGTGAAAGTATGAGTGGAATTGAATAATTATGATCATTACATGATCATTTGTTGGAGTCCCAAATTGGGAAAGTATGAGATTTACGGAAATATGAAACTAAAAGTAGTTGAGTCCACTCTTGAGGCAACAATATCTATGTTCAGCCCAAAGTGCACAAAATAAGGGAGTGAAACCCTTTCGGTTAGAATCTGATAAAATGATCAACTCGGGTTTCGGGTTTGGTCCTGAGAGTTTGACAACATGACTAATGTAAAGAAATGGAATTCTTTGTTAACTGGTTAACAATAGTAGGATGAAGAGGAAACATTACATTCATGCATCATCATTGCTTTCATTGTGTTAATTGCATGGTTCTTGCCCTACTAAGCTAGTAACTCACCCCTTATGAATTATTTGACAGGTGTTGAACCGGAAACTTGAAAGGTAGTCGACTTTCATTGAAAGTCTAAAAGATCTTTATAATGTAAATTAGAGAGTGGATTTGAGTGTTTTTTTTCGTGAAACCTTATGACGTAAATTAAGGCTTGTTTAAATTTATGCAAGAAGGTTATTTTGAATAAATAACAAGAGTTCCACACTCGAAACGAAGGTTGTACTGTAAAGGAAAGACAAACTTTTGTAAGGTTTATTGTTGTTAGTTGCTTTGGAGTTATTCATTTATTTATTTTAATTTGTACATCTTAATTATGGAAATAGTCTTATTCTATTGTTGAGATGTAATTCACACCTTAATTCAAGAATTGACTATAATCTTCGAATTGGGGCATGACATTGGCGTCCAATAACTGGATTCTTACTGTTCATATTTATTTTGGTGTGTCAAGGCCCTACACTTTCCCTCTTCCCCTCTCCAGATAATTTCATTATTGTTGTAGGCCTATTTGACCTAACTGTATAAAGGACAGAGAAGGAGAGGGGGCCGGCGGCAATAGAGAGAAAAGAGAGAGATTAAATTCTGAGGTGTCTTGTATCACCCCCTTATGCCTTTATTTATAGTAGTAGGATAGGTAGAATCCTTACCCTAATAGGATTACACCTCTAATAGGAATTAAACTACTAAAGGGAATATACAAGATACTCCTAGATACATTAGGATTTACACAATCACATTCCTAATCCGATAGGACTACAATCATATTCTTAATACTTAAACAAAACTTCACATCAGATCTTCAGCATATGAGGTAGAACAGTTGATGAAGTCGTCGGCACAACGAGTGAACGTGAGTCTCAAATACAAGAAAGTAAGTATGCATTGGTAGTAAAACTCACAAAACCTTGCTATCGTAAAACCCAAGGCATGGAGAAAACCCATAGACTAAGGAGAAAAGTGAGAAGTATGCATAATGTCTAAAACAAACGTCAAACAAAACGAAAGTAGTGAACTCAACGGAGTATGATCATCCCAGGATGGGTGACTCGCTAAAACCCCGTTAGATAGCAAAAACCCAGTACGAAAAATGCTCCTAATCGTAGGAAAAAGAGTACATTAAGATCAAGTGAGTATGATTCAGGATACTTCCCCTGAGTTAGACATATCTTACAAATAAGAGAACTACAAACAATTCAACTCAAATAATTTACGCATATCGATTCCTTGGACAAGCTTCTGAAAAGTAGACTTGGGCAATGACTTCATGAAGAGATTGGCCAGGTTGTCCTGGGAACGGATTTGCTTGACTTCAATGTTCTGATGTTGTTGTTGTTGGTGAGAATAAAAGAACTTCAGCACTATGTGCTCGGTGTTGTCTCCCTTAATGTATCCCTTCTATAACTGCTCGATACATGCTGCATTGTAGATCATCGTAGGAAGGTCAACAACGAAAGAAAAACCACTAGTGCTTCGAATATGTTCCATAACGAATCTCAACCAAAAGCACTATCGCGAGGCTTCATGCAGGCGAGAATCTCAGCATGGTTTGAAGAAGTCGTAACTAGCATTTGCTCGGTAGACCTCCAAGATATAGCGGTGTCTCCAACAGTAAAGACATAACCTGTTTAAGAACGTGCCCTATATGGGTCAGATAGATAACCAGCATTTATGTAACCAATGAGGCAAGAATCTACCTGAGGACCTTGGGAGCGGCGGCTTATCTCGAGGATTCATGGGTGTAGAATAAGCCCAAATCTGTCGTACCCTTGAGGTAGCAAAAAATGTCTTTAACACCATTCCAGTGTCAGTGTGTAGGTGCATTGCTGTATCTAGCCAAAAGATTAACAGCGAAGGAGATGTCGGGTCTAGTGCATTGAGACAAGTACAATAAAGCACCAATTGCACTTAGGTATGGAACTTCAAGCTCCAAAATCTCTTCATCATCCTCATTCGGATGGAAGGGATCTCGTTTAGCATCTAGAGTTTGAACGACCATAGGAGTACTCGAAGGCTTCGCTTTGTCCTCATTAAAACGATGCAACACCTTCTGGGTGTAGTTCGATCGATGTACTAGGATTATATTCGAACAATGCACGATCTGCAGGCCGAGGCAATATCGAGTTTTCCTAAGATCATTCATCTCAAATTCTGATTTCAAGTGCGCTACAATTTCTTCAAGCTCTACAAGAGTTCTAATGAGGTTCATATCATCGGCAGAATCTGCAACAATTGCAAATCCGAAATGTGACTTTTTAATGAACATGCATGGGCATAGTTCATTGTTCACATAACCATGACTTGTCAAATATTCACTCAAACGATTATACCACATCCGCCCAGATTGCTTCAATCCGTAGAGTGATTTCCTCAATCTAATCGATAGAGTGTTATGTGGTCTATAACTATTTCATTCTTCTCATTACGCTTCCTTATGAAAACCCACTTGTAGCCCACAGGCTTCACATGCGGTTGAGTAGGAGCTATAGGCCCATACACCTTTCGTTTCACAAATGAATCGAGTTCAACTTGGATTGCTTGTTTCCAGTTTAACCAATCTATTCTACATCGACATTCATCAATGGAGTGTGGTTCAATGTCATCGCTAAGCACGATGTCGGAAGCAACGGTATACGCAAATGCATCGTTGGTAATCATCTTATTATGATTCCAAACCTCATCCAATATTGCGTAATGGATCGAAATCTCATGATTCTCGGGAAGCCGGTAAGTTTTATCTAAAACATCAACGTAATCTAGAATAATCTCATGTGTTAGAATGGATGAGTAAGCAATGGTCGGATTCAGACTAGGGTCACTAGTTTGTGCCGTTTTCCTCTTTCGGGGTTGTGAATCCTTTAAACCAGAAGGCCTACCTGAAGGAAAAATTTTGTCCTAGCTAAGAACATGTGAGAATATTTGAACACATATGCAAACTAATAACACTTTAAAGTAGGCATGCATTCAAAAACAATTCTAAAACCCATGACTTTCAAACCCTAGTGAATGGTGAACCACATGACTCTTTAACAACATTAAAGAGAAGAAAGGATTTTGAGATTCATTACCCTTGAAGCTCATCCTTGTTTACACAAGGGATTCACCCAAGTGGAGGGCCTTCAAGTCACCTCCTAGCTCCTTGGATCTTCCTTGTGATTTACTTCCTTTTGTTACTCCTTTGCTCCTTGAGGATGTAAGGAAAGGATCTCCAAAAACACCAAAGGTTTGGTGTCTCTAACTCTCCACACCAAGGATGAGGTGTGAAGATGAAATGGATGACTTAGAGGAAGAAAGATTGCTAGCTATCCCTCCCCTAAGTGGCCGGCCTCTATGGAGAAAAAAAGAGAAAATATTTCTTTTCTTTGTCTCAAGAAAACCCTAATGAGGTCAAAGCTATAAAGATGCTTTTATACCACCTCACATGTGAGTGGCAAACTTGCAATTAACCCAAGTTTGATAACCCTCACCCTAGGCCAGTTTTGACTTTGTTTTTGGCTTAATTTCCATTTAGTTTTAGTTGTCACACAACCTAAACTCAATGGGCCTTGTGGACCAAAAACCCTTTTGGGCCCCGAAACCCAAAACCAACTTAAAAGCCCAATACGAACCTTTCGTAAGATTAATTAACTAATTAATTAATCTTGACCATTCTCAATTAAACTATTTAATTGCTTATCCATCTCATTTATATTTCTTCACTTTCACCCTTACTCGGTGTACGATCCATTAGGTTCCAATTAGCGAGGCAGTGGGCGATTGTTACTCTTAACGATCGATTGTGAATTGAAACTACATTTCAATTCTCCCTTTGATGAAGATTAGTGTTTGCTAATCCTTAGGGCTTCCACAAACCATGAGTGACACCTAGCAGTATGTAATGGCTACCTAAGCTAGGTAGAAGTGGTTGGAGAACCTGTCCAGTTACAATTACAATGCAATACGGTTCTTCTCTAATACAATACTCTTGATCACATTGTTTGAGTGATAGTTTGTTTCATGTCTACTATCCAATGTGATACTTCTCTCTATGAATCATTTGAATATGATTTGGAACATGCTTCCTAAATCATATTCGTATGCTTTGGCCAAAGACTCTCGAATCATATCTCAGAGTATTCACCTTCCACCGTGGAAGGTTAGAGATCCCTTGTTATGCATTCACATGCCTACATGACTAGATAGCTTGACCCCAACAATGTCGTGGACACTCTCAATGGAATGCCTTTGACATAATCAAAGATCAAGGACCTAACCATTAGACATCAATGATGCCTCAGGTCAAAGGACTACTTTGCATATTGCAACTTACGAGTTCTTACATGACATGTATGTTCGAACTCTCTTTTGATCGTTATTCAGTGTACTCGATTACCTTTTGAGCACCTATGTGTTCGTCTCAGTGTCCAACACTAAATGACTTGAGACTAGTCATACTCACGCTTGAGTTAACATAACACATACTAACCTTAGTGGATTGTCAATGCCCAATTGGCAATCCTATGGCTAGGAACGTTTTAGGAATGTTCATAAGAGAAAGGTCTCGTTAATCTAACTTACTTAGATCACTTCTCTCTTAGATTAAATATATTCCTTGGATTCCCTTATTGCTTAAAGACATGATACAATAAATAGTGATTAACAATAAGCTTTGCCCTTCATTAAACATATAATAGTCTGATACAATAAGTATTCCAAATGCTATTACATCAAATGAGTGGCTTTGTGGGCATACTTCCAACAATCTCCCACTTGCACTCAAAGCCACCTTCCCATGTATCTAATACCCATCTTTTCCATATGGCGGTCAAGTTGGATTTGAGACATTGGCTTCGTCAGTGGATCTGCTACGTTATCGGCTGAGGCAACCTTGAGGATGTTGACTTTCCCCTCGGCAGCATATCTTCTAATGATATTAAAGCGTCTGTCAAAATGCTTGTTCTCTTGATGAGCCCTGGGCTCCCTGGCTTGAGCTATCGCCCCACTATTATCACAGTACAAAGTTACTGGTGATGTAATGGTTGGAACCACTCCAAGTTCAGGAATGAACTTCTTCATCCAGAACGCTTCTTTGCCGGCTTCAGCTGCAGCGACATATTCAGCCTCTGTCGTGGAATCAGCAATTATAGATTTTTTCTTGCTTTTCCAGCCGACAGCCCCACCATGCAGAGTGAACACATATCCGGAGTTGGAACTTCTATCGTCGACGTCAGATTGGAAATCTGCGTCTGTATAGGCTTCTACTCGCAACTCTGTCGCTCTTCCGTAAAGGAGGAACATGTCCTTAGTTCTTCTTAAGTACTTAAGGACCGTCTTGACAGCTGCCCAGTGTTTTGATCCTGGGTTAGATTGATATCGACTAGTAATGCTCACAGCATATGCGATATCAGGCCTTGTGCATATCATGGCATACATGAGACTTCCTATGGCGGAAGCATGAGGAATAGCACTCATCTGTTGTATTTCTTCGGGAGTTTTAGGTTCCATGGACTTAGAAGGTGAATTCCATGTCTGACAAGAAGAAAACCTTTCTTAGATTGTTCTATCTGGAACCTACTTAGCACCTTATCTATGTACATAGATTGGGATAATCCAATTAATTTTCTGGATCTATCACGATAGAGCTTTATCCCCAATACATAAGATGTATCTCCCAAATCTTTCATATGGAAGGTTTTGGACAACCATACTTTTACAGAAGAAAGTACTGCAGTGTCATTCCCGAATAGTAATATGTCATCTACATATAACACTAGGAATACAACTGCATCCCCAACGACCTTTTGATAAACACAATTATCGTCTTCGTTTTGAGTAAAACCAAACGATTTGATTTCTGTGTCAAAACGAATATTCCAGCTCCTGGAGGCTTGCTTAAGTCCATAAATGGACCTTTGAAGCTTGCATACCTTAGTCTTTTCAGACTTGGACACGAAACCTTCAGACTCGTCCTCTAGGTAGCCGTTCAGAAAGGCCGTCTTCACGTCCATTTGCCATATCTCATAATCATGGTACGCAGCTATAGCAAGCAAAATCCGAATGGGCTTAATCATGGCTACAGGAGAGAAAGTTTCTTCATAGTCAATCCCTTCTCGTTGCCTGTAACCTTTGGCTACTAGTCTAGCCTTATAAGTCTCCACGTTTCCATCAACGCCTATCTTCCTCTTGAATACCCATTTGTTTCCAACAGGTACTATACCTTCTGGAGGGTCTACAAAAGTCCAGACCTGATTTTGATACATGGAATCCATCTTGGATTTCATGGCCTCTTGCCATCTCTTTGAATCAATGTCGGACATTGCTTCAGTGTAGTCTCTAGGATCCTCCTTTGTGTCATTGTCACCTAGAAGGTGCAATTCCCCAAAGTCATTATCCAAGCCATACCTCTGAGGTGGCCGGCTGACCCGTTCTGATCTACGTGGAGCTAAGGGTTAGGGAACAGGGTTGTCAACTTGTCGAGTGCTTGTTTGTGGTTCATCATTAATCTCATTAATCTCCATCATTTTACTTGCAGTTCCTTTGAGAACAAATTCGTCCTCTAGAAACTTAGCAGTTCTGGCGACAAAGACTTTATGGTCGTCAGGATGGTAGAACTCATATCCCATAGTTTCTCTAGGATATCCCACAAAATAGCACCTAACTGATCTCGCTTCAAGCTTAGTAGCTTCAAGCTTCTTGACATATGCTTCACAACCCCAAATCTTAATATGATTAAGACTTGGCTTTCTTCCATGCCATATCTCATAGGGCGTACGTGAAACTGACTTGGAAGGTACTCTATTAAGCAAGTAAGCTGCTGTATATAGAGCATATCCCCAGAATGCTACTGGTAGATCTGCGGAACTCATCATAGAACGAACCATTTTCATCAAGGTTCGATTTCTCCTTTCAGAAACTCCATTAAGTTGTGGAGTTCCCGGTGGACTCCACTGTGATATTATTCCACACTCTTTGAGATAATCTAGGAACTCGTTGCTTAGATACTGTCCCCCTCGATCTGATCTTAGGATCTTTATCTGCTCCCCAGTTTGCTTCTCAACTTCATTCTTGAATTCTTTGAACTTTTCAAAGGATTCTGACTTGTACTTCATAAGATACACATAGCCAAACCGAGAGTGATCGTCGGTGAATGTGATATAGTAAGAGAAGCCTCCTCTCGACGTAGTAGACATAGGTCCACATACGTCAGTGTGGATTAACCCTAGAATTTCAGTGGCACGCTCTCCCTTCCCAGTGAACGGAGATTTGGTCATCTTCCCTTTCAAGCAACATTCACAAGTACCCATTTGGTCATTACCTAATGGGCGGAAATATCTGTCTTTCGACATGTTGCGAATCTTATCAAGGTTCACATGTCCAAGTTTAAGATGCCACATCTTTTCTCGGTTAACTTCTTCTCTAGCCCTTTTGGGTTTTGAGGTATTCCCGCTTTCAATACAGTGCAACCCACTACTTATCTCTAGGTGAAAGTCTCCCTCTATCATATTACCATGAGAGATAATACGACTGTTCAAGTATAAAGTGCAACTCATTTTGTCAAACAATACTGAGTGCCCATCTCGTAAAAGCATAGAGATAGAAATCAAATTCTTTATACATGAAGGAAAATATAAACAATTTTTGAGTTCCAAGACTTCCCTAGAGGGTAGTTTAAGCATGTAGGTGCCAATTGCTTTTGCAGAGATCTTAGTGCCGTTCCCAACTCGCACAACCATCTCCCTATTGCGCAGTGTCATGCTCTCTGTTAGTCCCTGCAACGAATTGCAGATATGTTGACTAGCGCCTGAATCAAATATCCAGGAATTAGAGCTCACTGTAAAAGCACTTCTATGACAGAAATAGTCCCTTCAAAAGTTCGTGTCATAAGGCTCGCAATGCACACCCTGTATTTCTTCTTCCAACGTTCATCCTTTCCACAATGAAAGCATGTTCCTTTGGATTTTCTTGCGTTCTTCTTATGCAACCTTTTCCTTATGATTGCATTCTCACTCCCACTGTCCTTTTTGAAACTTTGTTTAAACTTACAGCACATGTCAATCATCTCGGTACAAGTATGATCAAATCTATTCACTTTATAGTTTACTATAAACTTAGTGAAATCATCCGAGAGAGATGCAAGGAAAAAGTCTTGGGCCATTTTCCCATCGATGGAAGTTCGTAAACTTTCAAGATCTTGAAAGATCCTTTCCATCTTTTGTCCATGTTTTTGGACCGATGTCCCCTTTGCCATTTTGGCATTTAATAGACTACAAACATTTGAGAATCGTACGTTACTTGTCTCAATGTCATGCATCTTATGCAAACTATCAACCATGGCACAAGAAGTGTCCATGTGCTCATGTAGCTTCTTAAGCTCCTCACTAAGTGAAGTGAGGATTAAGCATTTGGCTTGTAAGTCATCCTCATAGTGTCTAGCATAATTTTGACACTCCTCATTTGAAGCTAGTTTCGTAGGAGGTACATGAGGAGGGGATTGCTTAAGCACATACGATATGTCATTCATCTTTGAGACATTCTTAATGTGATGAAACCAAGCAAGGAAACGTTGGCCCCTAAGGCCATTTTTGTCAAGTACAATGGTAGGTATAATTTTAGGCATGTCGTTAACTACATAACATAACATAAATTATATTAGATTGTTGATTTTAAAACTACTTGATTGGGTCTTAAATCAAATAGTACCACCCACTATTTTTGGCAAATTCCACATCCCTCAATAGAATCCGAGAGTTATGTTGAACTCTTAGTGGGGTATGGGAGACTCACCATTACCAAGCCCACCTCACAATGATATGATGTTGGTTAGCAACAATAATGATGAGAGAATAACGCTTTAGTCATTTACAACTCTTGTAATTACCCATCTAGTTTGGCCTCTAGAGAATGATGCCTCACAATGATATGATGTTGGCACCATTGTACTTAGTTAAGTTATTCCCACCATGCTAGTTCTTGTAGGGGTTCAAGAATAGCCTCACAATGATATGATGTTGGCCATCCTCGTTGCCTACCTCACCACATCATGTATGTTCATATGAACTCCTCCTGAAGGTAAGCATATACTTTGAACTTCCCTATGATAGGGTGAAGCAGGTGTACAAGTCACAAACGATTGGAGCTCACCACAGTGGAAGGCCTACGAAGAGATGTTCAAAGCATCTCTCGCTTATCAACTTAATATTCGTTTTGTTGAGGGAGTAGTGTTGGGCTACATCAATTTCATTTTAATCTTATTAAAAGGACTTAGGATGATTATGAACCGTTTGATTTGATCCAACACGAGCCTTGTGTTGGACCTTGGGTCTAAGGTAGGTAGTTGTTGATTTTAGTTACGCGTTTAATCTAATTAAACCGTTATTTCCTATTGGGCGTTGGACCCAACTATTCCAATTTGCATACATATAAACAAAAAGGAATACATGAAATAAAGAGAAGGGCTTGTGCCCTTTTACAACACATTGGAAGGACTTATGCCCTTTTACAACACATTTGAACTAATCAAATTACATTCAAATCTAAACTACTTAACCCAAACATTCATAATGTAAAACGGCCAATCACATAGCTCAATTATCGAGGCCTTTGGTTCATAATCACCATTTTCTTAATCAATCACATTAACTAAGAAAGCAACTTAAACAATTGGTTTTCGGATTCATAGAATTGATTCAAATGGAACTAAATGAAATGAAAATCCAATTCTCATTAAAGAGACAAAACCATTTTGTTCTCACCATATTTTGGGCCGAAAAACAATGACCTCAACTATTGGGCCACTATGCTAAAACATAAACTTTTGGGGTCACTTTGTAAAAACACAAGAGTCCACAACTTCATGTAATTACAACTAGAACCCAAAAATTTCAACAATCACAAAAACTTCATGAAAGGAGCAAAACAATTTGTCCTTTAGCGATTTTGGGCCTTTACATAAAAACGTAAACTTTTGGACCAAAGTACAAATACACAAAAGTATCAAAACTTTATGTAATTGCATAAAAGCCCCGAAAGTACCCTACTTTATAGGGTGGCCGGTTATGGAGTGATGTAAAGAGTGTGTGGGTGATTGAAGCATAAGTTTTAAATTTGATAAAGTGATTGGTATGGTGGTGATGTGTGAATAGTGTGATTGAATAGTGAAAAGTACAAATCAACTTACATCACCAATCACAAACAAATTTCAAACAAATATTTGAGAAAATTTTGAATCAAAAACTCCCAAACTTTGTTCATGTTATGAATATGAAGAACACAACAAGAACATTGAAGAACATTCATGAAAAAAAAAACCCATAAGAGCTCCATGAACATTTTCACTCAATAAAACTCAAATTTTCACTACATAAAAGAGGGTTAACATCCTAGGGTACTTAGGGGTTCCAAAAGTCACTTTAAAACAATTTTAACAAGACAAACAAGAACCCAAAAATCCACCCTTTGGATTTGGCCGAATTTCCCCACATTCATGGCACCAAATTTTAGTTCCAATATTCATGCTTAAATGAACTACATCTACAACATTTGAGATGCTAAATTTTCAAGCAAACTTTATATTCAAAAGCAAGAACAAAGCTTGTAACATTTACAACATTTAAATCACAAACCATGAAAAACACAAAACCCAAAAGGATTCACCATAAACTAGACCTAGGCTCTGATACCACTTGAAGGAAAAATTTTGTCCTAGCTAAGAACATGTGAGAATATTTGAACATATATGCAAACTAATAACACTTTAAAGTAGGCATGCATTCAAAAACAATTCTAAAACCCATGACTTTCAAAGCCTAGTGAATGGTGAACCACAAGACTCTTTAACAACATTAAAGAGAAGAAAGGATTTTGAGATTCATTACCCTTGAAGCTCATCCTTGTTTACACAAGGGATTCACCCAAGTGGAGGGCCTTCAAGTCACCTCCTAGCTCCTTGGATCTTCCTTGTGATTTACTTCCTTTTGTTACTCCTTTGGTCCTTGAGGATGTGAGGAAAGGATCTCCAAAAACACCAAAGGTTTGGTGTCTCTAAGTCTCCACACCAAGGATGAGGTGTGAAGATGAAATGGATGACTTAGAGGAAGAAAGATTGCTAGCTATCCCTCCCCTAAGTGGCCGGCCTCTATGGAGAAAAAGAGAGAAAATATTTCTCTTCTTTGTCTCAAGAAAACCCTAATGAGGTCAAAGCTATAAAGATGCTTTTATACCACCTCACATGTGAGTGGCAAACTTGCAATCAACCCAAGTTTGATAACCCTCACCCTAGGCCGGTTTTGACTTTGTTTTTGGCTTAATTTCCATTTAGTTTTAGTTGTCACACAACCTAAACTCAATGGGCCTTGTGGACCAAAAACCCTTTTGGGCCCCGAAACCCAAAACCAACTTAAAAGCCCAATACAAACCTTTCGTAAGATTAATTAACTAATTAATTAATCTTGACCATTCTCAATTAAACTATTTAATTGCTTATCCATCTCATTTATATTTCTTCACTTTCACCCTTACTCGGTGTACGATCCATTAGGTTCCAATTAGCGAGGCAATGGGCGATTATTACTCTTAACGATCGATTGTGAATTGAAACTACATTTCAATTCTCCCTTTGATGAAGATTAGTGTTCGCTAATCCTCAGGGCTTCCACAAACCATGAGTGACACCTAGCAGTATGTCATGGCTACCCAAGCTAAGTAGAAGTGGTTGGAGAACCTATCCAGTTACAATTACAATGCAATACGGTCCTTCTCTAATACAATACTCTTGATCACATTGTTTGAGTGATAGTTTGTTTCATGTCTACTATCCAATGTGATACTTCTCTATATGAATCATTTGAATATGATTTGGAACATGCTTCCTAAATCATATTCGTATGCTTTGGCCAAAGACTCTCGAATCATATCTCAGAGTATTCACCTTCCACCATGGAAGGTTAGAGATCCCTTGTTGTGCATTCACATGCCTACATGACTAGATAGCTTGACCCCAACAATGTCGTGGACACTCTCAATGGAATGCCTTTGACATAATCAAAGATCAAGGACCTAACCATTAGACATCAATGATGCCTCCGGTCAAAGGACTACTTTGCATATTGCAACTTACGAGTTCTTACATGACATGTATGTTCGAACTCTCTTTTGATCGTTATTCAGTGTACTCGATTACCTTTTGAGCACCTATGTGTTTGTCTCAGTGTCCAACACTAAATGACTTGAGACTAGTCATACTCACGCTTGAGTTAACATAACACATACTAACCTTAGTGGATTGTCAATGCCCAATTGGCAATCCTATGGCTAGGAACGTTTTAGGAATGTTCATAAAAGAAAGGTCTTGTTAATCTAACTTACTTAGATCACTTCTCTCTTAGATTAAATATATTCCTTGGATTCCCTTATTGCTTAAACACATGATACAATAAATAGTGATTAACAATAAGCTTTGCCCTTCATTAAACATATAATAGTCTAATACAATAAGTATTCCAAAAGCTATTACATCAAATGAGTGGCTTTGTGGGCATGCTTCCAACACTACCCCGCTTAAGGGTAGGAGTAGGTGATTGGCTAGCCGCCATTGTACCTTGCCATGTAGGAGGTGCAGCCGCCCCACCCTTGGGGATAGTCTGGCCTTCCACGGTAGTGTTATGCGTACGTTCGGTACATCCATCCTTGTAGGTGCGTTTGCAGCTGATATATATGATCTCGCCGCCTTCGTTAGATTAGTAAAAGCATCTAGCATGCTTTGAGCAATGCTCTGAAGATCTAGAATGTGTCGTACTTCAGTTTCAGATTGAGGTGTGCGAGGATATAAATGAGACATAGTGGGAGTAATCCACGATAATTCGCGGTGTTCAACATGAACATTAGTTATCTTATCTCCCCCTAATGATGGGAAGACTATCTCATCGAAGTGATAATTTGCAAAACGTGGAGTAAAGAGATCTCCTGTCAGGGGCTCTAAGTAGCGAATAATGGATGGCGAATCATAACCGACATAAATTCCCATTTTTCTCTGACGACCCATTTTCGTACGTAGTGGTGGAGTTATTGGCACATAGACTGCTCACCCAAACACATGTAAATGTGAGACGTCAAGCTCATATCTGGTAACCAACTGTAAAGGTGAATGAGGTTGGGTAGCAGTGGGCCTCAAGCGGACTAACATAGCTGCGTGCAATATTGCGTGGCCCTAGGCAGATACCGACAAATTGGTTCGCATAACCAAAGTCCGAGCTATCATTTAAAGGCCCTTTATGAAAGCTTCTACCAGGCTATTTTGGGTGTGAACATAGGGTACAGGATGTTCAACTTCAATCCCAACAAACATGCAATAATCATCAAAGGTCTGTGACGTAAGCTCTCTAGCATTATCCAGTCGAATTGACTTGATCGGATAATCAGGGTGGTGATTCCTAAGCTTAATAATTTGTGCTAGGACTTTCGTAAATGCAGCATTGCGTGTGGACAATAAGTAAACATGTGACCATCGTGTCGATGCATCAACCAACACCATAAAGTATCCAAATGGTCCGTACGTTGGTTGGATAGGTCCACAAATATCCCTTTGAATCCTCTGAAGAAATTTAAAGGGGTCGTGAATAATCTTTGTAATTGAGGGTTGAGTATTCAACTTCCCCAGGGAACATGCTTTGCAAAGCTGATGGCCGGGATAAGATTTCAAGTGATGCCCATAAGATGCTTTGAGGATACGGCACATCATATCTCGTTCAGGGTGTCCCATTTGATCATGCCAAAGCAGGAGAGTGCCCTGGAACCCAGCCATTCGGCCACATGGTGTGTCTCGACGGCTCGAATGGTTGTTATGTACAACCCACTCGGGAGATGTTCCAGCTTCTCGTGAATATGCTTTCGGCCATATTTGTAAGAAGTGATACAAAGAAATTCAAAACCATTATCTTCAGTGGTTTTAACATGATAATGATTATCTTGAATGTCTCTAAAACTCAGCAACGTTCTTTCGGAATGTGGAGAATAGAGTGCCACTTTAATGGTTAATTCAATACCATTGGACAACATTATATGGGCATTTCTGTATCCTTCGATCAGGTTGGATGGGCCTGAGAGGGTTGTCAGAGGTGCATTCTTAGGTACGAAGTTAGTGAAATAGCGTTTTTCACGCAATATGGTGTGCGTAGTTGCACTATCAGCCAGACAACTAACTTCCACACTAGTCATACCTAGAAATTAATTAATTGACTCGGTCACATGCATAAATATAATTCCATTCATTCAATTAATCAATTCGAGATATAATGTCCATAAAATAATTATCCAAAGTTCAAAACAAACCAAACCAAACAAATAATTCCAAATACTTAGAAAAATTGTCCAAAAAATTAAACCATACACCTAGAAATTAGGGGGGGGGGGGTTAGCCACACCTAGTGGGTTCGGCCACTAGGGGTATAACACCCTAAAACATGTCTGAAATTTATTCTTCCATAGGAGTGGATGCCTCCTGAAAATCTAAAACCTCCATGGACGTGGTAGCATCTTCGCGATGTTTCACATGCGCAAAGTTAGACTCACGATGGGAATGATACTTGGCAATGGCCTCAAGAGTAGCTCGACATACGCTTGAGCAATGATCCCTTGATCCACAGTGGTAGCATATGTCCAGTTCAGTGGAATCTGATTGAACGATACGTTTTCCCTTGTTCATGAAGTTTGGGGGCCTTCAGGGCAAGGGGTTGGCGCTTCTGGGTCAAGTTTCCTCCCTTGGATAAGCCTCTATTCGGTGGACCTTGGGCCTTTGGTGGGCCTTGCTGCCCTTTTCCATGGCTACGATGGGATCTCCATCGGTTGTGGCTGCTAGAAAGCGTGTGAACTGGTAGGTCGAGCTTGATGATTCTTCATCAAAAGCTAATTCTGCTTTTCAGCGAGAAGAAGAATAGATATCAAATTCAAAAATTTGGTGAACTTCTGTGCCCTATATTGTTGCTGCATGACAATATTAGTGGCATTGAAGGTCGAATAGGTATTCTCCAGAAGTTCCTATTCGGTTAAGTCCTCATTACAGAACTTAAGTAGTGATCGATTCTACAAACTTTAGAGTTGTATTCATTCATAGACTTAAAGTCTTGGAAGTGTAGATGCTGCTAATCCTGTCTTGTTTCAGGCAAGAATATGTCTTTTTGGTGATCGAAGCGATCCACCAAGGTGAGCCACAGGGTACGTGGATCTTCCCTTGTAAGGTACTCAGTCTGCAGTGCATCATGGTTGTGTCTTCAGATAAAGATCATAGCAATAGCTTTTTGAGCTTCATTAACGAGTGCATCGTAAGTTGGTTCCTCGATGGTAGCTCTAAGACTCTTTGCAGTAAGGTGGAGCTTCACATCTTGAACCCACTTCAATTAGTTTCTTTTGGAGACTTCTAGAGTAGTGAAATCAAGCCTGTTCAAGTTCCACATGTCCCTAAACAAAGGGTACGACAAAACGTGGTTAGTCATATGGAAAGCCATAGACATACATCATAGAACATTCGGGTTCTATAGACATGTATTGGTTTAGTTTAAGCATGAAAGCTACAGGTTTCATGTGGTAAGTTTTGAATGAAAACTTCGGGTTTCAAAGGCACTAAATTCGAAACTACAAGTTCGATTTAGTTATGAACGTTTAGTTCATATATAGGGGTACCTGCAAGAACACTGAATACAACATACAATAAAGTGTAGTGGATTTGTGGATTGCTTCAGGAACCCAAGTGTGAGTGCTTTGGGACTACAAAAGATAGTCAACGGTTCAAAGAAACGAAATAATTTATTGAATCGTTAATTGCCAAAAAGTGAGCTTCAGGCCAATAATTTTGGATTAATTGTCAGATTAGTGGACTACTGGTCACTTTAATTAATTCAATAGATTGAGACCCTTCGGGGTCAATCGTAGAAGCAAAAATAATTATAACATTCAGGTTAAAATTATTTAGAATGCTAAAAATAACATTGGATTCGAAAAATCATAGTCTAATAACATTTGGGTTTGGGTGCCGTGAGTAAAGCAAAGCCCCAAAGGCTTAGTGGGCTCGAGAGGTTGCAAAGCTTAGCAGCAAAGCTGTTGGCGTTTTGAGCCAAGGCAGGTGCACAGAGCAAGCCCAAAGGCTTGCGGGTGGTGCGAAGAAACCCCACCCGAAGCTGGGTTTCAGTTTTGGGCCGTAAGGACATGCCCAGCCATCTAGGCTGACTTATGGTATCATGGGTCGTGGCAAATACAAACCCAGCAAGCTAAGGAGGCTGCTACAGACGAGCCGGGGCTTGAGGCCCGTGTCATGGACAAGCCCAGCATGGCTTCAGGCATGTGAGTTATGGATCGGGTTTAGACCGGGGGCTGCAGGCCCGTGTAGCAACCAACCCAAGCTGAAGCCTGGTTGGGTTTGAAGGAAGCAGCAAGCCTAAAGAGCTGCGCTCATGGTCCATGGTGTCGAATGACATTGTTCCCCACGTGGCTGGGCTTCAGGCCAGCGCAGTGGTCCGTCGATGATGCCATGGTGCTGATGCGGTAGTGCCAAGATCCCAATTTTTTGAATTCTTGGGTAAAAAGCCCTAATTGCTTCTAAATTAATTTCGATACTTTGACTCACAATTCCACATAGCATAAATCCATAATGCATGAACAATTATATATATTGACAAAATATATGATATATATATATATATATAATTGGAAATAAAATATACATATAGGGGGTTCATGCATCATGGGGAATGTTTTCATGCTTCAAGCTTTTTTCAAATATCTTAATTTATTTTAGAAGAACCTAATTGGCAGAAAACGATTTAAAGCCTTTGAATTTGGTGGAAGATAGCCTCCTCCCACAATCCTTAAGTTCCTTAGCTTCTGGCAAGAGCGTGCTGATAACGTGTTGTAGGCCTATTTGAGTAAACTGTGTAAAGGACAGAGAGAGAAAAGGGGCCGGCGGCAATAGAGAGAGAAGAGAGAGATTAGGTGTGTCTTGTTTTGCCCCCTTATGCCTTTATTTATAGTAGTAGGATAGGTAGAATCCTTACCCTAATAGGATTACATCTCTAATAGGAATTAAACTACTAAAGGGAATATACAAGATACTACAAGATACATTAGGATTTACACAATCGCATTCCTAATCCGATAAGACTGCAACAATTACGTTATTTTCTTTAAAATTCATAAACTTTTTTTACATAAGTTGCCGACTTGGCCTCTTCGAACACTAATTGTTCTTCTTTTACTTGTTCCTCGATAGATTCAAGGAGAGGGGGTGCTTGGGAATGGAGTAGGTAAACCTTCTAACTTTTCCTTGGTTTTCTAATTCTAATCAGGATTCTGGTGAAGTTTTCTTTTAATTGCCTTAATCAGTTTTTTCAAAAGTTTGTGATTTCTTTTTTGAAGGGAAGCAACTACTATTGCCAGAAGAAAAAAAATGTCACACCTTACCAGAACTGGCCAGTTAGAAGTGAGAGAAAAGAAAGAAGAAGCGATAGAAAGAAGATGAATCACCTTTCCCGGAAAAGGGATTCACATCTGGTTCACCATGATTATTATTCTGCCGAGATTGCAAAACCCCAACATAGGGTAGGCAGCTAGGGCAGGTCTAGTGCCTATGAAATGTTGAGGCGAATGATCTTTCATTTTGATGGGATTAGAAAATGATTAAACAAAAAAGAAACTGATCCCTTCTAATACTAACATTTCGGGGAAATTTGAAGGAATAAATTTCCTTAATCGATAATTTATCTTCTACTTTCAAGTTGGACACAATTTTCTTTTTCATTTTTCCTTTAACATACCTTCAATATAGTGAGTTATCCATTCCAATTCAGTTTTAGACACCGAACGAGGCCCTTGTCCTACCATGAATAAAAATGTATATATTTTTTTGAAATCATCCAACATGTTTCCATGGACACTGATATTGAGAATAAAAGAAGAAACTGCTACAGTAACACGATCTTGTCAATAAGGAAAGAAAATGACTTCAAAAAACCATGACAACTCAGGTATCTCAATCCTGTGGAACTCAACGATGAATAAGTTACCATCATATGGCAATATGTTGTGGCGTGCTCGAGAGGAAAATCTGAACCTTGGCTGGAAATGCAAGAGACCATGCTTTCCTTAGCTTGGATATGGTTCAAGATAAACAACTGGATGCACCCCTACCGTCCCTCATCGCATACATATCCTATATATTCACTTCGTAGTGGACAAGCATTTCACAAGGATTAATGTTCAAAGGGAAAGCTGGCACACGTACATACTTTGAGAATATTTATTTGTACTAGTTGTACTGTTATTGTCTTTGTTTATAGGTATATGTATTAGATAACGGTCTAGGAACACAGTTTTTAAAATGAATTTCAAATCAAAGACATTTGTCGTTTCAGATCATTTTATAAACTCTATGACAATGAATGGTTGCATGCAGATGCAATCAAACTGTAACTAAAAATCTTTAAAACTTATGAGCATAGATAGTCAATCATGGGAGAAAGATAACGAAGCTGAGACTTACCTCATTTATAATGTGCAATTTTTTTCTAATAATCAGACATTAGACTTGTAATCGCTGGTTAGATCAGAGTTGCAATCTTGCTTAGCATAAATCAAATTCTCAATTCCTTCACCCTCCCCCCTGGTCAAGAGGTACGCTTGAAACACAACACAATCTTTTAATTCTAAGGAGATCCTCCAATGTACAAGGCTTGGCTGTTAACATTCATAAGATTGTTATTTTATGTGTGAATTCAATCAATAATGAAGGGAGCTGGGAATTAAGAAAGTTGGAATTCAAGAGGGAGAGGTTGCAAGGATATGAGGGAGATGAAAATGTGCAACTGCTTTCATTCACACACACACACACTATGCATATGATAACCGTTAAAGAGAGAGAAAGAGAGAAAGAGAGAGAGAGAGAGAAAGAGAGAGAGAGAGAGAGAGAAAGCAAGAATGGGAATATTCTCTTATTACATCATGCAAATCTAACCCTCCATTTCATCTACCCTATGAGGTAGTGACACATGGCATAAACCATCACTTATCCTAAGATTACATCTTAGCTGCACACTTGGACTGTGGTCCAAGGGCTTACATTCAAACTGAGTTTTACACTTAGTTTCTATAATATTTCAGCGATTACACTTACACACCAACACTCCCTTCTAAGTGTTGTGCTGAAATTACTCATAGAGCCTTCCTTAAGTATTCAAACTGATCCCTTGCTAAGGCTTTGGTGAAGATTTCTGCAATTTGTTCTTCAATCTGACAATATAGCAGATCAATCTCACCATCTTGAAGAGCATCTCGAATAAAATGAAACCTTCGATTTATATGTCTGGTTTTATGATGATGAACTAAATTCTTAGTTATGGCAATGGCAGAAGTGTTATCACACAGCAACTGAGTTGGTTCCACTTGTTCTTCACGAAAATCAAAAAAGACAAATCTCAACCAGATGGCTTGTGCAATTGCTTTAGCTACACTAATGTATTATGCCTCTACAGTTGAAAGAGCTACATTACTTTGTTTGATTGATGCCCAAGAAAGCACACCCAAGCCAAGATTAAAAGCATAGCCAGATGTACTCCTCATATCATCCTCACTTCCACCCCAGTCACTATCACAATAACCAATCAACACTGCCCATTTTCCCTTCTTATTGTATGTATCTCAGGACCCTTTTAGCTATTCCCATATGCTTCTTGGTAGGATTGTGCATGAACCTAGCCAATAAGCTTGCTACAAACATAATGTCTGGTCTAGTTGCTGTTAAGTATAGCAGACTTCCATCAACCTTTGTGAGTTTTTCATTCACAGCTAAGGGAGTTGCAACAGAGTTGCAATCTCTGAGTCCAAACTTTCTAGCTAAGTCTTTGCATATTTCTTCCAGTGCAAGAAAATGCAAGTTTCTATCTGCAATACTCCAAGACCAAGAAAATGATGTAACAATCCTAGATCAGTCATCTCATATTGTCTCATCATCTTAGCTTTAAACTCAGACATTATTTCTTTTGAGCTTCTTATGTAGATAATGTCATCTACATATAGTGATACAATGAGAATGCCACTTTCAGATGTCTTAATATACAATGTTGCTTCACTATGGCTTCTGTGAAAACAAGCTTTAGTAAAGTAGGAGTTTATCTCTTCATACCAAGCTTTTGGAGCTTGCTTCAGACCATATAAAGCCTTCTTGAGTCTGTACACTTTGTCTTCTATGCCTTGTATCACAAAACTAGGTGGTTGGTCTACAACTTCCAACCTTTCTGTGTAGCAAGTGCCACCAAAGTTCTAACAGTATCAAGCCTTTCCACAGGGGCAAATGTTTCATTGAAGCCTTGCCTTGTTTTTCTGCACAGATCCATCCAAATTCAATTTAGTCTTATGGACCCACTTAACACCAATGACTGGTTTATCAAATGGCCTATTAACTAATTCCTAAGTGTTGTTCTTCTCAATCATAGCAATTTCACTTTCCATAGCCTTCTGGCATGATTCATCATTGGCAGCCTCTTCAAAGTTTTCTGGTTCAATGATACATAGATTGCATTTCTCATACACCTTTGCAATGCTTTTGTACTTGAGAGAAGTGTGATCAACATCCTATGGACATGTCATTCCTTTTTTATCATTGATCTCATTGTTTGGACTTGGCAACTCATAGTCTTCACTTGCCACACATTATGCTTTAGAATCACAGGAACTCCCTTCACAACCTTGTTCTTCTTTTGCCACTTCAGAAATTTGAATAATCACACTCCTTTCCTTCTGTGTATTTCAATCCCAACATGCATCTTCATTGAATACAACATCTCTAGAAACAATTATTTTCCCAGTCTCAATGTTATACAGCCTGTACCCTTTCTCACAGCTACCATACCCCAAGAAAATGCACCTTGTACCAACTAAATTCAATTTTTGTCTCTGTTGAATTGGTACATGAGAGTAACACAATGAACCAAACACCTTTAGATGTTTAATCCCTGGTTTCCTCCCACTATATGCTTCAAAGGGTGTTTTCTTATTGAAAGCCTTAGTTGGACACCTATTCAAAATATACACAGAGGTATTGACTGCCTCAGCCCAAAATTCAAGTGGAATCTTCTTCTCTAGCATAAGACACTTAGCCATTTCCACAATGGTCCTGTTCTTTCTCTCTGCCACACCATTTTGCTGTGGTGTGTATGGAGTGGTGAGTTGTCTCTCCATGCCTACATCCTCACAGAACTTGTTAAACTCCATTGAAGTATACTCTCCCCCTCTGTCACTTCTAAGCTTCTTCAATTTGTAACCACTCTGCAATTCCACAATGGCTTTGAATCTTTTAAACACATTAAGTACCTCAGACTTCTGTCTTAAGAGGTAAACCCGACACATTCTTGTGCAGTCATCTATAAAGGTGAGAAAGTATCGATTTCCAACCTCTGTAGTTGTCTGCATTGAACCACAAATGCCACTGTGTATAAGTTCCAAAGGAATTGATGCTCTAGTAGTTGCTTTCCTTGGGAATGCTTCCCTGCATTGTTTACCAAGAACACAGCCTTAACACACTCATTTGATTGTTTTGATTTCTGGTAATCCCACCACCATTTCTTGTTCTTGCAGCAATTTTAAGCTGCTCATATTCAAATGTCCCAATCTTCTGTGCGACATAAGAGTAGATTGACATACACTTGCCTTAAAAGCAATATGAATTCCAGTCTGCAGCTTCATTGGAAATGTGAGAACTCATATTTTTAATTTTATATATTATATAGTATTTTGACCCATATCCTCTTAGCCAACCCGTTTGTGAAATCGTGTCGTGCATGCTACACGTTTGCATGCATAGCTTAGTCACTAATTCAGCCTACTCATCCCTCCATTATAGTTATCAACTTAGAATGCCAAATCCTAATCCTTTAGTTTCTGTACGAAGAGATTTCTCTCTTTTTCATCATCTTCAATTGCCATGTGTCTTGATTTTGTTGTCCACCTGTATTTATTTGCCACTTGTCAACCAACGCTTAGCCACTGGGACAGTCAGAAACACTTGTCGAATACTCTAATGCCAAATGGTTAGTCAGGTATACTTGGCTCTCAAACCCGTGAGTCATTAGCCATGCATTTGACACCTTCACTTTGTTGCCAACCTAGCAGCACTATCACCTACCTTAGTTGTCATATTTGTGTTACATTCTTATCAAACTTCTCCACAAAACTAACACCTTTCATGCCAGCTTTCAATAGCCGTCAAAACCCACCAATTAGGAGGAAGTTTCAGCCGCTTCTTTTCCCTATAAATAGCAAGCCATTCCAGAGTCCCATTCATATCATCTTCACCCCTCTTTAGTCAGGTTACATGCATATAGTAGTCTTGCATGCGTAATATTGTGTGTGTGTGTGTATACATATATATATATATATGTGTGTGTATGTATGTATGTATATGTTAGAGAGAGAGTTTAGAAAAGAAAATAGAGTGGAAGAAATACATGGTATTTAGGAGTGATCAAGGAACTTGCTCAAGTACGTGGAGCTTAGCTATTGCAGTAGTGACGTGGATTTTCGTTTTAGCTTTGGAATCGAGGCATTGGTGAGGAAGATTGCTTGTTTGGCTTGGAGACCAGGTACGGGGATCGTCACTTACCCTAGTTATGAAATTTTGTGCATGTATGTATATGTAAATATACGAATGCCTGTGAAAGCTGCATAGATTTTGTTGTGATAGAATCAGGAGGAAAATGGTTTTGTTTTATATCATGATATGTATGTTGTTTTATGCTACAAATTAAAGTGATGACTTGAGAGTGAAGGGGGCATTGCGATTGCCTTTCAATCCGCTAAATCTCCGAAGGGGCTACTACGAAGGGATTAGTACTGCTACCTTTCTAGGAGAGGTACTAGGATATCTAAGGGTAGAGCATTAAAGGACACTCTCGCTACACCTTACCATAACTACGAAGGGATTAGTACTGCTACCTTCCTGTAATAAAGTAAGGGGGTAGTTGGTCATTAGGCTGGTCATCAGGCATGTAGCAATTTATTGGGATCCCTATTTTCTTTTTAAAAGGAAATTGTGTAAGCATACAATCTATTTTCGAAACTAAAGCTTTTGTTGTGCATCAATCATTTTCCTATATTATATATAGTGTCGTATACTATTTTCAGGCCTAGCTGGGGTGGATTCCCTGAGGGGGAGTGATGAACGTTTGTGATGCTCACCCCTACTTTATTACAGGACCGGTGCACCTACAAATAGACGATCTGGACTAAAGTTAGGACAAGCATTGTTTGTTACTTGTCAACTTCCTAGTCGCTCATTGACTTTCCACAAGTTTTTGTTTGTACATATGCTTGATTCCCTCCATCTTGACGGAATCTTTTGTAGCTAAACTTAGCGCTTTGTACTTTGCAAATCGTACCTAAGAGTTGGTCAGTATGTTTACTTACTTTAACTCTTTGGTTTTGTTGTAAGTTGTAAACTTCATCTTTAATGTAAAAAATTTATCCAAATTCAGTTGCCCTCTTTATTCTTCGTTTTGCCAAAATGATTTACGTTTCTGTACTGCTTAAAAATAAATTATTTTACTTTCCCTCAAATAGCCTTACGTTCTTTCAGGAATGTAGTACTATAATGTTGGAATTTAACACTATAGTATTGCGTTACTAATAGAGCGTGGCACAGTTATGTGCCCGTTTTGGGGCGTGACAGGAAAACTTCTATTTCTCCTCAGTGGCACCCTTGCAACCATGTTTGTGAAAGAACTGTCATCATTTATTTCAACCTTGTTGTCTCCAAATATCAAGAAGTAGCCATGCTCCATCATTTGACCCACACTAAGCAAACTTTCTTTCAATCCAGGCACAAGCATTACCTCCTTGATGTATCTCTTACCTATATTAGTTTCAACTACTAGATTTCCCTTGTCAATTACATCAACAAGCTGTCCAATTCCCATCTTCACCTTTGCTGTCACATTCTTATCAATATCAACAAATAGATCTTCTCTACTTGTCATATGATTGCTACACCCACTATCCCCATACCATACATCTTCAAGACCATTTACACTAGCATTAACTTTATTACTAGCATAAAACATAGTTTGTGTAGATTCAACCTGAGTGGCATAGTTGAGCTGTTGCACTGGTTTCTTGCTGTTGCAATCTCTTGCAATGTGACCAAACTTGTCACAGCTATAACACTTTGGCTTACCTTTGAATCGACACTCACCAAAATGAAGCTTGTTACAATGTTTGCAAGGATTTATAGCGCCATCAGTGGATCTATTATCCCACTTTTTACCTTCTGCCTTCAAATTCTTCTGGTGCTTAGTATTTTGATTTCCAGTGAATGTAACTGGTTTTGGGATTCACACTAAGACTAGCAAATGCCCTCTTAGTTTTGTTTTCAGAATGCCTATCCAGCCTTAATTCAAAACTCTTCAAAAAAGCAACAACTTATTGCACCTTAATCACATCTAAATCGTTCAAATGCTCAATAACAGAACAAATAGAGTCATATGCTGAAGGCAAGCTAATCAACAACTTTTGAACAATTCTCTCTCGAAATAAGTCCTCTTCATAGCTCCGCATTTGATTTATCAGATCAAACAGTTTTGTAAGATAAACAGAAAGTTATTCATCTTCCCTCATTCTTGTATATTCAAAATCCCTACGAAGACCTTGCAATTTAACACTTAGAACCTGTTTATCACCATGGTATTCTTGCTACAGAATGTCCCATGCACCTTTTGAGGTTTCTTCATGAGACATTATGGGAAATATCTCATCTGAGATAGCTCCCTGAATCAGACCTAGAGCTATAGCATCATTCATAAGTCTCTGTGCGAGAGTCATCTTCCTAGTACTGCTTGATTCCTCTTTTTCCTTCTTCTTCCCATCAGATTCATCATCCTTCTTTCAATCTGAGCTTTCGAACTCATTTTCAACAAGATCCCAAAACCCGTGAGACTTGAAAATGGTTTTCATCTTTATACTCCAAAACTCATGGTTATCACCATTGAAGATCGGTGCTTTCAACTCGCTACTACCAGACCCTGCCATGTTAGACTCAGGTCACAGACAACTCGAGCTCAATTTCGCGTTTCTTGGTAGTTCCTTCATAGATCCAAACGCCCAGTATCAATTGATCGAACCTAGCTCTGATACCATGTTAACATTCATAAGATTGTTATCATATGTGTGAATTCAATCAATAATGAAGAGAACTGGGAATTAAGAAAGCTGGAATTCGAGAGAGAGGGTTGCAGAGAGAGGAGGGAGATGAAAATGTGCAACTGCTTTCATTCACACACACACTGTGCACATGATAACTGTTAGAGAGAGAGAGAGAATGGGAATATCCTCTCATTACATCATGCAAATCTAACCCTCCATTTCATCTACCCTATGAGGTAGTGACACATGGCATAAACCATCACTTATCCTAAAATTACATCTTAGCTGCACACTTGGACTGTGATCCAATGGCTTACATTCAAACTGAATTTTACACTTAGTTTCTATACTATTTCAGCAATTACACTTACACACCAACATTGGGAGAAATTTTTAGTTGTGACGGGAACACAAGTGGTACACCACATGTTTTAATAGGAATGGTGGGAAATTTTAGTTTTTAAGTTATTAACTTTTTAGCACACATATCACACCATTTGTTTAGTGACATGTGGTGTATCACCCCGTGTACCGGTCATACCATGGACGAAGGGAGGTAAGGCCCAGTGTGGGCACATGCCCCCTTTCATCCCTTTTTTTTTCATTACAGATTATTCAATTAATCATTCCCAATTTTTTTTCTTTGCAGATTATTCAATTAATCACATAAAAATAGTAAAAATCTTCTTTTAGTTTTTAAATGCCCCTCCGTCTTGTATATTTTTCTCACGCACTAATGTTTATATCTTGTTGAGTTGCATGTATTTGGTTAATTAGTACAAATGAGCATTAGATTGTCAACAATTAAAGACAAAATTAGACAATAGAGTATTAAAATTAGGCATTTTGTAATTAATTTTTTCAGCATTTGTAAAAGAACTAGCTTTATTTGTCCAAAAAAGGAGCTCAAATTTTTTAAGGTGCCCCTCTTAGTTAAATTTCTGGCTTCATCCTTGGGTCACACTGAAAAATCTCTCCAACATTGGCTACATCTAAGATATTCCCCATCGACCACTTCTTATGCTTACCCTTGTGTCGTTTTTTCATATGCCTTGGCTTCATAGAAGAAGTCAAAGTTTCATTGCACTGAACGACATGAAGGTGTGAACTTGGTATTGTAGCTGAAGGTTGATCAGTTGAAACCATGCTATTAGAAGATACGTGGAAACTAAAGTCCGCCTTGTTTTCTTCACGCTCACGACTACTATTTGCAGGAGAGAAATGAAAATGCTGATTTGAAAGTTCCGATATTGCTTCCGCAGTGTTAGAGTATAGTTTACTGTCATCTTCAGTCTCCTGCTCAACAATATCCGGTACTTCGCCTTCAAAGTAAACAGCATTATTATCATCTTGTTGAGTACAATTCAAACCTACCGCTCCTCGGATTGATTGGATAGCTGAATCATGGGATTCAAAGGGCGGCAACACGTCACTAATACCATGGTCGAGACAAATTTGCAAGTATTTTTCTGGAAATGGCCAGTTAGAAAAGAGATGTTTCTGACGACAAGCAAGAACATACTGTCTGCAAAATGCAAATAAAAATAGTTACAAACGAAAGTCTAGCTGGTTGACATTTTTGAGTGAAAAACGTCAATGCAGCTCATTCATTAACATATAATCAACATGTATGATATTATTGCATTCAAGGTGACTGAAAAATTAAAAGGAACTTCAGCCTTGAATAATTTAACCTGTAAAAATATGTGCAAATAAAAGCCAGCATGTAATGAAATACCCGTCACAGTACTGATAAATATACCTCATATATTACCGAGAACCGCAATTTGTTCATAAGAAAATCAAGCCATGCCCAAGTAAAGAAAATATTTTCAGAACCATGTTTCAGTTAAAATCTGAAACGTAGCGTCAATGTCATTCACACAAAATATTTCATATGCGAACTGCTGCTAAGTGGAAACAGGAAATTTAGTTTAGTCCAAACTTGTTCTTCTGGAGAAAACAGTGCACAGTTGTATGAAAGAAAGAAAGGACATTCTATTTTTGAAATTAATGGAAGAAAATCGAAAGAAATAATCACCTTATGGAGAAGGGCGTTTCTGGTTGTTTCTGCAGAGATTGTGATGCCCCAGCCCCAGACCCATCTGGGTTTTTCTGCTGGGATTGAAGCATGATTAATCAATCAATGATCAACAATAATACTAATAATATTATGATTAAACAATGAAAACCCAGTTGAATAATATCATGAGCTATCAGAAGCAACCCAAGAACCCTTTGAGCCAATGACACGAGGATTGAAAAAGTAAAGCACAAGTTACAGCTGGTGGGGTTGAGGAGAATACAAGAATTACTATCAATAAATTAATGGGAGTTTTAACGAAACACTCCAATGCTGTTCACTTTTAACGAAAAATCACATTTTTACCTTTCCGTGGTACTATTCACTATACCTACTTTTCGTTAAAATGGAGACTTTTCGTTAGTTTTTCTTAAATTAATGAAACGAAATAACAAAAGAGAAATGTGTTACATTGGGTTCAAAATTACAGAGGAATAACAGAAGGGTAATTAAGAAAGCTCAAAAGAGGTTGGAATGGAAAGGTTGAAGAGGCACTTGTAGGTATTTTCCTTTCCTGAAAATAAAATTTTAAAAAAAAAAAAGAGAAAAAAAAAAGAGAGAAGATATGATTTTAGGTGAGGAAAAGTGGAAAGGATGGTTTTAACTTTTAGGTCGTGGAGTTCGGGGCAGAGTGTTTTGGAAATTGGAAGGCAAAATGCATGCGACTTTGACTGAATTAGACAATAGAGGGGCACCCAAAACTGGGTTTAGTCTAACTAGTTGAAATTCTTCAGTCCAAACGCTCGTATGCGGACACCAGTCACAAGTGCATGGACATGAGGCCAAAATATAGAAGGTGAGGTGTTTTGTGCGTGCTGTCGGATGACCATGTGGTCCGGTTGTCATCATCACTCAAGAATTTCTTCTCTCTTTCAGCTTCAATCTCTTCAACTTTTTTTTCCCACCCTTTCAATCTTAGCTTCTGTTTTCATTTTTACTGCTGCCATGGATCCATTGGAGAAAAAGAAAATTAGGTTTTGAAGATCTATGCAAGCAAAAGATAGACGAGACAAACTTGATAAGATGCAAATTAAAGGGCTTCTGCGATGGCTGTTGTACTTATGAGCACAAGTTTACTTATATGATTGCATTAGGAGTTCTTGTTTGTTGTTTTAATTTTGGGGTTATGTCTCAGGTTGTAATACCGGTAGCCGGTTGCTTGCATGCTTGGTTGCTCAGGCATTCGCATTTGTGTTATGACCTTATCTTTCTTTTGGTACCTGACCTGATCAATAAAAAAAAATTTCATTCATCCCCATCCATGAATATACAGGTGATAAGACATTAACGCATTTGATATATATTCTCCTCCATCCGTATGATGAAGTGCTGCCCATCACATTTCATCTTCAAACTTGTCATCATCTGGTTCCATTCGGTGTCCATTGCCCTTGCAAATTGCATAGCAAAATTTGTTGGACAAATGCATTTGGATGGATGATCTGTAGCTCCGGATCTCAGTTAACAGATACGCTTCTGTGTAATATTTGTGTAAAAAGTTGAACAGATATGGGACTAATATAGTTAGGAAGGAACTGATCAACTTGTTTTGGAGAAAATTATAAGGATAGTACATGGGATGTGTACAGCGCGGCGGAGCCTGGTGTATCCTCCTTTAATGAAACTGACTTCTCCCAACACCTACATCACATATATGTGGTTGACAGTTGCGCACATTGTCTTCCCTCAAACTAACTCTGATTTTCAGCTTTCGGATGAACGATTTCCAGAAGATGATGAAACCGGTTATACCGATGTATAGAATCTTGATATTTAATCTGGTGACTCTCACGAATATTCAGGTTAGAGTTGACTCTGTCAACTGTTCCTTATTATCCATCCCTATTCCCTAGTAGTATGGTAATTTGTAAAAAGGGGTGGTTGGAATATTTGTGTGAGAAATATAGGGTGTCTGATAAAATGTTATAACAAAAGGGTCGGATCTTCGAGCATAACTCAGAAGCAAAGCCAAAGGAGGCGAGGCTAACGATCGATTGCTACCTCCGTCGATTACTGGTGTCATTGCCAACAGCAGAGCCGGCTCTGAGGGTAGGCAGAGTAGGCGCTTGCCTAGGGCCCCCACTTCAGAAGGGCCCCCAATTTTTAGGCGGAGCTAGGCAGGTCTAGACGGGGATAGGCAGGAGCCATGCGGGCTTATATGTAAACACCGGAATCTGGAAATTTTTTGTTGCAGGGTTGGCCTCATGCAAAGAAGAAAACAACCATATTCCCAACATCATTTTAATTGCACGATTTTATTTAGGATGATCCCACTATCTTTTTTTATAGCTGCACGTCTTCTCCGTTTTAAATAATCCTCACCATCTTATTTTTACTTGTTTGCTTCTCTCTTAAATATCACCTTTCTGTTTATTTTTATGGGGTTTTATTACCCTATTTTAATATCACACCACATATATATTTATTATGTACCTAAAAGGTTAAAACTCACATTTTTGAAAAATGACATTATTTAATGTTCAAATTAATTCGTTTATATAATATATAATAAATTATTCAAATTCGCCTCGTCCGCCTAGGCGCGTATACGAAAATTACTATCATCTTCACTCTAGTATTTTCCGTAGCTGTACGATGTTGTCTCTATAATTCAACCATTCATTCATTTATTGAATGTAATAAGTAACATTGTAACAATACAAAAATGATTGGAATTTGACATACTGGGTAGGGACTTCACTTTCAGTTTGAATTGGTTGAAAAATTAGATTATGTAAACCTAATAAGTGCATTTGCATCTAAAAACGCAAGACAAGTAATATTTGAGTAATGTTTGTATATCTTTTTTTTTTCAATATTAATTTTTAAAGATATTTGATGTAGAAATAGACTTTTTATGTATTTTGTAATTTTTTTTTTACACATGTCAATGTTCAAAGGGTCGGGAGTCAGAGAACTCTAGGGCCCCACTTTGAAGACTCGCCTAGGGCCCCCAAATTCTCAGGGCCGGCCCCGCAACAACAACATACTGTTACTGATTCTCTAAGGTCTTTCCGTAACAAATATTAAGTATATGTGGATGCAAATTTCCGCCTTCTCCTTCTTGGACGAAAATGCACTTGCAAAACAATTAACACCTAAGATCAAGGCCAAGAGCCTCACGCGCCCACGATGAATGTGGGGGGGGGGGGGGGGGGTTTGGCCAAAGAATCTCCGATGCCAAAGTTAGAATTTGAGAGAGAAAATGTTTAGAGAATTTTAGAAGAGAATTGGACTTAGGTTTTTGGAGAATTGAGGGGCTATATAGGGGTGTGGCCAGCCCTATTTGGAGAAATAGGGACTGCCCACTTATGGTGGAAATTTGCTCTAATTGCAAGATATTATGTCAAATAATATCTTGCAATCAATTAGGAAATTAATCAATTAATTTTGGTAATTAATCCCAATTTGAAAAGAATAATTGGGAGTTACCTTGTGGGTGAAGATTTGATGAGGAATGATGAGAGAGTTTTGAAAGAATACCATTTTGACCACATTTGACTCTTCCTTGATTGAGTCGTTATTGTCCGCTACTTGTGCATGGGAATACCGGTGTGCCTCGAGGGTAATTTTGTCTTTTTAACCCATAAGTCCACGTGTCGCCTCCAAAATTTTCTTGATTATTTTTTGCTCCATAAATGCCCCCACACCTGATGGGCTGCTCGCAAGAAAGGGCAGCAGGTATAGAGATCTACAACTTTGATGCAGATTCCCACTTGGACTTGGAATTAGATTCTTCTAGGAAAGGGAAATAGGTCACCTCCAAAGCCTATTTAAGCCTACCTTAAGTAGGGGATTAAATCAACTTTGGAGGGTAATTATTTATCCCTACAAGAAAGAGAGAAAGCTAGAGGATATTTGTTCCCCCTCCCCTAACACTCTTATTTGCTTATCCGTGCAAAGAACCGTCTTTCGTTGATTTTTTTGTCTTCTCCGCGCCGCACCAATGTGAAAAAACTTAATTTTCTTTGTCTTCTTCTCTGGTGGTGCTGCCACGAGGCAGCCATCGGGGTGGTGCGGCATGTCAGCTGGTAAGGGCCAGGAGTCACTTGGCATGGGCAGAGGAGATGGTATGGTCGGGGCCACAACTTGTACTGCTCGGCTGGACTGAAGCCAAGGGCTGGCTCAACATAGGCCAAGGAAGTGGCGTGGCATAGGCCACGATTTGGGCTGCTTGCCAAGAATGAGGAAACTGCTTGAGTTTGATTTCTCAACTGCCATAGATAGAGCAATCAAGGACGGAGCAGCCAAGATTGGAGTTGTTGAAGATGAAGTGTCGGATGAGCGAACTGTTGAGTGCGAAGTGGTCGCTACCCCCTAATCATTTGTTGCTTAGCTGGTCTTCGTGTATTTGATCTTTTGAGCTGTATGGGCATCTCGCACTGGTGAGCATTTAGTTTATCCTCTCACACCGAAGAGCAGACCCGGATGGGTGTCGGGGAATTAGTTTACCCTCTTGCATTGGAGAGCAATTAGTTTATCCTCTCGCACTGGAGAGCAGACCCGGATGGGTGTTGGTGAATTAGTTTATCCTCTCGCACTGGAGTGCAGACCCGGATGGGTGTTGGGGAATTAGTTTACCCTCTGGCACTGGAGAGCATGGAAGTCATTGTCGTGAGTGCAGCTGAGGAAAGCTGGATTGCTGGACAACTGAAAGAATCATCAACATGTGAGGCCTTGTTTGGCAATCTGCTTGAGACTTTGAACTGCTTGTGGAACCCCCGTAAGGGTGTAAGTGGGAAGCGCAATGAGTTGTATCTGGACCTTTTCCAAGTATTGCGTCATCCTTATATGTTTCATCATGTGTTCTTCTGAGGCTTGGTTAGTGGTTAGCTGAGAAGAGCTAGGAAGCAAGTTCTGTAAAAAGCACTTCCTACATGAAGACAAGGTTACCATATCCCAGCCAACAATACGCGCTAGAAGCATGGGGAGGATCCCATGACCTTTGTTCGACGCTTTTGGGATCTCGCCCTTGATTGCTACTATGAGAATGATGAGGACAGGCTTGTAGAAATTTGTATTGGCAATATTGTCCCAGACTACAGGGTGTACATAGATAATATTGGTATAAGCAGTTCTCAAGACTCTTGGAAGCAATGAGGAAGACCAGCATGTCTATCAAGCCTGCCATCTAAAGGTCTTGGAGAAATGAAAAGAAAGAAGCTCATCAAGCCTTGGCTATCGAAGACAGATCCGACTATAATCCGTGAAAAAGGAAGGAAAAGGATGGGGATAGGAAAATATACCTCTCACTAGCATGTAACGATGAAGAATTTCATACTATCCTTGACACTATGTTTGTGGACGAAGTCGTCAAGCCCTTGAGACCTTGTAGGGTTCTTTTCAGGGACAATAGGAAAGACTCTAAGTACTGCCGCTACCATTAGTATGTGAGACATCTTTCTATCAACTGTCAAACTTTGAGAAAGTTTCTCCATGCAAAGATTCGCGAAGGAATGCTAGAACTACCATACAAGAAGCAAACTATTGATACTGACTCTCTGCCTAAACGTCGAGGGAAAGAGGTAGTCGAGGTGATAACATGCTCTGAGGACGATGATACCTACCATTTGTGGAAGAACGATCCCAAGCCATAGGAAAGCCACTTGGGAATCTTCTGGGAACATAGAGAAGGCTTATTAGTGCAAGTACTCCAAGCCACAAAGTTATGACACACCATGGCCTTAAGTTAGACGATGGAAATATGGAGATGGAGATGTTCTAGATCTCAATCCTAGGTTATTCGACGAAGTTTTAACCATCGAGATGACAGAGGAATACCTTATTGGGACCTCAGCACAACAATAGGATTCCTTGTATGTGGTACATTGGGTAGATGTTGCTAGAAAGCAAAGCTGTCTGTGGGTTTCTTTCTTAAACTGGTGGAGTACCTCATAAGGGTTGGTAGTGATGACTGATAGTAGTTGGAAAGATCAGTGAGCTTCCGGTGGTACTCAATTACCAATACTTTTGCCCTGCTTAAGGTCCATGAACTCGTCTATCTTCTGAGTCTTGTACTTTAGAGGCAAGAACTTGCTCACAAACTATTGCTTAAATATATCAAGTCATCTCCTTCATTCTCCAGGACTTATTCATTCTTATACTTCCACCATGACTTTGCTAGTCCTAGTAGGAACCATACTATCTTCGTGATCTATTGATTAGTTAGATAGTTTCCCTACCTCTACGTGGTGTGGAATGTCTTTTCGACATATTCGGACCAAGCTTTGGTTGTTTTGGGTCTCTCTGTGTCAGAGAAATTCATACTTAATGTCTGGATGCAATCTCCAAAGCATTCTTCCGAGAAGGGTAGAAAGTCGTCCGGATAATGTTAGAGATAGCCGCTCCGAGTTGCCTAAAATCAAGAAAAGCTGGCGTGGTTTGTGCTCGATGAGTTGGCATAGTTTGATCTTAGAGTTCAAGAATTGAAAATGCTTACATCACGTGTGTAATAATTGCAAGACTGCCTAAACCTCTGCTCTGATACCCAAACTAACACAACCCGACCCGGAATGTCTGCCTAAACACCTCAATCGAGTTGTGTTGGCTGACACCTAGATGGTGACGAAGCTATAAGGTGTAGTGAAGTGGAAAATGGGAATAAATTAAAACCTAAAATAACTAATACTAGAGTTCGCATATGAGTGAGGTTGAACCCTTATTACACATGTGATGTCAGAGTATAAGTATAAATATAGTAAAAGTAAAGTAAAGAATGATTATATCTAAAAGAGAAACCTCATACATGTCAACGTTTGCTAGAAATCCTTGTCGTCACAATAGTATTGCCACTAAGTCCTACAGGGATGAAAACAAAGGTGAGTGGGGCTATAAAATAAGGTTTTGTAATACCAATTTCGAAAAGTGTAGCCACTTGTTGTAAAACAAGTATAGTTTCCAGTAAAATACTACTACATATACTGTATAGTACTCGACATATCTCGTAACTAGAAGAATTCAGGATAAGTATAACACAATTATCTCAAAGTATATGCAATATGTAGGCACACAAGTCTATGCAGAGATATTCTGACATGTAACAAGTTGGGTGTAGGTTTACATTATGTACTATAATCACGAGAAGCTGGTGCTAGGCACATAATATACAAGTCTAAACATTAAACCTAGGAACAGGTTGATACCTAACTCTGGATCCAAACCGAATGTAAACGGTTTATGTGCACATACACGTGAAGCTGGTCATTGGCCCGGACAAGACAAACTAAGTGACACCATGCAAACATTTAACAGTGAGCAGATGGTATGGAAGTGTGTGCATGCCACAATTCATGCTTACTATTAATATAATAATCGTAAAGTGTATGTAATGATTACTTGTAAAGCTAAGCATGGCATGTGACATCTGATACGTATAAAACAGATATCAAGGAAAGTATTTGTGTGTGTGTGTGTGTGTATATATAACAAAAGATCCACTCATAGTCAAATCATCATGTTGAAATCATCTTGTAGGTTTCAAACATTTTGGAGACACGTTTCACCTAAATATGGAACCACTAATGTAAATACTAAGTTGAAGTTATTTCACGTATTTATACGAAACACGACTATTGAATGACTATAATAAAATAGTCGGATTTGGGAAAATGAAGGGCAGATTCAGATTTAGCACGTTGAGAAACCTAAACAGAGATCTCAAGTTCTTCCACGCATAATGCGCCCTTATGTGCAGCCACGTGGCGGCGGATCGGGCCACTTTATGCGCCGCCACGAGTCGAGTTAGGTTGTCGGACTCTGTCATGTCACCGATGCAGCCTGGTCACACGCTGGCATTTGCAGTACCACGCTCAACCCAATGGACCGTGAGTATAAGGCGTACTCACCTTCCTCGCAAGGCCTATGAATAGCCGGTTTCTGTGCACTTTGTGGTCGGAGATGGCCTAAAATTGCCAAGAAGTCTCAGTGCTTCGCTGGAAAACTTAGGAAGTTTTTTCCCTCTACTCAAATGCACCAAAAGACCATTAATTCTCTCATGCAATACCATAATCTTACTTAGAACGATATTCTAATACTATTGAGGTTGATTTCGAGGTTTATCTTAGTTAGGAACGTCATAATTTCGTCATGAAATTCCAACGTTCGAAACGAAGTTATGGTCCTTAGTTCGTGTTCAAGCCAGAAAGCTCTGCTCTCGTTTATAGGTTGGTGGCTGGCAGAACTCACCGAGATGGCAAGGTTTGTGGTGGTTGAGAATTGCTGGGAAAGGCAAGGTGGTGGTGTGGTTTATGTAGGTAACTCAGGAAGAGACATCGAGAGAAAGATGAGAGGTTTGAGGGGTTTGAGAGAATGTGTAGTGAAAGGGGAAAAGAAAGTGATAGACAAAGTGAAAAAGAATGAGGGACGGAGAAAACAACGGAGGGGAGTATGTGGGTGGGTCCTACGGGACTAATACCAAAAATAAATAAATATTAAAATAAGGTAGAAGAAATATCGTGAAAGTTTGAAATTACTAAAGCGCCTTTACACTTTATAATCCTGTAAAATCTTCATTTGAAATCTGAATTGTGTTCCGCTTGCATCCATGCGTTTGTATCGTCGAGTACTGAGAATATGTTATGTGTTTTTAGGCCAAACCCAAACAATAAATTAATTAGGCACGAGGCCTAATTAAGAAAATACCAAAATAAGCCAACAATATCACAATTTGCATGTGTGACATCTAGATCTTATGTTTGGCTTTCCTTGTCAAAAATCATAAATGTTACCACAATTGCTCGAGTTAGATTTAGGGTACACTGTCACTATGGGATCATACTGCTGGAAATAATCTCTCAAGGGTTTATCTTCTCACCTCAAAGGTTTGTTCATGCATATGCATTTCTTGCTTAAACCTTCAGTCCATTTTGTCTAGTGGTTCTATCTTGTTAAACTGTCTCGCTGTTTTCACGCAAGCTAAGCATACACTTTAAGATAGCCCACATGGGCCAATTGACACCTTTTTTTTTTTTCGAGAGTGTATTTTTCACCCTAGATCTTTACAGATTGCTTTTGCACCCTTTGTCTAAAACATTTAAGCCTTCCATAAAAAGGGGCTCTAGGGCTCATTTGTTTTTTGGTTAGAAAGTTTATATTTTTCTCAGGAGTGTGTTTATAGCTTTGAGCTGCCTCCTATGTTCTTTATTAGAAACCCTGGATGCAAAACCATCTTCATGCATTAAACACCCAATCATTGCATAATAGGGTTGCATTGTCTTCATGGATTTGCATTAAATTTGTGGTCAAGTTCTTCAAGTTTTAGATATGTTTATTGACCTGCTTTTCGGACTCACGTTGGTTTCTTACTTCAACTATTTGACTGGAGAAACTGACTAGCAGATTGAATCTAGATTTCATATCATCTATATCATTATATCATTTGTATTGGTTGAGTTGGTCTCAATACCACAAGGTAAAGAGCTAAGGGAAAGGAGTTGCCATCTTGTGAAGACTGAAGACATTTTCATCTTGGGCAAAGTAAGGTTGTACGAAGGTGAAGTAGCTCCGCATATTATATCTAGGAATTGAGCTTGTTTTGTTACTTTGTAAAAACCTTATTCGCACTAGTGGATTGAACTCAGTGGAGAGTCCCCGATTTTTTTGACCCAGAGGTGGGTTTCTCCAGCCAAAAACTTCATGTGTTGCTTATTTTTTTTCTTGTTCACATACTTTGTGAAGGAAAATATTGAGATTTATACGGGACTTTCTAGTGACTAGCATGCATATACAATTTTAAATTTATATACATAAGCAACGGAAGCTTATTATCACATTTTATCAAAGCTATAGTCATGCAAATCCCCTTCAAGAAGCAAATATTCATAAATGATGCATCAAACAAAATATTGAAGAACAAAGTGAAGGTTGAGTTTTATACCTCTTGATCTAGACTTTAGACCAAGGATGGACCACCTCCAAGCTCTTTGTTCTTTGAACTCCTTGAGTCTAGCCTCCCTCCTTACTTCCTCCACCTCGAAGATTTAGAGCTCCTTGGTTCTCCTTAAGCCTCCAAGTGTAGAAGACCTCTAAAGATCCACACCCACTAGTGTAGTGAGATGGATGCATGGATGACCAAAAGGAGAAAAGATTTTTAGTTTTTTTCTCTCCTTGGTGGCTGGCTATGTGTGTGTGGAGAGAGAGAGAGAGAGAGAGAGAGAAAGACTTATATTCTCTAGATGTGAAAAGAACACACAAAAGCCCTTATGAACCTTTTTCACTCAAACTCCTCCATAAAGGTGAGACAAGTCAACAAATTGACTTTTACCTTTTCTTTTCTTCACCCCAAGAGCCAGCCGGGCATCTTAGTGATTTTTTTTGGGCTTTGGGCTTTTATCATTTCAAGTCATCCTATGCTTGAATAAAAGCCCAATGGGCCCGAATGAACCTGAACTTTTCTTTAAGCCCAAAATGATCTTTCATTGCTTCTATGATTTATTTAGACTTTCATATTAATCATAACACTTAATGAATCCTATTAATTAATTCCATCATCCTTTAGTTATCTAATGACACGAGTGTATCAGTGTACAGTCGTTTTAGGTTCTAATTAGTGAGGCAGTGAGGTGATTGGTATCAATCCAATTGATTAGCACTTATACAATCACTTAGTGAATTAAAACTTACTTTTGACTCTCCTTCTTCTTTGATGACTACTTATTTAATCATTTAGAAGGACCCACGAGCCATGAGTGACAACTACCCATATATCATGGCTACCCAAGCTATTGTAGAATTTGATCAGAGTACCTATTCAGTTGGAATTACAATGTAATTTGATCCTTCTCTAAATCAACATTCTCAATCACGTTACTAGGGTATAGATACTTTATGTCAAAACCCTAATGTGATTAAATTTATGTCAAAACCCTAATGTGATTAAACTATGTTATATAATTCAATTGAGTCATATAGGAATGCCTTCCATGATCCATCATTGCGCTCGATACTTCGGCCGAAGATTCCCGAATCATATCTTAGATTATTCTTCCTCTATTATTGAGGATTAGAGATTCCTTGTTGAACATTCACATGTTTACATGATTCAGCAGCTTAACCCCAACAATGTCATGTACACTCTCGAATGGAATGTCTTTGATGCCGTCAAGGATCAAAGACCTAACCATTGGACAACTATGATGTCTCAAGTCAAAGGACTACTTACATTATTCCAACCAGTAGAGTTACTTGCTTGACATGTGAATGTATCTCCATGCAAGTACTCTCGTTTGATTGTGTTAAGTAGACTCATTCCCTTAACGAGCACCTACAAACTTGTCTTAGTGTCCCTACATGAATAACTTGAGACTTTACATCCTATTAATTGAAGCAGATGTAGTATGTACAGGTCTATCCAAATTGTCGGCGTCCCTCTAACATTTCTATGATCAAGAACCTTTTGGAGATTATGGTTATGAGAAGAAGGTTTTTGTAGTCTGACATCTTTAGATTACTTCTTCCATCAATCTATTGTCCATGGACTCACTATTTGGACGTATATCGTTCATTGAGATAGTCCTAATAAGTGACTTTTCCCTTTTTGATGTATTAGACTTAACCATACATTCAAACATTGTCCTAAAATGTTTCTTCCAAAGATTGACTTTCAGGGAATATCTCCAACAATCTCCCATTTGCACTAAAGTCAATCGCTTGTGCATCTTATAGATGCTAATCGCCTGAACTTGAGCTTGTAGGTTAACCAGGTTATGTATTAATCATTTTAACTTAGAAAAGGATTTACTTATTAAATGTTTCCAAAACATTTAACGTTGTCTCTTTCTTGTGTTCAAATACTTTAATGAAACCTTGATTCCATGGCTTGAGCTATCACCCCATTATGCGTAGTATCCTACTAACGACCTTATGGTTTGGATTCAATCATTGGTTCAAGATGAACCCCATCTATTCGAAATACCTTTTGAAGCTGTTTCCAAAAGTTCAATATATCAACATATATTTCGTTTGTATACTATATACAAACTTTGCTCCAACCTTGAGACCATTGTAGTACCATACTAACAATAAATTCATATAAGTATTACTTCATCATACATGAAGTTCCATTTGTTAAATGGGTTATAGTCACTTTGGTTTATGACCTAAGCGAATGCACGCTTCCAGAGTCTCACTCTGATATTCCTTTGTCAAAGGTAATACTCTATCAGCTGTTACGGTTCCGATCTTGGGTTTTAATAATATCCCAAAGTGATTACCGGGATGGTTGTTCATCTTTGGATATCACATCACAAGTCCATACATGTGTACTTTTGTAATTTTGTGACATATTCTTTATAAGGATCATGAAAGTAGTTTTCTATCATATGTAGAAATGCTTTTGCCAATCTTCAACGTTTGAGATTTCGTTACCTTATACAACATACTTGAGACAACCCAGCTGTATCAATAAGTGTATTCTTAATTGACTTCATTTATGTCAAGTCCAATTTTAAGTCTATACTTCAAATTGAGCATGTCACCATTTGTCATTTTTGAGTAACATGCGTCTTTCACTAAGTCTATCCAATATACTTAATTTTAAAACTATGTTTCTCAAAAGTTTGACATTTCTCCAACTGACCTTGTTGTAACTAAGCATTCATTCGGAACTTCAAGGAAAACTTAACGTTTAGAATTTCTTGATTCGAATTAATGTAGCTCCCACTAACTTGTCTTGGATCTATCAACAATCTTTAAGATCCATTAGCTTATTGTTGATGACTCAACAGTTTTGGGACAATCAACAACTCTATCTAACACAAGTTATTTAAATGAACATACACAAAAGAATTCCTTCTCAAGTAATCCCTTTTAATATGTGTGCCTTGTTTTATCAAGTCCATTCATTTAAATTATATGGTGTCAAACACCATACTTCAAGTTTTAGTCATACTAAGACCTTTAAAGTACTCATATAAGAATTATCCAAATCATTAATGGAAGCATGGCTCCTACTATGGATATAGGAATTCAACCATACCTTCTAGGTGGTTGATTTAATTCTTCATCAAAACTACATAGAGCATATTAGTTACGAGGTGCTGAAACAGGGTTGTCTTGTTGTTAAACACTATGTTGTGACTCAATTTGAAACTATTCCCTTTTGTTTCATCAACTTATCCATTTGCTTCGATCTTAGCATGTTCTCATAAAAGAGAATGATGGACAACTCCCAACATAACCATTTTATGCTAGGTTGGCGAAACTAGCATCCATAGGTCACCCTTAGGATGTTACACAACATAGAATCTTTAACGCTTGAAGAGCTTGATATCTTTAACAATTAAAATTGCAAGCTCAAATAAGAATGGTATCATACCATTAATTTTAGACAACTATAAACTAATCATATTTAAGTTTATATCCCTTTTTCACCTCCCACTGTTTCTTATGACCTTAGTGAGAAATTGCATTATACATTCAAAGTGTAAAATTATGAATACACAGGTAGAGGACATAGTGGAGAAGCTTCAAACCTTTTAAGCTTATCATTCTAACTCCGTTAAGTTGATGTCTTGTTATTAAGTGACTAAGGTCTTTAAACTTTTTATAGATTTTAGACACTTATTCTTGGTTTGATTACTACTAACACATTTGACATTTCTTAAAACAATTTAAGAGTGTCCAATTAGTTGTTCAAAACTACTAGTTGAACCAAGAGTGTTCTTGGTGATTGTGCTCAAGTAAGTCATAACCACATAAAAAACGTTTCCTTATGTACTATTCACTTCATTATAATGTGATCTTCCATTTCTACTAGAAAGGAATCTCTAGACTTTCTCAATACATATAGAACTCATATGTAGGCAATTGGAACCAAATCTAAACATTCATTGTATCCATCTAAGGCCAACATGTGAGACCTATCTTTAATTGATAGATGTAAAGTTTGGGTATCACATTATGTAAGTGATAGATTATTTTATCAACTAGAATACAAGACAATATTCAATTCATAACACTACTTTAAGGAACAAATATAGTAGAAGGCATTCATCATATTACATTAATATGATACGTTAAACATTCATAAAGTTTAATACAAAAGAATTAGCTCTAACATTAAAGAATAATTATATGCCTTGACGTAGGCACCAAAATGGGTCTTCCATCACATGAAGCCACATAATAAGTTCTTAACAAATTTAAGAACAAGTTAAAGACTGTCTTTAAATGCCTAATGTCTTCCTAAGTAGTAGCAAAAAAATGATGGGTCGAACTCTTCTTCTCCATTCTTCTTCCTTGCTCGTCCATCTTCTACTTGGCTGCTTCACCTACATACAATTACATATAGGCACCAAAATGGGTCTTCCATTACATGAAGCCACATAATAAGTTCTTAACAAATTTAAGAACAAGTTAAAGATTGTCTTTAAATGCTTAAAGTCTTCCTAAGTAGTAGCAAAAAAATTATGGGTCGAACTCTTCTTCTCCATTCTTCTTCCTTGCTCGTCCATCTTCTACTTGGCTGCTTCACCTACATACAATTGCATAAGTGATTAGCCTTTTATATCTCATATAAATTTAGAAGATCTAACAATTAGAATTCAATGTAAGAACAAAGTCATACCTTGTGGTTTGTACCTAAGAGATGCGAGATAAAACCTGCAATTCCTCTTCCAATGTCCATCCTTTCCACAGTGAAAACAAGGTCCCTTGGGCTCCTTTGCCTTCTTCTTCTTCACTCCTCCTTGGGCCTTAGGAGTGGATGACTTCTTCTCCTTCCCCTTGCATTTAACTTTGCCTTTCAGCTTGGCTTTGCAAGTGGATGGCTAGTTCTGGACCACAGCTGCAGTACCTATAACGCTGTCTTTCTTCATAGTCCTCTCAGTGGTTAATAACATATTTAGTAACTCAGAGAGTGTTATCCATCTTGTTCATATTGCAGTTCATTACGAACTGCGAGAACAAATTAGAAAGAGAAGCCAAGATAAAGTCTTGGCCAATTTCCTGTTGAGTGCAGTACCTAAGTTCTCCAATTGTTCAATGAATCCAATCATCTTCAGTACATGATGATGCATTGAAGCTTCATTGACAATTTTGGTCTTCATAAGTTCACTGATAGTGTTGAAGGGACGGTTGCGCGCCCCTTCACCATACAACTCCATTAGATGGAGTATAATGGAAACTATATTTTTCATATCGTCATGCTGTCTCTATAGCTCCTCATTCATGAAAGCTAGCAGATAGCACTTAGCTTGTGAATCATCCTCAACGTGTTTGTCATACTTGGCACGCTCATCCTTAGTGGCCTCAGGGCCAGGAGGTATGTGAGGTGGAGCTTTCTCTGGCACGTAAGCAATCTTCTCCGAGGTAAGGAGAATCTTGACATTACGAAACCAGGATGGCAAATTGTGCCCCTCAAGGTAATGCTTGTTGAGTATCTTTGATAGTGCATTTCCAACCATATATAAATATATAACAATAAAATAAATTAGTTTGATTGTTGATTAAGTCAAATGATTCGGGTCTTTAAATGGAATGACACCACCCACTATTTTTGGCAAATCTCATATCCCTCAAGAAGGAATCAGGGAGATTTCAAACAAAGCTCCTAAAGTGTTATCGGAGGCTCAATATTACCAAGCCCATCTCACAATGATATGATGTTGGGTAGCAAAAATAACAATGAGATGGTAGAGTTACCCATTCACAACAACCTCTTATGATTAGCCATATAGTTGGGCTTTAGAGAACAATGTTGCACAATGATATGATGTTGGCATCATTTCTCTTAGTTAAGTTTTGACCCACCATGCCGATTTGGATAGGGGTTCAAGTATGACCTCACAATGATATGATGTTGGCCATACTCGTTGCCTACCTTTACCACATCAAATGTTGAAATAGACTTCTCCGGAGTATAAACACATACTTTGAACTTCCCCATGATAGGGTGAAGGCAGTGTATGAGTCATAAACGATTGGAGCCTACCATGGTGGAAGGTCACGGAGAAGTGTTAAAAGCACCTATCCGCTTTCAACTTAATATTGGATGTTGATTGATGGATTTTAAGGTCTCATCATTTTATTTATTTAATCATATTACAATAAATTGTGTCATGTTACAACTAGTAGTCCAAAGTAAATGAGAATAGTAGCATATGATATCCCCACTATTCAAAACAAATCAATATCAAAACAATTTTTAAAATATTGGAGACAAATATAACTATTAATTAAGTTCATTTTAGTTTAGTAGCGTATTTTACTCCCATTATTCGTTTTAGCAAAACAAATCAATATCAAAACAAATTTCGAAATATTGGAAGTATATCTACTACTAAGAGAAGTTTTTCATTCCTTTTGAATTTGGACTTTATAGTTATCTTAGGCTCTTTGGATGATTATGGACTTATAAGGTTAATTCAACAGCGAGCCAACATTGTTGAATAAGATATAGGGAATGTAGTGTCGTTTTAATTACGCGCTTTCAATCCAATTAAAACATTTTCATTGAGCCATTAGAAACGAAAGACAATCATGCATTGCTAACTATAATGTCTCCTTACCATTAGTTAAAGAAACTATAGTCTAGCTCTAGAGGGATTCAACTAATAGAGAAGTAATAAGAATTACAAATTGATTTGTACACATTCCTAAAAATTACATATACTAAGGGGGAGAGAAAAAAATTAAAGTCTAACGTGTTGTGATCCAATTGAATTGGTAATTAAAACACTTTCCCAAGGGTCAAACCATTTGAATTTAACGGCATATCTCATAGCTCAATTTTTGTTTAAGGCACAAGTCCATAGTCAACCATTTTTCTAACTACTTAATCACATTAAATAATTAAATTGGAATGCAATATAACAATTAGATTTAGTACATATGGGAATAAATTTATGATGAGTTTAAACTACAAATAAAAAATAAAATATCAATATATTTTTGTCCTCTAGTGAGGTGGGGCCAACATGCAAATATAAAAAGTTATGAGTCAAACTGCAAATACAAGAAAGTATAATCAACTTTTTAAAATTACAAAGAGCCCACAAAGGTCTCATCAATAGGTATGGTCGATTATGGTGATGGGGAGAGGGAGAAGGTCAAACTTTTCCCTTTATTTTGAAAGAGGTTTTTTAGTCAAAATAGTCCCTAAAATTCGCATAACTCCTCACTTTGGTCCCTAAGATTTGAAAGCAATAGAATTGGTTCCTAAGTTTGTCTACAATCAATCATTTTGATCATTCCATGAAAAATCTCCATAAAATAAGGGTAAAATGACAAAAATATCCTCAATTTTTGTCAAATCATTTTGGCCTATTGTTTATTAAATTGAGGTTAATTTTATCATTCTTCATCAAGGTTCTAAAAGACGCTAGGCGCTAGTCGGGCGGCGGGCTGGGGCCTAGCGCCTAGGATGCTAGGCGGGGTCTAGGTAGGCGCCTAGGCAGACTAGCCGGATTTAAGTGAATCTATTATATTTCGTGTAAATAAGTGTCTGTTTATACTTAAAATATAAATAATTTCATCATAAATTACAAAATAGAATGATATATATATTATGAAGTATTGGAACATAATGAAAACATGAGGATAAGCATATAATGTGTGTTCATTTAACTATTCAGCAAGTCTCTTACAATTTATTGAAAAAAATAAAATACAAAATGAAAGTTATCTATTTTATGTCTAAGTGACTTGTAACCTAAGCGGGTGCCTAGGCGGGTCTGGGCGGGTTAGGTGGGTGACTCATCAGGTCTAGGCGCCCTTTCTTAATTTTCAAACGCCTAGGCATTAATTGGGGTGGTGCCCAGCCGCCTAGTGCCCAGGGCCTAGGCGGCGCTAGGCGGGGATTTTTAGAACAATGTTCTTCATTCATGTATCCAAAACACTTTTTGCGTACATAACTTTTCAACTCTTGAAAAACAAAAGATAAACATATCTAGAATGAAGAACTAATATGTCAAACCTAAAATCAAAACCCATATGCATAAAATTCAAAGGGACACATCAAATATAAACTTTTGGCTCTTGATACCACTTGAAGGGAAACATTGAGATTTCTACTGACTAGCATGCATATACAATTCTAAATTTATATACATAAGCAACGGAAGCATATTATCACATATTATCAAAGCTATAGTCATGCAAATCCCATTCAAGAAGCATAGGTTCATATATGATACATCAAACAAAATATTGAAGAACAAAGTGAAGGTTGTGTTTTGTACCTCTTAATCTAGACTTTAGACGAAGGATGGACCACCTTCAAGCTCTTTGTTCTTTGAACTCCTTGAGTCTAGCCTCCCTCCTTGCTTCCTCCACCTCGAAGATTTACAGCACCTTGGTTCTCCTTAAGCCTCCAAGTGTATAAGACCTCTAAAGATCCACACCAACTAGTGTAGTGAGATGGATGAGTGGATGAACAAAAGGAGAAAAGATGATTAAATTTTTTCTTCAGTTGGTGCCCGGCTATATGTCTGTGGAGAGAGAGAGAGAGAGAGAGAGAGAGTTGTTTTATCTAGATGTGAAAAGAGCACACAAAAGCCCTTAAGAAACTTTTTCACTCAAACTCTTCCACAAAGGTGAGACAAGCGAGTCAACAAATTGACTTTTACCTTTTCTTTTCTTCACCCCAACAGCCGGCCCTCTTAGTGTTTTTTTTCCTTGGGCTTTGGGCTTTTATCATTTCAAGCCATTCTATGCTTGAATAAAAGCCCAATGGGTTTGGGCCCAACGGGCCTGAATGAACCCGAACTTTTCTTTAAGTTTGAAACGATCTTTCATCGCTTCTATGATTTATTTAGACTTTCTAATTAATCATAACATTTAATTAATCTAATTAATTAATTCCATCATCCTTTAGTTATTACACCACATGAGTGTATCGGTGTACAATCATTTTAGGTTATAATTAGTGAGGCAGTGAGGTGATTGGTATCAATCCAATTGATTAGTACTTATACAATCACTTAGTGAATTAAAACTTACTTTTAATTCTCCTTCTTCTTTGTGAATGAAAATTTGTGAAAAACATGTTCATTTGAGCAACATCTATGGCATGCAATTAACAATTAAAGGCGGAATCATGCTTGTATGCACTCAAAACAAAACATTACCCATGAAATTCAAAGCCTAGTAGTTATGGTGAACCATGACTCAACTCAAATCTTAAAGAAAGGAGTTGAGAAACTTTTATACCTTGAAGCACCTCTTTGCTTAGCAAAGGTTAATCACCCATGTGAGGGCCTTCTTTCCTTTGTCTCCTTGCTCCTTGGCTCCATGGATATGGATGGAAGAATTGATTCCCCAAAAGTCCCCAAGGTAGGAGACCTCTAATTTTCGACACCAAGGATGGTGAAGGAAGAAGATGAGTGACCTTGGACGAGGAAGGATTGCTAGCTAATCCCCTCCAAGGGGGCCGGCCTCCTAGAGAGAAAGGGAGAGACATGTTCTCTCCAATTTTCTCCAAAAGAAACCCTAAATGAATTTTGGCTATAAAGTTCTTTATATAGTCCCTTCAATTAAGTGACTAAAAGAACCACAAACCCTTTTCTTCTCTATATGGCCGGCCTCCTTAAGGCTATGGGCTGTTTGGGCCCTTTTGGGTATTTAGTCAATAAGTTGTCATACAACTTATGTTAATGGGCTTGACATTCAAAGCCCATTGGGCCTTGAGGCCCAAAACTAACCCGAGGTCTAAAACGAACTTATTCGTTTGATTAATTAACATATTAATTAATCCTAGCCATAAATAATTAAACCATTTAATTATCCTTACTCATCTCCATTGTATCCTTCAATCATTACCTTACACGATGTGCGATCCATTAGGTTCCTTTTAGCGAGGCAGTGGGCGATTAGAACTCATACTAATCGATTGTGAATTGAAACTTACTTTCAATTCTCCCTTTAGTGATTATACATCTTCAGGGCTTCCACAAGCCATGAGTGACACCTAGCAGTATGTCATGGCTACCCAAGCTAATCAGAAGAGGTTGGAGAACCTATTCAGTTTGGGATTACAATGCAATACGGTCTTTCTCTAATACAATACTCTTGACCACATTGTTTGGTTTAATAGTTTATTCATGTCTACTATCCAATGTGATTCTCTTAATTATATGATTACCTTGAATGTGATTTGGAACGACTTCATAAATCTCATTCATACTCTGGCCAGAGATTCTTAATCATATCATAGAGTATTCTCCCTCAACGTTTGAAGGTTAGAGATCCCTTGTTGCGCATTCACTTGCCTCCATGGCTAAGTGGCTTAACCCCAACTATGCCGTGGACACCCTCTGACGGAGTGACTTTGACATAGTCAAAGATCAAGGACCTAACCCCAAGACAACTATGATGCCTCAGGTTAAAGGACTACTTTGCATTATCCCAACCATGAGTTCTCATGTGACATGAGTATGAGAACTTCTCGTTGATCGCGTTCAGTGGACTCTTTCTCTATTGAGCACCTACGTACTTGTCTTGGTGTCAGTCACACCATTGACTCGAGACCAGTCACTCTCCCTTAGAGAAGACATAGGACGTACTGATCTTAACGGACTGTCAATGCCCAATTGGCAATCCTATGATCAGGAACTTTTAGGATATGTATTCGAAAGAGAATGGTCTCATGAATCTAACTTCTTTAGATCACATTCTCCCTATTACATATTCCTTGGACTTATCGTTTAAGCATATAACATTTATATGAGACGGCTTAAAACAATAATCTTTGCCCTTTATATTAAACTAGATTAGTTTAACATGTGAAATGTCCGTAAAGTATCATCATATGATTGGTTTTAGGGCACATTTCCAACAATCTCCCACTTGCACTAGAGCCAATCAGCTTGGTCATCAGTGATGATACCTCTTCTGTAGTCATTTCAAAAATGGCTGAGTAGTAGGCCTAGACAATGGATATCTATATGTTATCCATAGAAGCAACCTTGAGAATAACAACGTCACCATTATACATGATTCTCAATCATGTGGTTCAGTCTCTCATTTGAGTTCGGATCTTGATGAGACCTTGATTCCCTGGCTTGAGCTATTGCCCCATTAGTGTCGTAGTGTCGGCACACTAGAGACACTTTCTGGTTGGAACCGAATGGAGAGTTCATAAATGAACTTTCCCATCCAAACAACATTGTTGTAAACTTCTATATGGCGATATATATTTTGCATTCATGATGGAAGACACTAAAGTCATTACCTTTAATGTTTCCACCCAAATATCTCTTCAGTCATAATAAAAGGATATCCAATTATCTCTTCGTTCAAAATGAAGAGACATCCAATGATGGATACGATATTAGATTCATAATCTAATACTTTTATGCTTCCATTGTGTTACTCTAATTCTTCCTCATTCTTGAGGAATCTATCCTTTAGTATTTCTTAAATACATAAGGACTCACTTGACAGTTGCCTTGGTTCTGATCCTGGGCTTGCATTGATATCGTCTTGTACCAATCTTGGTACAACTGATATCAACGCTTTTCATACAACATGAAATACATAAATCACCTTTCTGCGTACGCATAAAGGATTCTATTTACGCATTAATTCTTTGGGAGTCAAAAAGGTACGATCCCTTTGTGAAGAGCAACTTCCTAGTCTTACTAGAATTGTCCTTCTGACTAAAGTTTATCATCATATGAGAAACTTCCTAGCATCTTTTGTCTATCATTAGGGATTGATATAATCAAATTATATATACTGAAATCTATCATTATAGATTTCCATCCCATGTATATAGACTATGTCTCCCATACACATTCTATCATTATAGAATGTTTAAAGTCATTACTTTAACGAAGAAGAATTCCTAAACTTAATATATCATATATATGTTTTAATTTAAGAATACGATTAACTCCCACTAATCTTTTGTAAACTTAGCAAACAAAAGATTCATTTACATCTTTATGAGAAATCAAACGATTTGATCTTTCTCTCATAAGACGCTTACAGCTCTCACTAGCTTGCTAAGATTCATGATGGATGGATCTTTACAACTTACACATCTCGTGATTCTTAGTTTTAGACATATATTATCAAGACTATCTTGGTAATGGTTTCGGAAACCCATATTATGTCCAAACATTCAATCACCGTTTAGTTGTAGTTAGCAATCCTCGAATTAATGGAAACCAAGACTACGTCAAAGATGGTTTCTTCCAAGTCAACCAATCTCTTTGATTGTAGTCACCTTAAGCTACCAATTAGCTACGAAGGTTTCATTATTTCGGGTCAAATGGTACTATACCATTTCCTTGAGTATATGTTGTATATACACTCAATGTAGTCATAAGGATTTTCATTCTTATTTCTTTCGAATTAAGAGGTGTAACTCTATGACATAGTCATAAAGTTCAAACCATTCAACTGAGACGGTTTATAAATCCTTCTCAACTACATTTGGAGCTTGTGGTGTAGGAACTAGGTTGTTATATTTGTTGATCATCATCTTGTCGCTCAAAGAACCCATTCTTTGAGTTCTATCTCTCGTTCATTTGCTCTATCTTAGGCAAATCCTACTGTAGGATCACAATGAACTACCCAACAAATAACATTTATTAGTTGGTTTATATAAGTGATGTCCAAAAGTTAATTTAAGAATATCCCACAAGATTGTTCTCAAACAAATATTGCTTTTTAGCACACAACCCCAAATCTTAACACGATTAAGACTTGTCTTTCTTTCCAACTACATCCTATGGAGTTATGAAAATTTTGGAAGATCTTCTAATTGACAATCATATTGTCTTAGAAGTATATATATCCTATATATGTGGGTAATTGATAACATCCAACGAACTAAGTCTTATTCAAGTTCGTTATTCTCCTAATGGAGAAATCCGTTATCTTATGATGCTACTTTCCTTGATTTCTATCAAGGAAACTCTTCTAAAGTGTTATATTTCCTTGGATCAAATCTAAGGAGGTAAATACTTTAGACGTCTTACTCATCAACTTTCATTCTTGAATTCTTTGAAACCTTTTGCAAAGTATTCGGACTTTTGTTTATTCAAAATAAACGATAGTCCAACCGAGAGCGATCTTCGGTGAATGTCATACATTATGAGTAGTATTATGTTGTGGACAAGTGCCACTAACATCTAAGTGAATTAACCTCAACAACTTTGTGATTCTTTCTTCTTTCCTAAAGAATAAAGATTCGAACATTTCGCCTTTATACAATTTTAACAAGAAGGTATTGGATCCGGATCTAACGATCCAAAGTATCCATCTATGACCAACTCGTAATTTATGTTGTTAGAGGTGTCACAACTAAGTTGGGATTAGTCACTACCTTGCAACCTTTTGGGTTTTAAGCATCGTCATATTCTAAACAGTTAACACTACCACATTATCTCTACTCTAGAGGCAATCAATTAGATTATAATAATCCAATCATTGATTAATAAAGAACAATGTTTTGTCAAACAAAACATTCATCCATATCTTATAGTGACGGAATTAAGTTCCTTATTCAAATTGGGATGTAAAGACAATCTTTGTTTTTCCAATTTCTTTGGTAGTTCATATGAGGAAGTAAGTACTATCTGCTTTCGCAGAGATCTATATTTGATTCACGTTCCGAATGTGAAGTACTTTCTCTTCTCTCATTAATCTTCTACTTCTTATTAGCCATACTTTTACAACGATTGTAAAACATAGTTACTAATACGGAATCAAGCATTCAAGTAGAAGAACTAACTGTTTTGAACTATTCAAGAACAATTTACAACACCTTCGAAAGGTGTGTTCTTGACACTTGCAAGACATTTCTTGCATATACCCCTTCCATTGTCCATCCTTTCATAAAGAAAGTTTGTTCCCTTGGAGTTATTTTGCCTTCTTCATTTGACTTCTCCCTTGACTACAATAGTCATGGTCCCTAAACTCCCACTGTCTCTCTTGAAACTTATTTCAATTGTGTTAAACACATCAAACGATTTGGAGAGCGTACGGTTATTGTTCACTATATAGTTTACTATAAACTTAGTGAACCATATGGATAGGGACACAAAGGTGAAGTCCTAGCCTAGTTTCCCTCTCGAGAAGTGGTTTAACACTTCAACACTCAATGATTCAAAATCATCATAAGTCCATATTGATGGACTATTTTTGTCAACCAACCATCTTGTTCTAAACAAGATTACAAACTTTCAAGAGTTGTTCAAGGCAACTCTCATTTCTTCATACAACAATTTGTAAGTGAAGAATCATGGCACATTAAGTGTCCATGCCCTTGTGGTTACTTCTCAAGTTCCTTGTTCATTTAACAAAGAAACAAGCACTAGTGTTTGCATAAACTAAGGGTTGTTCTAAGCAACTCTTATTTCTTCATACAACGATTTGAAAGTGAAGAACTATGACACAAAAAGTGTTCATGTCTTTGTGCTAATCTTCATAAGTTCCTTTGTTCACACAACAAAGGAATAAGCATTGGTTGTTTGTGTTGTCCTCTTTATGGTAGACTTATCTAACATGTTCTTCCAATGATACATTATCAATAGGAAAATTGTGAGGATGAGACTACTTAGGCACATATACAATCCATTCAAGACAATCTATGGGATTGTGGTACCAAGTCCGGAAACTAAAGCCTTTGGCTCTTCTTTGTCAAGTTTTGGATAGCGTTTGCAAATATATCGGTAAATAAATACATAACGAATATAAATTGATTGATTTTAAGCCATTTGATCCGGGTCTTTAAATCAAATAGCACCACCCACTATTTTCGACAAATTCCATATCCCTCATCGGAATTCGAGAGTTTTGGAGAAAACTCTTAGTAGGGTATGGGAGGCTCACTATTACCAAGCCCACCTCACAATGATATGATGTTGGCTAGCAACAATAATAATGAGAGAGTACGCTTACTCATTTACATCTAATGTAAGTACCCATCTTATTTGGCCTCTAGAGAATGAAGCCTCACAATGATATGATGTTGGCTCCATTGCACTTAGTTAAGTCATTCCCACCATGCAAGTTCGAGTAGGGGTTCAAGAACAACCTCACAATGATATGATGTTGATCATTCTCGTTGCCTACCTTCACAACATCATGTATGCATATAGGACTCTTCCTGAGTGTAAGCACGCACTTTGTACTCCCCCATGATAGGGTGAAGTCGGTGTACGAGTCATAAACGATCGGAGCCTACCACGGTGGAAGGCCACGAAAGAGTGTTCAAAGCACTCTCACGCTTTATCAACTTAATAATGGTTTAGTTGAGGGTTTTAGGTCTCATCACATATAAGCATTTATTTTAATCTTGTTAAAACAATTCGGTCCTATTACAACTATTGGTCCATTTGATTGATTTAGTAGTATATGATACTCCCACTAAGCTTGTAAAACGGTTTTTAAAGCAAGAGTATATGGTACTACTAACATAAGATTTGCATTCATTGATGGACTATATAGTTACCTTAGGGCCTTAGGATGACTATGAACCTTTGATTTGATCCAACACGAGCCTAGTGTTGGATCTCGGTCTAGGGATGGTGATTGATTTTAGTTACGCATTTAATCATATTAAGGCGTGTTTCTCCTATTGGGCGTTGGACCCAACTACTCCAATTTCATGCATATCAAATAAACAAGAAATGAGTACTTCAAAGTAAGTAAGAGCTTATGCTCTTTTACAACATTTGATTAAAACAAATTACTTTAAAGTAAAGAAGAGCTTATGCACTTTTACAACATTTGATCATATCAAATTACAACCAAAATTAATCTACACATTCCCATGGTTCAAACAAATTTGAGACGGCCTTTCACATAGCTCAATTATCGTAGGCTTAGGTTCATAATCACCCTTTCTTTAATTAATTAACGCTTTAACTAATTAAACTTGAATGCAACATTTTCACTTGGTTTTTGTATCCATAGAATTGATTTAAATAGAGCTAAAAGAAATGAAAATCCAATTCTCATTTAAAGATACAAAACTATTTTGTTCTCTACTAATTTGGGCCAAAAAACAATAACCTCAACCATTGGGCTATATTGCAAAACACAAACTTTTGGGGTCACTTTGTAAAAACACAAAAGTCCACTACTTCATGTAATTACAACTAGAACCCAAAAATTTCAACAAATGCAAAAACTTCATTAAAGGAGCAAAACAATTTGTCCTTTAGTGATTTTGGGCCTTTACGTAAAAACGTAAACTTTTGGGTCAAATTGCAAATACACAAAAGTATCAAAACTTTATGTAATTACATAAAAGCCCCAAAAGTACTCCCATTGAGGGAGTGGCCGGTTTTGGTAGGTGAGAGTGATGTGTGTGAGTTGATTTTTAGGTTTGAAAGGTGATGGAAATATGTAAGTGATTGGTATGGTGTGAATAGTTGAAAAAGCATGGGTGAAGTTTTGAAAATTCAAACCATCCATCACTAACAAAAACAAGTAAACAACCAAACACCTTTTTGAATCAAAATTCCCAAACTTTTTGTTCTTGCCAAGAACATATCAAGAACAATGAAGAACATCCATGAAAACCCATAAGAGCTCCATGAACATTTTTCAACCAAAAACGCCCCAAAAACTCTCAAACTTAAGGGAAATAACATATTACCATACTAGGGTACTTAGGGGTTCCTAATGTCACTTTAAAACACTTTTAACAAGACAAACATGAACCCAAAAATCCACCCTTTGGATTTGGCCGAATTCCCAAAAAAAAACATGGCACCAAATTTTAGCTCAAAAATTCATGCTCATATGAACTACATCTACAACATTTGAGATGGCAAATTTTCTAACAAAATTTACATTCAAAGAAGCAAGAATAAAGCTTGTAACAATTACAACATTCAAATCACAAACTATGAACTACAAAACCCAAAAGGATTCACCAACTACTAGACCTAGGCTCTTGATACCACTTGAATGAAAATTTGTGAAAAACATGTTCATTTGAGCAACATCTATGGCATGCAATTAACAATTAAAGGCGGAATCATGCTTGTATGCACTCAAAACAAAACATTACCCATGAAATTCAAAGCCTAGTAGTTATGGTGAACCATGACTCAACTCAAATCTTAAAGAAAGGAGTTGAGAAACTTTTATACCTTGAAGCACCTCTTTGCTTAGCAAAGGTTAATCACCCATGTGAGGGCCTTCTTTCCTTTGTCTCCTTGCTCCTTGGCTCCATGGATATGGATGGAAGAATTGATTCTCCCAAAGTCCCCAAGGTAGGAGACCTCTAATTTTCGACACCAAGGATGGTGAAGGAAGAAGATGAGTGACCTTGGACGAGGAAGGATTGCTAGCTAATCCCCTCCAAGGGGGCCGGCCTCCTAGAGAGAAAGGGAGAGACATGTTCTCTCCAATTTTCTTCAAAAGAAACCCTAAATGAATTTTGGCTATAAAGTTCTTTATATAGTCCCTTCAATTAAGTGACTAAAAGAACCACAAACCCTTTTCTTCTCTATATGGCCGGCCTCCTTAAGGCTATGGGCTGTTTGGGCCCTTTTGGGTATTTAGTCAATAAGTTGTCATACAACTTATGTTAATGGGCTTGACATTCAAAGCCCATTGGGCCTTGAGGCCCAAAACTAACCCGAGGTCTAAAACGAACTTATTCGTTTGATTAATTAACATATTAATTAATCCTAGCCATAAATAATTAAACCATTTAATTATCCTTACTCATCTCCATTGTATCCTTCAATCATTACCTTACACGATGTGCGATCCATTAGGTTCCTTTTAGCGAGGCAGTGGGCGATTAGAACTCTTACTAATCGATTGTGAATTGAAACTTACTTTCACTTCTCCCTTTAGTGATTATACATCTTCAGGGCTTCCACAAGCCATGAGTGACACCTAGCAGTATGTCATGGCTACCCAAGCTAATCAGAAGAGGTTGGAGAACCTATTCAGTTTGGGATTACAATGCAATACGGTCTTTCTCTAATACAATACTCTTGACCACATTGTTTGGTTTAATAGTTTATTCATGTCTACTATCCAATGTGATTCTCTTAATTATATGATTACCTTGAATGTGATTTGGAACGACTTCATAAATGTCATTCATACTCTGGCCAGAGATTCTTAATCATATCATAGAGTATTCTCCCTCAATGTTTGAAGGTTAGAGATCCCTTGTTGCGCATTCACTTGCCTCCATGGCTAAGTGGCTTAACCCCAACTATGCCGTGGACACCCTCTGACGGAGTGACTTTGACATAGTCAAAGATCAAGGACCTAACCCCAAGACAACTATGATGCCTCAGGTCAAATGACTACTTTGCATTATCCCAACCATGAGTTCTCATGTGACATGAGTATGAGAACTTCTCGTTGATCGCGTTCAGTGGACTCATTCTCTATTGAGCACCTACGTACTTGTCTTGGTGTCAGTCACACCATTGACTCGAGACCAGTCACTCTCCCTTAGAGAAGACATAGGACGTACTGATCTTAACGGACTGTCAATGCCCAATTGGCAATCCTATGATCAGGAACTTTTAGGATATGTATTCGAAAGAGAATGGTCTCATGAATCTAACTTCTTTAGATCACATTCTCCCTATTACATATTCCTTGGACTTATCGTTTAAGCATATAACATTTATATGAGACGGCTTAAAACAATAATCTTTGCCCTTTATATTAAACTAGATTAGTTTAACATGTGAAATGTCCGTAAAGTATCATCATATGATTGGTTTTAGGGCACATTTCCAACACTTTGATGACTACTTATTTAATCATCTAGGACCCACAAGCCATGAGTGACATCTAACCATATATCATGGCTACCCAAGCTAATGTAGAATTTGGTCGGAAAACCTATTCATTTGGAATTACAATGTAACTAGATCCTTCTCTAAATCAATGCTCTCAATCACATTACTAGGGTATGGATGCTTTATGTCAAACCACTAATGTGATTAAACTATGTTATATGATTCAATTAAGTCGTACAGGAATGTCTTCCATCATTACGCTCGATACTTCGGCCAAAGATTCCGGAATAATATCTTAGAGTATTCTTCCTTTCTTACTGAGGATTATAGATTCCTTGTTGAACATTCACATGTCTACATGATTAGGCAGCTTAACCCTAACAATGTCGTGGATACTCTCGAATGGAATGCCTTTGACACTGTCAAAGATCAAGGACCTAACCACTGGACAACTATAATGTCTCAGGTCAACGGACTACTTACATTATTCCAACCAGTAAAGTTACTTGCTTGACATGTAAGTAGGCATCCATGCAAGTACTCTCGTTTGATTGTGTTAAGTGGACTCATTCCCTTAACGAGCACCTACATACTTGTCTTAGTGTCCCTATACGAATGGCTTGAGACTTTCCATCCTTCCAATTGAAGCAGACATAGTACGTACTGGTCTATCCGGATTGTCAGTGTCCCTCTGACACTCCTATGACCAGGAACCTTTTGGACATTATGATTATGTGAAGAAGGTCTTTGTGTCTAACATCTTTAGATTACTTCTTCATTCGATCCATTGTCCATGGACTCACTATTTGGATGTATATCGTTCATTGAGAAATCCTAATAAGTGACTTTGCCCTTTTTGATGTATTAGACTTAACCATACATTCAGACATTGTCCTGAAAGGTTTCTTCCAAAGATTGACTTTCAGGGCATATCTCTAACACCTTGTTCCTTTGCATGTGATTTATGGTCTCTAGGGTTTGCAAATTGACATGTGTAGTGAACTGAACCTTAGTTAACTAGGACCTCTTCAGTAAACCAAGTATAATTAATTACTCCTGCTTTTGGTAAACTAACAATTCTGATCTTCGTTAACTGATGACGCTAAATAGTTAGTCAAGCATATATTGAATTTTAATTACAGAATATTCCACCTGGTACCATTGTCAGCATGCTTGAATATTGAGAGGCCACTGTTGTCTCGAAAAACAAGTTGTAGAGTCTCGAGAGTGCAAAATTATCATTTTGCCCCACTTGGGAAATGTGAGTAAATTGGTCATTGCGCATTCGATTTATGTCTCGTTCGCGCTCACGTGTTCGTAAGGTCACGTAGTATCTAGTAAGACAAGAAAAGGGACAAAGAGTGACAAAGATACAGATGTCCACGTAATATTTCCACTTGTCCTGCCAATGGCACTTTTGTAGCTTCTCAATACCGGAAGATAAAATACATTAAATTAGGAACATAATGTGACAAACCTTGATGAAGATCATTCGCCCTTCCCTACTGGAATGTAAATTATTCAATTATTTGTCAAAAAAAAAAAAAAAAAAGTAAGTAAATTACCTCTTTATCTCACTTTTTTTTCCTGTTTCTTCTGCATACCTCCGCCCCACGCCCCCAATCACCATGCCGGCATCCATTACCCACACTGCCCTCCGAGTGTAATCCCATTTCCCAGTGAATCAATTCCTCCTCTTCCATTGAAGCAGAATCTCCTTCAAAATCCATACAGGTATCTGATTTTGCGTTGTATTAATCTGAACTATGCATGGATTTTTATTGTTTTTTTTTTTTTTTTCTCATTAAGTAATTTCCATGATTCCGAAATGGCTGGAGACCAATTGGGTTCTCGATTTTTATTTTCATTTTTTTATTTGTTTACTTGGTGAAAACCAAGTTGCTTTTGCTGCAGTTTGGTAAAAAGTTGTGGAAAAATAGTGATGATCAATTGATAATGCATGTGAAAACTCGCCTGCTAACTGTTTGATGAAATGGGCGTGAGAGTCTCTATCGGTGCTTGATGAACTGCATATGTTTCTCACTGATTCTTTTCGAAAGCCATGCAACGAAAGCAAGTTGAATTTAGGGTCCTCAATCGTTTCCCTTGTTTAGTTTCTCGACCAGATTTTTATTTTTCTTGTCAGTAGTCAGTAGTAGTGGTTACTGGTTAAAATGGCAATCTATACAAGAATTCGGTAATTAATGGTTTTCTAAATTCATAACATAATAAAAACAAAAAGGAATTCTGATGAATTCATAATACACTCATTCAATGTAGAAGGAGGCTTTGATCAAACATACTTAAAATGTTTGGTATTTCGTACGGGGAGCTCTTCCTCTTGATCGGTGCCACAGCTGCTCTAGTTGGTAACACTCGCAAACTCTCTCTCTCTCTCTCTCTCTCTCTCTCTCTCTCTCTCTCTCTCTCACTCTCTTATGGGTTATGTGATTTTGGTGTTTAATAAAATGTTATTAATTTTGCATCAAACGGTAACTGGAAAAGTGATTTGGGTTTCATGTGTAACGGGTTGTAGGACCAAAGGATTTGCCTAGAATTGCTAGAGCAGCAGGGAGATTAGCGGGTCGGTCAATCGGGTATGTTCAGTTAGCTCGAGGTCAATTCGATAATGTTATGCAGCAATCTCAAGCTCACCGGGTACTTCTTTTTACTAAAAGTTTGATCCAGGAAAAAATAAAAGAGAGAGAGAGAGAGAGAGAGAGAGAGAGATTAATTAAGTTATTAAAGATGTTAATGATAATTATTTTCATTTTTTTTGTCTGTTCTTTTGAGCTAATTTGCATTGTATACAACACGATAGTGATTAGAACTTCAATGTGCGTGAACCCAATGCCTTTTTTGGTTAATTTATGTCCCTTGTATGACCTTTAGGTTCATAAAGATCTTCAAGATGCATTGGCACAGCTAGAGTCGATTCGTTATGAAGTCCGAAGTATATCACTCATGAATCCGGGCCCTATGACACGAAAGCTGATGGATAATCTTCAAGACCCAGCTCCTCTAAGTAGCGGTAGTATTCTTAGCAGCCATACATTCTTTCCAAGTAATGTGATGCTTCCCTCATGGTTACCAGTTTATACGTTTCCTTGTTAGGGGCCAACAGTTCACTTGAGAAGCCTAACGAGGAGCTGAAGTCAGTAAATACTGCAATGAAGGTTTGAATTATACAATTTCTTCTTATAATTGGCCCATGTTGCATCATCATAAATTCTTTGAACATGACTTTGACAGGATAGTATTTTCAGAACCTCTGACTCACCTAATATTCATAGTCAAGCAACTGCATATGCAAAATTGGCTGAATCTGATGCTGTGAAGACTGGTGCTTTGAAGAGCAGTGCAGAGAAAGATAACTTTTATGATGAAAGTGGTCTTTTCATTGTTCTCCCTATTTCAGCTGAAAGCACTGGGATGCTACCAAATCGCAAGGGTAACAGTCTTCTTGATTATAAAACTTAATTTTGATATCATTTATTTGTGTCCAAATTTGGGCACAACATAGGTAGCAGCCAGAGATGGAATTCCCATTTCAGTATCTAGGGAAACAACAATATCCTTAAATTTTCGTATGAAACTACTTACTTTTCTGTATTGCCAATATTATATTGAGTAATAGAGGTCAAGAGTTTATGTGCTTCACAATTATGGTTTCATATCAATGGTTGTGCTTCCTAGCCATCTTTTATCTATACCCTTGTATGCCTTTTCAACAGAGGTGTTGCTCTTTCATTTAGTGTAGTTGTGTATGATAATTGATACCCCATACAGAATTGATTTGCTATTTGCTGGGCCATGGGCTTAAACACATGTCATAGGAGTACTCTTGGAATATTTCCTGGAAATACAATTCTTGATTGCATAGTATGAAAAGTTCTACACGTTAAACTATTTCTACAAACCTTTGTTCTGACACACACACATATACTAGTTTCATTTTATTACCAAACATCCCGTAGAGTTTCCTTAGAATTCGCAAACAGTTTACCTTTTCATCTCAGTTTCTCACATATATATGTTGGAATAATAACCAGTGGTTGTGATGACAGAAAATGTTAAAGGATCAGACCTTGTGTTGGAAGCAGTAGTCGAAGCAGAGGTAGCACGTAACAGCAAAGATTTCTTTTCACAACCTGAAAATCAAATACAGGGAACTGAAAAGTGAAAAGGTGAGGACCTTTTTCTTTGAAAAGTAAAGAATCATCACCTTGTTTTTGTTTGGCATTTTGGGCATTTCTTGTTGCAGCATCATTGGGACCAATGAGAATTGTCATGTAATAGAGGTATTTTGTTCACATTTAAACTGGTTGGTGTATTAGCATATGGGGATGTTTAGGGTGTAGGGTGTAAGGCCAGGGGTATATCAGATCAGATGTGGGTCTTTGATATAAAAAAAAAGAAAAACAAAAAAAAGATCAGAGGTGGGTCAACTTGTTTTTGGGATATTAAACACATTAGTTGCTCATCGCATATTTCAGTTTGAATTTCTACATATTTACAGTACAGAAAGTGATTTATGTTTTATGAAACTTTTTTTTAATAGGTTTCCTCGGGCAAGCAGCCACTGAAAGCAGGAAGTATCGGCTGGATGCAGAACTGCGTACCCTTTACCCCTCTAGGGGGAAAAGTTTTTGAAAATTCAGCAGGTGTTTGATAAAAAGTCTTGCTTGATATTTTAGTTGTGATGTATGCGGTAGTAATATGTACTTGCTCAATACAATATGGACATGGAAATTAAAGATCGCCCAAGAGACCTTGCTCAATCACAGGCGGATGAATTATGCCGAAAACTAACATGTCTATTTTCCATTCTCCGTCCCGCTCTTGCATGAAATTGTAAAACTTGAACACTTGCTGGAGCAGCTTGGACTTCTATGGATGAGCAGGTGGGAAAATAGACATGTCAGTTAACCTGAAGTCTTTGACGTAATTCATACACTGAAGATAGGGCAAGATTTCATTAGCGTTTCAGATCTTCAATTTCCATTTCCTACTAGTACTGGGCTCACAAACATTAGAAGTGATCTTATGCTCTAGTGGGAAGTATAAAAACATCCAATAGCTGCAAATTGATGTCCTTGGAATTTGGTTGGAATGTGTTTTACACGGATGGTATTCCAATGGATTTGAAAGACAAACGGAGGAATATGACCAAAAAGAGGCTCCAACCAAGTCACTTCTGACCAAGAGATACAGTGCACCTTTACTTAGTTGAAGCCTTTTTTCAGTCATATTTTGCCGTTTGTCTTTTAGATTCATTGGAAATTCCGTAAACATCTCAAAATGGGAAAGGAAAAAGAGAACGTTGCATATTTAGTCGACGCTAAGTTATGAAGACGGATTCGTACCAATTCTCTATATGAACTTTAGTCTCGTTTTTGTTGATATCGAGTCTATTAACCTCCGAATAAGTGGCTCGTCCTCTCCTCTTGAAACTTGAAAGATTGTTTGAAGTTTGCAACATGAATCAAGTAGAGACATGAATAAGTTAGGACAAGGTGATTGACGAAAATTCTACGGTGCTCCAGGATATAAAATATCCGGTGTAAACTAAAATTTACCATTCATTGAAGCAAATAAAGGTCTAGTCATGTATTATGACACTGCAGTATGAGTTTCCAACTGAAGCAAAAAGACCGACGTGATTTGTATAACCTGTTGGAAAGGGATTGAGACAAAGCTAGCTGATTTCGTTTTTATCCCATACGATGATACCTATTCCATGAGAATTTGAAGTTTTAGGATAGTGCTAAGTTAACCTAGATGAACGTAATAGGTTCTCCTTCAAAAATTTAATGCCAATTTCAATTATCGATTAGTTTTCACATACACATCACATACAAAGACATCTTACACAAATGCATTAAATGGACAAATTAAAATGCACACCATATGTAGGACTTATCGAGACAAAATCTACTAAATGAAACAAACGCTTTGTCTTTGTGCCTATGTTGGTCGATCACTTGTCTCATTCGAGTGAAAGTAGTACAACACTCACTCTGTCATTAATCACCTCTTCTGAAATTTTGCACTAACTAAATGCCTCAAATGTGTGGATTGAAATATTTTGGAAAAATCAACCAATTAAAAGAATCTCGTGGAACATTATCTTGATTGATTTGTGAAAATACAAATTTTCCTTTAAAGTACATGCTCTTAACTGACATGAGACAAACACTAGAGTAAGGGCATGTGCTATGCATGTGAGTTAGTTACACCTAAAAAAGAGATGAGAAGAGAAAAGTTGGGGTATTTTTTATTAGGTTAATTGTATTTTACACCACAAGATTTAGGGATCATTTGCAAAATGGACCACGAGGTTTCAATTTTTGCATTTCAAACCACGTAGTTTCTTTAGTGTGTCAAATTAACCCTTTTGCTAATTCACCATCTAGTTTGCTGTTAAGTCATGACATGTTTGTCGAAACAATTCCGAAGTTTTGGCTATAATCTCATATTTTAATTGTTAAAATTTTCATTTATAATTAAAAAAAAAACTTTAATAATAAAAAAGTCGAAAGTATTAAATTAAATGTCGAAATAATTTAGTTTTACTTGTGTGGTTGCCGTCTTGACCCGATGTTGGATAAAAAGTTAAAAACATAAAGTTCAAATTCCGACAAAGATAATAAAAAAAAATGGAATTTTAACGAAATGTTCCCGATAATGTTTACTTAATAAAAAAAAATAGAACTTTAACGAAATGTTCCCGATATTGTTTACTTTAACGAAAAATCATATTTTTACACTAAAAAATCAATTCTGGTACTATTTACTTTACCCTTAATTTTATCCTTATCGTTAAAACTCAAAGTTTTCAAATTTTTTTCTTTCTTAAAAAAAACACACCAGTTTGCGTCAACATCAGTGTAACGCGGGCGCTTACGTTTACTTGTGATTATAGAAGAGTAGAAGAGTAGAGGACAAAATTGACCACAAAAAGAAGAGAGTAGAGGACAATGACTCACTCCCTCGACCCACCATCCACCAGCCACCAGCCACCGCTGACTTCCACAGTTCCACTCCACGCACCACCATCTCTATTCCTGCTCGCTCATTTGACCAGACTGCCCCTCTTCTTCATTTATCTATCTCTTATTCCCTCACTTTGCAATCTAATCATTCAGTCCAAAACAACAAGAACCGCAGTTATCCCTCAATGGCAGGAATAGTGAGGAGGATCAAGTTGGGATCGCAAGGCCTCGAGGTCTCCGCTCAAGGACTTGGCTGCATGGGCATGTCCGCCTTCTACGGCCCTCCCAAACCCGATGAAGACATGATCGCTCTCATCCACCATGCCGTCGCCACCGGCGTCACCTTCCTCGACACCTCCGACATCTACGGCCCCTACACCAACGAAATTCTCCTTGGCAAGGTCAACTTTTGTTATACTTCTTTCCCTCACAATCACAATCACTCACTCTGAGTTTCTGTTAAAACTTGTTGGATTTGGAATTGTTTGGATTGTTGAACTGAATGGATTGCTGATGAAATGAATTGGCTTGGCTTCTTCACTCTTGTTCTTCTAAAGTGAGAGAGATTGAGAATGGAATATAAATTTGCTTTGTGGGTTTTGCTTGGATTTTTTAGGGGAATGAAAATGGTCAAGTGAATTGGGTTCGAATCGATTTACTCTTGTTCCCGTAGTGAATTTATACGTAATTGCTTTGTTGGTTTTGTTTGGTTTGATGTTGAATTGAGTGGAATGATGATGGAGTGTATTGGGTTTTGTTTGGTTTGATGAGGAACAGGCTCTCAAGGGAGGGGTACGAGACAAGGTTGAATTGGCCACAAAATTCGGTATCAGCTTTGCGGATAACAAGAGGGAGATTCGAGGTGACCCTGCATATGTGAGAGCTGCTATTGAGGGTAGCTTGAAACGCCTTGGCGTTGATTCTGTTGATCTCTATTATCAGCATCGGGTTGACACCCGTGTCCCCATTGAAGTCACAGTATGTTTTCTTCACCTTCTAAGTTTTTATCTCATTTTATTTATAATTACAGATCAATGTGGTTACTAAATTGTATAATATTTATATTGTCTGCAATGAATTGAGTGTTGAGAATGAATCCCACATTGATGGGAGGAGAGACCTAACATGAGCTTTTAAGTAATTGAGTTATTCCTCATATGGCCAATTGGTTTTATGGTGGAACCTCAAACTTTCTTTATCGTAACACAAGAAGTTGTCTCACATGTGAAGCCCAACGGTCATACGTGCTCCATATCACCCGATTTGTGTTGCCTACTTGCTAGGCTTGAAAATTCGCCACACGTGAGGGGGCGTGTTGAGAATGAATTCCACATTGATGGGAGGAGAGATCTGGATGAGGTGTACTCTCCATATTGTCAATTGGTTTTATAGTCGAACCTCAACTTCCTTTATTGAGAAATCAAGACATGTGAGTTTATAAAAATGATACTTGAAGAGGACCAATTCATATCAGTGAGTAAGCATCCGCATTTCACGAAGTTATTTGGGGATTTCCAACGTCTTCTATCATTTTAATAAGTCACATATTTTCTCAATTCATCAACTATGGAAGTTTGAATACAAACAAAATGAAATTGATGTAATCTTTTCTTTTGGCTCCATTTCTACATTACCTTTTCTTGAATTGTTCAAGTGTGAAAGGTTGTCACTGATGAGTGTAATATTTTCTCTTTACATTTCTTCTCATAGTTGCAAAATGCTAAGTGATGACAAAGGAGTTACAAAAGTTTAAATTCGTCTTGATATTTCTCAACCTTTAGATGTTCGTTCGTGTAAATCTTCTTAATAATTATAACTACAAAGTCCTCTGGTCCCTCTATCTAGTTAAAAGGTCTTAATTATATGGGAGGGGGTGGGCAGGTGGGCCGGTATATGGTTGCTATTAACTTTCATCATGTGTGTGTGCGTGTGTTGTCTTCATCATACGTGTGAACTCTGTTCTACATAAAAATTAAATTATTTATTTGATACATGATCATGATGGCATGATGGCTATTGGATATGGTGATTATTGTGCTTGCATCCTATTGTTGGGACCTAGGATAAATACCAGATGCATATCTTCTGAAACTTTAAATCTTGAATTAAGCAAAGTGCGTTCATAGTTAACCACCATTCATTTAACATGATTGACCACTAGGTTCTATTATCCTCCTCTATTTAAGTGCATTTGTTGTATCCAAATTAGTCTAATTGCATAATGTATGGTATAATTATCTGTCTGCTGTAGCTATGTCACGTTTCTTACTAGACCGGTGCATCATGATTCACCTATTTTGCAAGGTTGGGGAACTGAAGAAACTAGTTGAAGAGGGTAAGATAAAGTACATCGGTCTATCGGAAGCCTCAGCTTCCACAATAAAAAGAGCGCATGCTGTTCACCCAATAACAGCTGTGCAGTTGGAGTGGTCATTGTGGTCAAGAGATGTGGAGGAAGATATAATTCCTACTTGCCGGTGAGGCTTAATAGGACTAACTAATTGTTTTTTTTAGGGGGTAGAAGTTGATGTTAATCTCATTTTCCTGTCTTCTCAGGGAGCTTGGCATTGGTATTGTTGCATACAGTCCTCTAGGAAGAGGATTCTTTTCATCAGGCGCTAAGTTCGTCAACAATCTAGCCAATGATGATTTCCGAAAGGTTTGATGATATGTTTCATAATTATATATTCTGAAGTACAAAAGTCCATGTACATTAAAGAACATTGTGGCATCCTCATACTATTATTGTGAATATCCTTAAGTCTTCAAATTAGGAAATGACCTCACAAAGCTTTGTAATCGATCCTAGCAAGCTATCTTCTAGTGGAATTTATGCAGTAAAGGTTTAATTTTCCAACTTATGCATCCAAGCAGACCTGATTTATTCCGACATCAAAGGCTTAAACATCCTTAATATAATCATGTTTTAAGGTAACAAATTCTTAGAGTAGCATATAATGCCAAATCAGATTATTTTTTCTTTTAAAAAAATTATAATGGTTGTTTTTGCTATTCACCTCCTACACTTCATTATAATTTGAAGAGTCAAAGTTTGAAGTCAGGTTGCCCATCAGCCTTTCCTTATTTCTATGAAAGTTAGTGCAATTTTGTGTTCATCTCAGGTAGATTAACTATTTGGTAATTGACAGTTTACCATCAGGCCAACCTGCCTTAGTTTGTTTCTTTACTAAAATCCTAAGCTATTTTCTAATGCCATGAAAAGAAGGGACTGGTGCCGAACATTCCGATCGAGGAATCTGTATTGTGTTGCTACAAAGTTATGCTGAATATGCTTATCAAGGCCTGCGAACTGTGCTGGCTCTTTATCATGCCATTTGATAAAGTCATTAATCTTGTTGCTTATATATGTGGTTTGTTGTTTGCAGTATCTACCCAGGTTCCAAGCCGAGAACCTAGAGCATAATAAAACAATATTCGAGCGGGTTAGTGATCTTGCAGCAAGGAAGGGGTGCACCCCATCTCAGCTAGCTCTGGCCTGGGTTCATCACCAAGGGAATGATGTGTGTCCTATACCCGGAACCACCAAAATTGAGAATTTTAACCAGAATATTGAAGCTCTATCTGTGAAACTGACACCAGAAGAAATGGCCGAGCTTGAATCTTATGCTTCAGCAGATGCGGTTAAAGGTGGCAGATATATGGATGACTTTAGTACTTGGAAGAACTCTGAAACTCCACCACTGTCTTCATGAGGGCCACATGAGTGAGTATGTGCGGTGCCACTGTCTAAAGTCTTCATGTCATAGTGTTGTCTCTGCACTTTATGCTCTTCTGAATTTCCTCGTGGTTCCGAGAATAAGTAGTGTATGCTACATTGTATGTTATGGCTGAGTTTGAGACATTAGACATTTTGTGCGCAAATTTCCTCGTGGTGTTTGTGTATCAAACTTTGAACTTTTTTTCACTTAATTTTGGACATGGTTGCGTCTCAGCTTCAATTGTTTTGACTTCCAGTTTTTAGTAGATTACAACCAAAATACGAGATTGCCTAGGAAGAAACCAAAACTAGGTTTTGTTTTCTAATTTGTCGATGTAGGATGAAACATGCATTTTCCAATGGTGTCAATATAAGTTCAAGAAGCTAAAGTGTTCATTAATGTCTAGTTAATTTCTATAACGGAGGATGATAAATTTTTTCTTTTGATTCAACGATATATTTACACTAAAGGATGGGAGATTTGGATTAAGCCACACAACCAGTCAATCATAACAAAATTGGTATCGAACTCGCAAATTCAAACCTAAGACGTTTCACTTATAAGTGGATAGGTCTAGTACTAGATCATATTACTATATGAATTTGGTTGTCATACATTGAAAAGATAATGATATTTACGAGTAGTACTAAAGGCTCCAAGCCTCCAAACTATTATAAAAACAAAAATGTTATTTTGACGTCCAAAACTAACATACTTACTGACTTTCTATAATAGAGGTGGGCTCTACCATTATAAGTGGAATCTACTTGCATTAAAAAGTATCAGTGTGTCAGTTTTGGTATATATAAATAACATTACTCAATATTCACTGATATTATAGTATATCGTTAATTCTTTTGTGCGTCTTTCTAAAGCTCATTTATTTGGTTTTGACTTCAATAGTTAAGCTTACCATGTAATTCGACATTTTAAACAATCTTCACCGTTTGAATTTTAAAGTTAATCTTCATAATTCATTTCCTAAACTACTCATTACTCCAAGACTATTGAAAAAAAAAATACATTTATTTTGTCATATCATGTGTCACATCACTTAGAATAAGTGTCCGTTTACACTCGTGAACATTTGAGATCATACTAGGTGGCATGTCGAAAATTATTTTTGGCTTTTTGCTTACATTTACTAGTTGCACGAATGTAAAATTGAGCCTTTGTATAACAAGTACATGGACAAATTCTTATGATATCATATTTTAACCGTTAGATCAGATGAATTTACCTCCTCATCTTAGAAATAAAATCATACGCACCGTTAGATCTGTAAGTGTAATGCATTATGCATGCCATCCGTACTTTACAGTACGAGTATCGTTACCCGCCGCTGCATACATTTCGCTGAAATCTTGCATCTTGACAGACAAGTTTCGAGTTTCCTTTTGGTAATTGATGTACGTATGCTTACGCCATCAATTGACCACCAAGCCGTATGCTCTTACGCCATCACTTCACCACTTCACCACCACGCCAACTCTGTTGTTTATATATATGTGTTGACCCTAAAAACTACCAAGCCTACGTGGCGCGCAGGCCGAGTAACTAATAAGCTAACTACGTCCTTCGGTTGTGTGCGGGGCATGCCAACCCGTCGGCCGAGGAGTAAAATTTGTTGATGTTGCGTTGAGCGCGCAGCTGACTTCTGCGTCTTGCGATTGCGGCCGAGGAAGGAACTTGACTCGGCTCTTGGATTCTAAAGCCTGAAGACAAGGCTACTAAATATGCGAAGTTCACAGATCGTTGTTGTCAGATTCGGTCACAATGATGGTGTTCGTCAGAGTGAACTCACGCCGAATTGACACTATAGTGTAAGGGCACAAATACTCAAAGCGGACGTACGTCTTGATGGTGAATGTGGTTCGGCCGTCAGAATGCCGAACTCTAAAGCCCACTTGTGAGTATCCAATCATACGACAACTCGGCGTTCAATGTGCCGAGCCCTAGTAAATTGTAACACCTCACTTCGCCGAGAAGGCTGATGAGATGACCTCTGCCAATAAGGATTCGAAAATCCTTCTCGACCGAGACTTAGATAGGTAACCAGTCGGCCCCTTCACAGTGCTGTTTATCCAAACTGAAGGTGCTCCGCGGTCGGCTGATTCTACGGCGATAGTGCTGTTTATCCAAACTGAAGATACCGCCGGTTGCCTTCACAGTGCTGTTTATTCAAACTGAAGATGTGTTGGCGAAAAGGAAAATAAAAATCTCAAGGTTGTTGAGAGGTTTCGCCTAGAGCGAGGGTTTGCGCAGGGCAATTTGTGTGTTGAGTTGGAGAGGCTTTGAACGGTGCCACTGCTTCTGTATTTATAAGAGCAGATGTCTCTTCAATCAAGTTCAAATCATACTCGAATTAGGATTCCTTATTCTGATCCAACACTATCTCGATTATTCCTTCTTCAATTAGGACTTTGAACCTAGCCTTTATCATGCCGCACACATCTCCATATCTTGTCAACCTTATCCCCGCCGAGACCCCTTAATGCATCAGGATTCATGCTATCCATAGGACTCTGCCTGCTTTGCCTTTATCCAAACAACTCTTCTCCTGACAGGACCTGGTCGATCTCGGCCCATGGACTAAATAACCCACAAGCCTCCAAACTAATTGGGCCGAGAACAATTCTAATTCGGCCTAAACTAATATTTTGGGCCTAAACATTGCCCCTCGCTTCTGAGGTCTTCCACTTAGAGAACTACCAGCTGAGCCCTGACTTTGAAGAAGCGAATCTTCTCTCTTCATAATCTGAATCCTCGATTTCCAAGGCACATTTATGAAACACGATTGTACGATCTTTTTTCTACCAACCGTATCACTACGTGGCGTCTTCTGCCATAACTGCCCCTAATAATGACGTCTGAAGCGTGCAGTTCACTGAACCGTCGAACCTCTCACTAAGTGTAATCATCACACCTCGATCCATGGATTTTTGAAATAACCAGGCGATCGTGCGAGCATCAAAACGTCCTTTCCCATAAAACTCGCCACCACACGTAATCGTGCATCCTCGAAACACGAAAACCTCGGTCTCTTCACCTAGATTCTCTGGATATTCATAATGATTAGAGACCTTTCTACTAATTCCCCTTTTATTTTGAACTCTGGAACGATTGATCTTCCCCTAAGGATCCTATAAATATCAGAACTATTTCATTCGCACCTTTACGCTCTCCAATTTTCTGAAGTCCAACCCTTGCTCTTACTCCCAGAACGACCCAGAGAATCCTTTCTCCCCCAGATTTCTGTTCTCAAACCCCAAACCAGAAAACCTCTTTTCTAGAAGCCTTCCAAACATTAGCGATGGCCTCCTTCACTTCCCAGCTTTCCAAGGAATGCAAGAAATGTGAGAAGATCGTCGACCACTGCGCCATCAAAACCATTCGCTTCGAATGCCACATGAACACCCCCCATCAGATCCTCGGTCCTCTTTTCAAAGCGGCTGTGTCATCCCCGATCACTGAAATTTTCAAAGCCGAGCACCTGAAACACCTGCTGCAAGGCTTCGAATGGTCAAAATGGAGTTCAGCCAAACCTCAAGGCTCCTGGCCCTCGACCACTGCAACCTGGGCAGCCTGGGTTGAGCAAACAGAGAAGGTTTTCAGCGAGCAGTGCAAAACGCTCGGCATCTACGACGCCATTCGCCTTTCATCACTAGAGATAGATATGGATAAGGAGCTTCTCATAGCCGCCACAAGCCTCTGGTGCTCGGCTACCAACACCCTGGTCCTACCTCTCGGCCCCATCAGTCCCACCGTTCTCGACGTCACGGCCCTTCTGGGGACTTCCCCGTCTGGCATTCCAATCGATGCTGCCCTCTCTGGGTATCCATCAAACCTCGACCTGAAAGCGTTTTTCGACAAGCGAGCCCTCGAGATACTGAGTGGCGAAGGTCAAACACCTTCGAAGGAAGAGGTTCAGAAACTTCACAAGAATTTCTTCAACTACAACACCCTCTACCTCCATTTCGCCAGCCGAGGGGACGAGGATCTGCGAGAAGGAGAACACGAGGCTTTTCTCTTATATTGGTACAACAAATACATCTGTTGTACCAAGTCGAACAAATGTCTGGTCGAGAACATGCCAGTGACCGAAGCTCTGGCTAGCAGCTACACTTTGGCTCTTAGCCCGACGATCCTCGCTCACCTCCTCCGTTGTTTGGCCGAGTTGACCCTTCACAAGGTCAACCTGCACCAGAGTGGCCCTCTCTGGGTCTTCCAACTCTGGCTGCAGGTTTACTTCGTCCCCCTTCGGCCAGAAATCACCAACTTCTTGCCCACCAAGGCGCTTGGTCCTCAATTGGCTTCTCGACCAGTGCCCTCGCACAAGGCCGAGGAAGTATTCAAATACTTCTTCACCCTCGATGCTTTCTCCGATGATGAATTTTTGATCTGCCGTCGTCGGGAATATCCTTCGTCGATCATGCTCCCCTCGTCAACGTGGAGCACGGAAGAGGACGCCGATCTTCGTCAAACCTGGGGGTCGTTCGTGCTCGCCCGTGACCTTCCTCTTGGCTGTGACACCCACCGAGCAAGCTGGGAGGTCTACCATCCAAACTTCACCGCCCGGTAACTCGACTACCTCCAAGGCTGCCCGGTCCCCCTTCTCACTTCGCGCACTCTTTTGAGCCGATGACGCCTCTTTGGTTCCTCGAAAAAGGAATGCAAAGACGTGAATAGGGAGTTTCAAGAACGGTGCTAGAAGCTTCGCCTTCGACCGATCGTCCTTGAATCTCTCAGCACCGATACCTTCGGTGACTGGTGGGAATAGTGCACCCAAAACTTCTTTGGCGTATCGGTTGAAGATATCATAAGCAGACTCTTTGGTGATCGTTCGAATAAGAGCCCTGCTCTCCCGCCTAAAGAAGCGGCCCAAGGTATACAGCTATTTTTACTTTGCTTATGAGAGAAAAATCGTCATAATTTTACTGACTCGCTCATTTTTCCAGGCAGCCGAATGCCAAAGAAGGTAGAGGTGGTGGCCACCATTGCGGCCAAAAAGAAATCGATTCCCTCCTCCAGGCCAAACAAACGACCTCGACAGGAGATCGAGACAGCAGCCGTGGCCCCTCAACCCTCCAAGCGTGTCAAGAAATTGGCAAAGAAAGGGGAACGGGAGATCCATGTCGTCTCTAGCCAAACGACAGGATCAGCCATAGCTAACATCTCTCCCTCCATCGGCGCCAAAGCGGTGGTGCGGCGGGCCCAAACTGGCCAAGCACCTGAGGCTCGATCCATGCCTCAAGTCACGGCTGAGCTGGCAGTTGCCCTGCTAGCCGAGGACACGGCACCTTCGGCCCAGGCCGAATCGGCTGCTTGTCCGCCGATTGAGAGAACGGCCACCTCTGAACCGGTCATGGCCCCTGTCTTGGAAGAGGTAACCGCATCGACGAGAAGAACTCTTTCCAAGACTCCAAGACAGTCGGCAATCATCATGGAGGTATAATGGTGCGGTTGTTAATTCCTTCTTTCTCAAACAACTTCAAACAATTTTAATAACCACTATTTCAGGATGATGAGAGGGACAACAACCCCAACAGTCCTCCTCCGACTGTCGAAGCAGCTGGCCGGGTTGACCCACCTGCAATAGCCAAAATGGTCGGTCAGGTCGATCCTCTCGCGGTCGCCCATGGGAAAGGCCTTGCCGCCGAGCCTGAAGCAACGGCGAAAACGCCGATCCACCCGCAGGATCAAGACCTCGACATCCCTCATCAAGAAGCCACTTCCGCCTATATAAGCACCCTTCTTGTTGTTCTTTTTAATTAATCTTCTGCCTTAGAATGCTAAAACAAAAAATATTAAATGTCAGGTGCCCGCGTTCTCTTTTCACCGAAATTTTTATGCACCGAAGGGCGTTATCTATATCTCTTGGCCACCTCAATGGCTGTCAAATGTAGATAACCTTCATCGGCCGCGTGAATTAAGAAGTAGTCTAAAACACTGGGCTCGGCCATTGAGCTCTCTGGGTTTGAGCAACGATCCAGTAGACATGGCCGAAGTCTCTTCTCGGCAGGTCTAAAATTTTCCTCTTGCTTATTGTCTGATGATTCAACATATTCTAACCATTCTTTTTCGTGCAGCCTTCGTGGGAGGTCAAATTCGATGCCCTCCTCTCAGTTATGTCGGGAACTGCTGGTCTTTCGGCGGCCACGACTGGGTCCTCGGCTGACTCCTCTACTCTTGTCAAGCTACAAGAACTTCTGTCACTTTCGGCCTCCCAAATTCTCGAATGCAAGGGCCTCGACTCCATCGGTGAATGTCTCAATGACCTCGCGGTTAATGGTCAGTTGAGCCCTGAAGCTATTACCCGGGCATCTTCGACCTTGGAGCAGACTCGAGAATTTTTTGGTATTTTCGAGAAAGCTCTTTGGGCCGAAGATGACTTGAAGGCTACGTCGGGCGTTCTCAAAGCTCTTTGCCCAAAAGTTGAAGCCATGAAAGCAAAGAAAGATGCTCTGGCCGACCTGGATCGTCAGATCGTCGAACTTCAAAATCGAAGATCGGCCGTGGCTTCTGAACTTGCGAAGGACTTTGAGTTGGGTGGCAAATCCTGCCTAACCGATTATGCGGCTAGCGTGAAGTGGGTCGAACGGTTTAAAATGGATAAGAGGATTCGTCAAGCCGAGGTCACAATGGGCGAAGTGAGGTGGCTGTAGCTGAAGGCCGTGCTTGAAACTCTTCTTCCTCCGTCACCCTAGATTTACTTATGCACTGACTGACCTGCTCAAGTTGTACTTTTTTGACAATCTTTAATAAGATGAACCTTTTATTCCCGTATTTCCCAAGTAGTCGGATAGTATTTCTTTAAAAATTTCCCATTGATTGGTAACTTGTGAACTGCGCCGGTTCGATCTTTAAGGTGATATGCCCCTTCGCCAAGGACTTTATGAACGATGAACGGTCCTTCCCAATTCGGCGACCATTTGCCAAACCTAGGAACTTTAATTCCCATAGGCAACACAGTTTGCCAAACCAAATCTCCTTCACCGAATGTTTTCTGTCTAACTCGTTGGTTATAAGCTCGTTCGGCAATCTTTTTCTGCGCTACCAATAAATTATATGCATCAAGCCGCGATTCTTCCAAATCCTCTAACTCTTGCCTCATAGACTGACTATATTCGGTGCTGAACAAACTACTTTGCTCGATTATTTGCAACGAATTTATGCTCAATTCTACTGGTAGCATTGCGTCGTGTCCATAGGTTAGTGCATACGAGGTTGTCCCAATCGCCGTCCGGAGCGATGTTCAATATGCCCATAAAGCCTCATTCAACTTCAAATGCCACATGCCAGGCCTTTCCCCTATTATTTTCTCAAGGATACCTATCATCACCTTATTACTTGCTTCGGCCTGTCCGTTTGCCTGTGGATAGTACGACGTGGACTGTTCAAGCCGAATTTTTAGATTCGCCGTGTACTCTTTAAACCTCTCGGCTGTAAAGATCGTGCCATTGTCAGTTATGATTGTTTCTGGTACCCCGAATCTGGTCACGATGTGTTCCTCCACAAAGTCGCAAACCTCTTTAGACGTTAATTCGGCATACGATTTCGCTTCGACCCACTTGGTAAAGTAATCGGTCACCACAAGTATCCATGCATGCTTGGCAGCCCCGAAGGACGGCATGATTTTGCCAATTACGTCCATAGCCCATCCTCTAAATGGCCATGGTTTAGTGACCGAGTGCAGTGATTCAGCTAGGACTCTTTGTATAGGACCATGAATTTGGCATTGCACACATCCCCGTGCGAACTCAATGCAATCTTTGAATATACTTGGCTAAAAATAACCATGTCGTCGAAGCAACCATCGCATTTTTCTGCCCGACTGATGAGATCCACACATTCCTTCATGAACTTCTGTGATTGCTCGAGCAGCCTCTTGGGGGCCGAGACATAACAATAGTAGTTCATCTTCGCCTTTTCGGTATAATTCATTTTGATACATGACATAATTCGTGGTGTGAACCCTTGTCTTGCTGTCGTGTTTGCTATTAGGATTATCAAGATACCGCATAATGGGCTTCCTCTAATCATCTGACGTTGCCTCAACTGCGCAAACATCTATAGGGTCTTGTCGGTCTAACAACGAAGGTAATGACATGACTCTTGTGCGTATCACGTTATCGCGTCGGAGGACTTGCTGAATAACCAAGGTCGGGTATGATTGTTGTAACACAGGTACTTCCCAGCCTAGCTTGCCCCCAAGGAGTTGTGCTCCGGAAGCGATTTGGGCCAGTTCGTCTACGTCGGTACTATGGACCTGGGAAATATGCTCAAGTAATGCCGTCGAAGGACTCGGCCAAATAGCTGGCAATCATGTGGTAGGGTGCCAGAGTACAACTCATGCATCGAAAAGAACCATTGAGTTGGTTAATCACAAGTTCGGAATCATCGAGGACGAGGACACAGGCTGCTCGTAAGTCATGGAGGACATGAAGGTCAATGACAAGAGCTTTATATTCGGCCTGATTATTCGTACAATCGAAATCGAGCCGGAGAGAAAAATACCATCGGCAGTGGCTAGGCGATTGAATGACGATGCCAACACCAGCCGAGGCTGAGGTACTAGAGCCATCAAAGTACATGGTCCAGTAGTTATCGCGTGCTTCAACTATACCGATTTCGACGTCATTGCCCCCGACATCATACGGGGAGGGATGTTGGGCCAAAAAATCGGCTAAAGCTTGGCCTTTAACGGCTTTCTGAGGCACGTACTGCAAACTGAACTCCGATAATGCCATTGTCCATTTCCCGATTCGACCTTTTACTATAGGCTGCTTTAGCATGTAACGGATGACATCGTTTTGGGCGATGACTTGTGTGACTGATGGAAGCATGTAATGGTGAAGTTTTGTGGTGGCGAAAAACAAAGCCAAGCAAAGTTTCTCGACAGGTGAATAATTGATCTCAGGTGCATTCAGACCCCGACTGAGATAAAAGATAGCTTGTTTGCGGCCGGCATCGTTGTCTTGCGCGAGGAGGCAGCCAATAGATTCTTCGATCGCTGAAATATACAACTTTAGAGGCTTACCGCGCCGAGGTGGTACGAGAACCGGCGGTGTGGTAAGGGAAACCTTGATCTCTGTAAAAGCCGCTTGATGCTCTTCGCCCCACTCAAACCGATCTGAGTACTTCAATTTCAAAAGCGTAGAGAACGCCTTCATTTTTCCAACCGAATTAGATATAAAACGGCGGAGAAAATTTATCTTGCCGAGCAAGGATTGCAATTGTTTCTTCGTCGTTGGGGGTGGCGCAGCGATGATTGCGCGTGCCTTGTTTTCATCCACCTCAATTCCTCGATGATGCACAAGGAATCCTAAGAAATTACCGGCCGATATGCCGAAGACGCACTTAGCTGGGTTCATCTTGAGATTATGTCGTCGCATGCGAAGGAAAGCTTGCCGAAGATCATCTAGATGTGTTCAGCGGCTTTTTGATTTAACCACCACGTCGTCAATGTACACCTAGACGATGGTGCCAATCAGGTCATGAAAGATGGTGTTCATGGCGCGCTGGTATGTGGCACCAGCGTTTTTGAGGCCGAATGGCATAACTACCCACTCGAATGTTCCAAGTGCCCCTGGGCAACGAAAGGCAGTTTTATGAACATCGGCCTCGGCGATAAAGATCTGGTTATAACTGGCATGGCCATCCATGAAAGACATTATGTCATGAGTAGCTGCGGCATCAATCAACAAATCTGAGATCGGCGTGGGATATTCATCCTTGGGAGTTGCCAGATTCAAATTACGGAAATCAATACAAATGTGTAAGGCACCGCTTTTCTTTAGTACCGGCACGATATTTGCCAACCATTCGACATATCAGGCAGTTCGAATAAACCCGGCGTTTAAAAGTCGAACCAGCTCTTTTTTTATGTCGAGTTGAACTTCGGTGGAGAACCTTCACGGAGGTTGGCGAAAAGGGCTTGCAACCAGGTTTGATGCACAACTCATGTTCAACGAGAGTTCGGTCAAGACCAGGCATCTCATGATAACTCCAAGCAAAACAATCTTTAAATTCACCAAGCAACTTACAGAGTTCGGTCTTGGTATGTTGGGGTAACAAAGCGCTAATGAATAATGGCCGAGGGTTATCGGCCGTCCCCACATTTATTTCGTCTAATCGGTCTTTGACTTGGGGCCGGCTATCCTCGAGTTCGGCTGTGGCAGCCTGGATTTTGTCGAGAGAGAGGACAGGGCCATTGTCTCTTTCGGTGAGGAACTCCACGAGGTTGATGCCCGAATCCGGCTGTTGGGAGATAGCGTACCAATAAGCCAGCAACCGTTCCATGGTCAATGAAACTGCAGCTCGGCGTTTGGTCTGACTGGTGTCAGACATTAGGATCGGTTATGAAGTTGGCCAACCCGAGTCTCGTCGAATCCTGGTGAACAGTTTTGGCGCCAACCTCGATGGCCTTCTTAACAGAAATCTGCGTTGGCCGACCTTCTTCGTTAAGGCCGTGTAAAGTGATGTACCCGACATGATCGTCGTAGTATCGTGCTTGGATCATGTTAGCTTCGAATGGATGAGGATCGGCTGGGTGAACCATGACTGTCTTGCTGTCCCAAAAGATAAGAATTTGATACAGCGATGAAGGGATACAACTTGTTTGGTGAATCCAATCCCGTCTGAGCAACGCATTGTATTCTGTTTTGGAGTCGACTATAGTGCCAAAATGTTGACCCTAAAAACTACCAAGTCTACGTGGCGCGCAGGCCGAGTAACTAATAAGCTAACTACGTCCTTCGGTTGTCTGCGGGGCGTGCCAACCCGTCGGCCAAGCTCGGCCGAGGAGTAAAATTTGTTGATGTTGCGTTGAGCGCGCGGCTGACTTCTGCGTCTTGCAATTGCGCCCGAGGAAGGAACTTGACTCGGTTCTTGGATTCTAAAGCCTGAAGACAAGGCTACTAAATATGCGAAGTTCACAGATCGTTGTCGTCAGATTTGGTCACAGTGATGGTGTTCGTCAGAGTGAACTCACGCCGAATTGACACTAAAGTGTAAGGGCACAAATACTCAAAACGGACGTACGTCTTGATGGTGAATGTGGTTCGGCCGTCAGAATGCCGAACTCTAAAGCCCACTTGTGAGTATCCAATCATACGACAACTCGGCGTTTAATGTGCCGAGCCCTAGTAAATTGTAACACCTCATTTCGCCGAGAAGGCTAATGAGATGACCTCTGCCAATAAAGATTCGAAAATCCTTCTCGACCAAGACTTGGATAGGTAACCAGTCGGCCCCTTCGCAGTGCTGTTTATCCAAACTGAAGGTAATCTGTGGTCGGTTAATTCTATGGTGATAATGCTGTTTATCCAAACTGAAGATACCACCGGTTGCCTTCACAGTGCTGTTTATCCAAACTGAAGATGTGTTGGTGAAAAGGAAAATAAAAATCTCAAGGTTGTTGAGAGGTTTCGTGTAGAGCGAGGGTTTGCACAGGGCATATTTGTGTGTTGAGTTGGAGAGGCTTTGAACAGTGCCACTGCTTCTGTATTTATAGGAGCAGATGTCTCTTCAATCAAGTTCAAATCATATTCGGATTAGGATTCCTTATTCTGATCCAACACTATCTCGATTAATCCTTCTTCAATCAGGACTTTGAACCTAGCCTTTATCATGCCGCACACATCTCCGTATCTTGTTAACCTCATCCCCGCCGAGACCCCTTAATGCATCAGGATTCATGCTGTCCATAGGACTCTGCCTGCTTCGCCTTTATCCAAACAGCTATTCTCCTGACAGGACTTGGCCGATCTCGGCCCATGGACTAAATAACCCACAAGCCTCCAAATAGAACCTTTTGGGCCGAGAACAATTCTAATTCGGCCCAAACTAATATTTTGGGCCTAAACAATATGGTACAAACTTTTGCTTAGTTATCAATTCACTTAATCTGCTTACACAAATGGCAGGAATCGCAGGAATAGTGAAGAGGATGAAGTTGGGTTCACAAGGCCTCAAGGTGTCGGCTCAAAGCCTTGGCTGCATGGGCATGTCCGCCTTCTACGGCGCTCCATAGCCCAACCAAGACATGATCAGTCTCATCCACCATGCAATTAACGGCGGGGTCACCTTCCTTGATACCTTTGACATCTACGGTCCCTTCACCAACGGAATCCTTCTTGGCAAGGTAGGTAGCCTATATTATGAGTTATGATTTGCGTTTACTTTAAATTGTAATCCATCTTAACTTGTATTGTATTAATAGTTTTTTCGGTTTGTTTGGATTAAATGTTGAATTGATGATGAACTCAATTAGGTTCGATCGGTCTACATCCTGTTTTGATGTTACCAAATCAAGCACTAGCACTGAGAGGGGCAATGCTGCATATAACTGCCTTCTGGGTTTTGTTTTGATTAATGTTGAATGGAATGAACTGATGATGAAGTGAATTGGGGATCTTCACTCCTCGTCTTGTTCCTGTATTTAATTGAATTAACTGAATGAAACACAGGCACTGAGTGAATTTGGTTTGCCTGGAAGGGCTAAACGTGCTTTCTGGTATCCAAAAGAGTCTCTGACTGAGTTTTGGCGAAAAAAATGTAAAAGTTTTTATGGCTCATTTAAGTGCTTTCAGGAGAAGCACATGCCAGATGCTTCTTCAGGAAGCAATTCCAAATGCTTTTCTAACAAACACTTGAATTTTTAAAAGAATTATTGAAAAAAAATGCTGGTGAGCAGAAGTGCTTCTTATAGAAGCAGCCCCAAATGAGATTATTGCTTTTGTTGTATTGAATTCGCTGAGGATATCATGTTTGTGTTCACTATATTATTCATGCATTAATTTAACAGAATTTACTGAACCATGAGCATGGTATTTGGGTTTTGTTTTGGATTAATGTCGAATTAAGTAAACTGGTGATGAAATGAACTGGCTTTTGTTTGATTGATAAGGAGCAGGCTCTCAAGGGAGGGGTATGAGACAAGGTTGAATTGGCCACCAAGTTTGGTCTCAGATTTGCCGAGAACAAGATGGAGGTGCAAGGTGACCCTGCTTATGTGAGAGCTGTGATGTGGTAGAAACTAACACACAAATTAAACCCTATAAATTATGCAATTGTAGTATGGGTAAGTAGGGATCGTTCTAGGCTGGGGATTAGTTTTGTTTTTTTTTTTTTGGTTAAAGAAAGGCACAAGGCCAAACAACAAGCAGAGAAGCTAACTCTGCAGCTACAGAGAAACAAGGACAAAGATAAATAGGATCAAGATAGATGCCACCACACCAGGTACCAGCATCGCCTTATCTATCAAAGTAAGCAAGACCCTACTTACAAAGGAGGACATGGAAGACCGTCCTTGTTCAAGATGCCCACTAACGAAGATGGAGGTTGAACAACCTAGCCGAAGCCGCACAAAATTTAGGGATGGGGATTAGTTAGGGATGCTAATCTACACAAATTTAACTCAAAAACACAAAACTAGATCGAAAATAGAAAACTAGACTTAAACTACTCAAAACAATAAGGGGGGAGGTTTTTGGATGAATTTTGACTTAAAACAAGTAAATTGTAGAAACAAAGTAGGTTTGGACGAAAATTAGGTAAAATATGGGTGAAAGGCTAGCTAGAGGGTCCTTCTCTACACATGACACATATGCATATAAATCGATTTCCAGTTATTATTACTATAAACCATGAACGACAATGCCCCAAGTTAACCATGAACAACACTAATTAACCATCAGATTTTCCTAAATTCATTGAATTGGACATCGCATCGCAACCAAATTATTCTTCGCAAGTTCCCTACATGAACAACATAACTCAGATACATATCAAACATCATTAAGTTTTATGAAAATCATAAGCATTGACAAGGCATTCGTAACTATGAACAACATGATACTCTTGCTAGGAATTTACTTAACGCGATCGTGACTAACAACCTCCATTACTTGTAAATATAAGTTCATAACTATTAAGTGAAATTCCCGTATATTTTAGCATCAAATTCATGCATGCAAACTAAGTAGGCCTCCTTAATCAACACACAAGAATAAGTTCTGAATTAAACAGTTAAGCAAATTGCATTCACAATTTATGAAATAACAACTGGATGTAATTAATTCATATCACATATATGTTCATGGCTTTGAATTCACCTCTAGCTAAAATGAGTTTAGTTCCTCATGTTCGCAATTAAACAAAGACAATTAAATTTAAACATTGAAAACAAGAGATAGAATAGACCTAGAAATGCTCCAGCAATCCAAAGGTCTTGAATGGCAAGCACGGCTCCAAGCTTCTTCTTCTCCTTCCTTGCAAAGCTGCGGCACAAGTGTGTGGTGGTAGTGTCGAATTGTGGTGAGAGATGGGTGATTAATGATTGTTGCAGCACTATGTATTTATAGGGAGAGGGGAAAGCACGTCAAGGGCTAAAAAGGAGTAGAATTGGGACTCCAAACCAACAAGGAAAATGACACTTCTAATGCAGATTCCAAGGAGGAAAAGGAATGGTCCTTTCGGCAGGATTCCCTACCTTCTAGAAGGGGTTGATGCGGCATTAACTTAGGAACAGATTAGGGCTTTTAGAAGCAGGTATTTAGGTGTTTACATATGGTTAGGAATCCTTCTTGCTGCTGGATTTGAGGTAGAATAGGATTAGGATAAGGTAGGATAAAAGAAGGTTGGATAAGGTTAGTTTGGATAATGTTTGGATAAGATAAGGTTGGATAAGGTTCCTTCATTTTAGCTGATTCCTTATCTTCCAAGTCTTGAATTAATCTCTCCAGATCTTTAGCACATTCCTAACCTTTCTTGAACTTCAAAAACGTCCATCCTTCTTGCTCCATGCATGTGCTATCCATTCCAAGCCCAAAACTGCTCTAAAATGCTCCAAATTGCACTTTCTTACCAACTTTGTTATTTGAACCTACAAACGCACAAAAATAGCTTAAAACACTTTAATAAGTAGAAACTAACTAAGTAAATGCAAAGAAATAGGCTAACAAAGTCGCATAAATATGCTCCTATCAAATTCCCCCACACTTAGCTTTTGCTAGTCCTTGAGCAAAACAAAGGAAAACAAAACAAAACCTAAACCTTCCAATGATTGCCTCAGGGATTTCGAATGGAACTTGACATATTAAAAATCACTACCTACATAGATTTTAGCCATCCTTACCCTCGAGCTCATACTTAATCGCAGTAGCCACTCACTAGCTCGCATTTAATCAATTAAAACAACATTTTGAATGTAGTAACATGCCTTAGAGAATCCCTCAATTCCTCACCAGATATACTCTCTATTTTCACACAGAATTTTGACTACACTCCCTACACTAGGTATATGTGAGAAGATTGATGTAAACATGTAGACTAACACTCACATATGTTATAACAAAGAAGGCATTTTCTGGAATTATTAATGCACATATGTATATGATCTCATGAACGGAATACTACTACTTAGAAGCGAGAACCAGGGATACCATACGCTCATACCAATCCCAAACTCCACATATTGAACACATAACAATCAATATAAAAGTCTAAGGGTTGTAATGGGGCTAAGGTATTGGCTAACAAAGAAAGGTCAAGGATAAACAAAAGTTTTTAAAGTGATAGTAAGCAAAGCAACAAAATCAACATTTAGAATTCAACCTTTGAATGCAGCAACCAACTTTAAACACAAAGGGGATGATTCATACAACTTTCAGGGCCAGATTTAAACTTTTGGACCATTTCTTCAACAACCAATACTTGTGAGCTCATTCTCACTTATTTCTCAACTCTTTTTCTTTCTCTCTTCTTTTTTTTTCATGTTTTTTTCTTCTTTTTCTTTTTTTTTTCTTTTCCTGTGCCCTCTTCTTTCTTTCTTTGGCACCTAAACGCACCACCATACAAATTCCCAACGAAAAACCTTCCCCCACACTTGTTTTTCTGCATAATATCGATCAAATTGAATTCCCTCTAAGTCATGCTTCACTATCCTTTAAGAACAAGGGTATGGATAGTCCTATACTAGGCTAGGTAGGGATAATGCAAGCTAACAAAGAAAATAGGCTAAATGAGGCTCAAAGGGGTTAAACCTACAATACAAATGCAAAGGGATAAGGTTTTTTGGCTCTGGTTTTAACTAAACAACTTCATCTTGTTATTTGTTATGCAATCAATTTTATGCTTTGAATGAAACAGGTATGAGTTCTAGTATTTGGAACTAAAATGATGAAAACAAAAACAAAGAAATAATGAGATCATGCAATGACTTTGGAAAACAAAAACATCACAGATTAATAACTCTCCAAATAAAGTATAGGCTCAAGTCTCTCCAGGTTGTAACGTTAGTTTGAGTTCCTTCCTTCAAGCATGTTACGAAAACTAATTTTTTATTTTGTGATTACATGTGAATTCGTAAATGACAACTACAACTAAACATAAACCAAAGAGCATATCAAACTTTCATCCATGTTTGTAACTTTCTTTAACAGTCATGCAATTAAAAACCAAATCCTCATCATTGTGTTGGAAGGTACCCTAAGACACAAACACACAAAAATGACTCTAGAAACGACTCTTTTTGGGTTTTTTCAAAACTTTTTTCAATTTTTTTTCTTTCAATATTTTGGTATTTTTCTTTCAAGACACTTCAAAACACAATAAAAAACTTAAAAACAATGAGTAACAACTTTTAGAAGTGCTAGGTGATAAAATTCAACAAAAAATCCATGAAAAGCTCTTTGTTTACCCCCCACCTTAAACATTGTCCTCAATGTTTCAAACATAGACTCACACACAAGCAAGCAAACAACACAACTAACAATCATGACAAATATGGCAAAGTAAAAGCAATAAAGAGTAGGGTTAAGAAACGCAAATCTGGTTGTGGAGCCGGAGATTCCTAGGTCTTCTTTATTTGAATGCATGGGTTGCCTCCCAAGAAGCGCTTGCTTTAACATCTTCTAGCCGGACGATACCTCATGTTAAGCTCTATTAGGGTCCACGACATGGAGGGGTATTTCTTACACGACATGCTCCTCAAAACTTCCATGCATTGGCTCTACGAACGGAATGGGATAGTGATCCTTCCTGATTGTGGCGTTGAACTTTCTAAAGTCAATGTAAACTCTCCCACCAGCTTGGATTTGATTGGTTACCTGCACCAAAGAAGGTAACAACCTATTAATTGAAATGGGAATTGGAATTGGAATAGGTGGCTCACCAATGTACTGCGATGAAGTGGTAGCACTGTCAACACTTCCACAAGTGGTGCTCTTAGCCAGATTTGGTGTTTTGAGGGCAGTGGCCGTGTGATCCATTCCAATTCCCTTGTCGATGGTGGTTCGAAATACATCTTTCTTGATTGGTGCTGCTGAACGTTCCTGCCTCATATTTTTAATCACATCAATGGCAAAACAAGAACGAACATCATTAGGATTCTTAACAGATTCAGAAACATTGAATTTAATCATATCGCCACCAAACTCCATCGTTAATGCTCCCTTGGCCACATCAATCTTTGTTTGGGCTGTTTTCATGAAAAGTTGTCCAAGTAAGATTGGCAATGGTGGAGAGTGGGATGAATCCTCCATCTCAAGCACATAGAAATCGAATGGAAAGATCAAATGGTTAACCTGCACCAAAACATCTTCCAAAACTCCTTTCGGATATGCTTCAGAATGATTGGCTAATTGGATAATAACTCCATCATTTTTAAGCTCTCCTAGATTCATAGATGCATAAACAGAATATGGCATGACATTAATGGAAACACCTAAATCTAGCATAGCATGTTCAAACCTTGTATTACCAATTACACAAGGGATAGTGAAACTACTTGGATCTTTGCATTTAGGTGGCAGCTTCCTTTGCAACATTGCAGAGACATTTTCACTTACATGTACCACCTCTTTCTCCCGAATTCGTTTCTTTGTTGTACAAAGCTTCTTCAAAAACTTAGCATACTTCAGAATTTGCTTTATCGCATCAAGGAGAGGGATATTGACTTGCACCTTCCTGAAGGTTTCTAGAATGTCTTTTTCATTCTCTTCGTTCCTAGATTGCATAAACCTGCCAGGGAAAGGCACATTTGGTGGAATAACGTTAGAAGGAATTGAATTTGGACCTACCTTAGTTGAGTTGGACGGCATAGGGTGCTTAGGGGGCTGCGGTAAGGGTTATTCTGCCCTTGCCGTGGCCTTGTCTTTTTCCTCTTCCTCAAGCTGTAGATTCTTGTCCTCTTGTTGGCTTGATTTGGACGTTTGTGGGTTGGTTCCAACTTCTTTGCCACTTCGTAATGTGATGGCCTTGGCGGGTTTCGAATCTTCCTCTTGGATTCACAATGGTTGAACTAGGCAGTTTGCCTTGTTCTCTAAACTGTCCCATGAACTCCGCCACTTGCCCCATTTGCTTCTTCAATTCGTCCACCTCTTTAGCTTGATTTTTCATTTCTTTGGTTTGATTTTGTACTCCCTGCGTCAAAGAGGTGAGTAATTAAATAACTTTATCATTATCCAAAGACATACATGAATTGGGTTGGGCCGAATGTGGTTAAGGTTGCAATGGTGAGAATGGCCTTTGAAACATCCCAGGGGGTGGCTGTCGAAATCCTCCTTGTTGTTGAGGTTGTTGAGGCTCCTTCCACTTCATATTTGGGTGATCTCTCCAGCCCGGATTGTAAGTGTTGGCGTATGGATCATATTTTGGCTGATTTTGGCCTTGAAACCCAATGGCGTTGGAACTTTCCCATCCCCCATTCTTTATCAATTGAGGAGGGCATTGATCAGAAGGGTGTCCTTGAATAGAGCACACGCCACAATTACTTGTTCCTTGTACTTTGGTTCATTTGGCAATCTGTGACACAAGAACAGTGAGGTTAGCCAATTGAGATTGAATTTCGGACATTGAACTTACCTCATTAACTTGGTGTTGCCGTGGGGGGTCTCTTTGTCCAACTCCTTCGTATTGTTGTGCATTCAAGGCTCGATTCACAATTAAGATCTTTGCATCAATCGGTGTTTTATCCACCAAAGCACCACCTGCCGAGGCATCTAACATTTGTCTCTCAATTGGAAGAAGTCCTTCTTAAAAATATTGAATGAGAAGCTCTTCTTTCATTTGATGTTGAGGGCATGATGCAACTAGAGTCTTGAAATGCTCATAATACGTTGGGAAGGATTCTCCTTGGTTTTGTTGAATTCCATTAATCCTCTTCCTCAAAAGAATGATTCTCAAAGTTGGGAAGAATTTCTCTAAGAACGCTCTCTTCATGCTTTCCCAAGAAGTGATGGTTCCAGGTGCCAATTCGAATAACCAATCCTTAGCCTTTTCCAAAAGAGAGAATAGAAAGGCTTTCATCTTCAGAATATTGCCATCCACGTTGATTGGTGTCATGCTCGAACATACAACTTCAAATTCCTTGTGATGCTTGTTTGGATCTTCCATGGACAGCCCATGGTATTTAGGAATGTGATGCAGCAAGCTAGACTTCAATTCAAGCTCATCGGTCTTGCCTTGAGCCGCCCTAAGATATTGAATGCATAAAGGCATGGCATTGTCTAATCCCGAGGCTGGAAGTTCTTTGATTGTTCGATTATCCACAGCCATGGCTTGTTCTTCTTCTTCTTCTTCTTTAAATTCGGATTCAGAGCTAGAACTAGGTAGATTAGCTTCTGGCTGCTTCCTCTTCCTTCTCAACGTTCGTTCAAAATCGTCGTCAAACTCCAAGATATGCTCACGAACCGGTTGAGAACTTCGAGTCATAAACTAGTACCTGACAGAAGGAAAACAAAACAAAACAAAATTAGAAATCAAAGTGAAAGACACGAACATAAACAAAAGGAGATTAGCAATTTTGCTAATTCCCGGCAACGACGCCAAAAATTTGATGTGGTAGAAACTAACACATAAATTATGCAATTGTAGTATGTGTAAGTAGGGATCGTTCTAGGCCGGGGATTAGTTAGGGATGCTAATCTACACAAATTTAACTCAAAAACATAAAACTAGACTCGAAAATAGAAAAGTAGACTTAAACTACTCAAAATAAGCTAAACTGACTCAAAACAATAAATGGGGAGGTTTTTGGACGAATTTTGACTTAAAACAAGTAAATTGCAGAAACAAAGTAGGTTTGGACGAAAATTAGGTAAAATATGGGTGAAAGGCTAGCTAGAGGGTCCTTCTCTACACATGACACATATGCATATGAATCAATTTCCAGTTATTATTCCTATAAACCATGAACAAAAATGCCCCAAGTTAACCGTGAACAACACTAATTAACCATCAGATTTTCCCAAATTCATTGAATTGGACATCGCATTGCAACCAAATTATTCTTCTCAAGTTCCCTACATGAACAACATAATAGAGATACATATGAAAGATCATTAAGTTCTATGAAAATCATAAGCATTGACAAGGCATTCGTCACTATGAACAGCATGATACTCTTGCCAAGAATTTACTTAACGCGATCGTGACTAGCAACCTCCACTACTTGTAAATATAAGTTCATAACTATTAAGTGAAAGTCCCTAATATTTTAGCATCAAATTCATGCATGCAAACTAAGTAGGCCTCCTTAATCAACACACAAGAATAAGTTCTGAATTAAACAGTTAAGCAAATTGCATTCACGATTTGTGAAATAACAACTTCATGTAATCAATTCATATCACATATATGTTCATGGCTTTGAATTCACCTCTAGCTAAAACGAGTTTAGTTCCTCATGTTTGCAATTAAACAAAGACAATTAAATTTAAACATCGAAAACAAGAGATAGAATACACCTAGAAACGCTCCAGCAATCCAAAGGTCTTGAATGGCAAGCACGGCTCCAAGCTTCTTCTTCTCCTTCCTTGCAAAGTTGCGGCACAAGTGTGTGGTGGTAGTGTCGAATTGTGGTGAGAGATGGGTGATTAATGATTGCTGCAGCACTATGTATTTATAGGGAGAGGGGAAAGCACGGCAAGGGCTGAAAAGGAGTAGAATTGGGACTCCAAACCAACAAGGAAAAGGACACTTCTAATGCAGATTCCAGGGAGGAAAAGGAATGGTCCTTTCGACAGGATTCCCTAGCTTCTAGAAGGGGTTGATGCGGCATTAACTTAGGAACATATTAGGGCTTCTAGAACCAGGTATTTAGGTGTTTACATATAGTTAGGAATCCTCCTTGCTGCTGGATTTAAGGTAGAATAGGACTAGGATAAGGTAGGATAAGATAAGGTTGGATAAGGTTAGTTTGGATAATGTTTGGATAAGATAAGGTTGGATAAGGTTCCTTCCTTTTAGCTGCTTCCTTATCTTTCAAGTCTTGAATTAATCTCTCCAGATCTTTAGCACATTCCTAACCTTTCTTGAACTTCAAAAACGTCCATCCTACTTGCTGCATGCATGTGCTATCCATTCCAAGCCCAAAACTGCTCTAAAATGCTCCAAATTGCACTTTCTTGCCAACTTTGTCATTTGAACCTACAAACACACGAAAATAGCTTAAAACACTTTAATAAGTAGAAACTAACTAAGTAAATGCAAAGAAATAGGCAAACAAAGTCACATAAATATGCTCCTATCAAGAGAGCAGTTTGAAGTGCCTTGGTGTTGATTCTATTGATCTGTATTATCAGCATCGCATTGACACCTCCATCCCCATTGAAGGCACGGTTTGTCTTCTTCCCTTTTGAATTTTGATCTTCTTTTAATTACAAACATAGAACAATATGCATCTGCGTCTGCGATTCTACGGGCCTTGTAAAGTTATGGTTATTTCACTGACTCACAGCATCCTGTATCACTTTGTTAAGTCGCATATTTATCCTCAATTTCGTTTCGTTTCTTAGGGTCTATATGTATTTTTCTCGTTTGTAATGGCATGCATCATGATTCAGTTCTTTTGATGAATGCTTCCCGTCCCTTAAATTCCTTTATTATGTCTTATACAAGGTTGGGGAACTGAAGAAATTAGTTGAAGAGGGTAAGCTAAAGTACATTGGTCTATCCGAGGCCTCAGCTTCAACGATAAGAAGAGCCCATGCTGTTCATCCTATAACAGCTATGCAGTTGGAGTGGTCCTTGTGGTCAAGAGATGTCGAGCAAGAAATAATCCCTACTTGTCGGTGAGGTTCACTGAAACAACGTAACTTGTTTACGGAGTCCGAAGTAATTGTTACTTCTGATCTTAATTTCCTAAACTTACCAGGGATCTTGGCATTGGTATTGTTGCGTATAGTCCTTTAGGAAGAGGATTCTTCTCATCAGGTGCTAAGTTTGTCGAAAACCTTGCCCATGATGATTCCCGAAAGGTTTGTCAATGTCACAAAAATTTTCATTCTAAAGTTAAAAGTGCTTCTTGGAGCATTTTTTGAAAGAATGAACGTGCCAGATGCTTCTTCAGGAAGCAAGCACTTGAATTTTTAGTAAAAATATTAACGTATTAGTAATGAAAGCGTTTAACAGCAGAAGCACTTAAGAGCTGAAGTGCTTTCGTTCATTGGCTGCAGAATGCACCGAGGTTCCAACCCGAAAATGTAGAGCACAATAAAACACTATTCGAGCGAGTTAGTGATCTTGCAGCAAGGAAAGGGTGCACACCATCTCAGCTAGCATTGGCCTGGGTTCATCACCAAGGGAATGATGTGTGTCCTATCCCCGGAACCACCAAGATTGTGAATTTTGACCAGAATATCGCAGCTCTGTCTGTTAAACTGACACCGGAAGAGTTGGCTGAGCTTGAAACTTATGCTTCAGCAGATGCCGTTAAAGGTGGTAGATATCCGAACCACTATAGCACTTGGACGAACTCCGAAACTCCGCCACTGTCTTCGTCAAACTTCTTAAAAGCACTAGGAACTAGTCGAGCGGTGGGCAGCGCCTAGTATTCTAGGCAGGGGCCTAGTCGGGTTTTTATGTCTTAATTAAATATATCATATAACAATAAAAACATTACTCACATAGTTCTACTATATATATATATATAATGTTATAAATAAGATTTATTACGTGGTTGTTCTATGTAATATCTCAATAGTTAAACATCTTTTTACGTAAATCCTATCCCTACAAGTAGGCAGTCTAATAAGAAGGAAGCATATCTTGATTCTCCTCCACTTTCTCTCATGTCACTCTATTCTCTATTTTCTCTAGTTTTATTTCTAACATGCTATCAGCACGTGTTTATTATATTTATTCTGAACTAGAGTCATCATGTGATTTAGAGTTTCTTATACTTGGACTTCACCATGCTCAAAGTTGTTAGTTCTTTTTTTACAAATATTAATCGAGCGTTGAATTTATTTTGGTATGAATTAATTTGGGATGCTCGCGATTGTTTTTTTATCCCACCTTGTTATATGTGTGCCTGTTGGTAAAACTTGGAAGATACTGCTGTTTGTCTTTCTCCACCAAGCCTTGCAACACACGATCAACATGAATCTATAGCATGTATATCTTATTTCTTTGCTTTTTATTATTCTATGAATTATGTCAATGCAAGGGCCCTTAATATTTTCTTTAATCGGTTATGCATCAATACATGGCAGAATTTTTTATTTTTTTTTAATAAACGATATTATCTACATTAAGAGGGAGGGATGAGCTTAGCCTCACAATAAGCTAGCAATAACACATTTCAAATTCGACTTTGGTGAGAATCGAACCGAAAACCTCTCACTTACAAGTAAAAATGAATACCATTAAACCGTAATATTAGGTGGAATGACATAAACATATGTATTTTTTTTTAAAAAAAAAGAGACAACTGGGTGGCAAGCCATGGTTATCCACCCTTCTGGGGGTCAGAAAGACTTACAGAGGCATTTCAGCCTCCCCCTGGCCACAAGTCTGGCTTCCACACCGTCAACGGGTTTTGAATCTGAGACCTCCAGTTTTTAGTTTTAAGGAAGCCTCGTAATATTCTCTTTAGTTTTAAGCAAATATACAAATACTGTCCAATTAAGATATTTTATTACAAAAACAAGAAAGATATTTTGAGTATATCAATATTTTTAGATTAAGAGGAGGGAGAGTTCAGCTAAGCCACATAATGGGCAGCCTACCTCTCACTTCTAAGTGAAGAAGAATACCACCAGACAGTAGTACTGAGTGGCAACAAGAAATATATTTTGAATTATGTTATTTGTGGTTTTCCGAGAAGGAACACAAACCCTAAAATTTTGGAAAGCCTTGCGTAAAGAACTCGGACAATAGAATCTCTCCTATTTTGGGGATTTGGATTCGATCCCTGCCACGTGTCCCAAATAAATTAAGGATTGTTGTGAGATCCCACATCGCCCAGGGGAGTGGATCCTGTGAGCCTTATATGTATATTCCCATCTCTACCTAGCACGAGGCCTTTTGGGAGTTCACTGGCTTCGGGTTCCATTGGAACTCCGAAGTTAAGTGAGTAGCGCGCGAGAGCACTACCATGATGGGTGACCCACTGGGAAGCTCTCATGTGAGTTCCCAGAAACAAAACCGTGAGGGTGTGGTCGGGGCCCAAAGAGGACAATATCATGCTACGACAAAGTCGTGCCCGGGATGTGGTGGGGGCCCAGGCCGGGATGTGACAATTGTGCTAGCCATATAGTTATTTTTACTTCGTAAAATTTTTCTTAATTTTTTGGTTGTCGAATCGAATGAAATTCAAACTACCTTGAGCAGAAACTGGAGGAGAGAGAGAATTGGGAAAGAGGAGAGAAGAAATTGTTGACGAGGAGAGAGAAAGATAGGGAGAGGGCAAGGAGATGAGGGAGAGAGCAAAAAATTACGGTGAGGAGGTGAGGAGTGAGAAGAAAGAGAGGGTGATGAGACAAAAGCTGAGGAGAGAGAAAGAAGACAGGGTGTGATGTGGGGAGAGAGGAAAGAGAGGGTTGGCAGAGAAAAAAGAAAAGGTTAGGAGAGAGAGCCAAAAAAAGATGTTGAGGAGAAAGCAGAAAAAACTCTAAAAACTCACTTTTAGTGTTTTTAAGAAATAGCCTATGTTTTTAAGTTAGTTTTGAATCCAATTTTTAAAAACAGACCTACCAAACAAGAATTCAACGCCTAAACTCAAAAAGTGTTTTTTAGTTAAAAAAGTTGAACTCAAGTAGGATACCAAACAAGCCCTAAGTACCTCTCACTTCTCCTCCAATCTTCCTCCTCAACGTCTCACTCACATGTATTGACTCATCATCTCTGCTTCTAAACCCAAGCCTCACTCACTCTTTCCCTCTCTCTTGTAAATTTTGCTTTGGCATTTTGTCGAAAGGATTGCGTCCATGCACTGCACACTCCGCTTCCTTGCCACAACTCCTCCGTCGCAAGCAATTTTGATGCCTCCACCCTCTGCAACAATGCTTGGGAAGCCTTGCCATCCTACCCTTCTTTGCCCATAAGAGGAATGATCGTCCCCTCTACCACAAATCCAACACTTGTCAGGTCCCTTGCAGTGTTGGCGTTTCCTTTGCTTAATCCATGTAAACCTTTCTTTGTTTAATTTTCAGAATTCCCTCTGTTTTTTCACTTGGTTTCTAATTTTCTTGAATTTTCTCAGTTGCCAAACATAAATTTGTGTATCCTTCTAATTGTACAAGTACAATATGGTGTTCTTTTCATTAATCATATAACTATTTCCTATTTGGAGCCAAAAAGCTTTTTGCTTTGCTGAATGTCTTGCGGAATAGATTGCTACTTCTATGTTTTTTATGGCAATTAAAAGTAGTAATTCAGGGACCGGACTTCCCGTAGTTATGTTTAATGCACGAACATCAAGTTGTCTGTGAATGGCTTTGGCCAATACAAATTGAACTCTAGGGATTGATATTAAGTTGTGTACTTCCAGTTGGCCTAGGTGTTGCCTTGCTGGCCTATGCTGCTGTTTCACATGTCATGCTCGTCCGTACCGCGGTTGCGGTGCACGTGGTTCATTTTTTATTTATGAGCGGTTTGCTCTCGGTCGCGCTTAACGCGGGCTGCCAGTTGAACTTGAGTCAGATTGCTCTCGTGCTTTTCTCTGTTCGTTGTGCAGCTTCCTACTCTGGTACCTGGTAGGAAGATCTCCTGGTAGGCATAGCCTCATTTGAATGCTTCGCCTAGAATGTCTAGAGTGCTTATCAAAGTGTGTACCCAACCTAGAGTGCACACTAACTCGTGGGCCAAGTCAGGAATGGATGCATCTCTCTGCACTGAAGTGGGATAAGACATTTTCCAAAAGGCCAAGCCAAGAGTATACACTGCCCGGACGCTCGGTTCGTGGCAGGCTAAGCGGATGCTTGCCAGGACATCGTTGGAAAGAGTCACGATCATTCGCCATAGTCTTGCTACTAGACACCTTGTTTGGGGCGTGCTATGTCGCGATGTGCTCAATGAGCTAATTCACCAAGGTAGTCTGTTGCGCGAGGGTGCTGGTTAGGTCAGTAACTTAGCGGGACAAGTGATGTTCGCCATTTGGGGTGGAAGAGTTTGGATGATAAGCCTCTCCATGTGTGGTGGAAGTGTAATGAGCTACAGGTGCAAAACTTGGGTCCGAAATGGGCATACCTATGGTCCGATGGTCAGAATCTGGATCCCCTAAAGTGGTCACGAATCACTTTGTATTGCGAAAAGGGTAGTCAGAGCGAGTGGTGGGACGGACCAACTGTTGGGTAGCTGAGTCGTGTGGTGGGGCGCACTGCAGTGTATGGGCCGCTTGCCCTTGGGCCTGGATCACCTACTGGGCTGGAGTCGCTTGGACTGCATAGCTTGCTGGCAGTGTAGTGCGCTGGGCCTCTTACCCGTGGGCCTTGCTTGCTGGTTGTGCCAGCTCTGCTACTCTCCTTCGCGTCTCGACCTGCATGTCATGCGACTGGCCTCCTGCCCTTGGCTTGCAACTTTTAAGGAAACGAGGTGGGCTGCTATTTGGCAACCCTGCAATGGTTGCTAGGCAGTGACCCTTGCCATGGTCTCTAAGGTTTCCCACCATTGTATCCTTTCTCCAAAGACTGATCAAGAAATTATACGGCGTTTCAGAAATTCAACGTAACAAAAAATTCCAAAAACCAATTGCGAGAGCCTTTTTCGAGTATTTGAATCAAGCTTTCAATGAAAGCACCAATTTGTGGTAGAGAATCTCCACCTTCTTCAGTGTTGACGAAAATGTACCTACAAAACAATCAATAGCTTCGATCAAAGAATAAGCCTCAGTGCCCATGAGATTTGGGGGGGGGGGGGGGGGGGTGGGAGGGAGTTGGGGTTATGCCAATGGATCCCCGATGCCTAAGTTAGTTTCTCTGAAAAGAGTATGTGTTTAGGGCTTTTAGGGGTAGCTAAAGCATACAAAAATTTGGTAGAGATGGAGGTATTTATAAGAGGAGAGGGTCGGCCATGGTGTTAGGGTTTTGCCTACATATGGCGGTATCCTATAGGCCAAGGTGTGAGGAAAAAATATTCTCAAGATATTAAATAGGAAATAATATCTTGAGATAATGGTGGAAGTAACCCTAATTGATTGAAATAGGGATTACTTACTTGATGAAGTCAATCTTTAATTAGGAATGTATTAAAGATGGGATTTGGTAATTAATCCCTATCTTTAATGCATTTGACTTTTCCATGCCATGGGCAGGTGAACTGTTAGAAGTTGTATTTAGCTGCTTGAACCTTCAGGGGTGCTGAGCTGTGCGTGAGAGTATTTGAGAAGCTTGCCCATTTAATGAGGGCAATCTTGTTTTTCTTGAGCAAAAGTTCATGTATTGCCCCTAGGATTTTTGGGATTATTTTAGGCTCCACACCAGTCATTCTCCCAGAGAGAAGGCATAACATGTATTGATGTTAACAGATCGTCAATGCCCAATTGGCAATCCTATGATCAGAAACGTTTAGGATATACGTACGAGACAGAATGGTCTCATGCATCCAACTTCTTTAGATCACATTCTCCTAATTACATATTCCTTGGGCTTATTGTTTAAGCATATAACATCTATATGAGACGACTTTAAACAATAATCTTTGCCCTTATATTAAACAAGTTTGGTTTAACATGTGAAATGTCTATAAAGTATCATCATATGATTGGGTTTAGGACACATTTCCAACTATCTCCCACTTGCACTAGAGCCAATCAGCTATGTCATCAGTGATGGTTCCTCTTCTGAATTCATTTCTAAAATAGCTGAGTAATAGGCCTAGGCAGTGGATCTCTATATGTTATCTATAGCAGCAATCTTGAGAGTAACAACGTCACCATTATACATGATTCTTAATCATGTTGTTCAGTCTCTTAATTGTGTTCGGATCTTGATGAGACCTTGATTCCCTAGGTTGAGCTATCGCCCCATTAGTGTCATAGTGTGGGTACACTAATGGCACCTTCTGGTTGGAACAAAATGGAGAGTTCATAAATGAGCTTTCATGTCCAAACAACACTGTGGTAAGCTTCTATAAGTTGATATATTTTGCATGCATGATGGAACACACTAGAGTCATTATTTTTACTGTTTCCACCCAAATATGTATTTAGTAATAATAAAGAGTTATCCAATTGTCTCTTTAGTCATAATGAAGAGTTATCCAATGATGGATACGATATTAGATTCATAATCTAATGCATTTACACCCCCATTCGTTTCTCTAATGCTTCCTCATTCTTGAGGAACCTGTCATTTAGTATTTCTTAAATACATAAGGACTCACTTGACATTTGCCATGGTTCCGATCCTGGACTTGCATAGATATCGTCTTGTAATGTTCTAGTGCAACTCATATCAATGTTTTCATACCATTTGAAATACATAAATCACCTTTTCTGTTTGTGCTTAAAAGATTCTATTTATTCATTATGTTTCTTTAGGAGTCAAATGGTACAATCCCTTTTTAGAAGAGCAACTTCCTAATATCACTAGAATTGTCCTTCCATTTGAAGTTTATCATTTGAGAAACTTCCTAGCATCTTTTGTCTATCAATAAAGATTGAGATAATCCAATTATATCATAAGGTCCCTCATAAAGCAAAGCTATGCATGTTTATATAGTCCACTCGAACTGTTGGAAATGTGCCCTAAAGCCAATCATATGATGATACTTTACGGACATTTCACATGTTAAACTAATCTAGTTTAATATAAAGGGCAAAGATTATTGTTTAAAGCTGTCTCATATAAATGTTATATGCTTAAACAATAAGTCCAAGGAATATGTAATTGGGAGAATGTGATCTAAATAAGTTAGATTCATCAGACCATTTTCTTTCGTATGCATATCCTAAACGTTCCTAATCATAGGATTGCCAATTGGGCATTGACAGTCCGTTAAGATCAGTACGTGCTATGTCTTCTTTTAGGGAGAGTGACTGGTCTCGAGTCATTTGTGTAACTGACACCAAGACAAGCATGTAGGTGCTCAATAGAGAATGAGTCCACTGAAAGTGATCAACGAGGAGTTCTCATATTCATGTCACATGAGAACTCATGGTTGGTATAATGCAAAGTAGTCCTTTAACCTGAAGCATCATAGTTGTCTTGTGGTTAGGTCCTTGATCTTTGACTATGTCAAAGGGTGTCCACGGCATAGTTAGGGTTAAGCCACTTAGCCATGTAGGCAAGTGAATGCGCAACAAGGGATCTCTAACCTTCAAACCGTTTGAGGGAGAATACTCTATGATATGATTAAGAATCTTTGGCCAGAGTATGAATGAGATTTAGGAAGTTGTTCCAAATCACATTCAAGGTAATCATCTAAGTAAGAGAATCACATTGGATAGTAGACATGAATAAACTATCAAACCAAACAATGTGGCCAAAAGGATTGTATTAGAGAAAGACCGTATTGCATTGTAATCCCAAACTGAATAGGTTCTTCACCTCTTCTGATTAGCTTGGGCATCCATGACATATTGCTAGGTGTCACTCATGGTTTGTGGAAGCCCTAAAGGTGTATAATCGCTAAAGCGAGAATTGAAAGTAAGTTTCAATTCATAATCGATTTGAAAAGTTCTAATCGCCCACTGCCTCTCTAAAAGGAACCTAATGGATCGCACACCGTGTAAGGTAATGTTTGAAGGATTTAACGGAGATGAGTAAGGATAATTAAATGGTTTAATTATTTATGGTTAGGATTAATTAATATGTTAATTAATCAAACGAATAAGTTCGTTATAGACCTCGGGTTAGTTTTGGGCTGCAAGGCTCAATAGGATTTGAATGTCAAGCCCATTAACATAAATTGTATAACAACTTATTTACTAAAGACCCAAAAGGGCCCAAATAGCCCATAGCCTTAAGGAGGCCGGCCTTATAGAGAAGGAAAGGGTTTGTGGTTCTTTTAGTCACTTAATTGAAGGGACTTTATAAAGGACTTTATAACCATTTCATCATTAGGGTTTTCTAAGGGAAGAAAAGAGAACAACTCTCTCTCTTTTCTCTCTAGAATAACCAGCCACCATGGGAAAATTTACTAGCATTTAATTTTTCTATGGTCACTCATCTTCTTCCTCAACCATCCTTGGTGTCGAAACTTAGAGGTCTCCAACTTTGGTGACTTTTGGGGAACCCAATTCTTCCATCCATATCCAAGAAGACATGGAGCCAAGAAGCAAAGTTCCTCCATCCAAATCCATGGAGCCAAGGAGCAAGGTGACAAAGGAAGAAGGCCCTCACATGGGTGATTAACCTTTGCTAAGCAAAGAGGTGCTTCAAAGGTATAAAGTTTCTCAACTCACTTGGTTTTGAGTTGAGTCTTGGTTCACCATAACTACTAGGCCTTGAATTTCATGGGTAAAGTTTTGTTTTTGAGTGCATACAAGCATGATTTTGCCTTTTAATGGTTAATAGCATGCATATATGTTGCTCAAATGAACTAGTTTTCACAAATATTTCCTTCAGGAACGAACTCACAACTCAATGGGATAATTTTTTTCATAGCAATTAGAACTCGACTTGAAGAGTTATCATTATAGATTTCCATCCCAAGTATATAAACAATGTCTTCTATATACATCCTATCATTATAGAACGTTTAAACTCATAACTTTATCCAAGAAGAATTCCTTTCATTTCCAAAAAAAATATATCGTATATATATGTTCAAATTTAGGAATATGATTAACTCCCACTAATATTGTAAAGCTAGTAAGCAAAATATTCATTTACATCTTTACGAGAAATCAAACGATTTGATCTTGTCTCATGAGACACTTATAGCTCCCACTAGTTTCTTAGATTTATGATGGATGGATCTCTACAACTTATACATCTTATGATTCCTAGTCTTAGACATATATCGTCAATATTATCTTGATAATGGTTTCGGAAACCCATACTATGTCCAAACGTTGGTTCACCGTTTAGTTGTAGCAAGCTATCTTCGAATTAATTGAAACCAAGACCACCCCAAGGATGGTTTCTTCCAAGTCAACCAATCTCTTTGATTGTAGTCACCTTAAGCCACCAATTAGCTTTAAAGGTTTCATTATTTCGTGTCAAATAATAGTATACCATTTCCTTGAGTATATGTCATACACACACTCAATGTAGTCATAAGGATCTTCATTCTAATTTCTTTCAAATTAAGAGTTGTAACTTTATGATATAGTCATAAAGTTCAAACCATTCAACTAAGACAGTTTATAGATCCTTCTCGACTACCTTGGAGCTTGTGATGTAAGAACTAGGTTGTTAAGTGTGTTGAGTATCATCTTGTCTCTCAAAGAACCCATTCCTTGAGTTCTATCTCTCGTTCACTTGCTCTATCTTAGGCAAATCCTATTGTAGGATTACAATAAGCGAGCCCCTTTCAAAGAAAGCCATTGAGAGATACCCTAGCAAGCTAGCATTTTTCAGCTGGCTATTACGTTAGTTGTAGCGTGCCTTCCCTCATTCTCTCATTTCAGAAAGATTTTTCAATATTTTTTTATGATGACCTGGTCGAGAGAGTACGATACATTGGTGTAAAAGATACCCAACAAACAACATTCGTTAGTTGGTCTATATAAGTGATATACAAAGGTTAATTTAAGGATATCCCACAATATTACCCTCACACAAACATTGCTTTTAGCACACATGCATTAAGTCAATTGACATATGCATGACAACCCTAAATCTTAACTTGATTAAGACTTGTTTTTCTTTTAAACTACATCCTATGGAGTTATAAAACATTTTGGAAGACATTCTAATTGACAGTCATATTGTCTTAGAAGTGTATATCCTATATATGGGTAATTTGGTAATATTTAACGAACCACATCTAATTAGAGTTCGTTCTTCTCCCAATGGAGAAAACCATTATCTAAGGATGCTATTGTCGTTGATACCTATCAAGGAAACTCTTCTAAAGCATTTGTTTTCATTCGATCAAATCTAAGGAGGTAAATACTCTCATCAACTTACATTCATGAATTCTTTGAAACCTTTTGTAAAGTATTCGGACTTGTGTTTATTCAAAATACATGATAGGGCAACCAAGAGTGATCTTCAGTGAAAGTTATACAACATGAGTAGTATTATGATGCGGACAAATGCCACTAACATCTAAGTGAATTAACCTCAACAACTTTGTGATTCTATCTTCTTTCCAAAAGAATAAAAATTCGAACATTTCGCTTTAATACAAGTTTAACAAGAAGGCATTGGATCCGGATCTAACGATCCAAAGCATCCATCTATCGCCAACTTGTATTTTATGTTTTCGAGGTGTCACAACTCAATAGGGTTAGTCACTACTTTGTAACCTTTTGGGTTTTAAGTAGGGGTGGAAAAAAATACCGAATTTCCCAAACCAAACCGAAAAATTCCCGAAACGAAACCAAAAAAATACCAAACCGAAAATCCCGAAACGTTCGGTACCCAATACCGAACCAAACCGAAATTTTTGGTATGGGAATCGGTTTCAAGTTTTCATTTTTTTGGTATTCCCAAACCGAACCGAAATAAAAAATATATATATTATTTAATTTTTAAATATATATTTGAAATTGTAACAGCCGTCGGATTCGGTTGAGATTAAATCTCAACCGTTGAATAAAAATCAAACCCTACACTTACACTTTGTCACTCCCTTCTCTCTCGACACTCAGTTCGTTCACACTCTCTTGCGGCTCGCCTCAGACTCAAAATCTCACCTCACCACCCTCGTCGCCGATTTGTCTCTCCGTTTTCGAATCTGTCCACACAAGTGAAGTCGCATCTCTCTCGACTATCACCTCTCTGATCTCTCTCTCAGTCTCTCTCGACTTCTCATCCCACACAGTCATAGTGGAGGAGCATTCCTTCACGAATCACAGCCACCGGCGCCACTCTCCTTCTCAGTCTCTCTCAATTCCAGTCATCCAATGCACTGTGCAATTCTCCCCCAAATTAGGTAAAGTTCACAAGCTAATTTAGGGTTTGAATTTTGATTTATGGTTGGAATTCGAGATTAGGGTTTGTGAAATTTAGCACTTGGAAGATCAAGTATATTGCATACTGAGGGTTTAGGGGTTGAATTGGTGGTTGGAATTCGAGATTAGGGTTTCTCTTCTGTCAGACTCACAATTGAAGCATAAATTTGTTACGGGTTGATAGTTGATAGTTCATAGTTCATAGTTGTAGCAATAATTGCAGTTGCTGAAATGAATTTCGAGAGTTTGTATAAATTGATGAATGGAGTTCAGAATTAACCATGGGATTTTGAGATGTTTGTAATGCAGCACCATAAATGTATTTACAGTTTGCATTTGTTCAGAAGCGAGAAAGGAAGAAGCACGCAAGCAAGAACTGGAGGTATTGTGGCAATACAGTCAATGTGTTAATTTGCATTTGCATTTGTATGCTAATGGAGTTGAACAAATAGGACTTGACTGCTGTGCAATCTGAATATTGCTATCATTTTTTTGAACTCAACATTTACCTGCATTATTGTGGACAACGAAACGTGAAGACCTTTTCTTATATATGTTATGCTCTCTCTCTCTCTCTCTCTCTCTCTATCTCTCTCTCTTCATTTTGAATTTGATCTGATGCATATGACTGTAGCTAGTGTTAGGCATTGGCCATGGTTGCTCTCCTTGTTATGTTTTTATGCTAACAATTATCTACGAAAAGTTTGTTTCCCTTTTTTTTTTCCGTAAGAATAGTTGCGAAAAACTATTGCAACTTGTGTACTTATTAATGAGATAGTGATTATTATGTTGAATGTTTATGGATGAAGGTTACCATTTTATGATTTTATCCCACTATATTATGAATATGACATTACATATTAGAACAGCCTGCAATATATGTTGAAGAATATAAAAATTACAAGATAGGCTGGAGCAACAGAGGAGCTCTAATGTTATGTTGATCAATGATCATTGTATCATGATTCATGCCTTTTCAAATGAAGAATGATCAACATTTTAAATTTGTTGCCATAATCGAATTGACTGTAACTTCTTTGGTCATGTTGGTTATATGATATTGAATGTCTTTGGTCTTCTCTACTTTAATTTCTGATGTTCCTACATGATTTTTACAGGTTGTCCAACGTTTTCAAGAACTTTTTGCCCAAACGAAGTACAAAGAAGCTATTGAGCTTGCTGTGGATACTGTTGCTAAATTTTAGGTTTCCATTTTGCTTATGTATTTGTACATGTTTCTTTCTTTAAGCAGTATTTCTTTTTCAATTTTTAGTCCAATAGCCCAAAAGCCCAAAACTATTTTGGGATTCCCGATTGTCTCGAAATCCCGAAACTATTTCGGGATTACCGAAAATTTGGTTTGGGATCGGTATTGAATTTGGGATTCCCGAAAACTTCGGTTTGGGAATCAGGACTTGCATTTCAGTTCGGTATCCCATACCAAACCAGCCCTAGTTTTAAGCATCATTATATTCTAAATAGTTAACAGTACCACATAATCTCTACGATATAGAGACAATAAATCTGATTACAATGTTTTGTCAAACAAAACATCCATCCATTTCATAAAACTATAGTCTGAAATCGCATCCCCGGATTTCACTATTTAAAATTAGGTATTATGTATTTCGTATTTTTATTCGTAGTTTCGATGCGTTTGTGTTTAGGGCGTATAATTTTTTGGATAAGTAAAATGATGAAAATGCTCTCAATGAACTAAATGGAAATCTCACGGACGTATTTGATCCTTTCATGTTGATAATTTGATCCTTTCACGGACATATTTTTTGGACCTAGTTGTGAACGAACACTTCACCTGGAAGGTTGTCCATGTTGATAATTGGAGTGTAACCTTAACCGTGAACGTATGTTCGTCCATGGGCTTGATCGGGAATGCACGCTCCTCCGTGCGCTAAGATGAGAATATACGCTATCCCAAGGACCCAGGCAGGAGCGTAAACTGCCAGAATGCTAAGATCGTGGCTGGTTTATGGGCTGCTTGCCGGGACGCTGGTGGAGAGATTCTTCTGCCCTTGTCCTACTTCGGGACACCTTGTCTGGGGCATGTTGGATCTCAGTGCGTTGTAAGAGTTGATTCACCAAGGTTGTTCGCCATTTAGATTGGAAGAGCTTGGAAGGAATGTGCCTCCTTGAGTAATGGAAGTGCGGTAGGCTCCGGGCACGAGATTTGAATTGGGAAATGTCAAATCCGTGGTGAAGCGTGGTAAAAATGCCCCCGGCTCAATGGTTGGTCTAGATGGTTGAGATAGTCTTAGGCCAATTTGGGCTGCTTAGAATGCTACGGAAACAGGCTGGGTTGCCGGAGCAGGCTGGGCCACAAGAGCATGTTGGGCCGTGGTAACAGGCAAGGCCGCAAGAGCAGGCTGCTCGGCTAGACCAAGCTGGGCCATGAGAGCAGGCTGGGCCGTGGGAGCAGGCAGGGCGGCAAGAGCAGGCTGCACGGTGGGAGCTGGTTGGGCCACGGGAGTGGGCTGCTTGGCGTATGGCGCACGTGGGTGCGAGGTTTGGGCTTACTTTGGTGGCACGGCTCGGGCCGTGGTAGTGGTGCCATGGACCTCGCCGCGGGTGGCCATCGTGGTGGTTCCCGTGGTGGTGGTGCAACTTCCCCTAGGATCAATTTTAGTCTCTTTGATCGTTGCGGTCCCATTTCTTGAATACTGGAATTTTCACTCGTGGAATTTTCTAAGTTTCTAGCCATTGTATTTCTCTTTTTCGTTTTATCAAAGAATCTTTGCAAATAAAAAATTCTAATAATAAGAACGTACGAAATAATACAAGTGGACTAGAAAATAGAGAAAAAACCTTTTTTATGCGAGAGTCTTCTATGAGTGCGGATTTCAACTCTCAATGAAAGCACCAATTTGTGAATGCAAATTTCTTCCTCCTTGATCTTGGACAAAATTGCACCTACAAAACAATTAACACCTTTGGTCAAGGTCAAGAGTCTCACGCGCCCACGATGAATTGGGGGGGGGGGGGCGGGGGACTTTGGCTGAAGAACCTCCGATGCCAAAGTTAGAATTTAGAGAGAAAGAGTGTTTAGAGGATTTTGGGATTTTTGCAAGAGTGTTGGAATGATCTTTTGGTGAAAATAGGAGCCTATTTATAGGGATAGGCCGGTCCTCTTTGGAGCAAGAGTGGCCGGCCATTAGGTGGGTTTTTTAGGTTTATTTTTAGTTTAATTAGCCAATTTAGTAGGTGCTAGGTGATGTGAAATTAAATTGCACTCAAACTTAAACCCTATCAATGTAGTATATGTAAGTAGGAATCGTTCTAGCCGGGGATTAGAAGGCATGCTAATCTACGCAAATCTGACTCAAAAACACAAAACTAAACTTAAAGACACTTAACTAGACTCTAAAGGCTCAAAACAACTTAAAACAGCACAAAACTAACAACTAGGCTCAAAACAGACTCTAGGGAGTTATTTGGACGAATTCTAGACTAATAAGACTCAAAACACTAAAGAAAACCTAATTTAGACAGATTCTAACTAATTTGACACAACAAAGTAAAGGGAATTGGGTTTTTGACGAAATTAAATAAAACTAAGCAAATTAAAGAAACAAAGTAACAAAGGTACGAAATTGGGTGCTTTGGATGGGTGAAAGGCTAGTTAGAGGGTCCTTCTCCACACATGATATATGCATATGAACCAATTTCCAGTTATTATTCCTTTAGACATGAATGACAACACCCCAGGTTAACCGTGACAGCACAAATTAACCATCAGATTTTCCTTAGTTCATTGAATTGAATGGAAGACGCATTACAACCAAATTATGCTTATCAAGTCTCCTAACTATGTCAGCATGATAGAAAACATATCAAAGGTCATTAAGTTCTTTGAAAATCATAAGTGTTGACGAGGCATTCGTAACTATGACAGCATGATACTCTTGCCTAGGACTTACTTAACATGATTGTGACTAGCAACCGTTACTACTTGTGAATATAAGTTCATAACGATTAGGTGAAACTCCCTTATACTCTAGCATCAAATTCATGCATGCAAATTAAGTGTTGACCCCCAATTAACACACACAAACAAGTTTTAATAACTCAGTTAAGCAAATCACATTCTAGTCTTAAGAAACAATAACTGGACGTAATCAATTCATATGAAACATATAATCATGGCTTCAAATTCACCTCTAACTATAAAGAAATTAGTTCCTCATGTTCGCAATTAAACAAAGATAAATAAATTTAAACATTAAAAACAAGGATAGAATACACCTAGAAACGCACCAGATTTCTTCTTTCCTTCCTTTGCAAAGCTGCAGCACAATGAGTGTGTGGTGGATGGATGTAGGTGACTTATGGTAGAGGGTGGTGTCTGAATGGTGCAACATAAACTGATATTTATAGGCCTAGGAATTACTTGGCCTAGGTTGTAAAGGAAAAGGATTTAGGACTCCAAACCAACAAGGAAAAGGCCATCTAGAAAGGTTGGGGCGTCAGATTTTTAGGGCTTCTAGAAAGGAGTGTTGTGGCATGTTTCTAGAACAAAAAGGCCTCCTAAAAACAGGTTTTAGGCATCCTAATATGAAAAGGAGTCCCCCTTATAGCTGGAATTAAGGTAGGATAAGATTAGGATAGGATAAGATAAGATAAGGTAAGATAAGGTTAGTTTGGATAAGATAAGGTTTTGGATAATTCTCCTTCTTTGTAGCTGATTCCTTATCTTCTTTGACTTGGATTTATTTCTTCAACTCTTTTGCACATTCCTAGCCTCTCTTGAACTTCAAATTCGTCCATCCATCTTGCTCCATACATGTGACAGCCATTCTTGGCCCAAAACTGCTCTAAAATGCTCCAAAGTGCACATTTTTGCCAATTTTGTCATTTGGACCTACAAACACACGAAAATAGCTTAAAACACTATAATAAGTAGAAACTAACTAAGAAAATGCAAGGAAACAAGCTAACAAAGTCGCATAAATATGCTCCTATCAAATTCCCCCACACTTAGCTTTTGCTAGTCCTCGAGCAAAACAAACAACACAAAACATAACCTAAACCCTCCAACATTACCTCAGGGATTTCCAATGGTACATAACATGTTAAAAATCATTATTTACATAGGTTTCAATTATCCCTACCCTCGAACTTATACTTAATCGCAGTAGCCACTCACTAGCTCGCATTTAATCAATTAAAACAACATTTTTGAATGTAGTAACATGCCTTAGAGAATCCCTCAATTTCTCACAAGATATACACTCTATTTTCACACAGATTTTCTGACTACACTCCCTACACTAGGTATATGTGAGAATATTGATGTAAACATGAAAAACTAAACACTCACATATGTATTAACAAAGAAGGCATTTTCTGGAATTATTAATGCATGTATATATATGATCTCAGGAATGGAATGCCACTACTTAGACGCGAGAACCAGGAATTCCATATGCTCATACCAATCCCAAACTCCACATATTGAAACACATAACAATCAAGATAGAAGTCAAAAGGGTTGTAACGGGGCTAAGGGTATTGGCTAACAAAGAAAGGTAAGGAGAACAAACGTTCTTAAAGCAATAGCGAGCAAAGTAATGAATATGACACTTAGAACTCCCTTTTTGATGCATAAAGGGAAGATCACACATACTTAGGGCCGAATTCAACTTTTTGGACCCTTTCTTCAACAACCAACACATGTGAGCTCATTCTCACTTATTTTGAACACTTTTCACACTTTTTCACATACTTCTCTTTTTCTTTTCTTTTTCTCACGAATTTTCTTTTTTCTTTTTTTTTTTTCTTCTACCCGTGCCCTTTTTGATATTTTGGCACACAAAACCACTAAAAACCTTCCCCCACACTTGTTTGCTGCCTAATAACGAACGAAGGGAATTCACTCTAGGTCATGCTTCACTACGCCTTAAGAACAAGGGTAAGGATGGTCCTAATCTAGGCTAGGTAAGGATAATGTGGCTAACAAAGAAAATAGGCTAAATATGGCTCAAAGGGGCTAAACCTACAATACATATGCAAATGGTTAGGCTTTTTGGCACTGGTTTTAAACTAAACAACTTCATCTTGTTTTATGTTATGCTAATCAATTTTAGTTTTGAATGAAATGGGTATGAGTTCTAGTATTTGGAACTAAATGATGAAACGCATTCTAAGTAGCAACCAAGCAAAGAAATAATGAGATCATGCAACGACTTTAGAAAACAAAGAATCACAAATTAATAACTCTCCAAAGAACGTATAGGCTCAAGTCTCTCAGGGTTGTAGCGTTAGTTTGAGTTACTTCCTTCAAGCATGTTACAAAAACTGATTTTATCCTTTTTGTGATTACATGTGAATTCATGAATGTCAACTATAACCAAGCATAAACAAAAGAGCATATCAAACTTCAATCCATGTTTGTAACTTTCTTTAACAGTCATGCAATTAAAAACCAAATCCTCATCATTGTGTTCGAAGGTACCCTAAGACACAAACACAAAAACGACTCTAAAACGACTCTTTTTGGCTTTTTCAAAACTTTTTTCAAATTGTTTTTTTGTAAATTTTCGTATTTCTCTTTCAAGACACATAAAAACACTTCAAAACACACTAAAAACACTAAAAACAGTGAAAAACAACCTTAGAAGTGCTAGGTGATAAAATCCCACGAATTTTCAACAAAACACTTTGTTTACCCCCCCCCCCCCCCAACACTTAAACCAAACATTGTCCTCAATGTTTCAAACATAGACTCACACACAAGCAAGCAAACAACATAACTAACAAACATAACAAAGATGGCAAAGTAAAAGCAATAAAGAGTAGGGTTTAGAAACGCAAATCTGGTTGTGGAGCTGGAGAGTTCCTAGGTCTTCTTTATTTAAATGCATGGGTTGCCTCCCAAGAAGCGCTTGCTTTAACGTCTTCCAACCAGACAATACCTCCTTTTAAGCTCCATTAGGGACCACAGCATGGAATTGATCATTGAATGGGAGGTGATACTTGAAATGATCCGGCAATGGTTTAAATTCTAGTGTGGGTGCCTGAATCATTAACAACATATGAGTATAAAACAAAATTGAACTTCGGGGAGGTGGCTTACTTGTTTGCTCCGACGTGAACTCAAGAATAAACACCACATCTTTGAAAGTTTCAAGAACTTTGCACTTGGCCAGATTGAATGTGATGGTTGTGACTTGTCCCGTGTCATAAAATGCAACTTCTTTGGGCTTAGTTGTCTCAAATACATCCTCTTTGATGAATTCTTGGTATTCTCCAGCCACTTCCTTCTCTTGAATCCTTCTTCTTGATGTACAAAGTTCTTCAAAGAAATCAACACATTCTGGAACTGGATTTGTTGTATCAAGAATTGGGATATCACTTTGCACCTTGGGAAGGGCTTCCACGATGTCTTTTTCACTTTCTTCGTTCTTGGAAATCATGAACCTGCGAGGAAAAAGTGCATTCGGAGGAATAACATTAGAATGAATTGAATTTGGGACGTCCTTACTTGTGGTGGGTGGTTGAGTGGGCTTAGGGGGCTGCGGCAAGGGTTGTTCTTCCCTTGCTGTGAGTGTGTCTTCTTCCTCCTCCTCAATCAGCAGCTCTTTGTCCACTTCTAAGGTATGTTTGGACGTTTTTAGGTCAGCTCCAACCTGCATAGCACTTCCCAAAGTGATAGCATCATGGATTTCTAAATCTCCCATCGAATTGACAATAGTTGAGTTGGAGAGTTCACTTTGCTCTAGAATCTGTCCTATGAATTCCGCTATCTGTCCAATTTGCTTTTCCAAATGGTCCACCCTTTTGTCTTGATTTTCTTGTCTCTGAGATAAAGAAGTGAGTAACTTAAGAATTTTATCATTATCCATTGACGAACCTGAACTTGGTTGGGCCGAATATGGTTGAGGCTGTGGTGGTTCATATGGCTTTTGATAGATCTCCTCAGATGGCTGCCAATACCCTTCTTGTTGTGGGCCCTGCGTGAAAGAAGTTAGTATATCATAAGTCGTGGACATACTTGAATTCGATTGGAATTGTTGTGGGGGAGGCTGTGGTGGCTGCATAGGTCTTGAATGAAACTCCTCATATGGCTGCCAATATCCTTCTTGTTGAACCTCCTTAGCTTGATTTTGTGAACCTTGCGCCAAAGAATTTAATTCAACAAGAATTTGATCAAAATCTATTGACGAACCTGAGTTGGGTTGGGCATATTGTATATGAGGTTGTGGTGGCTGCGCAGATCTGGAATAGAACTCCTCCTCTTGCTGCCAATATCCACCTTGTTGAAATTATTGAGGTTCCCCCCACATATAATCTGAGTAATCTCTCCAATTGGAATTGTAAGTGTTGGAAAACATGTTGTCCCTTGATTGGTTATGGCTTTGATAACCCCAAGCACCTCCGTTTGCAGTGAATTGATGAGTTTGATGTCCTTGCCCATAGGGTACATTAAATGTAGGGGCAGTGTGCATTGTGGTTCTTTTGGCAATCTGGGACAATTGAGAAGTAAGATTGGCCAATTGAGCTTGAATGTTGGCAATTGCCATGTCTAGTACCTGAAACAAAGAAAACAGAACAAAACAAAATCAAAAACTAAAACGTAAAAACAAAAACACAAACAGAAACACGGGGGATTAGTAAATTTGCTAATCCCCGGCAACGGCGCCAAAAATTTGATGTGAAATTAAATTGCACTCAAACTTAAACCCTATCAATGTAGTATGTGTAAGTAGGGATCGTTCTAGTCGGGGATTAGAAGGGATGCTAATCTACGCAAATCTGACTCAAAAACACAAAACTAAACTTAAAAACACTTAACTAAACTCTAAAGACTCAAAACAACTTAAAACAGCAGAAAACTAACAACTAGACTCAAAACAGACTCTAGGGAGTTATTTGGACGAATTCTAGACTAATAAGACTCAAAACACTAAAGAAAACCTAATTTAGACAGATTCTAACTAATTTGACACAACAAAGTAAAGGGAATTGGGTTTTTGACGAAATTAACTAAAACTAAGCAAATTAAAGAAACAAAGTAACAAAGGTACGAAATTGGGTGCTTTGGATGGGTGAAAGGCTAGTTAGAGGGTCCTTCTCCACACATGATATATGCATATGAACCAATTTCCAGTTATTATTCCTTTAGACATGAATGACAACACCCCAAGTTAACCGTGACATCACAAATTAACCATCAGATTTTCCTTAGTTCATTGAATTGAATCGAAGATGCATTACAACCAAATTATCCTTATCAAGTCTCCTAACTATGTCAGCATGATAGAAAAAATATCAAAGGTCATTAAGTTCTTTGAAAATCATAAGTGTTGATGAGACATTCGTAACTATGACAGCATGATACTCTTGCCTAGGACTTACTTAACATGATTGTGACTAGCAACCTTTACTACTTGTGAATATAAGTTCATAACGATTAGGTGAAACTCCCTTATACTCTAGCATCAAATTCATGCATGCAAATTAAGTGTCGACCCCCAATTAACACACACAAACAAGTTTTAATAACTCAGTTAAGCAAATCACATTCTAGTCTTAAGAAACAATAACTGGATGTAATCAATTCATATAAAACATATAATCATGGCTTCAAATTCACCTCTAACTATAAAGAAATTAGTTCCTCATGTTCGCAATTAAACAAAGATAAATAAATTTAAACATTAAAAACAAGGATAGAATACACCTAGAAACGCTTCAGATTTCTTCCTTCCTTCCTTTGCAAAGCTGCGGCACAATGAGTGTGTGGTGGATGGATGTAGGTGACTTATGGTTAAGGGTGGTGTCTGAATGGTGTAGCATAAACTAATATTTATAGGCGTAGGAATTACTTGGCCTAGGTTGTAAAGGAAAAGGATTTAGGACTCCAAACCAACAAGGAAAAGGCCATCTAGAAAGGTTGGGGCGTCAGATTTTTAGGGCTTCTAGAAAGGAGTGTTGTGGCATGTTTCTAGAACAAAAAGGCCTCCTAAAAACAGGTTTTAGGCATCCTAATATGAAAAGGAGTCCCCCTTGTAGCTGGAATTAAGGTAGGATAAGATTAGGATGTGATAAGATAAAGGTTAGTTTGGATAAGATAAGGTTTTGGATAATTCTCCTTCTTTGTAGCTGATTCCTTATCTTCTTTGACTTGGATTTATTTCTTCAACTCTTTTGCACATTCCTAGCCTCTCTTGAACTTCAAATTCGTCCATCCATCTTGCTCCATACATGTGACAGCCATTCTTGGCCCAAAACTGCTCTAAAATGCTCCAAATTGCACCTTTTTGCCAACTTTGTCATTTGGACCTACAAACACACGAAAATAGCTTAAAACACTATAATAAGTAGAAACTAACTAAGAAAATGCAAGGAAACAAGCTAACAAAGTCGCATAAATATGCTCCTATCACTAGGTGGCCAATTAAACATAAGGGGAATGTCTTTGGTGGTTATGAAATAATTAGCTAATTTAATTAAAATGATTCCCTAATTAACTTAGCTAATTATTATCATAAAGAGGGAAAATGTGGTGGAAAAGGTAGAAAGCATGGTTGATTTCTTTTGGGATGGAGGATGACCGGCCATGTTGTATTTTATGGGATTAATTGGGCAATTATCGCATTAATTGGCTAGTTGTTATGACTTTTAGAAGGAAGGTTTTAGAAGTTATGGAAAGAACAAAATAAATAGCTAATTGATTAGCTAAATAATAAAGTAGGAAATATATGGGATGAGATAGGTTTTGGGAGTTACCTACTTTGGGCACTTATGACTTGGTTGAGGGATGATTGCCCGCTGCTCGCGCATAGGAATCCCAATACACCTCAAGGGTATTTTTGTCTTCTTCATCCAAAAATCCACGTGTCGCCTTGTGATTATGTTTGGCTCCACAATACCATTGAAACTTACGAATAAAAGCAAGCTTGTTCAGAATACGTTAACATCTCATCACTCTCCAATTCAAATTTTTTATTTTGGAATGAAACTCATACGACCACAAAAATAACAATTAGCCTGCAGACTTTTCGCCCCTTCTCTTTTCTTTTTTAATCATGCTCAATTCTATAAAGCTACATCACCCCTCAAATTGACATTTCAATGTAATACACATGCTCCATCCATTTTTTCTATACAAACAAAACCCCAAAAGCACAACCTATGTAATGCTTTCTCAAAACATTAACGGATCGATTTATGTATACGGGCTCAACTCCAATATCGGATCATGATAAAGAGATGTGGCTAACAAAGAAATGGCTTAGTTTGCGGCTCAACGAGCTACTAAGGATAAACTTAGCATGTCAGGTAGACATGAAAGGCTCAAACGATCCAAAGATAGCCTATATCACTTCCAAGTTATTACATGAATTGATGAATGAATCGAGAGGTATAAAGCAAGTTCTAGAGATACATGTAAAAAATGTTGGAAAATATTAGTATTTAGGTTTATTTTTGGTATTTGAGTTTTGCTTGTTAGTTTAGGATTTGGGCCTAGCCCATCCGAGTTAGGGTTTCTTAGGTTTATTTCTCTATAAATAGAGCTTGCAATTTAGTTTGAGAATAAGTTAGTCACAATGTAGCATGTTAGGGTTTTGTAGCTGTTTCGGCACTCTCGTTTATTTAATAATATTATTATCTTGTTAGTCTTGTTCGTTGCGCACTCTGATATTTAACTTGGTATCAGAGCGGGTTCGATCTTTAGGGTTCAATCCGTTCTCGTTGGCAGTGGCGGATCCAGGAAATAATATTCGGGGGGTCAGTAAGAATAGTGCGCGCAGCGTGCAAATTTTTTTTAGCAGAAATAGCATGCATATCGTCATTTCATCGAGTCTTGATAGGCCTTAAGTCATTTGGAAAAGCATATTGCACACCTGTTAATGTCTCATTTGCGTGGGTAACTAACATGTTAAGGCTGCTCCCATATGAATGCTTAACAAATAAATACACTTATCTTGAACACACTAACAATGTTTGATATCATTGCATCCCATTAATATATTTGTCCAAGAATGATGATGCTTTGTTATTCTTTGAGCTAACCATTTCATTTTGCATTTTTGGATAGTTTTTTACTTGGTTCTTTTTTTTTGCCAACGATTGTAATCACAACCAACAAACAAGCCAGAGGTAAATAATATTAGGATTAGACTGTAAAGGGGCAACACCTCTCTAATGCATTTTATCATGCAATTGAAGGGCATATATGAAGGGCAACTCTAACCTTTAAAGGGGCAGCACCCAAGTCATCCATGGACATTCACTGAAGTTCGGAGGGTCAGCACCTAAGATATCCATGAACGTTCACTGAAGTTCAGGGGGTCAGCTGACCCCCCTTGCCCCTTAGTGCATCCGCCAGTGCTCGTTGGTATCAATTTGTCTGTCTTGCTCGTCGTTTGTTTTAGATTGTTAGTTGGTATTGATTGTTTGCAAGGAAAAGTCTGAAAAAGGCTCGTACCATCGCACCACTTTGTGTAGTCTCACAGCTGCGACTTGCCAAACGACGTTGGAGACTCCACACTTGCTTTTGTTTGAATCGAAGTCCAGATTAGTTCGTGATTTGACCTTTGATTAACCCTGCATCTAGATCCGTCCACAACCGCACACCGGCGAAAAAAAAAAAAAAAAAGGCTGATGTTGTTGGTTTGCACAGAAGAAAAATAAAAGGAAAATAGAAAGATATGATGTTTGTTTTCACAGAAGGAAAAAGAAGCAGGAAGAAGGAAGAAAAAAGCAAGGGAAAAAAACAAGAAAAAAAAAGATGGTTGTTTTGAGGTTTTGTGACCCGCGTATTTTTGCATTGGGCATGGTAGCTTGAACTTGGATTGGAAATTGGCATTGGAATTGGCATTGGCATTGACATTGATATTGGCATTGATATTGGCATTGGCATCGGCATTGGCATCGACATCGGCATTGGCATTGGCATTGGCATCGACATCGGCATGGGTATTGGAATCTAGAGTTTTGCATCCACATCTACTTTGGCAAACCCATGTCGTGTACTGCCATGAGTTTGACAGGGGGTGTTGGAAAATATTAGTATTTATGTTTATTTTTGGTAGTTGGGTTTTGCTTGTTAGTTTAGGATTTGGGCCTAGCCCATCCGAGTTAGGGTTTCTTAGGTTTAATTCTCTATAAATAGAGCTTGCAATTTAGTTTGAGAATAAGTTAGTCATAATGTAGCCTGTTAGGGTTTTGTAGCCGTTTCGGCATTCTCATTTATTTAATAATATTCTATTTTGTAGTTTTGTTCGTAGCGCACTCTGATATTCAACTAAAACGAGATCAAACGCACAAGAATAATGTGATTGATGCATGATAGTTCAGTCATAGAATATGCTCAAAAGCTCACAAGGATTACATTAAGTCACTATATTCACATATGAATCGTTAAACCATGCTTTAGTTGCACATCAACAAGGCTATGTGCATTTGGTCTTTTCAAGGATGATTGAACGTGTACAAAGCTAACAAAAGAAAAAGGAGATTCACCTAAAACATGCTTACGACTTTCTCAATAACCATAATTCGAATTCAATTCAATTTCATCATTGGGCTAGGAAACTAACAAAAATCTAAATGAAAACAATAACTAAAAACAAAAATCTTTTTGGATTTTCAAACTTTCTGATTTTTTAACCAAAAGACAAACAAACATTACAAATTAAAAGCCTAAAATAACTAACTGTAATAATTGCCTAGAAGAAAGGTCCAACAAAATGAAAACAACACATGCATTCTAAATGAAACACTCGGTCCAAAACAAACAGCTTGCAAAGAAAACATTGAACCCCTTTTTTTTTACTTTCAACTATGACTCAAAATTAACCGAACGCCACCCCAAAACTTAGATGAATCGTTGTCCTCAATGGCTAGAAGCAAACAATAGCATTGGAGGAAAGAATAATAACTGAACAGATAAAAACACTCGGACAGGGATACTTCCCTGGTTTATGCTTCACATGGCAGCCATGGTGTGTTCAAAATAGTAAGTCCCCCCAAACTTGAACTTTTAAGGCTCTCAGTTATGTGGCAGCTAGACGTCCCTAAACCAACAGAAAGCTGTCAGCAAGTAGCAGAACAGGGAAGGCAGAAAATAAACATCAAAACTGAATTAAATAAAACAATTTAAAAGGATGATAAAAGCATGGGTTGCCTCCCATGGAGGGCTAAATTTATAGTCTACATCCGGACTATATGATGTTTATGCTGGATCTCGAAGCGAGGTCACTGTCTTCATGGTACCAAAATTTGTTTCCACATACAACTTCAATCTTTGACCATTAACCTTGAATATGCTTCCCGACTCCAAATTTTGAATTTCCATGATGTGTGCATATTTTCATATATTTTTATCATATACTTCCTTTGGATTTTGTACATATGAATGGGTTAAATGCACTAATTTATATTTTTTTAATTTATAGGCAATCAATACTGAAGTTATGCAGAAAAGAAGTGAAAATTGAGCTTTTCGAGTGTGTAGAGTAATTCCAGTGGAGCGCTAACTAGCTGCGAATTTTTCTTTCTTGAACACCTTCTTGCCGTGGGTTTTATATAAGGAGGTTACTTCTCCTTATTAAGTTAGAGAGCCACCAAAAACATAACCAAAAATCATATTTTAGATAGGAGGTTGTGGCAAGGAAGGGAAGAGGGAAGAGCTTTTATAGTTTCATTTCTTTTATAGGGCTACGATGTAGCCTAATCATGAATACATAATTGCCTTGTGCGATTGTTATTATCAAGTTTTTCATCTTTATTGAGTATCTTTTACTAATCGTAATGCGTTTGATTTTTATTTAGATGCTTGATCACCATCTAGGTTTAAGCTAAGTTGATTTGATGCAAGTTAGAGTAGATGCCATACTAGATGCCATGCAATTAGGGTTTGTGTGATTTTCCAACAGTTTCCATAGAGCTTAATGGGTTCTTACTTGTTTAAATCCATCTAGATGCCATAGAGGGTTAACATGCAAGGATACTTTTGATGCAACCAGATGCCATGGCCGTTGAATAATTTAGGGAAAATCGATCATCAATATTGGAGAACTACTTGAACATAACATATTAAGGGAATTAAGTAGAATTGGTTATGGTGAATTAGGATGCCCTAGGTCTTATTTTTTCTTATGTTTTTAAATTTATTATTTCATGCATTTTATTTTTAACCTTTATTTTATTTCAATTTAATGCAAAATCTTCTATCTTTTTCGTTAAAGCTTCTCAATTATAATTTGTTTCAATTTAGTTAGTAAGACTATTAGAATCAATTAGATCTTTGTGGGACAATATGAGTGCTTCAATGCTATACTATCATTTGACTCGTATACTTGCGAGCACTAAAATTTGAGACTTAATGAGGTTGATTTTGGTTACCTAATTTTCGCAACAAGTTTCTGGTGCCGTTGCCGGGGATTGAATTTGATTCTAATACTTACTTATTGGATTGTTACATATTTTAGTTGGTTTAGCTTTAATGTTAATTGTTAGTTTTTTTATTTAATAATAAATTATTTTCCTAAGTCTCTTGTTTAGCTTACCCATTATATTGTATTTTTCCAGAAATTGGAGTCACTCAGCTTTCATGCCAATACAAAATTCAAGTTTCGGGGTGAATTCTATCTACATTTTCACTTGCCCGTCTCCTTAAACCCGGGAAGTTTCCTTGTCCAAGGGCTTTATTTCATTCATCTTCCCTTTCTTCTATTTAAGTGTCTTATTTCTTGACATTGAGGGCAATGCTCATCAAAGTTTGGGGGTAGGAGTTTAGATTTTTGAGCCCTGATTGAATGGAAAATAATATATATATACACACACACAATTGTGCAAGTTGAAAAAAAAAAAGAAAAAGAAAATTAAAACAAGAACGTGTGATCATAATGTAAAAAGTGGCAGCCAAGAAAACAAGTTATAATTCAATTGAGTAAGACACTAGAGCGTCCGACTCACCATAATCAATCCTACTTTTTTCATGTATCAAATTATTAACAAGTACTCAATCTCATTGATAGTCAAATTTCCCTAACTCATGTAATATCTATAGCATCTAGACTATTGCATATATTCCACTATGCAACCATCGATGGCATCTAGATTAGTTTAGCATAATGAAACTCATTACGATCAGTGGAAATTTATATAAAGACTACACAAATCCTAGAGTATTGCATCTACTACTCGGTAATTTATGGTATCTATTTGCAAGAAGCTATCACTCAAGTTGAAAACATGGCATCTGCACAACTTGCATCATATTTACTAAGTAAAAGTCAAGATGGTAGCTAATCACCAAGACTAAAACCGAGCATATAAGCACATCAAACGATACTCAAAGAAAATTGAAAACTTGAAAATAATTCAATTCAGAATTTACGCATTCATAGTCATGGCTACATTGTAGCCCTAGCTAAGGAAAATTAGTTCCGAAACATAGAAGAAATTGTCATTGAATGCATAATAAAAAAATGAAAATTAAGTTTAGAAAACCCTGAAAAGTTCTTTGCTTTGCTGTAGCCTTTTTCCCTCTGTCTCTGCTTCTTAGCTCCTTCATTCCTTTCCTTCTTTTCCCCTTTTACATTTCCGTAACCGACGAAAGATTAACCCCAATTGATTGCTGACAGTAAAAGATAGGAAACGGTAGAAGTCTTCAATTATGTGTTGGCCACTCTTTGGTGCATTAAAGCACCCAAATGAATTATGCATCTGTTAACATTAAGCTCGTGCCTTTGATCTCCTTGCTGCTGCTTCCCCTTTGTTTCAATAACTCTTTCATTGCCATCAATAAATCCATTTATGCAACAACCAAGTCTCTCTCTTTGATGTCTTCACTCCAAAACCCATAATAAAAGAGAACACATACCACAAGAAAATCAAACAAATTAGGAGCAAGAAAATATGTGAATAAGATTCCTGCTTGCCTTTTCCGTTCTCCCCCAACTGTGCAACTCAAATTTCACCTTCCAGGTCGTCTTTGCCACTTGTCAAAAATTACCCAGACTCCAAAAGTCAAGATAATCAACCCAATGCTCCAGATTCATCTTCTCGCAAAGATCCACTTACTAAAAATTTGGTGGAGGAAGTACTCTCTTGAAGAGGGATGAAAATTCATACTTCTATTCCACTCTCCAGTTTTGATAAGCTGCAGTGCGTCTTGCTCCTGGAAATTGGGAGATAAAAGAAACCCTATTTTTTATGTCGGTGCAAATATGAGGATAAGGGCATCCTTTGTTTTGTTGAAGCAGTCATGTGATGGTCGTCCCTTTAGTGTGCAATAGGGGCCTGCTTAAAAATTGAATAATGGGAAATGAGTTTACACGGGGACCCAACTGGGATCAAGTCAAAGTAGACAAACAAATGGTAAATACAAATAGTAGTCTAAACACCATTTTACCAAACATGATTAGACACCACCAGGCTAACATGAAAACCACAGAAAAATAGCATAATTTTCCATATCATTAATCTAATCTTAAAAAAAACCAAAACATGTCATTTCTTTCATTTAAGTCCAAAATTGCATCTAAGAAATTGTAGTTTCGGAGTACAATAAGTGATAAAATATGCGTTCATCAAACACCCCCAAACTTAGATCTTGCTTGTCCTCGAGCAAAAGAAGAAAACATAAGAACAAGTATATACATGAAAAACATTAGTTTCCCCTAGGTGACCCTCATCGAATCTCTTTCAAGATACCTAATAATCAAGTCCGTAGTAAGCACAAAGCAAGTGAATCAACCACAATCCAATTGTTAGAAAAAACCTTTCAACCATCCTTGAAGTGTAGTGTGTGCGATAACCATGCCAATGCAATTCTTAGCTTCTTAAAATCATCATATGTAAACAAGTGACATCCTCATCCGGCATACGCTCATTTACTCATATTTCTGGGTAATGTGTTTCACTCAAGTGATCTCAATCAAACATGCCGCCATGTGCTTGCTTGTCAACCTACCTCGCTATTAATATCATGTAATTACTTGGATCTATAGGACTTCAGTTTGGTTGTAATGGGGCCAAGGGTGATAGGCCAATGAAAAAAAAGATATGGGAACCAAAATTTTTGAGAAAGTACACATTAGCAGCTTTCCACATCAGTAGCACACCACCTCAAATTGAAAAGCAAACAACAAAACTAATAGCACCTACTACTCCCCCATCTCAACTTCAAATGGAAATTTATACTCTGCAGTCACAAACTGTACTTATGATATCATTGAAACTTAGGAAATACAAGTAAGCTTCTGTAGACACATTTTCAACATATCCGCACTCTCCATTTTTTTCTTCTTTTAAATGAAAGTCATACTACTTAATGACAATACCGTGTAGATTTTAACCCTTTTTTTTCCCAACTTACACAATTGTGTATATATATTTTTTTCCATTCAATCAAGGCTCAAAAATCTCACTCCTACCCCCAAACTTAGATGAGACATTGCCCTCAATGTCTAGAAATGAGGCACTTAAATAGAAGTAGGGGAAGATGAATGAATAATATCACTTGGACAAAGAAACTCCCCTGGTTTATGCTTCACATGGCAGCCATGGCGTTCAATGCAATAGCCACCCCTAAACATGAACACTTTAGTCTTCCACTCAACATTTTATGGCAGCAACACTTCCCTACACCAAGAGAAAACAGTTAGCGAGTAGCAAATAAGTGAAGATAGAAAACAAAACAAACAAAACAAAAAATATGAAATTAAACAAACAGAAAATATAAGAAAAGCATAGGTTGCCTACCATGAAGTGCCAAATTTATAGTCTTCAGCCAGACTATATGAGGTTTTTGCCGGATCTCAAAATGAGGTGACCGTCTTCATGGTATCAGAATTTGTTTCCACATACGGCTTCAATCTTTGACCATTGACCTTGAATATGCTTCCTGACTCCAAATTCTGAATTTTCACCGTGCCATATGGATAAACTTGCATTACCACGAAGGACCATTCCACTGAGAATGAAGTTTTCCAGGAAATAGCTTTAATCTTGAATTGTACAGCAACACCTTTTGTCCGACATGAAATTATTTCCGTAGAATGTTCTGATCATGCCACTTCTTAGTTCTTTCTTTACAAATCATGGCATTTTCATATGCATTGTTCCAGAATTCGTCCATCTCACTGAGTTGTAACAATTGTTTCTCCCAGCCGCTTCCATGTCAAAATTCAATGTCTTGATTGCCCAGAAAACCTTGTGTTCTAGCTCAACCAGCAAGTCACATGCTTTACCAAAAACAAGCCGATATGAAGACATGCCAATTGGAGTTTTGAAAGCAGTGCGATATGCCCATAAAGTATCGTCTAACTTTTTCGACCAATCTTTTCTCGAAGCACTCACAATCTTTTCCAGAATTTGCACTTGTCTGCTTGTCTGAGGGTGATAAGGTGTAGCAACCTTATGCGTGATTCCATACTTTGCCAAGAGAGCTTCAAATTGCTTGTTACAAAAGTGAGTTCCTTCGTCACTAATAATAGCACGAGGGGTCCCAAAGTGGGTGAATATATTTTGCCTTCAAAAATCAGATAACAACTCGGGCATCATTTATAGGAACGGCCACAGCTTCCACCCATTTCAACACATAATCAACAACTATCAATATATACTTGTTCAAGAAAAAAGAAGGAAATGGCCCCATAAAATCAATTCCCAACACATCGAAGGGTTCAACTTCCAAAATATTATTAAGAGGCATCTGATTTCTACTAGAAATATTTCCGGTCCTTTGACAGTGATCACAAGAGACAACAAAAACATGGGAATCCTTGAATAAAGAAGGCCAAGAGAACCCAGATTGGAGAACCTTTTTGCTACTGTTTTTGAGGCACCGAAATGTCCCCTACATGCAAAGAGTGGCAATGATTGAGAATGCTATTTTGTTCATCTTCAGGTACACATTGGCGAATCACTTGATCTGGACAATGTTTATACAAATATGGATCATCCCAGAAATTCTGCTTGACCATAGAGAGAAATTTCTTCTTTTATTGAAAACTCAAATCCTTCGGAATCACTCCACTAGCCAAATAATTTACAAAATCAGCAAACCATGAGACTTTACCATGTTGGGCAGCAAACAAGTGTTCATCTAAAAAAGTTTCATTGAGCGGTACAGTTGATTCCGCCTTACCATCTGGAATAAGCCTTGACAAGTGGTCTGCCACCACATTTTTGGACCCCTTTTTGTCTCAAATCTCAAGATCAAACTCTTGAAGAAGAAGAACTCATCTGATCAGCCTCAGTTTTGCATCTTTTTTAGACATCAAGTACCTTAAGGCTGCATGATCTGTGTATACAATAACCTTCGAACAAATAAGATAAGACCAGAATTTGTCAAGTGCAAATACTACAGCAAGCATCTCATTTTCTGTGGTACAATAATTGAGCTGCGCTTCGTTTAAGGTGTGACTTGCATAGTAAATAACATGCTGAAGTTTGTCCTTTCATTGCCCCCAAAACAGCTCTGAGGGCCTAATCGCTCGCATCACACATCAGTTCAAATGGAAGGCTCTAATCGGGTGATGTCATAATAGGGGTTGAAGTGAGTAGATTTTTCAAGGTGTTAAAAACTGACAAGCATTCAGAATCGAACTCAAACACAACATCTTTCTAAAGAAGATCACTAATTGTCGATAGAACCTTGTATGACCAAGGAAACTTTGAACTCCTTTCACTGAAGTTGGTGGTAGAAGCTTTACAATCAACTCAACCTTTGCTCTATCAACCTTGATACCCTTCGCTAAAATTTTATGCCCCAAGACTATGCCTTTTTGCACCATGAAGTGGCATTTTTCCCAATTTAACACCAATTAGTCTCTTGGCATCATTTTAGTACTAGCGCAAAGTTATGAAGACAATTATCAAACGAAGACCCAAGAATAGAGAAGTCATCCATAAATACTTCTATAAAACGCTCCACCATATGAGAAAATATACTCATCATTCAACTTTAAAAAGTAGCCGGTATATTACATAATCCGAACGACATCCTTCTATACGTAAAAGTACCAAATGGGCGGGTAAAGGTGGTCTTTTCTTGGTCTTCGGGAGCTATAGCAATCTGATTATATCCCGAGTATCCATCAAGAAAGTAATAAAACGCATAGCGAGGAAGTCGTTCAAGAATCTGATCAATGAATGGAAGTGGAAAATGATCTTTGCGTGTGGAATCATTTATCTTTTGGTAATTTGTACAGACTCTCCACTTCATTTTTTGCCTTGTGGGCAACAACTCATTAGTATCACTTTTGACCACAGTTGTAACTTCTTTCTTCGGAACAACGTGAAGTGGACTTACCCATCTTCTATTAGACATTGGGTAGATGACCCCAACGTCTAAAAGCTTGAAAACCTTCATGAACAACTTCTTTCATAAGCGGATTGAGTCTCCTTTGAGCCTCAATGGTAGGCTTGTTGTTTTCTTCAATAAGGATTCTATGCATGCAAACTGTTGGGCTGATTCCCTTTATATCAGCTATAGTCAATCTCAGCGCCATTTTATACTCTCTCAGTTCCCGAAGTAATTTTTCCTCTTCAACTTAACTTAAACTTGCAGTAATTATGACAGGTAAGGTCTCAGCAGCCCCTAAATAAGCATACTTCAAATTTTTCGACAATTGCTTCAACTCTAACTTGGTTGAAACTTTAATAGATGGCTGAATTTTCTTCGAAGCTGGTCCCAAAGCCTCAAAAAAAATGTTTCCAATGTTGATTGTGTACAGGGGCAAAATCTAACATCGCTTAAATAACAACTAGATCTTCGTTCGTTCCATCGCTCAATTCAGAATGACCCAAGCATACTTCCACAGGATCATCCGGACGTTGCTCTATATATTTCAGATTCACTAGCTCTTCCAATTCTTCGACTCCAAAGCACCTTTCAGAATCACTTGGATATTTCGTAGCCTCAAAGACCTTGAACACCACTTCCTTGCCTTGAACTGTCACAGTGAAGAGACATTTTTGGACGTCGATAAGAGTTCTAGCGGTAGCCATAAATGGACGGTCCAAAATGATTAGGATTTCTCTATCCTCCTCCATGTCAGGTACCATGAAATTAGCTAGTAGAATGAATTGATCGACTCGAACAAGAACATCTTCAATGATTCCTCTTGGATATGTAACTGAACGATCAGCGAGTTGTAAAGATACTGAAGTTGACTTCATTTCTCCAAGACCAAGCTGTTTAAAAATAGTAAATGGCATCAAATCAACACTGGCTCCTAAATCAAACAAAGCTTTTTCAAAGGAAAATTTACCAATTGTACAAGGAATAGTAAAACTCCCTGGATCTTTTAACTTCGGGGGCAACTTTTGCTGCAAAACAGCACTACACTCTTCTGACAACATCACTTTTTCGTGTTCCAAAAACCTCTTCTTGTTGGTGCATATGTCCTTCAAGAATTTTGCATAACTCGGAATTGGGTTTCATTGCATCAAGCAAAGGAATGCTAATATGTACCTATTTAAATAAATCTAAAAATTCAGAAAAGTTTTTGTCTTTCTTAGCCCTTTGCAAACGCTAAGGATATGGAACGGGTGGCGAATAAATCTTTTCTTGTGGTAGCTCTTCATCTGGCAATATGAGTGAATCATTCTCAGGTTCTTCAGGCTTTTTCTCTTCGTTTGCACCCTCAGTTTCTATGATCTTGCCACTCCTTATTGTGATAGCCTTAATGTGTTCTTGGTTCTTCGGGTTCACTTCCGGCTGACTTAAAAATTTCCCTATCTCTCTTTCATTCGAAGCACTAGCAATCTGACCAACTTGAACTTCTAGCTGCCCAATTGTAGCTTGCTGATTTTGGAGTGTTGTCTGAGTTGCTTCAATGAAGTTATTTGTGTTTGTATTAAGTTGAGCTATCAAGTCTTCCACTGCTGTCTTCTTTTCTTGTGGCTAGAGATTCGTAAGTGTTCAAATATGGACGACAACACCAACCTAGATTGTAAGTGTTCAAATATGGGTTATTCCGTTGATGAGAAAAATCATTACTTGCATGTATGCCTACACATATTTCACAAAACACATCGAAAGACTACACATATTTAATGGTGTTTATCTTGTGCACTCCAGCACGTTTGGATGGTCCTCTTTCCACTCTCCACTGTTGAGAATGAGTAGCTAATGTCTTGAAAAGTGCAGATGCCTCAGCAACTGTCTTGTCATTAGAGCTCCTCCACTAGTGGCATCAATCATTCTTTTGTTTTTAGGAGTCAATCCTTCATAAAATGATTGCAGTTGCAACCATTCCGGTGAGCCATGAGCTTCAAAATCAAATTGGGCAAAAGTCATGATTTCATTCCGCAACTTAGAAGTGTTCGAAGGAGAAAAGAATCTTTGAAGGAATTGATTTGCCAACTCATCCCAAGTTGTTATAGAATTAGCAGGCAGAGAGTTAAACCAAGACTTTCCCTTGTTCTTGAGTGAAAATGGAAACAACCGCAATCTAATAGCATTGTTAGTTGCTCCATTAATCTTCAAAGTTTCACATATTTTGACAAAGTCGCTAATATGTAAATTTGGATCTTCAGTAGTAAAACCATAAAATGATGGCAACATCTGGATGAAAGACGGCTTCAACTCAAATTGATTAGCCGTAATTTGTGGGCGCAGAATGCGAGACGATGTGGCTCCAACAGTAGGATCCGAATAATCCATAAGGGCTTGATTGTCATTTGGGTCTTGAAGTGCCATTCTTTCATTTGGTTCTTTCTTATTTTTCCTCCTTACTAGGTGTCGAAACATCCTTTCAATTTTGGGATTATATGGCACAAGCTCAAGACTTCAAGAATGACAACCATGCATGATGTCACGCCCCGGACCCGGGGTCGGTAATAAAAACTCGAACCAAAATCTGAAACGTGAGTTAAAAACTAAATAAATAAAAGGAAATTGAAACGGGTTGGAAAAATAAATTCCTCTTATAAAAATAATTCATGATTCTTAAACAAATCAAGAATTCTTTACAACCTATAGTAAATAGATGAATCAACTTTCTCTACTCCAATCTAATTCGATCTCATCCTGCCTACTCTCTTGAATGTCTAGTTCGTAAATCTGCATAACAGTAGAGGGACAAGCTTTAACAGCTCAGTAGGGACATAACCTTATCATAGTAAATTGACAATATTAAATTAAGTGTCATGAAATCATATAGCCAAATATCAAATTATTATTGATAACAATGCATGAATGCAATCCAACCTCTTCAGCTACACTCGTTAATTTATATAATAAAACACGCAGACCTGCACGATCCATACCATGCATTTTACCATTGCAGTGGTGGTTCGAATGTTCTATTATAGAAACTAACCCCCTTATGATACCCCAAGTTCATAAACCCCTTTTGCTAGTCATCTTATCTAATTCATTGATCTCCAGCCCAAATCACCCACGTCGACAATTTATCCCACCGATATCATATTCTAATGTGCACACCAGGCTCGCCTAGAACTGGTTTTGATAATGAATAGATTCAACTACACAAAAGATCCTTTCTAACTACCCTAATTTCTAGACTAGTCTCAACACTAAAGTTCCAACCACATCAACATGAATGATGCACAAATAATGTCATTTCATCTTTCATATGTGTCACAATATATTCTCAACAAATAGCATTCTAACAATAATTCCATAACCAATAACAAGTAAACACTTAACCGAAGCAATTAACCAATTAATATCCAACACATTAATCAATAAAAAAGATCGAGAATATTATAACACTTCACGAAATTTAATAAAATCAATTTCCGTAAAGGTCTGCCATATTTCCCTTACCTGGATTCCAAAGCTCAAACAAAGATCCACGTCACTAATGGAATAGCTAAGCTCCACGTACTTATCCACATCACTACCGAAATAGCTAAGCTCCATGTACTTAAGCAAGTTGATTGATCACTCCTAAATCATCATGTATTTCTTCCATCCTATTTCTTTGGTAATCTCTCTCTACATAAACATCTATCTATCTATATATCTATACATACATACATATATATATATATATTATATACAAGCTGCGATCCATCTTTTTGGAGCCTTCTCTGCAGGCAGTGATGAAGGCCTTTCTTAGGACTAGATCTCCGGGTTGGAACTGCCAGATATTAACCCTTTTGTTGTAGTTGGAGAGGAGCTGCTGCTGGTAGGCTGCGATGCGAGTGATGGTGTGCTCGCGCTTCTCCTCTGCCAAATCTAAACTTGTGACCATCTCCTTACTATTTTGCTTAATGCTTGGCAGTAGAGTGCTGATGCTTGGCACGATAATGTTGGAAGGAATGATTGCTTCCAAACCAAATGCCAAAGCGAAAGGAGTCTCACTGGTTGCTCGTCTTTTGGTGATGCGATATACCTATAGACATCCGGGGAGTTCGTCTGGCCATTTTCCCTTCTTGTCAGTAAAGGATTTCTTGAGGCAGTCCTGGATCATCTTGTTGGATGCTTCGGCCTGCCCATTGCCTTAAGGATATCTTGGCGTGGACATGTGATGCTTAATGCCATACTTTTGGAAGAACTTCGCCAAATCTTTACACATAAATTGCGGGCCGTTGTCAGTGACCATGGACTGAGGGATGCCAAATCAGAAAATGATGTTCCTCTAAATGAAGCACTCTATGTCCATTTGAGTCGTGGCCGTCATAGGCTCTGCTTCTACCCATTTGGTGAAGTAGTCGGTTGCCACGATCATCATGCCTCTGCCCTTAGTAGCATGCGGCATAGGTCCTACTAGGTCGATTGCCAACTGCATGAACTACTAAGGACTCATCTACGGGTGTAGCTCGCTGGCAGGCAGTGATAGTACCAACTTGTAGCGTTGGCAACGGTCGCACTTTTGTACTAACTCCTTAGCATCTTGGTTCATGGTAGGCCAGTGATAGCCTGCGTTGAAAGCCTTATGTGCTAAGGATCGTCCTCCAGAATGATTTCCACAAACCCTTCGTGGATTGAGCTTAGAACCTTCAAGTCATCAGGAGGCGATAGGCAGCGGAGATATGGTCCGGTGTACATGTAGTAGCATGCTGCCTTGATTTGGAGCTTCCTAGACTCCAATCTTCTCGGCGGAAGTGTGCCATTGACCAGGTAGTCTATAATAGAACTTTGCCAGTTGGGAGTTATACTAACCTGTGACACTTCAGCTGCTAGCTTTATCTTTATGCTTGGTTTATCTAGATATTTCACCAAAATAGAGCGTTTGAGTTTGTGGTCGAGGGCGGAGCCTAGGCCAGCTAGTGCATCTGCGTGGATGTTGTCTGCCTGTGAAACTTGAGTGAGAGTGTAAGTCTGATCAACCAAGGTCTCCCAAGAATCCCATTGTAGGGAGATAGGTCGTTTACGATCGTGAACGTCTGCTTTGAGATAACTGCGGTGTTTTCACGTCAAGTGTGATGTGGCCAATGGCAGTCGAGGTGTGCCCATTGAATCCGGTGAGTACTTCTGCTCGGTGTATGATTGTGCTTTCCAGGCCCATCTTTTGAATGACTGAAGTTGAAGTAGGTTGACTGCACTTCCATTGTTGACCATCATTCTGGCGACTATAGCATGGGCTAGTTGGACAGATACTACTAGTGCATCGTCGTGTGGGAAATCGACTCCTTCTGCACCTTCCTCGGTGAAGCCAATAATGGGTCCAGGTTGGGTGTCGATTGCTTGGACTTGTGAGACTAGTAGAGCCTGCTAAATCTTCTTTTTCTTAGAGTTGCTGGTGGCCCCCAAGTGTTCGGACTCGGAAAAGATACCATTTATTCGAATCGTCTTAGTTTGTTGCTCTTCATCGTCGTCTGCGTTCCTTCTTGGCTACGCAACTGGCTTGTCCAAGTATCTGGCGGCGTTACCTTCTTTCACAAACTTCTCTAGGTAGTTCTTCCAAGTGTAGCAGTCGTCAGTTGTGTGACCGGGACCTCGGTGGAATGCGTAATATTTGGTGTGATCCAACTTGGAAGTATCTCCCCTTGATTGTTTCAGCAGCCTAAACCACGGCTCGTTCCTGATGTCGCGAAGGATTTGATGGATCGAAATTAAGAACTTAGAATTATTCTTAGTCATCAAGCCTTCTTTGGTCGTGGGTTAGTCCCTACACTTGGCCTCTTGCCTGCCCTTGCTGGACTGATTTCCGTCCTCCTTCTTTTGAGCCAATGCCGACTCTTTTTGAGGCTGCTCGAGCGCCTTTTCTGCTCGTCGAGCCTCATCCCAAAGTGCATGTTACTCTGCCAGGGCAAAAGAATCTGCTAGAGTTAAGTCTTCTTTCATGATCATTTCTCCGAACAATGGGTGGTTTGCTGGGAGTCATTTTTGGAAGGCTGCGCTTGCTATCGAGTCGTCCCATCCGACGATCTTTGCCTTCTCTGCTTTGAACCTCTTTACGTAATCGCGGAGCAACTCCTTTTGGGTTTTTCTTCACGTTGAACAAGTGGTCGGACTTTTTCTTGATCGAGCGGTAAGATGAGTATTCTTTGGTGAAAACCAAGGAAAGATCATCAAAACTCTGGATAGATCGTGGCGGCAAGGTGTGAAACGAATCTTACGACTCACCTTGTAGAGTGAGTGATGGCAAATATTTTGCACATAATGGCATCGTTGTTCCAGTAAAAGACCATCACGCTTCGGCAGTGCTTCAAGTGTCTTCTAGATCTCCATCTCCTTTGAAGATGTGAAGTGTGGCATGCTAAACTTGCGTAGAGGCTCTGCTTGCTCGATCTCGTATGTGAAGGGTGATCTGCTCATGTTGGTCATATCCAGCCATAGTGCTTCATCGGGCACCTCATTGCATTGGAAATAATGTAACCGTTCATTGAGGAGCCTCTCTACCTCTTCTTGAATTTTCCTTTGTTAGGATAGCGGAGCCCTCGACTGCCCCCAGTCTTAGCCTGTTGGTCTAGGCTACTCTTCTCCATGCTCAGCTCGTCTATGCCACGGTTGCGATGCATGAGGTAGATTCCTAGCAGGAACTTGAGCTTGATTGAGTAACTGCTTCTCTAAGTCCGTCGTGTTGCCTACTCTGATGAGATGTGGAAGTTGCTCCTTGCGGGCCTAGCTGCGAATGAACGCTTTACCTGGAAGGCTGCTCATGTTGATCATCGGTGTGCGTTCCCAACCGTGAGTGTACACTTGCCCGTGGGCCCAGTCGAGAGTGCATGCTCCTCCGTGCGCTAAGACATAAGTATACTTTATCTCGGGGGCCCAATCTAGAGTGTAGGCTGCCCGGATGCTCGGTTCGTGGCTGGTTGAGCCGCTGCCTGCCAGGATGCTACTAGAGAGGTTCCTCGTCTGCCCTTGTTCTACTTCGTGACACCTCGTCTGGGGCACATTGGATCTCGGTGCGTTGCAAGAGGTGATTCACCAAGGTCGTCTGTTGTGCAAGGGCGCTCGTCAACTCTATGACTTGTCAAGACAAGTGTTGTTCGCCATTCGAATTGGAAGAGCTTGGAAGGAATGTGCCTCCTTGAGCAGTGGAAGGGTGGTAGACTCCGGGCGAGGGATTTGAGTTGGGAAATGTCAAATTCGTGGAGAAATATGGTGAAAATGCCCCAGGCTCGATGGTTGGTCCGGATGGTTAAGATAGTCTTGGGCCGACTTGGGCTACTTGGGAGACCACGGGAGCATGCGGGGCTACGGGAATGGGCTGTTCGGCGCGTGATGCTCGCGGGTGCGAGGCTAAGGCTCGGCTTGGCAATGCGTTGGGCTCGGCTTGGGCATGGAGTGACATGGCTTGGGCCGTAGCCTTGGTGTCGTGAGCTTTGGATGGCACGGCTTGGGCTTGCTCAGATGGCATGGCTCGGGCTGTGGTGGTGATACCATGGACCTCACCATGGGTGGCTACCGTGGTGGCCACCGCGGTGGTTTCCATGGTGGAAACTGGTGGTGGTGGTGCCACTCGACTTACTGTCACATTTAGCCTCGTGGATCGCCACAGTCCCATCTCTTGAATATTGGAATTTTCATTTGTTGAATTTCTAAATTTCTAGCCATTGTACTTCTCTTTTACGTTTTATCAAAGAATTTTCGCAAATAAAAAATTCTAATAATAAAAACGTATGAAAATTCTACAAATGGACAAGAAAATAGAAAAACCTTGGATGCGAGAGTCTTCTACAAGCGTGGGACTCAACTCTCAATGAAAGCACCAATTTGTGCACGCAAATTTCTTCCTCCTTGATCTTGGACAAAATTGCACCTACAAAACAATTAACACCTTAGGTTAAGGCCAAGAGCCTCACTCGCCCACAATGAATGGAGGGGCTTTGGCCGAAGAACCTCTGATGGCAAAGTTAGAATTTAGAGAGAAAGTGTTTGAGAATTTTAGGGAATTTTAGCAGGAGAATTGGAAGTGTGTTTTGGAGAGAACGTGTGGCCTATTATAGTGGTGTGGCCGGCCTCCTTGGGTGAGAGAGGACCGGCCACTTGGCTCTCTTTGTGGACCAGGTTCTTGATTTGTGTTCAATTGGGAATAATTGAATAATTAACTAATTAATTAGCCAATTAATAGAATAATTGCCTAATTGATTAGCTAATTAATATAATAAAAGGGGAAAGATTTGGGAGTTGCCTTGTGGAGAGGATATGATGAGGATGGATGAAATAGGTTTAAAAATAAATACCTATTTGGGCACTGTTGATTTGATTGATGGATGATTGTCCATTGCTCGCGCGTAGAAATTCCGGTGTGTCTCGAGATTAATTTTGTCATTTTCATCCAAAAATCCATATGTCGCCTTGTGATTATTTTTTACTTCACACACACGTACACGGATCATATGCATGCAACACATGCATGGCTTCCTGCCAACATATGTTTCCTAAAGTGGTGAACAAGAACGAAATAAAAGCCCTTTATTTATGGGCATGTAAAGTCGGCTTGGCATGAGCCACCTCATGCTTGGCAATAACGCCACTAATCAAAGAAACATGTGCACTCTTCCTAATTCAACACCTCCTGCTAAATACTCACAACCACCTCCTGCTTGCATGATTTGTAAATGACAGCTCCTACTAATAAAACATGAATCACATGACACTTGTCCAATATATGCAAACTAATGACATCTCCACCTTAATCCTTCCAACTCAAAGCCTAGTCATGGTAATGGTGAAGTGTGAATATGCATAGCTACATGATCACACGTGAACAGCTATGTAAAAACTTATCTAAGGTTCATTCTGATTAAAAAAAAAAATTATAAATACAACTAAAAATGTGGGATCTTACAATTTACCCTTCTTAAAGAAAAGAGCAGTAATATTATGTCATCAATATCAATTGATTGTTTTCCTATCACTCCCAAAAGAAAAGAGCAGTAAGCCCTAGGAAATTCTCTGGTCACCCATCACCATTTGTATTGTTAACTCTCAAATATGCAATATTCACTTTGTATCAAAGAACCATTTAAAATCCTTGTCCCACAAGTCTATCACAATACTATTGTCCACTAACGTCTTCCAAAAATTATGTCATCAATATCAATTTTTCAGATCTCATCTCAAAGATACTTAAGAGAGTTCAACTTAAATTTAATACTTTTCCAAGTATTTTTATAAATTCGTACATGCATTACTTATATCTCCAAATCCAAAATTATTAAATCCTCTTTGAAAAGTCACTAATAAATCACATGCTGAGAAATTAAAATTTCACAGCAATCTATCACTTTATGACGTCAATATGAAACTAATTTCATGATTCCACTTACCAACCAATATTCCAAGTTATCTCACTATTCTAATCCTCTACTAACCAATAACTTCAACTGCGTATTAATTTATCAAGGACAATAATCTTACATTCTCCAATAACTTCATCTTATGTACTTCTACTACGAGACTAAATTCCACGTCACATTGGTAACTTTATTCCTTAAACCTACAAACCCAAAACTCCATAGAGGGAATTCATGGTACTGGAGTTCTTCAATTTGAGTCGGTAATACACAGACGTCATATATTTTCATGCCTAAGGAACTAGATCATCTGATTCATGACTCACCAGTAATATTCGTTAAGCCTCAAAGATATTTGTGTACAAGACACTCTTAGCTCCGATGATTACTACCCTTAGTCATATAAACTTGTACATATCAGTCACTATTTAGCTTCCAAAACAAAGAGAGAATAAGTACTATGCATCATAAGCCCTTTGTTTTGTATTCCAATTATCGATAACCTTATGCATACTAATTAAACTATTAAAATATGATCATCGAACTCCAACAATTCAATGACTTTAATACATGTCAAGCCAATAAGAATTCTCTAATAGTCTTATTTTGACCACATATAATTCATATACCCAACTGATCTTAAAAACCTCGTCAATTTGTTCCCATTATTTCCTCTGATTCAGTAGTAAGTTTTAACTCCACTTTTACTTCAACTCATTTCTTTTTCTTCTATTTGAATTCTAACCACAATACAACTTCAACACAATTCTCATTCCAGTAACTAAATTCCAGTCAAGTAGTAGTCCACGTCCAAATTTAATAGTCCAAACTCCTATTCAATCCTATCAAATTCCAAGTCACCAATTTATGACACTCCCACGTTCCCTTTCTCTATTGTCTTTCACTTTTTCTTTATACTTATATCACCAAGAGTGTATACTTGTGGTTTTCATTCCCTCTAGGTCCTTTGCTCTTATTTTTGCTCTTATTCTCACCACCATGCATCTTCAGAAAGAATATTTTATTTCTTCCGGTGATGCGCCACCTTTCATAATACCATCAACTTCTTGCAATAATTATTCAAAAGCTTAACACCTATTGTATTCATGATCCATTCTTGATCAGCTTCATTTCTTTTAAAATCCTCAACTACTCAATTCTTTTTATTCTTAAAATTAACCGAAGCTTACTCACTGAAAAATACTCTCCTTCTGTACATACGATATTATCAATACAATTGCTCTCTTCCCCATCTTAATTTGATTTCCAAAACTTGCCATATCTTCATCAAACTAGTTGACAGACAACCAAAGTTCATCCCTCCTCTTAGAGCATCTTTCATCATCTCTACTATTTATTCAAGCCTAATTATCATTATACAAAGTCTCAACAACATATTTATACATTTCTTTTAAATTCTTCAACACTGAAACATGTAGAATACCTTCTGCATCAATATAGGTACTCTCAAATTCTTCGGACCAATATATAAATACCCAAGTCCTCATATTGAAGTACTAATTCCTTCATTATTATGATTCTATATATAACAAGAATTTTGCAAGTGATTCTCTAAAATCGTGAACCAAGACTGAGTTCAAGCATGACTCTTAGAGCTCATATTAGCTATAAAATAATTCATAACTCAATTGCAAAATTACAAATCCAAAGTGATCATAATTCTTTGTATCATCTTAGGAATAAATCTGGCAATTTGTTCAGTGATACTCACTGCATATATAATAATCATATGTATGCTAATTCTCTAATGAAAACACTTTAGTTTCTAACAACTCCCACCAAATCATGACTACCAACTCCACATCTATCTAACTTAGTAATCCATAGACGTGTTCAAACTTGAATTTCCTTCGTAATTACTTGTCCTTACATCACACGAGTAACAAAATCCAAGTGTTCGTAACATCTTCATCTCTAAAATAATCATTCCAACATCGCATGTAACAAACTTATATTAAGATCCTTTGCATAAAAATTCTTCTTACTTGTCCATTACTCAAGATCAAGACAACACTAGGAAATACAAAACTCTATATCGCATCAAATTCTCGTCTCATTCAAGTCTTAACTCTAAGCTCTCTTCTAATCCCTTAACTAATTGACAAATTTTCTCTAGAAATTCATTTTGTAGAATTTACTTGAATACTTCTTGTTTCCTTTGTCGTTGAGAGTCAAATGAGTAGAGTATACATTGACTTGTCCAATTTTTCATTATAGTAGTCTAACTTAAAAAAAATGATAGCAGTCCTCCCTCTCCAAATGGCAAAAACATTACAACTACCTACTGAATTTATTTCTTAGTCCTTTCTTGGTAATTGATGACCACTATCCTCTTACTTAAGTCTACATTCCAAGTTCTCTAGTCCTTTACTTACTCATGACTGAACCCATTTCACTTGAGAAATTCAATAAGACTCAGAGTTATATGCATGCATTGCTTAACTTTCATCATTTATACTGCTGGATCAAACAAACTTAACTTCATTACACAAAAGATTTACATATAAATTCAATTCTCAAGGTCACGTACAAAAACTTACTTCACATTCAAGCCTATTTCATACACACTACATATCACCAGAGGCCAACAAAGCCTTTACTTCCAAAAACCCATCGCACAAACTCTTCTAAATTCAAACTTATTTGGCTCAGGCTAATCTTCTCCCACAGTTCTTATCCAAGGATGTCTAATACCTATGCTCTGATACCATTCTGTCACGCCCCGGACCCGGGGTCGGTAATAAAAACTCCAACCAGAATCCGAAACGTGAGTTAAAAACTAAATAAATAAAAATAAATTGAAAAGGGTTGGAAAAATAAATTCCTTTTACAAAAATAATTCATGATTCTTAAACAAATAAAGAATTCTTTACAACCTACAGTAAATAGATGAACAAACTTTCTCTACTCCAATCTAATTCGATCTCATCCTGCCTACCTTCTTGAATGTCTAGTTCGTAAACCTGCATAACAATAGAGGGATGAGATTCAACAACTCAGTAGGGACATAACCTTATCACAGTAAATTGACAATATTAAATTAAGTGTCATGAAATCATATAGCCAAATATCAAATTATTATTGATAACAATGCATGAATGCAGTCCAACCTCTTCAGCTACACCCGTTAATTTATATAATAAAACATGCGGACCTGCACATCCCATACCATCCATTTTACCACTGCAGTGGTGGTTCGAATGTTCTATCAAAGAAACTAACCCCCATACGATATCCCAAGTTCATAAACCCCTTTTGCTAGTCAGCTTATCTATCTGAAATAAGTCCAACGTAGTTCCAAATTTTATGCTCGTAAGCGTACGAATCGTTCGATATTATAGAAAGCAAGCACTTCATATTGTCCTTGAGAAAATGATTTAATTCTTATCAACTAACTTAAATCCAATTGCAACATTAGTAAAATTTAACAAAGATTGATGAAAGATGGATTTGAGAATTGAAAGTAATAGTAAAAACAAATGAAAAGAAGAAAGTTTCAGCACAACGCAAAAACTAACAACCAAGAAAGCAAAATTATAATTAAGTCGATTAAAACACTAGAGCGTCCTACTCACCATAACCAATCCAACTTATTTCCTGCAACGAATTATTAACAAGTACTCAACCTCATTGATAGTCGAATTTCCCTAACACATGTAATATCTATGGCATCTAGACTATTACGTATATTCCACTATGCAACAATCCATGGCATATGGAATAGTTTAACATAATGAAACTCATTACGATTAGTGGAAATTTATATAAAAACTACACAAATCCTTGAGTATGGCATCTACTACTGGGTGGTATTTATTTGCAAGAAGCTCTAACTCAAGTTGAAAACATGGCATCTGTACAACTTGCATCAAATTTACCAAGCAAAAATCAAGATGGTAGCTAGTTAGCAAGACTAATACCAAACATATAAACTCATAGCAAACGATACTCAATCAAAATTGAAAACTTGAAAATAATTCACTTTAAAATGTAAGCATTCATAGTAATGGCAACATCGTAGCCCTAGCTAAGAAAAATTAGTTCTGAAACATACATGAAATTGTCACTGAATTCATAGTAAGAAAAATGAAAATTAAGTTTAGAAAACCTTGTAAACTCCTTTGCTCCGCTACAGCCTTCTTTTTCGAATGTCTCTGCTTTTAGAATCTTGATCGGTTCTTTTTTGTTTCCCCCCCCCCCCCTCTATCATGCCCCAGACCCAGGGTCGGTAATAAAAACTTGAAACAGAATCCAAAACGTGAGTTAAAAACTAAATAAATAAAAGGAAATTGTAATAGGTTGGAAAAATAAATTCCTCTTATAAAAATAATTCATGATTCTTAAAGAAATCAAGAATTCTTTACAACCTACAGTATATAGATGAATAAACTTTCTCTACTCCAATCTAATTCGATCTCATCCTGCCTACCCTCTTGAATGTCCAGTTCGTAAACCTGCATATAATAGAGGGATGAGCTTCAACAACTCGGTAGCCAAATATCAAATTAAGTGTCATGAAATCATATAGCCAAATATCAAATCATAAATGATAACAATGCATGTATGCAATCCAACCTCTTCAGCTACACCCGTTAATTTATATAATAAAACATACGGACCTAAGCGTCCCATACCATGCATTTTACCACTGTAGTGGTGGTTCGAATATTCTATTATACAAACTAACCCCCATAAGATATCCCAAGTTCATAAACCCTTTTTGTTAGTCATCTTATCTAATTCATTGATCTCCAGTCCAAATCACCCACATCGACCTATTCTAATGTGCACACCGGGCTCGCATGGAACTAGTTTCACAATGAATAGATTCAACTACACAAAATATCCTTTCCAACTACCCTCATTTCCCGAATTCCAATCTCAACACTAATGTTCCAACCACATCTCACAACATGAGTGATGCACAAATAATGCCATTTCATCTTTCACATGTATCACATTATATTTTCAATGAATAGCATTTCAACAATAATTCCATAACCAATAACAAGTAAACAGTTACCTGAAGCAATTAGCCAATTAATATACAATCACATTAATCAACCAAAAAGATCAAGAATATTATAACACTTCACGAAATTTAATAAAATCAATTTCCATAACGGTCTGCTATATTTCCCCTACCTGGATTCCAAAGCTAAAACAAAGATCCACGTCACTACCGGAATACCTAAGCTCCACGTACTTATCCACGTCACTACCGAAATAGTTAAGCTCCATGTACTTAAGCAAGTTCCTTAATCACTCCTAAATTATCATGTATTTCTTCCACCCTATTTCTTTTCTAATCTCTCCCCACATATGTATATAAATATTAGAACTAACACTTTGCATATCAATCTCTCTTGGTTCCTTTCTCCTTGACATGCATGCCTTGCATGCATGTGATGTGAAAATTACTTGACACTCAAATTAAAACCCTATCGACGTAGTATATGAAAGTAGGGATCGTTTTAGGCCGAGGATTAGAAGGGATGCTAATCTACACAATTTAAACTCTAAAACACTAAACTAGACTCTTATGACTCAAAACTGACCAAATTGACTCAAAACACACAAACTAAGCTAAATAGACTCAAAACAGATACTAGAGAGTGAATTGGACAAATTCTAGACTAGTAAGACTCAAAACACTGAAAGGGGACAGATTTGGACGAATTTGACAAAACTAAGACACAAATAAGAACTGAGGGGGTTTTTGGACGAATTTGACAAAACTAAGTAAATTGTAGCAAACAAAGTAAGTTAAAACAAAATTAAGGTGAATTCAAGGGTGAAAAGCTAGTTAGAGGATCCTTCTCCACACATGAAACATATGCATACAAATTGATTTCCAATATTGTTTCTTTAAACCATGAATGACAATGCCCCAAATTAATCGTGAATGCACAAATTAACTTTCAGATTTTCCTTAATTCGTTGAATTGGATGGATAACGCATCGACAATGAAATTATTCTTATCAAGTTCCCTACATGGAATACGCATAATAGAGATACATTCAAAGATCATTAAGTTCTATGAAAATCATAAGCATTGACAAGGCATTCGTAACTATGAAAAGCATGATGATACTCCTGCCATGGATTCACTTAACACGATTGTGACTAGCAACCTTTACTACTCATAAATATAAGTTCATAACAATTAGGTGAAATTCCCTTATATTTTAGCATCAGATTCATGCATGCAAACTAAGTGTGCACCCTTAACCCACATACAAGAATAAGTTTTAATCAAACAGATAAGTGAATCGCATTCATGTTTTACGAAACAATAACTAGAGGTAATCAATTCATATTAAACACATGTCCATGGCTTCGAATTCACCTCTAACTAAGAAAAACTTAGTTACACATGTTCATAACAATTGAAAAACAATCTGAAATAAACATTGAAACTAAAACAAGGGAAGAAAGAACTCAGGAAGTCTCCAATGGTTGCAGGTTGTTGCGGCACAAGGTCCTCCTCCAATGGAAGCCACGGCAAAGCTCTCCTCCTCTCCTTCTTGCCGCAAAGGGTGTTTCTGTGTATGGATGGTGATGGCTACGAATTATGGTGTGGTATAGGGGGTGGTAACCTACAGCAAAGCCTCAAAATATGTATATATAGGCATGGCAAACACTAGGGAAATCAGGTTACAACTTGGACTTAGCAGAAATAAAGGATTAGGGCCCTAGGGTGCGGCACAAGGCTTAAATCCATCAGGAAAGGGGTTTAGCCCAATTAATTTCTGAAAAGGCTTTACACAATCCAAATCCACAAAGGAATAGGCTAATTAAATCAGAATCCAAGAGGAATAAGGGTAGGGAAGGTGCGGCACAATTGGGGGGGAAGGGGATGGAGTGCAAGGCAAGGCAAAGGCCTTCTAGAAAGGTTTGGGGCGCCAGATTTTTAGGACTTCTAGAAAGGAGTGTTGTGGCATGTTTCTCGATGGAAAAGACCTCCTAAAAACAGGTTTTAGGCATCCTATTATGAAAAGGAGTCCCCCTTGCAGCTGGAATTAAGATAGGATAAGATTAGATAAGGATAAGATAAGATAAGGTTGGTTTGGATAATGTTCCATGTTTGTAGCTGATTCCTTATCTTCTTTGACTTGAATTTGTTTCTCCAACTTTTAAATACATTCCTAGCCTTATTTGAACTTCAAATTCGTCCATTCCTTGTGCTCCATATGCATGCAATCCATTTCAGCCCAGAATTGCTCCAAAATGCTCTAAAATGCACTTTCTTGCCAACTTTGCCAATTGGACCTACAAACACACGAAAACAGCTTAAAACACTATAATACACATAAACTAACTAAGTAAATGCAAGAAAACAAGCTAACTAAGTCGCATAAATATGCTCCTATCAGCATGCAACCTCATGTCTCATTTCCAATCCAACTCAGGTTCTGAAAACAGAGAAAAGTCCCTATTTATAGTACCATAGGGCGGCTCCACTCAGTGACTCAGTATAGACATGTGTCAATTGGCATGGAATTGTAATATGAGGATAAAAGTCCCTATTTATACCTCTGAATCAATTCATTGCAGTAGTAGGCCTCCTTAATTTACCTCTTCAATGCTCTGCTAAGTGTTGAATGACAATCACATGTCCCAAATGGACATCCAAAAAAATTTGCAACTTGGCCAATCTCCACAACAGATCAAAATCATCAAATAAATATCTCATTTTCATACTTTTGCTTGAGACCCTCAAACTGGAATTTGATCTAGGAAGTTGATTTCCATCTCTTTTCAAATTTGATTGTCTAAAGCCTCTTGCTCTGCTGCAATTTTATGTGGCGGCTTGCTCCAGAAAAATTGGATTAGGCCTTTCTTTTCTCTGTCAGTGTAAATGAGAGGATAAGGGCAACCTTTGTGCAATTGAATACATCACGTGCAAGGCATGTGTTCTACATTTTGTTGACTTGTCAAACCTCCTTTCAAGCTTGCAAAGTAATAGGAAAACTGCTCCTTGTCAAAATAGAAAACCTGGATATAATTTAAGTGAGAGTGAGTTTAGCTTTTGTAATACAGGAGTCACAAAATGTTAAATAGTCCTCTCTTTGTGCAAAATTATACAATGCCATTCTCTTAAACGAAAGATAAAGACATCCTTGCATTCAAAATACGAATGGCAATAGTTCCATTTGACTCAACGAAATCATATAAATATAATGCAATTTAGTCATTTCCTTTGCCTAACCATAAAGGCACAAAAACATGTAAATGCTTTCATTTAAATCGAACATGTCACAAGAAAAATGCAATTTTTCCGGGCAAAACAAGTGGAACATTATACACTTAACATGTGATTTTATGTAACCTTTTATAAATTTTCAGTATTTTGAATAGTTTGTAAAGTTGTAAACCATATGGTTGAGTTTTTTTTCACGAAAATTTGCAATTTACTTAATGAAAGCGGAAACAAATTCGTCGAAACTAGTTTGACCAAATGTATTTGTGTTATGTTATCTAATTCGACAGGAATAAGGAACATCGTAATGTAAAAATGGTAGAAATTGAAGAATTTATGTTTTGATAATATATATATAAAAAAAAAATTGTAAGTGTAAGTAGAATTTGTTGATAATATTTGGTCAAAAGTACGCCTATCAATTTGTCCCAAATACCCAAGGGAATGTGGAAAATGAACTTTAATGTTGATTACCCAACGAAACTTTGTCGGTTTAAAGTTCAACTAGCCTTCATGCACGCGCTCACGTGCGTGCAGAAGGCATTTTTTGAATCACGGCGTATTATGCGAGACTTAGACGTTTTAAATGTATTTATATGCATAAATTGACAAAAGGAAAGTCAAATATTTAAACTAAATGAATAATCTTAGATTATGCTAGAAGAAACCTCTAATAAACCAATTAAAGCAGCTGAATTCACATAATAAAATCGGTCTCTATAGAATTTACATTAATAATAGAGAAAATAATATTTAATAAACAATTGATTAAATCATATTATTGCTAGCCCATTGTGAGGCTAAGCCCACCCCCTCCCTCTTAGTGTAGATAATATTGTTTAAAAAAAAAAATCATTTGACAACTAATTTAATCACATTATTATCCGCGTGCGAAAGACCTTTTTTATAACTGGCATTACATGCCTATTAAGATGTTTTGAACGTATTTAAAAATAGAGAAATTAATATTTAATAAACAATTGATTGAATCACATTATTGCTAGCCTATTGTGAGGCTAAGCCCACCCCCTCTCCCTCTCTTTAGTGTAGATAATATCGTTTGTTAAAAAAAACAATCATTTGATAACTAATTTAATCACATTATTATCCACGTGCGAATGACCTTTTTTATAACCGGCATTACACGCCTCTTAAGATGTTTTAAACATGTTGAAAAATAGAGAAATTGAATAACATTATTGCTAGCCTATTGTGAGGTACTAATTTAAAAAAACAAAAAAACAAAACAAAAAAAACAAAACAAACAAACAAACAAACCACAAAAAATTAATTATTAAAAAAATACTATTAAAATGACGAAAATGCCCTTGCCATATTTGATGCATTATTTTGGGATGCCTTTGAAGTTTTTTATTTTGGGGACATTTTTGTCCCATTATTTTTGTTGAAGCCCATGACACCAAAAAACACTATTCACCTTTATTGTTGGCTTTATATATAGATGGTCATCAAAAGCTGCAATTCAAATTTGCAAGTTTTCACATAAATCCAAACACATGCGTTGGGAATCTACTGATTCCGTCGGGTAAACACATATTGGTCAAAACTTCAAGATTTCTATTTCCAAAATGTCATAGATACCCCGTGATGGGCATGTGAACCATCTGACACAGAACTATTACCAGACAAAGGTATAGGGAATCTACCTCTGTCCGGGTAAATACTAAAAGGTTAAAAGTTTTCAACTTTTTTTTTTTGTGAGTCACAGGCTTGGGGAATTTACTAACATGGAGATCACCCAACGGAGATCCGTCTGGAAAACCAGAATTAGTCAAAAGTTGAATTTCATTTTTCAATGTGTCACAAATATGAAATTCATGTGTGGACAAATTCCACTACCACAATGCTTAACCGATGAACGTTCGTCAGGAAAATCTATATGCATCCACTATAAATATCTTATTTTTTATTCATTTTTTTAATGTTTCCTCCAACCACCACAGGCATTGTACAAAACTAGTGTGCAGGATCCAATCGTAAAAAATGGTTTGCATAAACTTGGAGATCACGTTCGCAAAAATCACAACACAAAAAATAAAAAATAAAAAATTTCGGAGATTAGGAAATAAATCGAAAGCTTTCGATGGTTAGAAACCAAAATTCACGATTTAACTTAGGTCCGATAGCGATCATTTTTTGCAAATACATTGGTCAACCCCACAAGATTAAGATCAATGTTCTTGATGATACATTAATTATTTTAGAAAAACTGGAGCCACAAATACCTATATTCTACTTAGTGGAAATAAAGAAGAAACACTAAGTGTTTTGGTATTAATGACACACCCCAACCTGAGATGTCCATTGGGACTTCGAATCGAGTTGTGCTGGCCGACACCTGGAAGGTGATGAAGCCATAAAGTGTAGTGTAGTGGAGAATATGAATAAATTTAAACCTAAAAGTGCCTACATATAAGAATGCGCTGTGAGCGGGAAAGAACCCAATTCACACGTGACGGCAGAACATAAGTATAGTACAGTAAAATAGGGTGAGAAATTATACCATCGAATGTCACTGTCTACCCCAAGATTTGCCAAAAGTCCTCATTGATAAGAAGCTCAGCTACTAAAACCTGGAGGGGCGAAAAACAAGGGTGAGTGGGCCTGAAAATAAAGTTTTAATAAAAACCTTTGAAAATGTTATAACCCCTCGCTGTAAATCATGTATAGTTTCCAAAATATACATACTACGTATAGTATGAAAATACTTACCGTAGCCTGCAAAACGTAAATAAGGCATGACATCCCAATAGTAATATAAGTAAAAATCAGGTGCTAAACAACCTATGCTAGCACACCAGTCGGAGTCGCCTAATGCGACATGTACGACTGAACTAATTTTCTCATTCATCTATGCTAACACACTAGTCGGAGTCACCTAATGTGACCTGTACGACAAGGCTAGGTGTAATAATATTCGCTTTAGTGCTACAACCACGTGAAGGCTAGCGTTATTTGTCATCACATACGAGTTGGAATTGCCTATTGCAATCTGTACGACAGGCTTGGATCCAAGGCGAGCATGCGGTGCTGATATGAACGACACGTGAAAAACTAGCCTGGGCTAGGCTGAGCACTAACACCTCGGTGTAGCAATGATGAGCCACTATATGAATATAAGCATGCCATAACCATTCAATAATTTTAATCAACACACTAACATTCACAGCCGTAAACATAATTATGACATCAATAATCATACCATACTTATGTATCCCGTAGGATGTAGTATATTTCATAAGTTCCGTCGTGTCGCTAATTCTTATAAACTTATTCAAATCCAGGCATACGTAAGGAGTTCCTTTTCAATTGCATAAATGGAAACTATCAATCATATATATACTAATAAAAGGGAAGGACCCACTCACTTAGAGTCCGAGCTACAACTCCCTAGCACGAATATCAAGGCGTCACAAATGATTGTCGCCACGAACGATTATCAAGTCACGTCTCAAAATTCTTATCGATAGAACATGTAACTTACCTTAAACACATCCCCCAAGACGTTCTAGAATGATTTGAAACCCATTGACCAAAAGTCAACCGTCTGTCAAATGTCGACGGTAGGGTCCACAACCCTACATAACTAGATACGGAAGATCCAAACCTCGAATTTCTAATCCGTAACTTCCAAAGAGCCACAGTATGCTTCTAGAACATCATACTAAATTTCATTACGATCCAACGGTTGGATCTCCGCCAATTGCAAATTCAAGTGGCGGTCAACGTTTTATTTTACGAGCTTACCAATCTAATTTGAGAAGATCCTTAATTCAGATTCCCAATCCGTAGGTTTCTAATATCCTCAAATATTATGTACTATAAAGTATTAAAGTTTGGTGACGATCCAACGGTTAGATCATGGACTGCTATAATATTCAAGTGGCGAGCCTTAATGGAAATATAACCAAATAATTGAATTTCGTCAATCGGATGCCTAATATGGAATCAGGGAATCCAAATTAACCTAGGATGGGAAGGTCGGGTCTCGACCCACGCGCCGTCGCACACGCCGATTTTCGGTGGCCGGAAACCCACTTTTTCAACTAACTCCAAATTCTACCAAAATTTACAGGAAGATAAATCTCAACAAGATGAATAAGTTTTATACCTGCCACAAAGTCCAAAAGTAGACGAAAGATGGTCAATTTTGCCGATAGAGCCGACGGGTGCCTAAAGCTTCCCAGCGTCGATTCGTCGCCTACGGTGGTCCAATGAGGTCAAGGCTAGTCGGGATTTACTCCTGGGATGATGGGCTACAAAACCCAAGTGGTGGTGTCAGCCATCACTTTGTCGATTGACCGAAAAAATGAAAAGGGTGGGCGGAGCACCATTGATTTTCATCGGGTTTTGTGGCCTCGCACCGCCACGTACAGAGGTTAATCAAGGTGGTTCTTGGTTGGGTTTTGTAGAGGGGAGTGAGAGCTTCAAGAGGGTGGTGGTGGCGTCTAAAAATTCCACCGGAGTTGGCTGGAATCGACGACGAAAAATGGGAGGTCGCGAGATGGGTAGACGGGAAAGGGAAGGCTGGGAGCTTCTTTCTCTTGCCCCCATTGGCCATCTCTAACCCCTCAATTTCTGATTGGTCCTCCTTTTCTTTAACTGATTGGTCCCTTATTTTCTTGCTTAAATCTGATTGGTTTCTTTCCCACAAGATGGGAGTTCAATTTATTTGTAACTAAACTTTAAATAACCAATTTCAAACGTCCGTAACTATACCGTTATAATCCGGACTCGCGAACGGCTTTCGCCTATGCGGTCATAGCAACGAGTACTACAAGGATACGCTAAAAGAATGAGTCCTACGTCTCTCTAACCGATGGTCCACGGAAGTCAAAATCTTTGCCTCTAGGGGCATTTTTCGTAAAACCACTATTTTAAAATTTATAAAATTGTAAAGGTAGGGACGCATTGTCACAATCTACCCACCTTAAAAAAATTTCGTCCCCGAAATTTGAAATCACTTGTTATCATAAAATACTCAAAGATAGAAAAAAAGTATATATATATAAAGAAGAAATCAAGTTAGAGCGGTTGCATAGAAGAGAATGTCATTCCATCGTGATCGGAGTGTAGTGATTGCTCTTTCATGCCACCCAAACTCGTACTTTCCTTCTCCTTTAGCACAATACTAAATATAATACTACACTATAAAATCCTTCGTGAACACATCATGCAAAAAATAGATATACAGTAACATATCGTCAAAATACGTATATAATAGAATGAAGTTAAGATAATAGTACTGAAATCAAAACCGAACATAGAAAGATTTCACTTACGCACTCGTAGCATATCGTACTTCGAGAATAAGTGCGTAGCATTTTGGGTTAAGCCCAAACAATAAATAAATAACTAAACGTATAAATAACTAAAATATTAACGTAGACGGACCTAAATGTCCACTTACTCAACGAGTTCAACAAATAAGTTCTCAATATTACGGTCTGCAGCCCGCAATACCAACAACTCACTGTTGTCCCGATAAGTAAGTAAACAATTCCCGAGGGTGCAATATTACCATCATGCCCCCCATTTGGAAATACACAAATACCATCTAGTTAGCGCCTCGACTGAGCTCACGTGCTACCCTCTCGATGATACCATTAATAGTGCGCAACTTTGCTACATCGCAATCTCGATCAATCAAATACCTTTTATAATACTCTTCTGCCAAACAAATACTGTGCATAAGGTCTCCATGCCACATTTCAAACAGTGCCAAACTCAAAACTAAAAAACTGTAACCGTGGTTACACATAACTCTAGCAGGGATAGGTGTTAACCATAATCATACTAACACTGCAGTACTATAATCACAACATGTCCACCAAGGTCAAGATAATTTGTTCAGACTAGCCATTAGTCTGAGGATAAAAGGGGGTATCGGCAATAACTCGAACTCACAGTCTTCAAAAAGACTTCCTAGAGCTTGGAAGTGAAATACGTATCACTGTGAGGTACAACAGTGACTTGCATACCGTAAAGCTGAACAATGTAGTTCACAATACCTTAGCAAGCAGATTCATACTAAATTCCCTTCAAATTTAGTGAAGAATTATGTCGCGAAGGCTAAAAGAACACTCAAGGGTTTGAGGGTCAAAACAAGTCCATCAAATCTACAATACAAAGTAACTGGAATTAATGTAAGACATCTCGCTACAATAGTAGCTTCCGGAATATTCTATCACCAACTGTAATGGTTCGCTCACCAAGGTACCTGTTGGGTGATTGAAGAGTTAACGATCACCACTTAACTTGAATATCTGTGCAATTCTTCTGAACAGTCTACCTACCTTCGAAATGACACGAACTGCAGTAGAATAGCCACGTACCCAAAGTTAACTAGAATGTTTTCCAGCACACAGAGGTGGCTATGGCATCATGACCATTGTAGATGTTGATCGAGACGCCATAAAATTCGATAGATTCAAGAATGAGAAATTCTCTCAAGTGATCAACAATATAGTCCCTCTGGACCAATGGAAAAGGAGCTGACTTGTTAAGTCAATCTATAATCATCGAAACATCATCATAATCTCAACATGTACGAGATCGCTGGTACCAAAAGCTTATGGTGATATTTTCCCCATCTCCATGTGGATATAGGAAGTGGTCATAGCCACTCGAACGATGCTTAATGATTTGTAAAAAGTCAAATCGATGCTTGTGAACTCCAATTGGAATGGAATAGGAGAGGCTGCAAGTATTTCAAGGATAATTAATGTCTTTTTGCACGACTGGGATGATACACGATAGTGCAATCGTAGACGTTGAGTTGGTTCTTCCATCGTCGCAGTCAGAAATCCAATTCTTTTCAAATGAATATGTACTTGATAGGTCTAAAATTGACAATGATTTTGGACACGTTTCTCCACAGAGAAGTGTCATCCTGTTTTCAAATGAAGATGACAGCTGTTGACTCTAGGTCATGAATAGGATGGTTCATTTCAAACGGTTTTAACCATTGGAAAGTATAAGCGATTCTCCGTCATGCGACCTCAGTATAGTCGAAACATCCAAAGAACACATCATCATGGATTTCCAAATGATCAATGTCATCGAAAGGTGTAACACGAAGGTAGGTTGAGACAACAATTTGGTTGTCAGAAACTTTATTCATAACTAACATCACAACTAAACTAACTTTCCTTGGTTGTGAGTGAGGAAAAACACTAAAGCCGAAAAATCGCCAACCAATTGTCGATAAAATCGACAAGACCAAAGATATCTCGAAATTCAAAATACTTTGTGAGAATTTCCACTTTCTTCCGCTACAATCCTTTTAGAAAAAGAAAGGAATATTGTCTGCAGAGATCACGTCTCCCTAGAAAAGTACCAATTTAATCAAAGTTAACAGTTGAGGAATTTGATACAAAGCTGACTATCGATGTCTAAAGATTAGATTCGTCACTGGAATAGGTAAGTAAGTCGTCGACAAAGCTACTATAAATTCATCAGGTTATGGAAGAAAACTCGAGTTACAAAGGTTGGTCGGCTAGACCATCAACTCGAAGTAGTGGATAATGGTTTTTAATCGTCACCCAAGGAAGTTGCTAAAATCTAGGTATGACCCTAAAGTTCAATCTTTCGCCTTCGCGGGTAAGTTTGAGGTTTCCAAGATAAAGTGTTTAGTCCCTGGTTGGTAAATTCCTATTTGGTAAGCTTTAGTAACTAAGTTCTCTCAATGAAGTAGGACTTGTTCGAAAAGTCATAAGGAAAACTGATATAGGAGTTGTTTGATAAAAAATAAGGAGAATAAATGTGGTGTTAACAAGGTGGATCAATGGTGTATTCTACTTCTCACATTCGGCGGCATCCCAAGTAGAATTTTGAGAAATGACGCCAAAGGTATACATCCTCGAAACATACTATACTACTAACTAACTCTACCACACGAACTAAAAGGTCTTCACAGTTTTCTCGACACTCAAAACATTTTAACATAGAGATATCATTTCGTATTTCGATCCTACTATCTACCTGTGGAAGTGATCGAGAGGTGGCTAGTCGAAGAAGTTTTGATTACCTAAATAGGTAATATGGTTAACATAACCGTGAGTTTACTATCTTAATACAAGGTCTGCTCCTAAGTTTCCACGATTTAGTTTCTTCGGCTCAAGTAGTATAAGGGTATCATTCCCGGATACTAGCATGTGTCCGATATCAGAAATCATACTGCCTGAATACTGGTTGACAACTTCTAGATATCGGACATTATCGTCAATTAGTAACGTCACTGTAGGCTGAATATAGGTTAGAGCCCGCTCGAGTAGATGGTTTCAGATTAAGGAACTGATCCTGTGAGGTGGTTTCATTAATTCTAGAGAAAATACTTACTACTTCGGGGATTTCTACTAACTGTAGGTATAACAACTCGTACCTATGCTCGTTGAAATGACGAGTACATCACCAAAAGAAAACTCGGGAACTAGCGTTGGCTGGGACGTCCTAAGGCTGGAACAAGAATTTTCTAATAATTTACTTTAGGATGGACTTAAACGGAAGTCGATCTTCCTCCTGAAGATCCGGAATGATCACTAGATTTTCTTCCGTCGAGTGCCACCACTTTAGCACCAGATTGTCACTTAATGACGTTTCTAGAATCTCGACGAAGTAAACTTCATAAGGATTCAAATGGATTGTATGCTAGCGAGTACTGCCAAGGAATCAAACCATTTTTGGTTTCCTAACTCAAAAGAGTTGGTAGAAATGATTAGATAGTAGTGGGATTGATCGGTAGATCTCTAGTGGCACACAATTATGGATTCTTTAGCCATGCCTTAGGGTCATCAACTTTCAGGATTTTCCTTGGCAGAGAGGTTATTCGTTTAAGTCTAGAGGCATCAACCGAAAGTCCTTTTTGGAAAGTCGGTAAATCGCCTTTAATGCCCAAAACGTAGGGAAAACTAACAAGTTTTTAGTATTTGATGAGGTGGCACGTTTCAAAAATTAAGCTCAAGAACTTAGAATGCTTACATCACGCATGTGATGGATGCAATACTGCATAACTTATGCTCTAATACCAAACTGACACACCCCGACCTATGATGTCCACTGGGACTCCGAATCGAGTTGTGTTGGCCGACACTTGGAAGGTGACGAAGCCATAAAGTGTAGTGTAGTGGAGAATGTGAATAAATTTCAACCTAAAAGTGCCTAAATATAAGAGTGTGCTCTGAGCAGGAAGGAACCCAATTCACACGTGATGGAAAAGCTTAAGTACAGTACAGTAAAATAGGGTGAGAAATTATACCATCGAAGGTAATCGTCTACCCCAAGATTTTCCAAGAGTCATCATCGATAAGAAAGCTCAGCTACTAAAACCTGGAGGGGGGGAAAACAAGGGTGAGTGGGCCTGAAAATAAAGTTTAAAAAAAACCCATTGAAAACATTATAACCTCTCGCTGTACATCATGTACAGTTTCCAAAATATACATAATACGTATAGTATGAAAATACTTACCGTAGCCTGCAAAACGTAAATAAGGCATGACATCCCAACATAATAAGCTCTTAACAGTAATATAAGTAAAAATCAGGTGCTTAACAACCTATGCTACCACACCATTCGAAGTCGCGTAATGCGACCTGTACGACTGAACTAATTTGCTCATCCATCTATGCTAACACACGAGTCAGGGTCATCTAATGTGACCTGTACGACAAGGCTAGGTGTAATAGTATTCGCTCTAGTGCTACAATCACGTGAAGGCTAGCGCTATTCACTGTCACATACGAGTCAGAATTCCCTATTACAATCTATACGACAGGGCTAGCACGTACTTGGATCCAAGGCAAGCGCGCGGTGCTGATGTGAATGACACGTGAAAGACTAGCCTGTCCTAGGCTGAGCACTAACACCTGGGTGTAGCAATGATGAGCCACATATGAATATAAGCATGCCATAACCATTCAATAATTTTAATCAACACACTAACATTCATAGCCCTAAACATAATTATGACATCAATAATCATACCATACCTGTGCATCCCGTAGGATGTAGCATATTTCATAAGTTTCGTCGTATCGCTAATTCATATAAACTTATTTAAATCCAAGCATACGTAAGGAGTTCTTATCGAGCCGTCCCGAACGATTGTCGTCTAGAACAATTATCAAGTCACGTCTCAAAATTCTTATCGATAGAACATGTAACTTACATAAAACACATCCCCTAGGACATTCTAGAATGATTTAAAACCCATTGACCAAAAGTCAACCGTCGGTCAAATGTCGACGGTAAGGTCTACAGCCCTACATAAGTCGATACGAAAGATCTGGACCTCAGATTTCCAATCTGTAACTTCTAAAGATCCACATTATGCTTCTAGAACATCATACTAAAATTTCATTACGGTCCAACTGTTGGATCTCCACCAATCGCAAATTCAAGTGGCGGTCAACGTTTTATTTTACGAGCTTACCAATCTAATTCGGGAAAATCCTACTTCAGATTACCAATCCATAAGTTTCTAATATCCTCAAATATTACATACTATAACGTATTAAACTTTGGTGACGATCCAACGATTGGATCGTTGATTGCTATAATATTCAAGTGGCGGCTCTTAACGGAAATGTAACCATATAATGGAATTTCGTCAATCTGATGTCTAATATGGAATCAGGGCATCCAAATTAACCTAAGATGGGCAGGTCGGGTCTCGACATGCGGCGGCGGTTTCCCGCGACCGGAAACTCACTTTTTTGACTAACTCCAAATTCTACCAAAATTTACTGGAAGACAGAAATCAATAAGAGGAACAAGTTTTATACCTGCCATGAAGTCCAAAAGTGGACGGAAGATGGTCAATTTTGCCGATAAAGCCGGTGGGTGCCTAAGCTTCCCAGCGTCGATTCGTTGCCTACGGCGGTCCAACAGGGTCAAGTCTGGTCGGGATTTACTCCTGGGATGATGGGCTACAAAACTCAAGTGGTGGTGTTGGCCATCGTTTTGCCGATTCACCAAAAGAACAAAAAGGGTGGTTGGAGCACCATTGGTTTTCATCGGGTTTTGTGGCCTCGCACCGCCACATACAGAGGTTAATCAAGGTGGTTCTTGGTTGGGTTTTGTAGAGGGGAGTCAGAGCTTCAAGAAGGTGGTGGTGGCGTCAAAAAATTCCACCGGAGTTGGCTGGAATCAACGACGGAAAATGGGAGGTCACAGGGATGGGTAGATGGGAAAGGGAAGGCGGGGATAGGTCGAAAACTATTGATGGTTAGAAACCAAAACTGACGATTTTACGGTCGTTTTAGGTCCTATTGGGATCATTTTTGGCAAATACAATTGTCAACCCCACAAGATTAAGATCAATGTCCCCGATGATGCATTAATTATTTTAGAAAAACTGGAGCCAAGAAAAACCTATATTCTACCTAGTGGAAATATAGAACAAACACTAAGTGTTTTGGTATTTAAGCTTTTGAATGTGACACGCATTATACAAAACTAGCGTGCATCCAACCGTAAAAAAATGTTTGCATAAACTTGGAGATCACGTATGCAAAAAAATAAAAAATGTTCGGAGATTTGGAAATAGGTCGAAAACTTTCGACAGTGAGAAACCAAAATCTACGGTTTAACAGTCATTTTAGGTTTGGTTGAGATCATTTTTTGCAAATACAATCATGATCCCCACAAGATTAAGATCAACGTTCCCGATGATGTATTAAATATTTTAGAAAAAGTGGAGCCAACAAAAATCGATGTGCTATTTAGTGGGAATATAGAAGAAGCACTAAGTGTTTTGGTATTGAAGCTTTTGAATGAGACACGCATTGTACGAAACTAGTGTGCACGATCCACCGTAAAAAATGTTTGCATAAAATGGGAGATTGCATATGCAAAAAATCACAAAAAAAATGTTCGGAGATTCTAAAACAGGTCGAAAACTTTCGACGGCTAGAAACCAAAATTCATGGTTTATTGGTCGTTTTAGGTTCAATTGGGATCATTTTTTGCAAATACAATCATCAATCCCACAAGATTAAGATCAACATTCCGAACAATGCATTAATTATTTCAAAAATAGTGGAGCCAACAAAAACAAATAAAAAAATTAAAATTACCGTTACTGCTTACTGTGTCCGATGGGGGTGGAGTGACCTTAATGGGTAGAGAAGAAAGATAATGGAGATAAGAGATAGAGATGGACAAATATGAAGTTAGTGGTCCGACAAATTTCAAATGAAGGCCGAAGGATAAGAAAGAGGGATAGAGTGTGGACTAAGGGGATAGATAGGGGGAGGGGAAGAGAGAGGGAGAAGAAGAAAGAGTAGGAGAAAGAGGGAGAGAGAGGGAGGGAGCTGTCAAAACTTTTAGATTAAAAACTTCTGAAATTTTGAAAACTTTGTCGCCCAAGGTAAAACGTTGTTGCCCAAACCCACACCAAACCCTAGTTGCATTTTGGTGATGAAATATGGTTATCGTCGCTGAAAGTGACATTATCCGACGAACTGTCTCGTCACTTAATATTTTAAGATAATATTCTTGTGTGACGAACATATGTTTATTGCGAAGTGTTTTCCACATTTTTTTTATTTTGTTTTAATTTTTTTGACTAATTTTTTTAATATAATTCTAATACAAATTAAGCAAATAAAATATTTAAACTGATAAAATATTATTTTAATCCGGATGCAAATTGAGCAAATTAGTCGATTTGATATATTTAAAGTGTACATACAAACCACATAAAATATTATTATCTCAATAAGCAGTTGTTGGAACCAAATTCGCTAACCGACACAAGTGGTATAGGTGCATAAATCCTAGTAACCTGTAAAAGAGTACACAACCATGCACAAACCAGAGACTAGGAAGGGGGATGTACCGGCCAAAGACTCTTTGATATAATCATAATTGCATACATTTTAATGTCCTTTAGTTTAGATTCTTGTTATGTTTTCGAGTGAATTTAGTTTGTTTCACTTATTTTTATGTTTTTCTTAGATTTGAAGAGTGAAGATGAAGAAAGAAGAAAAAGGAGCACTTTTGCGATTGAAATGAGTTTGGCATGCTGGAAGCAGAAGCTGTTTGTGCAGATCAGCCAACTTTACGGATTAAACTGTACTTCCTCAGAATGAACCAACTGTTGAGCCTTATACCATTGGAAATATATGGAAGCTATCTTTCAGTGGAATTTTACGGTTCATGATTCCGAGTTTCCTAGACGATGTTATGAAGATTTTCGTACAAGACGTCGGTCAGCCAAGTCTATGCTGAAATTGCAAAGTTTGTTGGGTTTTTCAAGTCATAATTCAGCCGAAGCCCAAAGCCCAAGATAGAACGTGTTGAGCTGACTTTAATCCTATTTCAAAGGGAGTTTTAATGAAAAGGGCCTAGCACTATTCATTATTAACCAAAAGGACATTTTGCATATGAAAAGTCTACAATTGGTCAAGCTCTTTTCTTTATTTACTCTTATGCCATTAAAAGCGGTCCACAACGATGTTGACATTTCTGTCTGGAAATACATTATTTTACATGATGATATTCAGCTTATGCTAATTTGCTGCCAACTCTTCATGCTTCCATCGTGTTGTCGATGTTATGCAGCTCTTCTTCTGTCAAATTGTTCCAGTACTGTTCATCGCCTTCTACTAGCTCTGCATCTCTTTCTCTATCTTCTTTCACCTTGTTGTACATTTCTGTTGTTTCTTCTTTGAAATTTTGAGGCTTCCAATAAGGCTGATGACTGATCCTTGTCTTACTGTAGATATACATTTCTTCTTCTTCTGCTACTAATACCATATCATGCCTAAAATCTTCAAATTCATCTAAGGCAAACATATGGATCCCTCGAAATTTTAGAATATTTTTGTATGAAGGAGTCCGCTTATGTGAGGAGATAGGGGATAGTCTAAAGGACTCTTCATTGATCATGGCTATATGCCTAGCTTTCTCCTTATGCATATGTACATACCAATCTAGAGGACTACTAATAAAACTTACGCAAATTTCTTTCCACTTTTCCAGATAATCTTCTGCTACTTTTATATGTTTTTCAGGAAATAATTCTAGTTGGGAAATATGACTAATGAATATTTTATCAAGATAACCAAACTCTAATAGTAAGGCTGGGGTAACTTCTACTACATTATGCTTTTTTTGATGCTCATAACTAAAATGTCACGGTCTAAAATCTCTCATGTTAATCCTGGCCACAGCTATGCTAACCTCTGGTTTACAAATACAACTCTCTGTACTATCACAAAGACATGGTGGATACATCTTTGTAATAATATCCATCCCTGGTTTTGGATCAAAGATGGACTGATACAAAGCACATTGTAATTGTAATTGTAATTTTTTCGTGGACTGTGATGCTCTGCTCAAGATCTCATTTTGCATATCTGGTGGCATAATTCTTAATTTTGCTTTTAAAATTTCTTCCAATAGGATCTCATCTATTATTAAGTCTAAAGGTATATTCCTAAGAAAACTTTCATATTTTTCTTGTTTTTCTTTGTCACTAAGTTGCTGATGCTGCTCATTATTTTGCTGTTGTTCCATTTCAACTAGTCTTTCATCAAACTGTGTTATTCTAACTGGTTTCACTAACTTTTGCCTATATTTTTCTGGTACTAAGTCTTCTTTTATGACACTTTTTGTACTCCCTGTATCCATCATAGCTATCGTTTGTATCTTAAGTTCTTTTGCTATTTCTATTTCACAATTTATAGTAATTAAGGAACTAATTTTTGGCTTTTCTATACTATAAACAATATTTCCTAATATTTCAGTATTTTCTTGAGATTCTGCTGAATTGATTTCTAATAACTTATTATTATAACACTTTTCACACAATATTGAATATGTATTATAGTGTTTATTTGCAGCTAATTTACTACACTTAAGATATTTTTCTGGCCAACCTAAATTAATGTATTTATATTCTTCTTCATGTTGTTCTTCTATGAATGCACACATATACTCTTCTAAATCACTATTTGTGCTACTTGAATATTTAGAGTCTAAATCTATCATGTGAATACTCTCTATACTATAAATACTCTCATTATAACTTAAATCATCTAAACTCTATATTGACTGTATATCCTCATCCTCTTCTAACCTAAACAACTCCATCAAATGTACTTTATCTCTCGGCTGTTTACCTAATTTTGGACATTTAGGTCTAATGTGTCCAGCTTCTCCACATGAATAACATTTACAACTACTCTTATCTTCTGGTGCTTTATACTTTCTAATCCAGCGTTTGCCACTTCTTTTCCTATATTGTTTTGGAATGTACTTTCTTTTCCTATATGTTCTTGAAGGTCTTATGCTGAAATTCTTATGCTGTTTGTAGGGTTTATATGACTTATATTTCTTTTTGCATATTTTCTTATGCTTATTCTTCTTATGACAACCATACTGTTGTGGTAAATCTATATTTTTGCAGCTCATATAAAATTGCTTCCTAATTTGTCTTTTAGCTTTTATTTGACTACATTCTTGTCTAAGTATATCATATACATGTTGAATTCTAGGTTCTATTGCAATATCATTTTTCTTTGGATGCTTTTGCCATTCATTCCAAATCTTTTCACCTATTGGTCCTTTTATTTTTGTCATATAAGTATCCAATAAATTAATATCACTAATTCTACCTGTTCTTCCTAAATATTTAAAGAAGTCTGTTGTATACACAGTTATATATTGTAAATCACAAATTTGCAATTGTTTTAAATTCCTAATTGCTTTTTTCTTCTCTTGTTCACTTCTGCCATCTAACCTATTATGATCTAAAAATTCTTGTTTAATCAAAGTAACAAAACCATCAATATTAAAATGCGTCTTAGCTGCCTGATGCTGTTCTGGATTTTGAACTTTCCATGACTGGAAATAATCAAAAACTAATCCATCTAAAGTATACTCAAAGTAATCTAACATATTTTGTGAATTACTAAAGTCTAACATTAATGTTGCATGTACGCAACCTTTTTCCCATCTCTCAATCGTTCTTTCCCAATCTTGTGGATCTACATTATCTAAGTTTAATATATTACCTGCTATATTAATTTGTTCTAACCCTCTCAAATATGGAATCCTATTTTTTCTAGGTTTTATCATGCTTTCTTCTATGTGACCTACTCGTGCTCCTTCATTATAGTGTTCATTTGTTGGTCTCAAAAATTGTTGATCAGTTCTACTTGCGTGTCCTGGATTTTCTACTCCTAATGTACTACTTTCTTCTGCTGGATTACATTCTTCTTTCAATTCTAATAAATTATTATATTCTTTTGATCCTAAAATATGTTCTACTCTTATTTCTAAAATTAATTTTTTCATCTCTCCATCTGAAATTCTATGTAGTCGTAAATCATATGTCTTATATTTTTCTTGTTCTTCATCTAAATGATCAATATCTTCTATAAGCTTATCTACAATATGATCAAAAGTTTGCTTAACTAAATTAATATCTAAATTATCAAAGGCCATATGAATACTCTCATTTTCGATCTCACTTTCATCTTCTTCTAATTTTTCTAGTTGCTTGTAATTACTAAACCTAATTGTTGCATTACCTGTACTAGTTTCATATATTTGTACTTTATCTGGTTGTCTATTTTTTGCTACTTGTAAATTAGGTAATATCCACTGAGTTCCTTCTAAAAAGCTATTATCTACGGGTTTTGCTTCTATCATATTTACATGTTTACTACCAAATGTTTGAACTAAATTTTGAAATTCTAAATTGAACTTATGATTATATCTATCAGACACTTTACCAATATACATTAAGCTAATACACAAATTTTTATACTCTCCCTTCATATTATAATTTTTTGTTCTTATGCTTACTTTAATATATTTACTAAATTCATTAATTGTCAAAACATAATTTGGAATACATCCTATAACTGCTAAGTTTGAACTTAAGTCTACTTCAAATGTTGCTATTGCTGCTTGTTGGTGATTATCTCATCTATCATCATATATGTATACTAAAGCTTTTGTGCCTACTTGTGCTCTGGTTAATCCTGCTATTCCAATTAATATTGTTCCTATATGAATTTGACTAAATTGTGATTTCCTCAAATGAGTAACTGCTTCTTTACTAATTAAATTAAGTGTAACTTCTTTATCAATACAACTAACTTCATGTTGACTGATGCTACTTACAATTCTACTTCTATTTTCAAATAAACGTAATTGGTACAAATTATATTTATTTTTCTGTGTTCTCTCAAAACCTCTTCTAATAAATTCTTGTGCTTCTTCTTCATTTGGATAAATATCTTCAGCTCTGACTACTTCTTTTCCTTTCCTCCTAATGAGTTCCATTTTCTGTTATCAAAAGGATTTATCTTAGGTCTTCTAATGTGATTATTTGTACTTAAAGTTAAAATTTTCTAATTTTTCTAACAAAGATGGTGGAAGTGATGCAGATGCGTTATGTAAAACTTGGTTTATTTCTGCTATTTGGTCTTCAACTTGATCTAATTTTTCAGCCAAACTTAAAACTAGTTGAATAATTAAATTATTTTGCCTGATGGGAATATTACTACTAGCTACTTGTGTTGAATAATCTGTTAAACCTACTGGTTCTTTAACTATTTTGGTCTCAGGTTATTTTTCTTTTTTGAGGTTCACTAATTTCTAAATTAAGATAATCTATCATAAACTACAGTCTTCCTTTTTCTAAAGTTACGGCTAACTGATTTCTTAGAAACTCTCTTTCTTCTCTCAACTTCTCTAAAGCTTGATATGTTGCTCTTTTTGCTTCTAAAACTTTCTGCTGCACTTCTGTGTTATTATATTTATTAATAAATGAAGGATGTTCAAGATAACCAAGATAAAACTTCTGCTTCTTCAAAGTCCTGCTAATTCTTTTGGATATATATGCTAGTCTTCTCTTTATGCTAGTTATAGTTGGGTGTCTGGGACAATAAATACCTTGTGGTTGTGGTTGACAAGGTCTACAAGGACAATAATATATGTTGTTCATAAAAAATAAACAAGTGTGATATCAGTTGTATCAATGACTTCCGTCCTCAAGGTACTTTACTATTATAATTATACTATTAAAATGCGAAACTTGGCTCTGATACCAAATTCGGAAAGCAGGCCCGGTTAAATAGTTGGATGGCAATTATAACAACTAGACATAAAACCTTGCACATGGAACTCGACATGTTTCAGCATGACGGCCACTCACAGTACAAGTATAAGGCTTTAAAAGCTGAACAAGAGGTACGAAGAACTCAGAGGTACCCTGGTTAATGTCCAGTTATTTGTATGGAAAGCATTCAGCTATAACAGAGTGCTCGAACAAAGTATGATCGTCAGTTTAGCAGGTTAATAATATAACTACAATAGTGTTTCCCTGTTTTGGACTAGAAGTCTAAATAAACAAACGCAGTAAAGAAAGAAAAGAAAGCTTACTTAAGACTTGGAGATTGCTTGAATATGTACACTTGAACTTTTATTGATATATATAATGGTTACAAAGATAACTGTTTACAAGAAAGTGTTTACAAGGATGCTATGAAGGCTACGGATGCTTGAGAGTATGAAAATGGTGAGTGTAGAGTATTCAGGTGTTGAGATGTTGAAGTGTTTTGGGATGTTGAGCTAGATGTGTCCCTTTGCAATGAATGAAACTCCACTTATATAGACTGAATGAGGATACAACGGTAATAAATGGTATGGACATCTCCTTGGTACTTGTCATTTGTCACTTTGCCTCTATTGTTGCTGAAATTGTCAGCACTGTTTCTTAAACGTGGTCATGTGATCTTGCTTGTCTCCTTTTGCATGTGAATTTGCTGCATGATTTGTCTCCTGGAGCCTTTATTTTGAACATCCATGTGATCTTTCAGAAATGTTTGCATTGTTTGCATGTGATCTCTCAGAATTGTTTTTCTTCCTTGTCCTCTTTCCCATGCCCAATTTGGGTAATATAAAAAAAATTTGTCCTTATGATTAAAATGAAACTTTTGAGGGTGTTTTGGTTAGTTTTCCATATTTCAAATGGGTTTGAAGTAATTAATTGGGAAGTTGATTTGCCACATCATCAGTCATGCAATACAAAGGATATCACAAGACCTAATTAGGTTAGGATTTGTCTACTATATAAAGGGAGTCCAAGGACCAAAAAAGGGGGGTTCTTTTGGGGGGATTCTCAGCAACATTTGGAAAAGAAAAGCAGCAGCCGCCGACCATCTTTCCTAAGTTTTTCATGTTTTTAAGATTCCTAATTATGTTTTCTTATTTTATGAGTAACTAAACTCTTTTTCTAGGGTTAGGATGATGCCCTAGCATGAATGTTTATGGTTTTTAATGTTATTCATTGGATTTCTAGTTTCTTTTAGATGAATGCTTAATCACTGTTTGAATTGTTACTTTTTGTTTGAGTTCTTTGATTGATCACCTTAGGACTTTGCATCTAGTAAGATTGGAAGATGAATTTGAGGCTGAACTAGCAATATAATTCAATTAGCTTCTTGTAGTTAAGTGTGGTAAATTACATTATTGCTTGACAAAGAATAATGGTTTGCTTGGTTCCCTTGTTTTCTAGAGCATAAAGAGTCCTACTCGTTAAATTTATGCCTTAAACAGGATAGACTGGATGTTAGGATATACGACCTCTACCTGAACTAGGAGAGAATCATTCACTTAAGGAAAACTATGGTCTTATGTGCCTGACAAAGACTTAGATACGGGAATTATCATCTAAAGAATTGAAAGATCCATTGAATGCATTGAAACCTAAACTAGATTGCTTGTGGTTGTTTCCGAATCCCTAGACTTTTTCATCACTTGCTTTAAAACACAACGTTTTCTTCTCTTTAATTTTAGTTTTCATTTAAGGTTCTGTTTTTGTTCATTTATAAAATCATCACAACCAATTCTTCACATGCTTGATTGATTTATTAATTACGATCGAGTCTAGTTCGTTGTTTGGGTTTGTGTGTCATTAATATTATTAGATTTGGTTTAGTTTATCAAATTGGAGATTGAATTAGAATCCTCGTGGGAACGATACTTGGACTTGTTAAACGCTATATTATGATTATCTTGTGCACTTGCAAGTTTACACCACTCTTCGACGGTCAAGCTAAGTTACAACTCAAGGGATGGGCAAGAGATTAGAGTGCGATAATTGCATTACCAAAGATGAACCCTAGAAGGGTGTATTTATACCAGTGGGGAGAGAGACTTTTTTATGATAAATATTGTATTAAACCGGAGAATCCCATTGGATATCTAGGAGTAGATATTTCATCCTCTTGGGAGTGATTACTTATGGCACAAGCCAATTCCTAGATTGTAGGAACTCCAAGAATATAGGAAGCCTAGCTAATTCCGTCTTGGATCAGGTTCCCATGTTTTGCGAAACAAGCATAGTCAATACAGGATGAGATATTCTAATTAAAGTTTTTTAAACATTATTATAGGTTGTGTACAACATTACTAAAACCTAGATGAGATATTCCAATTAAAGTTTCTCAAATATTCGGAGAGTAACACAAATGTAAAATTAAACTAGAACTCGGTACGTCGAGCTATGCACGCTGTGATTAAAAATAATTAGCGTACGGAATCGTGTGCATAAATGCTTGCATACTGAAAAGGAAATACGCTTCTTTTTAAAAGGATATACAAACATTAAAAGTGATTTGATAACTTACCATCTCACCTCTTTTACAAATTAAATCCTTATAACTAATTACCACAATCTTCAAAGATGCATTTTTTAATTTCATTCCATATCAACATTGCACCCATGCTGTGTTTGTGGTGATGAGAGTCGTATCACTGTTTTCAACGTATCTATTTATACCCTTAGGTGGGAGGAGCGTAGAGCATTAGACTATTATCAACCATGACTAGAAATAAGGTCAAGCTTGCATGGATAGTGAATGATAATGCTAGAAAATCTAGCTTTAAAAAGAGAAGTGCATGCTTGGTGAAGAAAATGAGTGAACTAACCACCTTATGCGACATCAGTGCCTTTATCATTGTCTATGGCGAAGACGGTGAGGAGCCAACCGTGTGGCCGGATCGCACGGTGGTGGAACAATTGATTGCAAGGTTTCAAAGCATACCAGATCTCGAGCGGTGGAAGAAAATGATGAGCCAAGAGACTTACCTGAAGGACAGGGCTGCCAAAATGCAAGAGCAAATCAGAAAGATTATGAAAAAGAACAATGAGCTGAACACAAATAATGTCTTGCACCAAATTATTCAAAAAGGTAAGCCCCTGCTTGAATTTGATGATAATGATCTAACTGGCGTGGTTTTTTCTTTAGAGGAGAGGATGAAAGAAATCCGAAAACGTATCGATTATTTTGAGCAGGAGAATCCTAATCATCCTCCAAGTACTCCTTCACAAGGGGGTGCAGATCAGTCGGAAATGATAAGCCAAATTGGAAGTGATTTTCCCGAGTCTTTGTTTATGTACAAAGACCTGGGAAAGCAAATTCAGAACAATGATGGTCCTACTAGTAGTGTTAGGAGTGACATCGCGATACCACCAAGCTCTCACTTTGGTAATTTTACTACTGCAAATGACATGGGGATGCCTTTTTGGAACTTGGGAGGTAATTGTGATGGAAGTGATTTAGGGTTGCCTAAGAAAATAAGGAGTGTTGAAGGTCCTAGAAGTGGCATTGGGGATGACATGGGGGTCCATAGTGGATTCTTCAAATATCAACACTATGTTGGAAGTGACAACAAATATGGAAATTATAACGAGAGTCGTCCTTTTTGGGATTGGGCAGTTGGTGGGGATGGAAGCGATAAAGGGTTGACTTTGATGAATTCTGGAGGCATGAATGGTGGAACTGAGGTGGAGCTAGAGGTTTTTCCTAGTTATGCGACTAAAGTTGCAGGTATGACTAGTAATGTGGGAAGTGATCTAGGGCTGGGTATGACGTCTTACAATGAGGATACTGGATTTCGTATTGGGGACGACAAGGCTGGATCAAACAATGGAGTATTTGGGCATTTGCCACATCAATTCAACATTGGAGTCCGTACGGAAAGTCATATAGATCTGCCTTCTGCATCTTGTGGAGGTAATGGTGCTGGAAGTGATGTAGGGCTACTCCCAGGACTATTTGCAGGTAGCAACGCTGGGAGTGATGTTGGGCATCCTTATGATGTTAGCAAAAGTTGGCAGTTTCCCTTTTCTTCACCTTGAAATTGCATTACTTTTCTACATTGTTGTTCGATATCTTCAATTAGCATATGCAGAAGTTTTATCTTTAATTCATGTAATAAATGTCAAGTGGGAGGAGCTCTTTTTTTTCTTTGGTCAATTGTCCTCCTTTTAGGAGGTTTTTATGCCAAAGGTTTTTTTTACAGAGGTCCAAGCTTGCTCAATCTTCTTTTTCTTCCATTGTCTCTCTTTGTAATCTGCTGCTTATTGAATGAATTTTAGAACTTCAATAGAGCAAATTGAGAAATCATTGTACATTGCTTGACAGTTATGGTTTAATTGTAGTAATCATCCTTGAACTTATACCTCTAGTTCAATTTCAGTCCTTGAACTCTCATGTTAGTTTCTTTAGGCCTCAAAATTAACAATGTGTTGCAGCTTTGGTCATTTTCACTAACATCATATTTCCTCCGTTAAATCTAGGAGTATATTAGGAGCTTCAACTTAAAACTTAAAAAAACGACAGAAGAAACTCTAACACAAATGAACATTTATAGATAATTTAAAACATAAAACAAAAAGAAATTGAACTATAAAAGACAAAATAAAAATAGTTGGACTTTTGCAGCTTGTAAATATTAGGCAATCTAATTTCAAAGTTGCTAGGAGATCGAATTGTGGTTGGACATCACATAAACAATTAATAAATCACATATTGAACTACGGAAAAAAATTCCTATGTATTCAATTTTTTTTTTACACAAAAAAACTTTGATATTTTTTTTGTTCTTTTTTCTTTCTCTTTTCTCATTTTAAATTCATTTTTAGTAATGTGGATGGAGTTCCAAATTACCCCTAAATTTAATGGAAGAATAGGCAGTGTTAGTGAAAATGATCAATGGTATAACACGTTGTTAACACTACTATATTTAACAGTTATTGCGATGAAACACCAACCGTCAAGCAAAGAAGAATTTCGTCGCCTAAAATAATGCACGATAAAACCTTCGTCGCCACCACTTCATTGTGCAAGGCTCGTAAAGAAAGGTCATGCGTGATGAAGAGAAGAACAATTGTCGTGCAAAACTTTTGCATGACGAATAGATGCTTCGTCACACTAAGTTTAAAGGGATGAAGAACAGTCGTCGCACAAACTATTTTGCACAACGAACAGAGATTCCTCGCAATAACTTTAAAGGGACGAAGATCTGCGTGGCACAAGGTTAGAGCGATGAAAAGATACTTCGTCACATAAAGTTTAGAGGGATGAAGTTTTTCTTATCACAAGATTTGTCACTACGAAGTCCTGTCATCGTGCTCAATTACTGGGGACGAGAAGAATTCTTAGGTAAGGATGTTGTTGTGCAAACATTTGTGCAACTACATGTTTAAACTTTTGATTAATTATAACATAACTAAATCTTACATAATTTGTCATTCTTTATTTTGCGCGACTGATATTAGCTTTCCATTACTTTTCTGCGACGAAATCATTCGTCGCACAAATATTTTTTTAATTTCTTTTAAAAAATGTTTATAAAATGTATTTTAAACAAAATAATTTTAAAAATATAAATTAAATTAAAAATAGTAATCGATAAGAAAAAATATTGATTTAAAATAAATAAGAAAATGTACATACAAGCCAGAGAAAATTTAAAAAAGTACAAATATTTAAGAAAAAAAAACAACAAAGCAAAATCGTCACTATCAACTCCGATGGTTGGCTATGCTGAGTCAGGGGCCTGGAAGATAGAAGATGTATGAGGAGGAGGTGCAGTGGCTGAGATGTTAAAGCCGAACATTTGAAGAACGGAGATGATCTGGGCCCTCCTAGACTCCTGGGTAGCAATATGGGCAATCTGGGTCACGATGTGGTCTGGGCCGCAATGTGGGCATTTAGGGCCGTTACTTGCTGCTGGAGTTTCTCAACTTGCTCCATCAACGATGTGACCTGTCCGAGGTCAAGCTGGAAGAGGAGGTTTCCATCTCACGATGGTGGGCATTCCCCATGCCTCGATACACCTTCCCCTGCTAGGACCGAGTCTCTGATCGAGAGTGTCAGCCTGGCTCCTCTCCACCATAGTAGCTTGTAATAATAAAAACAAGTTAATTAATATTTATATAACATTTATTTAGAATGAATAATAATTATAAATTTAAGAATCACAAAAACTTACATGGAGCTTGATGTGATAAAAGTTAAGCACTCAAATTAAACCCTCTTGTTGTCAAATCGTAGTATAAATGCAAGTAGGGATCGTTCTTAACCGGGGATTAGGAGGGCTTGCTAAAACCTCTAAACTGACTCAAAACACAAAAACAAAGTTAAAAACATTTGGAAAGACTCAAGGGACTCAAAACAGGTTCAAAAGACTTAAAACAACTCAAAAACACTCAAAACTGCCTAAAAACACAAACTGGGCAGTTTTGGACTCTAAACACAACTTTGGATGAATTTAGGGTTTTGACTTGACTCAAGACACTTTAAAATACAAACAAAACATATTTTAAACACTTTGAAACAAGAAAGTAAAAGGGGGTTTGGGTTTTGACGAAATTGAAACAAACAAACAAATTGTAAAACTAAACAGATTGTAAAACGAATTTAGAAAATAAGATGATGGATGGATTAGTTAGAGGTCCGTTTTCCACACATGACACACTTGTACATGAATTGATTTCCAATTGCTTTTCAATAAACTATGATGCTCAACACCCCAGATTAACCGTGATGCACAAATTAACCCTTAGATTTTCCTTTACTCATTGAATTGGATGAATGCATGCGACAACCCAAATCATTCTCCAAAAGTCCCCTACATGAATGCATAATAGAGATACAATCAGAGATCATTACGTTCCATGAAAATCATAAGTGTTGACAAGGCAATTGTAACTATGAATGCATGACACGTTTGCCAAGAATTCAATTAACGCGATTGTGACAATCAACCTTCACTACTTAGGAATATAAACTTGTAACGATTAGGTGAAACTCATTTATATTCTAGCATCTGATTCATGCATGAAAACTAAGTATGCATCCTTAATAAACATACACATATCAGTTATGAATAAAACAGATAATTGAATTGCAATCACAACTTAACAAATTACAATTCGAAGAAATCAATTCATATCTCAAACATGTTCATGGCTTCAAACTTCCTCCTAACTAAATAGGGATTTAGCCACTCATGATTACAGCAAAATCAGAAAGTAATAACAAAATAAACATTGAAAACAAGAACGAAGTACACCTAAAACGCTCCAATCTGCAAGCATGAAACACCAAGGTTCTTCTTCTTTCCCACCTGTTGCGGCACAAGGGACTATGGATGTGTATGGATGTGTGAAATGGTGGATGGAGTGCGACTGAATGAATTTCTATGTTGAATGGCGGTGGTGGATGGATGTAGGTGAGTTATGGTGAAGGGTGGATGGTGAATGGTGTGTAAAATATGCGGCACAAAGGATGTATTTATAGGGCTAGGGCATAGCACGAATTTCTGAAGGAAAAGAATATGGTTTAGCACCAAAATCTGAAGGGAAAAGGATTGCACAATCCTTGGAGGAAAAGGATTGCAGGTTCTAGAGCTTCTAGAAAGGGTCCAGGCGTCAGATTTTTAGGGTTCTAGAAAGAATGTGTTTTGTGGCAGAATTTGGGACTTTTAGAAGGGTTTGGGGCGCCACTTTTGTAGGACAAGGAATAGAGCTTCTAGAAAGAGTGTTTTGTGGCTGATTTCTAGAAGAACAAGGCATAAAACATGTAACACCAATGTAGGAAAGGATAAGGACTTGTAGAAATCAGGTTTCAAGTCTCCTAAACTGAAACTAAATCCCTTTTGTAGCTAGAAACAAGGTAGGATGAGATTAGGATAGGATAAGATAAAGTTTGGATAATGTTCCATGTTTGTAGCTGATTCCTTATCTTCTTTGACTTGAATTTTTTTCTCCAACTTTTAAACACATTCCTAGCCTCATTTGAACTTCAAATTCGTCCATTCCTTGTGCTCCATATGCATGCAATCCATTTCAAACCCAATTTTGCTCCAAAAGGCTCCAAAATGCACCTTCATGCATACTTTGTCCTTAGAACCTGAAAACACACGAATTTGGCTTAAAAGACTAAAATAACTAAGAACTAACAACGTAAATGCACAAGAACAAGCTAACTAAGTCACATAAATATGCTCCTATCAGAGCTCCTCCGTCAACTCATCCCCGGGCCACATGTATACCTCCTTGAATGTGTCAATCTTAGGAAACTTCGACCCTACCTGAATTAAAAAATCATAACAAATATGTTATTAGTTGTGTAATAGAGAGTAAAATGTACTAAATTTAAAAAACAAAATGTGTTTACCTAACGTCGCTCTCCATCCTACAGGAGAAGCGTCGGGAGCCGAAGTGGTGGAGAACTTACTTTGACCTATTTATTGCGTTGGCCTTGGCTCTTTTCTGTTAAACAAAAAAAAAATCGTATTAAGGCCAATATTAATTAAAAATTATTCAAATAAATTAATAAAGTATTAAAATATTAATAATGTTGTAGTCATATTTAGAATAGGAATGTTATTATGTAAATCCTAGTGTACCTAGGGATATCTTGGAATATTCCCTAGGATTAGATATTATCCTATTAGAATTGTAATCCTATTAGGGTAAGGATTTAATCTATCCTACTACTATAAATAAAGGCACAATGGGGTGATATAAGACAACCTTACAATTAAATCTCTCTATCTTGTCTCTCTTTAGGCCTACAACACGTTATCAGCACGCTTTTACCAAAAGCTAAGGAACTGAAGGATCCTGGAGGAGGCTTTCGTCCACAAAATTCAAAGGCTTTTATTTGTGTCATGCCAATCAAGTACGCTTAAAATAAAGTAAGATATTTGAAACATCCACGAAGCACAAAAGCATTCCCCATGATGCATTAACCCCCTATTTTTATATTTTCCTTCCGAGAGATATATATATATATATACACGTTTCCTGCATTACACAATTATTATTTTGCTATGTGGAATTTGTGAGTCAAAGCATATAAATAAATTAAAAGCAATTAGCGTTTTACAAACCCTAGACAAAGTCCAAAAAAAAAAAAAATAGAAATTTATGGGATTTTTTGCGGTATAGGCCGCGGCTTGCCACTACGCAACCGCTGGCCTACAGCCCAGCCGCGTCGAGCACGCCACCAGGACGATTTCATTTTGACATATGGACCACACGGCAGCAGCTTTTTGGGCTTTGCTACGCTTAACGAACACCAAGCCTCGGTCGGGTAGGGTTATTGTGGGTTTGCAGCCTCTCTAGCCAATTCCAGTAACTTTTGAGTTGTTGGGCTTTGTCCCACACGTCCTTGGCCCAACTTGTAGCAAGCCTGTACATTTGCTAGGCCTATTTCATGCCCTAGGCCTGCCTGCAGCAAGTCCACATTGGTTGTTGGGTTTCGCCAACCCTCAGCCCAACTCACCAGCAGCTTTAAATGCTGCTGGGCTCGAACTGCCCTGACCCACAACCCAACCCCAGCTCGGCTGGGCTTTTCCTCACCAACCCGCAGGCCAGCAAGTGATAGGCCTGCATCCCATGCCTATTTGTTGGCCCAAACCAGCAGCCCTTATTGCTAGGTTCACCACAGACCACACGACCAAGAGGCTTCTAGCCCTCCCCGAGGCCTAATGGCTTGCAGTCGTACTGCAGGGCTTGTCCCTACACTGCAGCCAGCCCATTTTTGGCTGGGCCGCGTTATTTTTCAACCTAATGCCAATTTTTGGCATACTTGCGTTATAAATCATACCCAATATTTTATTTGGGGTACTTTGATTTACACTAATTAATTTAATTTAATCATCACTTGGCTTATCGCTAACCAAAGCTAATATGACCGGTCTGTCATTATTTTTGCTTCCACGATTGACCCAGTTTGGTCCTAATCTATTGACTAAATTAAAAGTGACCAGTAGTCCATTAATCTGATAATTACTCCAAAATTATTGACCTGAAGATCATTTTTGGTCATTAACGATTCAATAATTTATTTTTTCTACTTTGAACCGTCGACATCCTTTCGTAGTCCCGAAGCTCTTACACTTGAGTTCCCGGAGCAACTCAAACCCACTACACTTAAATTAGCATATTGCATTCTATGTTCTTGCAGGAACCTCTATCTCCTTATGAACTAATTGTTCATAAAACTAAATTGAACGTGTAGTTTCATATTTAGTGCCTTTGAAACCCGAAGTTTTCATTCAAACTTACCACATGAAACATGTAACTTTCATGTTTAAATTAAACCTATACATGTCTATAGACCCCGAATGTTCTACGATGTATGTCTATGGATTACCATATGACTAACCACGTTTTTGTGGTACCCTCTATTTTAAGGACATGTCGAACTTGAACAAGCTCAATTTAACCACTCTAAAAGTATCTGGAAGAAACTACCTGAAGTGGGTTCAAGACATGAAGCTCCATTTTACTGCAAAGGGCTACTATCGAGGAACCTACCAAAGACAACCATGTCGACAAAGCTGAGAAAGCTACTGCAATGATCTTCATTCGAAGACACATCCATGATGCACTGCAGACCGAGTCCTTGCTAAGGAGGATCCACGCACCCTCTGGTTTGCTCTGGCCGATCATTTCGATCACCAAAAAGACATTTACTTGCCTGAAGCAAGACACGACTGGCAGTATTTACACTTCCAAGACTTTAAGTCTATGAATGAATACAACTCTGAAGTTTGTAGAATCTGATCACTACTTAAGTTCTGTAAAGTGGACTTAACTGACGGGGATCCCCTAGAGAATACCTGTTCGACCTTCAATGCCACCAATATTGTGCTGCAGCAATAATATAGGGCACAAAAGTTCACCAAATTTTTGGATTTGACCTCTATTTTACTTCTCGCTGAAAAGCAGAAATAGCTTTTCATGAGAAATCATCAAGCTCGACCCACTGGCTCGAACACTCTGCCTAAAGCGCATGCGACTAATTCTGGCAGCCACAAACAACAAAAGAATCGTCGTGGCCATGGAAATGGGCGGCAAGCCCACCCATGAGCCCAAGGTCAACAGAGCAGAGGCCTACTCAAGGGAGGAAATTTGACCCAGAAGCGCCAACCCCTTGCCCTTAAGGCCCCAAATTTCAAGAATAAGGGAATAGCTACTGTTCAATCTGCTTCTACTGAATTGGACATGTGTTACCATTGTGGATCAAAGGATCATTGGTCACGCCTATGCCAAGCTACCCCCGAGGCCATTGCCAAGTATCATTCACGTCGTGAGCCTAACTTTGCCAATGTGGAACATCTCGAAGATGCTACTACATCTATGGAGATATCAGATTTTTAAGAGGCATCAACTCTTATGGAAGAATAAATTTTTTTTATAGACATGTTTTTAGGGTGTTTTTACCCTAGTCGCCGAACCCACTAGGTGTGGCCGAAACCACCCCCCCCTATTTTTTTAGGTTTATGGTTTAATTTTTGGACAATTTTTTCTAAGTCTTTGGAATAATTTGTTTGGTTTATTTTGAATTATGGATAATTATTTTATGGATATTATTTTCTCGATTGATTAATTGAATGAATGGAATTATATTTATGCATGTGACCGATTCAATTAATTTATTCATAGGTATTACTAGTGGGGAAGTTAGTTGTCTCGCTGATAGTGCTACCGTGCACACCATCTTGCGTGAGTGACACTATTTTACTAACTTCGTACCTAAAAATACACCTCTGACAACCCTCTCAGGCTTATCCAACCTGATAGAAGGATACGGAAAGGCCCATATAATGTTGTCTAATGGTATTGTCTTAACCATTAAAAAGGCCCTCTATTCTCCACGTTCCGAAAGAACGTTGCTGAGTTTTAGAGATATTCGAAATAATCAATATCATGTTGAAACCACTGAAGAGAATGGTTCTGAGTTTCTTTGTATCACTTCTTACGAGTATGGCCAGAAGCGTATTCACGAGAAGCTGGAACGTCTCCCAAGTGGGTTATACATTACAACCATTCATGACATAGAGGGCCACCATGTGGCAGCCCTGTGCCTGGGTTCCAAAACACTTTGCTACTTTGGCATGACCGCATGGGACATCCCCGACGTGACATGATGCGATGTATCCTCAAATCATCACATGGGCATCATTTACCTCCCTACGTTAGATTCCCACCATGCAAAGCTTGTTCTTTGGGAAAGTTGAATACTTAACCCTCCATTACAAAGATTATTCACAACCCTTCTAAGTTTCTTCAGAGGATTCAAGGGGATATTTATGGACCTATCCAACCAACGTGTAGACCATTTAGAAACTTTATGGTATTGGTTGATGCATCGACGCGTTGGTCACCTGTCTACTTATTGTCCACACGCAATGCTGCATTTGTAAAACTCCTAGCACAAATTGTTAAGCTTAGGGCTCACCACTCTGATTATCCGATCAAGTCAATTCGATTGGAGAATGCTGGAGAGTTTATGTCACAGACTTTTGACAATTATTGCATGTCAGTTGGGATTGAAGCTTTCATAAAGCGCCTTCAATTGATAGCTCAAACCTTTGGTGAAGCGAACCAAACTGCCAATATCTGCATGGGGCTATGCAATATTGCACGCAGCCATGTTGGTCTGTCTTAAGCCCACCGCTACCACCTCATTCATCGTTACACTTGGTTACTGGATATGAGTTTGACGTCTCACATTTAAGTGTGTTTGGGTGCGTAATCTATGTGTCAATAGCACCCCCACTATGTACCAAAATGGGTCCTCATAGAAGAATGGGAATCTATGTCAGTTATGATTTGCCATAAATTATTTGCTATTTAGAGCTCTTGACAAGAGATCTCTTTATAGCACGTTTTGGGATTGTCACTTCGATGAGATAGTCTTCCCATCGTTAGGGGGAGATAAGAATGTTAACATTCCTATAAAACACCACGAATTGTTGTGGTATACTCCCACTATGTCTCATTTAGATCCCCGCACACCACTCAATCTAAAACTGAAGTGCGTCGTATTCTAGATCTTCAGAGAATTGCTCAAAGCATGCCAGATGTTTTACTGATCTAGCAAAGGTGACGAGATCACATATACCCGCTCTAAACACACCTGCAAGGATCGACGTACCTAGAATACACCGTGATAACGCTCTGGAAGGCCGAACCATCCCCGAAGGTGGAGTGGTCGCACCTTCCACACGGCTCGGTACACTGGTAGCTAGCCAATCATCTGCTCCTACCCTAAAGCATTGTAGACCTTCTGGTTCAAAAGATTCACAACACTAGAAAAGGACAACGACACAAACTAGTAACCCTAGTCTAAATCCGACCATCGCTTGCTCATTTGTTCCAACGCATGAGGTTATTCTAGATTATAGTGATGTCTTAGATGAGACAACCTGATCTCTCGAGAATCGCAAGATTTCGGTCCACTACGCAGTATTGTATAAGGTTTGGAATCAGAATAAGATTATTGTCGGCGGTGCATTTGTGTACACAGTAGCTACTGGCATCATGCTTAGCGATGACATTGAACCACATTTCGTTGATGAATGTCGACGTATAATGGATTGGTTAAACTGGACAAAAGCAATCCAAGTCAAACTAAATTCGTTTACGAAAGGTAAGGTGTTTGGGCCCGTAGCTCCTACTCTACCACATGTGAAGCCTGTGGGCTACAAGTGGGTTTTTGTAAGGAAGCATAATAAGAAGAATGAAATAGTGCAAAACAAAGAACACCTCATAGCGCAAGGCTTCTCTCAATGCCCTAAAATTGATTATGAGGAGACATATTCTCCGTAATGGACGTCATAACGTTCCGCTACCTTATCAGTTTGGTAGTTTTCCAAAAATTGAATATGCAGCTTATGGGGATCTAGATATGGAAATCTACATGAAAGTTCTAGAAGAACTTCCATTAACTGGTTCAAATAGTTCTAGACCACAGAACACTCTCTCAAGTTGATTGAGGAAATCACTCTATGGATTGAAACAATCAGGGTGGATGTGGTATAACCGTCTGAGTAAATAGATACAGCAATGTGCCTACACGTAGACACTGGAATAGTGTTAAAGACAATTTCTGCTACCTCAAGGGTACGACGAATTTGGGCTTGTTCTACGCCCACTAATCCTCTAGATGAGCCACCGCCCCCCTCAGTCCTCGGGTTGATTCTCGCCTTGTTGGTTACGCAGATGCTGGTTATTTGTCTAACCCACATAGGCCACGTTTTCAAACGAGCTATGTCTTTACCGTTGGAGACACTACAATATCTTGAAGGTCTACCAAGCAAATGCTAGTTGCGACTTCTTCAAACCATGCTGAGATTCTTGCCTTGCATGAAGCGTCACATGAATGCTTTTGGTTAAGAACAGTCATGGAAGATATTCGAAGCACTAGTGGTCTTACTACCGTCGTTGACTTTCCTACGACGATCTTTGAAGACAATGCAGCATGTATCGAGCAGTTAAATAAGGGATACATCAAGAGAGACAACGCCATGCACATTGCGCCGAAGTTCATTTATTCTCACCAACAACAACAACATTAGAACATTGAAGTCAAGTAAATCTGTTCGCAGGACAACCTGGCCGATCTCTTCACCAAGTCATTGCCTAAGTCTACTTTTCAGAAGGTCATCCAAGGAATCGGTATACGTAAATTATTTGAGTTGAATTACTTGTTGTTCTCTTATTTGGAAGTTATGTCTAACTCAGGGGGAGTATCCAGAATCATACTCACTTATAAGCATTTTTCGCACTGGGTTTTTGCTACCTAACGAGGTTTTGATGAGGCACCTATCTTGGGATGATCATACTTTGTTGAGTTCACTACCTTTATCCAGTATGACGTTTGTTTTAGACATTATACATACTTTTCACATTTCTCCTTAGTCTATGGGTTTTTACCTACCTTAGGTTTTACCATAGCAAGGTTTTGTGAGTTTTACTACCAATGCATACTTTCTTTAATTTGAGACTCGTATTCGCCCGGTGTGCCGATGACTTCATCAACTGTTCTACCTCAACTGATGAAGACCTAATGCGATGTTTTGTTTGAGTATTTACACACTCATGGGGGAGTGTTGCAGTCCTATTTAGAATAAGAATGTGATTGTGTACATCTTAGTGTATCTAGGGATATCTTGGAATATTCCCTAGGGTTAGATATTATCCTATTAGAGTTGTAATCTTATTAGGGTAAGGATTTAACTTATTCTATTACTATAAATAACGGCACAATGGGGTGATATAACACACACCTCACAATTAAATCTCCCTTTTTTTCTCTCTTGCCGCCGGACTCCCCTTCTCTATTCCCTTAGAAGAGTTCAGTAAATTAGGCCTACAACAAATAAAATATTATTAAACTATAATAATATATATTTATAATTCACTTACGAGGAATTTTTCGTCCTGAAAATGGCTGCAAAGCCACACCCAATCTTCAGGGCGCTTCACCAACTCCATGGGGCACCCCTGTGCTAGAGCGATAGCCGAATCCTCGTATGTCTCGTAATGTTTGCGGAGGCCGCTCTTCTATTGAGTGAATTGGTCGGAGAAAAGCTCATGTACGTACTTACTCTGGTTGGCATTGAAACCCTGAAGATCATAGTGTTGATGCAACTATGGAAAATATTAATCAAGTTAAATCCTTTTAATTTTCACTACTTTATTAAAAAAATTGTAATAGAAGTTGACAATACTAACCGATAACTCATGAAGAACGATGACCTCGGTCTCAGCCCGGATGGCTCTCTAAGACTCCCACTGCATTGGGCGGTGATCCCTAACAACAAAGCCAACGTCATGGATTAAGGGTTGTGCTACTCCTTTGTTGCAATTTGTAATACCCTGTATTTTAAAAAAAATGGTTATATATATATGTGTGTGTGTGTGTGTGTGGTGTAATCGTTATAATTTTATTTTATTGTCCACCATATCTTGGTTGTAGAATTTATTTCTATAGCTAAGATATGGCTCACACCCTAGCTCGTGAATAGTCTTTATTCGTGGGTTGGGGCATGACAAATGGTATCAGAGCTTAGGGATTAGATATTTTAGGATTGACCTTATGATGATTAATATGCTTGCCGAATGCATAGACTCTAATTTTACATTCTGTGTAATGATTTCAGAAGCATTCCGTTTGATTTTTGTAGAGTAAATTGGGATTTGACTTATTCCTAGATGGGTAGTTTCTTGTGAATTAGATTGTGCTTCTGGACTTGTATTACTACGCTGCAAAGATAAGGAAATAGTGATCATTTCAGGTTGCCAAGGAAGGATTACAAAGCACGGGAAAATGTGTACTATATTTATATATCTATATGTGTGATGATCTCACTTCGTTTTGCAATTTCAGTTTCTAGATAAAAAAAAATGTTTTATCTCTTTTCTAGTGTTCTTATTTTTCAGCATGCTTAATTGCTTGGTGCTTTTATAAAACTAGTAATTGTTGCAATTTATTCGAAGCAATAATTTATTTTTCGTAAGTTCATATATAATTTTGATGGTGAAGCGAATTCAGATGTAATTCATTCCTACTCACAAAGGAAAAAGAAAGAAACAACGGTCATTGCGAAGTGAAATTCTCATTCCTACATGAGTTGGTAATGTTAATAATAAATCTCATTCCTACATAGTTTTGGAGTATGTGATGAGTTATGAAATTTTGAATGACTTGTGATGAGAATATAAGAATCCAATTAGTAAGGTGATTGGTGAGTTACATTTCCGATTTGTATAACCAACAATTGTTTTCCTACACTGATTTTCATTATTAATTAAGTGATTTTCAGTTAAAGACTAATTCCATTTTCCTATCAGGTTCACTATAGAGGTGTTTTGCTAGAGTTGGAAGGCCTAAATTGGAGAATTGCAATCCACTTGAAATGGAAGGGTAGTCTCCATGCAACCACTCTAACTAACTATTTTACTAATGTTTTTTTTTTTTCAACTATTACTATAATTTTTGTGATATATTTAACTATGTTTTTTAGATTTGTTTATCTTACTTATACAAGGATTAAGGTCTTACAAATCTCGAGGATGAGATTTATTTTAAGGAGGGTAGATTGTAATACCCCGTAATTAAAAAAAAAGGGTATATATATATGTATGTGTGTGGTGTAATCGTTATAATTTTATTTTATTTTCCACCATATCTTGGTTGTAGAATTTATTTCTATAGCTAAGATATGGCTCACACCCTAGCTTGTGAATAGTCTTTATTCGCGGGTCGGGGCATGACATAGTTGCCCGATGTCGCGCATCTCACGTAATCTTGATAAGCTCTTAGGTGGTGCGTGTGAGCTGTAATGTGCCCAAGAAGGCCTCTAGTGTTTTTACGAACTGTAAAAGAAAATAAGTGAATGTCAGAACAAACTAAATATTCTATTGAAAATTCGGCAGAACTTCCCCTAAAAGTATAACATTTTCCAAAACCTGAAAACAATAAAACAACATAACCAACACATGTACCAAACAATTCACATATAGAGGAAACAATTCACACATCAAACCAATAAAAATGTTTAAATTTAATAGTTGCATAGAAATATATATTACCTGTCGCGGATCCCTCTTCGTCAACGGTGGAAGTTGATGCAGACTTTTTATGCTCCTCGTTACTTCGGAGCCGTCGATGACACCGTTGGGCGTTCAGTAAGGAATGAGTCACCGAAGAAGTCGATGACATGGGCATTGAAGACAATGGGGGCTGGGTTGGAGGTACGACAAACCCTAACTTCGGGGTCAGTGTTGGTGGAGCGGTAATGGCAGAAGTAGTAAGTGGGGAGGTGTCGGAAGGGACCTACTGACTGACCGACACTACCTAACCAACTGCGACATCTACAAAAACCAATTGAATGACAAATATTTAAAAATAGTTGGCACCTTATAAGTTAGACCTGGCATTCGTGTCGTGTTTTCCGGGTTCATGTTGTTTTCGTGACATACCCGATATCTTAACAGGTCGTGTTTGGTAACACTCGCTAAAGTAAACGGGTAATATAACCCGACCTAAAATCAACCCGTTAAAATTATCAGGTAATATGACCCGACCCGTTACTTGTTAAAGAAAATATATTTTAAATCAATAAATAATGAAAAATGAAAAACATAATTTGACCCATAAAAAAGGAAAAATAATACTAAATTGTTGTAGGCCTAATTTACTGAATCATATAAAGGATAGAGAGAGGGTGTGCGTCAATAGTAGAGAGAAAGAGAGAGATGTGTAATTGTGAGGTGTCTTATCTCATCACATTGTGCCTTTATTTATAGTAGTAGGGAAGGTTAAATCCTTACCCTATTCGGATTACAACTCTAATAGGAATTAAACTACTATAGGGAATATACAAGATACTCCTAGATATACTAGGATTTACACAATCACATTCCTAATCCAATAGGACTGCAATACTCCTCCTTGAGTGTGTAAATACTCAACTAAATGGTGCATCAGGTCTTCAGCGATGAAGTAAGTACAGTTGATGAAGTCGTCGGCACAATGAGCGAATGCGAGTCTCAAATCAACCAAAGAATGCATAAAAGGTAAAACTCACAAAACCTCGTTATGGCAAAACCCAAGGTGGGAGAAAACCCCATAGTCTAAGGAGAAAGGTGAGAAGTTGCATTAAGTCAAAACTATACATCTTTTGCACGCAAGTAGAAGAGCTCACAAGGGTATGATCAGCCTACGATGGGTGTCTCGTCAAAACCTAGTTAGGTAGCAAAAACCCAGTGGGAAAATTGCTCCTAATCGTAAGGAAAAAGAGTACATTAAGATCAAGTGAGTATACTTCTGGATACTCCCCCTGAGTTTGACAAAACTTCCCAATGAGAACTACAAGCATTACATATGAATAGTTAGGCATACCAATTCATCGGACAAGCTTCTGGAAGGTTGACTTATGCAGTGACATCGTGTAGAGGTCGGCAAGGTTGTCTAGGATCAGCTTGCATGACTTCAATCTCCTAATGCTTTGCTGATGTAGATGTAGATGCAATATAATGTCTTGGTGTTGACTTCGTTGATATATCATGTCTTGGTCGGGTTGATATATGCGGCATAGTCTTCATGGTTTGTTGTTGGGACTCAACGATGGATGAAAACAGCAAGTACTTCGAATATGCTCAACTAGAACTCCTAACCATGTCTCACATGTGGCGTAGTGAAGTAAGGTGAGTATTGGAACAATTCAAAGGTTTCGCAACTAAGGTCATATCGTGGACCTTCAAGATATTGCAATATCCCTTGACGGTAAAAACATAACCATTCGGGGGTCGGATCCACTCGAGGGGTCGGATCACCAAAGTTAGCACAACAAACAAGGCAAGCATTATTCTGAGGATCAAAGGGGGTCAAATCCACTCAGGATGCGTTGGGATTAGCCCAAATTCGTAGTACCTTTGAGGGTAGCGGAAAAACATCTTTAATACCAATTCAGTGGTTGCGTGTAAGCGTGGTGCTGCATCTTTACCAATAAATCAACAGCGAAGGAGATGTCCTTTCTAATTACAATGAGCTAAGTACAACAAAGCGCAAAGTTGAACTCAGATATAGAACTTTGGATTCCATAACCTCTTTAAGGGTCTCATTTGCATATAGCGTATAGAAGATCATAGGTATACTCAAAGGTAACACCTTCAGGGTGTAATTCGACTGGTAAACCAAAGTACCGGTAGAATAATGCTTCAACTTCAGGTCAAGGTATAAACGAGTTTTCCCAAGATCCTTCATCTCAAATTCCGTCTTCAGGTGCAAGGTAGTTTTCTCAAGCTATTCTAGAGTCTTAGTGAGATTCATGTCAACGACAGGAATTGTAACTTTAGAAATTCGGAATAAGACTTCATAGTTTAACAGGCAATGGCATACTTCATATCCCTAAGTGATCAAATAATCACTTAGATAGGTATACCACATCCACCGGATTGCTTCAACCTATAAGTGAACGCCTCAAACAAGTTAAAAGGGTGTTCCGTGGTTTGGAACTATTCGAACCAGTCCATGTAATTCATGGGGAACTTACATGTAAATCTCCGTATCAATATCCCCATGGAGAAAACACTAACCACGTTTCATAATGCTGCAATCAATCATAAGGCATTTGAGAGAAACCTTGCGCCGTCAGGTTCATTCATCTCATTACGCTTCTTTTCCTACTAGTAACACAACAGGGTTACCTTAGGTGGTGTAGGAACTACGGGTCCAAACACAATTTGGTAAGGAATTTAACATGGATTGTGATTTTGATTGTCCAATTAGTTCTACGTTGTCACTAATCAACGGAACATGGTTATATACCGTCGCTTTTCATTTACGTCTGTAGCTACCATATAAGTGAAAACATCGTCGATGATAATCTCATTTCAATTCCATTAACTCATCCAAACTAGTATACTGGACCAAGAACTTCAAGTCTCGGGAGTAATCCGGATTAATCTCATGAAATGGAAATGATTTGAGATAGCGATCGAGTATGGATTCATTTGTGTCGTGACCTTCCTATTCTAGGGAAGTGAATCCTATGAACCGAGTGATTTGTCATGCTTCAGGCCAAGACAGATTGATTGGCTATCCGCCAGTATACCGGACCGTCCAACAAGGGCGGCCAAACTGTCCAACAGGGGCGGCACATCCTTCGGGGATGTTGACTCGACGTCTATTAAGTACGTCTATCCTTGCAAGTATGCTTACAGTTGGTATATGATCTCATCACTTTAGCCAGATCAGAAGAGTGCATCTAGAGCAACATTCTGAAAACTAGAATTCATCGCACTTGCTTATCACACTTGTGCAGTATGAGAATCGAGATGAGACATAGTGGTCAATGTCCACGTAAATTCAAGCCGTTCTATAGGAACGTTGACGTTCTTATCTCCCCCTAACGGCGAGAAGACTGCCACATTGAAGTGACAATCCGCAAATGTGCGGTAAAGAGATCGCATGCAAGGGCTCTAAGAAAGCTAGTGTGAAGGAGAATTGTAATCGACAAAGATTCACATCCTTCTTTTTTAGGACCCATATTGGTACGTTGCGACGGTGTAACTTGGCACATGGAATGCACACCCAAATGCCTAAATACGAAACGTCAGGTTCATCCCAGTAACCAACTGTAACGTCGAAATGGTTGGGTGGCAATGAGCCTTAAGGCGGACCAACATAACTGCGTACAAGATTGCATAGCCCTAAGCAGAAACTGAAAGCTTGGTGCGTTCACCAAGGTCCGGGCGATCATTGAAATTACGCTTTATAATCACTTTGCCAAGCTATTTAGGGTGAACATGGGAATTCAATGTTCAATTATAAACCCAAAAGACATGTAATACTTATCGAAAACTGTCGATAACTATTTATATGGTCCGCATTTTGGTTGGATTAGTCCACATATATTCCCTTGAATCCATTGTGAAAAGAGAGTCGTTTCGTATCTTTGCGAGGGATGATTTAGAAAATCAATTTCCCCAATGAGCAGGCATGGCAAAGTGTGCTTGTAGGCACAAGATCCTTACTTTGGGTAAGGAGATGCATCGTTGCATCATTGTTTGACCTAAGTGTCCTAAAAGGTCGTACCAAAGCAAGTAAACTGCTCAATTACCAGGCTCCAGGTCGGCCACATGTGGCATGTTCCCAGTTGGGAGACAGCTCATTAGCCCCAAAACAAAACTTCAGGCTCATTTTGGAGGCGGTGCAAAGATATTCCACTCTATTTTCTTTAGTGGTTTCATTGATGATCATTGTCATCTCGAATATCCTTAAAATTCAACGACATTTTTCCGGAACGGGGAGAATATAAGGTCTCTTAAATGGTAATTTAGTACCATTCCTACAACGAGGAGCTTGCCAATGCTCTTAATCAGGTTGGACGGATCTGAAGTCGTTGCTAGAGATGTGATTTAGGTAATATAGTTAGTGTACGTAGTATCGCATTCGTCCAGACAACTAACTTCCCCACATTCCTACCAAATCATGTGTTTAATTGAATTCGGTCACATGTATACAAGAAACATGATTCAATTAACTCATATTCGAGGACAATATCAATAAGATTATTCATAATGAAAACATACACCAAACTTGAATCCAAGAACATAGAAAAATGTTCACAAAGTAAATCAAAATTACTAAGGGAATTCGGCCAACAAGGCCATTCGTGTCAAAATTCTGCTTTTCCAACGTTGTCCGATGGAGCAAAATTAGTCTCACATATTGACTACTAGAATGGCACTCCTCAACGACATTGGTAGGGGCACAAATAGGTGCATAACCAATAATCTATTTCACCAAGACAGAAGTAGATTCTGTAGGGTTGAGGTTTGGAAATATTATCCCTTATTCTTGAAGTTTTAGGTCTTAGGTGCCAAGGATCATGCTTCGAGCATGATGCCACACCTTGACAGGCCCTAATTCTACCATATGTCATAAAAAATAAACTCGAAATTGGATTGTGAGAGAGACAGACCCAGAATTGGGTTCGGTAAGCTCCAGCCGAAGCTGGAGAGGTCTGTTCGGTAGGCCTCTACCGAAGCAAAGCAATACCGTTCAGTGCATCCCTACCTAAGCAATGCACCACCATTCGGTAGGCTTTGACTGAACTGGGTTAAGCCATTCGGTAGACTTCAGCCGAACTGAATCTATACCGTTCGGTAGACTCCAGTTGAAGTTGGGTCTATACCTTTTTCTCATGTTTATGGTAGTAATCAGATCCGATAATTTGGTAAACTTCCGCTTTCTACATTGCTGCTTCAGGAGCGAGTTAGAAACTTGGAAGGACGAGAAAAGTATTCTCCAGTCAAAAATCTATCGAATTTATAAACTTCGTAATCGTACTCATTCATGGATGTAATCATGGTGTACTTCAGGCAATGTTTTTCATGATTAGACGGTCTATAAGAGCAAGCCAAAGAGCCATGGAATCCTCGTTCGGGAGGTACTTCCATGGGTATTGCTCGGGCATAAGTCTTCAAACGAAGATCATGGCAGAGACTTATTTAGCTCTTCCATACCATTGTTGGCTACAATGGTTTCTCAGATTCTTAATAGTCAAGTGGAGATTCACGTCTTAAATCCACATAAAGTGGTTTCAGTTAAGAAACGTCCAAATCAGTGAAATTGAACTTGTTAAGGCTCGACAATCCACTGAATGGAGGGAACAAGATTGTGATTGGTGCTATGGAAATAAGATATCCATAAGCATTAAACTTAGAACATTCGGGTTCTAAGACATGGTTTACATGAAAAAATCGGTTTTTCATGGGTGTTTTGTCTTATGAAAACTTCGGGTTTCAAAGGCACTAAATTCCAAATTACAGGTTCGAGTTTAGTTATGAACTTCCGATTCATAAAAGAAGGTACCTATAAGAACATAGAATACAATATACAAACTAAGTGTAGTGAATTTGGGCTGCTTCAGGAACTTAAGTGTGAGTGCTTCGGGATTACGAAAGGAAGTCAACGGTTCAAAGAAAAGAAATAAAATATATGAATCGTTAATGTCCAAAAGTAGGCTTTAGGCCAATAATTTTGGATGTCTTGTCAGATTAATGGATTGATGATCACTTTAATTAATTCCATAGATCGAGACCATGCAGGGTCGATCGTGGAAGCAAAATAATGACGTTCAGGTCATATTAGCTTCAATTGGCTTCGTGCCAAGTGATCATGAAAATATAGCCTAAATGAGGCTTGGCCGTAAGCACCCTAACCTAGTTGGGTGTGGGCTTGAAGTAGACACGGGGTAATAAAAATTGATCTGGGCCAAGTAACAGGGGCAGACCAGCATTGGAATTGCTGGGTGCTGTTTTAGATAAGGCCATGCAGCATCAAGTTGCGGGCTGGGCTCGGGCAGGTTGCAAACAGCAACCCAATAATGTTTGCAAGTTGCAGGCTTGCATTAGGGAAGTGGGCTGATGTATGAGAGCCCAACAGATGGCACAAGTTTCAGGCCTGTCCGATCAGCGTGAGCCCAGCGATTGGGCCGTGATCCTTGTGCTCAGCAACAAGCCCAAGGGGGCTGAGTGTAGCAAGGCACAAAAAGAAAAAAAGAAAACAATCAGATCTGGGTTGGTAGACCCTAGCAGCGCTGGGTGTGGTGTTCGATGGACAAGACGGTGGCCCCGCCACATATGGCGAATTCAGACCAGACGGAGATCGGGGAAAAATCGTGGGTTTGTCAGAAAAACCTTTGCACAACGACGGAGAATGATCTTGACGTCGAAGAGGTCAAAATAAAATGGAGATTTGAGTTGAATCTCTAAGAATTCCAACGAAATTGCGACTAAAACTTCGTGGATTTGTCGTCGGAGATGGCTGATTCTACCGAGGAAGGACGACTGCAGGTCGTCGACGGTGATGAGTTTGGACATTGGGCTCACCAGGTGGTGGCCCAAATCGATTCGAGAAGACAACTAGGTCATCGTTCTGGAGACCCGGTTCTTAGCTCCGCGGCTTGGGATGGGCATGGCGCGAGCGCGTGGCTCCAGTCCAACTTCAGCGACCCGCTCGACTTTGCAGCGCAGCTGCGTGTCACGGCTCAGCCGAGTTTTCCCCTTTTTTTCTCTTGTTTTTCGATTATTCCAATTTCTTGGGCTTTCGGAACCCCTAAAAAAATCAAGCTTCTATTCTCTTTGTTCTCTTTTGATTCTTTGACTCACAAATTCCATATAGCAAAAATTACGTAATGCATGAAAAGTGTGTGTCTATATATATATCTATGTATGTACGTATCAGAAAGAAAATATAAATATAGGGTGTTCATGTATTATGGGGAATGTTTTCATGCTTCAAGGTCATTTCAAATATCTAAATTCATTTTAAAAGAACCTGATTGGCAGAAAACAACTGAGCCTTTGAATTTGTAGAAGATCCTTCTCTGAAAGCTCGAATTGCATCTCTAATGCGTTGTATCACGTTCAACAAAGAAAAATTAAATTGAATCAATAGCATGTAAATTAATTCAATAAAATAATAAATTAATCATAAAAAGAATGATTAAAACGTAATACTCATCTGATTGAAGAACAAACTCTCTTTAGCGCAACGTCAAGAACGTGTTGTAGGCCTAATTTATTGAACAGTATAAAGGACAAAGAGACAGGGGTGCGACAGTATAGAGAGAGAAGAGAGAGATGTGTAATTGTGAGGTGTGTTATTCCACCCCATTGTGCCTTTATTTATAGTAGTATGGAAGATTAAATCTTTACCCTATTAGGATTACAACTCTAATAGGAATTAAACTACTATAGGGAATATACAAGATACTCCTAGATATACTAGGATTTACACAATCACATTCCTAATCCAATAGGACTGCAACATAAATTAGTATATGCATACCACACTGTGGCATAAATATTATTTCAAAACATTAAAAAATAAAAAAAATAAAAAAAAAAACAAAACATTTGTCTTTCAAGTAGTACATAACAAAAATAGGAGTCTAATAAAAAAAAGCATTAGTACATTACTGCAAAATAACAAATGTTCAAGGATACGCAAAATGAAGGTAGTTGCTTTTCAAGGTTGAGGAACCTCACGTTTTCAACAATAAAACCCTTCAATTTCATCAATCACCAAGGGAAATGATATTGGAACTTTGGCTTGATATATTGTCTTTAAGAGTTATATTGACAATGTTTTCGTTAAGGCTTTCCACATTAGCATTCTTTTCCATATAAACTAAGCATAAAAAACCAAACATTGTAAACCATTCAAATTATGAGTATAAAAAATAATAATGAAAAGAAATAAAACAACAGTACAATATTATATAAAAAAATATATTACCTCATTTTTCAAAAAGCCAATCTCACTCTTGCCTATAAAAACAAATAAATAGATAAAACTTACATTTTTTAAAATATGTAGAATAATAATTGACACACCCCGTCCTGGAGAATTCGTACGATGGATGTGAAATGACGAAAATGCCCCTAGGCGGTAATTAAGGTATGTGTGTGTATCTACATTGGAAGTGTTTGGTTGGTTGTATTTGGACCACACACACAGTCACACATTCACACATTCACTCTTTCTCTCTCACTCCCGCACACACACACTCTCTCTCTCCCTCTCAGCTTTCGTACGGACAGCAGCCATAACCCTTGAAACTTAGCAGATTGAGGACGTGAAGACCACCATTGTGTTCATCTCGTCCTTACGAACACATTGGTACAAGTTTCAGGTGAGAGCTTTTGAAAACCTGAGTTTCCACAATCTTTAATTTTGTCACTATTCATGCTCACGTAAAACCTTGTGTTTTTGGAGATTTCAAGCTCATGGGAAGCTTTATGAGGTCCTAAGGAAGCTCGGAGTAGTTCGTTTGAAGATTTTGGACATCGAAATAGCGAGATTGGGGAGTTTTTCGTTTTGGCCGGAATTATCGAGGCTTTTTCCGGCGAATCCCCGGCGAGTTGGGGGTCGAGTCAGGTATGGATGTGTTCATCTTTGTGAGATCTTCATTTTGGTATAAAGTACGTAGAAAATGGTACAAAAATGAAGGAGAAACCATTGTTGGAAATTTTTCCAGAAACCGGCGACCGGCGACTCGCCGGAGAAGACAAGGAATATTCTGTCAGTCTTGACGGAATATGCTAACGCCGTCAGTTATCTTTAACTGTTACCGTTGGGTTTTAACGGAATATTCCTGACGGCGTTAACTAACGCTGTCAGTGTGCAGATCACGTGGCCGGACGTGGTCGGCGCGTGGGTGGTCGGAAATTTTTTCTAAAAATATGGGGATGTTCCTGAGATTGTGCAGATCACAGTGGTATATTCATATACCCAATTTGAGCAATGTATGAGAAGTTATTTCTAAGGTTTTGTTTATGTGCGTTAATTAACGTTATTTTAGTCACTTCTCATATAGGCGAGACCTATCCGGAGGATGAGCGTAGCCAGGCTAGGCACAGGGGCTACGACCCATCTACTTATCAGTGAGTGAGCATTTGTTTTCCGTATATACCTATATAAATGAGTTTTTCCCGGAAAATCAGTTTAAGTCAAATGTGATACGAAATGCCATGCAAAGTATCTATTTATTTTATTATGCGATATTGATTGCTTATATTAATGTTGGTGCTGACGACGCACAGGTAAGTGACAGGTAAATTTATATACTAGTTTGATGTGAACGAATGATGTGATGTGATGTGATATGATTAGAGCTCATAAACTTGCACGTTGATATTAGTGCTCCCGCCCAGAGAGGGGCTCAGTCCTTCACGTGATGTTCACCTCCCGCACCGTATGCACGCCTTGGATCCAAGTTAGGAGCTCAGTCCTGTCGAATAGGCCACTATAGGTGGGTTCGACTTGTAGGTGACCAGCGATTTATCGCTCAATCTTCACGTGATCGTAGCACTAGAGCATATTAGTTTATATACAGTGATGTTGTGCAGACCACTATAGGTGGTATTGATGTGTGTGCAGGGTTTATATATGATGATATGATTGAGATGAGTATGAGCTATATGATATGATGATTGTTATGAGCTATATACAGCCGAGGGTTGAGTTGATTATTTAGTATTCAATCACATTCACAGAGTTATGCTTTGGCATTCAGTTATGATACTTTGGCATGGCATACATACATTTATACATATATATTTTCCAGCAGGATTTTGAGAATTATATATATGAGTATATACTTTATTTCTGGGAAATTATACAGGTTTTAAGGCGAGGGGTTGTAATTTTTTAGAAAAGAAAGGTTTTGAAAAGATTTGTTTCTGACCCACTCAACTTTGTTTTTCGCCCCTCCAGGTATTAAGTAGTGTTCGTTGGTGGCATACGAGGAGCTCATCGGACGTTCTGACAGAATTCACTTATGTAGGACCACCTTCGGGTGTTATTTCTATTTAGTACTTCTGCTTGACTGCACGTAGACTTTTATGCTCTGTATTAGTGGAATTCACACTTCTTTTACACTAGTATTGCTAGTGTTTCGGTTTTAATTGATTCGTAAATTCTATTCTCTATTGCTTCCGCATTGTGCACATGGCTTACGTCACGCTCACGTGATGGCCAGCACGCCCTACTTTTGGGTCGGGGTGTGTCACCCCGACCCGAAAGTGGGGCGTGCTGGCCGTTATGTGACAGCCTGTCCGGAGAAATAATTTATCGTTGATGTGAAATGTCGAAAGTACTGTTTTGTGTCTTGTGTGACTTGTAATATTATGGTAGTCCAAATTCTTAATTTCCTATTATTTTTGACCCAATAGGATGTGAGATTTTTAGTGTTTGGGATTGGTTGGATGCATTTGGACCACACACACCCACATTCTCTCACTCCCCCGTGTACTATCTCTCTCATCCTTTTCGAACCTTCACCCATTTTCCGTACAAAAGTACGGACAAACCTCAAAACCCTTTCATCTCTCACAGATCGAACCAATGGAGTCCATTTTCATGATCCTTGCAAGCTCCTGAGAACATCCATACCATTTTTGAGACTTGGAACCCTCGAAAACCCTAGAACTCGTAACCCAGAAATTAAGGCATTGTTCATACACACGTAAATGCGAGGTTTTTAGAAGATTCTAAAGCCATAGGAAGCTTTATATCATCCTCACGAAGCTTGAAGAAGAAAAACCAAGTGATTTGGACGTCGGGAAGTTGAGATCGGCAAGTTTGAAGTTTGGCCGAATTAACGAGGAATTTTCCGGCGTGATTCCATGATTTTTGGAGCTTGAAATTGGTAAGGATGTGTTCTATTTGTCATAAGCTTCATTTTGGTTCAAATTTCATTTGATTTGGTTGAGAAATGGCCGAGATATAAGGATTTGAAAATTTCCCAGTTTTCTGGCTAGTTGCAGACGGCGGCGGATGGCGGTCACCGGCGAGGTACATCAGAGAAGAAGGAAGAATATTCTGTCAGAGTTGACGGAATATTGCTAACGGCGTCAGGTAACGCCGTTAACTTCTGTTAGTATATAACGGAATATTCCTAATGGCGGTTAGGGTTTCCGTCAGGGTTCCCTGCGCGGGGCCGCGCGTGTGGCCTTGCACTTGCGTACGCGTGGGTGGTCGGAACAATATTTTAAAAATATAGGGATGTTCATGAGGTTGTGTAGATCACAGTGGTATATTCAAACATCCCATTTGAGCATTGTATGAGGAGTTATTACCTATTGTTAGTTATGTGCGTTAAATAACGTTTATTCGGTTATTACGCATATAGGTGAGGCCATCTTGAGGACGAGCGCCATCAATCGAGGCTCGGGGGTTATGACCCTTCGATATAACTGTGAGTGGGCTTTTGAGTGAAATGTGATATGATATGCCATGCAAAATATATATCTATTTTATTCATGTATTAGTAGTTGCAAATAATGGTAATTTGTGTTGTGGACACACAGGTAAGTATCAGGTGAGTTATGGAATGATTAATATGAAATGATGATTATGTGAGATGTATTGAAAGCTCATAAACCTGCACCCCGGTGTTAGTGCTCCTGCCAAGGGCCATGGCATAGTCCTTCACGTGATGTTCACGTCCCGCACCATACGCTCACCTTGGATCCAAGTTAGGTGCATAGTCCTGTCGTACAAACCACTATAGGTGGTTCCGACTCGTAGGTGACCCGCGATTAGCGAATAGTCTTCACGTGATTGTAGCACTAGAACGTATTTATTTATACCCAGTCTTGTCGGTCAGACCACGTGAGGTGGTTCCAACTCGTGTGCAGGATATATATATATATATGTATATGTATGTATATGATGATGAGATATGACAAGATTAATTATGAGCTATAGTTCAGCCGAGCTGATAACTCGGTGGACATGTTATTATCTATGATGAGTTATTTCACCTGATATAGTTATATGATTTGATGAGATATATTTGGCATGGCATATACCTTGCATATCACTACCTTTGGCAGGATTTTGAGTTATGAGTTGAGATGAGTATATATGTATATATGCTATTTTTCTGGGAAATTATACAGGTTTTACGGCGAGGGGTTAGAACCTTTGAAAAGATAAAAGGTTTTTTAAAGATTTGTTTTTGCCCACTCACGCGTTTTGTTTTTCGCCCCTCCAGGTTCTAAGTAGCAGTGCTTTGGTGGCCACGAGGGATCCAACGATGTTCTGACAGAATTCACAAAAGTAGGATTCACCTTCGGGTGTTATATCTTAGTAATTGTCCTTGACTGCAACTAGATGTTCTTATTGCTCTGAATGTGTATTTATATTTATCTTATTAGCTTCCGCACTGTGCACATGGTTACGTCACTCTCACGTGATGGCCATCACGCCCTCCTTGGGACGGGGTGTGTCACGTCACGTGAGAGTGACGTAACCATGTGCATAGTGCGGAAGCAAGATTAATCAGAAAGATACGAACAAATTAAAATCATGCAACCAGCAACCCAAAACAAGATAGTGTGCTAGTGCGAGAATTAAGATGGTTTACACAACCAGAGCATAAATGGTCTACGTGCAGTCAAGCAGAAAGTACTAAATGGAGATAACACCTGAAGGTGGTCCTACATAAGTGAGTTCTGTTAGAACGTCCGATGAGCTCCTCGTATGCCACCAACGAACACTACCTAATACCTGGAGGGGCGAAAAACAGAAAGTGTGAGTGGGCAAAAACAAATCTTTTAAAAACCATTCTTTTCTCAAAAGTTATAACCCCTCTCCGTAAAACCTGTATAATTTCCCAGAAATAAAGTATATACTCATATATATAAATCTCGAAATCCTGCCGGAAAAATGTGTGTATGAATGTATGTATGCCATGCCAAAGTATCATAACTGAATGCCAAAACATAACTCTGTGAATGTGATTGATTTCCATATAATCAACTCAGCCCTCAGATGTAAATAGCTCATAACAATCTCATCATATCAAATAGCTCATAATCAACTCAATCATATCGTATGTCCTGCACACACATCAATACCACTTCTTGTGGTCTGCACAACATCACTGTATATAGAATAATATGCTCTAGTGCTACAATCACGTGAAGACTGTGCGAATGATTCGCGGGTCACCTACGAGTCGAACCCACCTATAGTGGTCTATTCGACATGACTGTGCACCTAACTTGGATCCAAGGCGAGCATGCGGTGTGGGAGGTGAACATCACGTGAAAGACTATGCCCCTAACTCTGGGCGAGAGCACTAATATCAAGGTGCACGTTTATGAGCTCTAATCACATCACATCACATCATTCATTCTCATCATAACCAGTACATAAACTTACATGCCACTTACCTGTGCGTCCGCAGCACCATCATTATTATATGCAATCACTAATGCATAAATAAAATAAATAGATACTTTGCATGGCATTTCAAATCATATAATTCTTTAAATTCATTTTCTGGGAAAAGCAAGTATATAGGTATATACGGAAAACAAAAGCTCACTCACTGATAAGTAGCCGGGTTGTAACCCTCGTGCCTAGCCTGGCTACGCTCGTCCTCCGGATAGGTCTCACCTATATGAGAAATAACTGTATAAACGTTATTTTAAGCACATAAACAAAACTGGCTAATAACTTCTCATATATTGCTCAATTTGGGTATATAAATATACCACAGTGATCTACACAATCTCAGGATCATCCCCATATTTTAGAAAAATTTTTCGACCACCCACGCGCTAGCAAGGGCACGGCCCTACGCGCCCCCACGCGTGGCCACGTGACAATCACACTGACGACATCAGTTAATGCCGTCAGGATTATTCCGGGAATATTTTGTCAAATCCTAACGGTAAATGTTAAACTTAAATAACGGCGTTGGAATATTCCGTTAGACTTGACGGAATATTTCGTCGTCTACCTCAAACCTCTGGCGACCGTCGCCAGCGCCGGAAAATTGGGGATTTTTAAAACTTCGATTTCTCACTCGTTTTTCATCCAAATTTCATGCAATTTATATCAAAATGAAGCTCTTAACTTGTAGAACACATTCACACTAATTTGAAGCTCTAAAAGTCACGGGATCTCACCGGAGAAATTCCATAAAATCCGGCCAAGCTTGAAATTCACGATCCCGACATCCAAAACCACCAAACGACACACTCCGAGTTTCCTTAGGCCCTCCTTAAGCTTCCTATGAGCTTGAAATATCCAAAAACATCCATAATTACATGTGCATGAATAGTGCATAAATCGGAGGTTATGAGAAACTAGGGTTTTTGAAGGTATCCTTACCTGAAATGGGTACCAATCAACTCATTTGAGCTTCACGAACACAATGGTGTACTTCATACATTTGATCTGTCACGTTTCCAAGGGTTTTTGGTGGTGTCCGTACAAGAGAGAAAAAAGAGGGAGTGAGTTCGAGAGAGACAGAGAGAGAACACGGGAGAGAAGAAAGAGAAGTGAGATGAGTGGTCCAAAATCCACCAACCAATCCTAACTAAACCATTTCCTAATTTCCAATTGGTCCCAAAACTTAGGAAGTTGTATAATTGCACCAATACTTTAATGAAATTCACAATTTCACACACCCACGCTTAGGGCAATTCCGTCAATTCACATCAACTGTACAAAATTCCCGGGACGGGCTGTCACAATAATACACTAATACATATTTAATATACAACTAGAAAGTAAAGCCCGCTTGATGTTGCGGTTTTAAAAATTGCAAAAAAATTGATTAGAAGATGTAAACACTATGACATACCCCGACCTGGAAATCAGGGCGTGCTGGCCATCACTAACGTGACGTAACCATAACGCAATGCGAAAGCGATAAGATAAGAGAATTATGAATGAATAAAAGCCGAATACTAGCAGGAAGATTCCCCTGACTCTGCATCACCTGGTAGGTCTTCTTAATACGGTCTAACCACTTTTCTGCCCCTTCATGACCCTCATTACCAATGAAATGATCCAACTTCAGATTATAAACGGTCTCCAGGGGTGTTCTCTGAGGAGGACGAAATGAAGTCTGAAAGGCATGGGCTATGGCTTCCCCTAACTAAGATACATTGGGGAAAACGCCCTGATTTCCAGGTCGGGGTGTGTCACACTGTGTTATAGAAGAATGTGAAAAGTTCTTTAAAGGAGGTATCCTAGGCAAGGGAAAAGAAAAAGATTGAAATACATGAAACAAAATTGTATCACAATAAAATTATATTACGAACAAAATAAGGATATATTGTGCTTACCTAGTGTTTTTTTGTGGAGAAAGAAGTCCGGTTTTGCATGAGTTGTAAAGGACCTTTTTCTGGCAATTTTATAGGATGTCATCAAATTTTTGCGCATTTATCTCTGCAGAATGTACATTAGATAAGAGTTTGATTAAACATATGAAAAAATACAGTTTAGTATGGTGTAAACACAAAATTACACATGTGTCTCAGTTGGGATAGCAAAAGATTTACGAATGAGATTGAAATTGAGGGTTAAACCCCTCAGTTGTCATATGTGTTCAAAGAATGTAGACTGATTGGTATGTTTAAGTACGTGTATTACCCTGATTCTATCTTAGTTATTAATCATTATCAGACTAAAATCTCTACTCAAGCTTGTAAAGAAGTTTGATTTTAAATTGATTTTCCTACTTTGAACAAAACTTTACCCAGATGCCTCAAATAATGGGAATCATACAAAAACCAAGCATAGCTAGTAGTACATGAATTCGTGGGTTCGCTAATTATATAAAAAATATTAGGAAATTTTTTAGATACAAAAAAACACAAATAAAGTTTGAAAAATCACTCACTCAATGTCCCAAGATAAAGATCCTTATTTCCAACAACACTTCCAATCCTAGCTAGCCATCTTCCATGCTGATGATGTCTACTACATAAAGAAAAAACAAAACAAAGAGATTTCAGAAATTTTAATTTGATATATATATATATATATATATATTATTTCTCATCGATATTTGATCTAAATTATTATATAAAATTATGAATAGCTAATAAGACCTTGTAATTCTTCTGTACATTGAAGCCCCTCTTGAGAATCCACTGGTTTTTCTGAAAAGACTGCATTATGTTAGTAATTGATTAGCGTTTAAACGCATTTGTATATATAACTCTACGGAATGCATGATTAATAGCATGAACTAAGCAAAGATCTACCTTAGAAAATGAGCAACATATTTTTGTCTGGTCACATTCTTCATGTCGTCTAGTTATTTTTTTATAATTTTCCAACTGGTAAATTAATCATCCCCAAAGTTGCATTTTTAATAACCAATATATATATGGATTGAAACAAAAAAGTGCAATGCAAAAACAGAATGATTATTGGGAAGTTAATGCAACTGGATTGTTCCCAATACTTGACTGCTGCTAGATCATAAGCTTTTGCATCTTTTTACTTCATATCATAATCTCCTAAAATGCAAATCTTGGAATGATTAGATAAACAAAAACATGATGGTTTGTCAGTTAAAATGGTCAACCAAATTATATGTGAAGAAACACTTACCCAAGTAAACTGAATGGTCGTTGATGAAATCATAAGATATTTATGTGAATGATGTGATGACTTAATGAGGACTATCTTGTATGTGTTAATATATTGAGTGTTGAATTTTTGAATTATCTTCTTTGTATTACAAAGAAGGGTTAATCTTAGTTTACTACCCTGAAGTTTTTTGGTTTTCAACATTTAATACATGAAGTTTTTTTCATCCCAAAGTGGTATATAAAGTCATAATTTTGGGACATTTTCGTACATCTGTTAAGTTTGCTGTTAAATCAGCCGTTAATTGGTGACGTGGCGCTCATGAACAGTGACTAGACACCACGTGGCCCACATAAATATTAAAAAATTTAAAAAACAAATTAAAAATTAAAAAAAAAAAGTTTTTGGGGCCAAAACCCATCATCCCTTCCCTCTTCTCCTGCTTCGACGCTGTCACCAAGCCCTCCTTCCCTTTTCTCATGCGCCCACCCAACCCTCTATTCTCTCATCTTCGCCCACCTAACCCTCTTCGATCCCCCACACATCCAACCTTCCCCCTCCCTCTTCGACTCCACTCTTCTCTCCCCTGATCCTTCCATACTTGACCCACCTCTCCCTCACCACCATACCCTAACCCCACCCATTTGACGACCGGTGATCAACAAAACCCAGATTTACAGCTGAAGAGTCACACCTACCATGTTTGAAGGTGGTGGAGAACACAACCCAGTAGCTGGAGAAGACGGTGGCGGGGAGCATAAACCCAACGGCCAAACCAATTTTGTAATCTTTTCAAATTTTCTTTCGATTTTTGGGTTGAATATGGCCTCTGTTCTGCCATATACTATGCAAGATTTGGTCTGATTTGGATTTTTTTTTTTTTTTTTGCATTTGTTGTGGATTCGGATCCCAGATGCCATTGGCTGGATGTGAAAAGGGAGCACAGCGCTGCCCAGATGATGAAAACAGAAAAAGTGGAAGAGAGAGAAAAAAAGAGAAAAGTGAGAGAGAGGGGAGAGGAAGAAGGAAGGGATGGGTGGGTTGGCAAGGGTGTAACGGCAGAGATGGTGGACAGTGGAAGAGAGAAAAATATTTCTTTTCTAATTTTTGTTTTTTTAAATTTTTAAATTTTTTTAGTTTTTTTATTTTTTAAATTTTTTAAATTTTTTAATATCCATGTGGCGTCCAGTCATTGTCCCCGTGGACGCCACGTCATCAATTAACAGCTGACTTAACAGCAACCTTAATGAATGTATGAAACTGTCCCACAATTTTGACTTCAGGTACCACTCTAAGATGAAAAAAACTTGATGGACTAAAAGTTGAAAACCAAGAAACTTGAGGGTAGTAAACTGAGATTAACTCTACAAAGAATGTCATTCGGGTTACAAAGGATGAGGGGATTTTTAAGGAGGTGCGCATCACCCATACTCTCACCTATACTTTCAGGGTGTGTTTGTTTCCCTTCACTAGCCCTCATTGGACTGGACTAGACTAATAGTTAGTCTAGTCCCATGTTTGTTACTTCACGGGACTAGCTTTAGTAGGAGTAAGCCGGACTTGCCTCGACTAAGGACCGTGCTAGACGGTCTTAGCGAGAAACGTCGCGAACCATGGGACTAGATAATCCCTTCGATCGCTCTCTGCTCGCGTCCTCTACTCTCCTATCTGCTTGCGTTCTCTCCCTCTCCTCGTCCCCAAACTTGAATCATGAACAAAGACCTTGATTCGAACTTCAATCAGAGAACTCACGAGCTCCGTCATTCGATTCACCTCCGCTCAGACCAAGCTCATCAGTCGCCCCCTCCGACCTAGAAAACAGAGATATGAAGAACTTGGCCACAAATTGCATCTTTGTCTTTTTCCACCTCATTCCTACGGCTGAAGAATAAAAGTGGAGAAACGGACGACCACCACAGCCCACCCCATATATCCGAAAGAAACAATTCACATGGCATTGGCTCTAAACAGCATAATCCCCCACACCACAGCTTTAAGCCTAAGGACTTCTGTGCTCTCTCCCAGAAAGTCCTCGAGCCCTCAATTCCAACGCCTCACAATCATCGCCAGGATCCGAGAACGAACTCTAAAATTTCAGCACGCTCCGTTACCCGCAGCTCCAGCACCCGCGCCATGCTGTTTTCTTTGAGGCAAAACAAAATAAATACAAAGTTTCAAACTTTGAAAAATAAGAAGGACGCCATAGTAATTTGAGGTGGATCGGAAGAAAAAAGGGAGATGGGAGAAGACAGAGGTACAGAGAAAGGAGGTAAACAGTGGGTGGAGAAAAAGAGAGGTTTAGACACAGAGAAGATGTCGAACAAAGAAAAAATAGTTGAAAGAAGATGATTCTACAAAGAAGAAAAAAGGTAAAATATTATAAAATATTAGTATTTGATTAAATTAATAATAAAATATTAAAAGATATAGATTATATAATATAATACTAGAGTCCTGCTTCTTAGTCCGACACTGCACCAAATGTTTCACTAAATCAGTCCAGCTTAATCTGTTATAAGCCAGTCCAGCATAGTTCCTGAAACTAATCCAGTCTAAGATAGTCCGGTTCAACAAACGCACCCTCACAGTCTTAAACTAATCCCCTTAAAGTAATGAGTTGGCAGAAAACTTACAAAGTGATGGACTCGAGAAATAAAAAATAACATATAAAGCAACGCACCCATACTCTCTAATTGGCAGCAGCATCCAATACACTCTATTGACAGCACCCATACTTAGCAATATTGATAGCACCCATACTTTCAATATTGAGAAAGAAGAAAGTTGAAAGTATAGTCAACTATATTAAAACATTTAATTTTTCGTTGCTATAATTCTGTTATTCAATCATGTTGAATAACAACTTCTTCTATGTTTGGCTGCTCTGAATGTTTTAAGGCTGCAAGTTTGCCATTTGATAATCGTAATTGCCCCTCAATCGAACTCATAGAATCTTTTTGTCGAAGTGCTCATTCTTGGTTAAAGGAGGACATCGAAAATGTTGTGGTGATTCATTGTAAAGATGGTATGGCAAGAACATGAGTAATGATTTGTAGACTTCTCTTATTTCTTAAGGTAAGATCAATAATCAGCATCTTAAGACCTGGGGTTGTAGGGTGGAAATGTTGGTGCTTCTTTTGGCTTTATGTTTCTTGCACTTACGAATAACTTTTTCTTGTTTGTTTTTCCATGTATCTGCAGTTCTTCCCCACGGCTGAGGAGGCCATGAATTACTATAACCATAAAAGGTGTATAGATGGAAAAGCTCTGGTTCTCTCAAGTTAGATTGTGAGTTAGTTAAATTTTTGGATTTCCCGTTTAAGCTTGATGTTCCTTATCTATCTACATCATTGTGATTAACAATTTTTTCTATGATTTTCCCAGAGATACCTCAAATACTTTGAGCATATCTTAAAACACTTAATGTTACAATCTATAGAAATTAAAAATAAAAACTAACATAAAGCTCAGCCAAAACATACCCAAACTAAATACGATTTGTTTCACAGTCACTTCAATACACAGATCATCCAAATTTGAGCGAAAATATGCCAACAAAATCTATCCCAATTGTAATAATAGTCAGACAACCAAAAAAACAAATTGATGGGCAAGACAACCAAAAATGAAATCAAACTGCAAAGCAAAACTCAAAAATTTAGAAATCACTAACCTTAATACGTACCAATCCTCAAAAGAGAGGCTTGAAACAAAACCGTGAAAAAGATGAAATCAATGCAACGTACAGATTGCAGCAAAAAACATAGAAGAACATTCACCAATGATTGCAAAAATCAAAGATCGTGTCTCGCCGGACAAACTCCCTTTGCTACCTGGGTCGACTAAAATTGGGGACGGCTGAAAACCCAGAATTCAATCAATGGGAAAACATTAAAAATTAAACACCAAAGAAATCAATCACTGAGAAAACATCAAAAACCAAAATCAGATACCAAAAATTCATAAATTTAAAACAATTAAAATATGGGTTTTATTAATCGGGTAGTGAATTAGTAAAAATACCACGAATGGTGCTAAGAACTAAATCAAACAATAGTAAACTTGAGAAATTTGGAAAAATAACTAAAATTAGAACTCTATATAGATTATAGCCACCCTTCTAAATTTATGATAATTATAACCAAAACCTAATATAAAAGTACTAATATACCCTTATGATTAAAACTTTTTGCAAAACAAATCCAAAGCCTCACCTTAGCAACCCAGACAATTCCAACCCTCTCAAAAAGCTCAACCAATTTCTAATGAGAAATTTTATTAAGCTCTTGATTATTTTTTCATTTGATATTAACAGTTACTATTCTAAATTTTTCAAAAATCCCAATCTTTGTCATCTTCTACCCATCCCAGCAAAACCCAGAGGTTGGAGCCTCATGCAACATTACAATTTGTTTTTGGAAGACAATCATCTCATTTATTCAAGGTAACCACTAAGCCGTAAGCTCTCCCTCTTTCTTTCCCTCTTGCATTTCTCTTTGTTGAAGACCAAATTGGATTTAAGAACACGTTAAAATCAAATTGGGCTCTGATCTGTAACAAGATTTATAGAAAAAAGGATTGTGCTTTTTGTAGATCAACTGTTTGCGGAGTTGATTTCCAGAAGAAAAGGTGTAGGAATCAGATAACACCAAAATGAGTTTTGTGGTTACAACTCTAATCTTTGCAATGGTGGGCTTCCTTCATTGTTAAAAGGGTATATTAGTATTTTCATATCAATTTTTGGTTCTAATTATAATAAAAGTAAAAGGGTGGCTATAATTCTATATGGGGTCTAAATTTTGGTTATTTTTCTAAATTTCCTAGTAAACTTCAACCCTACTTTATTTATTTATTTTTTTAATTCGAAAAAAGGAAGAGGGTAATGATTTTTCTTCACAAACCTATCTAACCCAATGAAGGGCGCTCCTTTCAAGTCCTTCAGTGAACATATATCTTTTGGGTTCTTCCTTTAGAAAGTCAAAAATTAAAAACCCACAAACCAAAAACTTTAAAGAAAAAATCAATTTTTTTTCTCCAGAGATTCTAACAAAGAAACCTCTTTACCTGCACAGAAAGTCAAAAATTAAAAACCGACAAACCTGCACAGAAAGTCAAAAATTAAAAACCCACAAACCAAAAACTTAAAAAAAAAAAAAAATCAAATTTCTTTCTCCAAAGATTCTGACAAAGAAACCTGAAGAGATCTCTAATGGGTTTCCAAGAGAGAGGTCGAAATGGAGGAGATGCTGTCCAACGGATGGGGAGGAGGAAGGAAGGAAGAACAACGCATTGTTTCTATTTTTCCAGAAAAATATCTGCACAAATTTTAACTGGTTCGTCGTTCTTAGCAAGAAAGTGAGAGAGAGAGAGAGAGAGAGAGAGAGAGAGAGAACTCGAGATCATAAAGCCAAAAAAATGTGAGGATTGAGAGGACGAAAAGTGTTTGTGAGACAGAGATCGAAAAGGATGGAAGGCTCGAGATGACCAACGCGTCGATATCTTATGGACGCGGACGGACGTGGCCAACATGGGCAAAATTGAGAATTCACGGTACAAAAAAGGAAGCGAAAAGGTAAAGCATGGAGAAGTAGAGGGCATTTGCGCCACTTCACTGTTCAGGAACTGACACACCCTGTCCTGAAGGAGGATGCTGGCCGTCACGTGAGAGTGACGTAACCATTTGCACAGTTCAGAAGCTTTAAAGATACAATCACTAAGGTGTAACACCCGAAGGTGAATCCTACATTTGTGAATTCTGTCAGAACACCGTTGGATTCCTCGTGGCCACCAAAGCTCTGCTATCTCGAACCTGGAGGGGCGCAAAACAAAATTGAGTGGGTCAGTAAAACAAGTCTTTTCAAAACTTTCCTTTATCAAAGTTCTAACCCCTCGCTGTAAAACCTGTATACTTTCCCAGAAAATAGCATATATAAATATATATAGCTTCAAAAAATCTCAAAACATCATTCTTTATCACTTTTCAGAAAATATGCCATGCCATGCGCCAAAAGCATAATATGGATGCATCAATATAAATCAGGTGAAATAATAAATCAACCGGAGACCCTGCAGTGGTCCTGTACGGCTGATTCTAAAGCTCAATATCCAATCCAGCCTGAGTCACCAACTATAACCTGTACGGCACTACACTGCACATAAGTCGGAACTACCTGTAGTAGTCTGTACAACTAGGATGGTGTAATAATACGCTTAGTGCTCCTCTCATCAATCATTTGTGCACATAATCTAGGGTCACCTACTAGTCGGAACCACCTCTAGTGGTCTGTTCGACTAGCATGTCGGAACCACCTTTAGTGGTCTGTACGACTAGCATCTACTTGGATTCAAGGTGAGCGTGTGATGCGGGTGAATAACATAAGCACTAACACCAGGGGTGCAGGTTATGAGCTATCAACATAAATCTCATCAAACAATTCAATGCACCAAATGTAACTCACCTGATACTCACCTGTGCGTCCGCAGCACCAATTCACATATATGCATCATATAATATCAATTCACATATCTCATATAATTTCTATGCATGGCATTTCAAACCACATGATTCATATAAATCTATGCATGGCATTTTTAAACATACTTTCATTTAAATTCGATTTCTGGGAAAATCATTAAGTATATAGGTATTTAATAAAAACAACTGCCCACTCACCTGGAGTTCACCCTGCAACTCCCTAGCACAACACATCAAGGCGTCATGACGATCGGCGCCTAGAACAATCATCAAATAATGCCTCAGAAATCATATCGATAGAATATATAACTTATATAAAACACGTCACTATGCAGTTCGATCCGGAAGATCTGCAACTCAGATTTCCAATCCGTAACTTCCAGAGGTCCACAATATATCTCTAGAACAACATGCTAAAATGTCATTACCATCCAACGGTCGGATCTCCGTCAATTGCCAACACCAAGTGACGGTTAACATTCTATTTTATGAACTTACAACTCCACTTTCGGAAGATCCGTAAATCGGATTCTCAATCCGTAAGTTCCTATAATCCTCAAATATTACGTATTACAACGTAACAAAATTTGGTGACGATCCAACGGTCGGATCATCAATTCATATTTTGGCTTAACCCCGCATCGTAACGAATTTAGGTTCGAATGATCATCAAACGTCATTCATTCACCAAAACTGAATTCAGAACATGAATTATGGCCTAAAAATAGCATTGGCAGCTCACTGGCCACGCGCCGCCGCACGCGCCGCCGTTGGTGGCGGTCGGCCGCCCCGGATCGCCGGAAAATTCAACTTTATCCAAAAATTACCAAAATTTGCAGAATTAAAGATCTCAAAGAGTAGAACAACTTTCATACCTGTGACCAAGGCCAATTCGGTCAATAAGAGCTCCAATTTCAGCAAAAACCGTACGAACCCTAGAATTTGGTGTGCTCCAATTCGACCTCCAAAACAACTCTGACGCCTCAACCATTGCTTGGGCTTTGTTCTAGGCCTCAAAAGGATGCCATGGGTGGTGGTAATTGGAAGAAATTGCTTCACATCGTGATGGAAAGGAACCCAACCCATGCGCCCCCTTTTGCACGGTTTCTTCCATTTTCAAGACCAATTCTCTCCAAATTTTAGATGGAATGGGTAGAGGGAAGGGCTAGATGATGTTTGGGAGTGGTAGTTCGGCTCAATTCGTCGGAAAAATTGATGAATTTCGCCGGAAAAGCTCACGGGTCGTGACCGGGTTCGCGGGTCAAAGGGATCTGGCCGATCCCTTCCTCATTTCCTCTCATTTCTCTCCTTTCCCCCTTCTGGTTGGTCCTTCTCTTCCTCTCTCCTCTCCCCATTCGGTCTCTCTCCTTCCCTTCTTCCTGATTGGGCTGTTTTGCCCAATCCCTCTTGTTCTTCCTTTCTTCTTCCACCAGCCACACACACACACACACACATAATCTTATTCCTTTTAATCCCAGCCATCCATTAATTTCTTTATTAAATCTGGGCCGTCCATTTTCATAAAAGAAATTCCAGATTTTACTATTATAATTCCTAAAATGCCCAAACTTCAAACATCAATATCTTCTTCGATATAACTCCAAATCACGAACCGCTCGTGCCCACGCATCCGTAGCGACGAGTACTACGAGGATATGTCAAGAAAACAAATCTTAAATGGCACGACACAACGGTTAACCTCGAACAATGCGCGTGCCTCAAAGGGCATTTTCGTAAAATCCTTTATTAAAACTTTAAAAACTCTTAAAATCAGGGACGGGTTGTCACAATCTACCCACCTTATAAAATTTCGTCCTCGAAATTTAAACAATAATTACCATCCATTAATAATCATAAAATAACATGGGATAGATCTCCCTCATTCGATCCTCTGTCTTCCAAGTAGCTTCTTCCATTGAATGATTCCTCCACAAAACGTTTACCAACATCACTATCTTATTTCTTAGAAGCTTGTCTTTCCAATCCAAAATAGTCACTAGCTCCTCATCATAAGTCATATGCGGGTTGATTCTCAATGATTAAGGAGGTATCACCTGTGAAGCATCTGAAACATAATGTCGAAACATGGATACGTGGAACACGTCACGCACTTCCGACAGCTCTGGAGGCAACTCAAGCCTGTAAGTAACTTCCTCGACTCGCTCGGTGATCACATAAGGTCCGATGTCTCTAGGACTTAACTTACCTTTCTTCTCGAACCGAATCACACTTTTCCAAGGTGAAAATTTCGAACACACCCAATCACCTACATAATACACTCGATTAGTGACATGTCTGCTAAGCTCTTTCGCCACTCCTGGGCTGCTTTCAGATTAAACTTAATCACTTGAACATTCTGAGTAGACTCATCCATAATCTCAAGGCCCGCAAAATTTCCTTCGACAACTTCTTACCAACATAAAGGTGTACGGCAAGCTTTTCCAATAAATGCCTCAAATGGCGACATACCGATACCCGAATGAAAGCTGTTGTTATAGTTACATTCCATCAAATCCAACCGCTTATGCTAAGCGTCACCAAACTGCAATATTGAAGATCTTAGCATATACTCCAACATCTGAATCGTCCTCTCAGATTGCCTATCTGTTTGAGGATGATAAATCGTACTATAAAGTAATCTTGTAACCAAAACCTCCTGAAATGCTATCCAAAACTTTGAAGTGACCAACATCCCCAAAAACTCAACAGATCCGTAAGCCCGAATCTCTTTTCCATAAAACAAATAAATAACTGTTGCACTTGTTTGGAAAGGTTGTTGCTCTTCACTGGAGTAAAATGTGCTGACTTAGTAAGTCGATCAACTATCACCCAGATGCCATTATAACCATTTCATGTACAAAAAAGCTTGTACACATAATCCATAGTAATATTTTCCACTTCCATTGTAGAACGGAAAATGACTGCATCAATCCAAAAGGCTTCTTTCTTTCCGCTTCAACCTGCTGACCAATGATACACATACTTACCTACTCAGCAATTTCTCTTTTCATACCCGGCCAATAGTAAAATGGTTAAATGGTATGATACATCTTAATACTTCCAGGATGCATTGCATAAGCTGAACCGTGCGTTTCGTTCCAAAATTGTTTTCTTTAATTCCATAACATTAGGTACATACATCTTGTTCTCTTGCATAAGCATGCCATCTGCTTCTCTAATTCTGAGGTCTTTCTTTTTCCCGTTATTCCTTGCAACAATTAATTCTTGAATTTCTTCATCAATCCTCTGGGCATCGAGTATATGATTAATTAAAATAAGCCTAACATGGATACTAGCAAGCAAGGCTTCTTCTCGTTCTTTTATTTCTAACTTTACTCCAGTAGATCTGAAATCCACAAGAAGAGGAACATAACAAGCATACAAAGCCTTTATTCTCACGAGAGTCTTCATATTAAGTACATCAGCCCAAACATTTGCACGATCACCCTGGTCGTGCAATCATAATCACTAAGCAATTCAATCCACCTTCGTTACCTAAAATCAAGATCCCTCTGAGTCGACAGATATTGGAGACTCTTATGATCCGTAAAACTCTTGCACTTCTCACCAATAATATAATGTCTCCATAACTTCAAAGCAAGGATGATAGTCGCAAATTCCAAATCACAAGTAGGGCAATTCATCTCATGAGGTTCCAATTGCCGTGAAACATAGGCAATCACCCTACCATTTGCATCAGTACACATTCCAAACCATTCAAGGAAGCATCCTTATAGACCTCATAATTCCCGTTATCATCTGAGAGTGCTAACACAAGTGCATGAGTGGGGAAATACTTCGACTGTTGAAAACTTTGCTCACCATTTTCATCCCACTCAAACTTAACCTCTTTTCTCATCTATCTCGTCAATGGCAAGGCAATGACTGAAAAATCTTTCACAAACCGTCCATAATAGCCCGCTAAGCTAAGAAAACTTCGAATCTTAGTCACGGTTCGCGGTTGTTCCAAATTCTCAACTTCTGCTACCTTTTAAGAATCCACTTGAATACTTTAAGCAGATATAACATGTCCCAGAAATGCCACTTGATTCATCCAAAATTGGCATTCGCTAAACTTAGAATACATCGACGATCCCTCAATCTTTGTAATACCAATTTAAGATGTCTAGCATGCTTAGCTCTAGTCTTAAGTATACCAGAATATCGTCAATGAAAATGATAACAAACCTGTCGAGATATTCTTGGAATACTTCGTTCGACAAACTCATAAAATTCGTCAATCCGAATGGCATCACCAAAACTCATAAAGACCATCATGAGTCCTGAAAACCGTCTTAGGGACATCATCACTCTTAATCTTCAATTGGTAATATCCAGACTTCAAATCAATCTTTGAAATTACACAGGCACCTCTAAACTGATCAAACAATCATTAATACTCGGTAATGGATAACGATTCGCAATCGTTACCCGATTCAATTGTCCATAGTCAATGCATAGCCTTAATGTCCACATTCTTCCTCATAAATAAACTGGGCTCTCTACGATGACATACTAGGTTGAATGGAACCTTTATCAACCAATTCTTGCAACTGACTTTTCAGTTCCCTTAACTCATCATGAACCAATCTCTAATATAAGGTCCGTACCTGGAAACAATTCAATAGAGAACTCCACATCTTTGCCTGGTGGCAATCCAGGTAAACTCTCAGGAAAACGTCAGGAAAATGTCTAACCACCTTGACCTTTTCCACACTACTCAGAGCAATATCTCTTAGTACCGCATGAACTAAATATCCTTGGCAGCCTTTCGATAACGATCTCTTTGCTCTCACAGCAGAAATAACGGCATAGCTCACTCCACTTTGCATACCTCCAAAAGTAACCTCTGGTCATCCAGGTCGATGGAAAATAACTGATTTCCCGTAGCAATCTATCTTGGCACAATTATAATACAACCAGTCTGTGCCTAAAATCACATCCAAATCCACAATATCTCACAGGATAAGATTCACTGGCATAACAACATCTTCCACCATTACTGGCATAACAACATCTTCCACCATCACTGGACACCCTGAATAACACCATACTAATGTAGGATGACCTACCTATTTACTTGCTTAACGAATCCAACAATAAATTATGGATATTACGGTCTGCAGCCCGCAATAACGATAACTCACTGTTGTCTCGATAAGTAAGTAACAATTCCCAAGGATGCAATATTACCATCTTGCCCTTCATTAGAAATACATATGCACGCCTCGATCGTGCTCCATCATTACTCTTTTTGGCAACATCATCAATAACAAGAAATATATCAGCCGGAGTCATCTAATGTGACCTGTGCGGCTGTACTCATAACTTATCGATCAATGCTAGTATATAAGTCGGAGTCACATCCAGGTAAGAAGCACAATGGATAGTGGTCGTCAAAGAACGCCACTTCTTCTTATTATCCAGTTTAAAACGACATAACATTCCCACCGGATTAACAACAACATTTGAATGGTAATAAGACAAGTCAATAAACTTTCCATAATACTCATTCGCCGTCATCTTTCCTTGTCTCAAATTTGTAAACTCTTGCTTCTTACCATCAATATATGCCAGATGGATAAACCTTTTCTTCAACTATTCATTAAACAACTCTCAAACAGCTGTTTCCTCCGGTGACCTCATATAAGACTCCTGTCTCCACCAGGATGCAAATTCAATACTCAGAAACCAGGTAGTCATCTCGACCTACCTTTCAAAAGAAAGATTCCCTTAACTTGCATAAACCGAAACGTCTTTTCCAAATGATTAAGCCATCGCTCTGCTCCCTCCGGTCTTTCATTTCCATAAAGTGATTCAGCATCAACTTATAACCAGTCCTAAGAGAAAAATCCTTTGGGTAATAGACTGAATCACATTAGTACTAGCTTCCCATAACTAAGCTAAATCGAGAAAACTAGACTCAACTGAACGACGTGGCTCTCTACCAGGCGGTATAGTTCTGATAGAAGACACTAGGAAATTCTCAAGATACACAGGACTGCAACCTAGGCTCTGATACCAACTGACACACCCCGTCCCGAATGAGGGCATGCTGGCCGTCACGTGAGAGTGATGTAACCATTTGCACAGTTCGGAAGCTTTAAAGATACAATCACTACGGTGTAACACCCGAAGGTGAATCCTACATTTGTGAATTCTGTCAGAACACCGTTGGATTCCTCGTGGCCACCAAAGCTCTGCTATCTCGAACCTGGAGGGGCGCAAAACAAAATTGAGTGGGTCAGTAAAACAAGTCTTTTCAAAACTTTCCTTTATCAAAGTTCTAACCCCTCGCTGTAAAACCTGTATACTTTCCTAGAAAATAGCATATATAAATATATATAGCTTCAAAAAATCTCAAAACCTCATTCTTTATCACTTTTCAGAAAATATGCCATGCCATGCGCCAAAAGCATAATATGGATGCATCAATATAAATCAGGTGAAATAATAAATCAACCGGAGACCCTGCAGTGGTCTTGTACGGCTGATTCTAAAGCTCAATATCTAATCCAGCCAGAGTCACCAACTATGACCTGTACGGCACTACACTGCATATAAGTCGGAACTACCTGTAGTAGTTTGTACGACTAGGATGGTGTAATAATACGCTCTAGTGCTCCTCTCATCAATCATCTGTGCACATAATCTAGGGTCACCTACTAGTCGGAACCACCTCTAGTGGTCTGTTCGACTAGCATGTCGGAACCACCTCTAGTGGTCTGTACGACTAGCATCTACTTGGATCCAAGGTGAGCGTGTGATGCGGGTGAATAACATAAGCACTAACACTAGGGGTGCAGGTCATTCATTCACCAAAACTGAATTCAGAACATGAATTATGGCCTAAAAATAGCATTGGTGGCTCACTGGCCACGCGCCGCCGCACGTGCCGCCGTGGGTGGCGGTCGGCCGCCCTGGCTCGCCGGAAAATTCAACTTTATCCAAAAATTACCAAAATTTGCAGAATTAAAGATCTCAAAGAGTAGAATAACTTTCATACCTGTGACCAAGGCCAATTCGGTCAATAAGAGCTCCAATTTTAGCAAAAACCGTACGAACCCTAGAATTTGGTGTGCTCCAATTCGACCTCCAAAACAACTCCGACGCCTCAACCATTGCTTGGGCTTTGTTCTAGGCCTCAAGAGGATGCCATGGGTGGTGGTAATTGGAAGAAATTGCTTCACATGGTGACGGAAAGGAACCCAACCCGTGCGCCCCCTTTTGCACGGTTTCTTCCATTTTCAAGACCAATTCTCTCCAAATTTTAGATGGAATGGGTAGAGGGAAGGGCTAGATGATGTGTGGGAGTGGTAGTTCGGCTCAATTCGTCGGAAAAATTGATGAATTAACCGGAAAAGCTCACGGGTCGTGACCGGGTTTGCGGGTCAAAGGGATCCGGCCGATCCCTTCCTCATTTCCTCTCATTTCTCTCCTTTCCCCAATCTGGTTGGTCCTTCTCTTCCTCTCTCCCTCTCCCCATTCGGTCTCTCTCTTTCCCTTCTTCCCGATTGGGCTGTTTTGCCCAATCCCTCTTCTTCTTCCTTTCTTCTTCCACCAGCCACACTCACACACACACACACACACACATAATCTTATTCCTCTTTTAATCCCAGCCGTCCATTAATTTCTTTATTAAATCTGGGCCGTCCATTTTCATAAAAGAAATTCCAGATTTTACTATTATAATTCCTAAAATGCCCAAACTTCAAACATCAATATCTTCTTCGATATAACTCCAAATCACGAACCGCTCGCGCCCACGCATCCGTAGCGACGAGTACTACGAGGATATGTCAAGAAAACAAATCTTAAATGGCACGACACAACGGTTAACCTCGAACAATGCGCGTGCCTCAAAGGGCATTTTCGTAAAATCCTTTATTAAAACTTTAAAAACTCTTAAAATCAGGGACGGGCTGTCACAGGAACAGTGAAAAACAGTGCTAGAGGGAACCCAGATTTAGTATATGTATAATATATACATATACATTATAGATGTTGTATTTTATAATAATTTTTTTGAGTAGTTTAAAAAATTAAAATCATCAAAATAACATTTTTCTTAACGTGTCGAAAATGGCTACCCGTGTGTCACCCTCGTGTAAACCTGTTAAGGACCCGTTATTAACAGGTTCTTATCGTGTGATCTAATAACGACTGGATTAGTTATCGTGTTGACCCGAAACTCGTTATTTTCGTGTCGTGTAAGAAATTGCCAAGTCTATAATTCTTAATCGTAAACCTATAAAATTAACCCCAAAACTATTTTATTAATCCTACATTTTTATAACCAAAACAAAATCCAAAAATTAAAAAATAAAAAAAAATAAACCCAAAATTATAAAATTAACACTAAACTTATAAAATTAATCCGTTACTTATAAAATTAACCAGTTACTTATAAAATCAACCCTCAAATTATAAAATTAACACTAAAATTATAATATTATACCTAAAACTAAAATCTTAATCCTAAAATTATAAAATTAAACTAAAATCCTAAACCTAGGATTTAAAAGTTAACAAATTAACAAATTAAACTAATTTAACAAATTAATCCTAATAAGTAATACTTAATCCAAAACTTATAAATTAACCCTAAACCCTAATATTATATATTGGATAGGATCAAGGGACAAATATTTTTACAAATATCTTTACACTCCTTATTAGCCCTTGTGTCACATCCCGAGCTTGGCTCCAGCATAGCACGATATTGTCCGCTTTGGGCTTACCATTCCCTCACGGTTTTGTTTCTGGGAACTCACACAAGAACTTCCCAGTGGTTCACCCATCCTAGGAATGATCTCGCCCAAACTCGCTTAACTTCCGATGGAATTCGAAGCCAGTGAGTTCCCAAAAGGCCTCGTGTTATAGGGAGGGGAGCATGTACATAAAAGGCACATCACCCCCTCTCTGTTGGTCAATGTGGGATCTTACAATCCACCCCACTTAGTGGGAACGCGGCGTCCTTGCCAGCACATCAGCACCAAATGGCAGAGTGGCTTTGATACCAAATTGTCACATCCCGGGCTTGGCTCCGCCGTAGTACGATATTGTTCGCTTTGGGTTTATCATTCCCTCATGGTTTTGTTTCTGGGAACTCACACGAGAACTTCCCAGTGGGTCACCCATCCTAGGAATGCTCTCGCCTGAACTCGCTTAACTTCGGAGTTCCGATGGAATTCGAAGCCAGTGAGTTCCCAAAAGGCCTCGTGCTATAGGGAGGGGAGTATGTAAATATAAAGCACATCACCCCCTCTCTGTTGGTCGTTGTGGGATCTTTGATGCAAATTAAATAAGCACACAAATTAAACTCTCTTGTTCACAGTTGTAGTAAAGATGCAAGTAGGGATCGTTCTAGGCCGGGGATTAGGAGGGATTGCTAATCTATGCAAAACAAAAACAAACTTAAAAACACTTAACAAGACTCACAAGAGTTAAAACAAACTTAAAAGACTCAAAACAGCTTAAAACAACCAAATAGACTAAACCAGACTCTAAGAACAACTTTGGACGAAAATTGATTTTAACTTGACTCAAAACACTTCAAAACACAAGTTCAGATAGATTTTAACTAAGTTGACACAAGAAAGTAAAGGGGATTGGGTTTTTTGACGAATTTAAAGTAAAAACAACATGAATTAAAGACTAGACAGATTTGCACAAAATTAGGTTAAATTGGATGGATGATGGGCTAGCTAGAGGGTTATTCTCCACACATGACACACTTGCATACAAACCGATCTCCAGTTACTTTTTCAATGAATCACGAATCTCAACACCCCAGATTAATTAGGCACGCTTAAATTAACCCTCAAGTTTTCCTTCAGTTATTGAATTGGATGGGATACGCATCGTCAACCCAAAACATTCTTCAAAAGTTCCCTACATGAACAACATAATAGAGATATAATCAAAGATCATTAAGCTTTGTGAAAACTATAAACATTAACGCGATTGTGACTAGTAACCTCCACTACTTGTGAATATAAATTCATAACGATTAGGTGAAATTCCCTTATATTCTAGCATCAGATTTATGCATGCAAACTAAGTGTGCACCCTCAACCCACATACACAAACAAGTTTTAATTCAAACAGTTAAGTAAATTGAATTCATGATTTATGAAATCACAACTGGATGTAATCAATTCATATTGCAAGTATAATCATGGTTTCGAATTCCCCGCTAGCTAGGAGGGGTTTAGTTCCTCATGTTTGCAAAACAAAGATTATTGAACTTAAACATTGAAAACAAAAGAAAGATTACACCTAAAAACGTTCCAGCAATCCTAACTCGAATGGCAAGCAAGTCCAAAGGCTTTCCTTCTTCCTCTTTCCTGCGGCACAAGGTATGGTTGATGGTTTGAGTGGTGGAATGTATGAGCGAATGGATAGAAGGCTGAATGGTTGAAGGAATGGGATGATGGCTGCGGCAGAGAATGAATTGGGATGTGTATGGGAATGAATGCATTCCTATATGCTGCGGCAATGGGTTTTATTTTAGGCTAAAAGGAAATCAAAACCCTAACTTAATTTGGTTAACAGAAATTAATTCAAATCTACTAGAAAAAGGGAAATAAAATCAAAATCCTAAGGGAAAAGGGATAGGATATGCGGCAGAACCAAAAAGAGGAACGAAATAGCCATTCTTGGCGCGGCAAGGAAGAGGAATGGCTTAGGGTGGTGCGGCTCCATCCTAGAAGGAAATGGAAAGGCCTTGCTGTGTCCTAGGGAAAAAGGGAAAGGTTTTACATGGTTTAGGAATAAGGAAACATGGCAAGGGGAATTGCTGCACAAGGAGGAGACAAGGAGGGAACACAAAAGGGACAAGGCACCACCTTTTTAAGGGATGGTTGAATTGTGTTTTTCCTTGTCTTCCAAGCTTCCATTCTGACTTCTCTTGACTTCTAGCCTCTTTTGGTCTTCAATTTCATCCATCCACCTAGCTCCAAACATGTAATATCCATTCTTGGCCCAAAACTGCTCCAAAATGCACATTCTTGTCACTTTAGCCCTTTGGACCTACAAACACACGAAAGTAGCTTAAAATACACAAATAACTAACAACTAATAACATAAATGCAAGAAAACAAGCTAACTAAGTCGCATAAATATGCTCCTATCAAATTCCCACACACTTAGCTTTTGCTAGTCCTCGAGCAAAACAAAACAAACAAAACAAACAAAACACAATCTAAAACTTCTAACATTTACCTTAGGGATTTCCAATGCACATGATAGATTAAAAATCATCACTTACACAGATTTTGGTCATCCTTACCCTCGAGCACATACTTAATCATAGTCACCACTTACTAGTTTGCATTTAATCGTTAAAAACAACATTTTGAATGTAGTAACATGCCTTAGTGAATTCGTCAATTCCTTACTAGATATGCACTCAATTTTCACTCAGATTTTCTGGCTACACACCTTACACTATGTATATGTGAGAAGATTGATGTAAACATGAAAACTAGTACTCACATATGTTTATAACAAAGAAAGCACTTTTTGGATTTATTAATATGACATGTATATGATCTCATGAATGGAATGCTACTACTTAGATGCGAGAACCAGGGACACCATATGCTCATACCAATTCCAAACTCCACATATTGAAACACACAACAACTCAAGATAGAAGTTGAGGGTTGTAATGGGGCTAAGGTATTTGGCTAACAAAAAAAAAAGTAAGGATGAACAAACGTTCTTAAAGCAAAGTAAGCAAAGTAATGAAATTGACATTTAGAATTCACTTTTGAATGCAAAAACCAACTTTAAAACACAAGGGAAGATTCATACAACACTTAGGGTGAGATTCAATCTTTTGGACCCTTTCTTCAACAACCAACACTTGTGAGCTCATTCTCACTTATTTTTCAACTCTTTTTCATTCTTTTCACAACTTTTTTCTTTTTTTTTTTCTTTTCTTTACCAAAACCGTGCCTTATTTCTTTATTTTGCACGTTTTCTACACAAGAATCCCTTCCCCCACACTTGTTTTTCTGCATAAGGACAATCAAAAGGAATTCCTTCTAAGTCATGCTTCACTATGCCTTAAGAACAAGGGTATGTATGGTCCTATTCTAGGCTAGGTAAGGATAATGTGATTAACAAAGAAAATAGGCTAAACAAGGCTCGAAGGGGTTAAACCTACAACACATATGACAAAAGGGGGGTTCGGCTTTTTGGCTGTGGCTCACTAAACAACTTCATCATGATCATGTGTTATGCAAATCAATGCTTTGAATGGAACGGGCATGAGTTCTAGTATTTGGAACTAAATGATGAAACGCCTTCTAAGTAGCAACCAAGCAAAGAATAATGAGATCATGCAACGACTTTAGAAAACAAAGAATCACAGATTAATAACTCTCCAAAGAAGGTAAAGGCTCAAGTTTCTCAGGGTTGTATCGTTAGTTTGAGTTCCTTCCTTCAAGCATGTTACAAAAACTGATTTTATCCTTTTGTGATCAAATTTGAATTCGTAAACAACAACTACAACTAATCATAAACCAAAGAGTATATCAAACTTCCATCCATGTTTGTAACTTTCTTTAACAATCATGCAATTAAAAACCAAATCCTCATCATTGTGTTGGAAGGTACCCTAAGACACAAACATACTAAAATGCTTCAAAACACAATAAAAACACTTAAAAAATAATGAGATCATGCAACGACTTTAGAAAACAAAGAATCACAGATTTATAACTCTCCAAAGAAGGTAAAGGCTCAAGTCTCTCAGGGTTGTATCGTTAGTTTGAGTTCCTTCCTTCAAGCATGTTACAAAAACTGATTTTATCCTTTTGTGATCAAATTTGAATTCGTAAACAACAACTACAACTAATCATAAACCAAAGAGTATATCAAACTTCCATCCATGTTTGTAACTTTCTTTAACAGTCATGCAATTAAAAACCAAATCCTCATCATTGTGTTGGAAGGTACCCTAAGACACAAACATACTAAAATGCTTCAAAACACAATAAAAACACTTAAAAACAGTGAGAAACAACATTAGAAGTGATAGGTGATAAAATTCCACGAATTTGCATCAAAAACACTTTGTTACCCCCCCCCCCCCCCACACTTAAATCAAACATTGTCCTCAATGTTGCAAGCATAAACTCACAGAAAGCAAACAAACAAACAACGAACTAATCATGGAAAGATAAATGCAGAAAAGAGAAGGGTTTAGGAACTCAAATCTGGTTGTGGAGTGATTCTTAGGTCTTCCTTATTTGAATGCAGGGGTTGCCTCCCAAGAAGCGCTTGCTTTAACATCTTCCAGCCGGATGATACCTCCAATTAAGCATCAGTGGAGCCCATGGCAGGGAGGGGTATTTCCTCCACAACATGCTCCACGAAATTGTCATAGTAGGGCTTCAAACGGTGCCCATTCATCTTGAATTCTTGGCTGGTCTTAAAGCTTTGGATTTGGACTGCACCATGAGGAAAAACATTAGTAACAACAAACGGCCCAATCCACTTAGAATGGAGCTTACCAGGAAATAAACGAAGGTGGGAATTGAAAAGTAGCACTTTCTGCCCTATTGAGAATGTCTTGCTTTGAAGCATCTTGTCATGGAATGCTTTTGTCTTCTCCTTGTAAATTCGAGCATTCTCATACGCCTCATGCCTAATCTCTTCAAGTTCATTCAACTGGAGCTTCCTATGCATGCCAGCCGCATCTATATCCATGTTGAACGCTTTGACAGCCCAATGTGCCTTGTGCTTTAGTTCCACGGGTAGATGGCATGGTTTGCCATAAATTAGCCGAAATGGGGGCATTCCAATGGGTGTTTTGTAAGCCGTATGATATGCCCACAGCGCATCCTCCAAACGCAAGCTCCAATATTTCCGAGTTTGTCCAACGGTCTTCTCCAAAATCTGATTGATTTCTCTATTCGAAACCTCAGCTTGGCCACTAGTTTGGGGGTGATAAGGTGTTGAAACCTTATGTGTGACATCATACTTCTTAAGCAGCGCCTCAATAGTTCAATTGCAAAAATTAGACCCTCCATAACTTATTAGCACTCTAGGCATCCTAAATCTGGAAAAGATGTTAGATTTCACAAAATCTGCAACCACTACGGAATCGTTAGTACGGGTGGTTTTTGCTTCCACCCACTTCGACACATAATCAACCACAAGCAAAATATAATTAAAACCATGTGAAGAAGGAAAGGGACCCATGCAATTAATTCCCCAAACATCAAAAATTTTGACAGAGAGGATGGCTGTTTGTGGCATTTGGTCTCTTTGCCCTGGGTTTCCAGTTCGTTGACAACGATCACATGTTAAGCAAAAAGTTCTAGCATCTTTAAACAAAGTAGGCCAATAAAAACCACATTCAAGAAAAGGTGATTGAAATGTTGATAGAGTGTTTGATTTTTTGTACATGATTGGTACTTCTCTTACACACCCATACCCTTTTTCCACACCAACCCATCACCCTCTTTTTCAACCTACTTTAAGACTTTGATTTTTTCAACAAAAACCAACCGCTCACACTACTCACCAACCGGCCACTCCTTCAATGGGAGTACTTTTGGGCCTTTTATGCAATTACATAAAGTTTTGATACTTTTGTGTATTTGCACTTTGACCCGAAAGTTTACGTTTTTAAGTAAAGGCCCAAAATCACTAAAGGACAAATTGTTTTGCTTCTTTAATGAAGTTTTTGTATTTGTTGAAATTTTTAGGTTCTAGTTGTAATTACATTAAGTAGTGGAATTTTGTGTTTTTACAAAGTGACCCCAAAAGTTTGTGTTTTGCAATATAGCCCAATGGTTGAGGTTATTACTTTTTGGCCCAAATTAGGTTGAGAACAAAATAGTTTTGTCTCTTTAAATGAGAATTGGATTTTCATTTCATTTAGCTCTATTTAAATCAATTCTATGGATACAAAAACCAAATGAAAATGTTGCATTCAAGTTTAATTAGTTAAAGCGTTGATTAATTAAAGAAAGGGTGATTATGAACCTAAGCCTACAATAATTGAGCTATGTGAAAGGCCGTCTCAAATTTGTTTGAACCATGGGAATGTGTAGATTAATTTTGGTTGTAATTTGACATGATCAAATGTTGTAAAGAGCATATGCTCTTCTTTACTTTAAAGTAATTTGTTTTGATCAAATGTTGTAAAAGAGCATAAGCTCTTCTTTACTTTGAAGTACTCCTTTCTTGTTTATTTGATATGCATGAAATTGGAGTAGTTGGGTCCAATGCTTGGAGTAGTTGGGTCCAACGCCCAATAGGAAAAACAAGCCTTAATATGATTAAACGCGTAACTAAAATCAATCACCATCCCTAGACCGAGATCCAACACTAGGCTCGTGTTGGATCGAATCAAAGGTTCATAGTCATCTTAAGACCCTAAGGCAACTATATAGTCCATCTGTGAATGCAAAGCTTATGTTAGTAGTACCATGTACTCTTGCTTTAAAAACCGTTTTACAAGCTTAGTGAGAGTATCATATACTACTAAATCAATCACGTGGACCAATAGTTGTAATAGGACCAAATTGTTTTAATAAGATTAAAATGAATGCTTAAATGTGATGAGACCTAAAAACCCTCAACTAAACCATTATTAAGTTGACAAGCGTGAGAGTGCTTTGAACACTCTTTCCTGACCTTCCACCGTGGTATGCTCCAATTGTTTGTGACTCATACATCGACTTCACCCTATAATGGGGGAGTACAAAGTATGTGCTCACACTCAGGAGGAGTTCTATATACATACATGATGAAGTGAGGTAGGCAACAGGTTTAGCAAACATGATATAATTATGAGGCTATGCTTGAACCCCTACACGAACTGGCATAGTGGGAATAACTTAACTAAGTGCAATGACGCCAACATGATATAATTCTGAGGCATCATTCTCTAGAGGCCAAACTAGATGGGTACTTACATGAGATGTAAATGAGTAAGTGTACTCTCTCATTATTATTAACGCTAGCCAACATGATATAATTCTGAGGTGGGCTTGGTAGTAGTGAGCCTCCTATACCCTACTAAGAGTTTCCTCCAAAACTCTCGAATTCCGATGAGGGATATGGAATTTGCCAAAAATAGTGGGTGGTGCTATTTGATTTAAAGACCCGGATCAAATGGCTTAAAATCAATCAATTTATATTCGTTATGTATTTATTTACCGATATATTTGCAAATGCTATCCAAAACTTGACAAAGAAAAGCCGAAGGCTTTAGTTTCCGGACTTGGTACCACAATCCCATAGATTGCCTTAAATGGATTGTATATGTACCGAAGTAGTCTCATCCTCACAATCTTTCCATTGATAATGTATCATTGGAAGAATATGTTAGATAAGTCTATCATAAAGAGGGAAACACTTTTAGTGTCATAATTCTTCACTTACAAATCGTTGTATGAAGAAATAAGAGTTGCTTTGAACAACCCTTAGTTAACACAAACACTAGTGCTTGTTTCTTTGTTACATGAACAAGGATCTTGGGAAGTAAGCACAAGGGCATGGACAATTTATGTGCCATGATTCTTCACTTACAAATTGTTGTATGAAGAAATGAGAGTTGCTTTGAACAACTCTTGAAAGTTTGTAACTATGTTTAGAACATAATGGTTGATTGACAAAAATAGTCCATCAACATGGACTTATGATGATTTTGAATCATTGAGTGTTGAAGTGTCAAACCACTTCAAGAGACAGAAACTAGGCTAGGACTTCACCTTTGAGTCCCTATCCAAATGGTTCACTAAGTTTATTGTAAACTATATAGTGAACAATAACCGCATGCTCTCCAAATCGTTTGATGTGTATAACACAATTGAAATAAGTTTCAAGAGAGACAGTGGGAGTTTAGGGACCATGACTATTGTAGTCAAGAGAGAAGTCAAATGAAGAAGGCGAAAAACTCCAAGGGAACAAACTTTCTTTATGAAAGGATGGACATTGGAAGGGGTATATGCAAGAAATGTCTTGCAAGAGTCAAGAACACACATTTTGAAGGTGTTATAAATTGTTCTTGAATAATTCAAAACAGTTGGTTCTTCTACTTGAATGCTTGATTCCGTATTAGTAACTATGTTTTACAATCGTTGTAAAAGTATGGCTAATAAGAAGTAGAAGATTAATGAGAGAAGAGAAAGTACTTCACATTCGGAACGTGAATCAAATATAGATCTCTGCGAAAGCAGATAGTACTTACTTCCTCATATGAACTACCAAAGAAAATGGAAAACAAAGATTGTCTTTACATTTCAATTTGAGTAAAGGAACTTAATTCCGTCACTATAAGAGATGGATGAATGTTTTGCTTGACAAAACATTGTTCTTTATTAATGAATGATTAGATTATTTGAATCTAATTGATTGTCTCTATAGTAGAGATAATGTGGTAGTGTTAACTGTTTAGAATATCACGATGCTTAAAACCCAAAAGGTTGCAAGGTAGTGACTAATCCCAACTGAGTTGTGTCACTTATAAAAATATAAATTACATGTTGGTCATAGATGGATACTTTGGATCGTTAGATCCGGATCCAATACCTTCTTGTTAAAATTGTATAGAGGCGAAATGTTTGAATCTTTGTTCTTTTGGAAAGAAGAAAGAATCACAAAGTTGTTGAGGTTAATTCACTTAGATGTTAGTGGCACTTGTCCACAACATAATACTACTCATGTTGTATGACATTCACCGAAGATCGCTCTCGGTTGGACTATCGTTTATTTTGAATAAACACAAGTCCGAATACTTTGCAAAAGGTTTCAAAGAATTCAAGAATGTACGTTGATGAGTAAGACTTCTAAAGTATTTACCTCCTTAGATTTGATCCAAGGAAAATGAACACTTTAGAAGAATTTCCTTGAAAGATATCAAGGAAAATAGCATCATAAGATAATGGATTTCTCCATTGGGAGAAGAACAAACTCTAATAAGATGTAGTTCGTTAGATGTTATCAAATTACCCATATATATGATATATATACTTCTAAGACAATATGATTGTCAATTAGAAGATCTTCCAAATTTTTCATGACTCCATAGGATGTAGTTGGAAAGAAAGACAAGTCTTAACCGTGTTAAGATTTGGGGTTCTGTGCTAGTAAGCAATATTTGTTTGAGAACAATCTTGTGGGATATCCTTAAATTAACCTTTGGATATCACTTATATAAACCAACTAATAAATGTTATTTGTTGGGTAGTTCATTGTAATCCTACAGTAAGATTTGCCTAAGATAGAGCAAATGAACTAGAGATAGAACTCAAAGAATGGGTTCTTTGAGTGACAAAATGATGATCAACAAATATAACAACCTAGTTCCTACACCACAAGCTCCAAAGTAGTCGAGAAGGATTAATAGACCGTCTCAGTTGAATGGTTTGAACTTTATGACTAAGTCATAGAGTTGCACCTCTTAATTCGAAAGATTTAAGAATGAAAATCCTTATGACTACATTGAGTGTATATATGAGATATACTCAAGGAAATGGTATAGTACCATTTGACCCGAAATAGTGAAACCTTCATAGCTAATAGGTAGCTTAAGGTGACTACAATCAAAGAGATTGGTTGACTTGGAAGAAACCATCTTTGGCGTAGTCTTGGTTTCTATTAATTCGATGATTGCTAACTACAACTAAACAGTGATTCAATGTTTGGACATAATATGGGTTTCCGAAGCCATTATCAAGATAGTCTTGTTAACATATGTCTAAGACTTGGAATCCCAAGATGTGTAAGTTGTAGAGATCTATCCATTATGAATCTTAGCAAGCTAGTGGGAGCCATAAGCATTTTATGGGACAAAGATCAAATCGTTTGATTTCTCATAAAGATGTGAATGAATCTCTTTGTCTACTAGGTTTACAAAAGATTAGTGGGAGTTAATCATATTCCTAAATTTGAACATATATATGACATATTAATTTTGGAATTGAAAGGAATTCTTCTTCGATAAAGTTATGACTTTAAACGTTCTATAATGATATAATGTATATGGGAGACATAGTCTGTATACATGGGATGGAAATCTATAATGATAGATTTTAGGATATAATTGGATTATATAAATCCCTAATGATAGACAAAAGATGCTAGGAAGTTTCTCATATGATGATAAACTTGAATCAGAAGGACAATTCTAGTAAGACTAGGAAGTTGCTCTTCACAAAGGGAACGTACCCCTTTGACTTCCAAAGAATTAATGCGTAAATAGAAACCTTTATGCATATGCAGAAAGGTAATTTATGTATTTCATATTGTATGAAAAACGATGATATGAGTTGTACCAAGATTGGTACAAGACCATATCAATGCAAGCTCAGGATCAAAACCATGGCAACTGTCAAGTGAGTCTTTAAGTATTTTAAGAAATACTAAGGGATAGATTCCTCAAGAATGAGGAAGAATTAGAGTAACGCAATGGAAGCATAAAAGTATTAGATTATGAATCTAATACCGTATCCATCATTGGATGTCTCTTCATTTTGAATGAAGAGATAATTGGATATCTCTTTATTATGACTAAAGAGATATTTGGGTGGAAACATTAAAAGTAATGACTTTAGTGTGTTCCATCATGAATGCAAAATATATCACCATATAGAAGTTTACAACAATGTTGTTTAGATGGGAAAGTTCATTTATGAACTCTCCATTCAGTTCCAACCAGAAAATGTCTCTAGTGTATCGACACTACAACACTAATGGGGCGATAGCTCAAGCCAGGGAATCAAGGTCTCATCAAGATCTGAACTCAAATGAGAGACCGAACCACATGATCGAGAATCATGTATAATGGTGACGTCGTTATTCTCAAGGTTGCTTCTATGGATAACATATAGATATCCATTGTCTAGGCCTACTACTTAGCCATTTTTGAAATGAATTTAGAAGAGGTATCATCACTGATGACCAAGCTGATTGGCTCTAGTGCAAGTGGGAGATTATTGGAAATGTGCCCTAAAACCAATCATACGATGATACTTTACGGACATTTCACATGTTAAACTAATCTAGTTTAATATAAAGGGCAAAGATTATTGTTTTAAGCCGTCTCATATAAATGTTATATGCTTAAACGATAAGTCCAAGGAATATGTAATAGGGAGAATGTGATCTAAAGAAGTTAGATTCATGAGACCATTCTATTTCATATACATATCCTAAATGTTCCTGATCATAGGATTGCCAATTGGGCATTGACAATCAGTCAAGATTAGTACATGCTATGTCTTCTCTTAGGGAGAGTGACTGGTCTCCAGTCATTGGTGTAATTGACACCAAGACAAGCATGTAGGTGCTCCATAAAGAATGAGTCCACTGAACACGATCAACAAGGAGGTCTCATACTCATGTCACATGAGAACTCATGGTTGGGATAATGCAAAGTAGTCCTTTGACCTGAGGCATCATATTTGTCTTGTCATAGTTGGGGTTAAGCCACTTAGCCAAGGAGGCAAGTGAATGCGCAGCAAGGGATCTCTAACCTTCAAACTGTTTGAGGGAGAATACTCTATGATATGATTAAGAATCTCTGGCCAGAGTATGAATGAGATTTAGGATGTTGTTCCAAATCACATTCAAGGTAATCATATAAGTAAATGAATCACATTGGATAGTAGACATGAATAAACTATCAAGCCAAACAATGTGGTCAAGAGTATTGTATTAGAGAAAGACCGTATTGCATTGTAATCCTAAACTGAATAGGTTCTCCACCTCTTCTGATTAGCTTGGGTAGCCATGACATACTACTAGGTGTCACTCATGGCTTGTGGAAGCCCTGAAGATGTATAATCACTAAAGGGAGAATTGAAAGTAAGTTTCAATTCACAATCGATTAGTAAGAGTTATAATCGCCCACTGCCTCGTTAAAAGGAACCTAATGGATCGCACACAGTGTAAGGTAATGATTGAAGGATATAACGAAGATGAGTAAGGACAATTAAATAGTTTAATTGTTTATGGCAAGGATTAATTAATATGTTAATTAATCAAACGAATAAGTTTGTTTTAAACCTTGAGTTGGATTTGGGCCTTGAAGCCCAAATTGGGCTTCGAATTGTCAAGCCCATTAGCTTAAGTTGTATGACAACTTAACAACCAAAATTCAAGAAGCCCAAAACAGCCCAAAGGCATGGGAAAACCAGCCATATAGAGAGGAGGGACCTTTTGGTCCAAAAAGGACAAAAGAGATTTGCATAGAAGGGGTATCTTTGCTCCATCCTCATTAGGGTTTTTCTAAGGATGAAAAGTGAGAAATAACTCTCTCTTTTTCTCTCTAGGAGGCCGGCCCCCTTGGAGGGGATTAGCTAGCAATCCTTCCTCCTCCAAGGTCACTCATCTTCTTCCTTTATCATCCTTGGTGTTGAAAATTAGAGGTCTCCTACCTTGGGGACTTTTGGAGAATCAATTCTTCCATCCATATCCATGGAGCGAAGGAGCAATGAGACAAAGGAAAGAAGGCCCTCACATGGGTGATTAACCTTTGCTAAGCAAAGAGGTGCTTCAAAGGTATAAAAGTTTCTCAACTCCTTTCTTTAAGATTTGAGTTGAGTCATGGTTCACCATAACTACTAGGCTTTGAATTTCGTGGGTAATGTTTTGTTTTGAGTGCATACAAGCATGATTCCGCCTTTAATTGTTAATTGCATGCCTTAGATGTTGCTCAAATGAACATGTTTTTCACAAATTTTCCTTCAATATGTCCTCGTCTCCACTCTCCGGTTCAAATCCTTGTACGTACGGGGTTCCGTTTGTCGTGGTTTCTGAATTTCCTACCATTGTATCATTTCTTCAGGGATTGATCAAGAAACTTTTTTAGGAAAAATTAATTGATACGACGTGTGAGAAATTCAACGTAACAGAAAATTCTAGAAACCAAATGCAAAAGGCTTCTTCGAGTATTTGAATCAGCTCTCAATGAAAGCACAAATTTGTCGATGCAAATTTCCGCTGTCTTCAGTCTTGACGAAAATGCACTTGCAAAACAATTAACACCTCTGATCAAGGACCTAAGCCTCATGCGCCCAAGAAGTGGGAGGGGGTTAGGCCAATGGATCTTTGATGCCTAAGTCAGTTTCTCTGAGAGAGTAAAGTGTTTAGTGCTTTTTTAGGGTAGCAAAATCTTCTGAAATTTGGTAAAATATGGGGTATTTATAGGGGATAGGACCGGCTATAGTTTTAGGGTTTTACCCTACACGTGGCGGCATCCTATTGGCCAAGATTTATAGAGAAATATTCTCAAGATATTAAACAGGAAATAATATCTTGAGATAATGGAGTAATTATTGTTAATTGATTCAAATTGGGATTACTTACTTGATTGGAGTCAATCTTCAATTGGGAATGTATTAAAGATAGGATTTGGGTAATTAATCCTTATCTTTAATGCTTTGACTTTTCCTTGCTAAGGGCAGGTGAGCTGTGGACAATCATATTTAGCTGCTGGAACCTTCAGGGGTGTGAGCTGCGCGTGGGTGCATCTGAGAAGCCAGCCCATTTATTGAGGGCAATCTTGTCTTTCTTGGGCAAAAGTCCACGTGTCGCCTCTAGAATTTTTGGGATTATTTTAGGCTCCACAAATTGTATCCGTCCTTTGTTCTTGTCTTCGAGGGCAAGCCAAATTCTTCCATGAATGACGACGTATCAAGCTGCATCATTATGTAAATTTGGTTAAGGAATATGCAGTGTGATTGACGTTTGTATGAACAGACATAACTGCTCTCCTGGGCAACAATTTTTTTAGCGCCCTGAGGAAACTCTAACTTCAGCAGTCGGATTCATAACATGTTTATAAGTGAACAAGTCTCCCAATCCCTCAATAGTAATTATCTATATCTTTCTGGGGAGACTTTGGATCCGATCCCTAGACACTAACATCATTTAACTAAAACCTTAATGGTTTTCAATATTTTATCAAAGTCCCTTAACTTTGTGCACCTCACCAAATTCTACATTTTATGGCATATAAATTAGAAACGGCTAAGCCAATAAAAAGAAAATACTTCAAAAATTTTATTGAATAAATGGATAAGAAGCAATATAAATTTTTAACGATAAATGTGAAACGAATGTACCCAGTGTTCAAAACAATTTTAAGTAACCTTAATAGTAACATACCCAAAAATGCATACGGATACATTCTATGACAAAATTATATATAGTGTATATACACACACACATATAGGAGCAAAAATATTGTGCCCATTTATAGACATGGTTACATAATATAAACAAAAAAAGCCCACTAATATATATGGGTGCATAATATAACAAAAAGTATAACAACATAAAAATTTATGGCACCTACTACATAGTATAAACAAAATATGTTGCATATGAATCCAACAGGATCCTCTTCGGATCCTTTTGGTGAGGATCTTGGGGATCCATAAATAGTGTCCGTTCATCGTAAATCGTACGGTCAGTTTTTATCAAGTACCGTTTGTGTTTAATTTTAAATAAAAATATTTAAAATAATTTTTGACCGCACGATGTACGATGAACGGACAAGATTAACGGATCCCGGGAATCCTCACAAAGAGGATCCGACGAGGATCCGAATTCCATATGAATGAATTGAATCAACCAAAAAATATTACTTCCAACAACCCATAATATATAAACGCAGATAACAAAACAATGAGCATTATAAAGCCACTATAGTACTATAAAGCCACCATAGAGGGACTGAAAATAAACGCAGATAACAAAACGATGTTAAATAAGGGGACTGAAAATGCACTACACCAGTAGCATAAAGCCACCATAGTACTATACAAAGGATTTTTAAATTCCTGCTTTTAAGTAGTTTAAGTAGTGATTTGCAAATCCGTCAAAGTGCATAGCATCTTAATCATTTCAAACCCCTCTACCTAATGTCTTGTAGTGCGTGCAACTGTGACAGTTTTTTATGGTCTGAAACCATGACATATCAAAGTGAAATCATAATTCTAGCATACCCTTGCATCCAGATAACTGTTATAATCCGAGATGCTGCCATCTTTCTGTAGATAGAAAGGATCAAAGTGTCAAACTAGTATAGAAAGTTAAGACAGCGTCAAACAACCTAAGAAGTATGATAATGCTCGGTTATTGTACCTTGGTTGAAGCCAATGGAGCTCCTTCTGACACACCCCGACCCGGAATGTCCACTAGGACTCCGAAATCGAGTTGTGCTGGCCGACACCTGGAAGGTGACGAAGCCATAAAGTGCAATGATAAGGAAAATGTGAATAAATTTAAACCTAGAAGTGTCTAAATACCAGAGTGTGTTGGTGAGCGGGAGCGAACCCATCTCACATGTGATGTCAGAGCATAAATAAGTACAATAGAGCGGGTAAGAATTATACCCTCAGAAGTAGCTACCAGAACTGAAATTTGCCAAAAATCCTCATCGAGACGAACAGTCAGTAATCAAAACCTGGAGGGGTACAAAACAGAACATGAGAGTAAGCAAACCAAAACTTTGGAAACATCATTCTAAAAATGCAATAAGCCCTCGCCGAAATCCGTGTAATTCCCCAAAATAACAATACATATGTGTATAAGAATCATGTTGAAGAACGGTAACAACCAAGGTATGCCATGTCGAAATATCTCAGTAACAACCATGTAAGCAAAATGAAATAAATCAATATAAAATGAATATCAGCTGGAGTCACCTATAGTGACTTGTACGACTCATCCATATCTCATCAATCAATGCTAGCACATATCTCATCAATCAAGGCTAGCACATATCTCATCAATCAGTGCTAGCACATATCTCATCAATCAATGCTAGCACATATCTCATCATATCTCATCATATCTCATCAATCAGTGCTAGCACATAAGTCGGAGTCACCTATAGTGACCTGTACGACTTATCCATAGCTCATCAAATATCCCTGCACACGAGTTGGAACCACCTCTAGTTGTCTGTATGACAGGATTGGGTGTAAATAAGTACGCTCAAGTGCTACGATCACGTGAAGACTGTGCGAATAATCGCGGGTCACCTACTAGTCGGAACCACCTATAGTGGTCTGTACGACAGGCCTGTGCACTTACCTTGGATCCAAGGTGAGCGTAAGGTGTGGGAGGTGAACATCACGTGAAGGACTGTGCCCTGGCCACGGGCGGGAGCACTAACACCGGGGTACAAGTTTATGAGCTCTAAATGCATCTAATACCACATGTACGACTCATAGGCAACCCGTACGACAGTGTCGGAGTTGCCTATAACATAAATGTAGTCATGCCATAATCCCATCAATTCAACTAATACTATATACTCACCTGAACTTACCTGTGTGTCTTGCGTTCACCTTTCCACTTCAGAGCGTTGCAAGTAATATATACATGGATATACCAGGATGTAAATCTGAAATACAACCATCTCATAATATTCCCAATTATATAAACATATATACAAATGGCATAAAATGCATAAGCTGCAACGCCCCACTCCCGAACTATTTACCTTCAGAAATAATTATCGGTGATAAACCCAACTAAACACTTGTTTAATTAACTATCATTACTAACTATTTTTCACTTCAATGTTATGACTCTTCACACATTGATTTATAACCAATATTTAACCACCCAAAATATAAGGTTAAATCTCACATTTTCCACCAATCTGCTTCGCATTGCTCAATTCCCCAAACAAGGCTATTGTGTCAATTATTTAGTCTCATTTATTGTATGGCTGGATCTAACGTCTCGTTAGACTACCTACGTACCCTAAACAGGGATCAAGCCATTTGTAGTTCACAGTAATTATATGAAATATTCAATTTATAAACGTTGTGAAATTATCAATCACATATATATATATATATATATATATACACACACGATAGAAAGGAAAGGATCCACTCACCTGGAGTCCACGCTACAACTTCCTAGCACAAACATTGAGACATCACGAACCATCGTCGCCTGTTACCAAAGCCAATTTGGTCGGGAAAAGCCCCGATTTTGCTAAAACCCGTCGGAAACCCTATATGTGGGTGTGCTCGAATCAACCTCCAAAGTCACTCCAACGCCTCAAACATTGCTTGGGTTTTGCTCCTGGGGTTGAGGAGAGCCTAAAGGTGGTGGTAATTGGTTAAGTTAGCTTCAAAATTTGCAGATTGCCGCGGTACACCCACACGGACCACTGTTCGTTTTTCCTCCAAAATACCACCAAATTCTTTCTAATTTTGGGTGGAAATGGAAGAGGGAGGGCTAGGGTGGTGTTTCCAGGTAGTGGTTCAACGAAATTCACCGGAAATTGGCCAAAAAATGAACGAATTTGGCCTTGATGCTTGCCCGGGTCGCGCGGGTCAAGGAGGAGACCCGATTTCCCCTCCTTCCCACCTTCCCTCCTTTCCCTCCTTTTCCTATTTCTGATTCGTTCCCCTGCTTCCTCTCTCTTCCTTGATTCGTCCCACCTCCATTCTCTCTCTGGTTCCCTATTATTTTCCTTTCCCCTCGTTGCCATCAGGCAGCCACCTATTTTCTCCTGTTTTCTGATTGGGTTGCTCCTCCTTAACCAATTAACTAACTTTAAATAACCAACTTCAAATGTTCGTAACTATACCATTATAATCCGGACTCGGAAACGGCTTTCACCTATGCATTCGTAATGACGAGTACTACGAAGATATGCCAAAAGAATAAGTCCTACGTCTCTCAAACCGATGGCCAGCTGAAGTCAAAGTCCTTGCCTCTAGGGCATTTTCATCAATTCACGCTTTTCAAATTTATAAAAACATAAAATTAGGGGCCGGTTGTCACACCTTCACCAAGTACTTTTACATCAAGAAATTAAAGACGTATTTTGTGATGACCCGTCCCTAATTTTCTATGTAATTTCCTCCTCGAGTGTGTAAATTGACATTTATGCCCTTGTGGCAAAGTGACGTGGACATGGTTATTCGACTTTAAATTTAAATTATTTTTCTCATTATCGTAATTAAATAGTACTCATTGTTATGAACAGGTGAGCGCGAGTTAGACCCGAATCGGACTTGTAATAAAAAGTTACGTTTCGTTAAAGTGCGTTAACAACGGGCAGATTTGTACATGTGTGTGCAAATTATTTCAGTGTAGGAAATTACTGTTTTTTATATGAGTTCATTAGATTTCATCAGATTTCACTTGTACAAACCTTATCTTTTACCTTCTTTAAAAATTTGACCCATGCCCTCAAATCCTTCACCACCAATCATTTCTTTTCCTACACTATTGCACCCAATCAAATTTTTCTCCTTCTCAGCCAATCAAAAAGCTTTCTCCCCCCCTCTCTCTCATCTTCTCCTTCTCTCTCCCTTGCCAAAGCTTTCTCTCCTCTGCAACACACTTACACACCGCCATACTTCACAGATCGAACTTAAAACCCCACCATTGTGTTTCTCTCGAAACCACGAACCCAACCGTACAAATTGATTCTCAAGTGGATGAGTTTTGACTCGCCAACTCGAAAGCTCCGACTCGGTGGGTTTTACCCCGCCGTGTTCCAGGCTGAGTTACAAGTTTTTGGGACGTTTGGAAGCTTCCACACAACTCCCTGGAGTCCCTAGACTAAGTTTGGACTGGAGTTGACGTGAGAACGCACGGTTTCGAGACGACGAGTTAGGTCTGAACCTTTCGAGCTAATTTCAGTCCATTCCTGTCCACTTTTTGGACTTCCAAAAGGTACAAACTTGTTCTACTCCTCAAGAGCTTCATTTCCATATAAATTTCATCCAAAATGGTTGAGAAATGAGCAAGTTATGACTATTTGAATTTTTTTCCAATTTCCGGTGAAACTAGACGGCGGCGGACGGCGGAGGTTCACCAGAGAAGAAGGAGAATATTCCATCAAAGTTGACTTCTAACGCTGTTAGACTCCGTTACTATTTAACAAAATATTCCATTAACTCTGACGAAATATTCCTGTCTTCTGTCAGTCTCTGCCAGGCGCGTGCCTGCGCGTGGCCGCGTGTGTGGCCGTGGGCTAGAAGCACGTGAGGGCGTGTTTGGCCTCTCACTAGTGATTGGTTGATATGTACAGGTCCGTGACGTCGAGTAGAATGCTTTCGTATATTCAAACCTTCTGTTTGAGCAAACTATGGGGGGTTTTACCTTGCTTTTAGTACATGTCCTTATTAATTAATTATTATTAGTTGTTTCGCATATAGGGGAGACTGACCTCGAGGACGTACGAGGACAAGCGAGTCTAGGGGGTTACAATCCATCGATGTATCAATGAGTGGGCATTTGTTTTCATATATATATATATATGTATATAAACTTTATAGTTTCCACAAATGCTTTTGAATTTATTTATGCATATCATGCCATGATTAAATAATGTTATAAGAAATGTTGTACTGTTGTGAAATGTTAAAATAATCCTACGGGATGCGCATGTAAGTGTACTATGTTGACTAGAATTATTGAATCGTTATGACCTGCTTATATTGTGTAGTCTGCTCATCATTGTTGCACCTCGGTGTTAGTGCTCGCCTAGGGCCAGTACCAGTCTTTCATGTGTATGTTCACATCCGCACTGCACGCTCGCCTTGGATCCAAGTAGGTGACAGTCCTGTCGTAGAGGTTGCAATAGGCAACTCCGACTTGTATGTGATTGCGAATAGTGCCAATCTTCATGTGATTGTAGCACTAGAGCGTATATTATGATTACACCCAATCATGTCGTACAGGATGCATTAGGCAACTCTGACTTGTGTGCTAGCATAGATTGATGAGCATCAATTCAGTCGTACAGGTCGCATTAGGCGACTCCGACTTGTGTGCTAGAATAGATTGTTGAGCATTTGATTTTACTTATATTACTGTTGACATATTGAGATGTGGCATACTTCTGGATTTACTGTTCATTTGCATTTGATTTCGTACCTATACGTAGTATGATTTTCTAGAAATTATACATGTTTTACGACAAGGGGTTAGTATGTTCATAAAATAAATGGATTTTATAAACTTTTGTTTTTGCCCACTCACCCTTCTGTTTTTCGCCCCTCCAGGTCCTAGTTAACTGATTTACTCTGTGGTGTACGAGGAATATCCGGCAGTTCTGACATATCCATAAATAATATAGGGACTTTCCCGGTTGTGTATTAAGTACATAACTAGTTTTGACTGCACTACTCTATCATCTATGCTCTGAACATTTGTATTCTATGGGTTCTATCTACTACTGCGCATTCACTTTATTAGTTTAAATAAGTTCTAGTTTCGGTTTTTAATTTATTCATATTTTTACATCACTTACACTTTTGGTTACGTCACCTTCGGGTGACGGCCAGCATGCCTCGGCTTCGGTCGGGGTGTGTCATCTTTGGTAGCACTCCATGTAAAACTTGAAGCAGTTTCTGGATGCTCAAAGACAACATCAATGCCACAAGTTCGTTAGGGAATAAAAATAAATAAAACAAAATGCCGAACATTTCCTCACCAAGCAACCAGTTGGAAGCCAACGTCTTCGAGGTTTTGGAAAGACTTTAGACCAAACGTCTTTTGCTTTTAGATTCCACTGCATTGAGAATCATGTTTTTTGTCTAAGTCGATGATCTCCAGACATCACTTAATTAGTGAGTCTTCCAATGGCTTATACATTTCGGACGGTGTTTCCCGATTAATAGCCAAAACCATAATCAGCGAAACTAATATCAAAATAGAGTAGAAACGTATTTTAGGTGCTATATTAACTGATTTCAAAATATACATGAGAAGAGATATAGCCACCTGTAATCCTGTTGTATATTCTGACATACTCTCTTGGGAGCATCCCTTTTAACTCTTAAGTATAATTGCAAGGATATTCAATTATTTGACTTGGCAACAAAGTAAAGTATCACAAGTGATTTATGATGCAGAATAATATCTTAAGAATATTTTAATTTAGTTTCCTACATTATTTCCTCTCCTGATTGTAATCGAGTTATTACTTTCCTGTTCCTAGTAGATTTAGGATTATTTCCTGTTTATTGCTAAGCTAGGTTATTATAATTTAGGGTGGTGCTATCCAGACACCTCTTTTTATTTGTCATACAATCTCTCAATTTTCGACCGTCGGATCGAATAAATTGAAGAATATCAAATGATACAAATTAACAAGGGGCGTGTTTGGGTTCATATTTGACACTGGGCTTTGTAACGATGGAGGCCCAAGAACACAAAAGCAAAGAGGAGGTTGGGCTCAGACAAAGCCAGTGGCCCAGGAAGAATTTGAAAATCATTTCAACAAGGCATAGACCATATGCCTATGTTGGAAGTGATGGGCGACAGATGGCAGCTCATCTCCAGCAAAAAGCACTTTTTAAGGGCATGGTTGGTAAATAATTGGTGACTCATCATCCTCCAAAAGCCATCAGCTAAAGGCAAAACTTGGACAGTCGGGCTAAAACGTCTATAAAAGTAGCAAGGGACACTAGAGACAAGGACACTCAACCAATCAATCAAAAGACATCCAAACTTTGCTCTCATATAAGTTCGTACCCAGAAAGCTGTATTTTGCCCAAATTTCCCCTTTTAGTCATAGATTCCCCATAGAAAGCCATCTTTTGTCAAGTTTTGAAGCTCTGCTACCTTCCCCTAGTGTCGTAGTATCAATTCCCTCTAGTAAAACCTATTTACATTTTGTTCCCCAGAATCGACAAACCCCTATAAACCCAAAGAGAGGTGGTTGCAAGAAGTTGAACCTTAACCGACAAGGTTAAATCCTCCCGAGTCTCTTTTATTTGTACTTACATAAAGTAGATATGTTGTTTAATGCTTGTCTCGTTGTGTTTTTAAATCATTTTCAGCTGTTTTGCACTTAAAAGTCTCATCTGTAATCAAAACTGGATAAGTAAATGAACCTTTTTCATTAAAGTGTACTTAGATCAAGGAAATGGTTGGAAGGGCCCTGAACCCGCTTCATATTGGACATACAATTTTATGAGTAAAAGCCCTTGTTTACAAGGCAAGAAAAGAAACTTATATAGACTTAACCCATCTGTGACATGCCATTGATAAATCAAGAAGTTTAAGTAACTTGTGGCGCAAGTAATCAACACAGTTCACAACTAAATAACAATCTGTTATACAAAGATAACAGTAGCACGCTCAGATCGATGTTAGTCTTGATTGTGAGCCTCAAGGCCTAACAAAAGGCCCTACAAAGACACCTTTCAAACTAATAGCAAACTCATATTGTAGCACACCAAGCAACAAACCTTGCCCGACAGGCAAGAGCCCCGCGGAGTTGTACGAATGACAGACCCAGCCCGAACATAGTTTTGGCACGCTTAGTGGGATTGTTTGATAATTTTGTATGCCAAGAAGAAGGAAGGAACTAACATTCAGGTGGAAAGTAGAGTTTGGGCAACCCCCTTGTCCAACAGAAGCTAGCACGGCAGATTACCTAGAAGACTTCCCTTCACTACGCAGCCTTGCAATCCTAGAGAGACCGACTTCTTTTGAGAAGTCAGGCAAAAAAGTTACTAATGAAGATTTGCAAGCCACTATGGTGCAAGTGCTAAGAAGTATGGAGAAAATCTCTCCGGAGACCAGAGGAGAGGTTAGTAGATTGTGTTCCTTAAGAGGAACTCTATAGAGAAAACTGGAGTTAAAGTACTCTACACCAAGGGATGGCTATATCAGGGAAATAATCAAGGAAGCAAGCCCAGAAAAGGAACCAGTAATTCCTTTGTTCCCTTTACTCGAAGAAAAGAAGGATAGGAAGAAAAAGAAGAAAGATGCAGGAACCTGCAAAGAAGAAGTGTTTCAGAGACAGGCTTGCCCGATCCTCTGCTACTTCCACTAGATGGTAGGAGCCAGATCAGGCAGGAAGGAATAAAGAGTGATGCAAACAATCCAGTGGGAGAAATAAGCGGAAAGGGCTTACCCATAGTCGCGGGCAAGCCTCTTCCGTATAGGCCACCACCGTTGGCTAATAAGGCTTTCTCCAACCCTAGGCTAAAAGCTAAATTTTAGCTTTTATTCCCCCCCCCCAAACCCAACCCAACCCAACCCAACCCAAGCTAAATGTGTGGGCTAAAACCTAAAAGCCAAACAAAAGCCAAATTTTGCCCAGTAAATAGCCCAGGATTTCGTGTGGGCCCCACCATTGTGACTGAAATTGGGTAGTTGTGCGCCAAACGCCCCCCCACCCACTCGCCAGACGTGCGTGACTCGCAAGCACTCAGACCAACTAGGCCCCACCCACTTGGGCATGTCGGCCACGTTCCCTAGTCGAGCCAACGACTCTTTTGATCGGACGGATGGAATCGATCTAACGGCCTAGATTCAAACTTTTTTTCTAAGTTTTATATTTATATATTTATTGAATCCAACGGCTGAGATCGAATATAATCAAATCTAATGGTAAAAAAATAAAAAAAGATCTAACGGCCCAAATTTTAATCCAACGGCTAAAATAACTTTAAAAAAATTATTTAACTCAAAATTCACCCAAAAACTCTATAAATACCTATGTATTTGTTCAAACATCCACACAAAACTCACTTTTCTCCTAAAATTCTTCCAATTTTTCTTTCTACCATTTCTTCCCATTTCCAAATTTTTTAAGATGGCAAAAGAGCATGTTAGAGGTCGTAATTGGACATGTGAGGAAGATGTTGCTTTATGTTCGGCAAGGATTTCTATTAGTGAAGATGGTGATGTTGGCAAGAATCAAAATAAAAAGGTTTTGTGGGGTAAAATCATTGATAAGTTCCATTAAAACTTCTACACCGGCCGAAGGGAAGGTGGTGGTGTTTACGATCGGTGGAAGGTTATCAACAAAGTGTGCACTTTATGGAAGGGAAGTTTGGAGAGAGCTGTGGTTGACATGGCTAGTGGAAGGAGCGCCGCAGAAATTGTGAGTTTCTTTGTTGATATTTTATTCATCATGTAGATAATATTATTTTGCAACTAATTGTTTTTATGTATTTTTTGCATAGGGTGACAAAGCAATGGCAATTTACAAGACAAAAGTAACACCAAAAGGACAACCTTTTAAGTTGCCTCATGCTTGGGACATCCTCAAGGATTGTCCGAGGTGGGGAACCGATGCGGACCAACAATGGAGAAGATTATTTCAACATGAAGCTGCACCGACAAATGATGTCAATGAAGGTGTCAATGAAAGTGTCGATGAATTGACCCCAATTTCTTCTTTTGCAAGGCCCCCGAGAATAGATAAGCAAAAGGAAGAAAAGAGAAAAGGGAAGTCCCAAGATCCGATGAGTGCACAAATTGCTACCGGATTTGCAAGATTGACCAAAAGTCATAGCTCTTGGCAAGAAGAAGCGGCCCAAATGCGTTTGGCCATGAAAGAAGAAGGGGATAGGGAGCAAGAAAAGTTTGAATGTAATTTCATGATGGATGACCTCAACAGATACACTCCAGAGAGGAAGGAATTCTTACATGATAAGAAAAAGGAAATTTTGCGAAGGCATGCCACAAGGAGTATATTTCAAGATGATGGTTCATCTCAAGGCTATATCCCAAGTCCTCCACCAAGTCAATATGGTGGATATCATTATTAAGTTTATGTAGTTTTTGAATTATGAATTGAATTAAGTTTATGTGGTTTATGTGGTTTATGAATTGTCGTTTGTATTAAATTTATGTAGTTTATTAATTGTTGTGTGTATTAAATTTATGGCTCATTAATTATTGTTTCTATTAATCTAGATGCCTTCAATAATAATTGTACTTATTATTGAACACTTTGATGTACAATAGATGTCTTCAATAATTTTGACAACGTACTAGACAAAAGACTTTACACAAGAAGACGCTTCAATTTATTACTAGAAAATACCAACATAGTACAGTTAAAATTATTACATAAAATAACAAAATAGCACACTTAAATTTAACACATTAATACACCAACATCATCAATAGGATATCTCAGACGTTCGATGAAATAATCTTTCATCATTCGGTCATGACACTCTTCTCTATCACGCTACACAAATGAACGCCCCGTGACAGAACCACGATGGCTAGATTCGACATGGTGCTCATATTGCATAAGTGAGTTTGCAAATTCGGCTTCTGCGTTGTTCATTTTTGCATCCGCATTGTCAAGGCTTGCTTGGTATTGTGCCATCTGCATTGCCAAGCTACGCCTTCTTCTATCACCCATTGATGAGATATTGAGGATTTTTAGGAAACAAAAACACTTTGAAAGTTGAAAGATTGGTGAATATGTTGTGTGATGGTTTGATATTCAACCTGTGTTTATATAGAGGATGATTGAAGGTTTGCGTTTCATGTGTGTAGGTTTGTGTTTCATGCGTTTCATGTGTTTTGTATGTATTTGGTATGTGTTTCGTGTGTGTTATGTGTTTCACATGTTTGGTGTGTTATACATCTCTATCATGTGTTTTGTATGTATTTTGGTATGTGTTTCGTGTGTGTCATGTGTTTCACATGTTTGCTGTGTTATACATTTGTATCATGTCTTTTGTATGTGCTTCACATGTGTTATGTGTGTCTTGTGTGTTTCATGTATTTTGTGTTTATACATCTCTTTCATGATTTTCATATTCTTCCGTAGTGTTTCATGAGTTTTATGTATTGATTTAGTGATTTTTCAAAATTTATAGAAATTTAAATATTTTTAGGTTAAAATGTTCATAAAATTAATTTAGGATAGTCTATATAAGTCTTTTTTTTTTTTTTTTTTTAAAGTTAATTTAAAAAAAAAAAATTGGCCTAAATTCATTCTTTAATAATCTAGGGCTAAAATTTTAGGCCAGAAGGGTTGGAGCAAAAAAGCTGTTTCTGGGCTAAAACCTAAATTTCCTGGGCTAAAAATTTTAGGTTTTAGGCCGAGGGTTGGAGATGGTCTAAGGGAGGAGAAGCTAGAAGGTGGTAGCCTGATCCACAGAGGGAAGCTTTCTCGGGCATCAATTGTTGCCCGAAGTAGGGGACTTCTTATACCCCACACAATAACATGACTAATCAGCAACTCAGGAATAAGTTGGCAGAGTTATGAAGGATGGTGGTACAGAATGCTCAGCCACAGGCTCGCCTGATGTTCAGGATAACATACCAAAAGCCTTATCCTGAGTATGTTGATGAGCAGAATCCTTTTGATAGGAGCATATTTATGCGACTTAGCTAGCTCATTTTCGTGCATTTATGTTGTTATTCCTTAGTTATTTTAGTGTTTAAAGTCATTTTCGTGCAATTTCAGGTTCTAAAGACAAAGTACGCAAGAAAGTGCATTTTGGAGCCTTTTGGAGCAAAATTGGCCTTGGAATGGATATCATATGCTTGGAGCAAAAGGAATGGATGAAATTGAAGACTTGAAGATGTTAGGATTCCTATTCAACGAAGGATTCCTAATCAACGAAGGATTCCTAATCAAAGAAGGATTCCTAATTGAAGATGGATTCCTAGTTGAACGAGGATTCCTACTTGAAGTAGGAAAGTTAAGCCAAGGTTTCCTATTTTGGTTTGACCTTTCCTCATCCTAAATGTCCCTAAGTTCCAACAACAATGAAGATCTCCTATGCATTTTAGGACACAAACTAAACCTTCCTTGCACCTTTCTAGCCCAAGCCGCACCACCTTTCCCACTTTCCCTTCCTTGCCGTGCAAGGAGATCCCTTTCTTTCCTATTTCCTGCACCAAATCACATTCCCTTTTTATTTTAAAACCTGGCCGCATATCCTTACCCTTTTGCTCTAAGATTCTGATTTATTTCCCTTCTTCTAAGGGATTTGATTTAATTTCTATTAACCAAACTAAGTTAGGGTTTTTGATTTCCTAAATCCCTTAAATAAGCCTTCTTTGCCGCAGCTTACATCCATTCATTCACACCACTACACATCCCTTCACATCTGCCGCAGCTCTCTTCACATCTCAACCATTCCAAACACCTTCCACTACCCTTTGCCGCACCCACCACCCATCCACACCACCTTTGTACATCCACAAACCTTACCAGCCACCTGTGCCGCAGCCTTGCAAGGAGGAAGGAGAGGAGGAGGAGCCTTGGAGCGTGTTGCACCCAATCTGGATTGCTGGGCGTTCTTAGATGTTTTTTACCTTATGTTTTCGATGTTTAATTTAATTTTCCTTTGTCTTGCTGTAATCATGAGAGGCTAAACTTGTTTTTAGCTAGAGGCTACTTTGAAACCATGATTTTGTGTGTGATATGACTTGATAAATTTTAGTTACAGATGCTTGAAGTATGAATGCAATTGGCTTAACTGTTTGAATTAGAACTTATTTTTGTTTATTGGTTGAGGGTCGACACTTAATTGGCATGCATAAATTTGATGCTAGGATATAGGTGAGTTTCACATAATCGTTACAAACTTATGTTCACAAGTAGTAAAGGTTGCTGGAACAATCGTGTTAAGTTCAATTCTTGGTGTGAGTAACATGATGTCATAGTTATGAATGCCTCGTCAATGCTTATGATTCTCATTGAGCGTAATGATCTCTGATTGTGTCTCTATTATGATGTCATGTAGGGAAATTGATGAGAATAATTTGGTTGTAGATGAGTTGTCAGTCCAATTCAATGAAATTAGGAGAATCTGAGGGTTAATTAGTGATTGACACGGTTAATCTGGGGCATTGTCATTTGTAATTCAATGAATGAGTAACTGGAAGTCAAGTTATATGCATATAAGTCATGTGTGGATAAGGAAACCTCTAGCTAGTTCACCATCCATCCTAAAAAACCCAATTTCGTCTAAATCTGCTTAGTTTAAAGTCTTTGTTTGTTTTAGCTTAGTTTCACTCTAAAACCAATCCCCATTCACTTGTTTGAGTCAAATTAGTTAGAATCTGTCTTAGTTTGTGTCTTTGTGTGTTTTGAGTCAAGTTTAATTCAATTTTCGTCCAAAGTTGTGTCTAGTGTCTAGAATCTGTCCAATTAGTGTTTTTAAGCAGTTTTGAGTGTTTTGAACCTGTTTTGAGTCTTACTAGTCTATTTATAGTCTTTTGAGTCTTGTGTTGCTTATTTCAGTCAGTTTGTGTTAGATTAGCAAGCCCTCCTAATCCCCGGTCCAGAACGATCCCTACTTGCATTTATACTACAATTGATAACAAGAGGGTTTAATTTGTGTGCTTAACTTTAATCACATCACCTTTTCCCCTCAAGTTTAAGGTGCCCACGTTCCCAACTTTCAGTGGGGAAGACTGTAATGTGTCTTCCAGAGATCACATTTTCAAGTTTTCAAATCACTGTGTGGCGTTCGACGATAACCCCAACTATAAGCTAAGACTGTTTGGAAATTCATTGGCAGGCTTGGCCTCCCAATGGTACTCTCTGTTACCCCCTAATTCCATTGCCAATTGAGAACAAATGAAGATGGCCTTCCATGAGCAGTTCTATAAGGTGGAGCCAAAGATGACCATCAATGATCTGGTGGAGGTAAAGCAATATGAACACGAGTCTACAGTACCAGTCATCTATGAGGAACTAATAAGAGTTAGAGTAATCTTGCCCGATAGCACCAAGAAGATGCCTAAACCTGAAGAACTTAGAGGGAAGAAGTACTACAAGGTTCACTATACCTTTAATCACTCCATAGCTTATTGTGTGTTGTTCAAAGATTGGATCCAAGACCTTATAGTCAAGGAGAAACTATTGCTAGAGAAGCCCTAAGCCAATATGATGATTGACACATATCCATTCCTAGAAGCCCTAATCAACATGATCAACCTTAATTGGGTTGAGAGAGGGAAAGGAAAGGCTACCATGGAGGAAAAAGGAGAAAGAAGGCAAGCAGTTAGGCCAATAGAAGGTGTTAGGAGGTTGCCCGGAAGGCCCTAAGCAGCTCTAGTCAAATGAGTGGTTATGTGTAGCAAATGTCAGTATGAGTGTGAACTCGAGATGCTAGCGTCAGGTGCCATCATCGACCGAGAGTTAGTTAAAATGAGAGAAATGGAGGAACATGATGCCTGTAGGAGTGTTCTTCGGGCTGCTGAGACAAACAAGGATACTAGCAAGAATGTGTTCCATAGATTAGGAGGAGATTCAGAGCCTAAGGGTTTGTTTGAAGTATTTAGGAATTTTGAAGCTTCCGAGGAGGTAGAATATAAGGAGGGAAAGTTACAACGCAGGGTGGATGTTAAAGACCCCAACTAACCAATTACAGCAACGCGAGAAGGTTTGAAAGGACCATGAGCACAATGCCACCAGTACTGAAGGTAAATTCAGCCCGATTGGGCCGAAAGTGGTACGTAGTAGGCAAGGATGGAAGGCCTATCAAAGAAATGGGGGTATCCATGATAAGAAGGGTTCACAGACAACACAAGGCTCATATGAACTCATTAAAAATCCTTGCCTTTTCAGAAGCCTCTGAAAATGTTAAGTTTGGGAAGTTTACCCAAGGAGGGGAAACACAACTCAGATGGAGAAGCAAGAGAGAAGTATAGAGGGCTAGTAGCAAAGCTGAAGGCATAAGGGATCATGTACCTCAAAACCCTTATCCAGGGAAATACAGAGTGTTGAGAAGAGCCCAAGAAAACATGGTGATGGTGCCCACACCTGGTTGGAATCTTGAGCCTATTTGCTTTGGAACCATTTCCCTTGAACTAGGGGTACCTCCACCACCACAAGAGAATATTCCCTTTGGGACCCCAAGGCAGGTACATGATCTTAATGCCATAGGATAGGAGGAAGTGCCTGAGTTAATGTTGACCAAAGATGCCCAAGCATGGATGGATCAATTTTTTTGCCAGATTGGATAAAAGAAGGAAGAAATACATGTACCAAGCAACCATGTGAACATAACCTATGTCTTATCAACCATGTTTTGTGCAGAACCAGATCAACCAGCCGTAATGGAAGGAAATTATTTGGCAGAAGAACCAATGATGGCACTTGTGAACATTGAGGAAGTTGGAAGAGAGAGGTCAAGCTTGGCAGCTTTGCCCGACCCCACACAAAAAGAGCCTAAAAGGGTTTATTCTGAGAAGATGGTGTTCAGCAAGCCAAGTCTAGCCTTAGCAAACCATTTGAAGCCCATATATGTGACAACTCATTTGGAGGGAGTTCTCTTCAAGAGGGTGTTGATAGATGGAGGGGTAGCAGTCAATGTGCTCCCACTCAAACAAATGAGGAGGCTTTGCAGAAGTGAGGAAGATCTTATTCCTACTGATCTCACAATGTCTATTTTTTCTAGGGCTATCACCAGAACCTATGAGATATTGCCTTTGGAGGTAGATCTGGGATCAAAGAGGATTATGTTGGCATTCTTTATGGTGGACAACAACTCTACCTATGGGGCATTGCTGGGAAGAGATTAGATCCACCAGAGTCTGTCTGTGCCATCTACTTTGCACCAACAAGTTGCTGTCTACCACGAGACCAGAGCAGAGAAGCCAGGATTTTGGGAGATATTGGAGGCCAAATCAAGGCCATTTCTCCCCACCACCAATGTTGTAGAAGCAAATTTCTATAATCCTAGTGTTGGGATCTTACAATGTCTAGGTGTTGATAAGAACGGCCTCCCTACCAAGGTAACGGCCCAGACGCTCTTAGTGCAAGGACGTTCTCTCACTATGGAGGAATGAGACATGCCTTATATTATCAATGCCCACCAACACCAATGATCACTAAGCAATGGAGGAAAGACCAAGTTGTTGCAGTCAGGTCCTTAATCAAAAGACAGTTAGAGTATAAGAGAGAAATAAAAGAGATTAAAGAAAGCTCAGCCAAAGAAATGGTAGAGTGGGGAGAATGAACTTCGGGCACCAAAGATAGAGAAGGAAATGAGATTTTGGGAGAAGAAGTGGAAGCAGCCATTCACATGGTAGAGTGTATATATGACTTAGATTAGACAGAGGATGAGCCCGAGGCTCTAAAGTCAGTAGAGTTTTTTTGTACAAAGCTCGACAAACCAGCACTCGAAGTACAAGACCGCTTAGAAACTATTAATTTAGGGACTGAGGAGGATCCAAGGCCAATACAACTCAGTGGCTTGCTGGAAGCTGGAGATTGGGCAAAAATAGTTGATCTTTTGCACGAATTCAAGGATTGTTTTGCATGGCATTACACAGAGATGTCTGGATTGGACCCCAGTTTAGTGGAGCACAAAATGCCTATCAAATAGGGGTACAAACCTGTGAAGCAAGCACCATGGAGGATGTCGAAAAAGATAGAAGAAAAATTCAAAGAAGAAATTGAGGGGCTGGTAAAAGCACGAGTTATTAGGCTTGCAAAGTATGTAGAGTGGTTGGCCAACATTGTACCTGTATTAAAAGTTGTAACTAATGCCATTCGATGTTGTATTGACTATAGAAACATTAACGAAGCTACTTCTAAAGATGAATCCCCCATGCCTGTGGCTGACCTATCCATCGATGCAGTTGCAAAACATAAAGTTTTATCTTTTATGAATGGGAATGCTAGATATAATCAGATAAAAATGGCTAAAGAAGACATACATAAAACAACATTTAGATGCCCAGGACATATAGGAACATATGAATACGTAGTCATGCCATTTGGGCTGAAAAATGCTGGTGCTACCAATCAAAGGGCAATGGATGCTATTTTTCATGATTTGATCACGCATAACATGGAGGTATACATTGATGACATCGTGGTGAAGTCTAGAACTGAAGATCAGCACCTAGAAGACCTCAGAGAAGCCTTGCTAAGGATGAGAACCCACATGTTAAAGATGAATCCTAGAAAGTGTGCCTTTGGGGTGAGATCGGGCAACTTTTTAGGATTCCTAGTCCATCAAAGAGGTGTGGAGATAGACAAGAACAAAGATCGGGCTATAATGGAGTCACCCACCCATACCGACAAAGTGCAATTGTAGAGATTGTTAGGGAAAATTAACTTTTTGAGGAGATTTATTGCTAATCTGGCGGCAAGATCCAACCATTGACTCCCTCGTTGAGACTAAAGAATCAAGAGAAGTTCGAGTGGGGCCCTAAACACCAAGAAGCTTTTGATAAAATAAAGGCTTGTCTAGCCTCTCCACTAGTGCTCATGCCTCCCTAGAGGGGGAAACCCTTGAAACTCTATATTTCTGCATTCGAGAAATTGATAGGGAGTTTGTTAGCTCAAAACAATGAAGGGGGAAAGAACAAGCAATATACTACCTCAGTAAGATCCTTACTGAGGTAGAAACAAGATATACCCCAGTTGAGAAGCTATGTTTAGCTTTATACTTCATTGCTTGCAAATTGAGGCATTACATGTTGCCTTGCCATGTCGACATAATTGCCAAAACTGATATGATCAAATACATGTTGTCAAAACCAATGCTAACTGGAAGAATTGGGAAATGGATTCTAGCACCATCAGAGTTCAGTTTTCAATATGTACCTCAGAGTGCAATAAAGGGACAAGCAATTGTAGACTTTTTGGCTGAGCACCAAGAATCCAAGGAAGAACTTTTCAATATCCTTGGAACTCTGGAAGTAGCCAGCCTCTAGATCCCACAAAGCAAGTCTCATTCGGGTAATGAGGAATGGATCCAGCAAGAAGTGAGAAGAGTAACTAGCCTATGGATCACCCCTTGGAGGCTATATTTCAATGAGTCTTGCACCCAACATGCTGCAGGAGTTGGAATTGTCATTATTGATCCAAAGGGGATTCAACATTGCTACTAATTCTTTCTAGATTACAAAGATACTACCAACAACAGGGTAAAGTACGAGGCATTGATCATTGGCTTAGAAATTCTAATAGAGTTGGGGGCAACTGAAGTAGAAATATCTGGTGAATCTAAGTTGGTAATTAATCAATTGAATGGAGAATACAAGTGCAGACACCTCGCAATGGCAGAATATTACTTGGCAGCTACTCAGTTATTAGAGTATTAGGGAAATGAAGTAACAATCAACCATATCCTCAGAAAAGTAAAATTTGATTGCCAATGAGATGGCACAAAAGGCTTCTGGAGCACAGGTTCAAGAAAGAAGGATTGAGATGAATGTAGAAATACAAAGGAAAAATCTGCCTTCTATCTTTGAGAGAGGATTCAACTTGGATATAATTACTAAAGAGCCTGAGATAGAAAACTAGAGAACACCTGTCATTCAGTACTTAAGAGACCCTTCTCTTCCCACAAGTAAGAAGATCAGACGACAAGCAACTAAGTTTGTTATGTGGGACAAAACCTTGCTAAGAAAAACTCTAGATGGACTTTTGTTTAAATGTTTAGGCTTGGGAGAATTAATAAGGGTGATGGCTGAAGTGCATGAAGGCATTTGTGGAGCATATCAAGCAGGGACAAAAATGAGGTGGTTGCTGAGAAGATATGGCTACTTTTGGCCCCACATGGAAAAAGATTGTAAAGTCTATGCTAGGGGATGTGAGGAATGCCAAAGGCATGGACCTCTTTAACACACACCATCAGTACCCTTGAATCCAGTAGCAAAGCCATGGCCTTTCAGAGGGTGGGCAATGGACTTCATCGGGCAAATATACCCATCTTCTAGCAAAGAACACTCCTTCATAATTGTACCGACTGATTATTTTACTAAATGGGTGGAAGGTTTGGCTATGAAGACCATTAATTCAACTACTGTGAAGAAGTTCATTGACACTAAAATCCTACATAGATATAGGATGCCCGAGACAATTGTTACAGACAGATGACCATCATTTTATCTCAAAAGAAGTAGAAGAGTTTGTAGACAAGTTCAAGATAAAGATGATCCAGTCTAGCCCTTATTATCCCCAATCTAATTCAAGTAGAAGCTAGCAACAAGATCTTGGTGAACATTATTAAGAGAATTGTGGCAGACAGCCCAAAAAGATGGCATGAGAAGTTGGGAGATACGTTTTGGGCTTTCAAAACTTCAAAAAGAGCAAGAACTAGGACTACCCCTTATGCATTGACATTTGGGCAAGATGCAGTGCTCCCTATGGAGATCAATGTGAGTTCTATAAGACTTCAGAACCAATTTGGTCTACATAGTGATGAATTCATTCAGGCCATGTGTCAAGGAATTGAAGATTTAGATGTAGCCCGAATTGAAGCTCTAAACAAGATCCAGGAAGGGAAAAAGGCTGTTGCCCGAGCGTACAACAAGAAAGTGAGATTGAAGGGCTTTAGGGAAGGAGAATTGGTATGGAAGGCAGTTCTACCCTTGGGAGCTCAAGTTAAAGGTTTTGGAAAGTGGAGTCCCACTTGGGAATGCCCTTTTACAATCAACAAAGTGTTAGACAGAGGAGGGTACTACTTGTCAGTTTTAGAGGGAAACTTTCAAAAACATCTAGTCAATGCCAAGTTTTTAAAGAAATATCACCCAACTCTTTGGGATGTTAGAGATTGTTACATTAATGAAGCCTAAGTACTCAGAAAAGTAGTGAAAGGTCCATTTTGTATATTTAAAGCAGTTGAGTATTGTTAGAGAAATGTAAATAAGAAAGTAAAGAGAAGAAGAAAGTGAAATTTCATTTCATAAATAGAGGACATTACCGAGATCCTAGCCTAACAGGTTTACATCCTTAGCTAAAGTAGCTATCCTAGAGTGGTAGGTCTGCATAATAGTAAATATTCGACCAGGCTCTTCTAAGGCTATGTTGATGTTCGCTAGTTAAGCTGTAGAATCTTCCACTTCATGATTGACCCTCTTCACCTCCTTGATTTTCTAGTATAGCTTTCTTGAGAGGGTCATCTGCTCAGCCTTCAATGCAGAAAGTTGCTCTTCCAGCTTTTGAATCTCAGCAGCTGCCACTATAATTCGACCTTCCATTACTGAGGCTTCTTCCACTAGCTAATGAAGAGAAGTGGAGGTTCTGGAGTGCTTCTCTTTGTAACACCTCTCCCTATTGGCCTGCCTCTTAGTCGAAGATGCTGGTCCCTTAGAGCCTTCAGGTTCTCGAAAAAGGAGAGAAATGACTCATATTGTACCTTCGACATCTGTTAGGCCTAGTATAGCTCAGTGAGAGCTTTCTTAGCCTCTTGAAGTGCCTTGAGACTAAAGGAGGCCGAGAAGTCCCTCTACATCAATTCCCTGAACACTCTGCGTCGATCTTGAAGATGCTAAGGCTTTGAGGGGCGCCTTGGACATCTCAGCTTTGCCCTAATTTGCCCGAACTCTCTAACTAGTTCAGGCAAGGAGGCTGTCACGCCTTAGACTCGAGGTCGGTAATAAAAACTCGAACACGAATCCGGAATATGAGTTAAAACTTAATAATTAAAAGGAAATTGTAACGGGTTGGAAAATAAATTCCTATTATAAAAATAATTCATGATTCTTAAACAAATCAAGAATTCTTTACAACCTATAATAAAAAGATAAATAAACTTTCTCTACTCTAATCTAAATCGATCTCATCATGCCTACCCTCTTGAATGTCTAGTTCGTAAACCTGCATAACAATAGAGGGATGAGCTTCAACAACTCAGTAGGAACATAACCTTACCACATTAAATTGACAATACTAAATTAAGTGCCATGTAATCATGTAGCAAAATATCAAATCATTATTGTTAACAATGCATGAATGCAATGCAACCTCTTCAGCTACCCCCGTTAATTTATATAATAAAACACGTGGACCTGCACATCTATACGATGCATTTTACCACTATAATGGTGGTTTGAATGTTCTACTATAGAAACTAACCCCCATACGATATCCCAAGTTCATAAACCCCTTTTGTTAGTCATCGTATCTAATTCATTGATCTCTAGCCCAAATCACCCACATTGACAATTTATCCTGCCGATATCCTATTTTAATATGCACACTAGGTTCGCCTGGAACTGGTTTCACAATGAATAGATTCAACTACACAAAAGATCCCTTCCAACTACCCTCATTTCCCGAATTCCAATCTCAACACTGAAGTTCCAACCACATCTCACAACATGACTGATGCACAAATAGTGTCATTTCATCTTTCACATGTATCACAATATATTCTCAACGAATAACATTCCAGCAATAATTCCATAACCAATAACAGGTAAACACTTAATTGAAGCAATTCGCTAATTAATATCCAACCACATTAATCAACTAAAAAGATCAAGAATATTATAATACTTCACGAAATTTAATAAAATCAATTTCCGTAAAGGTCTGTCGTATTTTGCCCTACCTCGATTCGAAAGCTCAAATGAAGATCCACACCACTACCACAATAGCTAGACTCCATGCACTTATCCACGTCACTACCCAAATAGCTAAGCTCCATGTACTTAAGCAAGTTCCTTGATCACTCTTAAATCATCATGTTTTCTTCCATTTTATTATATTCTAATCCCCCTCTATACATACACACACACACACGTATATATATGTATATGAACTGACACTTTGCATGGCTGCATGCAACATGATAAAGAGGGGAAAAGGTTGATAAATAATGTGCATAAAATTGAGAAGGGTGGAAGCTATTTATAGGAGACAAAGTCGGCAACTATCCTCATTCTATCATGGTAGGACCAATGGTATAGAAAACTTAATAGCTAAGAGTCCATAAATTGAAATGGATAATGGTTGTCCAGAGTAGGAGGTGTCAACAAGAAGGGGGAAAGATAAAAAAGAATAGGGAAAGATCATATTAGCTAGCTTAAGCTATAAAGAAGCTCACGAGTAACTTTTAATGAGTGGTAGGATTTGTATGAATAATAGCTAGACACCTTGACAACTTGAAGTTTATCAAGTGAATGTATTAGAACATTGTAGAAGGGTATAAACTTAATAACTATATAAATATACATATGGGGAGCTACTAGTTATAGTACATCAAGTGGAAACTTAAGCCAAAGCTAGAAATAATATGTATATATAAGAAAACCCAATAACAACTCCTTTTAAATAATAATAATAATAATAAATATATATTTTTAAAAATATGGAGTCTCACAGAGGCCATGGCTGAAAGAGAAGCCAAAGGGGGAGGCATCACATCAGCACCACCAGAGGTAGAAGTAGTAGTGGCAGCCTCAACAGAAATGGAAGGGGATGACTCAACAACAGCAACAACCTTTCTAGGTCGAGGGATTGGGATCCCTGTGACCATAAGCCTTGGGAGGCTGAGGAAGGACTACCTTGCTCACTGCGGGCTGAGGAGGCTTGCCCAAGCCCTCACCAGAGGCTTGTTGAAATAAGAAGAAGACAAGTTAGTGGGTTGGTTTATACCTAAGATAAAGAAAGAACAAGAGTAAAAGCACTTGTATACCTGGGATGAACCTTGAGCTTTGGCAGGGGGTTGTGTTGATGTTGTTACCTTAGAGGGAGTAGGTTGGTTGGCCCAAGAAGGAGCTAGAGGAGCCTTGGGGCTAGTCACCTATAAGACAACTGGTATATCAGGAGCAACAAGCTCCCCAAAGGTTAGTGGTGGTGGAATAGTGGTCCCAGGCACGGGAGAAGACTACCAAGAACAACATATAGCGTAAGTTCCAAGTGAAGAAACTTAAGAAAAAATTAGAATGAGCTTAAGGATGGAAAACTTACAGAGGCACTGTCATCTTCCACAAAGTGGAGCATCTCCCTGGTTGTTGGGTTAAACTGGGTAGTGGGGGTCACCACCATTGCTGGAGGAAAAGAAGAAGAATGAAAAGCTGATGCTTACCCGACCTGAGCAGCAGAATTGCCTCCTCTTGCCTGAAAAAAAAAGAAGAAGTAATAGTCAGCCTTTAAAATGCAGAAATACAGTTAAACAAGTGTTGAGAGAGAGAATTGTACCTCTGATGGCTTAGTACGAGAAGGACAGGGATGCATCGATCACATTGGAAAGGAAGAAGGCTTAGGCTATGAAGTCTCCTCTACTTTGGTAGCCTGTTTTGAAAAAAAAACAACAAGAATTAGCTAAGAAGGTTCAACTTCAGAATCGACTAATTACTTAAAGTTTGAAAAGATACCTTCTACCCTTCCAGGATCTTATCAAGGACTTCTTTGTCACTTTGCTGCACTTCCTCGCCCGTCTGCGACTCTTGGAGAGTGGAGTCAGGTTTCTTGTTGGTAGGAGGCCCTAATTACAAAGAAATGAAGGATTAGTTCAAAACTTGGAAGAATAAAACTAAGAAAAGGAAAAACCAAGTCTGGGTCACTTACTGGCAGATTTCTGTTTCTTTGGCCCGTTTCAGATGGGAGAGCAGAGGAAGGTTTAGAGGCTTGGGAGGTCTGAGACTTGGTCTTTTTCTTCGTGGGGGTGGCTCTCGCAACAGGTAGGGCAAGTCGAGCTTGGGGCCTCTCCTCAGGCTCGGACTTCTACGATTCAACCATAGATGGCTTTGCACGACTACGGGCTCTCATCTCTATCTCAGGCCCAGCCTCTGCAGCAACCTCTTGAAGCACCAAGGCATCAGCAGCCTCTTCTTCTTGCCCGACTTTCACTTCATCAACGTTGCCTTGAGTTGCAAAATTAGAAAAAGGGTTAGCAAAGCACAAACTATAAAAATATGATGTGAAGAGGAAAAGAGGAGAAAGACAACAAGGTGGTTTACCTATGAGCAAAAGTTGGTTCTTTTGGTTGATAGTCTCCTTCCAGCTCTCAAATTCTTCCTTTTTTGGGAGAGACTTCAAGAAGACTTGCCCGAATAGCCTGTCATGAGCCTCCCTGATATCTCCATCATACTTCTTCCACCACTTATCCTCCCACCAAGTGGTGAACAGAGAGGTGCACTTAAAGTTCAAGGCCACGGGCTTATGAGCTATCTTACTCATCACCTCCAAGCTTCGCCGACTTGCCTGGAAAGTGACTTCAGAGAGAGAATAGAGTCGATAGGAGGTCCTACAATGGATGGAGTCAAAAAATGGCACTGAGATTGCTTGCCTGAACCCAGTTGCCTACCACAAAAGTTAGAGTGGTAGACCTCCAACCCGCGCTCGTATCCAGCTCGGTCATTTCAAACTCCCCAAGCTAGGTCACTCTGTTGGATGCAGCTGATTAATTTCTTCTTGTATAAGCTGCTGGCATCCTCCTTGAAGGAGTCTTGGAAGAGTTGGTTCGAGAACCAAGGGCACCTCCTAAGCACAGAGGCACCCTACTCTATGTCTGCCCAAGCCCGATAGATCCTTAACAAGTAGAGGCAAGCAAAGGTGGAGTGATTGGTGGTAGGAGCCTCTGCGAGAATTCAGGCTGGAGCCATGCCTTCAAGAAACTCCAAGTTGGGAGCCCAAAACTCAGGGAAGTACCACTGGAGCAAGAGTTGCATCATCTAAGTGGCCCTGTTGACATTGGTCTTGAAAGGCTGACCCATTGTCATCTCATAGAGGAGATCGTAGAGGTGTGCCAGGATGAATGGTCATGTGGCAACATCGTCAAAGGAATGCAGGGCATCTACTAGTGGGATCCACTCTAGCATTACCCCCTTTAACTTGTTGGGGAACACATGCTTGTTCAATCAGTAGAGGAGGAAGTATATGTACTCCTAAGCTCGGTTCACAGTGAGGGGAAGGAATGCTAAACATCTTCTTGGCGAAGGGGATGAAAACTGAAAAAGATGTCCTGTAGCTCTTGAAAGTGGTGGAGTTGTACTCCAAACTAGTGATGGACTTGGAGGCCTCTGAGCTTTCAGCAAGCAGGCGAGAAGGTGAGGATTAATCATGTGTGATGTCCACACACTTGCCCGTGGGTCTTAGACCGAAAACCTGAGCCATGTCTAAAATGGTAAGAGTCATGGAGCTTACTCTGAAGTCAAATGTGTTGGTCCTATTATTCCAGACGATGAGAGTAATGGCCAGAAGCTCGTGCTTGATGGGGATAGTGATCTTCGACATCATGATGAGCTCACAGATGTCATTCGCCATCCATTTCTGCTTCCAAATAGGCTATAGCTCATCCACCCATTGAAACCATACCTCATCCTTCATCACAGGAAAACCCTTCTTGAATTTGGACCATTTGGAATGAGAAACCCCAGCCTCTACGGAGTAGTGATTTGGAGCAAAACATTTGGCAGCATGCATGTTGCTCTCCACTGCAATTGGGTCTCGGGCAATCCAAGCAAGTCCCAGAGAGTGTACCATTTCCTCCTCAAAGAAGATGGACAGATTGAGGACAGCTCGAGGGCGATGGAGGCTATTGAGCCGATGACGCAAGTTAACAATTCCCTCTCCAGACTCACATGTAGGGTGTGATTTGGCGACCATGGTTGAATTTGAGAAAGGAAAGTGATTTAGAAGACTGGGGCAAGAAAGGGCTAAGAATGCAAGAAATTCGAGAGTTCTCGAAATTCAGATAGTTGAGTTTGCTGAAGGTGATGATCGAGGAAATTAAAATGGAAGTTATTTAACGAGCAGGTAGTTAACATTGGAGATCGTGGGTTAGTGCAAAGGTTTATTCAAAAATGGCAAATTAAGTGGCGCGAGACCTAGTTAAAGCATGCCATCAGCTAAAATGTCTATAAAAGCAGCAACGGGCACAAGAGACAAAGACACTCAACGAATCAATCAAAAGATATCCAAAGTTTGCTCTCAGACAAATTCGTACCCAGAAAGTTGTATTTTGTCCAGATTTCCCCTTTGTAGTCATAAATTCCCCATAGAAAGCCATCTTTTGTCAAGTTTAGAAGCTCTGCTACCTTCCCTCAGTGTCGTAATATCAATTCTCTCTAGTAAAACCTTTTTACATTTTGTTCCCCAGAATTTACAAACCCTTGTAAACCCAAAGAGAGATGGTTGCAAGAAGTTGAACCTTACCCGACAAGGTTAAATCTTGCCCGAGTCTCTTTTGTTTGTACTTACATAAAGTAGATATGTTGTTTAATGCTTATCTCATTGTGTTTTTAAATCATTTTAAATTGTTTTCCACTCAAAAGTCTCATCTGTAATCAAAACTGGATAAGTTAATGAACCTGTTTTCATTAAAGTGAATTTAGATCAAGGAAATGGTTGGAAGGGCCCTGAACCCCATTCATTTTGGAAATAAAATAAACAAGTAAAAGTCATTGTTTACAAGGCAAGAAAAGAACCTTACCTTATACAGACTTAACCTATCTGTGACAATCCATTGATAAATCAAGAAGTCTAAGTCACTGGTGGTGCACGTAATCAACCCAGTTCATAACTAAATAATAATATGTTATACAAAGATAACAATGGCAAACTCAGATCTATGTTAGTCTTGATTGTGAGCCTCAAGGCCTAACTAAAGGCCCTACAAAGGCACCTTTTAAATTAACAGCAAAATCATATTGCAGCACACCAAGCAGCAAACCTTGCCCAACAGGCAAGAGCCCAGGGGAGCTGTGCGAGGGACAGATCCAACCCGGACAGAGCGTATGGGAGGTAAAAATGGGTGTGTGGATAGCACCACCCATAATTTATAGACATGTGCTTTGTAATTCAATCTAGACACGCTTGATTGACGAATGAAATTCTCTCCCTTGAGTTATCTCTTGCTCTCTGTCTTCTAAACCTTGATCTCCCCTTCTACTTTAGATTTCTCTATGATCTATCTGTTTCTTCTCTGGCATCTTGCTCTGAAATTCTTGTATTTCACGTATAATTTAAAAAACCTAATTCTAGTTCTCTTCCGTAACCCCTTCCTAAATTCTAAATTCCTTTACCGTTCTACATCAAATTACCTTCCATTTAGACTGGAATGAGTAATCGAAATAACCACTAGAACTTAAAACTGTAACAAAATCTAAATCTTGACCAAATGACTTTCCATAAGTTTTCTATCTATAGTAGCTCTAACAACCTCAGCAAAGAAAAAAATAACTTCAAAATTTATAAGGTTTAGCCAAACAATAATACAAGGAACCATGTATATTCCATTGCACACATACATAAAAAACTTTAGAAAATAAGTCCAGATAGAAATTCAGCCAGATTTTATGGATTTGCAAGATGTTGCTTAGCTATCCTGTTGCTTCTCTACCCATAGTTCCATCCTGGGGAAACTTGATTTTCTGAATAGATAAGATCATGCGGAAGATTATCAAGTACCTATGAAAATGAAGCGGCGAATTCGACTGTTGGACCATAAGTTGATGGATTGAAACTAGCCTACTGAGTAACTATAGAAACTTCCACATAAGAATCCTCATCGTCCACTATTAACACTCGGAATAACTTCATCCCATCCAAAAGCTGCAGCGGCCAATGAAGTGTAGAATCGATAGGGGGAAGAGAGGTTTCTCCAATTTGATTAGTATTAGGTCGTCTTCCTGCAAACCGTTCAAATGGAAAATGTGTTACTGCAAATGACCCATGGAATGGTACTAATTTTAGTTCTGATGAAAGTTGATGAAACTTATTTTCTTTCTTGCCCTATTCATTATCCTGCCACTTCATTATATATAATATCGATTATATGTAGTTCATTGGATTGGATAGTGAGAATACGAAGAAAAGAAAATCAAGAAAGCTAAAAAAATCATAGATACTAACACTTTAACAATCCCAAAATGAAGACAAAGAATTTGAAGAATTTGTAATTATTAGAGGAAATTGAAGAAGTTTTTGTACTAATTTTAGTTCTAGAGGAAGGTGTTGAAGCTTATTTTCTATCCCTCTCTATCCATTAACCTTCCCCTCCATTATATATAAATATCGATGGCATTTATTTCACGGGAAATTTTATTTGAACCTCTATAACATTTTTCTACACCCAACTTAAACTTTAAATAAGGTCTTTGTTACTCTATTGCATAATTACTGATGAGTCCATATTATACAATATATTTTACCCTAATCTTAGTTCATGAGTCTTTCAAGATGATTGTATCAAAATTCCAGATTTTTCTACCAAGCCGTTTGATTGTGGCGATGAAATTAAGGCTCAGCGCGCAGGTTTTCGAGATTGACATTTTTGGACTTTTTGGGTATTTTGGAGGTCAAGATGGTATATTTTGAGGAAGATTCCTTCTGAGGATTTGTTGGGGACGTCTCAAGATTTGAAAAAAAAAAGATCTTTTGGGACCAAATCGGAGTTGAGTTGGTCAGTCAAATGTTTGATTTTCTTAGTAGTCCGAATTTCAGTTCAAATAGGAAACCTTTTATTCTCTAGTTATCTTATTCTATTATGTTTCCTAGCCTTTAGAAGACCTTTTCTAGGTAGGATTTTATTTTGTAATAGTATAAATAAGGCTATTTAGCCATTAGAGAAAAGAGAACACATTAATTTGGAGAACTTAGCTAGGCTTTGACGATTTGTAGTTGAACGTGTTTTCTATCATTTTTCTATTTCAACAAAATTCCTTTTGTTTCATGGTTGTTCGTAACTCGTTTCGTTTGCTAGGGTGATGCCTTGAGCCTTAGCATGAATATGTAGTTTTTATTTAATTGCTTATGATATTATGCATGCATGCTTTGAATTATTAATCACTGTGTTTAAACTGTCTCTATATCTTAATGCTTGGCTACCATTAGGATGTTTAGATAAGTAATCGGATGCAATTCGGTCGGAATGCCACCGGAGGATTGAGTATTGCTTCTTGTGAATGATAGTTGTAAGTTCACCTAGGGCGAATGCCACGTCTTTGGGGTTGCATGGTTTTTCAAAGGGTTTTCACAAAGCGTAATAAGTCATGCGTGTTTATATTTGATTTGAATGCCACAAACGGATCGCATGTTTGATATACGTTCTAGCTTGAATGCCACAACTAGAATATGCATAAGGAAAACCTAACTTTCGAAGTTGCATGTGTACTTCATAAGTAATTGGTAAAACTATATAAGATTGTTAAGGTGATGGCGGAACCCTAGTGTTCTTTTATCATAATTTTCTAAGATTGTTTCCTTTCAAATTGGTTTCTTTAATTGTTTTAATTTATAATTCGTTTTGAATATTCTAGGTCATGAAATCAACATTTTCGAAACTCTTTTTTAAAAAGTTAATTAAGAATTAATTTAAATACAAGTTATTCAATCAATCCCTGTGCAAACGATCTTGCTTGAGCTGCTATACTACGATAACCTTGTACTCTTGCAAGTATTTTTAAGTGTTTTTTTCCCTACCTTTGTTGACACACCCCGACCGAGATTGAGGCATGATGGCCGTCACATGAGCGTGACATAAGCCATGTGCACAAAGCGGAAGCGTTAAGATATGGAAATTTTGAATGAATAAAAACCAAACATCCAGAATGGCTAGAAAGGAAATAAGTGTTAATACACCTTCAGAGCATAAATAAGTCTAAGTGCAGTCAAGCATAGAAATTACTAAATCAAACAGTAACCAATAATCCTACATGGATGATGTACTGTCAGAACTTCCCCCCGAATCCTGGTAAGCCACCAACAAAGCTACCTAATACCTGGAGGGGCGCAAAACAAAGCTGAGTGGGTCAGTAAAACAACGCTTATATAAAATTTTATTTTCCTTTGAATATACTAACCCTTCACCGTAAAACAAGTATAATTTTCCTAGAAAATAGAATACGTTAATATAAGTCAAATCATGTTCAGTATATTAAGGTTCATTTGAATGTATGCCATGTATATGCTATGCCCAATATCACAATATAACAAATAATAAGTCAGGTGATGCAATTCAATATAAATCATCTACTAGCCGAAGTCACCTGACGTGATCTATACGACAGAACTAGAGCTCAATTCAATCATATCTCAATCTCATATCTCAACATATTTATACATATATGCACACAAGTCGGTACCACCTCACGTGGTTTGACCGACAGGCTAGGTGTATAATGAATACGCTCAAGTGATACAATCACACGAAGGCTGTGCGCTAATCGCGGGTCACCTACAAGTCGAACCCACTAAAAGTGGTCTATACGACATGCTATGCACCTATCTTGGATCCAAGGTGAGCGTGTGGTGCGAGAGGTGAACGATCATGTGAAGCTATGCCCCTAACTCTGGGCGGGAGCACTAACACCGGGGTGCAGATTAATGAGCTCAATATCATCTCAACATCATCATTTATCTCATAACCAATCACAGCATGATATACTTACCTAGGCTTACCTAGGCCTCCGCAGCACCATGCAATGATATGCATAATTATGATAATGTATATGCTAAAAATGCAAGCATAACATGGCATTTAAATCACATTCCATTAAATACGTTTCCTGGGAAAAATGTCAAGTATATACATATATATATACTGAAAATAATTGCCTACTCACTGGTATGTAGTCTGGTCGTAACCCCCACGTCTAGCCTGGCTACGCTCGTCCTCCGGATAGGTCTCGCCTATATGAGAAATAACTATAACAACGTTACTTTAAGCACATACACAATTTAGCTAATAACTTCTCATACTTTGCTCAATTTGAGTATATAAATATACCAAAGTGATCTACACAAACTCAGGATCTTCCCCATATTTTTAAAATAATTTTCCGACCACCCACGCACCGCCACACGCCGACAAGTGCAAAGCTACACGCGCGGCCACGTGCAGGGGACCTTTACGGAAACCTTAACTGCCATTCGGAATATTCCGTTACCTGACGCCGTTAGGAATATTCCATCAACTCTGACAGAATATTCTTCTTCCTTCTCAGATGGACTTCGTCGCCGACCGCCGTTCGCCGCCGCCTGCAACTCGCCAGAAACTGGAAAATTTTCAAATCTTGATATCTCACTCATTTTTCCACCATTTTTCACAAAATTGGTACCAAAATGAAGCTACGAGCGAACACAACTATACAAGATTCAAAGCTTAAATCCACTAGATTTTACCTGAGGAAGTTCAATAATTCATCAAACTTAGAAACACGTCGATCTCGGTCCTCCAACGTCCATTTACTTCCAACGAAGTACCCCGAGACTCGTGAGGACCTCCTTAAGCTCCATGTGAGCTTGAAATTCCCTGAAAAGTCCATATTTACGTGTGAATGAACAGTGCACCGAAACTGGGGTTAAGGTTTCATGATGAATCGAGGGCCTCCTGTTCCAAAAACTGTGGAGATGAACTCCAAATCGTACGAGGAGTTCAAATCTCATGTTAAAATTTTCGATCCGTGATGCAATGGTGGAGAACGGGCTTCGTCCGTACGTAGGGAAGGAAAGAGAGTGAGAGTTTGAGAGAAATAGAGAGAGAGTGCGGGAGTGAGAGAAAGGAAGAGTGACTGTGTGCGTGTGTGGTCCAAGTACCTCCAACAAACATCCAATGTAGATACACATACATACCTTAGTTAATGCCTAGGGGCATTTTCGTCATTTCACGTCCGTCATACAAAATCTCCGGGATGGGCTGTTACAATCTACCCACCTTATAAAATTTCATCCCCGAAATTTACATAACCAAAGCCATCCACTAGTACTCATAAAACAATCTTGGGTACATCTCTCTCATCCGATCCTCTGTCTCCTAAGTCGCTTCTTCCACTGAATGATTCCTCCACAAAACTTTAACCAACTGCGCTGTCTTATTCCTCAGAACATTTTCTTTCCAATCCAAAAGAGTCACTGGCTCCTCATGATAAGTCAAATCTGAACTGATCTCCAAAGGTTGATGAGGTATCACATGTGAAGGATCTGCAACATAATGTCGAAGCATCGAGACATGAAACACATTATGTACCTTAGACAGCTCTGACGGCAACTCAAGTCTATAAGCAACTTCACAGACTCGCTCGGTGATCTGATAAGGTCCGATAAATCTAGGATTTAGCTTGCCTTTCTTCCCGAATCGTACTAAACCTCGCCACGGCGATAACTTCAAAAATACCCAATCACCAACCTTGTACACTCGATCAGTGGCATGTCTGTCTACTAAACTCTTTTGGCAATCTTGGGCTGCTTTCATATTAGACTTAATAACCTGAATTTCTGAGTAGTCTCCTCCACTAACTCAGGGCCCACTAGCACTCGTTCGCCAACTTCTAACCAACACAACGAAGTCCAACATGCCTTGCCATATAATGCCTCGAATGGCGCCATACCAATACTTGAGTGAAAGCTGTTGTTATAGGCAAATTCCATCAAATCCAACTGTTTATGCCAAGTGTCGCCAAACTGCAGCACTGAAGATCTTAACATATCCTCCAAAGTCTGAATCGTCCGCTCTGATTGTCCGTCTGTCTGAGGATGATATGCAGTGTTGTACAGTAATCTCGAACCCAAAGCTTCCTAGAATGCTATCCAAAACTTAGAAGTAAATCTTGGATCTCGATCTGAAATAATACTCATAGGAACTCCATGATACTTCACAATCTTTGTGATGAAGAACTCGGCTAACTTGTTCAAAGAATACTTTTCCCTCACAGGAATGAAATGCGCTGACTTAGTAAGCCGGTCAACAATCACCTAAATTCCATCATAGCCGTTTTTTGTACGGGGTAGCTTGTACACAAAATCCATAGTGATATTTTCCCATTTCCACTGTGGAGCGGGAAGTGGCTGTGATAAACCAAACGGCTTCTTTCTTTCGGCTTTAACCTGCTGGCACACGATACACCCACTTACATACTCTGCAATTTCCCTTTTCATACCTGACCAAGAATAAAATGGTCTAATGGTATGATACATTTTAGTTCCTCCTGGATGCATCGCATAAGCTGAAATATGTGCCTCATCAAGAATTGCCTTCTTCAATTCCTCATTATTTGGCACGTACATCCTATTCTCTTGCATAAGCATGCCATCCGTCTCTCTAACTCTGAGATCTTTCTTTTTCCCTAGATTTCTCAAATGAATTAATTCTTGAATTTCCATTCATCTGGGCTTCAAGTATACGATCAATCAGGATAGGCCTAACTTGGAAACTAGCAAGTAAGGCATTTTCTTATTCTGCCACAACTTCTTCTTGTCCTTTCAATTCCAATTTCACTCCAGTGGATCTCAAATCTACAAGAAGAGGAACACGAGAAGCATACAAGGCATTAACCCGACCTTGAGATTTCCTACTCAAAGCATCAGCCACTAGATTAGCACGTCCAGGGTGGTACTCAATTGTGCAATCGTAGTCACTTAGTAATTCAATCCATCTCCGCCGAAGATTCAAATCTTTCTGCGTGAACAAGTATTGGAGACTCTTGTGATTTGTGAAAATCCTACACTTCTCACCATAGAGATAATGTCTCCAAATCTTCAAGGCGAAAATAATGGCTGCTAACTCCAAATCATGTGTAGGGTAATTCATCTCGTGAGGCTTTAACTGACGCGAAACGTAAGCAATCACCCTACCATGCTGCATCAAAACACATCCCAAGCCATTCAAAGAAGCATCGCTATAAATCTCAAAGTTCCCACTATCGTCAGGAAGTGCTAAAACAGGAGCATGAGTGAGATAATACTTCAACTGCTGGAAACTCTGCTCACAGTTATCATCCCACTTGAACTTAACTTCCTTTCTAGTCAATCTCGTAAGTGGTAAAGATATAACTGAGAAATCCTTAACAAATCGTCGATAATAATTCGCTAAACAAAGGAAACTCTGTACCTCGGTAACGGTTCGTGGCTGCTCCCAATTCTCCACAGCTGCTACCTTCTGAGGGTCGACCTGAATACCCTGAGCTAAAACAACATGACCCAAGAATGCCACTTGATCTAACCAGAATTGGCATTTACTAAACTTAGCATACAGTCGATGCTCCCTCAATCTCTTTAGTACTAGAGTAAGATGTCAAGTATGATCTGCTTTCGACTTAGAATACACCAGATTGTCATCAATAAAGACAATGACAAATCTATCCAAGTATTGCTAAAATACCTTATTCATCAAGCCCATAAAAGCTGCTGGTGCATTCGTCAAACCAAATGACATCACACAAAACTCGTAATGACCATAACAAGTTCTAAAAGCTATCTTATGAATGTCATCACTCTTGATCTTTAGCTGATAGTAGCTTGACCTCAAATCAATCTTGGAGAACACACAAGCACCTTTAAGTTGATAAAATAGATCGTCTATACGCGGCAATGGATAACGGTTTTTAATCGTTACCCTATTCAATTGCCGATAATCAATACATAACCTCAAAGTTCCGTCCTTCTTTCGGACAAACAAGACTGGAGCTCCTCATGGCGATGTACTAGGTCGAATAAAACCCTTATCCACCAATTCTTGTAACTAAATCTTTAATTCTCTTAACTCCGCAGGAGCCATTCGATAAGGAGTTAAAGAAATAAGATCGGTACCTGGAAGTAAGTCAACGGTAAACTCCGCATCACGATCTGGCGGCAATCCATGTAAATCATCAGGGAAAACGTCAGAGAAATGTTTGACTACTCGAACATTCTCCACACTTGAAGGATTAACATCATGAGCCAAGTAACCTTGACAACCTTTATTCAACAATCTCTTGGCTCTCACAGCTGAAATAACACCATGTCTTACTCCACTATTTTCCCCTACAAACTTGACTTCAGGCAATCTGGGGCGATGGAAAGTCACTGTTTTCCCAAAACAATCAATTTTGGCACGATTATAATGCAACCAATATGTGCTTACAATCACATCAAAATCTACAATGTCTAATGGAGTAAGATTAGCTGGCATAAACACATCCTCCACTACAACGGGGACATCCAGGATAAACATTATCTACATAACACTTCTCCCCTCTAGGCATTGAAAATTCTAACTCATATCCAAGTGGTGTAAACTAAGGTTGAGTCAACTGAGCAAAAGTATGAGAAATCACAGAATGCGTAGCACCACAATCAATCAACACTTTAGGAAAATGACCAAGAACATTTAACGTACCCATAATCAAATCAGGATTGTTATGAGCATCCTGAAGTGAGATGTTGTTGACACGTCCCTGAGCTGGCTGCCTTCCTCCTCTACCTCTGCTAGCATGAACACCTCGGCCCTGGGCACTACGTCCTTGACTTGCCTGGCTGTGCTGCCTAGATGATCCTGGACTGCTGGTAGCAACATCAATCTGGTGCGGCTATCCTCCAGAATGCCACTGTGACCCGCCAGTCGAGTACTGGTTATAATCACCATGCTGATAAGGTACATATCCTCCCGAGTACTGACCATAGCCACCTTGCTGATAAGGATCCTGAGGGTACTGATATTGTCCTGGGGCATAAGGAATGGGATCTCCCTGATAGTGGTAAGCACCACCACGACCTGTCTGAGCATAACCACTTGGTCCTGAAAACAGCTGAGTCTGTCTTTGCGGTGGCATAAGAGGCTGCTGTGGCTGCTGAGGCCTCTGCTGATTTTGAGGACAGTACTTAGCCAAATGCCCTATTTGTCCACAGGTATAACGTCCACTGTTACCTTGATGACATTCCCCAAAATGTCAATTATTACATCTTCGGCACAAAGGAGTACTAGCACCACTTGAATCTCTCGGCCTCTGAAATCTTGGGCCTCTAGAAAATTTACCTCATCGCCTTAGGCCCGTGGTACTAAAACCTCCATTAGAAGAACTCGAACTCGTACCACTTCTCTTAAAACTCTAGGTCTTGCGAGGTCCTTGAAAATACTAGCCTTTACCCTTATCATCTTTCCTCTGATTACCTTCTTCCTTTTCACTATCGCTAGGCAAATTTTCTGAGTCTTCCACTCTCAACAGAATCTTATAGAACTCCTGATAAGTGTCACAGGTTGCTATAGTAGCCATAGATCGCCACTTCTTCTTAGTACCAAGTTTAAAACGACGAAGCATATCAATTGGATTGGCAACAACTTCTGGATCATAACGGGACAATTCTGTGAACTTTCTATAATACATATTAGCAGACAGCTTTCCCTACTTCAGATTAGTAAACTCATGCTTCTTCCGATCTAGATATGCTGGAGGAATGAATCTCTTATAAAATACCTGTTTAAAATTCTCCCAATCAGCAATCTCCGCAAGCAGTCGTCCATAAGTCTCCTGGCCCCACCAAGATCCAGACTCTGGACCTAAAACCCAAGTAGTAGTCTCAACCCACCTATTCTCATGTAGGTTTCCCTGATTGTGCATAACCAAGAACGTCTTCTCAACCCTTTGTAACCACTTTTCTGCTCCTTCATGTCCCTTGTTACCCATAAACTGAGGCAACTTCAAATTATACACAGACTCCAGATGAGTTATCTGAGGAGGGCGAATTACAGATTGAAGGGCATTAGCAATAGCTTCCCCCAACTGAGAAATATCAGGAAAATTAGGCTCAACCGTACGACGTGGCTCTCTACGAGGAGGCATAGTTCTGACAAAAGACATCAAAGTTTATTAGGGAAGTTCATAAAATATGCAGGACTGCAACCTAGGCTCTGATACCAAACTGACACACCCAGACCGAGATCGAGGCATGTTGGCTGTCACGTGAGCATGACGTAAGCCATGTGCACGAAGCGGAAGCGTTAAGATATGGAAATTTCGAATGAATAAAAACCAAACATCCATAATGGGTAGAAAGGAAATAAGTGTTAATACACCTTCAGAGCATAAATAAGACTAAATGTAGTCAAGCATAGAAATTACTAAATCAAACAGTAACCAATAATCCTACATGGATGATGTACTGTCAGAACTTCCCCCCGAATCCTCGTGAGCCACCAACAAAGCTACCTAATACCTGGAGGGGCGCAAAACAAAGCTGAGTGTGTCAGTAAAACAACGCTTATATAAAACTTTATTTTCCTTTGAATATACCAACCCCTCACCGTAAAACAAGTATAATTTTCCCAAAAAATAGAATACGTAAATATAAGTCAAATCATGCTCAGTATATCAAGGTTCATTTGAATGTATGCCATGTATATGCTATGCCCAATATCACAATATAACAAATAATAAGCCAGGTGATGCAATTCAATATAAATCATCTACTAGCCCAAGTCACCTGACGTGATCTATACGGCAGAACTAAAGCTCAATTCAATCATATCTCAATCTCATATCTCAACATATTTATACATATCTGCACACAGGTCGGTACCACCTCACGTGGTCTGACCGACAGGCTAGGTGTATAATGAATACGCTCAAGTGCTACAATCACATGAAGGCTGTGCGCTAATTACGGGTCACCTACAAGTCGAACCCACTAAAAGTGGTCTGTACGACAGGCTATGCACCTATCTTGGATCCAAGGTGAGCGTGTGGTGCGGGAGGTGAACGATCATGTGAAGCTATGCCCCTAACTCTGGGCGGGAGCACTAACATCGAGGTGCAGATTAATGAGCTCAATATCATCTCAACATCATCATTTATCACATAACCAATCACAGCATAATATACTTACCTGGGCTTACCTGGGCCTCTGCAGCACCATGCAACGATATGCATAATTATGATAATGTATATGCTAAAAATGCAGGCATAACATGGCATTTAAATCACATTCCATTAAATACGTTTCTTGGGAAAAACGTCGAGTATATACATATATATACTGAAAATAACTGCCCACTCACTGGTATGTAGTCCGGTCGTAACCCCCACGTCTAGCCTGGCTACGCTCGTCCTCCGGATAGGTCTCGCTTATATGAGAAATAACTATAACAACGTTACTTTAAGCACATACACAATTTAGCTAATAACTTCTCATACTTTGCTCAATTTGGGTATATAAATATACCACAGTGATCTACACAAACTCAAGATCATCTCCATATTTTAAAAATAATTTTCCGACCACCCACGCGCCGCCACACGTAGTGGACCCTGATGAAAACCCTAACTGCCGTTAGGAATATTCCACGGAATATTCCGTTATATACTAACAGAAGTTAATGGCGTTACCTGACGCCGTTAGGAATATTCCGTCAACTCCGACAAAATATTCTTCTTCCTTCTCCGATGGACTTCGCCGGCGACCGTCGTTCGCCCCCGTTTACAACTCGCCGGAAACTGGAAAAATTTCAAATCTTGATATCTCACTCATTTTTCCACCATTTTTCACAAAATTGGTACCAAAATGAAGCTACGAGCATGTCAACAATATACAAGACTCAAAGCTTAAAATCCACTAGATTTTACCTGAGGAAGTTTGATAATTCAGCAAACTTATAAACATGTCGATCTCAGTCCTCCGACGTCCATTCCCTTTCAACGAAGTACCCCGAGACTCGTGAGGACCTCCTTAAGCTCCCTGTGAGCTTGAAATTCCCTGAAAAGTCCATACTTACGTGTGCATGAACAGTGCACCGAAACTGGGGTTAAGGTTTCGTGATGAATCGAGGGCCTCCTGTTCCAAAAACTGTATAGATGAACTCAAAATCTTACAAGGAGTTCAAATCTCACCTTAAAATCTTCGATCTGTGATGCAATGGTGAAGAATGGGCTTCGTGCGTACGTAGGGAAGGAAAGAGAGTAAGAGTCTGAGAGAAATAGAGAAAGAGTGCGGGAGTGGGAGAGAGGAAGAGTGACTGTGTGTGTGTGTGGTCCAAGTACCTCCAACAAACATCCAATGTAGATACACACACATACCTTAGTTAATGCCTAGGGGCATTTTCATCATTTCACATCCGTCGTACAAAATCTCCGTGATGGGCTGTTACATTTGTAGGTGGTAAAAATCCTATCAAGAAATTGGCGCCATTGCCAGGGATTGTTTTAACTAATTTGTGTTTATCATATTCTTGTTTAATTATTATTGTACATACATATATTTTTTTATTTATTGTTGATTTTATTTTTTAGGTTGGTTTGTCGATTTAGGAGTAATTCAACGATGGGCTGGGAACTACCACCACCAGAAGGACCACCTTTATGGGTTTCTTTTGCAAAACAGGGTTTCTATGGATTTAAACCTACAGTTTGTGCCCTTTGTTGTTCAAATACCCATGAAATTTTGCATTGCCCTGATAGGAAATATTTGCCGGACTACGTGAAGGAGCATATTAATATGATAAACAACTCACAAAGGAGTTGGGACTATCCCACTTTCTATTACTACGCTCCAGATTTGAAAAAGCATCCTAGTTTTATGCGAGCAGGTAATTAGCAACTTTTTGAACAGTCTAATGTGCCACAAAAGCTTTCGGTGGAGGATGAACGCTCCAAATTGGCAGAATCAACTAAGTTGTACATTAAAAGAAGCAATGGAGAATTTCAGATCATTAATGCTTTGACTGAAAATCCTAAGGAGGAAGATGGGCACTTTGCACAAACGAATATTGAACAAGAAAATGGGGAAGCCAATTTTTCTAGTCATACTGTAGCTAGTCCACGAGATTCAGAGGAATGCTCCACTATTCAAGTAAACTGTGGGAAATGCTATGATGATCAAGAGGACATTGGTGCAGAAATTGAGGAGCAATCTGCCATTTACTCACACCCAAAGGAGGATACAGCCCTTAAGAATCCTGAAATTTCTCCAGAACCTCCTTTAACCCCAAGTCTATATGCCACGCATACCCTTTCAAATGGCTACAATTCAACCCACAAAATTGCAGACATGCATTGAAACTAACGGATTGGATGGGGATGCTCACACTAAATCAGAATCAGGGAACTCAGATGGCCAGATCTTGTACACTATCACTCCGGACACAGGGCAGGCTAGGGCTGGAAAAAAATTCCAAAAAATCCCAAACCGAACCGAAAAATTCCCGAAACCAAACCGAAAAAATCCCAAACCGAAATTCCGAAAAATTTCAATACCCAATACCGAACCGATCCCGAAATTTTGGTATGGGAATCTGTCTCAAGTTTTTGGGATTTCGGTATTCCCAAACCAAACTGAAAAATATATATATATTATTTAATTTTTAAATATATACGATCACATCTTTAAGGGGTACATCATCTATCTACAATAGTGAAAATTGAAATACTGAATGAGCATAATCGATGATGGAACATATACAAGAAGGAGCCCTAAGATAGATAGTGGAACATATGCAAAAATTTTAAATCACAGGAGATTGATAGATGGATACATAGATGCATAATAAACATGGGAGATTGATAGATGGATACATGGATAGATTATAAGTTACAATTTGCTTGAGAAAACTTTACATCTATCTATAATATTTATATTATATATGTACAGAAGTTTACTTAAGCATATATTAACGTTTTAGACGTAATTTTGGGGACTAGCATGATTATAAATAGATTTACTAGTTTACTCAAGCATATATTAACATTTCATATTGGCAGATTGCTTTTGAATAGGCAGATACTAACTGGGCCTTGCCATTTGATTGGTAGATTTGTGTGCACAGATTAGTAGAAACAAATTGGTAGATTGGGCATGCCTATATGTCAATTTTTCAATATAAAGGTTGAATTTTAGCCCAAAAGCATAATATGTCAGATTTTAGTCCAAAAGCCCAAAACCATTTCGGGATTCCCAATTTGTCCCGAAATCCCGAAACTATTTCGGGATCCCCGAAAATTTGGTTTGAGATCGGTATTGAAATTGGGATTCCCGAAAATTTCGGTTTAGGAATCGGGACAAGGGTTTCGGGATTCCCAAAAATTTGGTTTGGGATCGGTATTGAAATTGAGATTCCTGAAAATTTTGGTTTGGAAATCGGGACAAGGGTTTCGGTATGGGATCCCATACCGAACCACCCCTAGGGCAGGCTACTGATATAAATGTTTTTGATGCTGTAACAGTTTTTCCACATGCACGATCAATCAAACCCGAGGAAATTCATGTAGAGTCCTACAAAAAGGCTAAAATCTACAAGGAAAAGAAGAAGGTTAATGGCAGCCCAATTTTTCGTCGAGAAATTCGTCCAGTGCAGAAATTGTGGGTATTAAATACAAGATTTAAGTCAATTCGACGGAGACATGGGCCTCACTGGAAAAGACCCTATTGGATTAAAAAGATTCATTCGCACAGATGGGTGAACATCAAGGATTCAACCACTAAATTTAAATGCACTGTTCCAGTCATTTCATACTTACTATTGCCCTATGATACTGCTACTGAGTGGTTGATTCTGAAAGAACAAGTAACATGATCATCAACTTCAATCCTCTACATCTAGTTATAGACATTAACTAAAACGCTAATTGGGAGGTAACCCAATTTTTCTGACTTTTTTCTTTTTATTTTTGTTTATTTTATTTTCTTGGTTTTATTTCAATTAAAAAAAATAAAAAAATAAAAAAATAAGAAAATTGAAAACACAAAAACAGCAAATTTATTTATTTATTTATTATTATTAATTTTTTTTTTTGGTTAATAAATATTTTATTTTGGGTTTTATTCTAATTAGATTTTTATTGTGTGATTTTCAGGTTGCATTTGGATTTGATCGGTCCTCAATGCCCACTAAGCACACCCATTTAACTGAATCATGCATTCAGTAGCATTCATACATTCAACTCAACACTTTCATTATTCATCCACATTCATCAGAGAATTCATCATTAACGGAAAGTATAGAAAATTAAACAAGCACATGAGTTCAAGAATGCTTACAGTGGGGTTGCTGAGAAGACCTCTTCACTGCTTGGAGCCCCTTTCACTCACTCTCGCATTTAATTGAAAATCTTTATTACATACAAGTTTGGGGGCCGGTGGGGAATCTAGACAGCGCACAGAGGTGAACACATACATTTATCCATCCAGGCTAGGGATCCAGAATCATGCAACGTTCGCTTTTGCTCAACACTCTTCTAATGGAGGCATGCAACCACAGCAAATACATGGCATGAGCATACTGAAGAATAAAATTAGATCCATGGATGCATGCACGGACAAAATTCACAGAGGCAAACTATAAACAGTTATCAAAGTTTCATGTTGTGAGCCATCATCCTAATGCTATGAAGAAATTCCACCGGATTTCAAGTTTGCTGTGCTTCGTGTTCTTTATCTTTGCTATCACCATCACTTTCAGGACTCCTGCACAGAGAGCAAGCATGCATGAGAAATCCTGGCATACATTTTTACCTAATCTATGCTCTGGGGATGAAATCGTAGGACGATGGAGTGGAGTTTTACCTTGTGGGTGTCGGCTATGAGTACATGATTTCTGATTTGGAAGCCAACCTGAAACTGTGACGAATTTGCAGCAAGGATGGTTTGAATGTGGGAAGTGATTGATGGCAGCGAGCTATATCTTGTTTTGGCTGAAAACAGATGGCTTAGATGCAGATCGATGGATATGGATCGAGACTAAGTTTGGGTGGATCTATGAATTTTTGGGCTTTTGCATCACTTCTGGGTTGAACCTGCCAGCACAGTATACACAAACAGATGAGAGAATTTCGTCACATCAATGGGCCCATGCATCAGGTTCAGAATGGAGTCAACTTCTGGTCATGAAACCCGTAAGAAAAATGAGATATTTACCTTGGTGTGCACTGAGAGTCTCAGTCTGAGACATTGATTCGACGGATTGGAGATTCGATTTGGGAATAAATGACTGAAATCCAGCTATGGAGGCACGGTTGGGTATTTGTTTTTGAGTTCGATAATCCAAGACCGTTGGAAGATTTTGGAATGACTAGAGAGCAAGGTAGAGATGGTTTTGGCTTTCGGTTACTGAGAAATGAGAGACATGATAACCGGGTGTGTTCAAGGTTTTTTATGGTGCACGGGTGCACTTGCAGCCAAAGCCCGTTGGGTTGATCCATCTTTCGCTGGATTGGCCTCACTCATGGCTCGCTGCATTACCTCAGATTGTTACGCACATGGGCTCCATGATTTCCATGGATCAGGACACCATGTCGAACCCAGGTGTGTCCATTCCCTTTATTTTTTTTATTTAGTTTTTGTTTTGTTTCCTATTTTGTATTCTGCTTATTTTATGTTTAATTTTATTTTATTTTCTAAGTTTCATTTCTTTATTTGTCTCGTATTCTTTCTAGTCAAGTTAAATTTATATATTATTTTATTTTGGTTTTATTTTCCACACCATGAGGACAATGTGTGATTTAAGCTTGGGGGTGGGAAAGTAAAATTTTAGAATTTTTATTTTTGAGTCAAATAAAAAAAAAAATTCAAATTTTAAGTTAATATTCATAGATTGTTTTAAACGTTGGAACAAATGAACATGGTGAAGGTTAATCCCACAATAGAATCTTTTCTATTTATCGTTGCTTAGACACTAATTCATAAGTTATACTTAGAAAATTTGCACATTCACTTCAACATGGTTTGTGGGGATTGAGATTGAAGCGCTTACTTTTCGTATAAGTAATTTTAATTTGTGTTCTAAGTAAAGTAGAGTTAGTTATTATCATAAATAAAGTAATAATTGTTTCACCTGAGACTTTTCTTAGTAACCGGGCCAGTCCTGCCTGATCAACAATGATTCTCGTGTCAAACGGTAAAGTCTTGGCATGGGGCAAGGTGGTTAGTTGGTTTCATATCAGTTTCATATCATTTTCAGCTCGAGTTAATAAGCCCTTAGGGGTGTTCTACACCTAGAGCCCTAAAGCCTTTTATGGTTTGGGAGTCATTGACCTAAAACTCATTACATGGGTTGGATCGAAAGCTTAAGGGAATTGGCATTGCACGACCATTACTGTTACTAGAAAAAAAAAAAAAAAAAAAAAAAAAAAAAAGGAAAGAGAACAAAAGCAAAAAAAAAAAAAATATATATATATATCAAATTATTATGTGTGAAGTGTTAAAAAAAGAGGACGAAAGATGGGGATTTTAGTTGAGTCTTCTTAACTATGTTGGTTCACTTTACACCAAAGGAAGTTCATGAATTCTTTTATAATTGATTCTAAATGGCTAAGACTCTGTGGTGGGATTAGTTGGAATTTTTGGAAACATGTTTTGATTTTTAACGTTTCTCTGGATTGCAACTTCAGGATGAACATTTTGTCTTAGTTGAGTTTTAATAAAAAATTTAAGTTTGTTAGTTTTGTTTTTGTTTTGTTTGAGGACAAGCAAAAGCTAAGTTTGGGGGTATTTGATGACACAACCCGACCGAGATCGAAGTGTGCTGGCCGTCACGTGAGGGTGACGTAGCCATGTGTAGGGGTGGTTCGGTATGGGATCCCATACCAAAACCCTTGTCCCGATTCCCAAACCGAAATTTTCGGGAATCCCAATTTCAATACCGATCCCAAACCAAATTTTCGGGAATCCCGAAACCCTTGTCCCGATTCCCAAACCGAAATTTTTTGGGAATCCCAATTTCAATACCAATCCCAAACCAAATTTTTGAGAATCCCGAAATAGTTTCGGGATTTCGGGACAAATCGGGAATCCCGAAATGGTTTTGGGCTTTTGGACTAAAATTTGACATATTATGCTTTTGGGCTAAAATTCAACCTTTTATATTGAAAAATTGACATATAGGCATGCCCAATTTGCCAATTTGTTTCTACTAATCTGTGCACACAAATCTGCCAATCAAATGACAAGGCCCAGTTAGTATCTGCCTATTCAAAAGCAATCTGCCAATATGAAACGTTAATATATGCTTGAGTAAATTAGTAAATCTATCTATAATCATGCTAGTCCCCAAAATTACGTCTAAAACGTTAATATATACTTGAGTAAACTTCTGTACATATATAATATAAATGTTATAGATAGATGTAAAGTTTTCTCAAGCAAATTGTAACTTATAATCTATCCATGTATCCATCTATCAATCTCCCATGTTTATTCTGCATCTATGTATCCATCTATCAATCTTTTGTGATTTAAAAATTCTGCATATGTTCCACTATCTATCTTAGGGCTCCTTCATGTATATGTTCCATCATTGATTTCCAGTGCTCCTTCAGTATTTCAATTTTCACTATTGTAGGTAGATGATGTTCCCCTTAAAGATGTGATCCTATATATTTAAAAATTAAATAATATATATATATATATATATATTTTTTGGGTTTGGTTTGGGAATACCGAAATCCCGAAAACTTGAGACCGATTCCCGTACCAAAATTTCAGGATCGGTTCGGTATTAGGTACCAAAATTTTCGGGAATTTCGGTTTGGGATTTTTTCGGTTTGGTTTCAGGAATTTTTTGGTTCGGTTTGGGACTTTTGGGATTTTTTTCCAGTCCTAGCCATGTGCATAGTGCGGAAGCGATACGAATATAAAGAAATAGGGATAAATAAAACCAAGCTACTAGCAATACTAGATAAGATAACGTGCTAGAGCAAGATTAAGTGTGAAATACACAACCAAAGCATAAATAGACTAAGTGCAGTCAAGGAGAACAAAGTACTAATTAAACAACACCCAAAGGTGATCCTACATTTGGTGAAATCTGTCAGAACTGCCCTGAAGTCCTCGTAATGCCACCAACGATAAATCTTACTTCGTACCTAGAGGGGCAAAAAAACAGAAAGCGTGAGTGGGCAAAAACAAAGCTTTTCAAAATCATTTCATTTCTCAAATATTCTAACCCCTCGCTGTAAAACCTGTATAGTTTTCCCAGAAAACAGAATATATATATGTATACATATCTCAAAATCATGCTCAGAAATATCGAAATCCACATATAAAAATGCCACGCAAATGCCATGTCGAGTACTTACGCTATGTCTATTATCACAATATCACATAAGTAAGCCAGGTAATATAATTCAATGCTAATAACCCATCTAGCCGGGAGTCACCTCTTGTGACCTGTACTGCTCAATCATATATCTCAACAAATATCTAGAGCTCATCTATCTAGTTGGGAGTCACCTCTTGTGACCTGTACGGCTCAATCATGTATCTCAACAATACACAACTCATTAACCAATATGCCTGCACAAGTGTAAATAAGTAACCTCTAGTGCTACGATCACGTGAAGGCTGTGTGAATAATCGCGGGTCACCTACGAGTCGGAAACCACCTATAGTGGTCTGTATGACAGGACTATGCACCTAACTTGGATCCAAGGTGAGCGTATGGTGCGGGAGGTGAACATCACGTGAAGGACTGTGCCCTGGCCCTGGGCGGGAGCACTAACACTGGGTGCAGGTTATGAGCTCTAATATATCACCATAACATCATCATCATCACCATATAATTCATAACCACTACCATCATAATATACTCACCTGTGAGTTACCTGGGCCTCCGCAGCGTCATGCGACAATATGCATATTTATACTAATGCATATGCTCAAATATCATGCATGTATGACATGGCATTTCAATCACATTTCAATTAAATCTGTTTTCTGGGAAAAAATCATGTGTGTGTGTGTGTGTGTGTATATATATATATATACACATACTGAAAACAAAAGCCCACTCATAGATATGTTGAAAGGTTGTAGCCCCGGAACCTCGAATGATTACGCTCGTCCTCGGGATAGGTCTCACCTATATGCGAAACAACTATATAAACGTCACTTAAGAGCACATAAACGAAACTTGGTAATAACTTCTCATATATTGCTCAATCTGGGTATATGAATATACCACTGAGATCTACTCATCCTCAGAAACATCCCCATAATTTTAAAATATTTTTCCGACCACCCACGCGCCGCCACGATCCGACCAAAGCACTGCCAGACGCGCCGGCCACATGCGGCCACGTGTCTGGCTTGCCTAACAGTAACAGTAGCAGCGTTAGGGAATATTCTGTTAAAAGCTAACAGATTTCGTTAAAAGTAACCTGACGCCGCTAGAATATTCCATCAGACTTGACGGAATATTCTCCTTCGTCTTCCTTGCTTCGCCGACGACCGTTGTCGGCATCGCTGCAACTCGCCAGTTTCTGGAAAATGTTCAAACCTTCAAATCTTTCTCATTTCTTAACCAAAATCCATGAAATTTTTACCAAAATGAAGCTTACAATGAGTAGAACACATTCTTACCACTTTCAAGCCTCAAAATTTCAAACTCGTCGATCTCGACTTCCCGACTTCCAAATCGCTCCATTTTTCTTCTCCGAACTTCGTCTCCCAGGTAGCCTCTTCCACTAAGTGATTTTTCCACAAATTTTTTTCCAATTGCACTCTCTTATTTCTTAGAACCTTCTCTTTCCAATTCAAAATAGTTACTAGCTCCTCATCATAAGTCAAATCCGGGTTAATTTCCAAGGGTTGAGGAAGTATCATATGTGAAGGATCTGAGATATAGTGACAAAGCATCGAAACATGAAATACATTATGCACCTTGGACAACTCCAAAGGTGACTAAAGCCTGTAAGCAACTTCACTGATTCTTTCGAAGATCCGATACGGTTCGATGTATCTAACTAGGGCTTAGCTTACCCTTCTTCCCAAAACGTACAACACCTCTCCACGGTGACAACTTCAAATATACTAAATCACCAATCTTATACACTCGGTAGTAGCATGCCTATCTGTTAGGCTCTTCTGACGATCCTGGGCCGCTTTCAAGTTAAACTTAATCACCTGAATATTTTGAGTAGTCTCCTCTACGATCTCAGGACCTTAAATTTCATCATGCCCACAAATCCAAAAATCAACACACATGACACCGTTTTCATGGGCTCTATGGTGTTACTTCCGGGAAACTGAAGTGCCCAACATACTCAACAAGCTCAACAGATCCGTAAACCTAAATCTCTTTTCCATAAAACAAATAAGTAACTGTTGCACTTGTTTGGAAAGGTGTTACTCCCCCACTGGAATAAAATGCGCTGACTTAGTAAGTCGATCAACAATCACCCATATTCCATCGTAACCATTTAGTGTACGAGGAAGCTTGTACACAAAATCCATGGTAATATCTTCCCATTTCCACTGTGGAACTGGAAGTGGCTGCATTGACGCAAAATGCTTCTTTCTTTTAGCTTTAACTTGCTGACAAATAGCATATCTACTTACATACTTAGCAATTTCTCTTTTCATACCCAGCCAATAATAAAATGGTCGAATGGTATGATACATCTTAGTGCCTCCAGGATGCATTCCATATGCCAAACAGTGCGCTTCATCCAAAATTTCTTTCTTTAATTCCATATTATTCGGCACATACATCCTATTCTCTTGCATAAGTATGCCATCAGATTCCCGAACTCTGAGATCTTTCTTTTTCCCCTGATTACTTAACCGAATTAACTCCTGAATTTCTTCATCATTAATTTGTGCCTCGAGCACTCGATCAATTAACACTGGCTTGACTTGAAAACTAGCAAGCAAGGCTACTTCTTGTTCTTCTATTCCTAAATCCACTCAAGTATACCTTAAATCTGTAAGGAGAGGAACACGAGAAGCATACAAAGCATTAATCCGATCTTGGGATTTCCTACTCAAAGCATCAGCCACTACATCAGCATGACCAGGGTGATACTCAATCGTGCAGTCGTAATCAGCCACCTTCGTTGCCTAAGATTAAGCTCTTTCTGGGTGAAAAGATATTGAAGACTCTTGTGATCTGTGAAGATCCTACACTTTTCACCATAAAGAGAATGTCTCCAGATCTTCAAAGCAAAAATAATGGCCGCTAATTCCAAATTATGAGTAGGATAATTCATCTCATGAGGCTTTAACTGACGCGAAGCGTAAGCAATTACCCTACCATGCTGCATCAACACATATCCTAGACCATTCAAGGAAGCGTCACTGTAAACTTCAAAGTTACCGCTATCATCTGGGAAAGCTAGAACAGGTGCATGAGTGAGATAATACTTCAACTGTTAGAAACTTTGCTCACAATTATCATCCCACTCGAATTTAACTTCCTTTCTTGTCAACCTCGTCAGTGGAAAAGCAATGATTGAAAAATCCTTAACAAACCGTCTGTAATAGCCTGCCAAGCCAAGAAAACTCCATATCTCAATGACGGTTCATGGCTGTTCTCGATTTTCTACAACTGCTACCTTCTGAGGGTCTACCTATTCACTTACTTAACGAATCCAACAAATATATTATCAATATTACGGTCTGCAGCCCGCAGTATTGATAACTCATAGTTGTCACGATAAGCAAGTAAATAATTCCCGAGGGTGCAATATTACCATCTTGCCTCTCACTGGGAAATATACACACACCATCTAAACAAAGCCTCGATCGTGCTCTTGCACTACTCCTTAGGTAACATCATTAATAAAAACAATGACAAATCTATTCAAGTGTTGTTGAAATACCTTATTCATCATACCCATAAAAACTGCTGGTGCATTCGTCAATCCGGTTGGCATCACCAAAAACTCATAATGACCATAACAAGTTCTAAAAGCCGTTTTATGGACATCGTCACTCCTAATCTTCGGCTGATAGTAACCAGACCTCAAATCAATCTTTGAAAACACACAAGCACCTTGAAGCTGATCAAAGAAAACATCTATACGCGGCAATGGATAACGGTTTTTAATCGTTACCCAATTCAATTGCCTATAGTCAATACATAGTCTCAAAGTCCCGTCTTTCTTCCTCACAATTAAAACTGGAGCTAAAGATATAGGATTCGTACCTGGAAGTAAACCAATAGTGAACTCCACATCTCTGTCTGGCGGCAATCCAGGTAAATCATCAGGGAATACATCAGGAAATGTCTGACCACCTTTACATTCTCCACGCTACTTGGAGCACATCATTCCACACCACATGAGCTAAATATCCCTGTCACCCTTTCGATAACAACATCTTGCTCTTATAGCAGAAATAGCGCCATGCCTCACCCCACTACGTTCACCCACAAAAAAAATAACCTTAGGTAATCCAGGACAATGGAAAGTAACTGATTTCCCGTAGCAATCTATATTGCCACGATTATAATGCAACCAATATGTGCCCAAAATGACATCAAAATCAACAATATCTAACGGAATAAGATTAGCTAGCATAACTACATCCTCTACCAAAACAGGACATCCTAGATATACACATAAAACTTATCCCCTCTAGGGATAGCAAACTCTAAATCAAATCCTAGAGGCGTAGGATGAGGTTGCGTCACTTGAGCAAATGTATGAGAAATAATTGAGTGCGTAGTACCACAATAAATTAATACCTTAGCAAAATGACCAAGAATATTTAACGTACCCATGATCAAGTCCAGATTGTTCTGAGCATCCTGCAGTGTGATGTTGTGGATACGCCCCTGATTCTGCTATCATCCACCACGACCCATCTGACCATAATTACTAAATCCAGGAACTTGATGGATCGGTGCTGATGGTGGCATAGAAGGCTGCTGGGGCCTCTGCTGATTATGGGGGCAATTTATAGCTCAATGTTCCAACTGCCCACAAGTATAGCATCCACTGCTACCTTGACGACATTCTCCAAAATGTCGAATATTACATCTTCTACACAAAGGAGTACTAGCGCCACTTGAATCTCCCTGCCTCTGAAATCCAAGGCCTCCAGAAAATCGATTACCTCTCCTCTGACCAGTGGCACTAAAACCTCCACTGGAAGAACTAGAACTAGGTTCATTTCTTTTAAAACTCTGGGTCTTATGAGGTCCTTGGGATGATTGATCATCCCTCCTCAGTTTCCTATCTTTTTCTTCTTCCTCCTCACTCTCATTGGGCATATTCTCTGAGTCCTCAATTCTCAACAAAATCTCATAAAATTCCTAGTATGTAGCACAGTGAGTAATGGTCGCCACAGAACGTCATTTCTTTTTAGTACCCAAATAAATCAACGAAGTATCTCAATCAGACTGGCAGCAACCTCCGGATCATAACGAGATAAATCAATAAATTTCCTGTAACACTCATTTGTTGTCATCATCTTTTGTCTCAAATGAGTAGACTCTTGCTTCTGACTATCAATCTAAGCTGGAGGAATAAATCTCTTCCGGAATAATTGCTTGAAAACTTCCCAATCAGCAACTTCCTCTCGTTCTAACTCACGAGCCTCATGTTCCACCAGGATGCAGGTTCCTTACTTGAGAACCAGGTGGTCGTCTCGACCCATTTATCAGGAAGAAGATTCCCTTGACTTTGCATTACACGGAAAGTCTTTTCCACATGATTGAACCATTTCTCTGCTCTTTCAGGTCCTTCATTTCCCATAAAATGATTCCACTTCAAATTATAGATAGTCTCAAGAGGAGTCCTTTGGGAAGGTAAAAATACAGACTATATAGCATTAGCTATAGCTTCCCTTAATTGGGCGATATCAGGAAAACTAGGTTCACCTGAACGACATGGTTCTCTACGAGGTGGCATAGTTCTGACAGAAGACACTAAAATAACTAGGGAATTCACTGAATCTGCAGGACTGCAACTTATGCTCCGATACCAAACTGACACACCCTGACCGAGATCGAAGCGTGCTGGCCGTCATGTGAGGGTGACGTAGCTATGTGCATAGTGCGGAAGTGAAACGAATTTAAAGAAATAGGGATAAATAAAACCAAGCTACTAGCAGTACTAGATAAGATAACGTGCTAGAGCAAGACTAAGCAACACCCAAAGGTGATCCTACATTTGGTGAAATCTGTCAGAACTGTCTTGAAGCCCTCGCAATGCCACCAATGATAAATATTACTTAGTATCGGGAGAGGCAAAAAACAGAAAGCGTGAGTGGGCAAAAACAAAGCTTTTCAAAATCATTTCATCCCTCAAATATTCAAAATCATGATCAGAAATATCGAAATCCATATATAAAAATGCCATGCAAATGCCATGTCCAGTACTTCCGCCATGTCTATTATCACAATATCACATAAGTAAGCTAGGTAATATAATTCAATGCTAATAACCCATCTAGTCGGGAGTCACCTCTTGTGACCTGTACGTCTCAATCATATATCTTAACAAATATCTAGAGGTCATCTATCTAGCTGGGAGTCACCTCTTGTGACCTGTACGGCTCAATCATATATCTCAACAAGTATCTAGAGCTCATCTATCTAGCTGGGAGTCAACTCTTGTGACCTATACGGCTTAATCATATATCTCAACAATGCACAACTCATTAATCAATATGCTTGCACAAGTGTAAATAAGTACGCTCTAGTGCTACGACGCGAATAATCGCGGGTCACGTACGAGTCGGGAACCACCTATGGTGGTTTGTATGACAGGATTATGCACCTAACTTGGATCCAAGGTGAAGGTATGGTGCGGGAGGTGAACATGACGTGAAGGACTGTGCCCTGGCCCCGGGCGGGAGCACTAACACTTGGTGCAGGTTATGAGCTCTAATATATCACCATAACATCATCATCATCACCATATAATTCCTAAACACTACCATCATAATATACTCACTTGTGACTTACCTGGGCCTCCGCAGCATCATGCGACAACATGCATATTTATACTAATGCATATGCTCAAATATCATGCACGTATGACATGGCATTTCAATCACATTTCAATTAAATATGTTTTCTGGGAAAAACATCATGTGTATATATATATATATATATATATATACTGAAAACAAAAGCCCACTCATAGATATGTCGAAAGGTCGTAGCCCCCGAGCCTCGAATGATTACGCTCGTCCTCGGGATAGGTCTCACCTATATGCGAAACAACTGTATAAACGTCACTTAAGAGCACATGAACGAAACTTGGTAATAACTTCTCATACATTGCTCAATTTGGGTATATGAATATACCACTGAGATCTACTCATCCTCAGAAACATCCCCATAATTTTAAAATATTTTTCTGACCACCCACGCGCCGGCCAAGGCCTAACGGCAACAGTAACGGCGTTAGGGAATATTCCGTTAAAAGCTAACAGATTCCGTTAAAACTAACCTGACGCCATTAGAATATTCCGTCAGCCTTCACGGAATATTCTCCTTCGTCTTCCTTGCTTCGTCGGAGACTGTCGCCGGCGCCGCTGCAATTCGCTGGTTTCTGGAAAATGTTCAAACCTTCAAATCTTTCTTATTTCTTGACCAAAATCCATGAAATTTGTACCAAAATGAAGCTTACAATGAGTAGAACACATTCTTACCACTTTCAAGCCTCGAAATCCACGGGATCTCACTGGAGAAGCCTCGATAATCTGGCCAAAATTTCAAACTCGTCGATCTCGACTTCCCGACGTCCAAATCACTCCAGTTTTCTTCTCCGAGCTTCATGAAGATGATCTAAAGCTCACTACAAGCTTAGAATGCTCTGAAACCTTCACATTTACGTGTGTATGAACAATGCACAAAATTTGGGTTCTCGGGGAAAATGAAGGTTCCAAGTTCTAAAAATGGTATCAATGGGTTCCTGGGCTTGCAAGGAACTTGAATATGGCCTCCAAAGTTTCGATCTGTGAGGATTTGGGTTGGTTTTAGGTTCGTCCGTACGTTTTATACGGATTTTCTGAAAAATCTGAAAGGGAAGTGAGAGAGAAGGCACGGAAGAGAGGGAGAGTTTTGTGTGTGTGTGTGGTCCACGTGGGTCATGAACCAAAACCAAAGAAAACACTTTGAGTCCTAAGTGTAAAACTTAGGAAAAATTTAGAATTTGTCCAGAAAAATTTAGAATTTGTCCATATAAATTTAAACTTAAACCACACCACCACATAACTCAATTATATCTCAATGTCCAAAGGTAATTTAGTAACTTCCACGCCATCGATAATAATATTTCGGGGCGGGCTGCCACATTTGATGAGTCCATGTTACACTGTATATTTTACCCTAATCTTAGTATTAGTTTATTGGTTATTTTGGTAGAATTTTGATACTTTGTTATATATTTTCAATGTAGGACGTTCGAATTCCTCCAGAGCAAAACGTGATCAAACGGATAAGTTTTGGAGTGATTCCAATTGGAGGATTTCATGAGTCCTTCAAGATGATTGTATCAAAATTCTAGATTTTTCTACTAAGCCTTTTGACCGTGGAGATGAAATTAAGGCTCAGCGTGCAGGTTTCCCTGATTGACGTTTTTGGACATTTTGGGTATTTTGGAGGTCAAGATGGCATATTTTGAGGAAGATTCCTTCTAAAGATTTGTTGGGGACGTCTCAAGTTTTAAAAAGAAAACTTTTAGGACCAAATCGGAGGTGCTTTAGTTGGTTAAATGTCTGATTTTGTAAGAAGTCGGAATTTCAGTTCAGAAAGGAAACCTTTGATTTTCCAGTTATCTTATTCTATTATGTTTCGTAGTTTTTAGAAGACCTTTTCTAGGTAGGATTTTATTTTTTTAGTAGTACAAATAAGGCTATTTAGCCATTAGAGAAAAGTGAACACATCAATTTGGAGAACTTAGCTAGGCTTTGACGATTTGTATTTGAAGGTGTTTTCCATCCTTTTTCTATTTCAATAAAATTCCTTTTCTTTTATGGTTGTTCGTAACTAATTTTCGTTTGCTAGGGTGATGTGTAAACACGAAAATTCTGTAACGAATGAAACAAGAACACGTGTACAAAGTAGATTTGTATTGATTTGAATTTGTAGGTTACAATCTCTGTTTACAATTTTCCTCTGATTCAGTCTTCAAATTTGATGTAGATGTGTAGGTTGTTGATCCAAGGGCCACGATGACTTGATCTCAGACGAACGATTGAAAGATTGCTTCAAGTTTTGAGCTTGAAACAATACTTGGATGGTCTTCACCTCAAAGTTGGGGCAAAGGTAGTGTTGATGTAGGATTTCGTTGATTCAAGGGTCTTAGCGACTTGATCTTGAAACAAACGTCGTTACAAATTTTTAGCTTGCAAGAAAGTCTTGAAGGAATCGGGATAGGTGCTTGTTGATTCTTCAAGGAGTGCTTTGGCTTTGGTTGACAGAAAGCTTCAGTTTTGGTTGTGCGTTCTTCAAAGAGAGTTATGGCATCGTATTAGTCTTCAAAGATTTGTGCAGAGGTTCTTCTCAATGTGTAATTTTTGACCCCTATGTGTGCCTTGGGACCTTGTATTTATAGACTTCCAAAGCTATGCGTTTGGGTCGATTTGGCCTTGATTTGTGTCTTGATTCATCCATGGGAGAATTTAGGCATGTTTTGTGTCTTAATTTCAGGCACCTCCCTCATATTGGCTGAAATTTATAGGCCTTGTTGCCTATTTGTGAGAAATCTTCAATTCTTGCTTATTTTGTGAAGATGCTTTGGCTTTCTTTCCGGTTTTGAGAGATTTTGGGCCCCTTGCCGATATTAAGGGGGTTTTTCTCCCTTTTGCTGAATTTTGGGAATGTTTTACACTTCCTTTGCTTGATTTGTGCCACATGTCATTAATGACTTGTCTATTTGTGATGAGTCATATGCCACGTGGAGCTTTGTGATGCATCATTTGTGTGCAACAAAATTTACATGTCTACAAATGCCCCCACTTAAAGGCGCGTTGTAGGCATGTGCTTGTCACGTGGAGGAAACGTGTTTTGAAGTCCTGCAAAGTGAATGTTCTAACTCAAGGGTCGTTGAGACTTGATCGTGAATTAGTTTGCTTCTCCAAGGGCCGTACGTAGAGGTGTATTTCTTGAATTGACATGATGAATTTCGTCAAGGACCGTTGAGGCGTATTTCTTGAACGAAACATTTCCTCAAGGGCCGTTGAGGCTTGTTCTTGAATGAAATGAAAGTTGTCTTCAAGGGCCGTAGAGGCTTAATCTTGAGTGAAAATGAAAGTTTTCTTCAAGTGCCGTAGAGGCTTGATCTTAAAAGAAATGAATTTTTTCTTCAAGGGCCGTAGAGGCTTAATCTTGAAAGAAATGAAGTTTTTTTCAAGGGCCGTAGAGGCTTGGTCTTGAAAGAAAATTTGGAAATGAATAAATCGGCAAAATACATTTGGTGTATTTTGAATTTTTTTCTTGTGGTTGTAGGAAAAAAATGTTTTGCCTTTCTAGGTAGGAACCTCCTTCAATTTCCTTCAAAATGTTGGAAAGCTTTGGTGATTTCCTTCAAGGTTTTGGAAAGACTTGATGATTTCCTTCAAGATTTTGGAAAGCTTTGATGATTTCCTTCAAGGTTTTGGAAAGACTTGATGATTTCCTTCAAGATTTTGGAAAGCTTTGATGATTTCCTTCAAGGTTTTGGAAAGGTTTAATGCTTGTCTTTGGGTAAGTAGGATTTGCATTTTTTTCCCTTTTTTTTTCTTTTTTTCGGCCAAGGGGGTATTTTCCCTCTTAGTTTGGGAAACTTGAAGACTTGTCCTTGCTTTGGAGGGATTCCCTTTTGTATTTTGGCAAGGAAAGGTATTTCCTTTGATGTTTTGGAAATTTTGCAGCCCTTTCCTTATTTATTTATTTTTTGTTTCCTTTTCTTTTCTTTGCTGATTTTTTGTGCAAAAACAGCATGCTTTTGTTTTGGGAAACTTTGAAGATTTGTCCTTGGTTTGGGAAACATGTCATCTGACTTGCACGCCAAGTTTGAGGTCGATTTCTCTTCTGGAAAATTCTGTAAAAATATGGGAAATGTAGCTTCATCTCTTATCTTTCAGGCATATATCACATACCACTAGAAAAAAATCAGGAAAGCCTTCAACTCGTCATTTTCCCACAACTGCGCAGTCCTAACAGGAAAACAACTTCTGCAGGATTAACTTTGAAAACTGGAACATTTTGCTTTAGGGAAAATTATGAAATTTGGACACAATGATCATCAGCCTCTTAGCTTCCTTCTTTTGGTTGGAATGTGCTTCCTTGTTTTGATTTTCCTTTTGCTATTTGGGTATGTATTTCCCTTATAGCATTAGGAAGCAATTGACCCCTATTTATAGGACAATTGGGTGTGTATTTTTTTTCACAATTCCTACCCTTGCCTTGTGCAGTTTAGGCTTGTGCAGACGATGACCTTTGTGCCATGTACAACTTAGGCTCATGCAGGCGAGGAGCTTTGTGCCGTGTGCAGTTTAGGCTCGTGCAAGCGAGGAGCATTGTGCTGTGTGCAGTTTAGGCTCGTACAAGCGAGGGGCATTGGGTGTTACCTTTTAAGCTCGTGCGAACAAGTAGCATTGTGCCGTGTGCAGTTTAGGATCATGCAGGCGAGGAGCTTTGTTTGTTTGGTTTAGGGGTAGTAACGCTTCAAGAATCTGCCGTTGATGGGGCCAATCTTTAAGCCGTCTTCTGCCATGATTAGGTAGGCGTTGTTACTGTAGACCTCTTATATTACGTAAGGTCCATCCCACTTTGATGTGAACTTGCTTTTTGTTTTGTGAGTTGTGATGATGGGCCTTCGTAATGCCAAGACAAGATCTCCAGTTTGGAAAGACCTTGGGTAGACCTTCTTGTTGAATGCTTTGGATAGCCGTGCTTGGTAGCATTCCAAGTGTTGTTGAGCTTCGAGCCTCCCTTCGTCTAGTGCTTCCAACTCTTGAAATCGTAGCTTTGCATTTTCCTCTTCAGTCAAGCCTTCTTGTATAGCCATCCTTAGTGAGGGGATATGACTTTCGAGCGGCAGAACAACTTCCATGCCATATACGAGAGAATAAGGCGTAGCTTGGGTAGGGGTCCTATGTGTTGTCCTATACGCCCAAAGTGCTTTGCTTATTCTTTCGTGCCAATCTCTCTTTGTTCGGCTGAACACCTTCTTCATGAGGTTGCACAGCGTTTTGTTAAATGCTTATGCAAGACCGTTGGCCAGGGCATGTTACATGGAAGACTTGTGCTACTTAAACTTGTATTTCTAGTAGATCTTGTCCATGAGTCGGTTGGAGAATTGTTTTCCGTTGTCTGTAATGATGTAGCGAGGCACACCATATCAGTGGATGACATGCTCATTGATGAAACGGATGACAATTTCCTTCTTGACTTCCCTTAGGGGTACAGCTTTAGCCCACTTGGTGAAGTAATCTGTTGTAGCTAGGATGTAAGCTTATCTTGTAGATGACTTTGGTGTGATTGGTCCTACGACGTCTAATCGCCATGCACCAAACGACCATGAAGCAACTATAAGGTGTAAAGGCTCAGGTGGTTGATGTATGAAGTTTGCGTGGAATTGGCAATTGGCAGGCTTGGCACCTTTTGGCATAATCCAGGCAATCGTTCACCATGCTCGGCCAGTAGTAACTCATTCTTTTGAGCTGGAAATGTAGCTTTGGTCCAGACTGATGCACTTCGCATACGCCTGAGTGTGCTTCTTCCATGGCTTGATTTGCCTCTTTCTCACCTAGGCATCTTATAAGTACTCCTTCAAAAGAGCGTCACTAAAGTGTTTCATTGTCATAGAGAAAGCGAGGCGCTCATCGTCGTATTTCTAAGAGGTGTCTAGGATCGTCTTTAAGCTTTCCATGCTCTAAGTAGTCGATTAGCAGCTGTCTCTACTCTTCAGTGTTTACTGGAAGTACTGAGATGATGTTTGTATTATCTAGTAAGATTTCAGTGACGAGTGGTATCACCCATCTTTGGCAAACTGGCACATCTGCAGATTTGTCTTCTCCTAGCGCCATACTTGAGGCTAAGTTAGCGGGAGTGTCCGCCATTCGATTTTCTTTTCTTGGCACATGTTCTAGCATCATGGCCTCAAACTTTTCTAGCAGTTGAGTTGCTAGCTGGAAGTATGGGACGAGACCATCTTTCTTCACTTCTGTTGAAAGTATGCCTACAAAGCCACTCATTTGATGTAATAGCTTTTGGAATACTTATTGTGTTAAACTATTATATGTTTAATGAAGGGCAAAGCTTATTGTTAATCACTATTTATTGTATTATGTGTTTAAGCAATAAGAGAATCCAAGGAATGTATTTAATCTAAGAGAGAATTGATCTAAGTAAGTTAGATTAATGAGACATTTCTCTTATGTTCATTCCTAAAACGTTCCTAGTCATAGGATTGCCAATTGGGCATTGACAATCCGCTAAGGTTAGTATGTGTTATGTTAACTCAAGCGTGAATACGACTAGTCTCAAGTAATTTAGTGTTGGACACTGAGACAAACACATAGGTGCTCAAAATGGTAATTGAGTACACTGAACTACGATCAAAAGAGAGTTCGAACATACATGTCATGTAAGAACTCGTAAGTTGCAATATACAAAGTAGTCCTTTGACCTGAGGCATCATAGATGTCTATTGGTTAGGTCCTTGATCTTTGATCATGTCAAAGGCATTCCATCGAGAGTGTCCACGACATTGTTGGGGTCAAGCTATCTAGTCATGTAGGCATATGAATGCACAACAAGGGATCTCTAACCTTTCGTGATGGAGGGAGAATACTCTGAGATATGATTCAGGAGTCTTTGGCCAGAGCATATTTATATGACTTAGGAAGTTTGTTCCAAATCATATTCAATTGAATCATATAGAAGAGTATCACACTGGATAGTAGACATGAAACACACTATCACTCAAACAATGTGATTACGAGTATTGTATTAGAGAAGGACCGTATTGCATTGTAATTGTAACTAGATAGGTTCTCCAACCACTTCTACTTAGCTTGGGTAGCCATGACATATTGCTAGGTGTCACTCATGGTTTGTGGAAGCCCTAAAGATTAGCAAGCACTAACCTTCGTCAAAGGGGGAATTGAAATGTAGTTTCAATTCACCATCGATCGTTAAGAGTAACAATCGCCCATTGCCTCGCTAATTGGAACCTAGTGGATCGTACACAGAGTAAGGATGAAAGTGAAGAAATATAAATGAGATGGATAAGCAATTAAATGGTTTAATTGAGAATGGTCATGATTAATTAATTAGTTAATTAATTATATGAAAGGTTCGTATTGGGCTTTCAAGTTAGTTTCGGGTCTCGGGGCCCAAAACGGTTTTGGTCCACAAGGCCCATTATGTTTGAGTTGTATGACCACTAAAACAAAATGGGCAATTAGCCTAATAACTAAAGGATGGCCGGCCATAGGGTGAGTGGTAGTGAACTTGGCATAATTGCAAGTTTGCCACTCAAATGTGAGGTGCTATAAAAGAAACTTTATAGCCATTCTCTTACTAAGGGTTTTCTTTGAGGCAAAAGAGCAAAACTCTTTCTCTCTTTGTCTTCCAAAGAGGCTGGCCACACTTAGAGAAAAATAGCTAGGTAACTTGAAGGCCCTCCACTTGGGTGAATCCCTTGTGTAAACAAGGATGAGCTTCAAGGGTAATGAAACTCAAACTCTCTATTCTCTTTAATTTGTTAAAGAGTTTTTTGGTTCACCATTCACTAGGCTTTGAAAGTCATGGGTTTTAGAATTGTTTTAGAATGCATGCCTACTTTAAAGTGTTATTAGTTTGCTTATGTGTTCAAATGTTCTCACATGTTCTTAGCTAGGACAAATTTTTCCTTCAACTTCATATTCAATCAAGAGTTGATTGATTATGAGTTTGGAGTCGCCATACCCTTCTAACATTGTGATTTCCATGTCGATCACTATTTGGAGTCCAATGATTAGTGCTTGGTACTCAGCGGCATTGTTGGAGCATAGCTCACTTAACCGGAAGGAATAGGGTAGTGTGGAGCCAGAAATAATCACAAGGTGACACGTGGATTTTTGGATAAAAGAGGACAAAAATACCCTTGAGGCATATCAGGATTCCTATGAGTGAGCAGCGGGCAATCATCCCTCAACCAAGTCAAAAGTGCCCAAAATAGGTAACAATTCAAAACCTATATCATCCATCCTCATCAAATCTTCCCCACAAGGTAACTCCCAAATTATTTCTTTGAAATTATGTTAATTAGTCAATTAATGGATTTATTACATAATTAATCTATTAATGGCTAATGAACTACAAATTACACCCAAAAAATACCCCAAATGGCCTGTCCCTATTCTCCTAATAGGGCTGGCCATATCCCTATAAATAGCTCTCCATTCTCTCCAAAAACTACTTCCAATTCTCTTGCAAAATTCTACAAAATTCTCCAAACACTCTTCCCTCAAAATTCTAACTTTGGCATCGGAGGTTCTTCGGCCAAAGCCCCCCCCCCCCCCCCCAAAAATTCATTGTGGGCACGTGAGGCTTTTGGTTTTGACCTAAGGTGTGATTTGTTTTGTAGGTGCAATTGTGTCCAAGATCAAGGACGAAGAAATTTGCATCCACAAATTGGTGCGTTCATTGAGAGAAGAGTCACACACTCGTAGAAGACTCTCGCATCAAAGGTTTTTCTATTTTCTTGTCCATTTGTAGATTTTTCGTACGTTCTTATTTTAAGAATTTTTTATTTGCAAAAAAATTCTTTGATAAAACATAAAAGAGAAGTACAATGACTAGAAATTTAGAAAATTCAACGAGTGAAAATTCCAATATTTAAGAGATGGGACCGCGACGATCCACGAGGCTAAATGTGACAATCAATGGAGCGGCACCACCACAACGAGGCTCTACCATGGCAACCACCGCGGTGGCCATCACGACAACCACCCGTGGCGAGGTCCATGGCACCATTACCACGGCTCGAGCCGTGCCACCAAAGCGAGCCCAAGTCGTGCCATCCAAGGCCCACGACGCAAGCCATGTCACCTCAAGCCTAAAGCGAGCCTAATGTGTTGCCAAGCCGAACCCAAGCCTTGCACTCGCATGCACCACGCACCGAGCAACCTACTCTCATGGCCCAGCCTGCTTCTGTAGTCAAGCCTGCTCTCGCAACCCAGCCTGCTCTCGTGGCTTCCCAAGCAGCCCAAGTCGGCCCAAGACTATCTCAACCATCCGGACCTACCATCGAGCCGGGGGCATTTTCACCATATTTCTCTACAGATTTGACATTTCCCAACACAAATCTCGCGCCCGGAGTCTACCACCCTTCCATCACTCAAGAATGTGCATTCCTTCCAAGCTCTTCCAATCCAAATGGTGAACAACACTTGTCTCGACAAGTCATAGAGTTGACAAGTGCCCTTGCACAACAGACGACCTTGGTGAATCAACTCTTACAATGTACCGAGATCCAATGTACCCCAGATAAGGTGTCAAGAAGTTGGACATGGGCAGACGAACCTTTCCAGCAGTGTCCTGGTAAGCAGCCACTCGACCAACCACGAGCCGAGCGTTCGGGTAGTGACATTCTCGATTGGGCCTCGAGATAGCGTATACTCTCGTCTTAGCACGCAGAGAAGCGTGCACTCTCGACTAGGCCCGAGGGTAAGTATACATTCATGGTTGGGGCCACATTCCGATGATCAGCATGACCAGCCTTCTAGGCAAAGCATTCATTTGCTGCTAGGCCCACAAGGACCATCCTCCACATCACATCGAAGCAAGCAGGACGATGGATGGAGAAAAGCAGTCACTCAATCTGGTTCGAGTTCAACCGGCAGCCTGCGAAGAATTCCCTCGCTTGCCAGGAGCGAACCATGTGGACCCTTACCACAACATAGACGAGCTGAGTACGAAGAAGAGCAGCCTAGACCTGTAGGTCAAGACCAGGGGCAACCGAAAGCTCCGCTACCCCAACAAAGGCAAATTCAGGAAGAAGTAGAGCGGCTCCTCAATGAGCGATTGCTTAATTTCCAACACAGTGAAGGGGCCGATGAAGCACTTCGACGGGATATGACCAACATGAGCAGGTCACCCTTCACAGACAAGATCGAGCAGGCAGAGCCTCCACGCAAGTTTAGCATGCCACACTTTACATCTTTCAAAGGAGATGGAGATCTGGAAAGACACTTGAAGCACTACCGAAGCATGATGGTCCTTTATCGGAACAACAATGCCTTTATGTGCAAAATCTTCGCCACCACTTTACAAGGTGAGGCACAAGATTGGTTTCACTCCTTACCACCACGACCCATCCGGAGTTTTGATGACGTTTCTTTGGTTTTCACCAAAGAATACTCATTTTACCGCTCGATCAAGAAAAAGTTCGACCACTTGTTTAACGTGAAGAAGGACCCTAATGAGTTGCTCCGCGAATACGTGAAGAGGTTCAAAGCAGAGAAGGCAAAGATCGTTGGACGTGACGACTCGATAGCAAGCGTAGCTTTCCAAAAGGGAGTTCCAGCAGACCACCTACTGTTCAGAGAAATGATCATGAAAGAAGATCTAACTTTAGCAGACTTATTTGCTCTAGCAGAGAAGCATGCACTTTAAGACAAGGCTCGACAAGCATACAAGGCACCCGAGCAGCCTCGAAAAAAGTCGGCAATAGCTAAAAGGAAAGAGGATAGGAAGCAGTCCAGCAAAAGCAGGCAGGAGGCCAAACGAAGGGATCGACCCACGACCAAAGAAAAGCGACAATCAAGAACTACTCAAAGTTCTCAATCCTGATCCACCAAATCCTTCGCGATATCAAGAACGAGCCAGGGTTCAAGCTGCCGAAATAATCAAAGGGAGATACTTCCAAGTTGGATCACACCAAATACTACACATTCCATCAAGGTCTTGGTCACACAACCGATGACTGCTACACTTGGAATAACTACCTAGAAAAGCTCGTGAAAGAAGGTAAGGTTAACAGATACTTGGACAAGCTAGCTGCGCAGCCTAAAATGAATGCAGACGATGACGAGGAGTTGCCAACCAACACGATTTGAATCAATTGCATCTTTGCCGAATTCGAGTACTTAGGGGCCACCCGCAACGCCAAAAAGAGAAAGATCCAGCAGGCTCTACTAGTTTCACAGGTCCAAGAAGTCGACACCCAACCTGGACCCATCATTGGTTTCACCGAGCAAGATGCTGAAGGTGTCGATTTTCCACACGACGACGCACTAGTAGTATCTGTCCAACTAACCCATGCTGTAGTCGACAAAATGATGGTCAACAATGGAAGTGCAGTCAAGCTACTTCAACTCTCAGTCATTCAGAAGATGGGCCTGGAAAGCACAATCATACGCCCAACGGAGGTACTCACCGGATTCAACAGGCACACCTCGACTGCCATCGGCCACATCACACTTGACGTAAAAATACCGCCAGTTTTCTCAAAGTAGACGTTCATGATCGTAAGCGACCCATCTGCCTACAATGGGGTTCTTGGGAGACCTTGGTTTCAAGCGGGATGCCGTTACTTCCGTCAAGTATCAAAAAATCTGATTTCGCATCCCGGGAGGAGGAGACGGAGAGATCAAGTCTGATCAGGCTGCATCCCGACGATGCACTGTTCAAGTGTTAAAAGAGTCAAAGAAGAAGACCTTTACCCCCGTGGAGGCTACCAAAGTCCAAAAGGACGAAGAGGCTACCAAATAGCAATTATAGCAGGCGGATCAAAAAGATGGCGTCCAAGTAGACGAGATAGGATGGAAACCCAAAGAGGACGCGAAGACATCATTCTTGATCCCTAGCAACCGGAAAAGACGGCTAGAATCGGCTCACGTTTAAGCCCAGCCGAGAAGGAAGAACTCACGACTTTTCTTAGGGAAAATTGAGACGTCTTTGCACGGTCACCATTGACCTCGAGGTAGCCTGCCATAAGTTGCACATTAACCCTGCTGCCAAACCGGTGATCCAAAAGAGAAGATATTTTGCACCCGAGCGAGTGGTGATCATCGAGGCAGAAATTGACAAGCTACTAGAGGTTGGATTCATAGAAGAGGTAGCACATTCAGCATGGCTTGCCAATGTTGTGCTAGTCATGAAGAAATAGAAGGGCAAATGGAGGGTTTGCGTAGACTACACCGGCCTCAACAAAGCATGCCCAAAAGATCCTTATCACGTCCCTCGAATCGATCTATTAGTAGATTCAACTTCCAGAAACTAGCTGCTCAGCTTCTTGGACGTATACTCGAGCTACAACCAAATAGCCATGTACGAGCCCAATAAGCAGAAAACCGCGTTCGTGATCGAGCAAGGCACCAACTGTTACAAAGTCATGCCCTTTGGCCTCAAGAACGCGGGAGCCACTTACCAAAGGTTAGTAAACATGATGTACAAGAAGCAAATTGGGGTAACCATGGAAGTCTATGTTGATGACATCATGGTTTAAGGCAAGCAGCACTCAAACCACATCCGCAGCCTGGCGGAAACTTTCAACATCCTTAGAAAGTACAAGATGAAGCTTAACCCCACCAAATGCACGTTTGGAGTATCTTCAGGTCGATTCTTAGGGTACTTAGTAACCCAACGAGGAATTGAAGCACATCCCAATCAAATTCGAGCGATCCTAGAAATGAAGTCTCTAACTACATTGAAGGAGATCCAAAGCTTGACTGGATGAGCAGCTGCCCTCAACCGCTGTCTCTCACGGTCCACCGATCGATGCAAGCCATTTTTCAAGGCCATCAAAAAGGCACAACGAGACAAATGGGATGAAGAATGGGAAAAAGCTTTCCAAGACCTGAAGAAGTATCTTACATCACCTCCCTTGCTGTCTAAGCCGGAAGCAGCGGAGGACCTATACATCTACTTGGCAGTCTCCGAAGTAGCAATAAGCTCTGCACTCATACAAGAAGAGCTGGAGGCCCAACTGCCTGTATTCTACACTTCTAAAGCTCTTCTCGATGCGAAAACTAGATACCTGAAGATCAAAAAATTAATTTTGGCACTAGTTGTTGCCGCTCGGAAGCTCAGACCATACTTTCAAGCTCATACAGTCATCGTCATGACTTAATATCCTCTATGATCAATCTTACATGGTCCGGATGCTTCTCAACGAGTGATGAAGTGGGCGTTGAAACTTGGCCAATACGGTTTAGTTTTTCGACCCTGCACGGCGATAAAGGCCCAAGCCTTGGCAGACTTCATAGCAGAATTCACGCCTAGCCTAGGCAACGCAGCATAACGGCCTAATGACACCCTAGAAGTAACCAAGCATACCTTAGCCGCGCCTCCTCCGTTCGACGGAGACTTCTGACATTTGCATGTCGACGGTGCATCCAACTACAAAGGCTCAGGAGCAGGCGTGGTCCTTATCACCCCAGACGGTTCAATGCTCGAGTAGGCGCTCACTTTAGGCTTCAAAGCATCCAACAACGAAGCAGAGTACAAGGCCCTGCTAGCAGGCCTCCGAATGGCAAAGTTCTTGGCGGTGAAGAAGCTTGCATTTCATTCCGATTCCCAGCTAATCACCAGCTAGACTACTGGGGAGTACATGCCAAAATATCCAAGGATGGCACAATACCTAGAGAAGGTATGCAAGTAGCTTAAGGCATTTCAGACTTACACTTTCACTCAAGTTCCGCCGACAGACAGTGCCCACGTGGATGCACTAGCCGGCTTAGGCTCCGCCCTTGATCACCAACTTAAATGCTCTATTCTGTTGGAGTATCTAGACAAACCAAGCATAGAGGCGAAGCCGGTAGCCAAAGTATCACAGGTCAGTGCAACTCTTAACTGGCAAAGTTCTATTATAGATTACTTGGTCAACGGTGCACTCCCCACGGAAAGGTTGGAGTCTAGAAAACTCGAAATAAAGGCGGCACGCTACTACATGTGGAATGGCATTCTCATACGAAGATCATACACCTGACCATATCTCCACTACCTAGCGCTTCGTGATGATTTAAAGGTTTTAAGCTCAATCCATGAAGGCGTTTGTGGAAACCACTCCGGACGTCGAACCTTAGCACAGAAGGCTCTTAACGTAGGCTACTACTAGCCTACCATGCACCAAGATGCTAAAGAGTTAGTATAAAAGTGCGACCACTGCCAACGTTACAAACCGGTACCAGCATTGCCTGCTAGCGAGCTACACCCGCAGACGAGTCCTTGGTTGTTCATGCAATGGGCAATCGACCTGGTAGGACCTATGCCGCCTACTACTGGGGGCAGAGGCATGATGATCGTGGCAACCGACTACTTCACCAAACGGGTAGAAGTATAGCCCATGACGACCATGACTCAGATGGACATAGAGCGCTTTATACGGAAGAACATCATTTGCCGATTTGGCATCCCTCAGTCCATCGTCACTGACAATGGCCCGCAATTCATGGGCAAAGATTTGGTGAAGTTCTTCCAAAAGTATGGCATCAAGCAGCACATGTCCACGCCGACATATCCCCAAATGGGCAGGCCGAAGCATCCAACAAGACGATCCTCGACTGCCTCAAGAAATCCCTCACCGACAAGAAAGGAAAATGGCCACACGAACTACCCGAATGTCTATAGGTATATCGCATCACAAAAAGACAAGCAACCAGATAGACTCCTTTCTCTTTGGCATTTGGTTCGGAAGCAATTATTTCTCCCAACATCATAGTGCCAAGCATTAGCACTCTTCTGGCAAGCATTGAGCAGAGCAATAAGGAGATGGCCACAAGCTTAGATCTGGCAAAGGAAAAACGCGAGCAGACCATCATCCGCATTGCAGCCTACAAGCAACAGCTCATCTCTAGCTATAATAAAAGGGCCAAGATCTGGCAGTTCCAACCTGGAGATATAGTCCTAAGAAAAGCCTTCATCACTGCCCATAGAGAAGGCTTCAAGAAGATGGATCCCATCTGGGAAGGCCCGTACAAGATCATCAGAGTAGGCGGCAAAGGTAATTACACCCTCGCCACCATGAACGACAAAGAGATCGAGAAACAATGGAACGCCTACAACCTGAGGAAGTACCATGCGTGACCTCCCACTATATCAAGACCCGAAGACTCAAGCAGCTCAACGGGCACCACCTCACAAGCCGAGGACTAGCCAATTGTTATGCAGTCTTTACAGTTAAGTTATTCGTTCTTTTCACTCATTTTTCAATGAGGAATTCAGAAGTAATTTACAACTTGGCTCGACTACATGTCCACAACTTATTTCTCCTGCACTTCAAAAGAAGATTACACCCTTCCAAGGGACTCACCGCAGGAATTACGCCCCCCAAGGGACCAACCATGCTCTCCAATGCGAGAGGATAAACTAATTCCCCGACACTTATATAGGTATGCTCTCTAAAACGAAAGGATAAACTCTACACTCCGAATATCCAGACGTGGATGAGCCGAGCTGCCCTAGTATAACTAGATACACGATGGCTTGCGCCGGGATTCCTAAAAGTAGCCACAATGGTATTTTTCAAGGCTTAGCTAACTGAAGGATTTTTGGTCTCTTGGCCTAATTCGTGAGGAACCGAGCCCTAGAGACAGAAGGGGCATATCAAGGACTACACCCTACGGACGGCTGCCCTGGAAACCTAAAGCTGCTACCGAGTGCACTAAGGTAGCCTACGATTTTCAGAAAACTGCCTACGACTTGCCCTTGCAGTAGTAAAATCACGCTAGACTTATACCACTGCACATTCTTGTTAAAGGTTAAACAAGCTAGCGTGCATATACGTAGCCTTATCCATTGCCGACATGCTACGTAGTCAATAAGCTTCACCACTGCCAAGCGCGGAACAACCTGCACCAAGTCCTAAAGTGTTGTGATACTTGCTACGCAACCTACGTAATTGGAGATAGCCAAGGTTAACAACTTAGTGGTTACGTGGACTTTGCTTATAAAAAAGTAGCACACCTGCCACTGGTCTATAAAGTCTAAAGGTTAGTGCATGAACAAAAAAAGCGAAGATGGAGAAAAGCGATGGAAACAAGTTTATTAAATTTTCTAGCAAAATTGATAAACAACTAGCAAAGATCGAAGGAGTTCAAGCAAAACAAACGCAACAAGGAAAACAAAGAAAATCCTAAAGGCTACTTAGAAGACTACTTTTCACCAGCTTGGACATCCCACGACTACTCGATTGCCACACCATCAGCAGCCGTGACGCCCTCAGCAGCGGCACCATCCAGTGCTTCACCCCTAGCTGCCCCAGCCTGGGCACTAACCTCTCCGACTACTTCACCAATAGAAGACTCAAAAGTAAAGGCAAGCAAGTCTTCCGGAGAAATAGAGAAGGTCTCGAAGTCTTTACTAGAAAATTCAAAGTCGAACGACCACCCAAAAAGATGATCTATATAACCCAGCTTGTAGAAATTGGCTTGACTTTGAGTAAGAGAAGCCTCGAACTCAGCATTCTCACCCTTCAACTGCTTTCTTCAGATTGTCGTTGATCTTCAAGGCACCTTGGAGCTCCAACACTTGAGGCTCAAGCCTATCAACAACCATCTTGAAGTGGATCACTTGGTTGTAAGCAGCGATCAGTTCTTCATCATTTGCATAAGTTGCGGAGCAGAATTCAGAGATGAAAAGCTCAAGATCTTGAATCTAAGGTATGTAACACTCGATCTCCTTCGATGCACTTTCATACTTTACTTGGATCGCGTCAAGCCTAGTCTTCAAATCCATGATCTCTTGGCGAGCGGTCTTAAGCTGCAAAGAAGTGGGGGCAGAGATATTAGACCCCTTCAAAGCAGCAAGCTCAGATTCTAACTTTTTGACTTTCTTGGTCGAGGAGTAAGCTTCGGCTGCCACAGTTCTTGGCACCTCCTTGGCAGCCTTGGTATCCTCTTGATCAAGAAGCATAAACTCGGCTGCCAGAATCACCGTTTTCTACATCATGGCCAGCAGAGCAGTCCTCATGTACCCGGTCGTATGCTTTGCAAAGGAACTCGGGCCAACAATCCATTTGAAGCCATCAACGAACTTGGCACATACATCCATGTCCATAAGCAGATCTGGTTTCAAAAACGCACAAATCTCAGCAACTTCCCAAGAAACAGGCTTGGTGGATTTCTCAATATTGCCTGCATAAGCAGTCTCATTCTTCTCAGCAAGCGGGTTAGTCTCAGCAGCAGAATGAACTAATTTTGGCTCCACTTTAGCAGGTAAGGGCACATTGTCGCTCTTCATAGTAGCAAGCCTCTCCAAAGGTGAACCAAACTTAGCCCTAGATGGACGCTTTGACATAAACTTCAGCATTAGAAGCACGGAGGAACTTCTACGCTGGGTAATCCTATCAGCAATCGGGCTAGTAGCCTTCGGAATGGCAGGCGCCATCGGCATAGTTCTAATAGTCTCTTCTCAGCGCCACCAGCATAATTCTTCATCGATTGCTCCCAAGTCAATCATAAACTTGGGAGCAACCGATGAACCCTCGTGAACAGCAAATAACTCTTCAGTTTCTTCTCAGCAGGCATCTCTTGAGCAGCCGGTGAACCCTCGCGAGTAGTCTTGGATTTCTTTTCAGCAGGCATCTCTTGTGCAGGCGAGGAATGCCTCTTTTTCCCACCTTCATTTGTAGCAGGCTCCACCACAGTGATAGGACTAGCCAACGCCTCTGCCTTGATTCATTTTATCTCCTCTTTAGGGGGCAACCCATCTTTTTCCCTATGAAGAGGACTACGCAGCCAATGCCATTCACAATACTCAAAGAGGATACCCAGAGCAACATGCACTTTCTTCATGTCCGGAGAAACCTTAGGAGTAGAGCCGAATTTTGAATTTACAAAAGCAGTGGAAGACAATTAGAAGATCAAAAAGCAGATTAGCACAGATACAGAGCAGCCGAAAGATTAAGCAGCTTACTTACCGGAGATGAAGATCTAGGGAACACGCAGCTCAGGGGAAGAATCATACTCCCATACTCCACTTATCTCCAAATTCTTCTTGGCCCAGTCATGATCTCTCTTGCTCGAATTATCAAAAAGCCTATGGCGAGATCGCAACTGCCAACTCCTTCGATGAGGCCTATGTTAAAGAAGTACCAAAATTTGTTGACGGTCAAATCTAAGTCAAAGAATTGGCTAAGATTGTGGAATCCCACCATCATGCGGACCGCATTAGAAGAACATTGAGCGGGGGCACATCTTATGGAGCAGAGCACTTCTTGGAAAAATCACGACATAAGAAAAGTAAACCCCAACACAAAATAGTAGGGGTATAACTTGATGGCTCTTCGAGCCCCATCACATGGCTAACGGCTGCTACCGTCCTTAACTCTCTTCACACGCACTCCCGACGGAATTGACCAGTAAGCTTCGAGGAAATCTCTAAACAAGTCGTCAGAGCTAATCTTGAAGTGAGCAGCCTTGAAGGAGCCAACCTTGCTCAAAAACCCACCTTGACAGTACAATGGCGGCACACCATCATCATTCTTGAGGTTCAAAGAAGACATACTTGAAGGAATTCTATGAATTTGCAAGGAAGATTCATTAGACGATTGTTCAAAAAAACAAAAAAAAAATGAATGAAGGGAGGAGGGCACAGCACAAACAGGCCGCATAGCCCAAGCAAAAAACAAAAACAAAAAATGAAACACTAGCAGGCCCCTTGGCCCAAAAGAGGCACTCGGCCTTATACTTCTTTTTCTTTTAGGCACAAGCCCAAGCCCAGCCTTCTTTTTTTCAAAAAAAAAAAAAAAAAAAAAAAAAATTCAAAACTGCAGGAGCCCAGCTAACCTGCCCTATTCTCACAGACCCAGTTTGGCCCACACCAAGTTTAACCACCAGGCCACCCACGGCAGCGCCCTACCGTGACTTCTCCAAGCCACCTCGACCCCCGTCGAGCCAATCTCCAGCCCCGAGGCTTCAAAAAAAAAATTATGAAGACAAGAAGAATAATTTTTTTCTTACCTAGAAGGAACGAGAAGATGAAGCAAGCAATGAAAGACGATCCTTTGCATGGGCAAGATGTAGAAGATTGCTATAGGAGGGGGAACAAATATTGTCTAGGCTCTCTCTCTCTCTCTTGTAGGGTAAAGTAAATTTCATTCCAAAGTTGATTTAATAATCCACTTAAGGTGGACTTAAATAAGCTTAGAGAGAAATTTATTTCCTTTTCCTAGAAGGATCTAATTTCCTATTAAAGAGGGAATTTACATCAAAATAGGAAGCAGTTCAAAGTTTCCTAAAGCAAGAAAATCTCTACACCTGTTGCCCTTTTCTACGACCAACCCAACAGGTATGGGGGCATTTGTGGAGCTAGAAATAATCACAAGGCGACACGTGGGTTTTTGGATAAAAGAGCACAAAAATACCCTTGAGGCATACCGGCATTCCTGCGCGCGAGCACAAGCAATGAAATGAGCATATTTATGCGACTTAGTTAGCTTGATTCCTTGCATTTACTCAGTTAGTTTCTATTTATTAGAGTGTTTTAAGCCATTTTCGTGTGTTTGTAGGTCCAAAGGGCTAAGGCGGCAAGAAAGTGCATTTTGGAGCAGTTTTGGGCTTGGAATGGATAACACATGCATGGAGCAAGGTGGATGGACGTTTTCGAAGTCAAAAGAGGCTAGGAATATGCTAAAGAGATCTGGAGAAATTAATTGAAGATTTGGAAGATTTTGAATCAGCTAATGAGATGGAAATCTTGATCAAATTTTAGTCAAACCTTGACCAAATCTTGACTAAATCTTACCCAATCTTCTATTTTCCTAATCTTATCCTACCTTAATTCTAGCTGCAAAGGGGTGTCCTAAATATATTAGGACACTTAATTACATGGTTCTAGAAGGATAATCCTAGTCAAAGAAGGTTGCCGCACATATCCCTTTAAATTTCCTTCCTTGCCACACAAGGAAGCACATTCCCTTTCCTTTTAGGAGCTGCGGCATATCCTTTCCCTTTATTCCTAGGATTCTGACATTTATTTCTCCTTTTTCTTGTGGATTTAGGATCAAACATGTTAACCAAATTAAGTTAGGCCTTGTTTTCCTAAGACCTATAAAGGCCCTTGCAGCAGCTTTTTTTTTGGGGGGGGGGGGGGCGGAATCCATTCACTACCATTCGTACTTTTAGCCATTCTTTCATACAATTTATCACTCAAACCTTCACCAACACCTTGTGCCGCAGCAAAGAAGAAGAAGGAAGACCCTTGGACGTGCTTGCCATTCAAGCTTGGATTGCTGGAACATTCTTCGGTGTAATCCATCTTTTGTTTTCAATGTTTAAATTCAATTATCTCTGTTTTGCGAACATGAGGAGCTAAACTCATTTTAGCTAGAGGAGAATTCAAAACCATGAATATATTTGTGATATGAGTTGATTACTTCCAGTTGTGATTTCATAAATTGTGAATGCAATTTACTTAACTGTTTGATTCAGAACTTATTCTTGTATGTTGATTAAGGATGCATACTTAGTTTGCATGCATGAATTTGATGGTAGAATATAAGGGATTTTCACCTAATTGTTATGAATTATATTCATAAGTAGTGGAGGTTGCTAGTCACAATCGTGTAAAGTAAATTCCCGGCAAGAGTATCATGATGTTCATTGTTACGAATGCCTTGTCAATGCTTATGATTTGCACAAAGCTTAGTGATCTTTGATTGTATTTCTATTATGCTGTTCATGTAGGGAACTATTGAAGAATAATTTGGTTGCCAAATCCAATTCAATGACTTAAGGAAAATCTGAGGGTTAATTAGTGCCAATCACCCATAATTTCCTTCAATTTCGTGCCAAACTTGTTTAAGTCTTTAATTTACTTGTCTTTACTTTAAGTTCATCAAAAACCCAATTCCCTTTACTTTGTTGTGTCAAATTAGTTAGAATCTATCCAAACTTGTTTTTTTTAGTGTTTTGAGTTAAGTTAAAATCAATTTTCATTCAAATTACCCTTTAGTGTCTAGTTTGAGTCTATTTGATTATTTTGTGCTGTTTTGAGTTTGTTTTGAGTTCTTTGAGTCTAGTTAAATGTTTTCAACCTAGTTTTGTGTTTTTGAGTCAGTTTTAAGTATATTAGCAATCCCTCCTAATCCCCGGCTTAGAACGATCCCTACTTACATCTGTACTACAATTGGCAATAAGAGGGTTTAATTTGAGTGCTAGTTTATAACACGTCAAATTTTTGGCGTTGTTGCCGTGGATTAGCAAATTTGCTAGTCCCCCGTGTTTCTGTTTGTGTTTTTGTTTTTACTTTTTGGTTTTTGATTTTGTTTTGTTTTGTTTGTTTTAGGTACTAGTTTATGACTCGAAGTTCTCAACCTGTTCAAGCACATATCTTGGAGTTTGACGATCATTTTGAACGAACTTTGAGAACGAAAAAGAAGCAGCCAGAACCTAATCCACCTAGTTCTAGCTCCGAATCCGAAATTGAAGAAGAGGAAGAGGAAGAACAAGCCATGGTTGTGGATAATCAAACAATCAAGGAACTTTCAGCCTCGGGATTAGACAATGTCGTTCCTTTATGCATTCAATATCCTAGGGCGGCTCAAGACAAGACCGATGAGTTTGAATTGAAGTCTAGCTTGCTGCATCACATTCCTAAATACCATGGGCTGTCTATGGAAGATCCAAACAAGCATTTGAAGGAATTTGAAGTTGTATGTTCGAGCATGACCCCAATCAACATGGATGGGAACATTTCGAAAATGAAAGCTTTTCCATTCCCTCTTTTGGAAAAGGCTAAGGATTGCTTGTCCGAGCTAACACCTGGAACCGTCACATCTTGGGAAAGCATGAAGAGAGCATTCCTAGAGAAATTCTTTCCAACTTCAAGAGTCATTCTTCTAAGAAAAAGGATTAGTGGAATTCAACAAGGCTAAGAAGAGTCATTTCCAGCATATTATGAGCGTTTCAATACTCTCGTTGCATTGTTCCCTCAACATCAAATGAAGGAAGAGCTGCTACTTCAATATTTCTATGAAGGACTTCTTCCCATTGAGAGACAAATGCTAGATGCCTTGGCAAGAGGTGCTTTGGTTGACAAAACACAGGTTGCTGCAAAGACCTTAATTGCAAATCGAGCCTTGAATGCACATTAATACGAAAGAGTTGGCCAAAGAGACACCCCATGGCAACACCAAGTGAATGAGGTAAGTGCAATATCTGAAATTCAATCTCAATTGGCTAATCTCACTCTTCTTGTGTCATAGGTTGTCGAAATACCCAAAGTGCAAGAAAACACAATCTGTGGCGTGTGCTCTATACAAGGACATCAATCTGAAAAATGCCCTCAATTGATCAAGAATAGAGGATGGGAAAGTGCCAACGCCATTGGGTTTCAAGGCCAAAATCATCCCAAATATGATCCATATGCCAACACTTACAATCCAGGCTAGATAGATCATCCAAATATGAAGTGGAGGGAGTCTCAACAACATCAACAACAAGGAGGATTTCGACCACCACCCCCTGGGATATTTCCAAGGCCATACGCACCAACACAACCTCAACCACAATCTGCCCAACCAAAATCAGGTTCGTTCATAGATAATGACCAAATTGTTCAATTATTAACCACTGTGGTGCAGGGAATGAAAAATCAAGCCAAAAAGGTGGATGAATTGGAGAAGCAAATGGGGCAAATGGCAGAATTCATATGCCAATTCAAAGACCAAGGCAGATTGCCTAGTTCAACCATTATCAACCCGAATGGAGGATTTGAATCTGCAAAGGTCATCACGTTGAGAAGTGGAATAGAAGTTAGAACTGACCCAAAAACATCCAAATCAAGCCAAAATGAGGACAAGAAATTGCAATTCGAGAAGGAGGAACAAGACAAGGCCATGGCAAGGACTGAGCAATCCTTGCCGCAGCCCCCTACACCCTCTCATCCGTCCAACACAGGTGAGATGGGTTCAATTTCTGTTAATTCTAACCCTATTCCACCCAATGTACCTTTCCCTCGTAGATTTATGCAATCAAATAAGGAAGAGAGTGACAAGGACATTCTTGAGACGTTTAGGAAAGTGCAAGTCAATATCCCGCTCCATGATGCAATCAAACTAGTTCCAAAGTATGCCAAATTCTTGAAAGAACTTTGCACAACAAGGAAGAGGATTTCGAACAAGGAGGGTACATGTAAGTGAAAATGTCTCTGCATTGTTGCAAAGAAAGCTGCCACCTAAATGTAAAGATCCAGGTAGTTTCACTATCCCTTGTGTAATTGGTAATACAAGGTTTGAGCATGCTATGCTAGATTTAGGTGCTTCCATTAATGTTATGCCATATTCTGTTTATGCATCTATGAATCTAAGAGAGCTTAAAAATGATGGTGTCATTATTCAATTGGCTGATCGATCTAATGCATATCTGAAAGGAGTTTTGGAAGATGTTTTGGTGCTGGTAGACCATTTGATTTTTCCAGCAGATTTCTATGTGCTTGAAATGGAAGATTCAGCCCACTCTCCACCATTGCCAATCTTACTTGGACGACCTTTCATGAAAACAGCCCAAACCAAGATTGATGTGGCCAAGGGAGCATTAACTATAAAGTTTGGTGGCGATGTGATTACATTTAATGTTTCTGAATCTGTTAAGAATCCTAATGATGTTCGTTCTTGTTTTACCAAGGATGTATTTTAAACCACCATCGACAAGGGAATTGGAGTGGATCACACGGCCACTGCCCTCAAAACACCAAATCTGGCCGAGAGCACCACTAGTGGAAGTGTTGACAGTGCTGCCACTTCATCGTAGTACATCGATGAGCCACCTATTCCAAATATAATTCCCATTTCAACTAATAGGTTGGTACCTTCTTTGGTGCAGGTACCCAATTGAATCCAAGCTGGTGGGAGAGTTTACATTGACTTTACGAAGCTCAACGCCAAAATCAGGAAGGATCAGTATCCCCTTCCATTCATAGATCCAATGCATGGAAGTTTTGAGGAGCATGTTGTGGAGGAAATACCCCTCCATGCTGTGGGCTCCAATGAAGCTTAAGATGAGGTATCGTCTGGCTGGAAGACATTAAAGCAAGCGCTTCTTGGGAGGCAACCCATGCATGCAAATAAGGAAGACCTAGGAATCACTCTACAACCAGATTTGCGTTCCTAAACCCTTCTCTTTACTGCATTTATTTTGCCATGATTAGTTCGTCATTTGTTTGTTTGCTTATGTGTGAGTCTATGTTTGAAACATTGAGGACAATGTTTTGGTTTAAGTGTTGGGGGGGGTAAATAAAGTGTTTTTAATGAAAATTCGTAGGATTTTATCACCTATCACTTCTAGAGTTGTTACTCACTATTTTGAAGTGTTTTTAGTGTGTTTTGAAGTGTTTTTATGTAGAGAAATACGAAAATTTGAAAGAAAAAAAATTCGAAAAAGTTTTGAGAAAACCCAAAAGAGTTATTTCTAGAGTCGTTTTTGTGTGTTTGTGTCTTAGGGTACCTTCCACCACAATGATGAGGGTTTGGTTTTTAATTACATGACTGTTAAAGAAAGTTACGAACATGGATGGAAGTTTGATATGCTCTTTGGTTTATGCTTAGTTGTAGTTGTCGTTTACGAATTCACATGTAATCACAAAAGGAAAAAAATCAGTTTTTGTAACATACTTGAAGGAAGAAACTCAAACTAACACTACAACCCTGAGAGACTTGAGCCTATACGTTATTTGGAGAGTTATTAATCTTGATATTCTTGTTTTCTAAATTCGTTGCATGATCTCATTATTTATTTGCTTGGTTGCTACTTAGAATGCATTTTCATCATTATAAATCCAACTACTAGAACTCATTCCTGTTTCATTCAAAGCATAACATTGATTGCATAACAAATAACAATATGAAGTTGTTTAGTTAAACCAGAGCCAAAAATGCCTTATCCTTTGCATATGTATTGTAGGTTTAATAGTGAGAATGAGCTCACAAGTATTGGTAGTTGAAGAAGGGTCCAAAAGTTTGAATCTGACCCTAAGTGTTGTATGAATCTCCCCTTGGTGTTTAGAGTTGATTTCTGTAATCAAAAGTGAGATTCTAAATGTTCAATTCATTACTTTGCTTCCTATTACTTTAAGAGGCTTTGTTTATCCTTAACCTTTCTTTGTTAGCCAATACCCCTAGCCCCGTTACAACCCTTAGACTTCTTAATTGTTATGTGTTCAATATGTGGAGTTTGAGATTAGTATGAGCATATGGTATCCCTGGTTCTCACTTCTAAGTAGTAACATTCCATTCATGAGATCATGTACATATGTGCATTAATAATTCCAGAAAGTGCCTTCTTTGTTATAACATATGTGAGTGTTAGTCTACTTGTTTACATCAATCTTCTCACATATACCTAGTGTAGGGAGTGTAGTCAGAAAATCTGTGGGAAAATAGAGTGCATATCTAGTAAGGAATTGAGGGATTCGCTAAGGCATGTTGCTACATTCAAAATGTTGTTTTAATTGATTAAATGTGAGCTACTGAGTGGCTACTGCGATTAAGTATGAGCTCGAGGGTAGGGATGATCGAAATCGGGGTATGTAATGATTTTTAATATGTCATGTTTCATTGGAAATCCCTGAGGCAAATGTTGGAAGGTTTAGGTTATGTTTTGTTTGTTTTGTTTTGCTCGAGGACTAGCAAAAGTTAACTGTGGGGGAATTTGGTAGGAGCATATTTATGCGACTTAGTTAGCTTGATTCCTTGCATTTACTCAGTTAGTTTCTGTTTATTAGAGTGTTTTAAGCCATTTTTGTGTGTTTGTAGGTCCAAAGGGCTAAGGTGGCAAGAAGTGCATTTTGGTGCAATTTTGGGCTTGAAATGGATAGCACATGCATGGAGCAAGGTGGATGGACGTTTTTGAAGTCAAAAGAGGCTAGGAATATGCTAAAGAGATCTGGAGAAATTAATTGAAGATTTGGAAGATTTTGAGTCATGCACACACCTACGTATAATCTGATCAGTGTAATACTTCCACAAATACGGGTCATCCCACATATAGAAACGTGCATCCTTTTTGCGCTTATCATGTTGGAACTTATTTAGGGTGTTTGGAATTTGTATAGATACCAAATAATTAACCAAATCCGCAGACCAAGGCTCACTTACCTTAATGGACAGCAATTACTCATCAGGAAACGTTTCTGGAATGGCTATGGACTCATCCTCATGCACCATTCAACTTAAGTGGTCAGCCACCACGTTTTCACTACTTTTCTTGTCCTTAATTTCAATATTGAACTCTTGAAGTAAAAGCATCCAGCGAATGAGCCTTGGTTTAGCTTTTTTCTTTGTAAGCAAATACTTCAAAGCTGCATGATCAGTGTAAACAATGACTTTAGCGCCAATTAAATAAGAACAAAATTTATCTAAAGCAAACACAACAGCAAGAAGTTCTTTTTTAGTGGTGGAGTAGTGTTGGAAATGTGCTCTAAAACCAATCATATGATGATACTTTACGGACATTTCACATGTTAAACTAATCTAGTTTAATATAAAGGGCAAAGATTATTGTTTTAAGCCGTCTCATATAAATGTTATATGCTTAAACGATAAGTCCGAGGAATATGTAATAGGGAGAATGTGATCTAAAGAAGTTAGATTCATGAGACCATTCTCTTTCGAATACATATCCTAAAAGTTCCTGATCATAGGATTGCCAATTGGGCATTGACAGTCCATTAAGATCAGTACGTCCTATGTCTTCTCTTAGGGAGAGTGACTGGTCTCGAGTCAATGGTGTGATTGACACCAAGACAAGTACGTAGGTTCTCAATAGAGAATGAGTCCACTGAATGCGATCAACGAGGAGTTCTCATACTCATGTCACATGAGAACTCATGGTTGGGATAATGCAAAGTAGTCCTATGACCTGAGGCATCATAGTTGTCTTGTGGTTAGGTCCTTGATCTTTGGCTATGTCAAATTCACTCCGTCAGAGGGTGTCCACAGCATAGTTGGGGTTAAGCCACTTAGCCATGGAGGCAAGTGAATGCGCAACAAGGGATCTCTAACCTTCAAATGTTGAGGGAGAATACTCTATGATATAATTAAGAATCTCTGGCCAGAGTATGAATGAGATTTAGGAAGTAGTTCCAAATCACATTCAAGGTAATCATATAAGTAAGAGAATCACATTGGATAGTAGACATGAATAAACTATCAAACTAAACAATGTGGTCAGGAGTATTGTATTAGAGAAAGACTGTATTGCATTGTAATCCCAAACTGAATAGGTTCTCCAACCTCTTCTGATTAGCTTGGGTAGCCATGACATACTGCTAGGTGTCACTCATGGCTTGTGGAAGCCCTAAAGATGTATAATCACTAAAGGGAGAATTGAAAGTAAGTTTCAATTCACAATCGATTAGTAAGAGTTCTAATCGCCCACTGCCTCGCTAAAATGAACCTAATGGATCGCACACCGTGTCAGGTAATGATTGAAGGATATAACGAAGATGAGTAAGGATAATTAAATGGTTTAATTATTTATGGCTAGGATTAATTAATATGTTAATTAATCAAATGAATAAGTTCGTTTTAGACCTCCGGTTACTTTTGGGCCTCATGGCCCAATGGGCTTCGAATGTCAAGCCCATATACCACCTCACATGTGAGTGGCAAACTTGCAATTAACCCAAGTTCGATAACCCTCACCCTAGGCCGGTTTTGACTTTGTTTTTGGGTTAATTTCCATTTAGTTTTAGTTGTCACACAACCTAAACTCAATGGGCCTTGTGGACCAAAAACCCTTTTGGGCCCCGAAACCCAAAACCAACTTAAAAGCCGAATATGAACCTTTCGTAAGATTAATTAACTAATTAATTAATCTTGACCATTCTCAATTAAACTTATTTAATTGCTTATCCATCTCATTTATATTTCTTCACTTTCACCCTTACTCGGTGTACGATCCATTAGGTTCCAATTAGCGAGGCAGTGGGCGATTGTTACTTTTAACGATCGATTGTGAATTGAAACTACATTTCAATTCTCCCTTTGATGAAGATTAGTGTTTGCTAATCCTCAGGGCTTCCACAAACCGTGAGTGACACCTAGCACTATGTCATGGCTACCCAAGCTAAGTAGAAGTGGTTGGAGAACCTATCCAGTTACAATTACAATGCAATACGGTCATTCTCTAATACAATACTCTTGATCACATTGTTGGAGTGATAGTTTGTTTCATGTCTACTATCCAATGTGATACTTCTCTATATGTATCAATTGAATATGATTTGGAACATGCTTCCTAAATCATATTCGTATGCTTTGGCCAAAGACTCTCGAATCATATCTCAGAGTATTCACCTTCCACTATGGAAGGTTAGAGATCCCTTGTTGTGCATTCACATGCCTACATGACTAGATAGCTTGACCCCAACAATGTCGTTAACACTCTCAATGGAATGCCTTTGACATAATCAAAGATCAAGGACCTAACCATTAGACATCAATGATGCCTCAGGTCAAAGGACTACTTTGCATATTGCAACTTACGAGTTCTTACATGACATGTATGTTCGAACTCTCTTTTGATCGTTGTTCAGTGTACTCGATTACCTTTTGAGCACCTATGTGTTTGTCTTAGTGTCCAACACTAAATGACTTGAGACTAGTCATACTCACGCTTGAGTTAACATAACACATACTAACCTTAGTGGATTGTCAATGCCCAATTGGCAATCCTATGGCTAGGAACGTTTTAGGAATGTTCATAAGAGAAAGGTCTCATTAATCTAACTTACTTAGATCACTTCTCTCTTAGATTAAATCTATTCCTTGGATTCCCTTATTGCTTAAACACATGATACAATAAATAGTGATTAACAATAAGCTTTGCCCTTCATTAAACATATAATAGTCTAATACAATAAGTATTCCAAAAGCTATTACATCAAATGAGTGGCTTTGTGGGCATACTTCCAACAATCTCCCACTTGCACTCAAAGCCACCTTCCCATGTATCTAATACCCATCTTTTCCATATGGCGGTCAAGTTGGATTTGAGACATTGGCTTCATCAGTGGATCTGTTACGTTATCGGCTGAGGCAACCTTGAGGATGTTGACTTTCCCCTCGGCAGCATATCTTCTAATGATATTAAAGCGTCTGTCAAAATGCTTGTTCTTTTGATGAGCCCTGGGTTCCTTGGCTTGAGCTATTGCCCCACTATTATCACAGTACAAAGTTACTGGTGATGTAATGGTTGGAACCACTCCAAGTTCAGTAATGAACTTCTTCATCCAGAACGCTTCTTTGCCGGCTTCAGCTGCAGCGACATATTCAGCCTCTGTCGTGGAATCAGCAATTACAGATTGTTTCTTGCTTTTCCAGCTGACAGCCCCACCATTCAGAGTGAACACATATCCGGAGTTGGAACTTCTATCGTCGACGTCAGATTGGAAATCTGCGTCTGTATAGGCTTCTACTCGCAACTCTATCGCTCATCCGTAAACGAGGAACATGTCCTTAGTTCTTCTTAAGTACTTAAGGACCGTCTTGACAGCTACCCAGTGTTCTGATCCTGGGTTAGATTGATATCGACTAGTAATGCTCACAGCATATGCGATATCAGGCCTTGTGCATATCATGGCATACATGAGACTTCCTATGGTGGAAGCATAAGGAATAGCACTCATCTGCCGTATTTCTTCAGGAGTTTTAGGTTCCATGGACTTAGAAAGGTGAATTCCATGTCTGACAGGAAGAAAACCTTTCTTAGATTGTTCCATCTGGAACCTACTTAGCACCTTATCTATGTACATAGATTGGGATAATCCAATTAATTTTCTAGATCTATCAAGATAGAGCTTTATCCCAAGCACATAAGATGCATCTCCCAAATCTTTCATGTGGAAGGTTTGGACAACCACACTTTTACAGAAGAAAGTACTGCAGTGTCATTCCTGAATAGTAATATGTCATCTACATATAACACTAAGAATACAACAGCATCCCCAACGACCTTTTGATAAACACAATTGTCGTCTTCGTTTTGAGTAAAGCCAAACGATTTGATTTCAGTGTCAAAACGAATATTCCAGCTCCCGGAGGCTTGCTTAAGTCCATAAATGGACCTCTGAAGCTTACATACCTTAGTCTTTTCAGACATGGACACGAAACCTTCGGGTTGATTCATATAGAGCTCTTCCTCTAGGTAGCCATTCAGAAAGGCCATCTTCACGTCCATTTGCCGTATCTCATAATCATGGTACGCAGCTATAGCAAGCAAAATCCGAATGGACTTAAACATGGCCACAGGAGAGAAAGTTTCTTCATAGTCAATCCCTTCTCGTTGCCTGTAACCTTTGGCTACTAGTCTAGCCTTATAAGTCTCCATGTTTCCATCAACGCCTATCTTCCTCTTGAATACCCATTTGTTTCCAACAGGTACTATACCTTCTGGAGGGTCTTCAAGAGTCCAGACCTGATTTTGATACATGGAATCCATCTCAGATTTCATGGCCTCTTGCCATCTCTTTGAATCAATGTCGGACATTGCTTCAGTGTAGTCTCTAGGATCCTCCTTTGTGTCATTGTCACCTAGAAGGTGCAATTCCCCAAAGTCATTATCCAAGCTATACCTCTGAGGTGGCTGGCTGACCCGTTCTGATCTACGTGGAGCTAAGGGTTCGGGAACAGGGTTGTCAACTTGTCGAGTGCTTGTTTATGGTTCATCATTAATCTCATTAATCTCCATCATTTTACTTGTAGTTCCTTTGAGAACAAATTCGTCCTCTAGAAACTTAGCAGTTCTGGCGACAAAGACTTTCTGGTCGTCAGGATGGTAGAACTCATATCCCATAGTTTCTCTAGGATATCACACAAAATAGCACCTAACTGATCTCGCTTCAAGCTTAGTAGCTTCAAGCTTAGTAGCTTCAAGCTTCTTGACATATGCTTCATAACCCCAAATCTTAATATGATTAAGACTTGGCTTTCTTCCATGCCATATTTCATAGGGCGTATGTGAAACTGATTTGGGAGGTACTCTATTAAGCAAGTAAGCTGCTGTATATAGAGCATATCCCCAGAATGCTACTGGTAGATCTGCGGAACTCATCATAGAACGAACCATGTTCATTAAGGTTCGATTTCTCATTTCATAAACTCCATTAAGTTGTGGAGTTCCCGGTGGAGTCCACTGTGATATTATTCCACACTCTTTGAGATAATCTAGGAATTCATTACTTAGATACTCTCCCTCTCGATCTGATCTTAGGATCTTTATCTGCTTCCCAGTTTGCTTCTCAACTTCATTCTTGAATTCTTTGAACTTTTCAAAGGATTCTGACTTGTACTTCATAAGATACACATAGCCAAACCAAGAGTGATCGTCGGTGAATGTGATATAGTAGGAGAAGCCTCTTCTCGACGTAGTAGACATTGGTCCACATACGTCAGTGTGGATTAACCCTAGAATTTTAGTGGCACGCTCTCCCTTCCCAGTGAATGGAGATTTGGTCATCTTCCCTTTCAAGCAACATTCACAAGTACCCATTTGGTCATTACCTAATGGGCGGAAATATCCGTCTTTCGACATCTTGCGAATCTTATCAAGGTTTACATGTCCAAGTTTAAGATGCCACATCTTTTCTTGGTTAACTTCTTCTCTAGCCCTTTTGGGTTTTGAGGTATTCCCGCTTTCAATACAGTGCATCCCACTACTTGTTTCTAGGTGAAAAAGTCCCTCTATCATATTACCATGAGAGATAATACGACCGTTCAAGTATAAAGTGCAACTCATTTTGTCAAACAATACTGAGTGCCCATCTCGTAAAAGCATAGAGATAGAAATCAAATTCTTTATACATGAAGGAAAATATAAACAATTTTTAAGTTCCAAGACTTCCCCAGAGGGTAGTTTAAGCATGTAGGTGCCTACTGCTTTTGCAGAGATCTTAGCGCCGTTCCCAACTCGCACAACCATCTCCCCATTGCGTAGTGTCCTGCTCCCTGTTAGTCCCTGCAACGAATTACAGATATGTTGACTAGCGCCTGAATCAAATATCCAGGAATTGGAGCTCACTGTAAAAGCACTTTCTATGACAGAATTAGTCCCTTCAAAAGTTCTTGTCATAAGGCTCGCAATGCGCACCCTGTATTTCTTCTTCCAACGTTCATCCTTTCCACAATGAAAGCATGTTCCTTTGGATTTTCTTGCCTTCTTCTTACGCAACCTTCTCCTTGTGATTGCATTCTCACTCCCACTGTCCTTTTTGAAACTTTGTTCAAACTTACAGCACATGTCAATCATCTCGGTAAAAGTGTGATTGAATCTATTCACTTTATAGTTTACTATAAACTTAGTGAAATCATCCGAGAGAGATGCAAGGAAAAAGTCTTGGGCCATTTTCCCATCGATGGAAGTTCCTAAACTTTCAAGATCTTGAAAGATCCTTTCCATCTTTTGTCCATTTTTTTGGACCGATGTCCCCTTTGCCATTTTGGCATTTAATAGACTACAAACATTTGAGAATCGTACGTTACTTGTCTCAATGTCATGCATCTTATGCAAACTATCAACCATGGCACAAGAAGTGTCCATGTGCTCATGTAGCGTCTTAAGCTCCTCACTAAGTGAAGTGAGGATTAAGCATTTGGCTTGTAAGTCATCCTCATAGTGTCTAGCATAATTTTGACACTCCTCCTTTGAAGCTAGTTTCGTAAGAGGTGCATGAGGAGGGGATTGCTTAAGCACATATGATATGTCATTCATCTTTGAGACATTCTTAATGTGATGAAACCAAGCAAGGAAACGTTGGCCCCTAAGGCCAATTTTGTCAAGTACAATGGTAGGTGTTATTTTAGGCATGTCGTTAACTACATAACATAACAGAAATCATATTAGATTATTGATTTTAAAACTACTTGATTGGGTCTTAAATCAAATAGTACCACCCACTATTTTTGGCAAATTCCACATCCCTCAATAGAATCCGAGAGTTATGTTGAACTCTTAGTGGGGTATGGGAGACTCACCATTACCAAGCCCACCTCACAATGATATGATGTTGGTTAGCAACAATAGGGATGAAAGAATAACGCTTTAGTCATTTACAACTCTTGTAATTACCCATCTAGTTTGGCCTCTAGAGAATGATGCCTCACAATGATATGATGTTGGCACCATTGCACTTAGTTAAGTTATTCCCACCATGCTAGTTCGTGTAGGGGTTCAAGAATAGCCTCACAATGATATGATGTTGGCCATCCTCGTTGTCTACCTCACCACATCATGTATGTTCATATGAACTCCTCCTGAAGGTAAGCATATACTTTGAACTTCCCCATGATAGGGTGAAGCCGGTGTACAAGTCACAAATGATTGGAGCTCACCACGGTGGAAGGCCTACGAAGAGATGTTCAAAGCATCTCTCGCTTATCAACTTAATATTCGTTTTGTTGAGAAAGTAGTGTTGGGCTACATCAATTTCATTTTAATCTTATTAAAAGGACTTAGGATGATTATGAACCGTTTGATTTGATCCAACACGAGCCTTGTGTTGGACCTTGGGTCTAAGGTAGGTAGTTGTTGATTTTAATTACGCGTTTAATCTAATTAAACCGTTATTTCCTATTGGGCGTTGGACCCAACTATTCCAATTTGCATACAAATAAACAAAAAGGAATACTTGAATAAAGAGAAGGGCTTATGCCCTTTTACAACAAATTGGAAGGACTTATGCCCTTTTACAACACATTTGAACTAATCAAATTACATTCAAATCTAAACTACTTAACCCAAACATTCATAATGCAAAGCGGCCAATCACATAGCTCAATTATCGAGGCCTTTGGTTCATAATCATCCTTTTCTTAATCAATCACATTAACTAAGAAAGCAACTTAAACAATTGGTTTTCGGATTCATAGAATTGATTTAAATGGAACTAAATGAAATGAAAATCCAATTCTCATTTAAAGAGACAAAACCATTTTATTCTCATCATCATTTGGGCCGAAAAACAATGACCACAACTATTGGGCCACAATGTAAAAACATAAACTTTTGGGGTCACTTTGTAAAAACACAAGAGTCCACAACTTCATGTAATTACAACTAGAACCCAAAAATTTCAACAATCACAAAAACTTCATTAAAGAAGCAAAACAATTTGTCCTTTAATGATTTTGGACCTTTACGTAAAAACGTAAACTTTTGGGCGAAAGTACAAATACACAAAAGTATCAAAACTTTATGTAATTGCATAAAAGGCCCAAAAATACCCTACATAATAGGGTGGCCGGTTTTGGTAGTGAAAAAGGAGGGGGAAAAGGTTTTGGTGAAAAATTCAAAATTTGAAAGTGTTTTGAAAAAGTTGATAGGTAGGTGTGGAAAAGTTGATTGGTATGGGTTGTAAGAAAAAGTTTTGTCAAACAATAAAGACATAAATCATCCATCACCAATCATCCATCACCAATCAAAATTAAACCAAAACTTTATGAAAACCACCAAACACTTTGAATCAAAACTCCAAACCTTTTTGTTCTTGATAAGAACAACAAGAACATTGAAGAACACACATGAAAACTCATAAGAGCTCCATGAATGTTTTCACTCAATAAAACTCAAATTTTCACTACATAAAAGAGGGTTAACATCCTAGGGTACTTAGGGGTTCCAAAAGTCACTTTAAAACAATTTTAACAAGACAAACATGAACCCAAAAATCCACCCTTGGATTTGGCCGAATTTCCCCACATACATGGCACCAAATTTTTGTTCCAATATTCATGCTTAAATGAACTACATCTACAACATTTGAGATGCTAAACTTTCAAGCAAAATTTATATTCAAAAGCAAGAACAAAGCTTGTAACATTTACAACATTTAAATCACAAACCATGAAAAACACAAAACCCAAAAGGATTCACCATAAACTAGACCTAGGCTCTTGATACCACTTGAAGGAAAAATTTTGTCCTAGCTAAGAACATGTGAGAATATTTGAACACATGCAAACTAATAACACTTTAAAGTAGGCATGCATTCAAAAACAATTCTAAAACCCATGACTTTCAAAGCCTAGTGAATGGTGAACCACAAGACTCTTTAACAACATTAAAGAGAAGAAAGGATTTTGAGATTCATTACCCTTGAAGCTCATCCTTGTTTACACAAGGGATTCACCCAAGTGGAGGGCCTTCAAGTCACCTCCTAGCTCCTTGGATCTTCCTTGTGATTTACTTCCTTTTGTTACTCCTTTGCTCCTTGAGGATGTGAGGAAAGGATCTCCAAAAACACCAAAGGTTTGGTGTCTCTAAGTCTCCACACCAAGGATGAGGTGTGAAGATGAAATGGATGACTTAGAGGAAGAAAGATTGCTAGCTATCCCTCCCCTAAGTGGCCGGCCTCTATGGAGAAAAAGAGAGAAAATATTTCTCTTCTTTGTCTCAAGAAAACCCTAATGAGGTCAAAGCTATAAAGATGCTTTCATACCACCTCACATGTGAGTGGCAAACTTGCAATCAACCCAAGTTTGATAACCCTCACCCTAGGCCGGTTTTGACTTTGTTTTTGGGTTAATTTCCATTTAGTTTTAGTTGTCACACAACCTAAACTCAATGGGCCTTGTGGACCAAAAACCCTTTTGGGCCCCGAAACCCAAAACCAACTTAAAAGCCGAATACGAACCTTTCGTAAGATTAATTAACTAATTAATTAATCTTGACCATTCACAATTAAACTTATTTAATTGCTTATCCATCTCATTTATATTTCTTCACTTTCACCCTTACTCGGTGTACGATCCATTAGGTTCCAATTAGCGGGGCAGTGGGCGATTGTTACTCTTAATGATCGATTGTGAATTGAAACTACATTTCAATTCTCCCTTTGGTGAAGATTAGTGTTTGCTAATCCTCAGGGCTTCCACAAACCGTGAGTGACACCTAGCAGTATGTCATGGCTACCCAAGCTAAGTAGAAGTGGTTGGAGAACCTATCCAGTTACAATTACAATGCAATATGGTCCTTCTCTAATACAATACTCTTGATCACATTGTTGGAGTGATAGTTTGTTTCATGTCTACTATCCAATGTGATACTTCTCTATATGAATCAATTGAATATGATTTGGAACATGCTTCCTAAATCATATTCGTATGCTTTGGCCAAAGACTCTCGAATCATATCTCAGAGTATTCACCTTCCACTATGGAAGGTTAGAGATCCCTTGTTGTGCATTCACATGCCTACATGACTAGATAGCTTGACCCCAACAATGTCGTTGACACTCTCAATGGAATGCCTTTGACATAATCAAAGATCAAGGACCTAACCATTAGACATCAATGATGCCTCAGGTCAAATGACTACTTTGCATATTGCAACTTACGAGTTCTTACATGACATGTATGTTCGAACTCTCTTTTGATCGTTGTTCAGTGTACTCGATTACCTTTTGAGCACCTATGTGTTTGTCTCAGTGTCCAACACTAAATGACTTGAGACTAGTCATACTCACGCTTGAGTTAACATAACACATACTAACCTTAGTGGATTGTCAATGCCCAATTGGCAATCCTATGGCTAGGAACGTTTTAGGAATGTTCATAAGAGAAAGGTCTCATTAATCTAACTTACTTAGATCACTTCTCTCTTAGATTAAATCTATTCCTTGGATTCCCTTATTGCTTAAACACATGATACAATAAATAGTGATTAACAATAAGCTTTGCCCTTCATTAAACATATAATAGTCTAATACAATAAGTATTCCAAAAGCTATTACATCAAATGAGTGGCTTTGTGGGCATACTTCCAACAAACAATAACCGCACACTCTCCAAATTGTTTGATGTGTTTAACACAATTGAAATAAGTTTCAAGAGAGACAGTGGGAGTTTAGGGACCATGACTATTGTAGTCATTGGAGAAGTCAAATGAAGAAAGCTAAATAACTCCAAGGGAACAAACTTTCTTTATGAAAGGATGGACATTGGAAGGGGTAAATGCAAGAAATGTCTTGCAAGTGTCAAGAACACACCTTTCGAAGGTGTTGTAAATTGTTCTTGAATAGTTCAAAACAGTTGGTTCTTCTACTTGAATGCTTGATTCCGTATTAGTAACTATGTTTTACAATCGTTGTAAAAGTGTGACTAATAAGAAGTAGAAGATTAATGAGAGAAGAGAAAGTGCTTCACATTCGGAACGTGAATCAAATATAGATCTCTACGAAAGCAAGTAGTAATTACTTCCTCATATGAACTACCAAAGAAATTGGAAAAACAAAGATTGTCTTTACATCCCAATTTGAATAAGGAACTTAATTCCGTCACTATAAGATATGGATGAATGTTTTGTTTGACAAAACATTGTTCTTTATTAATCAATGATTGAATTATTGTAATCTAATTGATTGTCTCTATAGTAGAGAAAATGTGGTAGTGTTAACTGTTTAGAATATGACGATGCTTAAAACCCAAAAGGTTGCAAGGTAGTGACTAATCCCAAACTGAGTTGTGATACCTCTAAAACATAAATTACAAGTTGATCATAGATGGATGCTTAGGATCCTAAGATCCGGATCCAATACCTTCTTGTTGAAATTGTATAGAGGTGAAATGTTCAAATCTTTATTCTTTAGGAAAGAAGAAAGAATCACAAAGTAGTTGAGGTTAATTCACTTAGAGATGTTAGTGGCACTTGTCCACAACATAATACTACTCATGTTGTATGACATTCACCGAAGATCGCTCTTGGTTGGACTATCGTTTATTTTGAATAAACAAAAGTCCGAATACTTTGCAAAAGGTTTCAAAGAATTCAAGAATGAAAGTTGATGAGTAAGACGTCTAAAGTATTTACCTCCTTAGATTTTATCCAAGGAAATATAACACTTTAGAAGAGTTTCCTTGATAGAAATCAAGGAAAGTAGCATCATAAGATAACGGATTTCTCCATTAGGAGAATAACGAACTCGAATAAGACTTAGTTCGTTGGATGTTATCAATTACCCACATGTATAGGATATATATACTTCTAAGACAATATGATTGTCAATTAGAAGATCTTCCAAAATTTTCATAACTCCATAGGATGTAGTTGGAAAGAAAGACAAGTCTTAATCGTGTTAAGATTTGGGATTGTGTGCTAATAAGCAATATTTGTTTGAGAACAATCTTGTGGGATATCCTTAAATTAACTTTTGGATATCACTTATATAAACCAACTAATAAATGTTATTTGTTGGGTAGTTCATTGTAATCCTACAGTAGGATTTGCCTAAGATAGAGCAAATGAACGAGAGATAGAACTCAAAGAATGGGTTCTTTGAGTGACAAGATGATGATCAACAAATATAACAACCTAGTTCCTACACCACAAGCTCCAAATGTTGTTGAGAAGGATTTATAAACCGTCTCAGTTGAATGGTTTGAACTTTATGACTATGTCATAGAGTTACACCTCTTAATTCGAAAGAAATAAGAATGAAAATCCTTATGACTACATTGAGTGTATATACAAGATATACTCAAGGAAATGGTATAATACCATTTGACCCGACATAATGAAACCTTCGTAGCTAATTGGTAGCTTAAGGTGACTACAATCAAAGAGATTGGTTGACTTGGAAGAAACCATCTTTGACGTAGTCTTGGTTTTCATTAATTCGAGGATTGCTAACTACAACTAAATGGTGATTGAATGTTTGGACATAATATGGGTTTCCGAAACCATTACCAAGATAGTCTTGATAATATATGTCTAAAACTAAGAATCACAAGACGTGTAAGTTGTAAAGATCCATCCATCATGAATCTTAGCAAGCTAGTGAGAGCTGTAAGCGTCTTATGAGAGAAAGATCAAATCGTTTGATTTCTCATAAAGATGTAAATGAATCTTTTGTTTGCTAAGTTTACAAAAGATTAGTGGGAGTTAATCGTATTCTTAAATTAAAACATATATATGATATATTAAGTTTAGGAATTCTTCTTCGTTAAAGTAATGACTTTAAACATTCTATAATGATAGAATGTATATGGGAGACATAGTCTATATACATGGGATGGAAATCTATAATGATACATTTCAGTATATATAATTTGATTATATCAATCCCTAATGATATACAAAAGATGCTAGGAAGTTTCTCATATGATGATAAACTTTAGTCAGAAGGACAATTCTAGTAAGACTAGGAAGTTGCTCTTCACAAAGGGATCGTACCCCTTTGACTCCAAAAGAATTAATGCGTACATAGAATCCTTTATGCGTACGCAGAAAGGTGATTTATGTATTTCATGTTGTATGAAAAGCGTTGATATGAGTTGTACCAAGATTGGTACAAGACGTATCAATGCAAGCCCAGGATCAGAACCAAGGCAACTGTTAAGTGAGTCCTTATGTATTTAAGAAATACTAAAGGATATATTCCTCAAGAATGAGGAAGAATTAGAGTAATGCAATGGAAGCGTAAAAGTATTAGATTATGAATCTAATATCGTATCCATCATTGGATGTCTCTTCATTTTGAATGAAGAGATAATTGGATATCTCTTTATTATGACTGAAGAGATATTTGGGTGGAAACATTAAGGGTAATGACTTTAGTGTCTTCCATCATGGATGCAAAATATATATCGCCATATAGAAGTTTACAACAATGTTGTTTGGATGGGAAAGTTCATTTATGAACTCTCCATTCGGTTCCAACCAGAAAGTGTCTCTAGTGTGCCGACACTACGACACTAATGGGGGCGATAGCTCAAGCCAGGGAATCAAGGTCTCATCAAGATCCGAACTCAAATGAGAGACTGAACCACATGATTAAGAATCATGTATAATGGTGATGTCGTTATTCTCAAGGTTGCTTCTATGGATAACATATAGATATCCATTGTCTAGGCCTACTACTCAGCCATTTTTTAAATGACTACAGAAGAGGTATCATCACTGATGACCAAGCTGATTGGCTCTAGTACAAGTGGGAGATTGTTGGAAATGTGCCCTAAAACCAATCATATGATGATACTTTACGGACATTTCACATGTTAAACTAATCTAGTTTAATATAAAGGGCAAAGATTATTGTTTTAAGCCGTCTCATATAAATGTTATATGCTTAAACGATAAGTCCAAGGAATATGTAATAGGGAGAATGTGATCTAAAGAAGTTAGATTCATGAGACCATTCTCTTTCGAATACATATCCTAAAAGTTCCTGATCATAGGATTGCCAATTGGGCATTGACAGTCCGTTAAGATCAGTACGTCATATGTCTTCTCTTAGGGAGAGTGACTGGTCTCGAGTCAATGGTGTGATTGACACCAAGACAAGTACGTAGGTGCTCAATAGAGAATGAGTCCACTGAACGCGATCAACGAGGAGTTCTCATACTCATGTCACATGAGAACTCATGGTTGGGATAATGCAAAGTAGTCATTTGACCTGAGGCATCATAGTTGTCTTGTGGTTAGGTCCTTGATCTTTGGCTATGTCAAAGTCACTCCGTCAGAGGGTGTCCACAGCATAGTTGGGGTTAAGCCACTTAGCCATGGAGGCAAGTGAATGCGCAACAAGGGATCTCTAACCTTCAAATGTTGAGGGAGAATACTTTATGATATGATTAAGAATCTCTGGCCAGAGTATGAATGAGATTTAGGAAGTAGTTCCAAATATGAATGAGATTTAGGAAGTAGTTCCAAATCACATTCAAGGTAATCATATAAGTAAGAGAATCACATTGGATAGTAGACATGAATAAAATATCAAACCAAACAATGTGGGCAAGAGTATTGTATTAGAGAAAGACTGTATTGCATTGTAATCCCAAACTGAATAGGTTCTCCAACCTCTTCTGATTAGCTTGGGTAGCCATGACATACTGCTAGGTGTCACTCATGGCTTGTGGAAGCCCTAAAGATGTATAATCACTAAAGGGAGAATTGAAAGTAAGTTTCAATTCACAATCGATTAGTAAGAGTTCTAATCGCCCACTGCCTCGCTAAAATGAACCTAATGGATCGCACACCGTGTAAGGTAATGATTGAAGGATATAACGAAGATGAGTAAGGATAATTAAATGGTTTAATTATTTATGGCTAGGATTAATTAATATGTTAATTAATCAAATGAATAAGTTCGTTTTAGACCTCAGGTTAGTTTTGGACCTCATGGCCCAATGGGCTTCGAATGTCAAGCCCATTAACTTAAGTTGTATGACAACTTAAATGACTTGAGATTTAAAAGGGCCCAAACAGCCCAATGCCTATGGGAGGCCAGCCATGTGATGAAAAATAGGGTTTTGTTCTTTTAGTCACTTAAGTGAAGTGACTATATAAAGAACTTTATAGCCAAAATTCATTTAGGGTTTCTTTTGGAGAAAATTGGAGAGAACATGTCTCTCCCTTTCTCTCTAGGAGGCCGGCCCCCTTGGAGGGGATTAGCTAGCAATCCTTCCTCCTCCAAGGTCACTCATCTTCTTCCTTCACCATCCTTGGTGTTGAAAATTAGAGGTCTCCTACCTTGGGGACTTTTGGAGAATCAATTCTTCCATCCATATCCATGGAGCCAAGGAGCAAGGAGACAAAGGAAAGAAGGCCCTCACATGGGTGATTAACGTTTGCTAAGCAAAGAGGTGCTTCAAAGGTATAAAAGTTTCTCAACTCCGTTCTTTAAGATTTGAGTTGAGTCATGGTTCACCATAACTACTAGGCTTTGAATTTCATGGGTAATGTTTTGTTTTGAGTGCATACAAGCATGATTCCGCCTTTAATTGTTAATTGCATGCCATAGATGTTGCTCAAATGAACATGTTTTTCACAAATTTTCCTTCAAGTAGTTCAATTGAGCATCATTCAAGGTCTAGGAAGCATACTAGATGACATGTGGCTGCTTGTTCTTCCTTTGGCCTAAGACAGCTCCAATTGCGCAATCTGATGCATTACACATTAGCTCAAAAGAAAGGCTCTAATCTGGTGGAATGATGATAGGGGCAAAAGTAAGCATGTCCTTGAGGTGTTTGAAAGCCTTCTCACATTCCTCGTTGAACTCAAGGGCCACTTCCTTTTGGGGGAGATGACATAGGGGCTGTGAGATCTTTGAGAAGTCTTTGATGAATTGCCTATAGAATCCTGCATGTCCACGAAAACAACGAACCTCTCTCACCGAAGTAGGAGAGGGTAAGTAGCGTACAAGATCTATTTTTGACTTATCAACCCCAATTCCTTTTTCAGAGATTATGTGACCCAAAACTATGCCTTGTGTTTACCATGAAATGACATTTTTCCCAATTTAAAACAAGGTTAGTTTCAATGCATCTTTTCAATATTAAGGTCAGATTATCCAAGCAATCGTCAAAGGACTTACCAAACACACTAAAATCATCCATAAAGACCTCAATGATATTTTCAACATAATCTGAAAATATACTTACCATGCATCTTTGGAATATGGCTGGTGCATTGCATAAACCAAATGGCATGCAACGATAAGCAAAGGTACCAAAGGGGCACGTGAAAGTGGTCTTTTCTTGATCCTCCGAGGCTATTACAATCTGATTATAACCTAAATATCCATCAAGAAAACAATAAAATGCATAACCAGCTAACTTTTCAAGCATTTGGTCAATGAACGACAGTGGGAAGTGATCCTTCCATGTGGTGGCGTTGATCTTCCTATAATCGATGCAAACTCTCCAACCGGTTTGGATACGGGTAGGCACAAGCTCATTCTCTTTGTTATTCACCACAGTGACTCCAGATTTCTTGGGAACAACTTGTACCGACGAAACCCAACTGCTATTAGAGATGGGATAGATCACTCCACAATCAAGTAGCTTGATAATCTCTTTCTTCACTACTTCCATCATTGGAGGGTTGAGTCGGTGTTGAGCCTCTCGAGTTGGTTTAGACCCGTCCTCCAAAAGTATACGATGCATGCAAGTGGTAGGGCTTATTCCCTTGATGTCGGCCAATGTCCATCCAATGGCTGTTTTGTGTTCCTTCAACACCCTCACCAACTTCTCTTCTTCTTGTGCCGTGAGTGAGGAAGAGACAATGATGGGCAAAGTCTTTTGTTCTCCCAAGAAAACATAATTCAAATGGCTTGGTAACGGTTTAAGTTCGAGGGAATGTGGCTGCACAACTGAGGGCAGCAACTTATTAGCCGGAACTGAACTTGAAATTAGGTCCAAAAACTTACCAGATTGTGGTGGCAACGATTCGAGGGCAGCCACCATCTCAATCACATCTTGACGAGAGGGCACGACAAAGATAGGGTCATGCATGCCTTGGATGAGCATGGGTGTTGTCCTTTCATTTTTTAAGCCCATTACCTTTGTAATGGTTGTTTCAAGCGCATCCTCATTCAAATCTTCAAAGTATTGCTACGCCAATGAATCAACTACATCAATTGAAAAACAAGAATGATCATCACAAGGATATTTCATAGCTTCAGAAATATTGAAATCAATAACATTGCCATCAAATTCCATTGTTAATGTCCTTTTAAACACATCAATCTTGGTGCGGGCAGTTTTCATGAATGGCTTTCCAAGGAGGATTGGCAATGAAGGATAACGGTCCGAGTCTTCTATTTCAAGCATGTAGAAATCCGCTGGAAAGATTAAGTGATTGACCTGCACTAAAACATCTTCCAAAACTCCTTTTGGATAGGCGTTAGATCGATCGACCAATTGAATAATCATACCATCATTTTTCAGCTCGCCTAAGTTCATAGATGCATAAATTGAATAAGGCATGACATTAATAGATGCACCTAGGTCTAACATGGCATGTTCAAACCGAGTATTGCCAATAACACAAGGAATTGTAAAACTACCTGGATCTTTGCATTTAAGGTGCAGTTTACGTTGCAAGACAGCTGAAACGTTTTCACTTACCTTTACCACCTCCTTGTTTGAAATTATCTTCCTAGTTGTGCAAAGTTCTTTTAAAAACTTGGCATACCTTGGAACTTATTTAATTGCATCTAAGAGCGGTATATTGACTTGTACTTTTCTAAACGTTTCCAGAATGTCCTTTTCAGCTTCCTCCTTCTTTAATTGCATAAATCTACGAGGAAAGGGTACATTCGGAGGAATAACATTAGAAATAATCGAATTTGACCCTTTCTTACCTGTGGTGGACGGATTGGATGGATTAGGGAGTGCAGGAAGTTGCAGCAAGGTTATTTCCTTCCTTGCCGTGGCCTTGTCTTGCTCCTCTTCCTCAATCAACAACTTCTCATCTTCTTTTGGATGTGATTTGGAGGGTTGTGGGTCTATTCCAACTTGTTTTCCACTTCGCAAAAGGATGGCCTTGGCAGATTCGAATCCTCCCTTCGGGTTGACAACGGTTGAACTAGGCAACTTGCCTTGCTCTCTGAATTGTCCCAAGAATTCTTCCATTTGCCCCATTTGTTTCTTTAATTCGTTCACCTCTTTGCCTTGATTCTGCACCTCTTTGGCATAATTGTGCATTTGCTGGGTTTGATTTTGCTGCCCTTGCGCCAAAGTGGTTAGTAATTGAATAATTTGATCATCATCCATAGACGAACCTAAATTGGTTTGGGTAGGTTGTGCTTGGGGTTGTATGGGTGCGTATGGCCGTTGGTAAAATCCCGGAGGTTGCTGCCTAAATGCACTTTGTTGTTGGGTTTGTTGGGGCTCCCTCCACTTGAAGTTTGGATGATCTCTCCAACCTGGATTGTATGTGTCAGAGAAAGGATCACACCTTGGTTGGTTTTGGCTCCCAAAACCCACGACATTGGCAGATTCCCACCCTCCATACTCGATCAATTGAGGGCATTTTTCAGATGGATGTCCTTGTATATAGCACACGCCACAGATTGTATGTTCTTCCACTTTTGGTCTTTCAATGGCCTGTGACACAAGGAGAGTGAGATTAGCCAATTGAGATTGAATTTCAAAAATTGCACTTACCTCATTCACATGTTGCTGCCATGGGATATCTCTCTGCCCAGTGCCTTCGTATTGTTGTGTATTTAAGGCTCGGTTGGCGATTAGGGTTTTGGCATCCATATGTGTTTTGTCCACCAAAGCTCCTCCCGCTGAGGCATCTAGCATTTGTCTTTCAATGGGAAGAAGTCCTTCGTAGAAATATTGAAGGAGAAGCTCTTCCTTCATTTGGTGTTGAGGACATAATGCAACGAGAGTCTTGAAACGTTCATAGTATGCTGGGAAGGATTCACCTTGATTTTGTTGAATGCCACTAATCCGCTTCCTCAAAAGAATGACTCTTGACGTTGGAAAAAATTTCTCTAGGAATGCTCTCTTCATGTTTTCCCACGAAGTGACGGTTCCAGGTGCCAATTCGTACAACCAATCTTTAGCTTTTTCCAAAAGAGAGAATGTAAACGCTTTCATCTTCAATATGCTTCCATCGACGTTGACTGGGGTTATGCTTGAGCAAACCACGTCGAACTCCTTCAAGTGCTTGTTTGGATCCTCCATGGACAGCCCATGGAATTTAGGAATGTGGTGCAGCAAGCTAGACTTCAATTCAAATTCATCAGTCTTGTTTTCAGCCGCCCTAGTGTATTGGATGCATAAAGGCGCAGCATTGTCCAACCCCAAGGCAGAAAGCTCCTTAATTGTTCGATTGTCTGCTGCCACGACTTGTTCTTCCTCTAACACTAGATCTGTGGGCTCTTGTTCTTCCTCTATCACTTGTTCTTCAAGCTCAGGTTCAGGGCTAGGTGGATTAGATTCTTGCTGGTTTCTATGCCTTCTCAAAGTCCTCTCAAAATCGTCGTCAAAGTCCAAGATGTGCTCACTAATTGGTTGAGAACTTCGAGTCATAAACTAGTACCTAAACAAAGAAAACAAACAAAATCTGAAACTGAAACAAAAACACACGAAAAAGAAACAAAAAGAAACAACGGGGGATTAGCAAAGTTGCTAATCCCCGGCAACGGCGCCAAAAATTTGATGCAAGTAGGATCGTTCTAGGCCGGGGATTAGGATGGATTGCTAATCCATGCAAAACTGACTTAAAAACACAAAAAAATACTTAAAAACACTTAACAAGACTCACAAGACTCAAAACAATCTTAAAAGACTCAAAACAGCTTAAAACAACCAAATAGACTAAACAAGACTCTGAGAACAACTTTGGACGAAAATTGATTTTAACTTGACTCAAAACACTTCAAAACACAAGTTTAGATAGATTTTAACTAAGTTGACACAAGAAAGTAAAGGGGATTGGGTTTTTGGACGAATTTAAAGTAAAACAAACAGAAATGAAAGACTAGACAGATTTGCACAAAATTGGGTTAAATTGGATGGATGATGGGCTAGCTAGAGGGTTCTCCTCCACACATGACACACTTGCATATAAATCGATCTCCAGTTACTTTTTCAATGAATCATGAATCTCAACACCCCAGATTAATTAGGCATGCTTAAATTAACCCTCAAGTTTTCCTTCAGTTATTGAATTGGATGGGATACGCATCGTCAACCCAAAACATTCTTCAAAAGTTCCCTACATGAATAGCATAATAGAGATACAATCAAAGATCATTGAGCTTTTTGAAAACTATAAACATTGACAAGGCAATCGTAACTATGAACAACATGATACTCATGCCAGGAATCTACTTAACGCGATTGTGACTAGTAACCTCCACTACTTGTGAATATAAGTTCATAATGACTAGGTGAAATTCCCTTACATTCTAGCATCAGATTTATGCATGCAAACTAAGTGTGCACCCTCAACCCACATACACATACAAGTTTCAATTCAAACAGTTAAGTAAATTGAATTCACGATTTATGAAATCACAACTGGATGTAATCAACTCATATTGCAAGTATAATCATGGTTTCAAATTCTCCCCTAGCTAGGAGGGGTTTAGTTCCTCATGTTTGCAAAACAAAGATTATTGAACTTAAACATTGAAAACAAAAGAAAGATTACACCTAAAAACGTTCCAGCAATCCTAACTCGAATGGGAAGCACGTCCAAAGGCTCTCATTCTTCTTCTTTGCTACGGCACAAGGTATGGTTGATGGTTTGAGTGGTGGAATGTATGAGAAAATGGAAAGAAGGCTGAATGGTTGAAGGAATGGGATGATGGCTGTGGCTGAGAATGAATTGGGATGTGTATGGGAATGAATGCATTCCTATACGCTGCGGCAAGGGGTTTTATTTTAGGCTAAAAGGAAATCAAAACCCTGACTTAATTTGGTTAACAGAAATTAATTCAAATCTACTAGAAAAAGGGAAATAAAATCAAAAGCCTAAGGGAAAAGGGATAGGATATGCGGCAGAACCAAAAAGGGGAAGGAAATAGCCCTTCCTTGCGCGGCAAGGAAGAGGAATGGCTTAGGGTTGTGCTGCTCCATCCTAGAAGGAAAAGGAAAGGCCTTGCTGTGTCCTAGGGAAGAAGGGACAGGTTTTACATGGTTTAGGAATAAGGAAACATGGCAAGGGGAATTGCTGCACAAGGAGGAGACAGGGAGGGAACACAAAGGGGACAAGGCGCCACCTTTGTAGGGGATGGTTGAATTGTGTTTTTCCTTGTCTTCCAAGCTTCATTCTGACTTCTCTTGACTTCTAGCCTCTTTTGGTCTTCAATTTCGTCCATCCACCTTGCTCTCAACATGTAATATCCATTCTTGGCCCAAAACTGCTCCGAAATGCACCAAAATGCACATTCTTGTCACTTTAGCCCTTTGGACCTACAAACACACGAAAATAGCTTAAAATACATAAATAACTAAGAACTAACAACATAAATGCAAGAAAACAAGCTAACGAAGTCGCATAAATATGCTCCTATCAATCTTACACCTTTGATCTTTTTTAATCTAATGGTCATAATTAAAAGTGAAGATTATTGTCATTAATTTAGTAGGTGATGTGGCAATGACTTGGAATAAATTAACATAAACCTCTACTAGAAATTTAAAATATTTTGAAAAGAGTCCTGTTGCACCTAAACCATTCATCTTCCTTGGCGAACACCATCTTCCTTCATGCCATTGTGTTGTGCATCAAATAAAAATTGTTGCTGAGTCCAAAATAAAGAAGGACGAGGAGAGAGATTTTGATTAGTTCTTTTGTTTATATTATGCAATAACCAGCCACTAGAAAGCTTTCTTGTCAATCAAGGACATACTTAAGAAATTTGATGTAAATAAGTTTTAGGGTTAAAACCTCATCCCTTTCCAGGAAGATTCAATTTTGTTTCCCTGGCTATATAAATGTAGGGAGGTTCATGCATCATGGGGAATGTTTTCATGATTCATGGTCGTTTCAAATATCTTAATATATTTCAAAAGAACCCGATTGGCAGAAAACAATTGAGTATTTGAATTTGTAGAAGATCCTTCTCGAAAAGTCAGAATTGCATCTCCAATGCGTTGTATCATGTTCAACACAGAAAAATTAAATTAAATCAATAGCATGTTGTTTAATTCAATAAAAATAATAAATTAATCATAAAAAGAATGATTAAAACGCAATACTCCCTTTATTGAAGATCAAACTCTCTGTAGCGCATCGTCAAGAACGTGCTGATAACGTGTTGTGGGACTAATTTATTGAACAGTGTAAAGGGCAAAGAGAGAGGGATGTGACCGCATAGAGAGAGAAGAGAGAGAGGTGTAATTGTGAGGTGTGTTATTCCACCACATTGTGCCTTTATTTATAGTAGTAGAGAAGGTAAATTTCTTACCCTAATAGGATTACAACTCTAATAGGATAATATCTAACCCTAGAGAATCTTCCAAAGATATCCCGAATACTTTAGGATTTACACAATCACATTCTTAATCCAATAGGACTACAACAAGTGTCAATTTTTCTTGACAACTAGTAAATTGAAAGGTCTTTCTTGAAAACAAGTAAATTGAAAGGTATACTAGTGACTTGAAAGGTTTTCTTTCTTATGAGATATTAATAATTATAAAGTGAAGAAATACTAGTAATTCAAAGGGTTGAAAAATATATTTAGCAAATGGTTCAAACGGCAAAACCGAGATAGAAGAGATTTTTTAGATGGAAATCGTGGGTTCAAAGCTGAAAAAAAAAATCCTTCTATGTCCTTGGGTTGAGACGGTCTGGTTTCGTGGAGCTTTAAATTTCAACATCAATTGTGGGGGTATAACATTTTGGGCAAATTGGCTCCTTGCCATTACCAATTCTGCCAATGGTTCTAAATGTGATATGAGAAGGATGTTGTCTTATGTTGCCTTTATGTGCTGGCAAATTTGGAAAGCTAGATGCAACTTTCTTTTCAACCATCAACTGATCAACCCATGGCAAGTGGCAATTTCCACCATGGCTGGAGCCTTCACTAAGGCTTTTCGCTCGCGGGCCTCGATTTCTCTGTCTAGAAATTATATTACTGTTGTACCTGCCCATTGGGTTCCACCTTGCCCGGAGTTCATTAAAATCAACATGGACGCTAGTTGGGTGGCGGCCACGACTTTTGTTTTTGTAGGTGTGGTGGCGCGGGAATCGAATGGTTGGCTGCCTGCTGATATAACATCAAGGCTCCATCTGTAGCTATGGCTAAGGCGTTGGCAATTCTCCATGGATGTGAGTTGGTTATCTCCCTGGGATAGAATTCAATTATCATTAAGTTCGACTCATCGGAAACAATTTCTTGTCTCAGGAATACACTAACAAAGGGCAGTTGGGAAGCTTTTCCCACTCTAGTGAAAAGCAAGAGAAGGGGGAGGCTTTCGAAGACTGTCACTGGTCTTGGATCCCAAGATCAGCCAATATGGCGGCTGACCAATTGGCATTGTGGCGATGTAGAGAGATGTGTGACTTCATCTGGGTCAATCAACCTCCACCCTCCCTTGTTCATGTCCTATGTAATGATGGCCTTCCTTGTCCCCCTAAGGTTTTTCTCTGGTAATGTGAGGGGTGATGTTATTAGCATTAGATGCAGCGTCGAGTATTCCTGTACCTCCTTACACTACTCGGTTTATTATGCTTTAATTTGGCTATTTGCCTCTGTGTAGGCTTTCTCTGTATCTTTTGGCATCTTTGCCCTGGTAATGAAGCATCCAGTTCACCAAAAAAAAAAGGTAAATGGCAACATTTTGTTTAAAAACAAAAGCACGGTATAGTAACACAACCCATCTTCTCCATTTTATGACAGTTCTGCAACTCAAATTCTAGTCTTCGGTGAATAAAACCCGACCAACGGTGGCTTTTATACCTACTAGGACACTAACTATTATTTTTTTAAATAATTTATCCCATCCAGTCCTTCATCGACCTCAGTTTAGGATTTAGGGTGGTCCTCCAACGTCTTTCACAAGCGTGTGTCCGATCTTCGGAGGGTCCTGTGACCATCTCGGGCCGTATATGGATCCGCCCCTCTTTACGTGATGACTTTTATTGCAAGCTAGCAAAACCTAAAATGTAATCAAGTAAGCCGCTTCTGAAATAAAAATCTCACCCAAAAATCTACGACTGGAGTAGATGATCATAAACACAAATTCCTAACTCATTTACGTTATAGCATAGAAAAATATTAAGAGGCTATCTTATTAAACTACGTGATTATGATTTAAAAAATTTAAAGAAGAAGACTAGCCGTCAACAATTATATCACGTGATTTAAAAAAGATGATATTTCTAACATTACTCTATACCATATATAGTGAAGGCTAATAATGAGATATTTTTATTGGCATAATAGTGGTAACCAATTTTAGCATTCCCAAAGGGTTCATTCCCGTTTATAAAAAAAAAAAGAAAAAGAAAAAAAAAAGAGTTGATTCCCAAAGAGCTTAAGGCAAAGGGCATCAAGACCATCGCCTGCATCGCGGTCAACGACGGTGAGCTGCGAGCGACAGCGAGGGACGGAGTTGTTAAGGTCTTCGACGGCGAGCTGCGAGCAACAACAAGATTGACGCATGCGACGGCAGGGTTGTGGTAGGGTTTTGAAGGAAGTTTGGGATTTTTTTTTGTGGGCCGGGGGGGGGGGGTTCTGATGAAATGATTTTTTTCGCCTTTTAGGTTTTTAATTTTTTTGGTTGTTCAATTTTAAATTTTAATTAGGGTTGAATTGACATTGTTGGCGGCACCTAGAACTTGAAGGGAGGGGAAACAAATTATCAAGGGGATAGAGAACAAAGGAGAGAGAAAGAGGGAGTCAAAGAGAGAAAGGGGAGAAAGAGGGAGGAGGTTTAGGTTTAGTTTTTAAATTCTTTTTTATTTTTTATTTTTTATTTTTTTAAATAAATGTTTATGTGGGCCAGCTTGACACGTGGCGTCTAGTCATGGTGCACCATGTACACGCCATTTCATCAGTTAACGGAGGTTCTGATGGAAAATTTAATGGATGTGTGAAAGTGTTCCAAAATTATGACTTTAGGTACCAAACTAGGAGGAAAACAACTTCATGTATGAAATATTGAAAACCAAAAACTTTATGATAGTAAACTGAGATTAACCGTTAAAATTAAATCTCATTCAATAATTTACACTAATAAAAAATGAAAATGATATATTGGTGTCGTTTTATACAAGGCTGTCTATGTCGCTCCTTGACTATTGGACAAAGTAGGTAGCTAGTCACCATGTGTGGTGTAACTAGCCTTCATGCACGCACTCACATGCATGCAGAAGACATTTTTTAAATCACGGCGTACTACGCTCGACTTACACGTTTTAAATATATTTTTATGCATGAATGGCTTCAATAATTTTTTTTTTATGACAAAAGGAAAGTCAAATATTTAAATGAATAATATTCGACCATGCTAGAAGAAACCCCTCATAAACTAATCAAAGCAGCTGAATCCACATAATAAAATCAGTCTTTCAATTTCCATCTACATTCTATTGAATTTACATTAAGGATAGAGAAAATAATATTTAATAAACAACTGATTGAATTACATTATTGCTAGCCCATTGTGAGGCTAAGCCTACCCTCTTCCCCTTTAGTGTAGAAAACATTGTTTGTTCAAAAAAAAAAAACCAATCATTTGACAACTAATTGAATCACATTATTATGCGCGTGTGAAAAGCCTTTTTTTACAATTGGCACTACGTGCCTCTTAAATGTTTAAAAATAGAGAAAATAATACAACTGGTTGAATCACATTATTGTGTGCATGTGCAAGACCTTTTTTATCACTGGCGGTACACAGCTTTTAAGATGTTTTGAACGTGTTTAAAAATAGAGAAAATAGTATTTAATAAACAACTGATTGAATCACATTATTGCTAACCCAACGTGAGACTAAGCCCACCCCCTCCTCCTTAGTGTAGATAATATCATTTGTTCGGAGAAAAAAAACAATCATTTGACAACTAATCGAATCACATTATTATGCGCGTGCGAAAGACCTTTTTTATAATCAGCACTACGCGCCTCTTAAGATGTTTTGAACGTGTTTAAAAATAGAGAAAATAATATTTAATAAACAACTAATTGAATCATATTATTGTTAGCACATTGTGAAGCTAAGCCCACTCCCTCCCCTTACTGTAGATAATATCGTTTGTGCAAAAAAAAAAAGACAATCATTTGACAACTAATTGAATCACATTATTATACGTGTGTGAAAGATCTTTTTTATAACCAACACCACGTGCCTCTTAAGATGTTTTGAACATGTTTAAAAATAAAGAAAATAATATTTAATAAACAACTAATTGAATCACAATATTGCTAGCCCATTGTGAAGTTAAGCACACCCCTCCCCCTTAGCGTAGATAATATTGTTTGCTCAAAAAGAAAAAGAAAAAACAATCATTTGATAACTAATTGAATCACATTATTATGCGCGTGTGAAAGACCTTTTAATAACTGGCACTACGCGCCTCTTAAGACGTTTTGAACGTGTTTAAAAACAGAGAAAATAATATTTAATAAACAACTGATTGAATCACATTATTGCTAACCTATTGTGAGGTTCTAATCATACAAAAAAAATTAAATAAAAACTGTATAAAAAAACCATACAAAAATAATAATTAAAAAATACTGTTTATATGACGAAAATACCCCTGCATTATTTAGTGCATTATTTTGGATTGCTTTTGAACTTTTTTGTTTGGGGGCATTTCTATCTACTTCTTTTGGGTGAAGCTTGTGACCCCAAAAAAACTATGTTCACAATAGTGTTGACTTTATAGATAGAGATTTTCTGGGTCACCATACTAGACGGTAAAACAAAACAAACTGGTGGTCACAGAATCCAAGTTTTCATCCTGTCCAACCAACCACATAGGCATTCATCAATTTGTGAACGTTTGGGACCCTTTCGCCCTTAGCTCAAGGAGATAACAACAATTACTGTCGCTAAGTCCATTGTGGGACATAGTTCACTCTAGGGGTGGGCACGGGCCAGGTCGGGCCCAAAATTGAAGGAACCAGACCGACCTGTTTGTAAATAACACGGGGCGGGGCGGGGCGGGTTTTGGATTTTTCAAAATAACATCTGGACCTAACCCGACCCTTTTGAAACGAACCGGTTCCTACGGGTCCTTACTTTCTGGTCCTTCCCTTCTTTCTACAACTCTCCTTCCTCTATATGCTGCCTGAATCACCTGCAAATTCGCTTGAAGCCCTAGCCCAAACTTAACACCACCACCGCTGTTGTGCCTTGGCCACGGCTGCACTAGATTGCCATCCCCGCCATGGTTCCTTTGAATCCATCATCACGATCTGCGTGTCCTTTACTATTGCAACCAAACCACCAACCTTGTCTCCAGTTTATTTGCATCGTACCTGTTGTCTGCAATTTGACTTTTCTGCACTCGTTCGCATAGAAGAAGACTAGATTGAAGAAGACCCCAGGAGGAAAAAAGGAAAACAAAAAAATAAAAAATAAAAATGAGAGAAAAAGTTTGAGTTTTTTAGGCCCACAGCGTGGTCTTGGAATCCACCGAATCCATTAAGCCCTGGAGTCCCAATCCCAATTGGGACTAAGAACTTAAAGAAGAAGAAGAAGAAGGTTTGGGGGAGAGAGAAAGAGACTGTGGAAGATAGAAAGGCAGCTGAGACTAAGAATGAATTCTGGAACCTTGGACTTAGGTAGAAACTAGGTTAGAAACCAACTGTTGAGATTGGATGATAGGTTATCATTCAATCTCGGCCGTTCATTATAATTAGAAACGGGTCGGTCCCGGGACCCGTTTTTCTAAGTATCTGGACTCGGCCCGCCCAGTAAATGAAAAGGGCCCGGCTTGGCCCGCCCTGTTTGTTTTCTAAAATATTAGGAACCGGCCCGTACCTGCCCCGACCCGTGGTTCCGATACCCGTTTGCCCACCCCTAGTTCACTCCATCATCCTCATGTAGATAATATCGTATGGGGTTTTTATCACAAGTAGTCTCTGAAATTAAGCCATACCATCAAGATGATCTCTGAAATTGAAAATCAATTAATGTAGTCACGGATCAATGTAATCATTTTGTTAGAATTTCGTTAAAATTTCTGTTAGTATGCTTATGTGGCACATATGTGGACCCACAAGTTTATTTAATATTGGCCACATAGATAAATCATTAAAACCTATACCAAAAAAAAAAAAAAAGTAGTGCTATTCTTACCATGTTTTTATACCACATTAGTATGCCACCTTATATGGCATATGATGTGGACAGCCACATCATTTAAAATAATCAAAATTTAATTTAAATTAAAAACCATTTAATAAATCAGTAATAAAAAAAAATCTGGAATTAAATGTTGATTGTGGCATATGATGAGTCTTCTCTTTCCTTCCCTGTCGCTTCTTCTCCCATTTCTTCTTCCACGCCTTTATTTTTTTTCAGCCCAGATTTGTTTTCAACAGCCTCACCATTAATAGAAGCAGACGAAGTAATGGAGCTATACGATTCTTTCTGGTTCGAGATCCGGATCTTCAAGAAACAACTTGTTTCATCGAACCCATCAAATTTCGAAGAATACCCAGATCATGAAATCGAAGAAAACCTAGAAAACCCATCAAAGCCAAAGATTTTACGGATTCCAACCAGGCACACCAGGTCCATGAACGACGAGTTGAGCTCCAACACTAGCACTCATCCACCGCTACGGGCCCCTTCGACTTCATTCACCAGAACGATCACCACATCCACTATGACCTCCAAGAAATCTCAAAATCCGCTGTGGTTCGCACCTTCACCATCGACATTTTCTGCACCTTGGTGATGACGGTTGCCAAGGAATTCGACATCCCCACATACTACTTCTACACTTCTAGTGCCGCAGCTTTGGTTGCGTATTTGTATTTCCCTAAAATCCATGAACAAACCACCTAGAGTTTCAAGGACCTCATCGACATCATTTTTTAATTCCCGGATGGAAATCTCCTCTAAAGGCTATCCACATGGTCGACCTGATGCTCGATCGAGACGACCCTACTTATTGGTACACACTCTCTGTTTGCTCACATCTTCCTAAATCAAACGGAATCATCGTCAACACGTTCGAAGAGCTCGAGCTGCCTGCCATCCTCCAGGCTATTGCTGAAGGCCTGTGTGTTCCTGATGGGCCAACTCCGTCTGTGTATTACGTTAGACCATTGATTGACGATGATAAAGAATTAGGTAATGATGCAGATACGGCGGAGGAGAAGGACGACTGCTTGTCCTGGCTCAATAAGCAGCCAGGTCAAAGCGTTATATTTCTCTGTTTCAGAAGCAGGGGATCATTCCCTGCAATTCAGGTAAAGGAGATAGCGAAAGGGTTGAAGGCGAATGGGCAGAGGTTTTTGTGGGTGTTGAAGCTGTTGGTTGATGCAAAAATAAAGCAGGTCCTTGAAGTTGACAACTTTCATTTGGAGGGTGTGTTGCCATAAGGGTTCTTGGAGAGAATCATTCCTGGACTGCAAAGATTGGGAAACAAAGATGATAATAGAGATGAGAGTTTTGATGAGTCTGCAATTACAAGGTCGTACCTTTCTGAAGCTTGGGAGGTCAGGGAGAAGAGGAAGATAGAGAAGCCATTGATAAATTGGAGGTTTCCTGCATTGGAGAATGAAATTGACATGAAAGACAATCTCAAATGGTGGGTTCATACTGTTGCTTCTAAGGTTTTTTGTACTTTTTTTTTTTGTTTGGATTTTGCTTCAATTTTTTTTACACTTTCTGTATACAATAGATTTACCAAGTCAATCAATATTGTTCTACAACTTGTAAATGTGAATAAAAAGTAGAAACATTTTCATGATCAGATTATGAATATTTGTGCTTAACTTCCTTTGCATTCTTCTTGAGCTAAGCATTGCTAAAAGATTGCAAGATTGAATCTTGGAATAAATTGGTTTCTGGTTTATAGCTTTAGCAAGCAGCGTTTTGATATAGGCATTTCGTTTTTCAATTTCATTGATTAAACACCTGCTCCTTTTAAGAATTTGATTAAACTCCACTTTTAGTACAACAAGAATTAGAAGAGCAACACGTCTGCATACTGGCTACTGTTACAAAATATTTGAATGCATTGAAATCTATGTTTAGAAGAAATAGGATCCAAATCCACAAAAACTCAAACTGCATAAAGAAATTACTTTTATTTTTGCTTCCATTGCTTAGTTGAGCTCTTGGTCATCGTTTCCTCTTGAAGTAGAGCTATGCATATTGTACATACTAACCTCCAATTCAGTATGGATATTGTTGACCCTAAATAAAGAGAAAAAAAAACCATAAGAACTACAGATAGAGCATTATACTATGTGATGTAAATAAATATTTAATTAATAACAACAAAAGAATTATATGCAACCTCTCAATGTTTACCTGGACCTTGAAAATGACAGTCTTCTTTTTATTCTCCTTGATCAAAATACTCTTAGCTATTTGGTACTCCAAAATTGCATTATCAGTTTCAACTGAAACCCTGCCACAATACATTATACTTGTCAATTCCTTTTGGAGCTCCTTGAATTTTGAAATCGTGCAAACAACTTGAACTTGCTTTTCCATGTCATAATGAGTTGCACAACCAACATTTGAAGAGAAAGAATCAGAATCTGCAGAGGCCTCTTTTAGCACCTTACTCCTTAATGCATTCTCATATTGCTCCACAAACTGTTTTAAAGTAGTCTTTGAGTTCACGTGGCCATCAAAAAATGCATTGATGCTCTCACTCTTTTGTGTCGTCGACATTCCAGCCCCAAATTTATTTTTCACATACACAGGCACCCAATGATGTCTCTCTACATACAAGCTTCTTAACCATTTACGTGCTTGCTTTTTAAACTTATATTTTCCTATCATCTCAGCCCAAAGTTTTTCAAAATCTTCAGAAGCCATTGAGTCATAATCATCACGTGGTTAGTGTCCTCCAATTTTTCGGGTTCTTCTTCAACCCCCAGTGTCATTTTTCTATGAAAAAAAAGGTTTAGGTAAATAGTCCAATGGAGATCAAGAGAAAGAATAAGAATAAAACAAACTAAAAAAATAAATAAACTCATTGAAAAATAATGGTAAATGCTTACCAATAATCCAAATAGGGGAGCTCCTTGAATCTTTGCCGTATGAGAATTAGTTGAGATTGTGGTATCCACACTAACATGAAAAAATCTAGGCTAAAAAAAAATGGCATGGAAGAAGAAACGGGAGAAGAAGGAACAAGGAAGGAAGGAGAAGACTCCTCGTATGCGACAATCACCATTTAATTTCAGATTTTTTTATATTATTGGTTTATTAAATGGTTTTTAATTTAAATTAAATTCTAATTAATTTAGATGATTTGGCTGTCCACATCAGATGCCACATAAGGCGGTATACTAATGTGGTATAAAAACACGGTAAAAATACCATTACTGCAAAAAAAATTAAAAGTTGTTCAACAAAAAGAAGACACCTTCTCGGCTTCTTTTTCTTCGAACCAAGCCGCCAAACAACAATTCTCATCTTCTTCTTCAAATACCGTTGTCGATGCAAATTTCCGTTGTCTTCAGTCTTGACGAAAATGCACCTGCAAAACAATCAACACCTTTGATCAAAGACCTAAGCCTCATGCCCCCACAAGGTGTGGGGGGGTTAGGTCAACGGATCTCCGATGCCTAAGTTAGTTTCTCTGAGAGAGTAAAGTGTTTAAGGCTTTTTAGGGTTGCAAAAGCTCCCAAAATTTGGTAGAATATCGGGTATTTATAGGGCTAGGGCCGGCCATATAATGTTTAATGGAGAGATATTCTCTAATTATTCCCAAGATATTAAATAGGAAATAATATCTTGAGATAATGGTGTAATTATCCTAATTTAAATAAATTAGGATTACTTACTTGATTGGAGTCAATCTTCATTTAGGAATGTATTAAAGATAGGATTTGGGTAATTAATCCTTATCTTTAATTCCTTGCCAAGGGCAGGTGAGCTGTGGGCAGTTGTGTTCAGCTGCTGAGACCTCCAGAGATGTGTGGGAGCATCTGAGAAGCCTGCCCATTTATTGAGGGCAATCTTGTCTTTCTTGAATAAAAGTCCACGTGTCGCCTCTAGAATTTTTGGGATTATTTTAGGCTCCACAACCGCGACTACCATTCTCCGCTCGCACCACCATCCAGAGCAACTCCGTTGCCGACCACGCAGGGTATGCAACATCAACAAACAAAACTCCACTCACTCATTAGCCAATAAATGCATCGAAGCCAAAATAAGAAGAAGCAAAGTTACGGGCTCCGTGGCTCGAGAAGCCGGAGTTGGATGATAGTTGCAGCAACAGATGCATCTGGTGCGTGTGGAATGTGTATTACGACAATGATAATAATCAGGACCTGGGCTTTTTAATTTGCCAATTCTCCTGCTATCTCTCCCACCCCAGCCACCATCTTCCCACCTGCACCCCACCCCTGACATCATTGTTCTCAGGACCTGAGCTTCTTATTTTGTTGAATAGCTTTTGATTTTTCTATTTAATCTTTTGAATTTAGTTTTAAATGTTTTTAGATCAGACTTTTATAAAGTTTTCAATTATTTATCCATTTGGCTATATTTAATAGACTTGTGGGTCCATTTATGTGCCACATAAGCATACTAACAGAAATTTGAACAGAATTCTAACGGAAGGACTACACTTATTTGTGATAGAAGCATATTTATGCTACTTAGTTAGTATGTTTTCTTGCATTTACTTAGCTATTTGTTGCTTAGTATAGTGTTTTAAGTCATTTTCGTGTGTTTATAGGTCCTAGAAGCAAAGTTGGCAAAAAGATGCAATTTGGAGCATTTTAGAGCAGTTTTGGGCTTGGAATGGATATCACAAGATTGGAGCAAGATGGATGGACGAATTTGAAGTTCAAGAGAGGCTAGGAATGTGCAAAAGAGTTGAAGAAATAAATCCAAATCATTGAAGATAAGGAATCAGCTACAAAGCAGGAGAATTATCCAAAACCTTATCTAACCTTATCTTATCCAAACTAACCTTATCTTATCTTACCTTATCTTATCCTATCCTAATCCTTTCTTAACTTAATTCCTATTGCAAAAGGGATTCAATTTCAATTTAGGAGACCTAAAAACCTGATTTCTAGGAACCTTATCCCTTCCTACAAAGGTGCCGCACCTATCCCCTTCTAGAAACCCCAAAATCAGCCAAATAACACCCTTTCTAGAAGTCCCTAAAAAGGTGGCGCCCCAAGCCTTCTAGATGCATGATCCAGCCGCACCTTTCTCCTAATTCCCTTTGGTTTTTGGCCTTCTAGATGTCCTATTTCCTGCTAGGATTACATAAACCTTTTCCCCTTAGAATTGTGATTTTATTTTCCTACACAAACTACATTTTGTAATCCTTCTCTTACATAACTTGTTGGTGCCGCACCCTCTCCCTATATATACATATTGTCTGCACCATTCAACAACACCATCTCTCATTCACATCTCTCTACACCACCATCTACCATTCAACCTCATTGTGCCGCAGCTTTGCAAAGGAAAGAAGGAAGAAATCTGGAGCGTTTCTAGGTGTATTCTATCTTTACTCTTGATGTTTAAATTTAATTGTCTTTGTTTATTTGCAATCATGAGGAACTAAACCCCTTCTTAGCTAGGGGGGAATTTGAAACTATGAGCATATATCTGATATGAATTGATTTCATCCAGTTATGATTTCATGAATCGTGAATGCAATTTGCTTAACTGTTTGATTTAAAACTTATTCTTGTATGTTGATTAGGGATGCATACTTAGTTTGCATGCATGAATTTGATGCTAAAATATAAGGGAGTTTCACCTAATCGTTACAAACTTATATTTACAAGTAGTGGAGGTTGCTAGTCACGATCGCGTTAAGTAAATTCGTGGCAGGAGTGTCATACAGTCATAGTCATGAATGTCATGTCAATGCTTATGATTTTCACAAAGCTTAATGATCTTTGATATGTATCTCTAGTATGCAGTCATATAGGGAACTTGATAAGAATAATTTGGTTTGCGGCGCTACGTCCAAATTCAATGAACTTAGGAAAATCTGAAGGTTAATGCGTGCAGTCACGATTAATTTGGGGCATTGTCGTTCATGGTTTATAGAAAGAACAACTGGAAATCGATTTGTGTTGCATATATGTCATGTGTGGAGAAGGAACCTCTAGCTAGCCATTCACCCATTTAAATCACCAATTTCGTACAAAACTAAGTCTAGTTTACAATTCTATTTTGCTTAAGTTTAAATCCATTTTCAAACAATCCCTTGCTTTTAATTTGTGTTAAGATAGTCTAAATTCGTCAAATCTTGAGTCTTTTAGTCTTTTGAGTCAATTAGAGTCTTAATTTCGTTCAAATCAATCTTAGGTGTTAGTTTAGAGTCTAGATAACTTGTTTTGTGTTTTAGGTCTATTTAGCTTGTTTTGAGTCTTTAGAGTCCATAAACTGTTTAATTGAATTCTATTTGTTGTTTTGAGTTTGTTTTGAGTTATTTGAGTCAAGTTAGGTTGTTTAAGGTGTCTAGAGTTAAAATTCGTCCAAATTGATCCCTAGTACTTGCTTTCATTGTTTAAAGTCCAGTTTATTGTTTTAGAGTCTAATTTGTGTCGATTAGCAATCCCTTTAATCCCCGGCTTAGAAGGATCCCTACTTTCACATACTACATTGATAAGGGTTTAAGTTTGTGTGCGATTTAATTTCACATCAAATTTTTGGCGCCGTTGCCGGGGATTAGCAAGTTTACTAATCCCTTGTGTTTGTCTAGTTTTTCTTTTGGTTTCTGATTTCGTTTTGTTTCTTTTCCTTTGGTTCAGGTACTAGTGTATGACTCGGGGTTCTCAACCAGTTCACGAGCACATCTTTGAGTTTGACGACGATTTTGAGCGAACGTTGAGAAGAAACAAGAGGAAGCTGCCACCCACTCCATCTATTTCAAGTAGAGAATCCGAATTTGGAGAAGAGGAGGAAGACGAACAAGTCATGGCAGCGGACAATCGTACAATTAAAGAGCTTTCAGCCTCGGGGTTGGATAATGTTGTGCCTTTATGTATCCAATACCCTGCGGCAAGTGAAGGCAAGACCGACGAATTCGAACTACAGTCTAGCTTGTTGCATCATGTTCCAAAATACCATGGGCTATCCATGGAAGATCCAAACAAGCACTTAAGGGAGTTTGAAGTTGTTTGTTCAAGCATGACTCCCATTAATGTTGATGGGAATATTCTGAAGATGAAAGCTTTTCCATTCTTTCTTATGGATAAAGCTAAGGATTGGTTATTCGAATTGGCGCCCGGAACTGTCACATCTTGGGAAAGCATGAAAAGAGCGTTTTTAGAGAAATTCTTCCCAACTTCTAGAGTTATCCTTTTGAGGAAGAAAATTAGCGGGATTCAACAAGACCAAGGCGAATCATTCCCAGCATATTATAAACGTTTCAAGGGTCTTGTTGCCTCATGTCCTCAACATCAAATGAAAGAAGAGCTTCTCATTCAATACTTTTACGAAGGACTTCTTCCAATTGAGCGACAAATGCTAGATGCTTCAGTGGGAGGTGCATTGGTTGACAAAACACCAATGGCTGCAAAGGTCCTAATCGCCAACCAAGCGTTGAATGCACAACAATACAAAGGCTTTGGACAAAGAGAAGGGCCACGCCAACAAAGTGTGCATGAGGTAAGTTCAATTTCTGAAATTCAATCCAAATTAGATAACCTCACTATGCTTGTGTCGCAGGTTGTTGATGTAACCAAATTGCAAGGGATTACACAAAGTGTATGTGGTGTGTGCTCTATGCAAGGGCACCTCAATGATCAATGCCCTCAATTGATTGAGAATGGAGGGTGGGAATCTGCCAATGCCGTGGGTTTTGGGAACCAAAATCAGCCACGCAATGATCCTTACTCCAACACGTACAATCCGGGTTGGAGAGATCACCCTAACTTCAAGTAAAGGGAGCCACAACAACCTCAACAACAAAGCCAATTTCGACAGCCCCCTGGGTTTCTTCAAAAACCATTCGTGCCATCTCAAGCCTATCCACAAGCTACCCAACAAACTTCAGGATCATCCCTTGAAAATGCTAAAATTCTTGAGTTATTAACCTCCATGTCGCAGGGAATACAAAACCAAAACAAAGAGGTGCAAACTCAAGCACAAGTAGTGGCAAATCATCAACAGGAGATAGGAGAAATAAAGAATCAATTGGGGCAGATTTCTGAGTTATTGGGGCAGATTAGAGAACAAGGCAAATTGCCTAGTTCAACAATTGTCAATCCGAAAGGAGGATTTGAATCTGCAAAGGCAATCATGTTACGAAGTGGTAAGCAAGTTGGAACCGACCTACAACCATCCAAATCAAGTCAAAAGGAGGACGACACGTTGCAGATTGAAGAGAAGGAGGAAGCACAACCCACGGCAAAGGGTGAAACACCCTTGCCGCAGCCACCTAAGCCATCTTATCCGTCCACTTCAGGTAAGAAGGTTCAAAATTCGATTATTTCTAATGTTGTTCCTCCGAATGTGCCCTTCCCTCGCAGATTTATGCAATCAAAGAAGGAGGAAGCTGAAAAGGACATTCTTGAGACGTTTAGGAAGGTGCAAGTCAATATCCCTCTCCTTGATGCAATTAAGCAAGTTCCCAGGTACGCCAAGTTTTTTAAGGAGCTTTGCACAACAAAGAGGAAGATGTCGAACAAGGAGGTTGTCCAGGTAAGTGAGAATGTCTCTGCTGTTTTACAAAGGAAATTACCCCCTAAATGCAAAGATCCGGGGAGTTTTACGATTCCTTGTGTTATTGGCAATACTAAATTTGAACATGCCATGCTAGACTTAGGAGCATCAATTAATGTCATGCCATACTCAATTTATGCATCTATGAACTTAGGCGAACTTAAAAGTGATGGTGTAATCATTCAATTAGCCGATCGTTCTAATGCCTATCCAAAAGGAGTTTTGGAAGATGTTTTGGTGCAGGTGGATCATTTAGTCTTCCCGGCTGATTTCTATGTGCTAGAGATGGATAATTCGGCCCAAGCTACTCCATTGCCAATCTTGCTTGGGCGACCCTTCATGAAAACAGCCCGGACAAAGATCGACGTGTTCAAGGGGACTTTATCACTGGAATTTGATGGGGAAGTTATTGATTTTAATATTTCTGAAACCATGAAATATCCTATTAATGATCATTCATGTTTTTCTATTGACATTTTAGAATCTTTGGCACAGGAATTTCTTGACTCATTAGATCGAGATGCCCTTGAAACAACCATCGTTCAAGGAATAGAAAGCACAACTCAAGCCCCAGAATTTGTGCAAGGGCACGGCAACAACAAGGAGGAAGTTGTTTCCGTGGGTTTTTGTGAAGAAATTGAGGAGATGGTGGCTGCACTTGAGTCATCCCCACCATGTGTTGGTAAGTCTTCAATCCCAATGTCAATTCCTGTTTCTACTAACAAGTTATTACCTTCGGTGGTGCAGGCACCTATACTAGAGCTCAAACCATTGCCCAACCACTTGAAGTATGTCTTTTTGGGAGAAAAAGAAACGTTACCCGTCATTATTTCATCATCTCTCACGGTATTGGAGGAAGAAAAGCTCATTCGTGTGTTACGGGAGAATAAAACTGCCATTGGATGGACCCTAGCCGATATCAAGGGGATTAGCCCTACAACATGCATGCATCGCATACTTCTTGAGGAGGGGGCTAAACCCACTCGAGAGGCTCAACGCCGTCTTAACCCTCCTATGATGGAAGTTGTGAAAAAGGAGATTATAAAGCTCCTTGATTGTGGGGTCATCTATCCAATTTCAGATAGCCGTTGGGTTTCACCAATTCAAGTCGTTCCAAAGAAGTCGGGAGTCACTGTGGTGAAGAATGAAGAAAATGAACTTGTGCCTACCCGAATCCAAATAGGTTGGAGAGTGTGCATCGACTATAGGAAGCTCAACGCCACCACAAGGAAGGACCACTTTCCCTTGCCGTTCATTGACCAAATGCTTGAGAGGTTAGCGGGTCATTCCTTTTATTGTTTTCTTGATGGATATTCTGGGTATAACCAAATTGTCATAGCTCCGGACGATCAAGAAAAGACCACTTTTACTTGTCCGTTTGGCACCTTTGCGTATCACCGAATGCCATTCGGTTTGTGCAATGCTCCAGAACTTTTCAACGGTGCATGGTAAGTATCTTCTCTGATTTTGTTGAAAAGATTATTGAAGTATTTATGGACGATTTTAGTGTTTTTGGTGATTCGTTTGACGGTTGCTTAAATAATCTCAGTTTGATCTTAAAACGATGCATGGAAACTAACCTTGTTTTAAATTGGGAAAAATGCCACTTTATGGTTAAACAAGGCATAGTTTTAGGTCACATTGTTTCGAAAAGGGGAATTGAGGTTGATAAGTCGAAAATAGATCTTGTACGCTACTTACCCTCTCCCACTTCGGTGAGAAAGGTTCGTTCTTTTCTTGGTCATGCAGGATTCTATAGGCGATTCATCAAGGACTTCTCGAAGATTTCTACCCCCCTATGCCGACTTTTGTAGAAGGAAGTGCCATTCAAGTTCGATGAGGAATGCGAGAAGGCCTTTAAACACCTCAAGGAGATGCTTACTTCAGCCCCCATAATTGTACCACCAGATTTGAGCCTTCCTTTCGAGCTAATGTGCGATGCATCCGATTATGCAATTGGAGCTGTTTTGGGACAGAGAAAAGACAAGAGGCCTCACGTCATTTACTATGCTTCCAGGACCTTGAACGACGCCCAATTGAACTACTCCACTACGGAAAAAAGAACTTCTTGCTGTAGTTTTTGCTTTAGATAAATTTCGTTCATATTTAATTGGTACTAAAGTGATTGTTTACACTGATCATGCAGCATTGAAGTACTTGCTCACGAAAAAAGAGGCCAAGCCAAGGCTTATTCGATGGATGCTACTTCTTCAAGAGTTCGACATCAAAATTCGGGACAAGAAAGGAAGTGAAAACGTGGTGGCTGACCATCTAAGTCATTTGGTGCACAATTAGGAGCAATTACCCATTCCAGAAGCATTCCCAGACGAGCAATTGATGTCCATAGAGGTAAGTGAGCCTTGGTATGCTGATTTGGTCAATTTTTTGGTGTCTAAGCAAGTTCCAAGCACCCTAAACAAAAACCAACGTGAAAAATTGAAAAAGGATGCTAGGTTTTATGTTTGGGATGATCCATACTTATGGAAGTATTGCCCCGATCAGATTATACGTAGGTGTGTGCATAATTCGGAGTTTAACTCAATTTTAAGTTTCTGTCACACATGCATGTGGGGGACACTTTGGCACACAACGCATAGCCCTTAAAGTGTTAGAATGTGGATTCTATTGGCCTACAATCTTTAAGGATGCAAGGACGTTTTGTGTTACTTGTGACCGTTGCCAAAGAATGGACAATATAGGCCCAAAGGACCAAATGCCGCAGACCCCTATCTTTATTGTTGAAATTTTTGATGTTTGGGGTATTGATTTTATGGGTCCTTTTCCTTCATCGCATGGTTTTAATTATATTTTACTTGCGGTCGATTATGTCTCGAAATGGGTGGAAGCAAAAGCCACCCGCACTAATGATTCTAAAGTTGTTGCAGATTTTGTTAGAACTAACATATTTGCTAGGTTTGGCATGCCACGAGTACTTATAAGTGATGGAGGGTCCCATTTTTGCAATAGAACCATCGAGGCGCTGCTCAAAAAGTACAATGTCACGCATAAAGTTTCAACGCCTTATCATCCTCAAACGAGTGGGCAAGCCGAGGTTTCCAATCGTGAAATCAAGCAGATTTTAGAGAAGACAGTTGGGCCAACGAGAAAGGATTGGAGCTTGCGCCTGAATGATGCACTATGGGCGTATCGTACGGCCTACAAAACACCCATTGGCATGTCCCCATTTCGGCTCATCTATGGGAAACCATGCCATCTTCCCGTTGAATTAGAGCACAAGGCGCATTGGGCAGTCAAGACTTTCACTATGGACATAGATGCCGCAGGAGTTCATAGAAAACTTCAATTGAATGAGCTTGAAGAGATTAGGAATGATGCTTATGAGAACGCTCGACTCTACAAAGAGAAGACGAAGGCCTTTCACGACAAGATGATTCAAAGCAAGACGTTCTCCAAGGGGCAGAAAGTGTTACTTTACAATTCGCGCCTTAAATTGTTTCCAGGTAAGTTACATTCTAGATGGAGCGGACCCTTTGTTGTTACTAACATTTTTCCTTATGGTGCAGTTCACATCCAAAGTCTAAAAACGGGACAAGAATTCAAGGTGAACGGACATCGTTTGAAGCCGTATTATGAGAATTTTGTGGAGCATAACGTGGAGGACATACCCCTCTATACCGTGGGCTCCAATGAAGCCTAAAATGAAGGATTCGTCCGGCTGGAAGACGTTAAAGCAAGCGCTTCTTGGGAGGCAACCCATGCAAATAAAGAAGACCTAGGAACTCTCCAGCTCCACAACCAGATTTGCATTTCTAAACCCTACTCTTTATTGCTTTTACTTTGCCATCTTTGTTATGTTTGTTAGTTGTGTTGTTTGCTTGCTTGTGTGTGAGTCTATGTTTGAAACATTAAGGACAATGTTTGGTTTAAGTGTGGGGGGGTAAACAAGCTGTTTTGTTGAAAATTCGTGGGATTTTGTCACCTAGCACTTCTAAAGTTGTTTTTCACTGTTTTTAAGTGTTTTTAGTGTGTTTTGAAGTGTTTTTATATGTCTTGAAAGAAAAATACGAAAATTTTGAAAAAAATCGAAAAAGTTTTGAAAATACCAAAAAAGAGTCGTTTTTGAGTCGTTTTTGTGTGTTTGTGTCTTAGGGTACCTTCCAACACAATGATGAGGATTTGGTTTTTAATTGCATAACTGTTAAAGAAAGTTACAAACATGGATTGAAGTTTGATATGCTCTTTGGTTTATGCTTGGTTATAGTTGACATTCATGCATTCACATGTAATCACAAAAAGGATAAAATCAGTTTTTGTAACATGCTTGAAGGAAGAAACTCAAACAAACGCTACAACCCTGAGAGACTTGAGCCTAAACTTCGTTTGGAGATTTATTAATCTGTGATTTCTTTGTTTTCTAAAGTCGTTGCATGATCTCATCATTCTTTGCTTGGTTGCTACTTAGAATGCGTTTCATCATATAGTTCCAAATACTAGAACTTATACCCATCTCATTCAAGGCATAAAATTGATTAGCATAACATAAAACAAGATGAAGTTGTTTAGTTTAAAACCAGTGCCAAAAAGCCTAACCCTTTGCATATGTATTGTAGGTTTAGCCCCTTTGAGCCATATTTAGCCTATTTTCTTTGTTAGCCACATTATCCCTACCTAGCCTAGATTAGGATTATCCTTACCCTTGTTCTTAAGGCGTAGTGAAGCATGACCTAGAGTGAATTCCCTTCGTTCGTTATTAGGCAGCAAACAAGTGTGGGGGAAGGGATTCTTGTGTATGTGCCAAAAAAAAAAAAAAAAAAAAAAAAAAAGGGCACGGGTAGAAAAAAAAAAAGAAAGAAAAGAAGAAATTTCGTGAGAAAAAGAGAAGAAAAAGAAAAGTATGTGAAAAAGTATGAAAATTGTTCAAAATAAGTGAGATTAAAGCTCACAAGTGTTGGTTGATGAAGAAAGGGTCCAAAAAGTTGAATTTGGCCCTAAGTATGTGTTTTCTGTCCCTTTGTATCAAAGTTTGTGGCTGCGTTTTTAAGGCAGTTCTAAGTGTCATATTCATTACTTTGCTTGCTATTGCTTTAAGAACGTTTGTTTTCCTTACCTTTCTTTGTTAGCCAATACCCTTAGCCCCGTTACAACCCTTTTGACTTCTATCTTGATTGTTATGTGTTTCAATATGTGGAGTTTGGGATTGGTATGAGCATATGGTATCCCTGGTTCTCGCATCTAAGTAGTGGCATTCCATTCATGAGACCATATATATACATGCATTCCAGAAATTGCTTTCTTTGCTATATACATATGTGAGTATTAGTTTTCTTATTACATCAATCTTCTCACATATACCTAGTGTAGGGAGTGTAGTCAGAAAATCTGAGTGAAAATTGAGTGCATATTTAGTAAGGAATTGAGGGATTCTCTAAGGCATGTTACTACATTCAAAAAGTTGTTTTAATTGATTAGATGCGAGCTAGTGAGTGGTAACTGTGATTAAGTATGTGCTCGAGGGTGGGGATAACTAAAATCTATGTAAGTAATGATTTTTAACATGTTATGTTCCATTGGAAATCCCTGAGGTGAACGTTGGAAGGTTTAGGTTATGTTTTGTTTTTTTTGTTTTGCTCGAGGACTAGCAAAAGCTAAGTGTGGGGGAATTTGATAGGAGCATATTTATGCTACTTAGTTAGTATGTTTTCTTGCATTTACTTAGCTATTTGTTGCTTAGTATAGTGTTTTAAGTCATTTTCGTGTGTTTATAGGTCCTAGAAGCAAAGTTGGCAAAAAGATGCAATTTGGAGCATTTTAGAGCAGTTTTGGGCTTGGAATGGATATCATAAGATTGGAGCAAGATGGATGGACGAATTTGAAGTTCAAGAGAGGCTAGGAATGTGCAAAAGAGTTGAAGAAATAAATCCAAATCATTTAAGATAAGGAATCAGCTACAAAGAAGGAGAATTATCCAAAACCTTATCCAACCTTATCTTATCTTACCTTATCTTATCCTATCCTAATCCTTTCTTAACTTTATTCCTATTGCAAAAGGGATTCAATTTCAATTTAGGAGACCTAAAAACCTGATTTCTAGGAACCTTATCCCTTCCTACAAAGGTGCCGCACCTATCCCCTTCTAGAAACCCCAAAATCAGCCAAATAACACCCTTTCTAGAAGTCCCTAAAAAGGTGGTGCTCCAAGCCTTCTAGATGCGTGATCCAGCCGCACCTTTCTCCTAATTCCCTTTGGTTTTTGGCCTTCTAGATGTCCTATTTCCTACTAGGATTACATAAACCTTTTCCCCTTAGAATTGTGATTTTATTTTCCTACACAAACTACATTTTGTAATCCTTCTCTTACATAACTTGTTGGTGCCACACCCTCTCCCTATATATACATATTGTCTGCACCATTCAACAACACCATCTCTCATTCACATCTCTCTACACCACCATCTACCATTCAACCTCATTGTGCCACAGCTTTGCAAAGGAAAGAAGGAAGAAATCTGGAGCGTTTCTAGGTGTATTCTATCTTTACTCTTGATGTTTAAATTTAATTGTCTTTGTTTATTTGCAATCATGAGGAACTAAACCCCTTCTTAGCTAGGGGGAAATTTGAAACTATGAGCATATATGTGATATGAATTGATTTCATCCAGTTATGATTTCATGAATCGTGAATGCAATTTGCTTAACTGTTTGATTTAAAACTTATTCTTGTATGTTGATTAGGGATGCATACTTAGTTTGCATGCATGAATTTGATGCTAAAATATAAGGAGTTTCACCTAATCGTTACAAACTTATATTTACAAGTAGTGGAGGTTGCTAGTCACGATAGCGTTAAGTAAATTCGTTGCAGGAGTGTCATGCAGTCATAGTCACGAATGTCATGTCAATGCTTATGATTTTCACAAAGCTTAATGATCTTTGATATGTATCTCTAGTATGCAGTCATATAGGTAACTTGATAAGAATAATTTGGTTTGCGGCGCTACGTCCAAATTCAATGAACTTAGGAAAATCTGAAGGTTAATGCGTGCAGTCACGATTAATTTGGGGCATTGTCGTTCATGGTTTATAGAAAGAACAACTGGAAATCGATTTGTGTTGCATATATGTCATGTGTGGAGAAGGAACCTCTAGCTAGCCATTCACCCATTTAAATCACCAATTTCATACAAAACTAAGTCTAGTTTACAATTCTGTTTTGCTTAAGTTTAAATCCGTTTTCAAACAATCCCTTGCTTTTAATTTGTGTTAAGATAGTCTAAATTCGTCAAATCTTGAGTCTTTTAGTCTTTTGAGTCAATTAGAGTCTTAATTTCGTTCAAATCAATCTTAGGTGTTAGTTTAGAGTCTAGATAACTTGTTTTGTGTTTTAGGTCTATTTAGCTTGTTTTGAGTCTTTAGAGTCCAGAAACTGTTTAATTGAATTCTATTTGCTGTTTTGAGTTTGTTTTGAGTTATTTGAGTCAAGTTAGGTTGTTTAAGGTGTCTAGAGTTAAAATTCGTCCAAATTGATCCCTAGTACTTGTTTTCATTGTTTAAAGTCCAGTTTATTGTTTTAGAGTCTAATTTGTGTCGATTAGCAATCCCTTTAATCCCCGGCTTAGAACGATCCCTACTTTCACATACTACATTGATAAGGGTTTAAGTTTGTGTGCGATTTAATTTCACATCAATTTGCGACACTCATATTCAGGGACTACATTGATTGATTTTCATTTTTAGGGACCATCTTGATGGTATGGGTCAATTCCAGAGACTACTTGTAATAAAAACCCATGAATAAATTAATTGAGGCTTACTGAATGTGACATTTTTAACAGATTGAGTACTTGTTTAGGATGTTTGGTTAGAACTAGTTTGGAATGACAACAAAATGTTGGGGGTTTGAGGTACTTAATCCCAAATTTTTTTCAAGTTATTTGTTCGCTACATTCGATAGGGTTTTTATCACAAGTAGTCTTTGAAATTGACCCATACCATCAACATGGTTCTTGAGAATGAAAATCAATAAATGTAGTCCCTGAATATGAGTGTCGCAAATCAATGTAGTCCTCCCGTTAGAATTTTGTTAAAATTTATGTGAGTATTCTTATGTGGCACATAGGTGGACCCCACAAGTCTATTAAATATAGCCACATAGATAAATAATTGAAAACTTTATAAAAGTCTGATCTAAAAACATTTAAAACTAAATTCAAAATGATTAAATAGAAAAATCAAAAGTTGTTCAACAAAATAAGAAGCCCAGGTCCTGAGAACAATGATGTCAGGGGTTAGGTGCAGGTGGGAAGATGGTGGCTGGGGTGGGAGAGATGGCAGGAGAATTGGCAAATTAAGAAGCCCAAATCCTAATTATTATCATTGTCGTAATACACATTTCACGCGCACCGGATGTATCCATTGTTGCAACTATCGTCCAGCTCCGGCATCTCGAGCCGTGGAGCCCTTAACTTTGCTTCTTCTTATTTTGGCTTTGATGCTTTTATTGGCTAATGAGTGAGTGCAGTTTTGGTTGTTGGGGTCGCATACCTTGTGCGGTCGGCAACGTAGTTGCTCTGGATGGTGGTGCGAGCAGAGAAGGGTGGTCGCGGTGTTTGAAGAAGAAGACGAAAATTGTTGTTTGGCGGTTGGTTTGAAGAAGAAGAAGCCGAGAAGGTGTCTTCTTTTTGTTTAACAACTTTTAATTTTCTTTTGTATACATTTTAATGATTTATCTCTGTGGTCAATATTAAATAGACTTGTGGGTCCACATATGTGCCACATAAGCATACTAACAGAAATTTTAACGAAATTATAACGGAATGATTACATTGATATGTGACACCCATATTCACGGACTACATTGATTGATTTTCATTTTCAAGGATCATCTTGATGGTATGGGTCAATTTCATGGACTACTTGTGATAAAAATCATTTTTTCTTTAAATGTATATGTGATAACAATGGGTCCCACTTTTTAGGTTACATGGATACTAAAGTAATAATAAAAATAACTTTAAAGATATGAAGCTGAAAAATAAAAATAAATAAACAAATTCACAAATAAAATGAAAAACTAAAATGAAGATCAGGAAATATCAAACCCCCGCAACCTCCAAACTTAGTCTACGACCATCGAAACCTCATCCCAACCTTTATATTTAGAACCCACCAACTAGGTATATCATGATTAACATTAATATTAGTTGCCTTGAAATCTAAATTTCAAACATTGATTAGATTATATAATATGGAATCCAATTACCAAACAGGTATTGAATTCAATTGAAAATGCACCTAAATTAAAATTACATCACGAGGGCAATCTCCTAAAAAAGAAAAGGGTTAAGAATTTAGATAGCATTTCAAGGAGCTTGTTTCTGCTCATGTGATTTCCTCATTCGTCGATTCTTGGCTCATAAAGTTTCTAGTTCTTCTTTGTAAGCAGTGAAGTTGGTGGTGCTGCAACATGGCAGTCCATACCATTTCAGCAACCTTCATGACCTTCTTCTCAATTTTGGCGGCTTGAGTTGTAGGGTGGAGTTGGTGATTGTGCATTGGGTTTGGAGGTGATGGTTTGATGTGGGTGATGGTGATCGTTAGTTGGTGTAGGTCATGCTTCTACGACCTTCTATTGATTTTGGAGACAAAGTAAACCCTAGTTAATTTAACAGAAATTTAACTAGGACTTAACGGATGTGACATTTTCAATAAATTGGGTACTTATTTGCAATGTTTTTGAGACCAATTTAGAATGACACTAAAAAAATTAGGAGGCTTTAGGTACTTTTAGATCCCATCCGGATCCAAATTGTAGGGATCCTAACATCTTAGCCATTCATCATGCATCGTGCAATCAGAAATCATTTGACTTTTTTTTTAATTTAAAATTAAACATAAATAGTGCCTAACAAAAATTGGCCGGACGATGTACGATAAACGGCTAAGATGTGGGAATCCCTAGGATCCCACAAAGTGGATCCGGAGAGGATTCTCTTCCAGACTAAAACTTTAATTTTGTTTTAATTAAACAATTCCTTGGACTTTTGTTTTAATTAAACAATACCTTGGACTTAGTTTTTTTCTTTTTGTTTTTTTGGGTAAAGATGTTTTGGTGCATCACATTAATGATCTTTCTTACATCAGATTTCTACTAATATTGTATTTATACCAAAAATGACACTGTTTAAGGGTTTATTTTTTTATTTATAAATAATATTCAGACTTCTTTTAGTGAATAGGGTCTTCTTAACCATAACTGTGAATGTTAAGGGTTTTTTTTTTTTTTTAACAGTAGGGTTTTTATGATATAAACAAGATAAAAATTTAGAATGGCTGATTTACTTTTACTAAAACTATAACAATCTACTAACAAAGTTATAATGTCACATCCCGATCCGATCTCCACCACATCTCCGGCTCGACTCCGCCGTAGCACGATATTATCCGCTTTCGGCCGCGACCACGCCCTCACGGTTTTGTTTCTGGGAACTCACACGAGAACTTCCCAGTGGGATCTACCAATTGGCAAAATTAAGTGGCAGCCGACGTTTTAATTTACGAGCTTACAAATCTAATTCGGAAAGATCCGACTGTTGGATTGTTCTGAAACTTTAGGATGTTGTTCTAGAAGCATAATGTGGATCTTTGGGAGTTATGGATTGGAAATCCGAGGTACGGATCTTCCGGACAGAATTACGTAGGATTGTGGACCCTACCGCCGACCTTTGACTGACGGTTGACTTTTGGTCAATGGGTTTCAAATCATTCTAGAACATCCTTGGGGATGTGTTTTATGTCAGTTGCGTGTTCCATCGATAAGAATCCTGAGTTGTGATTTGATATTTGTTCTAGGCAACGATCGTTCATGATGCCTTGATATTCATGCTAGGGAGTTGTAGCGCGGACTCCAGGTGAGTGGGTAGTTTGTTTTATACCTATACATAATTATAGTTTCCATAAATGCGTATTTACTTCACTCTTACGCTTATATTGCCCAGTATCATTATTGTGATATTAATTGTGATAAATGCTGCTATATGGTTGGGATATTACTGTCATGACATTCATACATATTTGTACATGCTCATCTGCTGCACCCCGGTGTTAGTACTCCGCCCAGGGCCAGGGCCAGTTCTTCACGTGTATGTTCACATCTGCACCATTTGCTCGCCTTGGATACAAGTTAGGTGCCAATCCTGTCAGGTAGATTGCATTAGGCAATCTGACTTGTATGTGACCGTGCTTCTGCACCAGCCTTCACGTGATCGTAGTACTAGAGCGTATTGATTACACCCAGTCCTATCAGGTAGAATTGCATTAGGCAATTCCGACTCGTGTGCTAGCGTAGATTTATGAGCAATTGATTATCTCATGATTATATTACTGTGGCATTTGATATATCATGACTTGGCATATTTCTGGTTATATTGCTGTTGTACTGTTGTTTACATACTTACGTAGTATGTTTTAAGGAAACTATACTTATTTTACGGCGAGGGGTTAGTATGTTCGAAAATAAAGATTTTCTTACAAACGTTGTTTTGCTGACCCATTCAACTACGTTTTTCGCCCCTCCAGGTATAGTAGCTGGGCTTACTTGTAAACGAGGGTTCTGGCAAATCTTAGGAGATGGTTATCTTCAATGGTATAACCCTCACCCTAATTATTGTACTGTTCTTATGCTCTACCACCACGTGTGAAATGGGTGCAATCCCGCTCATCCGCGCACTCTTTTGTTTAGGCACTTTTAGGTTTAAATTTATTCACATTCTTTTTCAACTACACTACACTTTATGGCTTCGTCACCGTCCAGGTGTCGGCCAGCACAACTCAATTCGGAGTCCAAGTGGACTTTCCGGGTCAGGGTGTGTCATATAAGTTTCGACTTAACATGAACAATTTTAGTAAAATACTAACAGCATATTCGTGACTCGGTTTTTGTAATATGTCTACTAGACCTGGCAATTACTTACACGACCTGTTAACACGACACGTAAACAACACGAAAATAATGAGTTTCGAGTCAACATGATAACTAATAGGGTCGTTATCAGATCACATGATAAGAACTCGTTAATAACGGGTCCTTAACAGGTTTACACGAAGGTAACACGCGGATAACTTGTTTGGGCACGTTAAAAAAAAAAAAAATTTTGATGATTTTAATTTTTTTAAACTACTAAATAAACTACTATAAAATACAATAGCAATAGTGTATATGTATATAATGTATATTAAATATGTATTATTGTATTATTAATCTATATAAATTTAAAAAATTTAAGTTTTATTTATTTTTTTATTTTTAAAATATACTATAGGCAAAGAGTGAGATTAAAAAATTATAAAACACATTAAGAATAAAAAAAAAAAGTATCAAGTAATTTAAAAATACCAAAACACATTAAAAAATTATAATAATTAATCTACAAGTGCGAAAATGTGAAAAAAAATATGTACTGGCTCGTGATCGCATCCACTAAGCTTTGAGTATGGGTACATCGTCGTTTGAATTTTTAAAACCATACAAACCTTCATGAATAGTATTTTTAAGGGAGTTCAAAATAAATAAAATTTATAATCATTAATGTACAAATCTGAAATATGTGAAAGTATATTTAAACATGCAAGGTTCTTCAACTTTGAAACGTAACTCCCTTCATTTTGTATATCCTTGAACATTTGGTATTTTATAGTAATGTACTAATGTTTTTTCATTAGATTCTTATTTTGGAGTACGTAATACTTGAAAGAGAAATGGTTTTTTTTTCTTATGCTTTGAAGTAATATTTATGTGACAATGTACTATGTGACACACCCCGTCCCGAAGGAGGGCGTACTGGCCGTCACGTGAGAGTGACGTAACCATTTACACAGTTCGGAAGCTTAAAAATACCATTGTGAATTCTGTCAGAATACCGTTGGATTCCTCGTGGCCACCAAAGCTCTGCTCTAACTCGAACCTGGAGGGGTGCAAAACAAAATTGAGTGGGTCAGTAAAACAAGTCTTTTCAAAACTTTTCTTTATCAAAGTTCTAACCCCTCACTGTAAAACCTGTATACTTTCCCAGAAAATAGCATATATAAATATATATAGCTTCAAAATTCTCAAAACACCATTCTTTATCACTTTTCAGAAAATATGCCATGCCATGTGCCAAAAACATAATATGGATGCATCAACATAAATCAGGTGAAATAATAAATCAACCGGAGACCCTGCAATGGTCCTGTACGGCTGATTCTAAAGCTCAATATCCAATCCAGCCGGAGTCACCAACTGTGACCTATACGGCACTGCCGGAGTCGCCAACTGCGACCTGTACGGCACTACGCTGCACATGAGTCGGAACTACCTGTAGTAGTCTGTACGACTCGGATGGTGTAATAATACGCTCTAGTGCTTCTCTCATCAATCATCTGTGCACATAATCTAGGGTCACCTACTAGTCGGAACCATCTCTAATGGTCTGTACGACTAGCATGTCGGAACCACCTCCAGTGGTCTGTACGACTAGCATCTACTTGGATCCAAGGTGAGCGTGTGATGCGGGTGAATAACATAAGCACTAACACCAGGGGTGCAGGTTATGAGCTATCAACATAAATCACATCAAACAATTCAATGAACCAAATATAACTCACCTGATACTCACATGCGCGTCCGCAGCACCAATTCACATATATGCATCATATATCAATTCACATTATTCATGTAATTTCTATGCATGGCATTTTTAAATCACATATTCATATAAATCTATGCATGGCATTTCAAAATATACTTTCATTCAAAAATCGATTTCTGGGAAACCCATAAGTATATAGGTGTATACGGAAAACAAAACTGCCCACTCACCTGGAGTTTGCCCTGCAACTCCCTAGCACAACACATCAAGGCGTCATGACGATCGGCGCCTAGAACAACCATCAAATCATGCCTCAGAATCATATCGATAGAATATATCACTTATATAAAACACGTCACTATGAAGTTCGATCCAGAAGATCTGCAACTCAGATTTCCAATCCGTAACTTCCAGAGGTCCACAATAAATCTCTAGAACAACATCCTAAAATTTCGTTATGATCCGACGGTTGGATCTCGGCCCATTTCCAAAACCGAATGACGGTTAACTTTTTATTTTATGAACTTACAACTCCAATTCCGGGAGATCCGTAAATCAGATTCTCGATCTGTAAGTTCCTATAATCCTCAAATATTACGTATTACTACGTATCAAACTTTGGTGACAATCCAACGGTCGGATCATCAATTCATATTTTGGCCTAACCATGCATCTTAACGAATTTAAGTCCAAATGATCAACCAACGTTAAGCCACTATCAAAACTGAACTCAGGACATCCAATATAGTTTAAAAATGACATTGGCGGCCCACTGGCCACGCGCCGCCGTGGGTGGCGGTCGGCCGCCCCGGCTCGCCGGAAAATCCAACTATCTCCAAAAATTACCAAAATTTACAGAAATGAAGATCTCAATGAGTAGAACAACTTTCATACCTGTGGCCAAGGCCAATTCGGTCGGCAAAGCCTCCAATTCCAACAAAACCCGTCGGAACCCTAGGTTTGGTGTGCTCCAATTCGACCTCCAAACTTGTTCCAACGCCTCAACCACTGCTTGGGCTTTGTTCTAGGCCTCAAGAGGATGCCATGGGTGGTGGTGATTGGAAGAAATTGCTTCACATCGTGGCGGAAATAAACCCAACCCGTGCGCCCCCTTCTGCACGGTTTCTTCCATTTTTACAACCAAATCTCTCCAAATTTGAGGTGGAATGGGTAGAGGAAGGGTCCTAGAGTGTTTCCCATGAGGTTTGTTGAATCAATTCGCCGGAAAAACGAGTGGAAATCGACGAACATGGACACGGGTGCCGACCGGGTCCAAAAACGGGTCAAGGGGATCCGGCCGATCCCCCGCGCCGCACTCTCCCTCCTTTCCTCCTTTCCCCTGTTCCGATTGGCTGGGCTTCTTCCTCTCTCCTCTCCCCATTCGTCAGTCTCTCTCCCTTCTCTCCTAAAGCTCTCTTCTTCTTCCTCTGGTTGGGCAGATTTTGCCCAATCCTCTATTCTTCTTTCCTCTTCCAGTCAGCCACAAACACACACACACACACATACATAAACTCATATCATTTTTCCTATTAATCCCAGCCATCCATTTATTCCTCATTAAATCTGGGCCGTCCATTTCCATAAAAGAATTTCCAGATTTTATTCTTATAATTCCCAAAATGCCCAAACTTCAAACTTTAATATCTTTTTCGTTATAACTCCAAATCACGAACCACTTGCGTCCACGCGTCCGTAGTGACGAGTACTACGAGAATATGCTAAGGAAACAAATCTTAGATGGCACGGCACAACGATTAATCTCGAACAATGCACGTGCCTCAAAGGGCATTTTCGTAAAATCACTTAATAAATTATAAAATCACTTAATAAATTATAAAATCAATATTTTCCGGGACGGGCTGTCACACTATGCATATACTAATTTAGTATTATCTTTTCTATTTTATTTGTGTTAAATTATGTTTTTCAATTTCGTTATTTATTAATTTAAAATATATTTTCTTTAACGGGTAACATGTTGGGTCATATTACATGATAATATTAACCAGTCGATTTCGAGTCAGGTCATTTTGCCCGTTTACTTTAATGGGAGTGTTGACCCTAAAAACTACCTAGCTTATGTGGCACGCATGCCGAGTAATTGATAAGCTAACTACGTCCTTCAGTCGAATACGGGGCGTGCCAACTCATCGGCCAAGTTCGGCCGCGGAGTAAAATATGTTGATGTGGTGTTGGGCGTGTTGCTGACTTCATGATCTCGCTACTGCGGCCGAGGAAGAAACATGTTTCACCCTTTGAGTTCTAGAGCGTGAAGACAAGGCTGCTAATTCTGCAAAGTTCACTATCAAATTCGGTTTTCAATGTGCCGAATGTAGTAACCTGGTAGCACCTCACTTCGCCGAAAAGGCTGATGAGATGACCCCTTCCAACAAGAACTCGAAAATCCTTGTTGACCGAGACTTGGATAAATAACCAGTCGTTCTCAAAGCAGTGTTGTTTATCCAATCTGAAGGTGCTCCTCGATCGGCTGATTCTATGGTTCTAGTGCTATTTATCCAAACTAAAGATGTGTTAGCGGGAAAAAAGAAAATAAAATTGTCAAGGTGTTTGAGAGATTTGCGCAGGGCAGTTGTGTGTTGAATTGGAGGGGCTTTGAATGATGCATCCCCCTTTCTATTTATAGTAACGATTTCCTAAATAATCGAACTAGAATTTCACTCGGACTGAAATTCGTCATCCCAATCTAATTTGGTCTCTACCAATCCTAACCTTTATAGGGCTTTGAACCAAGCTCTTTAATCATTCAAATTCATCCCTTGAAGTTCGGCATCTTCTTTGACTTAGAAATTTTTTAATCATTCGAATTCCTAACCTCTATGGCAGAATATTCTTGATACTCCTAATTAGACCGAGAACCCCAGCTCGGCCCAAAATATCATTTTGGGCCCAAACATTGCCCCCTCGCTTCTAAGGTCTTCGGTTTACAGAATCTAGCCGAACTTCGACCTTGAAGAAGTGACCCATTATCAAACCTTGGCATCCACTTTTTGGTCGATCAAAAATCCTTGTTAATTTCAAATATTCCCATCCACTTAGATACATTTATTGAGCACGATCTCCCACCTCGCATGTAAGTCTTTAAATCTTGTAAATGTTTGACACACGACAGCTTATCATCATGGTTGTCTGGCTTTGGTGACGTATGCACCCCACGTTCAAGGCGCGTAGACGTTGAAACGTCTCTTCATAATGATGGCGCCTTAAAACTCGCCGCCACACGTAATCGTTCAACCCCGATTTGCGTGTATTTCGGCCTCTTTGCCTGGATTTTTTAATTTTGTAATGATTGCAAAATATTTTAGCCGGATTTACTCCTCAATTTTCAAATTTGAAACCGTTGATCTTCTTCTTCAATTGCCTATAAATACCACTTCTAGCCTCATTTCAACTTTACACTTCCAAAATTCTCAAAAACTCTTGCCATTTTGCTCTGAGCTTTCGCAACCCAGAAAAGACCAACATTTCAAACCCAGACAAAAACCTCCAAACTCTTGCTTCAATGGCTGCCAATACCTTCATCACCAAGCTCACTAAGGAATGAGGCCAATGTCGTGATTTCATTGACCACAATACCATCATACCACTACGCTTTGAAGGAGACGCGGTTGTCACTCACCAGATCCTGGGCCCTTTATTCAAAGACAAGGTTCCAGAAATCATCACTGAAATGTTGAAGGCCCATTGCTTAAGTCCTCTCGCTTAGGGTCATGATTGGTCGAAATGGGAGTCGACCAAACCACAAGGAGCCTGGCCTTCAACTCTTGTGGCCTAACCCACTGAGCCTTACTTAGACGATGCCTGGAAATCACTCGGCATCTTTGACGCTATCAAGCTCTCAACCATCGAAATTAGCATGGCTTTCAACTTCTGGTGCTCGACCACCAACACTATGCTACTTCCTATCGGCCCTATTAGACCAACCGTCCTTGATATAACGGCCATCCTTGGCACATCTCTGTCTGGTCATCCAGTTGCTATCGCCCTCTTTCAGTATCAATTCAACATAGACCTAAAAACAATCTTCGAATAACGCACTATCGAGGTCTTGAGGAAAAACACTCAAGAGAAAGTACCGACGGACGAAGTGAACAAGCTGTACAAAAATTTCTTTAATTACAACACACTTATCAATCACTTCATCGGCTAAGAAAAAGAAGGCCTTAAGAAAGTAAAATAGGAGGCTTTCTTGTTTTACTGGTACAATAAGTTCATCTTTTGTACCAAGTCGAACAAGTGCCTCGCTGAGAATATGCCAATGGTCGAGGCCCTGGCCAATGGTCATCGCCTGGCCCCTAGTCCTGCCATCTTCTCCAACCTCACGCACTGTCTGGCCGAGGCTACTATCGGGAAAATTGACCTACACCAGAACGGCCCACTCTAGCTTTTTCAACTCTGGCTGCAAGTCTACTTCACCAGTCTAAGGCCAGAGAGTTTCAGTGTTGATTCCTCTGAAGTAATGGGCCTCTAACTAGCATTATGCCCAACCATACTCACTCGGCTGAAGAAATTTTCAAATTCTTCTCTGGCCTCAACGACGAATTCTTAATATGTTGTCGAAGAGACTACCCTTCCTCCATCAGACTTCCCACATCTGTATGGGAGGCAACAGAAGACGTTGATCTTTGACAAAATTGGGATCATTCATGCTGGCCCGCGACCTCTCATTTGGTTGCGACATTCGGCGGGCCAGTTAGGAAGTCTACCACCACTACTTCGTGGCTCAACAGCTAGGCCATCTCCAGCGCTGCCCAGTGCCTTTGCTTACTTCTCATTCTCTCCTGAGCCAAGAACGAATCTCTGGTTCATCTGAGAGAGAATGTGAAGACGTGGATGAGGAGTTTCAGGAGCAGTGTAAAAAATTCTACTTTTGGCCGAACGTTCCTGAGACTCACGGCACCAGCACCTTCGCCGACCGGTAGGATATCTACACAAAAGATTTCTTCGGCGTGCCTTTCAAAGAGATCACAAATAAATTTTTTGGTGGTAGACCGAAGAAAACCTCTGCTCCAAAATCCAAAAATACAGCCCAACGTACTCTTTATTTCTATTGTCTTGCTCGTATGCATATTTAAACAAACGTCTTTGAATTAACACTTGATCAATTTTTCCAACTGGTCGATCAATAAAACGGGCCGAAGTGGTTGCGATGGTTGCGACCAAGAGAAAACTCATCCCTCCCCAAAAAAGACTATTGTTGTTGCGGCCGCTTCTCCCCAGACAACTTCGGGCCTTCCAACACTAACAGATGCTACCGCCAAGAAGGTCACTACTGCTTCGATCATTCCTCACAAGGTGGCTTTGACTTCGCCAAGGCCAGTAGACACTGCTACTGGGTCAACAACAGCAATTAAACAGCCTCATCTTTCGACGAAAGAAACTGGTGTTGTAGCGTAACCCTCAAAATGAGTGAAGAGAACGGCTAAGAAAGGGGAACGTGAGATTCTCGTTATCTCAAGCCAAGACATAGGAGCCACCATTCCTAAAATCATTCATCCTCATGTGGTCGAGGCATCCATGGGAATGCTACCAGACTTCCCGGTCGTTGAGGGTCCTATAGTTGATCCAGCAGTTCATGCTGAACCAGAAGCCACGGCAGAAACTCCGGTTCATCCTCAAAACCAAGACCTCAGTATCCCTGCACAAGATGTCACTTCGGCTTTTGTAAGTCTCTTTCTTTTATTTTGGTTGACTTTTGTCTCAAAACACTAAACCAAAATAAAAACGTTAACTGTCAGGTGCTCAGTCTTTCATTTCATCGAAAATTTTATGCGCCGAAAGGTGTTGCCTATATTTTGTGGCCCCCTCAGTGGCCATCGAACATAGACAACCTTCATCGGCTGTATGAATTAAAGAGTTGTCTTAAACATTAAGTTCAACCATTAAGCTCTCTGGGTTCGACCAACAGCCCAAAAGATATAGCCAAAGTCTCTTCTCGACAGGTCTAAGAACGTTTTCTGTTTCATCGTTTTTCTTTTAAATTTTCCCATCTAAACTCTTTTTTTTGCATAACCTTCATGGGAGGTCGAACTTGATGCCCTTCTTATTAGCACATCCAAAAAAGCCGACCCTTCTGTAGCTCTGGCCGAGTCCAATGCTTTAAACAAATTGCAAGACATTCTATCTCACTCAGCTCTACATGCTCTTCACAAGAAAAGTTTTGATTCTATTGGGAAGTGCCTGAACTGGCTTGCATCTGACGGTCTGGTAAGCAATGAAAGTGTTGTTCACTTGACGACCATCTTGGAGTGCACTCGGCGATTGCCTCTGAGCTTGAGAAGGATTTTTAGGCAAATAAACCTCAACTGGCAACATATGCAGCTGGCCCGAAGCGGATCCAAATTCTGAAAGCCGACAAGAGGGACCAGCAGGCCGAGATCACTACAGGCAAAGTGAAGTGGTTGGAATTAAAAGCTACACTCGAAGCCTTTCTTCCTTCGACCCTATAAATTATGTTCCTGGTGTCGACTTGTGGGCCGGTGGTGTTTTTTATTCTTATGTTTCTACTTCTTTTGTCGACTTAAATGAAATATCATTTTATTCCTACATCTCCCAAGTAACTAGATAATACTTCTTTAAAAATTTCCCATGGATTGGCAACTTATGTACGAAAGCAGTTCGATCCTTGAGATGGTATGCTCCATTGCCGAGAACATTGTGAACAAGAAATGGTCCTTCCCAATTTGGTGACCATTTTCCAAATCTGGGATCCTTGATCCCGACTGGCAACACCATTTTCCAGACCAAGTCACCTTCGCCGAATGTCTTTTGCTTTAATCGTTGATTGTAAGCCCGCTCGACGATCTTTTTCTGCACTACTAGCAAATTATAGGCATCAAGTCGAGCCTCCTCGAGATCCTCCAAGTCTTGCCTTATTGCTTGACTATATTCAGCGCTGAACAAACTACTTTGTTCAATAATTCGCAATGAATTTATACTCAACTGGATTGGTAACATTGCATCATGTCTATAAGTCAAGGCATATGTAGTTGTCCCTATCGCTGATCAAAGTGAAGTTCGATGCCCATAATGCCTTAGTTAACTTTAAATGCCACATACCAGGCCTTTTCTTCACCATTTTTTCAAGAATACTGATCAAAACATTATTGCTTGCTTCAACCTGCCCATTCACCTATGGGTAATACAGCGTAGACTTTTTGAGCTGGATTTTCAAACTTGTCGTATAGTCTTTAAACCTATCGGCCATGAAAGTCATCCCCTTATCCGTGATAATCATTTTTGGAACGCCGAATCTTGTTACAATGTTTTCTTCTACAAAATTGCAAACTTCTTTGGACGTTAATTCGCTTCATCCCACTTGGTGTAATCAGTTGCTACGAGTATCCACACATGTTTCGCTGATCTAGATGACGACGTGATTTTGCCAATTATATTCATGGCCCACCCTCTGAACGGCCATGGTTTAGTGACCAAATGAAGTAATTCAATAGGTCCATGGATTTGACATTGTAAGCAACTCCCTGCATATTCTATGCAGTCTTTTAAAATACTCGGCCAAAAGTATCCATGTCGGCGAAGTAACAAAAGGCCATCTTTGCCCTTTTCGATATAGCTCATTCTGATATACTATATAATTTGTGGCATGTACCTTTGTCTTGCGGTCATGCTTGCCACTAGGGTCATCAGGGTACCATATAATCGATCTTCTCCAATCGTTTCGTAATGTTTCGACCACGTAGATGTCTAGAGGAGCCTCTTGTTCAAGTAACGAAGGTAAAGACATAACCCGTGTTCGAATTATGCAGTCTAATTTGAGAGCTTGTTGATTAACCAAGGCCGGGTATGGACGTCGATCAACTGGTATGACCCGGCCTACCTCGTTCCCCAGAAGTTGTGCTCCGGAGGCTATTTGAGCTAACTTATCTGCATCAGTATTCCGAATTCGAGAGATATGTTTGAACATGATGCCCGCAAATGATTCAGCTAAATAGCAGGCGACCATATGATAGGGCACCAGAGTATAACTTATGCAACGGAAAGTCCCATTGAGCTGGTTAATCACAAGTTTTGAATCTCCGAGGACGAGGAAGCGAGCTGCCTTCAAGTCGTGAAGAATGTTAAGGCCGATGACGAGGGCTTCGTATTCAGCCTGATTGTTGGTACAATTAAAATCTAATTTAAAAGAAAAATACCATTTGTAGTGGTCAGGTGATTGGATGACAATACCGACGCCAGTTGTTGATGCAGTACTAGAACCGTCGAAATACATCGTCCAAAAATTATCACGCATTAATACCATGCTAATCTCTATGACCTTGCCCCCAAAACCGTATGGAGAAAGATGTTGAGCTAAAAAATCTGCCAAAGCTTGACCCTTTACAGCTTTTTGGGGAACATACTGCAAACTAAATTCAGAGAACGCCATTGTCCATTTCCCAATTCGACCTTTGACAATCGGCCAAGTAAGCATATATCGAATAACATCGGTTTGGGCAATGACCTGAGTAACAGAAGGGAGCATGTAATGCTTGAGTTTGGACATGGCAAAGAATAAAGCCAAGCAAAGTCTCTCAACGGTTGAATAATTTATTTCAGTCGAACTAAGATTTTGGTTGAGGAAAAAACTTTCATTTTTCCCGCCGAGTTAGAAATAAATCGGCAAAGGAAATTGATCTTGCCAAGCAAGGATTACAATTGCTTCTTGGTTGTTAGGAGTAGAGCATCGATGATCGCACAAGCCTTTTTCTTATTGACCTCGATGCCGTGATGATGCACAAGGAAACACAAGAAGTTTCCTGCAAATACGTTAAAGGCACATTTAGTAGGGTTCATTTTGAGTTTATGATGGTGCATGCGAAGAAAATTTTGCCGAAGATCCTCTAAATGTGTTCAGCGGCGTTTGGACTTGACTATGATATCGTCAATGTAGACTTCAACAATTTTGCCAATTAGGTCGTGGAAAATGGTATTCATGGCACGTTGATATGTGGTACCTGCATTCTTAAGTTCGAAAGGCATGATGACCTATTCGTAAGTCCCTAGTGCTCCAAGGCATTGAAACACAATTTATGGATGTCGGCCTCAATGATAAAAATTTGATTGTAACCCGCGTGGCCGTCCATGAAAGATAAAATTTCATGGTTTGCTGCAGCGTCGATTAATAAATCTGAAATCAGCATTGGGTATTCATCTTTAGGGGTTGCCATATTCAAATTACGAAAATCGATGCAGATGCTCAAGGCACCACTTTTTTTCAAGACTAGAACAATATTCGCCAACCATTCAACATATCAAGCTGTCCAAATAAAGCCATCTTTTAAAAGCTGAACAAGTTTGTCTTTTACGCCGAGCTGAACTTCAATCAAGAATCATTGTGGAAGTTGGCAAAAAGGTTTACGGTCGAGTTTGATACGCAGCTTGTGTTCGACTAATGTACAATCAAGGCCAGGCATCTCATGGTAGCTCCAAGCAAAACAATTTTTAAATAACTTAAGTAATTTACAAAGTTCATCTTTCATAGGCTGAGGCAACAAAGCACTGATAAATAAAGGTCGAGGTTCATTGGCCGTCCCAACATTTATTTCTTCTAAAGGATCTTTGACTTCAGGCCAATTATCTTCAAGCTTGGCCGGTAAAGCTTTAATTTTGTCGAATGACAGCTAAGGGCCGTTATTCCAGTCGTTCCATTGTAGATGAAACTGGGGCCCTCCGTTCGTCCGGTTGTGTTGCGTTAGTCGTCGCTATAATTGGCTAAGTTAGCCAAACCAAGTTTCACCGAATCCTGCTGAATGGTCTCAGGGCCAACCTTAATGGCTTTTTGGATAGATATTCTGGTCAGCCTGCCTTCTTTGTTAAAGCCTTGTAAAGTAATATAGCTAACTTGGTCATCGTAATAACGGGCTTGAATCATGTTGTCCTCGAATGGCTGATTATCGGCCGGATGAACTATGGCCATTTTGCCGTCCCAAAAAATAAGGACCTGGTATAGTGAAGAAGGGATGCAACCAGTCTGGTGGATCCAGTCACGACCAAGCAACGCATTGTACTCGGTCTTGGAGTTAACTACAAAAAATGCGGTCATATGGTTTCATCCTACGATATTGACTTCCAAATGGAGTACTCATTTAGTCTGGCATTTGTCGCTGACAAAACTGTTCATAGTTACACCAGATGGAATAAGCTCATCTTTGGAATGGTGTAAAGCTTTCATAATGGAAATGGGCATGATGTTAACCGTTGCTCCACAGTCAACGAAAACTTTGGATATCGAATATCCTTTAATATGGGCATAATGTTAACCGTTGCTCCATAGTCAACGAAAAAGTTCAGCTAAGGCTGTTATAAGCTTATCCTCTTTGCTAGACGGTTGGGCCTCTTCAGTACCCATGAACTCGACTTGTGTTATCTCTTCGGCAACCACATCACCATCCAAAAAGCTTGGTTAAGACGTGGTTTGCTGGAATTCTGCAGATAGGACATGGACCATGCTAATTTCCATGTTGTTAAGAACCGAGGGACCCAGTGGGTCGCGATCCCCATCTTCTGGATCTTCTAGTAAAATATCTTGGTCGTTGGTTACCTTAACGATGTCGTCTTCCACCAAAAGGTGTGTACCTGAGGTACTTAGCATGACCGTTTCATCCTCGGCTTCGTTAACTAGTTCTACTGTCTTTGGGACTTGATCATGTGCTTACAAAGCCTTGCAAACCCACTACTGATATGCGATGTGAGCATCTCGTGTATCCAGATAAGCATCCAACTGTTTAACTCACTCCGTCTCTTCGACCGTGAGGTCGAATAGTGATACGGTTGAAAAAACCTCGAAATGATGCTGCAAATATTGCAGATCATCTAAAGAGAATAGGAGGTATGTAGGGTCTAAATTGGTGTGTGGTTCGACCTCGAAACCAAGGGCACTGGCTTCGCGAATGTGCTGGAACCTAGCCTTCATTCCCAAATCCAACCATTTCTGGATAATTTGTTTGGCGTCGAGGCCAGTCAAAGCTAAATTGAGATACTTTGAGATGCCTTTAGGAAGCCATACAAATAGTTGGCCGAATTATGCTTATGAAATTCCTGCATGTATTCTAGAGCCTCACCAAAGAACGGCGAATGGTGATTCCTTCTAACTTTAATCAATGGCTCCCGTGGTGGTAGTGGAGGAAGTTTGCTTTCGGCCTCATTCCTAAACTGCTCGATGTGAGCTTTCATTTCTCTAGGCTGAAGGAGAAGTTTGATTCGTTTCTTAGGCTCTTCAATTTTAGTTTCAAAATCGTGATCAATTACCTTCTTCCCTAGGAGCAACTCGGTTATGATTGTCGGAGGTTGTCAATTCTTCTCCTTTTTTGTCATTATTTTAGGCTGCCATTTCATGACTAATACTTCCTGAGCTGCTCGCCAATGGGCCATGCAGTCCATCCTCTATCGATGAAATTTTTCAGATTTAGATATAGCAGTATATGCGCCGGTAGGAAGACCGGTGGACGCATGGCTCAGGTGGTTTGAAAGTTCGTTGAGGCGTGGATGAACTCGAACTTCCAGAGTTGTGTACATAGTAATCCTCATCATAAAATGACCAGTCAAAATTGAGTCATCGTCTAACTGAAGGCGATTGGTAATTCTGCTGTTGAGGGCCAAGTCTATAAAAAAACCTTTGGCTAGCGTTGTCCCGAGCCGAGCACTGGTTGAGATTTCGACAAAATCTTAGATGCGGGTTCGACCGAAGGTTTCTGTGGTTTTGACTCAGCTATGACGACTTTTAACTGGCACCTACTACACAAGACTATTGGGCTCTCAGACTCATCAGAAACAGAGTCAGACACCGACTCAGCATATATTGGATTTGAGAATAAACTAGGGGTTGTTCTCGGTTGAAAATTTGATTTTCAGGCGCAGTCGAGGATTCTGTTTTGGAACATGGTAGGCTGGGATGTACTCGGCTTTTCCTTTTCTCTTATCGTAAATGGACATCCACCATGCCTATTATTGCCGAAGGAAAATGATCATCATCGACTCACATCTGTGTCTTTTTCGAGAACTTCAGTTTGCCGGTATCGATCCATCTTTGAATACCATCATGAAACACGACGCAGTTATTCGTTGTGTGTTTGTTTGAGTTGTGATACTTACAGTATGTTTTTCCTTTTAAATCTTCGGTCTTAGGGATATCATCCCCGAGCAGAAGCCTAATGATCTTTGCAAGTAGTAGCTGGTCAAAGATAGCATCAGCCTTGGTGATGTCAAAAGTATATACCTTTGATGTTTTTACGACTACTTCAACAAAGGCCGAATGTGTTTTGACATCTTTGGAACTAGCATGAGCCAGTGCCTTGCATACATAAGGTTTGTCGATCACTATCTCTGCCACGTCTATGCTGACATATTGGGACTCGTCACCCCTAGCTAGTGCATATCCTACCGTTGGGTTCTTATAGACTTTCCCACGAGTTGGAGTTTTCGAGATCTTTTTTTCTTTGAGCAGATAATCATATTGCTCGACATGTTAAGCCAACTGATACATATCTCGAAAGTTTTCCCCCAAGAATTTCTTCTTGTATTCTACATCTAGGCCATTATGGGCAAGCCTAACAAATTTCACCTCAGGAAAGGGTTCTCATCACCAATTCATGGCCGATTTAAACCTGGTAAGGAATTCCATCGGTGACTCATCAGATGACTGGGCCATCCTAGCTAAAGATGAAACTTATACTTCCATTCCTGGTCGATAAAATTGTTCATGGAATTTCTCAACCAGCTCCTCTTAGTTTTGTATAGAGTTCGATGGAAGGTTAATGTACCACACAAACGTTATGCCTATCAACGAGAAATTAAACAGTCGTAGTTTATAAAAATCACTGTTGACATCTCCACATTGGGCAGTGAATCTGGCCACATGTTCTAATGAGGACAACGACGATTCCCCCAACGAAAAGACTGAAATCTGGGATCTTGAATCCTCGAGGATATTCAAACCTTTCTACAAAGGCTGGATATGGATGAATAAATTTTGGGAATTTTGGCCCCTTTTTCAAGGCCAAATCGATCATCTTCTAGACTTCAACCATATCCACTAGTGTTGCTTCTGGTCTTCGGTCGAATTCGGTCGAATTGGTGCTTGGTTCATTGTATGTTTTCTCGAGATCGATTATCATAGGCCGAGCAAGTTCTATCTCGGCCGATATATGCGGCAGCCTTTCTTCTCCCAAAGGAACAAAGGAACATTCTTGATAAAACGCTGCCTGGGTTGATTGACTAGCTCGTTCTTGTGAGATTTGTTAATTAGAATTTCGAGCAACTTATTATTCAAAGCACTATTATCATGTACTTCTTCACGTACGTTTTTCATCTCTTGACCAAACAGTTGCTCAAATTGCCGAGATTGTTCTTCCGATCGTCATCGGAGGAAAGATTTAGATGGTGGACCAGAGATCTCATCATCGTTATCGCAATCCTCTACTAGACCTTCAATAAAACCATCTTTTGCCGTCTTGGTAGTCTGGGTGAAGACTTTGGCATCATGACTCTAACCACCGAGATTAATTTCCTTTTCTCGGCATTCTGTACCAGTGGCTTCATGTGTCACAGCAACAGGAGCATCATGCGCCTGCGACGCGTTACTTTGTACTGGCCACTGAACTATAGGTGCTAAAATGGTAGTCGACTTGCCCATAGTTGCTTTCTTATTTATTGATCGTGTTTCAATGGTCATGAACTTCGTAGCTTTAGCATTGGGACCCACTGGGCGTGCCAAAAGGTTTACCCCAAAAACTATCTAGCCTACGTGGCACCAAGGCCGTGAAGGAAAAATTTTGTCCTAGCTAAGAACGTTTGAGAACATTTGAACACATAAGCAAACTAGTAACACTTTAAAGTAGGCATGCATTAAAAAACAATTCTAAAACCCATGACTTTCAAAGCCTAGTGAATGGTGAACCAAAAGACTCTTTAACAAATTAAAGAGAAGAGAGAGTTTGAGTTTCATTACCCTTGAAGCTCATCCTTGTTTACACAATGGATTCACCCAAGTGGAGGGCCTTCAAGTCACCTCCTTTGCTCCTTGGATGGTTGCTTCTTTTCTTCTCCTTTGCTCCTTGAGGATTTGAGGAGAGGAACTCCAAGAACACCAAAAGTTTGGTGTCTCTAAGTCTCCACACCAAGGATGAGGTGTGAAGATGAAATGGATGACTTAGAGAAAGGAAGATTGCTAGCTATTTTTCTCTAAGTGTGGCCGGCCTCTTTGGAAGACAAAGAGAGAAAGAGTTTTGCTCTTTTGCCTCAAAGAAAACCCTTTATGTGGTAAAGCTATAAAGTTCCTTTTATAGCACCTCACATTTGAGTGGCAAACTTGCAATTATGCCAAGTTCACTACCACTCACCCTATGGTCGGCCATCATTTAGTTATTGGGCTAATTGCCTATTTTGTTTTAGTTGTCATACAACTTAAACATAATGGGCCTTGTGGACCAAAACCCTTTTGGTCCCCGAAACTAACTTGAAAGCCCAATACGAACCTTTCGTATAATTAATTAACTAATTACTTAATCTTGACCATTCTCAATTAAACCATTTAATTGCTTATCCATCTCAATTATATTTCTTCACTTTCATCCTTACTCGGTGTACAATCCATTAGGTTCTAATTAGCAAGGCAGTGGACGATTGTTACTCTTAACGATCGATTGTGAATTGAAACTACATTTCAATTCTCCCTTTGATGAAGATTCATGTTTGCCAATCTTCAGGGCTTCCACAAACCATGAGTGACACCTAGCAGTATGTCATGGCTACCCAAGCTAAGTAGAAGTGGTTGGATAACCTATCCAGTTACAATTACAATGCAATACGATCATTCTCTAATACAATACTCTTAATCACATTGTTTGAGTGATAGTTTGTTTCATGTCTACTATCCAATGTGATACTTCTCTATATGATTCAATTGAATATGATTTGGAACAAACTTCCTAAGCGACATCCTTCGTTATTAACCGAGGTACATATTGTTACAAGGTTATGCCCTTAGGTCTTAAAAATGCAGGGGCGACCTACCAAAGACTTGTCAACCGAATTTTCAAAGAGAAAATCAGAGACACGCTAGAAGTCTATGTAGATGATATGGTTCTCAAGAGTAAGGAAAAGACTGACCATATAATCCACCACAAGGAATTATTCGACCTGCTCAGAAAATACAACATGAAGCTGAACCCAGAAAAATGCATCTTCGGAGTGGCATCAGGGAAATTCCTGGGATACTTGGTCAACAAGCCCGGAATTGAAGCTAACCCCGATCAAATCCAGGAAATCCTGGAAATGAGATCGCCAAGAACCATTAAAGAGATATATAGCTTAATGGGAAGAGCGGCAGCCCTCAGTCGATTCCTTTCTCGATCCATCGACAAATTCAAGCCCTTCTTCACCATAATAAAGAAAAGGGTAGGTTTGTTCTGGATAGACGAGTGTGAGGAAGCCTTCACGAAATTAAAGGAGTATATGTCTAAACCCCTGTTACTATCCAAACCAATCGATGATGAAGATCTATACTCATATTTACCGGTATCTGACTACGTGGTGAGCGCGGCTCTGGTTTGAGAAAACTAGGGAAAGCAGAAACGAGTGTACTATGTGTCAAAAGTTCTTCTTAAGCCAGAGACAAGATACCAGAAAATAGAAAAGCTCATACTTGCACTAGTGACAGTGGCTAGAAATCTTCGACCATACTTCCAATCATTCAGAGTGATCTACATGACAGAGTACCCACTGCGGTCCATCTTGCACAGCCCCGATGCATCATCTAAGGTTACCAAATGGGCCATCGAATTAGGACAAGATACCAGAAAATAGAAAAGCTCATACTTGCACTAGTGACAGTGGCTAGAAATCTTCGAACATACTTCCAATCATTCAGAGTGATCTACATGATAGAGTACCCACTGCGGTCCATCCTGCACAGCCCCGATGCATCATCTAAGGTTACCAAATGGGCCATCGAATTAGGACAACATTAAATCATCTTCCACCCTAAGACTTCGATCAAAGCACAAACACTAGCGCATTTTGTAGTCGAGTTCACTCCAACAGCACAAGTAACTGCAAACTTGGACGAACCCTAGCAGAAGCCAAAAAAACCCTTGCCTTTGGAAGCTCTACATTGATGGATCATCAAACATACATGGGGAGGGAACAGGAATACTCTTGATAACACCAAACATCTCCATACTCGAACAGGCTTTAAACTCATATTCAATGTGAGCAATAATGAAGCCGAATACGAAGCGCTCCCAAACAAATTGGATGGATGAAATCATTGACTACATACGAGACGGGAAGCTACCGTCCAAAAGGCTTCAAGGTACATAGTTCTCCATGGGAAGCTCTACCAATGCTCCTACTCCGGATCCCACACCTTGTGAATTACCCCAAAAGTAGGTTTTTCTATTATATTAATTTAATTGGTCAAGCTGGAAGAAAGAGGACACCAAATTTTAATTATCAAATGAGACTAGTAGTTACTCGGTTGCCAATTCTAAAGGTATTGAAAGAGAAAGAATGCGAATAGAAAAGCAGGGTCTTATACAAGAGTAGATAGTGAAAGGTTGTTGGATGAAACTGTCCATAGAATTGAGATCTCATTCAAAGAGAGAGATATCAAATAACTAGAGTCATTTTTGTATAATATATGGATGATCCGATCCGCAAAGACCATGATTGGGAATTGTTTGATCGTCTTTATCTGAGAAAGAGGCGAAACATAATCAACTTGATTTGGAATTCATTTATTTTTTGTCAAAATTGAATATAGAATTCAGAAAATCTAATAAGATAAAAAGAATGAATCAATGAAATGTTGCTTGATTTTCTTTGGGAACTTGAGTACGGAGGGGGTGAGAGATAGATGGGGATCGAATTTTTAGACAATGAATTTTTTATTTTTTGTATAATCTACTTGGCAACAAATAAGTAGAGTTGTGGGTCTCGTGCATGATCAACACACTAGCAGAGGTTTTAACAAACGTGGCCTGCAATGACCAAATTGATGTCTAAGAGAAACATAAATGACCAAATTGATTGAATTAAAACAAAAAATATATGAATTTCCAAACTTTGTTCTGTAATTTTTGGCTCCGGAAATTCAAATTTTAAAATTATGATCCGATCTGATTCGAAATTTTTTTGAATGATCTTGTTTCCCGAAAAATCATCACATGGCTATTTGTGTTTAACTCAAACTTCAAACCTCAGCTTTTTATAATCTCATTTGGTCTAGTGTATCAGTACCATTATACTCAAGTTGGACATTTCTTTCTTCAACATATATTGATTATAGCCGGCAAACGAGGCTGCAGGGTATTTATCTCTCTGCCAAAATGCATAAAAATTTCAAAAGCAAGGTACTCAGGGATGCTTTTCTACTGAAAGGTTATCCATCAACAAGGAACACTGTAGCATCAACACCAACATCAAATCACGCACAATTTTTTTGCCTTTTTTTTTTCAATTTTATTCATTGAAATACTTTCCTCTCGCCTACAGAGAAGAAGAAACAAACTGTCTGGGTAAACTAAAAAGATCCTCTCCTTCAAATGGCGAAGTCCACTCCCGGGAGGCCGCGGCTGATGCTTCAACATTAGCAGCTCCATCCTGTAGTCCCACAAAAGAAATGCCATTCATGTTAGAGGAAGCCGCTCTCATTCCCGGCTGAGCACCCAAACCAGTAGGCTTTGAACCATAAAAGTTGGGATTGCTCTTCATGATAGAAGGCAGTCCTGTCCACAACCCGTTGGGCCTTGGTGCAGACAGACCTCTATCCAAACTCCAGTCAATGTTGGTGTAATCTATTTGTCCAGATGAGCCGCCACCAGCGTTCCAGTCTGCCGGAAAAGCTGCCCCTGATGAGCCAACTGAACCTAACCCTGAGAAAAGTCCGAGGGAGGAAGTGGCACCAAGTGTTGGAGATGCACCTGCCCTACTCCATAGATTATTACCTCGGCTTGCTCCAGGGGATTCAGCTGCGCTGCTTCCAGGAACAAACTGCTGCTGCTGCTGTTGTTGATACTGAAACTGGTGATACAACTGATTTGAACTCAAATTACTAGGGCTGAGGCTTCTATTGCTAGGCATGTGGGGCATAAAACCATTGGACCTCATAATTTCGACGCTAGTAGAAGGATACCAACTGGCAGCGGATCCAGGAGGCGATGAGCTCATACTAGTGGCAGGGACCTGCTTTATATTGACAGATTGAGGGCGCTGCATCATAATTACCGGTTCCCTTACTGTTACAGGCGGAAGGTTCTTCATTTCACCCCCTAAAGCTACATAACGAGTTTCCATCTTAGCTGGTGGAGTTGATGCCTGCAAAGGTGATGCCAAAGAATAGGAAACTGAAGGATTTGATCCTGAATTTGTCCACCTTCTCTCAGCCGGAACTGGTGTCGGTTGGGGTTTCGTCCACTCCAACTTTGCTTGTCCTCTCTTCAGAGGCTGCATAGTTTTACTTGCAGATTCTAAAGACCCTCCAACTGCAGCTGCTTGTTTTGTGTAATTAAAGTCTTTGTCGTCTCTTCTTTGTTGTATAGTTGGAGGAGGACTAGGTTTTGTTTGTGGCCTCAAGTTCTGGCTAACAGCAACGGGAAGCTTGCCATTAGTACCTGTTGGAGGATCACCAATTTCTTCAGGCTTAGGTGATACAGAGGGTGCGTCTTGCTTTGACGCTCTTAAGCTTTCAGCAGCCTTCTGAAGGTCACCCTCACAGGATACAATAGTTCTTTCAACCTCTTGCTTTGAGCACTTGAACCGTGTTTCCAAATCAGCAATCCGGGAAAGTTCTTCTGATATGTCAATTTTCAAATTACCCCCACCAAAGTTTTGATCTCTTGGCTTATCTGTATCTTCACCACCTTCAAAAAGCCAAGCTACTGATTCCTCTACTCTGCCTTCATTCAGTATGAGAGCCATGGTTGCCCGTTCTTGTGAAAATCCCATTGCCACAAGCTGTTGACCAAGTGCCTCAAGCTTTCTTGACATGAGATATCCACTGCATCGATCATGCAACTCCTGAGCTCGCCGCTCTTTCTGTCGCTGATGCTTCCTCTCATTCTTCTGACGGATTTTCTCTCGCTTGTCATTGTCAGCTCCTGGGACTGCTTCCTGCTTGGTAGGAGGATTAGATGTCTTGTCTTTATGGTCTTCCGACTCACCGGACCAGCTACCATTATTGGAAACAGAATCATACTCCACTCCAGTAGCAACAGAGCCCCCAGAATGGTCATCTGTTTCATCTATGTTGCGGAAACGACTATTACTGTGAAGAGGCGACACAGAAGATGTTGGTGATAATTCAAGGGTATGGAAGGTTCCTAAAAGTGGATTGTATGCACTAGCTGGGACCCCACTACTTGCATTAGCAGGGGCCGTTGAAGGCTTTAAAGGTGTCTGGGTTTCTTTGACAGCCTTCTTGTCCTTAGACTTAGATCTGGACGATGCTGGAGACATCTCCTCGAAACTGGAAAGCAAGCAAACACAACAATTCCTGCAGCGTTGAAGAAATAGGATGCATGTATTCAGTACAAAACCAAATTATATCTCCCAACATGTTTCTAACAAAAATTATTCTGCGAAAACAGCAATTCGATACCAAACCAAATTAATCCATCACGCATATAATCAGAGAACTGCACAATTTAGAGGTCCAGTTACACAATTCCCTAAACATTCAGGAAAAATTCCTACCAAACCCACATTTGCTTGGCGCAATTCAAGAACATTAAAAAAATTAATAAATTGGCTAAAAAACCGAATCAAACCCATCAAACCCAATGTCAATTTGAATTGGCAAAGCACGAATCATAATTCAAATGGTTCAAATCGTAAACAAAATCCAACCTAAAACACTCACCTAAGTCAAATTCCGATTTCTCGAACCAAACAATTACAAACCCAAATCAGAAAAGGCCCCGAGAAATTCAATCACAGCAATAATTGAAACAAAAAGAACTGAAATTCGTAAAAGAGGAATTCAATCACAACAACAAACGGAGAGAGTGGCGAGAAATGATTTGGCGAGCGTACCTCTGTGTGTTGGGTGATCGTCCTCGATCTCAAGAGGCGGTGGAATTTGGGTTTCTGGTTGGAATGCAACAATCTGACGCAATTGTGTTCAACGATTAAAGCGAATCAGAGGCCCAGCGGGGGAGAGAGCGCAGCGGTTTGGGTGATGAGTTAGGGGCTTAGGGTTCGGATTTTTTATTTTTTATTTTTTCGAGTTTCTGGTTTTTGGGCCAATAGAAATCGTCAGGGTTAAAAGGATTGGGAAAGATTTGGTGTTTGGGCACCACTGCCAGCACACCGGTTTCGTAGAATTTTTTTTATTTTATATAACAAACTATTTGGGATTTTTTTTTTTTTTTTTTTTTTTTGTTTTGTTACAACAGAAACAGACTATTTAGTATTTTACCCAAACAACTTTTTTCTGCAGACTTTTATCAAATCTATTATCTAGCTGGATTTTTCCCAAAATAAGCAAAACTAAAATCACAATTATTATCTCTAGCTATAAAAAAAAATTTGTTTTGTTGTAGTTAATATTATTTATGAGTGTGATTTTATAAATTTAGAAGTTGGGTTCTAGCAAGATTTGGGAGTCCAACCCCTTTATGACTTGTGTTATTTGTAGGGCAAATAAAGCTCATATGATTAGTATAAATAAAGGCATAAGGCCACAAGAGAAAAGCAAGCAATTACAGACGAGCCAAGCTCCTCTTTCTCGATCTCTTGTCGTCCCTCTCCTAACCCCTCTCTCTCTAAATTTTCTTTCCACATGTTGTTAGTACGAAGTGTGTCTCAAATGAGAGGTTCACTCCAAAACTGTCATAGCCCGTCTCGAAATTTTTGCTATTGAGGACGTGAAAAGACGAGATTGCCCTAAAGGTTATTAAGGTGTGTGTGACAATTGTTTTTGGTTATTAAGTTATACTCCTAAGTTGTTGGAAATTATTTTGGAACTTAGACTTTGTTTTTTTTTCTGTGGTTAGGGTTAAAGTGGACCACACACACATAACATACCCTCTCTCTCTCTCTCCCGTGGACTTCCTCTCCCTTCTCTCTCGATTTTTTTCCTGCACCACCTACTGTACACGTACGGACGAACTCCAAAACCACCTCAAACTTCACAGATCGAAGGCTCAAAGGTAATATTCTTGTTCCCTATCTTCCCCTGAGTCAATTGGTACAAGTTTTGGAACTTAGAACCCTCGGAATCGTCATGAAACCCTAACCCCAAAAATGTGCACTGTTCATGCACACGTAAAACCTTGTATTTCAGGGAATTTCAAGCTCACAGTGAGCTTAAGGAGGTCCTCACGAGCCTCGGGGTACTTCGTTGGTAGAGTTTGGACGTCGGAGGACCGAGATCGAAGGTCTTTAAAGTTTGTCGAACTATCAAGCTTCCTCAGGTAAATTCTAGTGGTTTTCAAGCCTTGAAACTTTTTTGGATGTGTTCTACGTGCTTAGAGCTTCATTTTGGTACCAAATTCATGAAAAATGGACGAAAAATGAGCGAGAAACTATAGTTGGAAAAATTCCCCAGAAACCGGGGAAGTCGCCGGAGAAGAAGACAGAATATTCCGTCAGTTTGGACAGAATATACTAACGCCATTACTTAAGTTTAACGGTTTTCGTTAGGAGTTGACGGAATATTCCTGACGCTGTTTAAGAATCTGTCAGTGTGCCTGGCACGTGACCGCGAGTGGGGGCGCATAGGTCCATGCCATTTCTGGCACGTGGGGGCGCGTGACAGGTCCAAAAATAATTCTAAAAAAATAGGGATGTTCGTGAGTTTGTGTAGATCACGTTGGTATATTCAAACACCCCAATTGAGCATCGTATGAGAAGTTATTTTGTATTGTTGGTTATGTGCTCTAAATAACGTTATTATAGTTATTTTGCATATAGGTGAGACCTATCTCGAGGACGAGCGCAATCAAAGGCGACACGGGGGTTACGACCCTTTGACATACCAATGAGTGGGCAGTTGTTTTCGTTATATACCTATATACTTACTGATTTTCCCAGAAATCGACTTTAAATGAAAGTATGTTTTAAAATGCTATGCATAGAATTGATATGAAATATATGAACTGGTATATGATGCATATGTATGAAATGGTGCGGTGGGCGCACAGGTAAGTATCAGGTGAGTTATATTGTGTTGATGATGTGAATTGTGTTGAGAGCTCATAACCTGCACCCCGGTGTTAGTGCTTATGTTGATATTCACCTCCCGCACCGCACGCTCCCTTGGATCCAAGTAGGTGTAAGTCCTGTCGTACAGACCACTTCTGTGGTTCCGACTCGTAGGTGACCTGCGATTATTCGCACAGCTGTTTGATGAGAATTGCACTAGAGCGTATTATTACACCAAGTTCTGTCGTACAGACCATTTTAATGGTTCCGACTCGTGTCCATGCATAGGTATTGAGCTATATGATTAGCCGTATAGGACCACTGCAGGGTCTCCGGCTGATTTATTGTTCCACATGATATATTTGCGTATTTTCATTATGTTATTGATGCATATAGCATGGCATACTTTCAGAATATTGATTTTGAACCATGATTTGAGAATATGTTGAGATACATATGTTATATGCTATTTTCTGGGAAAGTATACAGGTTTTATAGTGAGGGGTTATAAATGTTGATAAATGAGATATTTTCGAAAAGTTTTGTTTTACTGACCCACTCAATTTTGTTTTACGCCCCTCCAGGTTATAGTTAAAAGTGCTTGGTGGCTCACGAGGATTCCCACGGTTGTTCTGACGTACTTCACAAATGTAGGACTCACCTTCGGGTGTTGTAATTTAGTAATTGTCCTACTTGACTGCACTTAGAACCTTATGCTCTGATTGTGTGTATTTGACACTTAAATTCTCGCTAGCATGTCATTTGGATAGTACTGCTAGTATTCGGTTTTTTAGTCATTCATAATTCTATTACCTTATCGGTTTCGCATTGCATTTATGGTTACGTCACGCTTATGTGATGGCCAGCACGCCCTGATTCTCAGGTCGGGGTGTGTCAGTTTGGTATCAAAGCCTAGGTTTGCAGTCTTGTATAAATTGTGAATTTCCTAATTATTTTTGGTGTCTTTTGTCAGAACTATGCCGCCTCGTAGGGATCCACGTTCTTCTTCTAAGCCCAGTTTCCCTAATATAGCTCAGTTAGGGGAAGTGATAGCCCATGCCTTTCAGACTTCATTTCGTCCTCCTCAAATAACACCCCTGTAGACTGTTTATAATGTGAAATTGGACCACTTCGTTGGTAATGAGGGTCATGAAGGAGCGAAAAAGTGGTTAGACCGTATTGAGAAGACCTACCAAGTGATGCAAAGTCAGGGGAATTTTCCTGCTAGTAGATGGGTCGAGACGACTACTTGGTTTCTAGGAAGAGAACCTGCAAGTTGGTGGGAAATGAGACTAAATTTATGACACCTGAAGCAGCAACTGATTGGGAAACATTTAAAGAGACATTTAAGAAAAGATTCATTCCTCCAAAGTACATTGATCGTAAGAAGCAAGAGTTCACTCAACTGAAGCAAAGGAAAATGTCGGCGAATGAGTATTATAGGAAGTTTACAGACTTATCTTGCTATAATCCAGAAGTGGCTGTTAATCAGGTGGAAATGCTTCGTCGCTTTAAGTTGGGAACAAAGAAGAAATGGCGGACATTTGCTAGTGCTATTCTTTGCACCACTTATCATGAGTTCTCTGAGATTTTGGTTTGGATTGAGGACTCCGAAAATTTTCCTAGTGAAAGTGAGGAAGAGGAAGATAAGAATGGTGATAATCAGAGAAAAGATGATAGGGGTAAATGTATCTTGACTACGGGACCCCGTAAGACCCAGAATTTCAAGAAAAGTGGACCGAGCTCGAGTTCTTCTAGTGGAGGATTTAGTGCCACATGCCCGAGAAGAGGTGGAAGATTTACTGGTGGACTTAGGTTCCAAAGGCAGAGAGATTTCAGTGGTTCTGGTGGTTCAGGTCCTCCGTTATGCCGCTGTTGTAATTCCAAGCATTATAGGGAATGCAGGAGAGGTAGCAGTGCTTGCTACACATGTGGACAGACAGGACATAGAGCTGCACAGTGTCCCCAGAGTCAGCAGAGGCCTCAACAATCTGTTATGCCACTTCCAGCGCCAATCCAGCAGAATCCCAAATCAGGCAGTTATGGTCAGATGAGTCAGGGTGGTGCTGCTTACCACTACCAGGGTGATGCTGCTCCCTATGCTTCAGGGCAATATCAGTATTCCCAGGATCCTTATTTTCAGAGTTGGTATTCCCAAAATCCTGGAGGTTATACTTCATACCCTTCTATGCCAGCTAGCGGCTCTCAGTGGTATCAGGGAGGTCAGTTCCAGCAGGGAGAGGTTGCTGTTACCAGTGCAGGACTGTCTAGGCAATTTAGCCAGGCAAGACAGGGACGTAGTTCTCAGGGGCGAGGTAATCAAAGTAATAGAGGTCGTGGAGGACGACAGCAAACCCAGGGACATGTTAACAACATCTCACTGCAAGATACTCAGAACCATCCGGACTTGATTATGGGTACATTAAACATCCTTGGTCACTTTGCTAGAGTTTTGATTGATTGTGGTGCTACACACTCTGTGATTTCTCATACATTTGCTTAAATGACACAACCTCATCCTACACCTCTAGGATTTGATTTAGAGTTTGCTATGCCTAGAAGGGACAGATGTCATGTTGATAGTGTTTATCCAGGGTGTCCAGTGATGGTAGATGGCGTAGCTATGCCAACTAATCTTATCTCGTTAGATATTGTGGATTTTGATGTGATTTTAGGGGCAAATTGGTTACATTATAATCATGCCCATATAGATTGTTATGGGAAATCAGTCACTTTTCATCGTCCTAGACTACCTGAGGTTATGTTTATGGGTGAGAGAAGTGGGGTGAGGCATGGTGTTATTTCTGCCATGAGGCCAAAGAAGTTGTTATCGAAAGGTTGTCAGGGATACTTAGCACATATGGTGTTAAATAATGTTGCTCCTAGTAGTGTGGAGGAAGTTGGAGTAGTCAGGCATTATCCTGATGTATTTCCTAACGATTTATCGGGATTGACGCCTGACAGAGATGTGGAGTTTTCTATTGATTTGCTTCCAGGTATGGACCCTATATCTTTGACTCCATATAGAATAGCTCCGGCTGAATTGAGAGAGTTGAAAATTCAGTTGCAGGAATTAACTGATAAAGGTTTCATTCAACCTAGTACTTCATCTTGGGGAGCCCCAATATTGTTTGTGAGAAAGAAAGATGGGACTCTGAGATTATGTATTAATTACAGGCAACTGAATCGGGTAACGATTAAAAACCGTTATCCATTGCCTCGTATTGATGATTTGTTTGATCAGCTAAAAGGTGCATGTGTATTCTCTAAGATTGATTTGAGATTTGGCTACTATCAGTTGAAGATCAAAGGTGAGGATGTCCCTAAAACGGCTTTTAGGACCCCGTTATGGACATTATGAGTTTTTGGTGATGCCATTTGGATTGACTAATGCACCAGTAGCTTTTATGAGGTTGATGAATAAAGTATTCAAGCAATATCTTGATAGGTTTGTCATTGTTTTCATTGATGATATTCTGGTATACTCTAAGTCAAAAGCAAAGCATATTCGACATCTTCATTTGGTGTTAGAGAAATTGAGGGAGCATCGGTTGTATGCCAAGTTTAGTAAATGCCAGTTTTGGTTGAATCAAGTAGCATTTTTGGGGCATGTTGTATCGGCACAAGGAAGCAGTGGAGAATTGGGAGCAACCACGGACCGTCACTGAAGTACGGAGTTTCCTTGGTCTAGCAGGGTACTATCGACGATTCGTCCAAGATTTTTCTATGATTGCTTTACCACTAACGAGGTTAACCAGGAAAGATGTTAAGTTCGAGTGGGATGATAATTGTGAGCAAAGTTTCCAGCGGTTGAAGCATTGTCTCACTCATGCACCTGTATTAGTACTTCCTGATGATAGTGGTAACTTTGAGATTTACAGTGATGCTTAATTGAATGGTTTGGGATGTGTTTTGATGCAGCATAATAGAGTTATTGCCTATGCTTCTCGGCAATTGAAGATCCATGAAAGGAATTATCCTACTCACGACCTTGAGTTGGCAGCTATTGTCTTTGCTTTGAAGATTTGGAGGCATTATCTCTACGGTGAGAAATGTAAGATCTTCACAGATCATAAGAGTCTTCAGTACCTTTTTACTCAGCATGATCTTAATCTTCGTCAGCGAAGATGGTTGGAGTTACTAAGTGATTATGACTGCACGATTGAGTATCATCCTGGTCGTGCAAATGCAGTAGCTGATGCACTGAGTAGGAAACCTCAAGGCCGACTTAATACTTTGTATGCTTGTCGTGTCCCTCTTCTTGCAGATTTGAGGTCTATTGGAGTAAAGTTGGAAATGGAAGATCAAATGGAAGCATTTCTTGCCAGTTTCTAAGTCAGGCCAATTTTGGTTGACCGTGTACGTGAAGCTCAGGTGAATAATGAGGAATCTCAAGATATAATTGAGGCTGTTGAGAGAGGTAAGAAGAAAGATTTCAGAATCAGGGAATCAGACGGTATGCTCATGCAAGAGAATAGGATGTATGTGCCAAATAATGAGGAATTAAAGAAAGGAATTTTGGATGAAGCACATTGTTCGGCTTATGCCATGCATCCAGAAGGAACTAAGATGTATCATACCATTCGACCATTTTATTATTGGCCGGGTATGAAAAGGGAAATTGCAGAATATGTAAGTAGGTGTATCGTCTGTCAACAGGTCAAGGCAGAAAGGAAAAAGCCATTTGGGTTGATGCAGCCGTTTCCCGTTTCTTAGTGGAAGTGGGAAAATATCACTATGGATTTTGTGTATAAGCTTCCACGTACGCAGAATGGTTTTGATGGTGTTTGGGTGGTCGTAGATTGGCTTACCAAGTCAGCGCACTTTATTCCAGTGAGGGAGAAGTACCCTCTAAACAAATTGGCTAAATTGTTCATTAGGAAGATTGTGAAGTATCATGGAGTTCCAGCGAATATTATTTCTGATCGAGACCCAAGATTTACTTCTAAGTTTTGGATAGCTTTTCAAGAAGATTTTGGTACGAGATTACTTTACAGCACTACTTATCATCCTTAAACAGATGGTCAATCAGAGAGGACCATTCAGACGTTGGAAGATATGCTAAGATCTTCAGTGTTGCAGTTTGGTGACTCTTGGCATGATCGCTTAGATTTGATGGAATTTGCCTACAATAATAGTTTTCATTTGAGTATTGGTATGTCACCTTTTGAGGCACTTTATGGTAGAGCTTGCCGTACACCTTTGTGTTGGTCAGAGGTAGGTGAACGAGCTTTCGTGGGCCCGGAGATAGTGGAGGAGACTACTCAGAATGTTCAGGTAATTAAGTCTAACCTGAAAGCAGCCCAAGATCGACAAAAGAGTTTGGCAGATAGACATGCCACTAATCGGGTTTATAATGTGGGTGATTTGGTATTTTTGAAATTATCACCTTGGAGAGGTGTGGTACGATTTGGAAAGAAAGGCAAGTTAAGTCCTAGGTACATAGGACCTTATGTGATCACCAAAAGGATTGGTGAAGTTGCCTACAGGCTAGAGTTGCCTCCAGAGTTATCCAAGGTGCATAATGTGTTTCATGTCTTGATGCTTCGACATTATGTTTCAGATCCTTCACATGTGATTCCTCCTCCACCTTCGGAGATTAATCCAGATTTCACGTATGATGAGGAACCAGTGACTATCTTGGATTGGAAATACAAGGTTCTAAGGAATAAGACAGTGAGCTTGGTGAAAGTATTGTGGAGGAACTATTTAATGGAATAAGCTATTTGGGAGACCGAAGATCGAATGAGAGAGATGTATCCGAGGTTGTTCTATGAGTATTAGTGGTTTGATTGGTTGTATGAATTTTGAGGACGAAATTCTATAAGGAGGGTAGATTGTCACAGCCCGTCCCGAAATTTTTGCTATCGAGGACGTGAAAAGATAGGATTGCCCTAAAGGTTATTAAGGTGTGTGTGACAATTGTTTTTGGTTATTAAGTTATACTCCTAAGTTGTTGGAAATTATTTTGGAACTTAGACTTTGTTTTTTTTGTGTGTGGTTAGGGTTAAAGTGGACCACATGCATATAACCTACCTTCTCTCTCTCTCTCTCTCTTCCGTGGACTTCCTCTCCCTTCTCTCTCGATTTTTTTTCTACACCGTGTACTATACGTACACGTATGGACGAGCTCCAAAACCACCTCAAACTTTACAGATCGAAGGCTTAAAGGTAATATTCTTGTTCCCTATCTTCCCCTGAGTCCATTGGTACAAGTTTTGGAACTTATAACCCTCAAAATCGTCGTGAAACCCTAACCCCGAAAATGTGCACTGTTCATGCACACATAAAACCTTGTATTTCAGGGAATTTCAAGCTTACAGTGAGCTTAAGGAGGTCCTCACAAGCCTCGGGGTACTTCGTTGATAGAGTTTGGACGTCGGAGGACCGAGATCGAAGGTCTTTAAAGTTTGCCGAACTATCAAGCTTCCTCAAGTAAATTCTATTGGTTTTCAAGCCTTGAAACTTGTATGGATGTGTTCTACGTGCTTAGAGCTTCATTTTGGTACCAAATTCATGAAAAATGGACGAAAAATGAGCGAGAAACCATAGTTGGAAAAATTCCCCAGAAACCAGCAAACTCACCGGCGACCGGCGAGTCGCCGGAGAAGAAGACAGAATATTCCGTCAGTTTGGACGGAATATACTGATGCCGTTAGTTAAGTTTAATGGTTTCCTTTAGGAGTTGACAGAATATTCCTGACACCGTTTAAGAATCTGTCAGTGTGCCTAGCACGTGACCGCGCGTGGGGGCGCGTAGGTCCGTGCCATTTATGGCGCGTGTGGGCGCGTGACAGGTCCAAAAATAATTCTAAAAAAAATGGGGATGTTCGTGAGGTTGTGTAGATCACGTTGGTATATTCAAACACCCCAATTGAGCATCGTATGAGAAGCTATTTTGTATTGTTGGTTATGTGCTCTAAATAACGTTATTATAGTTATTTCGCATATAGGTGAGACTTATCCCGAGGATGAGCGCAATCAAAGGTGACACGGGGGTTACGACCCTTCGACATACCAGTGAGTGGGCAGTTGTTTTCATTATATACCTATATACTTATTGATTTTCCAAGAAATCGAATTTAAATGAAAGTATGTTTTAAAATGCTATGCATAGAATTGATATGAAATATATGAACTGGTATATGATGCATATGTATGAAATGGTGCGGTGGGCGCACAGGTAAGTATCAGGTGAGTTATATTGTGTTGATGATGTGAATTGTGTTGAGAGCTCATAACCTGCACCCCGGTGTTAGTGCTTATGTTGATATTCACCTCCCGCACCGCATGCTCCCTTGGATCCAAGTAGGTATAAGTCCTGTCGTACAGACCACTTCTGTGGTTCCGACTCGTAGGTGACCTGCGATTATTCGCATAGCTGTTTGATGAGAATTGCACTAGAGCGTATTATTACACCAAGTCCTGTTGTACAGACCATTTTAAGGGTTCCGACTCATGTGCAGGCATAGGTATTGAGCTATATGATTAGCTGTACATGACCACTGCAGGGTCTCCGGCTGATTTATTGTTCCACCTGATATATTTGCATATTTTCATTAAGTTATTGATGCATATAGCATGGCATACTTTCATAATATTGATTTTGAACCATGATTTGAGAATATGTTGAGATACATATGTTATATGCTATTTTCTGGGAAAGTATATAGGTTTTACAGTGAGGGGTTATAAATGTTGATAAATGAGATATTTTCGAAAAGCTTTGTTTTACTGACCCACTCAATTTTGTTTTATGCCCCTCCAGGTTATAGTTGGAAGTGCTTGGTGGCTCACGAGGATTCCCACGGTTGTTCTGACATACTTCACAAATGTAAGACTCACCTTCGGGTGTTGCAATTTAGTAACTGTCTTACTTGACTGCACTTAGAACCTTATGCTCTGATTGTGTGTATTTGACACTTAAATTCTCGCTAGCATGTCATTTGGATAGTACTGCTAGTATTCGATTTTTTAGTCATTCATAATTCTCTTACCTTATCGCTTCCGCATTGCATTTATGGTTACGTCACGCTTATGTGGTGGCCAGCACGCCCTGATTCTCGGGTCGGGGTGTGTCAAAAACGGTGTGTAAACACAAATTTTCGTGTGAAAAATGTGACACCTTGACCCGGAATGTCCATTAAGACTCCGAATCGAGCTGTGTTAGCCAACTCCTGGAAGGTGACGAAGCCATAAAGTGTAGTGATGTGGAAAATGTGAATAAATTTAAACCTAAAAGTGCCTAAATATAAGAGTGCACTGGTGAGCGGGAATGAACCAATTTCACACGTGATGACCGCGCATAAGTAAAGTACAGTAGGGTAAGATAAGGATTATACCATTATAGATAGCCACCTCTATTGAGATTTGCCTAAAATCCCCGTCGATACAAAAGCTCGGCTATTAAAACCTGGAGGGGCGAAAAACAAGAGTGAGTGAGCCTGAAAATAAAGTTTTAAAAAAAACTTTTTGAAAACGTTATAACCGCTCGCTGTAAAACAAGTATAATTTCCAAAATATACATACTACGTGTAGTAAGAAAATACCTACCGTAGCCTGCAAAATCACCAGATTGCCATACGTCACAATATTGCGTAAATGAACATATAACAACCAATATCACATAATCTCGCATAAGCAAACATATCATATTGGGTGCTCATCGACACATGCTGACACACGAGTTCATGTAGAGGTATTCTGACATGAACATGACTGGGTGTAATAATAATATATGCTCTGGTACTACAATCACGTGAAGACTGGCGCTATGCGCAGCACATACGAGTTGAAGTTGCTTATTGCAACATGTATGACAGGACTGGCACCTATAATGGATCCAAAGCAAGCGTAAGGTGCGATGTGCACATACATGTGAAAAACTGGCTCTGGCCCGGGCAAGTACCAACACCGTGCAACAAACGATGAGCAAATAACATAATTATAATCATGCCACAGCCATTCAACGATTCTAGTCAACATAGTAAACTTACCAGCGCATCCTGTAGGATTATTTTAGCATTTCACAATAGTACACATTTCTTATAACATTATTTAATCATGGCATTCATATAGCAAATTCATCATTAGATGCATATATGGAAACTAAACAAACATACATTTATGTGTGTGTATGTATATATATATATATATATATATATATATCAAAGAAAAGACCCACTCACAAATCATGTCGTCGAGTCAAACCCGCCTCGTAGCATTGAGAGTCCTTGTGATGTGTTTCCCCTAGAAACGAAACCATTAACGTAAATATACAGAGTACGGCTAATAAAGGAATTATTCTAAAACTGTCGAATTTTGGAAAACGAAGGGCGGATTCTGGTCCGGCACGTCGAGAAACCTAAGGAGAGACCTCGAGTTCCTACACGGGCCGCCACACGGACCGCCACAAGGTGGCTGCACTGGTAACCACGCGCCGCAAGTACCACAGTACTCGCCTTCCCCACGAAGACCTGCGTTTTGCAGGTTGAACTACCTACTTCCATAGCTCATATCGACCTCGATTCTCCACCAAAATCAATGATATAAAAACCTAAATAGAGCTAGAAGTGTAAGGAACATGTCTATATCTATTTGAGACGGTGTTAACATTAGAGTTCAGTGGAAAAATGGTTCGAAGGTGATCAAATGGTCACGGGTTCTTGCTGAAAATCTGGAGAATTTCTTCCCAACTTCCAAAGTTAATATCTAGATCGATACTTAATTAAATTTGATGATTCAATAGCCAACTAGAAGTTAAGAATGTGGGGAAGAGGTTGGTACCAGTTCAAAGTCCAATAGTGGCTGGAGTTGGCCTGTGGAACGGCCTAAAAGTGGCTTGATGGTCACGGTCCAACATTCTATAATTATGAGAAAACTTCCCCCTTGTTCTTTTCTGTATTAAGACCCCATTAATTAGACACCTAATGATCTAAAAGTCACTTCCAAATCAAGAAACAAATAAGAAGAGTTGACCCGATGCTTACCCAAGTCGAAAAACAAAGGACCTCACCGGAGTTCACAAAGTAAGGTGTGCTGCTGTTGTAGTGCAGGGGTCTGTGTCTCTGTGCAGGTATGCATCGACTGTGGTAGGGGGAAAACATGACAGGGGGAGAGAGATTGAAACGTGGTGATGTGGTGGCCTGAGGCCTCGCTGGAATGGCGATGATCGTACATGGCTAGAGTGTTGGAAATATGCCCTGAAAGTCAATCTTCGCTGAAATATGCCCTGATTTTAAGTAGTTCACAAATTAAGAAAAACGAGTTAGGGGAATTGCTATCCACCACCAAATAATCATGAAAACATGTTATGTTTCATTCAAATTCCTTTTATTTCCGGATGAAGATGCTCAAGTTGGCTCAATGTTAGAACTCAACCTATTACTCTTTAGGTAGTCTTTATGCCAATTACTCCCTCACTTAATCCTCATCTTTAATTCCATTTCCTCTTATAGTTGAATAGGTGTCAGCTGGTTTGTTGTTGGCTGCATCAGTTTTGGCTGCTAGTTTTATTGGGTTTATTGCTTTCAATGCTTTCTTGTCAGTTACAAACTGCTCAGCCCCTTGTGTACCTTTCAGTGTTAAAACGGCCATAACTTCTTCTAGGAAAATGATATTAACAATCCGTGAAATGTTCCAGAAAATAGACATCCGTAGCTTTCCAAGCATATAAGGCTCATTCCCTAATTCATTCTGAGCTGTTCGTAACTTGCTTCCAAAGTCAGCTGATGTGCACAGGCAGTTTTGACGAATTTGTTACTTAAAATCCCACTTGTGCTATTTTTCTTTTCTTAGCTTGACAAGTCCTACAAAACACAAAAACAAAGTAAATAGCTCAAAAATATGAGGAACTAACTAAGAAAAGATAAGTGAATTTGATGTAATATATATATAAATATGAGCTTATCAATGTACCCTATAGGCAAGGACATCAAACTCATCAATTCACTGCGAATGGAGGTGCTTGGGGTTATCAAGGCCATAACCAATCAAGGGACAACATGTTTTCTAACAGTTACAATTCAGATTTAAGTGATCATTCAAACTCTATGTGGTGGGAATCTCAACAAGTTCAACCTAAAGGATATTGGCAACCATATGAGGAGTTTTATTCAAGACCTATGCAGCCACCACAGCCTTCCCCACAACAATTCCAATCGAATTCAAGTATGTCCATGAATTATAATCAAATTCTTGATGAATTAATTTCTTTGACGCAGGGCTCACAATAAGAAGAATATTCGCAGCCATCTGAGAAGTTCTATCAATGGCCATATGCACCACCACAGCCTCCACCACAATCTGCCCAAACAAATTCAAGTATATCTTTGGAAAATGATCAAATTATTCAATTACTCACTTCTTTGTCTTAAGGACAAGAAAATCAAAACAAAGTGATGCAAATTCAAGACAAAAGGGTGGACCATTTGGAAAAGCAAATTGGACAGATAGCGGAATTTATGGTACATATTCAAGAACAAAGTGAACTTTTCAATTCAACCGTTGTAAATCCAATGGGAGAATTTGAAATTGCTGAAGCTCTTACCTTGGCAAGTGGCATGGAGATTGAAGATGAACCCAAGACGTATGAACCCAAGACGTCTGAAACAAGCCAAAACATGGATGAAAAGCTGCTAATTGAGGAGGAGGAAGAAGAAACACCCTTGCCGCAGCCTATCCTAGCTCCACCACCCTTGCCGCAGGCCTCTAGTGCTTCTAAGCCATCCAGTCAAGGTAAGTTGGGTTCAAATTCGGTTCAATCTAATGTTATTCCTCCAAATGTACCCTTCCCTCGCAGGTTCATGATTTCCAAGGATGAAGAAAGTGAAAAAGACATCGTGGAAGCCCTTCTAAAGGTGCAAAGTACTATCCCAATTCTTGGTACAACAAATCAAGTTCCAGATTGTGTTGAATCGTTCAAAGACCTTTGTACACCATGAAGAATGATTCAAGAGGAAGAAGTGGCTGGAGAATATGTAGAATGCATCAATGGGGATGTTCATGAGACAACAAAGCCCAAAGAAGTTGAATTTTATGACACGGGACAAGTCACAACCATCACATTCAATCTGGCCAAGTTCAACGTCCCTGAAACTTTCAAAGAAATGGTGTTTGTCATTGAGTTTGTGTCGGAGCAAGCAAGTAAGTCATCTTCTCCAATTTCAATTAAGTCATCTTCTCCAATTTCAATTTTGTTTTCTACTAACTTGCTGATTTTAATGATTCAGGCACCCACACTAGAATTTAAACCATTGCCGGATCATTTCAAATATCACCTCCCCTTTAAAGATAAATTCCATGTCGTGGCCTCCAATGCACGACGTTAAAGCAAGCGCTTCTTGAGAGGCAACCCATGCATTCGAATGAAGAAGGGAGACCTAGGAATCGCCCCACATCCAGATTTGCGTTCCTAAACCCTTCTCTTTACTGCATTTATCTTGCCATGATTAGTTCATTGTTTGTTTGCTTGCTTTCTGTGAGTTTATGCTTGAAACATTGAAGACAACGTTTGATTTAAGTGTAGGGGGTAACAAAGTGTTTTTGATGCAAAATTTGTGGGATTTTATCACCTATCACTTCTAAAGTTGCTTCTCACTGTTTTTAAGTATTTTTAATATGTTTTGAGGTGTTTTTGTGTGTTTTGAAGTAAAATTACGAAAATTTGAAAAAAAAAATCAATTTTTGAGTTGTTTTTGTGTGTTTGTGTCTTAGGTACCTTCCAACACAATGATGAGGATTTGGTTTTGAATTGCATGACTGTTAAAGAAAGTTATGAACATGGATGGAAGTTTGATATGCTCTTGGTTTATGCTTGGTTGTATTTGTTGTTTACGAATTCAAATTTGATCACAAAAGGATAAAATCAGTTTTTGTAACATGCTTGAAGGAAGGAACTCAAACTAACGCTACAACCCTAAGAGACTTGAGCCTTTACCTTCTTTGGAGAGTTATTAATCTGTGATTCTTTGTTTTCTAAAGTCGTTGCATGATCTCATTATTTCTTTGCTTGGTTGCTACTTAGAATGCGTTTTCATTATAGATCTAAATGCTAGAACTCATATCTATTTCATTCAAAGCATGACATTGATTTGCATAACACATGATCAAGATGAAGTTGTTTAGTGAGCCACAACCAAATAGCCGTACCTTTCTACTTCATATGTTTTGTAGGTTTAACCCCGTTTAAGCCTTGTTTAGCCTATGTTCTTTGTTAACCACATTAACCTCACCTAGCCTAGTGTAGGAATGTCCATACCTTTGTTCTTAAAGGATAGTGAAGCATAACTTAAAATGAATTCCTTTTGATCTACATTATGCAGAAAATCAAGTGTGGGGGAGGGTATGGTTGTTTTAAGCTCAATTGTACGTTTTGGGTTTCAAAAGAAAAGAAAAAGAAGAGAAAAACGTGTGAAATGAAACATGTGAAAAGAAAAGTTGTGAAAAGAATGAAAAAGAGTTGACAAATAAGTGAGAATGAGCTCACATGTGTTGGTTGTTGAAGAAAGGGTCCAAAACATCAAATCTGGCCCTAGAATGTGTAAATCTCCCTTTTTTTTGTGTTTAAAGTTGATTTATGCATTCAAAATTCAATTCTAAGTGTTGATTTCATTGGTTTGCTTACTATTTCTTTAAGAACCTTTGTTTTTCCATATCCTTTCTTTCTTAGCCAACACCCTTAGCCCCGTTGCAACCCATTGACTTCTATCTTGAGTGTTGTGTGTTTCAATATGTGGAGTTTGGGATTGGTATGAGCATATGGTATCCCTGGTTCTCGCATCTAAGTAGTAGCATTCCCTGCACGAGATCATATTCATATATGCATTAATAACTGCAGAAAATGCTTTCTTTGTCAAAACATATGTGAGTACTAGTTTCCATGTTTTCATCAATCTTCTCACATAAACTTAGTGTAGGGTGTGTAGTCAGAAAATCTGAGTGAAAATTAAGTGTTTATCTAGTAAGGAATTGAGGGAATTCTCTAAGGTATGTTACTACATTCAAAATGTTGTTTTAATTGATTACATGCGAACTAGTGAATGGTGACTGTGATTAAGTATGTGCTTAAGGGTAAGGATGACCAAAATCTATGCAAGTGATGATTTTTAATATGTCATGTTCATTCGAAATCCCTAATGCAAATGTTGGAAGGTTTAGATTGTGTTTTGTTTCTTTTGTTTGTTTTGTTTTGCTCGAGGACTAGCAAAAGCTAAGTGTGGGGGAATTTGATAGGAGCATATTTATGCGACTTAGTTAGCTTGTTTCTTCGCATTTATGTTGTTAGTTCTTAGTTATTTATGTATTTTAAGCCATTTTTGTGTGTTTGTTGGTCCAAAGGGCTAAAGTGGCAAAAAAGTGCATTTTGGTGCCTTTTGGAGCAGTTTTGGGCTTGGAAGCACATGCTTGGAGCAAAGGGGATGGACGAAATTGAAGACCTAATTGAAGAAGGATTCCTAATTGAAGAATGATTCCTAGTTGAAGAAGGATTCCAAGTTGAAGAAGGATTCCTAGTTGAAGAAGGATTCCTAATTGAAGAAGGATTCCTAAAAGAATGGGGATTCCTACAAGAAGAAGGAATGTTAGCCAAGTTTCCTGATTTGGTCTTAATCCGAATTTACCTAATTTCCAGCTGCAAGGAGGATCTCAAATTAATTTAGGACACTTCATTATATGTTTCCCCTTTCCTAAACCCCTTGCCACATATCTCTTTACCCTTTCTTCCAAAATCTGCCACATAATTGCCTTTCCCTTTCTCTCTAGGACCTACTGAACCCTACTTACCTTTTTTCCTATTGGGATTCTGATTTGTTACCCTTTTTCTGGAGGATTTGGAGTCCTAAATACATTCCTAATTCACCTTAGCCGTGCTCCTTCCTTCCCCTATATAAAAAGAGCCTTGCCGCACATCAAAGGGCTCCCTGGACCATTATACACACTTTCTGCCGAAAATCCACCCTACATCCTTCACCATAACTCACTTACATCCATCCACCACCACAAATCACCACTAAAACTCACCACCAATCCCTTGTGCCGCAGCAAAGGAGAAGAATGAGAGCTTTTGGACGTTTTGGCATTCAATTTGGATCGCTGGAGCGTTTAGGTGTTTCTTTCTTTTGTTTTCAATGTATAAATCTATTTACCTTTGTTTTGTGATTATGATAAACTAAACCCCTTTTGGCTAGGGGGAGATTCAAAGCCATGAACATGGTTGCAATATGAATTGATTACCTTCAGTTGTGATTTCATGAATTGTGAATTCAATTTGCTTAACTGTTTGATTGATAACTTATTCTTGTATGTTGATTAAGAGTGCACGCTTAGTTTTCATGCATGAATTTGATGCTAGAATATAAGGGAATTTCACCTAATTGTTATGAACTTATATTCATGCGTAGTGGAGGTTGCTTATAAACAATCGTGTTAAGTGAATTCTTGGCAAGAGTATCATGCTCATCATAGTTACGAATGCCTCGTCAATGCTTATAGTTTTCATGAAGCTTAATGATCTTTGATTATATCTCTATTGTGCTGTTCACGTAGGGGACTTTTAGAGAATGTGTTGAATTGTCGTATGCATTTTCCCGTCCAATTCAATAACTTAAGGAAAACTTGAGGGTTAATTTAAGCGTACCTAATTAATCTAGGGTGTTGAGTTTCGTGGTTTATCAAAAGAACAACTGAAAATCGATTTGTATGCAAGTGTGTCATGTGTGGAGAAGAACCCTCTAGCTAGCCCATCATCCATCCAATTCACCAAATTCGTCCAAATCTATCTAAGTCTTTAGTTTACTTGTTTTACTTTAAATTCGTCCAAATCCCAATCCCATTTACCTTCTTGTGTCAATTAGGTTAGAATCTGCCCAACTTTGTGTTTTTAAGTGTTTTGAGTCTTCATAGTTCCAAATTCGTCCAAATTCATCCCTAGAGTCTGTTTTGAGTCAATTATCTTGTTTTGTGCTGTTTTGAGTCAATTTAGTTGTTTTGAGTCATTAGAGTCTAGTTTTGCATTCTTTGAGTGTAGTTTAGTGTTTTAAACTTAGTTTTACGTTTTTAAGTCAGTTTCAAGTGTTTTAGCAATCCCTCCTAATCTCTGGTCCAGAACGATCCCTACTTGCATCTTTACTACAATGGTCAACAAGAGGGTTTAATTTGTGTATTGTTTTACATCGCATCAGTTCTAAGCTCGAATTAAACGAATTTTAGTTTTAAACTCATAAAAAAATCATCCATAGGTCTAGGAACTTACCTAAACACAAATTCAGACAAATTTGAATGGATTGAACCTTAGACAAGTCAAGATCGCACTAGTGGACCTCGTCAGATTTTGGAAAATAAAGGCGAGCAAAACAAGGTTAAAACCCCTCGATTCTTAACTCAAAATCTCCCCAGAAATTTAAAAATCATACCCTTAGAGGATTTGGCTTTTTCTTAGGCTGGAAACACCTCTAACTTGTCGGGTTTGACTGGACTTCTTCGTTGGAAACTGGAAACGAAGAACACAGAGAAGGAAGAGGTTAAACACCTCTATTTTCAGCTGAAAATTCATGTGCAAGAGTTGGAAATTGTACCTAAGGCTAATGTGTCTCTAAATCAACCCAAATCAAGCTAGAACTCAACAAGTTCATACTCCGAGTTCACCGAAATTTCTTCATCGAGTGGGGGATTTCGAATACACCACCTTCAAGTCACTATGACACACCCCGACCGAAATCGAAGCATGCTGGCCGCCACGTGAGAGTGATGTAACTATGTGCACAATGCGGAAGCAACATAATATAGAAATTACGAATGAATAAAAACCGAAACACTAGCTAAGGCAAATATAGCGTGAGAATAAGTGTGAACACATAATCAGAGCACTAATAGCCTAAGTGCAATCAAGCATAGGAATTACTAACTAAATAACACCCGCAGGTTGTCCTACACAAGTGATGGTCTGTCAGAACTTCCGCTGGAAACCTTGTGAGCCACCCACAAATGCTACCTAATACCTGGAGAGGCGCAAAACAAAAGCATGAGTGGGCAAAAACAAAGTTTTTCAAAAACCATTTCATTATCAAACTTCTAACCCTTCGCCGTAAAACCCGTATAATTTTCCCAGAAAATAGTATATACATATACTAAATCTCAATAGAATTCATCATTAAAATACGCATTCAAATCATGAATATGCCATGCCACATTATCAATTATCCAGGTAAGTAATCTAAAAACGATGATAATTGCAATTATCTCATCAACTGTACTCTAGCTCATAGATCATGCATGCACACAAGTTGAACCCACCTATAGTGGTCTATACGACAGGCTGGGTGTATAATAAATAATTACGCTCAAGTGCTATGATCACTTGAATGCTGTGCGAATGATCGCGGGTTACCTACAAGTTGAACCCACTAAAAGTGGTATATACGACAGGTTGTGCACCGAACTTGGATCCAAGATGAGAGTGTGGTGCGGAAGGTGAACAATCACGTGAAGGCTAGGCCCTAACTTTGGCGGGAGCACTAACATCGGGGTGCAGGTTTATGAGCTAACAATGCATCTCAACAATCATCATAAAGTAACACATAGCTTACCTTAACTTACCCGAGCGCTGCTGGCATCGAATCCCAATATGTGTATATAAATATATATCACAATGCATACATATAGCATAAACATATTTGGCATGACAATTCATTTCATAAAATTGCTTAAAACATATTTCTGGGAAAAATACTCATTATATAGGTATATACGGAAAACAAAAGCCCACTCACTGATATGTCGAAGGATCGTAGCCCCCACGTCTAGCCTGGCTACGCTCGTCCTCTGGATAGGTCTCGCCTATATGAGAAATGACTATATAAACGTTAATTAAAGCACATAAACGAAACTTGATAATAACTTCTCATATATTGCTCAAATTGGGTATATGAATATACCACAGTGACCTAACCTACTCAACCTCAAAAACATCCCCAAATTTTTAAAATATTTTTCTGAGGTCTCAGGCGCCGCCACGCGCTAGCCAAGGCACGGCCAGACGTGCCCCCACGCGTGGCCACGTGCCTAGCACACTGACGGTAACGGTAATAGCAGTTAGGGAATATTTCGTCCAAAAATAGAATATGCCGTTAAAACTAACCTAACGCCATTAACTTCCGTTAGGAATATTTTGTTAACTTGACGGAATATTCGCCTTTTTTCCCCGGCGAACCTCCGATCACCGTTGTCGTCTTCGGAAATTGGAAATTCGAAAAACCTTCATAACTTCTTCATTTCTTAACCAAAATCCAGGAAATTTGTACCAAAATGAAGCTTACAACGAGTAGAACAAAACCTTACCACTTTGAAGCTCCAAAAAGCATGGGATCTCGCCGGAGAAATTCCACGAAAACCGGCCAACTTTGAAACTCGACTTCCCGACGTCCAAATTACTCCATTTTTCTTCTCCGAGCTTCGTGAAGACGATCTAAAGCTCACTACAAGCTTAGAATGCTCTGAAACCTTCACATTTACGTGTGCATGAACAGTGCACAAAATCTGGGGTTAGGGTTTCTCGAGTTTTTGAAGGTTTCAAGTCTCAAAAATGGTATATATGAACTTCTAAGCTTGCAGGGAGTACGAATCTTACCTTCTTGACGTCGATCCGTGCGTGAATGGTTGAGCTTGGTGTTTGTCTATACGGGAGAGAAGGAGAGAGTGAGTCTGAGAGAGAGTACGGGAAAGAAGAGAGAGAATGTGTGTTTGTGTGGTCCAATTGCAGCCAACCACACAAGAAAGCAACCAAAGTCTAAGTTCCTAATTGGTTCCAAAATATTAGGAACTTAACACATTGGTCCTCATACCAAAACTTAGACCACACCATGCTACAAACGCTCAAGGGCATTTTAGTCTTTTCACACCTTCGAGAAATATTTTTTGGGATGGGCTGTCACACACTAGATTGCCATGCAATCCCACCATCATGTTCCTCGGGTCAAATAGATTCTAAATGCAATAGTTTTAGCTTGAATTTTTGGATGGAAAAGTGGGAATAGGTGGTGATGGCTCTCGGTGACAAAAAGAGTGCAGAGAGAAAGGAGAATTAGAGAAAGAGAGTGAGGGTTGCAGAGTGGCAAAAAGAGAAAGAAAGAGTAGGTTTATCCTACTTAGTAATCAGTGGTGGAGCCAGGATTTTAGGTTAGGAGAATGTGGAATTCATTGTCGAATGTTCCAAAATATTTGTCTGTCATTATCTTTTAATTTTCCATGAAACCTTGACATCGATCGAGCCACATGACACAATTTATATTTTGGAGACTGATACTTCTGAATATGTTGATTTTATTGGAGTCGGTAATTTCAATTCAAGTATTGCAATGAACTTTGCAAATATTGTTAATTAGATGAAGATTTATTGGGAAGACGTCCAGATCAAGACCTTGGATGTGGAGCATATTTTATGTCATTCAAAGTTATTCATTTATTCAAAGTATATATTTGTTTGAAGTGGAAGATATAAATATTTTGTCTCCAAACCGGATGGTGATTCGAATTCGATGACGAATTCTCTCCGACCAGTTGAGAATGATGCAGGACAGGAAATAAGATTATCGGAAGATTCATTACATTTGGCTCTTGAAATCCAACCGATCGACATGGAATACAAGGGTTATGAAGCAATGAATTTTATGTAATAATTATATTTAGTGGGCTGGATTAAAAGCAATTATTTTGGCTATTTAGCATCTCATATGTCACAAGTATTAGTCATAACTGAAAGGGGCTTAAGCATATATAAATTCATGTATTTGTAAAGAAAATGAGGAAAAGTTGTTTAAATTATGGGCAAATTACATAAAACTACCTCAACTATTGGGTCATTAACAGTTTCATACCTCGTCTTTAAAAAGTTTCAATGTCATACCTTATCTTTGAATTTGTTGCAATGTTATACCTTCCGTCAGTTGTCTGTCAATTCTTGTGTTAAATGCTGACGTGGCATGAGGCGAGGCCCACTTTATATTATAAAAATTAACTAAATATTAAAATAAGGAAAAAAAAATGAAACCCAGATCCCATCACCCCCACCTCCCCCCACCCTCGAAACCCATCCCCTTCATCATCTTTATCTTCCCATCCCCCCCTCCACCCCAAAAAAAAAAAACCTTCCTTCCAAACCCAGAACCCCACCCCCACCTCCTCTGCAACCCCCCTTTCTCCCTCCTGAGCCTCCCAACCACCTCCCTCTCTTCCCAAACCTTCCTTCCTCTGCCGGCTATCCCCTCTCTCTGTAACCCTAGCTTTCTTTCCAAACAGCTTCCGTCGAAATCCCCGTCAATTCGACCTCCCTTATGGGCAAAAGCCCTCACCCCTTCACCTCACATACAACATTGTAGCCGGTAGCTCTTCAATTTTTTTTTGTTCGATTTAATTTTTAATTTGGGGGAGAAATTAAGAGGTTGAGATCCAGCGACGATCTCGATTCCTTCCGTAAGGATTCAAATCCTAACCCGAACCCGAGTTCCAACCCCGGCCGGACCTCCTCCTCCTCTTCGCATTGGAGCTTCTACTACAAGCTAGATACTGTGCGCAAGGGTTTGCTCTTGTTTGTTAGATTTTGAATGGGAGAAAAGTGAAGAGAGTGAAGGAGAGGGAGGTGGGTGGGAGGCTCGGGAAGGAGAAAAGGGTTGTGGGGGATGTGGGGTTCTGGGTTTGGAATGAAGATTTTGGACGGGGGGGGGGGAGGGGGAGACGGGAAGATGGAGATGATGAAGGGGATGGGTTTCAAGGGTGGGAGTAATAGGATTTGGGTTTCGCTTTTTTTTTTTTAATTTTTTAATATTTAGTTAATATTTAATTAATTTTTTAATATAAAGTGGGCCCCGCCTCATGACACGTCAGCATTTAACAGAGTAATTGACGAACAACTGACGGAAGGTATGACATTGTAACAAATTCGAAGATAAGATATGACATTGAAACTTTTTAAAGACGAGGTATGAAATTGTTAATGACCCAATAATTAAGGTAGTTTTATGTAATTTATCCTTAAATTATCATATTAATAATTGAGTTGTAAACTCGTTTTTATGTGCTTTTCTCTTGTTTAAGAGTATGCATCTTTAACCAAAGTTCTTAGGGTTTTTAGGTCTTTCCTCGCACTAGGAGATAGTGGACCCTACCTATCCATCATATCTATTTTTTTTTTTCGTATCTATTCGCTACGCCATGCATCAGAACTGAATTTATGATAAAATTTTAAAGGTGATACTATGTTTCTGGAATTTAGCTGGTTTCTGTAGCATAGTCTGTTTGTGATATATTTTAATATACCTATGAAACTCCTAAATTCATGAAATTTTAGAATAATATACATTGAGATGTCTATTTCAAATCTGAAAATTCACTGGCATTGGCTGAAAAATGAATTATTGGTGAATTTTTAATCTCGGGACTATACTGCAGAATTTCTAGAGCACATTTCATTTTGTCTTTATTTTTGGCCCACTTGTAAAATCTCAAAACTTAAGAAATTTTGGGTAATAGTAAATTTATATGTCTATATTGGAAATGTTCATGCACATTAGATGAAAAATGAATTTTTGGTATTTTTTTAGTCTCGCGTATGTATTTCAGAATTACTACCATTAGTAGAAAGCAGCCAACCAAAACAATATTCTGTAATCAAACAATTACCTTTAATCCGAACCCTAAGCTTGTTGTGTGGCTCTGATACCACATGTAAAATATTCTGAAATCACAACAATAAGACATTAGGATCACGAATATGATGAATCGAATCAATATAAAATAAAGATGAACTAATTATATTGAACTTGTCTGTAGAATACGGAAGACATGACTCTTGCGGATGACAAAAGAATTGGCGTATGCATGAGAATGTTTTCTACTCCCTCCAAACTATAAGTTCTTGCTATGAATAGGGTTTAGCACATAATAGAATGACTATTGTGAGAGCAAAGACAATCCTTATATAGTTGTTAAAATATCTCTCAATTAAGCCTTTTATTAAATCAGAAATACTCATAATCACAATTATATATTTTATATCCCACCATAATAAGTTTTTACTAAATAGGGATCACGTAATAAGTCAATTAGAGGTTAAGACTCTATTATTTTAACAATATTAGGCCACAATATCACTTCGACAATCTAGTCACCTAAATAATAAATTACTCTAGAATCATGTGATTGATTGACAAGTCATTGATACTCACAATTATGCTTAGCCTATTATCAAGAATGCGCCATGCAATAATAGAATAACAAGGAGGAATAAACGGATGCTAAATAACCGAAGCCCAATCCCTAGTAGGGCAATGGTTTTGCATATATGGATAACCTTCTAAAATAGAAAGTTGACTTGCAATAGCAGAAGCCAAATCAGGGTTGAAGCATTGGAGAGATTTGAAAAGACTAAGAATACGAGATTAATCATTTTTATCCTAAATCTACTTCTCACTACCTTGTCCAAATACACCATCATAAAATGTCTTAATTAATGATTAATGAAAATTTGGTTCGAAACCCGCTTCTGGTGTGGAAGCCAAACTTCTGGTCAGGAAGAGGCTGAAATGCCTTTGTGAATCTTTGCGACTCCCGAAATGGGTGATTAACCATGGCTTACTACCAATTGTTCCTTTTTAAAAAAAATAAAAAAAATGATTATTCAAAATTTTCGCAAACATGATTTCCACAAATTATTTTCTTGCAAATAAAGAAAAGCTAGCCATCATGCTAGAAGAAACCCCTCATTTTAAATAAAGAAAAAATTTCTCGCAAATTATTTGCTCACGCGCGTGCATAAGACATTTTTTGAATCACAGCGTGCTACTCACGACTTATACATTTTAAATATATTTATATGCATAAATTGACAAAAGGAAAGTCAAATATTTCAAGTAAATGAATAATTGTAATAGCCCGTCCCGAGATGTTCGTATCAGGGACGTGAAATGACATTTTTACCCCTACACCAGTGGTGACGTGTGTATGTATTTTGGGGCTTGTTTTGGAAATTGGGCTTGGTGGTGTGGCCATAATCTTGTACATGTACACACATGCACACGTACATCATATCTCTCTCTCTCTCTTTCTTTTTCTCTCCTCTCTCAGATTTTTTCTTCCGTTTAGCCTTAAACGTACGAATGCCGTGGTTGTGGCTGATTTTGGCACAGATCGAAGTCGTTCTTGCTGGATTCGTGACCCTGGTAAGCTCACAATCACTTATATACCTTTGGTTTAACTTGAAACCTTCAAAAACAAAAGTTTCCCGTGAGTAGATCTAATGGCACTATTTATGTACTTTTAATCTAGGGACTTTTAGGACATTCTAAGATCACAGGGAGCCTTAGAATGTTCTTGTGAAGCTCGGATGACAAAAGTGAAGGTTTTTGGACGTCGGGATCGCGAGTTCTGAGTTTGGCCGAAATTTGTGATTTTGCTCCGACGATTTTCCGTCATGTTTTGGGTTTAAAACAGGTATAGACTTGTTCCTCTAGTCCTAAGCTTCATTTTGGTGTAAATTTTGTGAAATTTGGTTGAAAAATGAGTGAGAAATCAAGGTTGGAAATTTTACCCAGTTTCCAGCGATGCAGCGGCGCCGGCGCTAGTGAACTGGCAAAGAAGATGACGGAATATTCCATCAACTTTGACGGAATATTCCTAACTGAGGTAACGGCATCAGTTAACCTTAACGAAATATTCTGGAGATTTAACGGAATATTCCCTAACGGCGTTAGGGTTTCCGTCAATATGCACGGCACGTGGCCGGGCGTGGACAGCGCGTGTTGCCATGCCTTGGCCGGAGCGTGAGGGCGCGTGGGGCTTTAGAAATTTTTTAAAAAAATATGGGGGTGTTCGTGGGTTTGAGTAGAGCATGTTGGTATATTCAAACACCACAATTGAGCAATGTACGAGAAGTTATAACCTAAGTTTGGTTATGTGCGTAATTAACGATTGTATAGTTGTTTCGCATATAGGTGAGATTTATCCTGAGGACGAGCGCAGCCATGCGAGGCTTGGGGGCTACGACCCGTCTACTTATCAATGAGTGGGCTTTTATTTTTAGTATATATATATACTTGACTGATTCCCAGAAATACGTTTTGAATGATTTTATGAAATTGAATGCCATGTTGAATGCCATATATATTTATTGCTATGGTTATGCGATTATATGTTGTGGCACTGCGAACGCCAGGTAAGTCGGGTGAGTATGTATTTTTGTTATGATGATTATGGTGATGTTGGTGAGATTAGCATATGGCTCATTTACCTGCACATCGGGGTTTGTGCTCCGCCAGAGTAGGGCTTAGCTTTCATATGATCGTTCACCTCCGGCACCGTACGCTCACCTTGGATCCAAGGCAGGTGTCAGCCTGTCGTACAGACCACTATAAGTGGTTTCGACTTGTAGGTGACCCGTGATTCGTCGCCAGCCTTCACGTGACCGTAGCACGGAGCGTCTTTATATACCCAGCTTGTCGTACAAACCACTACAGGTGGTTCCGACCTGGGTGCAGGTTATTGATTGAGAGTTTGGATTGAGGATTTATTTGAGGAGCCATAGATTCAGCCGTACAGGTCACGATAGGTGACTCCGTCTGACTTATATGCATTGCCGGCATGTTATGCATTGAGATATCACCTGATTGATTTTGATGATATTTGTTGCATGCTTTGATATTGGGTATGGTTTATTCGGACATGGCAATATTTGAATGTTGGTTTTCAGTATGAGTACGTATATATTTTTGTGGGAAGTATATACATTTTATAGAGAGGGGTTATAACTTTTATATCGAAGTGATTTTGGAAAGCTTTGTTTTCGCCTACTCAGGCTTTTATTTTCCTTTAAGGTTATGTATAGATTATCGGCAATTAAATTGGGTGACGATTAAAAACCGTTATCTATTGCCGCGTATCAATGATTTATTTGATCAGCTACGAGGAGCTTGCGTGTTTTCAAAGATTGACTTGAGGTCTGGGTATTATCAGCTGAAGATTAGGAATGATGATGTCCCTAAGACGGTGTTTTGAACCCATTATGGTCACTATGAGTTTTTAGTAATGCCATTTAGGTTAACTAACATACCTACTGCTTTCATGGATTTGATGAACAGAGTATTTAAGCAGTACTTAGAGCGATTTGTCGTTGTTTTTATCGATGACATCTTGGTTTATTCTAAATCTAAAGCAGATCACGTGCGACATCTCAGTTTGGTGCTGAAGAAGTTGAGGGAGTTTAGACTTTATGCTAAGTTCAGTAAATGCCAATTCTGGTTGAATCAGGTGGCATTTTTGGGACATGTCATTTCAGCTCAGGGTATTCAGGTAGATCCCCAGAGAGTGGCAGCAGTAGAGAATTGGGAGCAACCACGAACCGTCTCTGAGGCACGTAGTTTCTTGGGTTTAACAGGATACTACAGACGGTTTGTTCGGGGTTTTTCAAAGATTGCATTGCCACTTACTAAGTTAACAAGGAAAAATGTTAAACTTGAGTGGGATGATAGTTGTGAGCGGAGTTTCCGGCAGTTGAAATATTGTCTTACTTAGGCACCAGTGTTAGCACTTCCTGACGGCAGTGGTAATTTCGAGATTTATAGTGATGCTTCATTAAATGGTTTGGGCTGCATATTGATGCAACATGGCAGAGTGATTGCATATGCTTCGAGACAATTAAAGCCGCATGAAATGAATTATCCTTCTTATGATTTAGAGTTGGGGGCGATTGTTTTTGCATTGAAAATCTGGAGGCATTATCTTTATAGTGAGAAATGTAAGATTTTCACAGACCATAAGAGTCTCCCGTATTTGTTTACCCAGAGATTTGAATCTTCGTCAGCGGAGGTGGATAAAGCTGCTGAGTGATTATGATTGCACGATTGAATATCATCCAGGTCGTGCGAATATGGTAGCTGATGCACTTAGCTGAAAATCTTAGGGCAGAATTAATGCTATTCATGCGAGCCGTGTTCCTCTTTTGGCAGAGTTAAGATCGACTGGAGTGAAACTAGTCATGGAGAAATCAGAGACAAATGATCGAGAGGATGCTTTACTTGCTCATTTTCAAGTTAAGCCAATCTTGATTGATCGAATACTTGAGGCACAGATGAAAGATGACGAGATTCAAGAATTAATTCAATTAAGAAATGATGGGAAAAAGAAAGATCTTCGGATTAGAGAAACTGATGGCTTGCTCATGCAAGAATGTAGGATGAATGTACCGAATAATGCAGAGTTAAAGAAGGTTATTCTTGATAAGGCGCACATTTTGGCTTATGCTATGCATCCGGGAAGCACTAAAATGTATCATACCATTCGACCATTTTATTATTGGCCAAGTATGAAAAGAGAAATTGCTGAGTATGTGAGTAGATGTATTGTTTGCCAGCAAGTTAAAGCTGAGAGAAAGAAGCCGTTTGGACAGATGCAGCCACTTCCTATTCCACAGTGGAAATGGGAAGATATTACCATGGATTTCATGTATAATCTTCCTCGTACAAGGAATGGTTATGATGGAGTTTGGGTAATTGTTGATCGACTTACTAAGTCAGCACATTTCATTCCAGTTCGAGAGAAGTTTTCCTTAAATCGGTTAGCTGAACTTTTTATCTCAAAGATTGTCAAGTATCATGGTGTGCCGGTCAGCATTATTTCAGATCAAGACCCGAGGTTTACTTCTAAATTCTGGACGGCATTCCAAGAAGCTCTTGGTTTGAGATTATTGTATAGTACTGCATATCATCCTCAAACTGATGGATAGTCTGAGAGGACTATCCAGACACTAAAGGATATGTTGAGATCTTCTGTTTTGCAGTTTGGTGATGCATGGAATACGCGTTTGGACCTGATGGAATTTGCTTACAATAACAGTTATCACTCGAGTATTGGTATGTCACCATTCGAGGCATTGTATGGTAAATCATGTCGGACACCATTGTGTTGGTCTGAGGTTGGAGAAAGAATTTTAGAGGGCCCAAAGATAGTGGACGAGACTACAAGAAATATTCAGGTGATTCAATCTAACCTGAAAGTGACCTAAGTTCGTCAGAAGAGTTTAGCTAATCGATATGCTACTGATCGGACATATAATGTAGGTGATTGGGTTTTCTTGAAGTTATCACCATGGAAAGGTGTTGTAAGGTTCAAGAAAAAAGGGAAATTGAGTCCCAGGTATATCGGACCGTATCAAATTATTGAGCGGATTGGCGAAGTAGCTTATAGACTTGATTTGCCTCCGGAGTTATCCAGAGTACATTATGTGTTTCATGTGTCGATGCTTCGCCATTATATCTCAGATTCATCACATGTATTGCCTCCGCAACAGTTAGAGATTAATCCTGATTTATATTACGAGGAGAAGCCAGTTACTATACTGGACTGGAAAGATAAGAATCTAAGGAACAAGACAGTGCATTTAGTGAAAATTTTATGGAGGAATCACTCAGTAGAGGAAGCAACCTGGGAGACAGAAAAGCGGATGAAAGAGTTGTATCCATGGTTGTGTTATGAGTTTTAGTAGATTGTACTTGTTATGTAAATTTCGGGGATGAAATTTTATTAAGGTGGGTAGATTGTAATAGCCCGTCCCGAGATGTTCGTATCAGGGACGTGAAATGACATTTTTACCCCTGCATCGGTGGTGATGTGTGTATGTATTTTGGGGCTTGTTTTGGAAATTGGGCTTGGTGGTGTGGCCATAATCTTGTACACGTACACACATACACACGTACATCATATATCTCTCTCTCTCTTTCTTTTTCTCTCATCTCTCTGATTTTTTCTTCCGTTTAGCCTCAAACGTACGGACGCCGTGGTTGTGGCTGATTTTGGCACAGATCAAAGTCGTTCTTGCTGGATTCGTGACCCTGGTAAGCTCACAATCACCTCTATACCTTTGGTTTAACTTGAAACCTTCGAAAACAAAGGTTTCCCTCGAGTAGATCTAATGGCACTGTTCATGTACTTTTAATCTAGGGACTTTTAGGACATTCTAAGATCACAGGGAGCCTTAGAATGTTCTTGTGAAGCTCGGAGGACAAAAGTGAAGGTTTGTGGACGTCGGGATCGTGAGTTCTGAGTTTGGCCGAAATTCGTGATTTTGCTCCGATGATTTTCCATCATGTTTTGGGTTTAAAACAGGTATAGACTTGTTCCTCTAGTCCTAAGCTTCATTTTGGTGTAAATTTTGTGAAATTTGGTTGAAAAATGAGTGAGAAATCAAGGTTGGAAGTTTTACCCAGTTTTCGGCGATGCAGCGGCGCCGGCGCAGGTGAACTGGCGAAGAAGATGACGGAATATTCCGTCAACTTTGACGGAATGTTCCTAACTGAGGTAACGGCGTCAGTTAACCTTAACGAAATATTCTGGAGATTTAACCGAATATTCCCTAGCGGCGTTAGGGTTTCCGTCAGCATGCACGGCACGTGGCCGCGCGTGGGCAGCGCGTGTTGCCGTGCCTTGGCCGGCGCGTGAGGGCGCGTGGGGCTTCAGAAAATTTTTCTAAAAATATGGGGGTGTCGTGGGTTTGAGTAAAGCATGTTGGTATATTCAAACACCCCAATTGACCAATGTACGAGAAGTTATAACCTAAGTTTGGTTATGTGCGTAATTAACAATTGTATAGTTGTTTCGCATATAAGTGAGATTTATCCTGAGGACGAGCGCAGCCACGTGAGGCTTGGGGGCAACGACCCGTCTACTTATCAGTGAGTGGGCTTTTGTTTTCAGTATATATATATATATATATATATATATATATATATACACACTTGACTGATTCCCAGAAATACGTTTTGAATGATTTTATGAAATTGAATGCCATGTCGAATGCCATATATATTTATTGCTATGTTTATGCGATTATATGTTATGGCACTAGGAACGCCAGGTAAGTCAGGTGAGTATGTATTTTTGTTATGATGATTATGGTGATGTTGGTGAGATTAGCATATGGCTCATTTACCTGGACATCGGGGTTTGTGCTCCGCCAGAGTAGGGCTTAGCTTTCACGTGATCGTTTACCTCCTGCACCGTACGCTCACCTTAGATCCAAGGCAGGTGCCAGCCTATCGTACAGACCACTATAGGTGGTTTCAACTTGTAGATGACCCATGATTCGTCGCCAGCCTTCACGTGACCGTAGCACGGAGCGTCATTATATACCCAGCTTGTCGTACAAACCACTACAGGTGGTTCCGACCTGGGTGCAGGTTATTGATTGAGAGTTTGGATTGAGGATTTATTTGAGGAGCCATAGATTCAGCCGTACAGGTCACGATAGGTGACTCTGTCTGACTTATATGCATTGCCGGCATGCTATGCATTGAGATATCACCTGATTGATTTTGATGATATTTGTTGCATGCTTTGATATTGGATATGGTTTATTCGGACATGGCAATATTTGAATGTTGGTTTTCAGTATGAGTACGTATATATTTTTCTGGGAAGTATATACATTTTAGAGAGATGGGTTATAACTTTTATATCAAAGTGATTTTGGAAAAGCTTTGTTTTTGCCCACTCACGCTTTTGTTTTGCGCCCCTCCAAGTATTAGATGGCATTGGTGGCAAGCGAGGTTTCAAGGCAAATCTGACAGTGCACTATCCATGTAAATATTCTGGTTATTCTATTAAGTCATTCTGGACTGCACCTAGGATGCTCAAACCTTGTAAATTATGTTTTTGTCCTTCACACTTTACAATGATCTTTATATTATTTTCCGCACTGCGCACATGGCTACGTCACGCTCACGTGACTGCCAGCACGTCCCAATATTTGGGTCGGGGTGTGTCAATAATTTTAGATCATGGTAGAAGAAACCCCTCATAAACCAATTACAGCAACTGAATTCACATAATAAAATCGGTTTCTATAAAATTTACATTAAGAATAGAGAAAATAATATTTAATAATTAATTAATTGAATCATATTATTGCTAGCCTATTGTGAGGCTATGCTCACCTCCATCCCCCTTAGTGTAGATAATATCGTTTATTTAAAAAAAATATATATTTTGACAATTAATTTAATCACATTATTATCCGTGTGCAAAAGACCTTTTGTATTGCCGGCATTACACGCCTCTTAAGATGTTTTGAACTTGTTTAAAAATAGAGAAAATAATATTTAATAAATAACTAATTGAATCACATTATTGTTAGTGTGACGACCCGTCCTAAACTATTGTATAATTGACGGTTAAGCCCTCGTTAGTTTAGTGACGTGGATGTACGTATTTCGTTTTAAATTATTTGTCTCACTATCATAATTAAATGGCACTCGTTGTCACAAGTGTTTCGACGTGACTTAGGGTCGAAACGAGTTCGTAACGAAAACGTTACGAACAGATAGATAATTGAGTAGGATTATAGATTTGGGGTTATCTATAATCCATCATCCAACCACATTCTTTTCCTACAACCTTGGACCCAATTAGGAAGTGTAGGCTTATTTTATCCCTTTGTGGACCAAATTGTTAGGCCCTAAATTCTATAGCCCAATTAGGGCTTGAGGCCATTTTAAATTGGCCAACCCGTGACCAATTACACACACACGCACACGTGCAACCTCACCTTCTTTCTCGAACTCTCTCTCATCCGTACGACCGAACCCTCTAACCTTCAAACACTAGCAAACACACACAAATCGAGCTTAAGGACAACACCATCGTACTTCCCTCGACTTCACGAGTCTAGCCGTACCATTAGTTTGAAGGGAAGACGTGTAGAACTCGAGAAACCCGAGCTCCGGCGAGGGGTTCAATTTCCTCTAACGTGATCGAGAAGGATTCACTTGGTTTTGAGACTTAGTAAGGTACTTACTCAACTTCCCTAGCATGTTAGACTAGTTTTGGAAAAGTTTGGACGTCGGAATAAGCTCGATAGTGGGATTGCAGGGTTGGCCAGTTTTTCCAAGGATTTTTCCTGCCATTTTCCATTGGATTTTGGACTTTTGTTAGGTAAGATTATGTTCTCCTTGTTGAGAGCTTCAAATCCATATAAAATTCATGGATTTTGGTTGAGTTTTGAAGAAGATATTGAAGTTTGAAAATTTTCCAGAAACCGGCGATACAGACGGCGACTGGCGGCAGATTCTTGCGAATCACCGTTAAGGATTTCGTTAGCATGCCAGACACGTGCCTACGCGTGTGGCCGTGCCTTGGTCAGTGCGTGAGACGTCGGAAAATTATTCTAAAAATATGGAGATGGTGGTAGTGTTGAGTAGGCCACGATGGTATATTCAAACACCCCAATTAAGCAGCGTATGAGAAGTTATTACATGGTTTTGGTTATGTACTTTCGAATTAACGTTAAATTAGTTGTTTCACATATAGGTGAGACGTTTCCGGAGGACGAGCGTAGCCATGCGAGACTCGGGGGTTACGACCCTGCTACATACCAGTGAATGGGCTTTTGGTTTTCTATATATATATATATATATATGTATGTATATGTATACGTATATATATATACATTAGCATATACATTAGTATAGCTTTGCATAATATTGCATGACGTTGCAGAGGCTAGGTAAATTCAGGTGAGTACATATTGATGGTATGGTTCCATGGTAATTGGTTATGAGTTGATGCATGTAGAGCTCACTATCCCGCACCCTGGTGTTAGTGCTCCCGCCTGTGACCAGGGCAGTCTTTCACGTGATGTTCACCTTCCGCACCGCACCCTCACCTTGGATCAAAGTTTAGTGCACAGTCCTGTCGTACAGACCACAATAGGTGGTTCCGACTCATAGGTGACCCGTGATTATACGCATAGTCTTCACGTGATCGTAGCACTTGAGCGTACTTATTTACACCCAGCCCTGTTGTACAGACCACAATAGTTGGTTCAGACTCGTGTGCAGGCATACTTGATGAGCTATAGGTTCAGCCGTACATGTCACATTAGGTGACTCCGACTGGCATATCACTTTTTACATTGATTTATATCACCTGACTTACATACTTACTGCTAAGATACTTGGCATGGCAAATACTTCGATTTACATTGCTTTTGAGCAAGATTCTTATATACGTATGTATTGCTATTTCTTGAAAAATTATACGGGTTTTACAGTGAGGGGTTAATATGTTTAGAAAGAGAAATGCATTTTCAAAATCTTTGTTTTTGCCCACTCACGTTTTCTGTTTTGCGCCACTCCAGGTTCTAGTTAAACGTTGGTGTTGGTGGCTTACGAGGACTCTACGGCAGTTTTGACAGACTTCAATTATACGGGTTTTTCATGTCTCCTGTAAATAATATTTAGCTTGTTGGACTGCATCTAGTTTACCTATGCTCTGAATATTTGTATCAACACTTTAAACACCTTCACTCGCACTTATATATCTATCTAGTGTAACTTAGATAGTTCGGTTTTTATTTATCCATATATTCATCTCGCTATCACTTCCGCACTGCGCACATGGCTACGTCACCCTCACGTGACGGCTAATATGCCTCGATTCAGGTTGGGGCGTGTCAGCTAGCCCATTGTGAGGCTAAGCCCACCCCCTCCCCTTTAGTGTAGATAATATCGTTTGTTAAAAAAAAAAAAAACAATCATTTGACAACTTATTTAATCAAATTGTTATCCACGTGCGAAAAACCTTTTTTTATAACCGAAATTACACGCCTCTTAAGATGTTTTGAACGTGTTTAAAAATAGAGAAATTGAATCACATTATTGCTAGCCTATTGTGAGGTACTAATTAAAAAAATAAAAATAAAAGCACCAAAAAGTAAATTACAATATAAAAAAAAAAAAAACAAACCATTAAAATGACGAAAATGCCCCTGCCTTATTTGATGCATTATTTTAGGATGCTTTTGAAGTTTTTTGTTTTGGGGGCATTTTTGTCCAAATATTTCTGTTGAAGCATGGTGACACCAAATCACTATTCACCTTTTCCATTCTCTTTATGTATAACTAGCCTTCATGCACGCGCTCACGCGCATGCAGAAGACATTTTTTGAATCATGGCGTGCTACTCGTGACTTATATATTTTAAATGTATTTATATGCATAAATTGACAAAAGGAAAGTCAAATATTTGAAGTAAATGAATAATTTTAGATCATGCTAGAAGAAATCCCTCATAAACCAATTAAAGCAACTGAACTCACATAATAAAATCGGTCTCTATAGAATTTAGATTAAGAATAGAGAAAATAATATTTAATAAACAGTTGATTGAATCATATTATTGCTAGCCTATTGTGAGGCTAAGCCTGTCACATCCTGGCCCGGGGCGGACCACTTCCCGGGCCCGCTCCACAACCGTAACACGACATTGTCCTTCCATCGTCCTGGATTACCTGAGGTTACATTATTTGGTTAGCCTAGTGGATTGAGGCATGGTATTATTTCAGCTGTGAAAGCCAAAAAGTTATTAAAGAAAGGTTTTGAAAAGATTTGTTTCTGACCCACTCAACTTTGTTTTTATTGTAATATCCCACATCGCCAAGGGGAGTGATCCTTAAATGTATATTTTCATCCCTACCTAGCACGAGGCCTTTTGGGAGCTCATTGGCTTTGGGTTCCGTAGGAACTCCGAAGTTAAGCGAGTAGCGCGCGAGAACACTCCCATGATGGGTGACCCACTGGGAAGTTTTCGTGTGGGTTCCCGAAAACAAAACCGTGAGGGCGTGGTCGGGGCCCAAAGCGGACAATATCGTGCTATGGCAGAGTCTGGCCCTGGAAGTGGTCGAGCACGGGTCGGGATGTGATAATTTGGTATCAGTGCCTAACCCTGGCTGTGGTGTGCCGACGAGGACATCGGGCCCCTGAAGGGGGTGGATTGTAACATCCCATATCGCCCAGGGGAGTGATCCTTAAATGTATATTCCCATCCCTACCTAGCACGAGGCCTTTTGGGAGCTCACTGGCTTCGGATTGCGTAGAAACTCCGAAGTTAAGCGAGAAGGGGGCTAGAGCACTCCCAGGATGGGTGACCCACTGGGAAGTTGCTCGTGAGTTCCCAGAAACAAAACCGTGAGGGAATGGTAAGCTCAAAGCGGACAATATCGTGCTACGATGGTGGAGTGGGCCCGGGAAGTGATCCGCTCCGGGTCAGGATGTGAAAATTGGTATCAGAGCCAATCCTTGGCCGGAAGTGTGCTGACGAGGACGTCGGGCCCCTAAGGGGGGTGGATTGTAACATCCCACATCGCCCAGAGGAGTGATCCTTAAATGTGTATTCCCATTCCTACCTAGCACGATGCCTTTTGCGAGCTTATTGGCTTTGGATTCCGTAGGAACTCTGAAGTTAAGTGAGTAGCGTGCGAGAGCACTCCCATGATGGGTGACCCACTGGGAAGTTCTCGTGTGGGTTCCCAGAAACAAAATCGTGAGGGCGTGGTCGGGGCCCAAAGCGGATAATATCGTGCTATGGCGGAGTCTGGCCTGGGAAGTGGTCGAGCCCGGGCCGGGATGTGACAATTTGGTATTAGAGCCTAACCCTGGCCATAGTGTGCCGACGAGGACATCGGGCCCCTAAGGGGGGTGGATTGTGAGATCCTACATCACCTAGGCGAGTGATCCTTATATGTATATTCCTATCTCTACCTAGCACAAGGCCTTTTGGGAGCTCATTGGTTTCGGGTTCCGTAAGAACTCCGAAGTTAAGTGAGAAGAGGGCTAGAGCACTCCCATGATGGGTGACCTACTGGGAAGTTGCTCGTGAGTTCCTAGAAACAAAACCGTAAGGGAATGGTAAGCCCAAAGCAAACAATATCGTGCTACGGTGGTGGAGCGGGCCCGGGAAGTGATCCGCCCCGGGCCGGAATGTGACAAAGCCCACCCCCTTTAGTGTAGATAATATCGTTTATTTAAAAAAAAATCATTTGACACTTAATTTAATCACATTATTATCCGTGTGCGAAAGACCTTTTTTATAACTGGCATTACATGCCTCTTAAAATGTTTTAAACGTGTTTAAAAATAGAGAAAACAATATTTAATAAATAATTGATTGAATCACATTATTGCTAGTCCATTGTGAGGCTAAGCCCACCCCCTCCCCCTTACCCTTAGCGTAGATAATATCGTTAGTTAAGAAAAAAAACAATCATTTGATAACATATTTAATCACATTGGTGACCCACTGGGAAGTTGCTCGTGAGTTCCCAGAAATAAAACTGTGAGGGAATGGTAAGCCCAAAGCAGACAATATTGTGCTATGGTGGTGGAGCGAGCCCAGGAAGTGATCCGCCCCGGGCCGGAATGTGATAAAGCCCACCCCCTTTAGTGTAGATAATATCGTTTATTTAAAAAAAAAATCATTTGACAATTAATTTAATCACATTATTATCCGTGTGCGAAAGACCTTTTTTATAACTGGCATTACACGCCTCTTAAAATGTTTTAAACGTGTTTAAAAATAGAGAAAACAATATTTAATAAATAATTGATTGAATCACATTATTGCTAGCCCATTGTGAGGCTAAGCTCACCCCCTCCCTTTTACCCTTAGTGTAGATAATATCGTTTGTTAAGAAAAAAAACAATCATTTGATAACTTATTTAATCACATTGTTATCAGCGTGCAAAAAACCTTTTTTATAACCAACATTACACGCCTCTTAAGATGTTTTGAACGTGTTTAAAAATAAAGAAGTTGAATCATCTTATTGTTAGCTTATTGTCACATCCCCGCTCGAGGCAGATCACTTCCTGGGCCCGCTCCACCATCGTAGCACCATATTGTCCGCTTTGGGCTTACCATTCCCTCACGGTTTTGTTTCTGGGAATTCACGAGCAACTTCCCAGTGGGCCACCCATCATGGGAGTGCTCTGGCCCCTATCTCGCTTAACTTCGGAGTTCCTACGGAACCCGAAGCCAATGAGCTCCCAAAAGGCCTCGTGCTAGGTAGGGATGAGAATATACATTTAAGGATCACTCCCTTGGGCGATGTGGGATGTCACAATCCACCCCCTTAGGGGCTCGACGTCCTCGTCGGCACACTTCCGGCTAGGGATTGGCTCTAATACCAATTGTCACATCCCCGCCCGGGCCGGATCACTTCCCGGGCCCGCTCCACCATCGTAGCACGATATTGTCCGCTTTGGGCTTACCATTCCCTCACGGTTTTGTTTCTGGGAACTCACGAGCAACTTCCCAGTGAGTCACCCGTCCTGGGAGTGCTTTGGCCCCTTTCTCGCTTAACTTCGGAGTTTCTACGGAACCCAAAGTCAGTGAGCTCTCAAAAGGCCTTGTGCTAGGTAGGGATGTGAATATACATTTAAGGATCACTCCCTTGGGCGACGTGGGATGTCACACTTATTGTGAGGTACTAATTAAAAAAAAAACCACCAAAAAGTAAATTATTAAGGAAATACTATTAAAATGACGAAAATGCCCTTACCTTATTTGATGTATTATTTTGGAATGCCTTTGAAGTTTTTTTGTTTTGGGGGCATTTTTGTCCAAATTATTTTGTTGAAGCATGGTGACACCAAATCACTATTTATCTTTTCCATTCTCTTTATATATAATAGATCGATAGATATGTCCCAAAAAAGATGTACTCATAAAAGAAATCTATAGAACTTTTTTATTTAACAGAATATTGGTGTTAATGATTAATAAAAGGATAAAAAGTGAAATTGATGGAATCAACCTATACAAGATGCATAAACGTAATTATATTTTATGACAGTGATAAAACGCCATTGGTTGTTCCAATCAATTTTATTATCGAATGAAAAATAAAAATAAAAATAAAAATGGTGTTCATAATAAAAAAGGGTAGACCCTCTCCTGCACAAATACAATTTTGTTGTAACATTCCAGATTCAGATCATCCCCTCTTTTCTCTCCCTTGACCACCATAACACATAAAACCAAACCTCCAATTTCTCGACGTCTCAGAGAGACTCCCTCTTTCCCTCTCTCTTTCTCCTCTTTCTCTCTCTGACCCTGCGAATTGCGGTGGCCCCTTTTCTCTCTCTTTTCTCGAGGGGTCGTCGCCTCCTCTCTCCCCAGAAAAAAAAAAAATTAAAAATTTGGAAGAACAAGCCCCCCCCTTCCCCCATCCTTCAAACAAAAAAAGGGCTCGAATTTCAATCCGATCAAACCCCAATTCGCATTCAGGAGCTGAGAATTTGAAAGATGTCGGAGATGGCGAACACAGACCCGGAAGGGATCGACGGAGTTCGGATGACCTGGAACGTCTGGCCACGCACCAAGGTGGAGGCCAGCAAGTGCGTGATCCCACTGGCCGCCTGCATCTCCCCGATCCGGTCCCACCCTGACATGCCCACGCTCCCCTACGCGCCGCTCCGCTGCAAGACCTGCTCTGCCGTGCTGAACCCCTTTGCGCGCGTCGACTTCACAGCCAAGATCTGGATCTGCCCCTTCTGCTACCAGCGCAATCACTTCCCGCCTCACTACGCCGCGATCTCTGAGACCAATCTCCCTGGTGAGCTCTACCCTCAGTACACCACCCTCCAATACGCTCTGCCGACCGATTCCGCCGCCCCTCAATCTCTGCCGTCCCCGGTTTTTGTCTTCGTGCTCGACACGTGTATGATCGAGGAGGAGATGGAATATGTCAAATCGGCGCTCAAAAGGGCAATTGGGTTGCTGCCCGATAATGCGCTTGTTGGGTTCGTTTCGTATGGAACCCAAGTTCAGGTCCATGAATTGGGGTTCTCTGATTTGTCGAAAGTTTATGTCTTTCGGGGTAGTAAGGAGATTTCAAAGGAACAGGTTTTGGAGCAATTGGGTCTCAGCGTTCTTGGTCGGAGACCTGGTCCAATTGGTGGCGGAGGGTACCAGCCGAAGGGGGTGCAAAATGGAATTCCCAATGCTGGTGTAACCCGCTTTTTGTTGCCTGCTTCGGATTGCGAATACACACTGAACACGGTGGGATTTTGAGTGTGATTGATTGGTTTCTGTATTTTTGTGGTTGATTTTAATAAATAGTGTATTTGGGTTCTGCTAATTGGGTATGAATTTGTGAATTTTCAGCTGTTGGATGAATTGCAAACGGACCAGTGGCCTGTGCCACAAGGAAGTCGTGCTTCCAGGTGCACAGGAGTGGCGTTGAGTGTTGCTGCAGGGTTACTTGGAGCTTGTCTGCCTGGAACTGGGGCTCGCATTGTAGCTTTGGTTGGCGGTCCATGCACTGAGGGGCCTGGCGCGGTAAAGCTTTAGAGTTCTGTTGTGCTTGTGACTTGATGTTCTGGAATGCATGAATATGTGTATCTAAATTTTTGTTCTTGTCTTATGGCCGTTGTTACTTTAGAAATCTACAATAAATCAGTGTAAGTAGGCATAATGAAGGATATTGGTCCATTGGTGCTTATTATCACTTAATTTGATAAATGGAAGTAATGTGATTTATTCAAATTCTAGATGAGAAAGATGTTGATTTATGTAAGTTATGCAGATTGTATCGAAAGATTTGTCAGACCCAGTACGTTCCCATAAAGATCTGGATAAGGATGCGGCACCGTACTTCAAGAAAGCAATCAAGTTTTATGAAAATCTTGCAAAACAGCTGGTTAGCCAAGGCCATGTCTTAGACCTGTTTGCATCTGCACTCGATCAGGTCTATCTTTGTTTCAACAGTTATTCCTGCAGTTCTGGCTTTATTTATGTTTTCCCCTGTGTAAACTGGATCATCAATTCAGTTATTAGGGTTTATGTTCCTGTTTGTGCATGGTTGACCTGGATTAGCATCCAGACTGTTAACATAGCATTGTTGGTTTGGTTTGGATGCATTTTCATTGCTGTTGTTTCATGGATTGCTCGCGTTTCTCAATCCGTCTTTCACTTCCTTGAGGCATTAGATGAACCATTTGTGATTTGTTGTTAGAATCAAATGAGCACTGTCTACATCTTTGGACAATTTAACAATGCAACTTCACAATCATGTGATCTTCTCCAATGCAGTGAAGACTCATGGAACAGAAACATTTTTGGTTAGAATATTGCTTGTTAGACTCACATTTCTTAATTTATTGGGTTGTATTTCTTTTACCACATAGGTAAGGTTTATTTGAAAATTTGAAAGAGTCTGAAGTTTGAAATATAAAATAGTTGAATGCCAGACCATGGCTTCTTCCTTGAAGCTGTATGAAATCGCTAACTAAAGCACCATTGGTACTGTATATAGGTAGTCCATGAATGGAAACCTAAACAAGAACAAAAGGGTCACAGATGTATGCCTTTAGTTTGGCATCTAATATGCCAATGAGCTGTTAAAGCTGCAAAGCATCAGATGTATTCATGAAATGGTCAAAATTTCAAACAACTTTAAGATTGAGCAGTTAATTGTGATCTTACTGTTGGGTTTTACGGCTCAAAATTAGGATGATGCAAAAAATTAGGTTTGTGTTACCTATTTGGTTTTGGTGTCCTATTTGGGTTTGGATTTTGACTTCTTAGTTGGTTTCCTTGGTGGAGAGATTTTGTTAATTACCTATTTGATTAGGATTTGTATTTACTTCCTATTAGGATTCTTATGCACTATAAATAGGACCTTAGGGTTAGTGTATTTTGAGTGTGGCTCTTTTATATGGTAATTTGGTGAGAGTCAATTTGTGAGTTTGTGAGTTAGAGAGCAATTTGGGAGAATCTTCTCCATTATTTTTGGGTTCTCTACTCATTTGGTTTAGGGTTTGTAATTTGTGGGATTTGGGTTGTGAGCAAGGTTCTAAAAAACGTTAGGCGCTAGTCGGGCGGTGGGTTAGCGCCTAGCGCCTAGGCGGCCTAGGCGGATTTAGGTAAATTTCTTATATATTATATGAATTAATTAAATTTACTATATCAAATGCAAATAATTATTGAATAATATGTTATTTCTTATGAAAGAACATACATATGTGAATGTCTTATGTACATATATAAATCTATGATATGCTTGCCTAGCAGCCTAGGAAAAAAAACAAAATATTATCTAAATAATTTCTATAACCTTTATATATATATATATACATATATGTACACGCACACACGCACACACATATATATATAATATATATCTCAAACTTTTAAAAATATAAAATGCCCACGTGGTGGGTGCTTAGGTGGTTTTCAGAATCATAATTAAAACCATTGAATGACCCTTCAAGTAGTAGCCGTCTACCTCATCTATTTCATATCACCCAAGGTCTACCTCATCTCCTTCACACCAGTTTTTAACCTTGGAAGGTGAAATGTTATAACCTATACCTATTTGTTTATACCTCATCTCCTTCACACCAGCTTTTAACCTTGGAAAGTGAAATGTTATAACCTATACCTATTTGCTTCTTCTTCTTCGCCCTTTCACCCTTTCAGAACCTCAAAACTGGACATCAAGATTCAAAACCAGCTTGCACCACCACATATTGAAATGATAGGGCAAGCCCCAACAAACTTCTTTGGAAGCCCGACCCCATTTTTTGATCAAAGATTCAAAACACAACCAAATACACAGAGAGAATCAGATCGTCTGGAGATTGTTGAGGCCACAGTTGAACAAACCGGACGACTACCGCTTTCCAAAAGATGCTCTCTCTCTCTCTCTGTGCACGCTCGTTTCCCTCATCTTCATAGAGACGAGCTGCAGAAATTCGCCCAGCTCTGCTACTCCGTAAGAGATCGGAAGTTGTAGATCCGTTGAGAAAATTATAGTGAGTTGGGGTTTGCAGCGAGATTAAAACTGCGTAGATTGCCGCCTAGCCCGCCTAAGGCGCCTAGCGAGCGCCTAGGCGGCCGCCTAAGTTATCCCCGCCTAACCGAACGTTTTGGTCTAAATCAGGTTGGAGCTCTGCCCGCCCAGCGCCTAGGCGCAGGCGGCCGCCTAGGCCGATTTTTAGAACACTGGTTGTGAGAGTTTAAATACTCTTTTGTAATCTCCTTTTGTTTAGTGAAATTCCTCCTCGTGCTTCGCTTGTGGATGTAGGCTTTACGCCGAACCACGTAAATCTCTTTTGTTAGTTTGAGATTGTTTGTTTTAGCTTTCACCTACGACATTGATATTGGTACTTTGTTATAATCCGCTTCCGTTTGCACATAAAAGTACAACACTTATGAATTCATGTTTATATCTCCGATCCTATTGTGTAGTGATTTTATAGGTTTTATCATGTAATATGAGCTCTTTGTGTGTAATTCATCAAATTTGTCTTAGCACGCACCCACACACACACTACTAACAGTCATTGTCGTTCGTTTTAACAATTTCTTGAAAAATGTCATTCTAATGCTGCTTAGAAATTTTTTTGTCTATTTATTTAATGTATGTTAAAAATAATTTTTGTTCTGTTTATGACATAGACTCTAGGTTTGTTTGACGTGCATTGAGAATGCTAGGACATTTATTTGGTGAATCTGTTAAACATTTTTGTTTAAAGGCATATTTATTTGCTGGAATAAGAACTGTGGATATGTGCGCCTACGGTTCTGCAACGAATCTTAAGATATAATTAGTTAGTAAAACTATATATTTTTCATTTGTTTTAAAAATTTATGCACCTGGATTGTATTTTAATTATGCATTGACTTGAGACAGTACTTTTGTATAGGTTGGGGTTGCAGAAATGAAAGTTGCAATTGAAAGAACTGGTGGACTTGTTGTTCTAGCAGAAAGTTTTGGTCATTCCGTATTCAAAGACTCTTTCAAGCGTGTTTTTGAAGAAGGGGAACAATCGCTTGGCCTATGTTTCAAGTAAGTGTAATAATCATTAAACATTTCGATGGTTTTTGTTCACATTTTGAGTTCATTATAATTAGTTTGGCAATCAATTTTAAAGTTGTATTGCTGACAATGTAGCTGAATTTGACATCTTCTAGTGAAGCTCCAAATGTGATTCTTGTTACATGTTATTTTTGTGATACACATTGACCATAGTCATAAGATTGAAGCTGTGGCTTGGGAATCCCATTCCTTGATTTTTTGACTTTTAAGCTTGTAGAGCATGTGGTCAAATGCTAGCAATGGTACTAGCTGGGTCTTGTCAGTTGCTTTTTCCATACGCATGATATTTATTCTTGTTTTTTCCTTTTTCATTTTGGGTGGGTGGAAGAATTGAAGAATAGAATGAGAAGGGAACCCATACGGTCGTGTGTGGTTGTTAGCATGCTAGTATCTGAAGATAGTGAGTGGCTGCTTGTGTTGGTACTTTTATGCGCAAACGGAAGCGAATTATAACAAAGTACTAATATCAACGTCGTAGGTGAAAACTAAAACAATCTCAAACTAACAAAAGAGATTTATGTGGTTCGGTGTAAAGCCTACATCCACGAGCGAAGCACGACGAGGAATTTCACTAAACAAATGGAGATTACAAAAGAGTTTAAACTCTCACAACCCAAATCCAACAAATTACAAACCCTAAACTAAACGAGTAGAGAACTCAAAACTAATGGAGAAGATTCTCCCAAATTACTCTCTAACTCACAAACTCACAAATTGACTCTCACCAAATTGCCACACAAAAAAGCCACACAAAATACACTGACCCTAAGGTCCTATTTATAGTGCATAGGACTTAGGTTACAATAAGAATCCTAATAGGAAGTAAATCCAAATCCTAATGAAATAGGTAATTAACAAAATCTCTCCACCAAGGAAACCAATTAAGAAGTCAAAATCCAAACCCAAATAGGACACCAAAACCAAATAGGTTTGCATTATCCTAATTTTGAGCCGTAAAACCCAACAATCTCCATCTCGGCGAGAAATTAACAAACTTCCAAATCAAATACGAACTTCAAATTTGGGATACCAAAATACAACCGCAAACGTGCACCAAATTCTTTCGAAACTGATCTCCACCTAGACTCAAAAAATCCAGAAGTCTTCAAACTTGAAATTTCCTCCAACGCCTTCTCCAACAAATTCCATTACGGAAACTAACAAATACGAAACAAAATCCAAGCAAAAACTTGAACATACGAACAAAAAGTGCGAATTGCACTTCACCAAAGAGCTTGAGTACCAAGCTCCACCTCCTCACATAACCTTTAGAGGAGTTCAGAACAACGATCTTCTGCAATGTTTACATCAACACTAGCAAAAGACTTATCAAACGGCTTCTTTTTGCCCTTGAGTTTAGGGCAATCTACTTTCCAATGACCTTCCTTATAACAATAGCTACACGTGTTCTTTCCAAGTTTGCTCCTTTCCTTATTCCTTCCTTGAACTACCAAAGCTCCATCTTGTGTGTCAGACACTTTATTCTTTAGCTCTTTAGAATTCAAAGCGACTTTAACATCTTCCAAACTAAGACTTTCTCTACCAAATAGCATGGTATCGACAAAGTGTTCATACGAAGGAGATGAAGAACACAACAAAGTTATCGCATAATCCTCATCACTAATTTGGTCGTCCACATTTTTCAAATCCATCATAAGTTTATTGAATTCATCAACATGCTTATGAATTGACGTACCTTCATCCATACGAAGAGTATGCAAACTTTTCTTCAAATACAACCGTTTAGCAAGGGATTTGGTCATATATAAGCTCTCCAATTTTAGCCACAACTCCGGTGCAGATTTGATGTTACCAACTTCACGCAAGACTTCATTCGATAAAGTCAGTAGGATTGCTCCAAGTGCCCGCTTCATAACGTCTTCTTTTTCTTCATCAGTCCACGAATTCGGCAAAGCCTTCACACCCTTTAGTGTTTTTAAAAGCCCTTGTTGAACTAACAAAGCACGCATCTTCAATTGCCAAATACCAAAGTCATTGCCGTCGAACTTTTCAATATCAACTTTCACTGATGACACAGAAGGCTTCATGGTGACTGCCAAGCAAAGCCCAAGCCGAAACCTGGGCTCTAATACCACTTGTTGTACTTTTATGCGCAAACGGAAGCGAATTATAACAAAGTACTAATATCAACGTCGTAGGTGAAAACTAAAACAAACAATCTCAAACTAACAAAAGAGATTTACGTGGTTCGGCGTAAAGCCTACATCCACGAGCGAAGCACGACGAGGAATTTCACTAAACAAACGGAGATTACAAAAGAGTGTTTAAACTCTCACAACCCAAATCCCACAAATTACAAACCCTAAACCAAATGAGTAGAGAACTCAAAACTAATGGAGAAGATTCTCCCAAATTGCTCTCTAACTCACAAACTCACAAATTGACTCTCACCAAATTGCCACACAAAAGAGCCACAAAATACACTAACCCTAAGGTCCTATTTATAGTGCATAGGACTTAGGTTACAACAAGAATCCTAATAGGAAGTAAATCCAAATCCTAATCAAATAGGTAATTAACAAAATTTCTCCACTAAGGAAACTAACTAAGAAGTCAAAATCCAAACCCAAATAGGACACCAAAACCAAATAGGTAACACAAACCTAATTCTTTGCATTATCCTAATTTTGAGCCGTAAAACCCAACAGCTTGGTATATGTATCAGTGGACTATCTATCTTTACATGGGATTCCTTACACAGTCGTATCCCTTAGGTTAGGTATTTCCTATCCAATGCCTTTTCATGTGCATGGACACAGTAAAAATCCCTTACCTTTTTTTCACTCTTCTTTATGCTTTGACTTGTATCATTAACGAATTTGAGTTCAAACTCTAATTATATATTACTGACATTATTTGTTTCAGTGGTACACTTGAGATCAACTGTTCGAAGGACATAAAAATTCAGGGGGTCATTGGACCCTGCACATCTTTGGAGAAGGTTGGACAATTTGATGATTTAGAACTTGTATTTATTTGCATTTATGGCAATGATGTTTAGAACCATTTAAATTTATTCGAAGTAGACATGTGTTTGTGGAGTTTGATGTTAAATTTTCCAAGCCTGGCAGAGAGGACCTGCTGTTGCTGATACTGCTATAGGGGAGGGAAATACAACAGCTTGGAAAATGTGTGGCCTTGACAAGAGTACTTGCTTGACAGTTTTCTTTGATCTCTCGTCTAGTGATCAGTCAAATACACCGGGAACTATAAATCCACAATTGTATCTGCAGTTTCTTACAAGGTATGCTTGAAGATTGTATCACGACCTTCAAAGATGAAACATCTTATGGCGCCCTTTGGTTAAATTTCTCTTGTTATTTCTATGTGAAGAATGACTTTTGGGTGCTTTCTTTCTTAATTGCAGCTTTCAAAACCCTGAAGGTCAAATGATGCTTCGAGTAACAACAATTACTAGACGATGGATAGATAGTTCCGTTAGCCCAGAGGTATTTCAGTTTGTTTGGTGAAGCCTGGTTATTTTAAATTCACCTTTATGCTCGACGTTACAAACATCCTTGTTTATGTTACACGATTGTGCTGTGACACATTCACACACACGTACACACATGCGCTTCCTTTCATTTAGATAACCAAGCAAGGTAAAAGTGTGCTGCTTTCTCTTTTCCTTTTTACTGTTTTCTTGTAAATCCTTTTATTAAGTTCAAGTAAGAGTTGGATACTAGAGAGAATACAAGTGTTTGTAAAAGGGTATAAATATGTTTTCATCACTGCGAAAATTGTGGACTGGTTGGAGCGTGATATATATTATGGGGGTACAAGTGTGAGTATGCATTTTGAATAAACAGTACTTTTGATTTTGTTCTTAGTTTTGCCAAGTTTGTTGTATTCCAACATTTTCTAGAGTTGTTGCGTTGTCATTTTTCTCTTTGCTTGTGAAAGCTGCTATCAAATACTTGGCTATGTAATAGGATCCTGAACCTTGTGCCGAACGATGTGTTTTCTTGTTAGTTATATTTTCCTATGCCGGTAACTTATTATTAGTTACCGAACTTGATTGAAAGGATATCACTGACGCAGAAGGATCTTGAATTTACAGGAATTGGTTCAAGGATTTGACCAAGAGACTGCTGCTGTAGTGATGGCAAGAAAAACTTCCTTGAAAATGGAGTCAGAGGTACTTTACAGCCATTCTCAACTGCCGTTATCTTGTATATCCCCATTGCATACCTTTTCCAATTTGTTATGTTCATATCTCACAACTTATGATAAGAATACACTTTTAGTATCCTAAAGTGAAATCATGTTGGGATAAGTTTTTTGCACTCACCGTATTTATGTATAGAGTAAATTGTACGAATGGTCCCTCAACTTTAATCAAATTGGAGCAATGGTCCCTCAACTAAAAATCCATTACCATTGGTCCCTCAACTTATCAAAATGTGTAGCTATAATCCTTCTCATCAATTTTGTCAAAATTTTGTCAAAATAAGCTATGTTGGAATGACCATTTATACAATTAGGATCCCTCAACTCATCAAAGTGTATAATTATGGTTCTTTTCGTCAACTATGTCAAAATTTTTGTCAAAACGAGTTATATTGGAAGGACCATTGCTACAATTAGGTTAAAGTTAAGGGACTATTTCTCCAGTTGAATTAAAGTTGAGGGACCAATGGTAATGGATTTTTAGTTGAGGGACCATTGCTCCAATTGAGTTAAAGTTAAGGGACCATAGCTACAATTTACTCTTATGTATATGAAGTTACTTGTACCGTGATATTTCAAACTGTCAATCTCTGTATCTTAAATTTGATTGATTGCAAATTCGTAACATAATTTATAGGTCTTGCTTTCTTAGTACCCCAAGTTTTGATCTCAGGACTGTTAATATTTCAAACTTCCAGTCAGGGTTTCTTTAAATGGTTTGATAGCCAATTCTTAACACAATTTATAGGTCTTCCTTTCTTATGAATATTCTAAGCTATCTTCCCTGTATTGTAGATTACTAGTATTTTGTTGGTTCTTCACCAATGAATTTTTTCCTTGATTTATTTATTGTTCTTGTAACTTTGTAAGCATAGACTTCTCAAAAAATGCTTGATGTTGTTTCATATAGGAATCTTTTGATGCTACACGATGGTTGGATCGAGGACTTATTCGCCTCTGTTCGAAATTTGGTGACTATCGAAAAGATGATCCATCATCCTTTACTTTAAATCCCTGTTTCTCATTATTCCCTCAATTTATGTTTAACCTCCGACGCTCACAATTTGTGCAGGTAACCATGATTGCCCCTCTCCTTTTCATCTCTTTTGTTTTGATAATAACTTTGTAAACTATTGCTAATATATTATCTTTTCTCCACTTCGGTATCTGAAATGGGGTATTTGCAGGTTTTCAACAACAGCCCAGATGAAACTGCATATTTTTGCATGTTGTTAAATCGGGAAAATATCAGCAATGCTGCTGTCATGATACAACCATCATTAATATCATATTCATTTAATTCGCTGCCTCAGCCAGCATTGTTGGATGTGGCATCCATTGCAGCTGACCGTATTCTCTTGTTGGATTCATATTTTAGTATAGTCATTTTCCATGGAATGACAATAGCACAGTGGCGTAACATGGGATACCAGAATCAGCCGGAACACCAGGTATGAATGCTTAATTTGTGATTCCCTGACTAGTGTTGTGCAAATGTTGATATTGTTTCAACTTACTGTATGCACACATTTTTTTTTAGGCATTTGCACAACTACTGCAAGCTCCTCATGATGATACGCAATTGATTGTTCGGGACCGTTTCCCTGTCCCTAGATTGGTGGTGTGCGATCAGCATGGCTCCCAGGTTTAACTTGTTTAAAATCTTAGATTTTATTTGATTGCTTTCCCAGTTGCACGGTTGATAGTTTTCATCTAGGCTCGATTTTTAAGTGTGTTAAAACTTATAAATTAAAAATTATTGTAAACCCGTTTGTTGGTGAGAATGCTAGCTTGGTCTTTACCTTGTTATTGTTGGTATCAGAGGGCCATGAGTAAAATTAACAATTATTAATGCGGATGAAGGCTCATGCCCCAGATTTGCATTTTGACAATTTTAAGGACTCTTGTCAATTGTGTTGTCTATAAAAGTTGTTTCTTTATTATAATTTAAAACATGTATTACAGTCTATTTAAGGTTACTTGTCTCGGAATATGTTACTGAAAAAGGTCAACTCATTGGAGAGAATAGTTGCACGTAAAAATAGTGCTTATTAATCTTCGCAAGTGACAGTTGTCAACTCTACTGCATTTAATGAAGTTGGATGAATTTTCTGCTGTGTTCTGAACGCCTACTTGTTTTCTACTGTCATGCTCTGCAGGCAAGATTCTTGTTAGCAAAGTTGAACCCGTCAGCAACATACAACAATGCCCATGAAATGGCTGCAGGTTCAGATGTAATCTTCACAGACGATGTGAGCCTTCAAGTTTTCTTTGAGCATCTTCAGAGGCTGGCTGTACAATCCTGAGAGAGCCAAATGAAATTTGAATTCTGCAGATACACTCGATTTTGGTGCGGGGAAACTTGGTTGGTTTAGATTTTCTACCCCCTCTCGTCCTCCTGTTCCATTCAGTTGTTTTCCTTTCTTTCCAGTGTATCTAAAGACGAGGCGAGACACCCAAATTCTTTTAATAAGGAAAAAAGCTTACGACATTCTTTGGGGTGCGGGAAAGGTATTTAGTACTTCCTTTCGATAGAATAAGGGACGTGAAAGGCGAAATGAGTTTGATATATTTGGAAAGAAAGGTATATGACAGGAATGTGAGTTAAAAGTGCGTTCCGTGCTTGGGTAGCAGAGCCAATTCAGGAGGATATATTGTGAGATTTTTCTTTTTACATTTTGTCTGTACTCAACCAGGTCAGGAGGTACTTTCTTGTGTCTGAAGTTTTTAAGTTATATACTCTGATGGGTTTATGAAGATAGGCTGTATGTAATTGCTTTTTGTTTTTTTTTTTAATATATGAGGGCCAGAAAAGAAAATGTTTGGATTCATTTCAGGTTGAAGTTGAGGACATTATTGTTATCGGATACTTTCCGTTATATTGACTTGACAATAGAAATGTTGTCGTGGAAATTCTTGCGAGAGAGTGGACTTTGTTGAGCTGATTTCGCTTCCCTGATGTGATTTATATATCTCTTGTGTTGGTCGTTTGTTTATATTCTTCCAGGGTGGTAGAACTTGGCTTCCGTCAGCCTTGATTTTAAATATAGCACTCTTGAAGCGTGCAGCACTAGCAAGAGCTACTTCAAAGGGCTCAGGTTAAGCTGCTTTTTTACAACTTGTAACACCTCCAGCCTCCAACTCCGCCTCTCAACGGGTTACATAGGGTGAGGCTCTGTACCATCTTTTAGCCTATTGTAGAAGTGGTGCTGTTGGTGTGAACCAGAACCACAGTGCACTTCACTGTGAGCTTTAAGGTCTGGCTAACAAGAAACACTGTTTAGTATTCCCACAAACAAAGAGGGGGTCTTTCGACCCAGAACCATAATGCAACGCCACAAAATCCGTCGCTTCATTAGCTGAGCCTGGCAACCTAAGACCAGATACATGCTTGGAAGGCCTTCCCAAGTTTCCAAATGCGACTTAAAATGGGTGCCATTCTCAGTATTTCCATTCAGGCAAGAGATCACGCCTCCACCATCCATGCTAATCATGGTAAATGAGTGAAACGAAACGACTCTGACACGCCTCTTGAAAAAAACTGCCCTCGAGCTCCGTGCGCGCCTCAGCAGTGATGTCAAGCAGCATTAACTTTACCAAAGAAAAACTCCCGACTCCTTTTGTCCAAGTCGTTCAACTGTTGCCCCAACTAATGATCTGGAACGCTAAGTATTTGTCACTCTGCTTCAGCACCCATTAAAGGAGATGGATTGTCTGCCCTCCCCTTCCCATTCCCTCCTGTTTTGTACGGTCACGGTTAAGTCACGTTAACATTTTATATATATTTTTTTTTATAAAAATAATAAGACAAAAATGAATAAAAATATAAAATGTTAACGTGGTTTAACTGTGACTGTACAAACAGGAGGGGATGAGAAATGTATGAAAATAGAGGGCAGACAATCCATCTCCCCCATTAAAATCCCCATAATAATTGTCCAGTCATCTCGGACAAGATCATATCCCCTCGATGACCCAGTCACATATTATATTTAACTTCACTTCGGTCGAGGTATTGTGGTCTCTTTAACTACCCCCTTCCCTCCCAAAACCCGAGAGTGAGTGGGACACCCTATACGACATTACGATATACTTGAAAACCACTATGTAGTCGGAGTCCAACGAGGATGTACAGATGGCCGCCCCTCAGGCACTTGTACAGATGGCCACCCTACCTACTGTCAGTGTCAACGATGAAGGTTTGAGCTCCCAGGATCCATTCAAAGTGTCGCAAAGAAGAATGTATAACAAGGGTAATGCTGCCTGGGAAGATTATCAAGATTTCACCACTCAGTTTCCAGAGTTTAATTTCTAACCTTGAGGACAAGGTTAATTCTTCAAGGGAACCATTTATGTATTCACAAAGGATGCCCGCACGATGCTGCAGGATTGAAAACCATATGGAAACTTTGTAAACATTACTTGCTATTTACATACAAAAGATAATACTTGATGCGTACATACATACAATTTTGAATGTCAACGAAACTCAATGAAGTTAGCAAACTATCGTTAACCGACAAGTTTTCAATGCTTTAAAAACCTAATTTTCTGCAATAGAATTAGATCAAAAAGCACTCAATTACCACAAGATTTAAAGAGTTCAACTCCAGTTTGAATAGTATCCAAATCCACCAAACTCAACATTCACCACCAGTTTACTTCGACTTGCACCATAAAAATATCAAATGATTAGTGATAGGTCAACAAAACAGTCAAAATCTTAGCAAGTCTGGAATACCGGATATGCCAAGCAAAAGTTGAAAGATTTGCATTAGCACACAGGAAACCCACATATATGTCCTAGATGAATGAAAAAGATTACAGCTCAAACAGATCTCATAGAAGGCCAAAAAAAGGACCCTCCGAAAAAAGAAAGACCCTCGTCAACAAACTGTTTTATGCAGCAGTGCCGGCACCCTTTCCCTTCTTCCTCTGGAGCTTCTTCATGTAAAACTCAAGTTCCTTACCTTCCAAGATGTACCTGACAAACAAGTTTGCAAAACAAAATAAGATGACACAAACAAAAGATATACAACTGAAGATAGATAGTAACACATGTTATTATTAGACTCACCCATCACATCTGCCACATTGGCCTGGACGCGAAGATATGCAAGCGAGCAATCTCCCACCTCCAAACTGCTCTTCTATATGGGGGTCTAGAGTGCGACCTTCCTGACGTTTCTCAAGCTTCCTGGTAACATGATTACTCTTCCTTGCTTCCTCGGTAGTTCCTTCTCCTTCCTGCTTGTACATATAATGATGGAACTAGTTAGTTTGACAATGAAATAAATTATCATCCACTAACAAGTATAAAGTAAGGACTTTAAAAGACAGATGACAACATGAACGCCTATAAGAAACCAATATCCTTATTTCACAAACCATGCCACACATATGAGTTTGATGTTAAACAAAGGTAGTTTATGAAGTCACTAAAAAGACGTTGATGGGCCCTACAATAAATACCTATGTTTTACTACCAACAAATAGGACAGTAAGATTTGAATCACTTCGTCTCTCAACACTAATCTCACTACACTCAAGAGTGCAATTCAAGAACTATGTGCAGTTATAAGTCATAGTGCAACCATTCAGAAGTGAATACTAATTTTACAACCCAAGTTGTTCTACAATAACAATGATGATACTTAGGTAAGTAGAGGGTCTAGAAATTATCCCCACTAGCAAATAAAAGTTTCGAATTCACAAAAATTACCTCTGGGGTATCCTTCTTAGCAGCACCGGACTTCTTCTTTCTGCCAATTTCAACTCCATAATGCTGAAGATACCACTGCTTAAATGGAGCGGCATCCACCTGGACAATGGCGGTTTTCACCAGAGTTTGTGTTCTAACAAGTTCATTGTTTGAGGCATTGTATACAACATCCAGGAGACGGGTTTTACGAGTAATGGCTTCGCTTCCCCACGAGAAGTTCCCAGTATCCAACCTGAGAGCTCTCCACTTCACATTGCCCCCTCGAACACGGATTCTCCTTACAGTCTTGTTGCTTGAGAGCTTAGTATTAGCGGGCTGACGTCCGAGCTCATACCTGTATATGACAAAGAATGAAAAACAATTAGAAATCCACAACACTGTTGTCTAGCTTTGAAACAAAGTGCACACTATTATTCTTCAGAAACCCTGATCATGATTAAAAACCCTTCAGCTCGACTCTTGATGGTAAAATATTTGAGCAGATAAGAAAACGGAATTTCCCTCCCATTTCACCATTCTTGGCAACGGCACATGCACAAAATTATTACATAGGTTGAGTTCTCATACGGTACGTAGCTTGATTGTCCCATGGGATTCAAGATCTAAACGGTTCTATCTTATGCTTTTTCTTGCGGGGCAGCCCAGAGGTAAACCTGGGACTGCTCATATCATATTCTTTCTAGTGATATCATTGCCTGAACTAAGCAACCAAATAAGGATGTACATTAAACGAATTAACAAATTCCTCAATTCATTACCGGCAGAAACAAAAATTCAAAACAAATTCCTCAATTTCTTTAAACTGTGAACCAAAGTTGTAAAACCTATATAACATAAAACAGATAGAGCCATGTAGCAATAGTTTAAACATCAAAAAAAGCATAAAAAACCCAAAAATTCAAAACAGATGAAACTCGGTGTTTCAGCCTAAACAAATCCGAAAAGAAATGAGTGAAAGCTTTAGTTGCATTTGCTATGTACAAGTTAAGATACAAATCTCATTCTCTCAGACAAGCACTAATCATAATTACCATAGAGGAACCAGTGTTTAGCCTAACAATCCAATAAAAGCAGACACCAACATTCATAAAAAATCAAAGAACATAAAGAAAAACTCAGAAATAATTTACGATTATCAACAGATCTGTAGCCTAACTGCAACAGAACAAATGAATAAAAAAAATATTACAAAGGGCAAATAACAAATAATAGAAAATGAAAGAAATTAGAAAAAAGCAATCAAAGAGTAAAGCAGAGAGAAAAGGAAGAGAAACGGGGTTGAAGGTGGAAGAGTAATTACTTTCTCTTCTTCCTCCATGCCTTCTTCTTGCCTCCAGTGGCACGGCGCTTGTGCATCGAGTCACGTGAGATACCTGCATATTATCACAAACACAAAACCATCAGCCATTGCAGCACACACAGAATGGAGAGAGAGAGAGGTCTGAGTGGTACCCATGGTTTCCGGACTGGGGGAGAGCTTCCGCCAGATCCCCCTCTTCGCTTCGGCTAAAGTAAAACCCTGAAACCCTCCTTTTAAAAGAGGATTGCTATGAAAACCCTAGGGCAATAGAAAATGATAAAATAGGTATAAAGTAGGGAAGCAAACGTCTTTTGAGTGGGTCATTTTTTTAGCCAGACACACTTCAATTTCATATATATATATACACACACACGCCAGAATAATTAAAAACGTCTAATTTTGTTTTAATTTATAATTAAGTCTATAAACAAGCAGAGAATATATAGATATAAGTCAGAATAATTAAAAACGTCTAATTTTATTTTAATTTATAATTAAGTCTATAAACAGAGAGAATATATATATATATATATATATATATATATATAAAAGGATAACAACATAATAATTATGAATTGAAATAAACAAAGATGAAGTAAATGATAAGTAAAGACTGCAATAGAAAATGATAAAATAGGTATAAAGTAGGGAAGCAAACTTACATTAATTTATCAATCTTGATAGCACCAAAGTTGAAATGAGAGATAGCACTCAAAGAAAAACACTTGGTAGTATATTTTACAATGTGAAAGTCTTACGTGTACAAATAATTGAGCTCGAAGGCTCTTTAAATAGAAAACTAAGAGCAAACTTAAACGCCAAGTGCTGAAGAGGTAGTGGAGCATCATAAAGCAGCCTACCATAATGAACGGTATCTTCACTTTATGAATGGCACTGACTCAGCTTCACGGGGGATTGCTGAAAGATTCTTAAAAAAACACATACCAATAAGCAGCTACAGGAACCAAAGGACAATTATTTTCAAAAAGGAATAATGGTTGGCGTCTAGATATCAGACATCATCTTATCTTCTCTTTATTAAGAGAAAAAGCATTTCATGCTTTATTTCTTTGAACGGATCGGAGGACATATTCGATAGCAGTCATCCTTATTATCATCACCATAGTCTTCATCCGTGCTATGCTGAGATGACGCAGCTTTAGATTCCATCTCCTCGTCATCTAGACCGTCAAGCTCAAGGATTTTTAAAACTTTGTCCTTGAGATCTTTCTTTGAGCAAGATGGGTTGGACTTGATTAAAGACTTAAGTTTGTCAGTCTTTGATGATGATTCAGGGGTTGAACGGGAAGGTTTAACTACACTCTGCCTATCAGGCTAGATTCTTTTGGCTTTGAAAACTTTTGGCTTGAGATGATCCAAATGGAACTTATCCCACCAGCGAATAAAAAGCTTTCTCTCAAGCTGGGGAACAAAATCCCAAGCATCATCATCGTCGTCAACAAAACCATAATCCCATTTCAGGATCTAAAGAAGATCATACATTATCATGAACCAAAGAAACGATTTCCTTTTTTCAGGATAATCATCATTTTCTTTACTAAAATTATCTAGAAAAAATCAACAATTACTTGGGGTAAATAATCCATATTAGGACCAAAACAATAAACCATGTTCTAAACCAGTTAGGAATCTCTTTCAGAGATCTCATAAGAAACTGGATGAACCAAGTGTGGGAATAGTGAATGTTTTGGAAACATAAAACTACATCCCAAGCTTTCAGGTAATCCTAATAATATATACCATGTTGGACTCATTAATAGGGCTGGAGTGTAAACGCAGCTGATAGGGGCTATTACCCCATTCTTCCAAAAAGATTACTTTTAGTATTGTGATTTTTGAAAATGCTATCATGTTGTTTGTTTCACTTCTGTATCGGTGAACAACATTGACTGATTCTGTTTTTATCAGAAGTCTTTCGTACCAATATCTTTGCTTGAGGAAAAGACGAATATGATCTCGGTGATATTTTTCACCAACTTGTCTTGGAGATAATAGTAAATCAAAATCCTCTAGGTTCATCAGATGAATTGCCATGGTCCATCTGAAAGGATTGTCAGCTACAGCCTTTTCCCTGCCTTTATTATAAGGGAGAACATATGAGATGGCATTTGGATTTTGTTGAGAGGTTGAAGGAGATCCTCTTTGGATCGAGGTAGAGCTTTTTCTAGCAAGAGCTAGATTTTGCTCCTTCTTTCTTTGATGTGCCCTACAAAAATTCATGAGTTAAGAAGTCAGGTAAAGAGTTAAATTCATCCTTAATGTATTCTATGTCAAAATCAAATGTTGACAATATCCCTTGCCACCTAGCCAAAATTTGTTTTGATGCTAAATTTTTAACATATTTCAACAATATATCTTTAGCAGCCTTACAACCTACCCTTAACAGGAATCGTTTATTAAGAATGTCACTTTCAAATTTAGTAACTACATGAACTATAGATAATAGTTTCTTCTTAACAGTTGAATAACGTGCTTGATTTGAGTTCGCCAATGGTCATCTCCACTCGGATCATGCCCATCATTCTTTGTCCTTCTTGGTTAAAACCTTAGATTAAGAGGCAGCTTCGGGATAGTTAATCCACCTTGATGCTGATTGTGATCATTGTTGACTTTGGCATGATGTTTATGGCCAACCCACAATCCACAAGCATGCGATTGATTTTGTTCTCTCACGTACCCAGAGACGAAGAGATGACGGTTGTGAGGCTTTTATCCCAACAGCAAGTCTTCGTCAGTGAAGTTGATTGCGTTATGGGCGGCACAACATGTGGCCGAAGCTTCAAACCTTTGTCCTTGCTTACTTGCACCTTGTGGTCGTCGAGACTCACCGCTACTAATGGTTTTCAGATCTCTTTGGGCAACTGTAGTGCTTCCTCGATGCTAAAATGTACCGGTAGGCTTTCTTTAGGCGTGAGGCTCTTCTCTTCCTCGACGGCGATAACTTTGCCTTTTGATGGTTCTTTTATCTCTATTTCGACCATGTGACAGGCAGCAGTAGTGCATTGTTAGAATAAGTCATTTGGGAAGTACTCGTGCAAAAGACGGGAATGCGCGGCTCTTGCTCCATAGGTTCCCCTACGTATGTTGGCTTAGCAGCTCTTACGCTCCTTTTGGGCTTCCTATTATTGCGGCGGCTGTGCTTTCTCCCTTGTTCCACCTTTGGCTTTGTGGCATGTGGTCTTGGCTTCCTTGTCCTTTTGTAGGTCACCAATGTCTATCATTCTTCATCATCGGTAGACGCATTTTGGTCACTTGCCCCCAGTGATGGTTGTACAGAAAGTGCCGTGTGGCTTGAGTATGGTCAGGAGTGGTCACATGTCACTTGGAGAAGCACGGGATTGAAGGACTTTCATTTCCTTTGTTTTGCTTTTGGAGGATATCTTGACGGGCACAGAGGAGATCTTGATGGGGGTAGTATGGACGGCAAAAGCTTCCTTGGTGGGCTTTTTCCCAGTCTTGTCTACATTTGGAGCGAACATCTTATCCTTTTTGAAGTCGGTGATTGGCTAGTTTTTTCCCACAATTGGCAATACTCAACTCCATGTCACAGAATCGTGTTGCTAATTCTTCAAAAGTTCTTGGTTTTATGCCTTGGAGGATGTAATGTAGCACCCCAGTGCATGCATTGAACGCACATCTCAGTGGTGGAGGTTTAAAAAAGCTGATCTTTGCAATCCAGACTTAATGAACGCCATCTATTGATATAGTCGACGACAGGTTCATCATTCCACTGCTTCGTACTTGTCAGCTCCAGCATGCTTACTGTGCGGCGGGTGCTGTAGAAACGGTTGAGGAATTCCCTTTCAAGCTAATCCCAGCTGTTGATGGACTTAGGCTCGAGGTCGGTGTACCAGTCAAAGGCATTACCTTTTAGCGAGCACAAGAACTGTTTGACGAGGTAGTCTTCCTCCGTCCCAGCATTGTTACAGGTTTCAATGAAATGGGCAATATGTTGCTTAGGATTGCCCTTTCCATCAAATTGCAAGAATGCTGATAACCCCTTGGCATCCTCAAGGTGTCAATATTCTTGGAGTAGGGCTTTGAGTACAACACGGAGTCATGTGAGCACCATTCGTACTGCGCCTTGATGGTGCTTGTGATAATCTCTTACAGTTGTTGGATAGAGAAAAATCACATAAGCATACTCGATCCACCTCTAGCTTCTCCTCAACTTTGTCCATCAAAGGCTCCTCATTTTTGTTAGTTTCCTCTTTTGGTGGATAAACCTTCGGGTTAGCTTTCTCGTCATACTGCGCCTCCAGACGGTTGACGAGTGTAGCAATCTGCAAGTCTTTTTCCTCTATGGTCCTTGTCACCCTTGAGATTGCTTCGCTCATTTGTGCCAGCTACTTTTCGATTGAGGTCGCATCAGTAGTCATGGCTTGCATGGCTATGGGATACGAGTTGCTGCTTGAGTCAGCATCGGAAGTCAACGACTCGGAGTACCTCCTCGGGCTTTCTTCCCTTGGCGCCCTTAACAAAGCCAGGGTGATAACGGGCTTGTGCCTCGGGTGCTCTTGCTCATTCGGCAGAGTTGATGAAGGGGTGGAAGGCACGGCAGAGAGAGCTCTTGCCTTGCTTCGGGTTGTGACGCCCAAAGTGCCACCACTTGCGGCAAGGATGTTCTTGTTCTTCGCATGCTTACTGTGCGGCGAGTGCTGTAGAAACGGTTGAGGAATTCCCTTTCAAGCTAATCCCAGCTGTTGATGGACTTAGGCTCGAGGTCGGTGTACCAGTCAAAGGCATTACCTTTTAGCGAGCACACGAACTGTTTGACGAGGTAGTCTTCCTCCGTCCCAGCATTGTTACAGGTTTCAATGAAATGGGCAATATGTTGCTTAGGATTGCCCTTTCCATCAAATTGCAAGAATTTGGGCGGCTGATAACCCCTTGGCATCCTCAAGGTGTCAATATTCTTGGAGTAGGGCTTTGAGTACAACACGGAGTCATGTGAGCACCATTCGTACTGCGCCTTGATGGTGCTTGTGATAATCTCTTACAGTTGTTGGATAGAGAAAAATCACATAAGCATCGCAGCTCGATCCACCTCTAGCTTCTCCTCAACTTTGTCCATCAAAGGCTCCTCATTTTTGTTAGTTTCCTCTTTTGGTGGATAAACCTTCGGGTTAGCTTTCTCGTCATACTGCGCCTCCAGACGGTTGACGAGTGTAGCAATCTGCAAGTCCTTTTCCTCCATGGTCCTTGTCACCCTTGAGATTGCTTCGCTCATTTGTGCCAGCTACTTTTTGATTGAGGTCGCATCAGTAGTCATGGCTTGCATGGCTATGGGATACGAGTTGCTGCTTGAGTCAGCATCGGAAGTCAACGACTCGGAGTACCTCCTCGGGCTTTCTTCCCTTGGCGCCCTTAACAAAGCCAGGGTGATAACGGGCGTGTGCCTCGGGTGCTCTTGCTTATTCGGCAGAGTTGATGAAGGGGTGGAAGGCACGGCAGAGAGAGCTCTTGCCTTGCTTCGGGTTGTGACGCCCAAAGTGCCACCACTTGCGGCAAGGATGTTCTTGTTCTTCGTGTTGGTTGCGGGAACATCTTGATCCTTTCTTGATGCCATGTGTGTTTCTTGTGGATTTGAAGACAAAGATGAGAGGCAAAGATGTCCCACCGAGCGTGCCAAATTTGTAAACACAAAAATTCTATAAAGAATGAAACGAGAACATGTGTACAAAGTAGATTTGTATTGATAAATTTGTAGGGTTACAATCTCTGTTTACAATTTTCCTTTGATTCAGTCTTCAAATTTGATGTAGATGCGTCAGTTGTTTATCCAAGGGTCATGATGACTTGATCTCGGACGAACGATTGAACGATTGCTTCAAGTTTTGATCTTGAAACAATGCGTGGATAGCCTTCACCTCTAGGTTTGTGTATAACTTGCAGCAAAGGTGATGTTGATGTGGGATTTTGTTGATTCAAGTGTCTTAACGACTTGATCTTGAATCGAATGTTGTTACAAGTTTTAAGCTTGCAACAAAGTCTTGAAGGAATTGGCACAAGTGCTTGTTGATTCTTCAAGGGAATGCTTTGGCTTTGGTCGAAAGAAAGCTTCGGCTTTGGTTGTATGTTCTTCGAAGAAAGCTTTGGCAGCGTATTAGTCTTTAAAGATTTGGCAGAGGTTCTCATTTTGTGAGAATTTTGGCCTTTCAATGTAGAAATTGTCGACCTATATGCTTGTCTGTGGACCTTGTATTTATAGACTTCTCAAAGCTTGCCTTTGGATGGATTTGGCTTTGATTTGTGTCTTGATTTGTCCATGGGAGAATTTAGGCATGTTTTGTGTCTTAATTTTAGCCAGTTTCCCTTACCTTGGCCGAATTATAGGGCTTGTTACCTATTTTGTGAGCAATCTTCAATTCTTGCTTGTTTTGTGAAGATGTTTTAGCTTTCTTTCTGGTTTTGGGAGCAATTTGGGCCCCTTGCCGATTTTAAGGAGATTTTTTCCCCTTCGCCGCATGTAAGGAATGCTTTTGAGCTTCCTTTGCTTGATTTGTGCCACATGTTATTGATGACTTGTCCATTTCTGATGAGTCATATGCCACGTGGAGCTCTATGATGCATCATTTCAATGCAACAAAATTTACATGTCTACAACTGTTGCATGATCGTATTTATGTTAAGAGCCCATCGTGCATGCTACACTGGTGTTAGTACTCGCTCGGGCAAGGGCCAGTCTTCACCTGTATGTTCACACTGCACCAATATGCTCACTTTGGACCCATTGTAGGTGCTAGTCCTACCCTAGATTGCTATAGGCAATTACGAGTCGTATGTGACGCGCATAGCGCCAGTCTTCACGTGATTATAGTACTAAAGCATAAATCATTATTACACCTAGTCTTGTTCATGTCAGAATATCTTTGCATAAGCTCGTGTGTCAGTATATGAGCACCAGAAATTATATGTTTGTTATGCAAGATACTGTGATCACCAGATATATGTTTTATATGTGAAATATTGCGATTTACCGTATTTCTGAAATATTCCTGTTTATGGTAAGTGTTTTCATACTATTTTTAGTATATATATATTTGGAAACTATACTTGTTTTACGGCGAGGGGTTATAGGTTTTCGAAAAGATTTTTACATAACTTTATTTTCAAGCCCACTCACCCTTGTTTTTCGCCCCTCTAGGATATAGTGGCAGAGCTCTTGTGTCGATGAGGATTCCTGGCAAAAGTTGGTATAGGAGACTACTTCCGATGGTATAATTCTTATTCTACTTTACTTTACTTATGCTTTGACATCACATGTGAAATGGATTCAATCCCGCTCACATACACACTCTTGCATTTAGTCACTTTTAGGTTTAAATTTAATATTATTTTCCACATCACCACACTTTATGACTTCATCACCTTCCTGATTGCAGCATAGATCGATTCGGAGTCCAGGTGGACATTCTAGATCGGGATGTGCCATTGTTGAATTTTCAAAATTTTCTAACTTAATGTGATCGTGGTCTTCCAACTTCAACACCAAGTGCACTTTTACTTCAATTTTCGCGATTACACCATTGATGTTGTCACCATCGGATCTATCATTCGTCTACAAGGCCGAGTTCTTTGAACATCAGAGCCCTATTTTCAATTTGAGTATTGGAAGAGAAAGAGAAGAGTAGAAGGAGAGAAATGGTTATGGTATGGGTTCTTTATGTTACATATTTGTTTTCATTTGTTTTTTTGTTAGTATTTTTAAGTGAGTTAAAAGCGTTTAAAATGGAGGTAGACCATCTCCAAAAGAGAATTCAAATCCTAAGTGAAATGTATGCAATCAAACTTGAAGGTAGGAAGAAGCTCAAACCTATATGTCAATCCTATGTGGATTGACATATGAATTTTCTGCTACCAAATTTGACATATGAGAAAAAGTAATGGCAATTAATTTTTTAATTATTTTACTGTGTAAGCCCCACTAATGCATATTTATTTTAATTAAAAAATAAGTCCTTCAAATATCATTTATAACAAAAATTATATGGGTTGGCAAAAGAAATTTTTTTTTCTAACATTACCACGTTAATCATTAATTAACAAGTAACATTTATTTCAATGGGAGTTTTAACGAAACACTCTCAGTACTGTTCACTTTTAACGAAAATAACATTTTTATTCTAAAAAGTCACTGTAACAGCCCGTCCCGGAAAATTATTCTCGAAGGTGTAAATTGTCGAAATTGCCCTTGGATGTTGGGTTTTATTGTAGAGTGGTGTGGTTCAAACTTAAGGTGGTGGACCAATTATATTAAGTTCTAATTGTTTGGAACCAATTAGGACTTAGATTTTCTTTTATTTTGCTTGGTTGCTTTTGGACCACACACACACACCCACATCATCCTCTCCCGTTGACTCTCTCTCTCTCCCTCTCGGATTCTATCCCATTTCCCGTACAAATGTACGGGTGAACTTAGAACCCAACCATTTCTTCACGGATCAAACCTCTAGATACCTTCATTATCATCCTTGTGAGCCCAGGAGTCGATCCATACCATTTTTTGGGATTGAAGCCTTCATTTTCCCCAGAAACCTGAAACCCAGATTTGAGGTACTGTTCATCCTCACGTAAATGCGAGGTTTTCAAAAGATTTTAATGTCATAGGGAGCTTTAGATCATCTCTACGAAGCTTGGAGAAGAAAAATCAAGCAATTTGGACGTCGGGAAGTCGAGGTCGACGAGTTTGAAATTTTGGCCGGATTATCGAGGCTTCTCCGGTGAGATCCTGTGGATTTCAAGGCTTGATAGTGGTAAGAATGTGTTCTACTCGTTGTAAGCTTCATTTTGGTACAAATTTCATGGATTTTGGTTAAGAAATGAGAAAGATTTGAAGATTTGAAAATTTACCCAGAAACCGGCGAGTTGCAGATGGTGGAGGACGGTGGTCGTCAGCGAGGTCCACCGGAGAAGAAGGAAGAATATTCCGTCAAAGTTGATAGAATATTCTAACGGCGTCAGGTTAGTTTTAACGGTATATTCTATTTTTGGACGGAATATTCCCTAACTGCCGTTACTGTTACCGTCAGTGTGCCAGACACGTGGCCGCATGTGGGGGCGCATTTGGCCGTGCCTTGGCCGGCGCGTGGCGGCACGTGGGTGGTCGGAAAAATATTTTAAAATTATGGGGATGTTTATGAGGATGTGTAGATCTCAGTGGTATTTTCATATACCCAAATTGAGCAATATATGAGAAGTTATTACCAAGTATGTTTATGTGCTCTTAAGTGACGTTTATATAGTTGTTTCGCATATAGGTGAGACCTATCCCAAGGATGAGCGTAATCATTCGAGGCTCGGGGGTCTACGACCCTTCGACATATGTGTGAGTGGACTTTTGTTTTCAGTATACACACACACACACATGATGTTTTTCCTAGAAAACATATTTAATTGAAATGTGATTGAAATGCCATGTCATACATGCATGATATTTGAACATATAGTATAAATATGCATATTGTCGGATGATGTTGCGGAGGCCCATGTCAGTCACAGGTGAGTATATTATGATGGTAGTGGTTATGAATTATATGGTGATGATGATGATGTTATGATGATATATTAGAGCTCATAACCTGCACCCAGTGTTAGTGCTCCCACCCGAGGCCGGGGCACAGTCCTTTACATAATGTTCACCTCCCGCACCATACGCTCACCTTGGATCCAAGTTAGGTGCATAGTCCTGTCGGACAAACCACTATAGGTGGTTCTCGACTCGTAGGTGACCCGCGATTATTCGCACAGCCTTCACGTAATCGTAGCACTAGAGCGTACTTATTTACACTTGTGCAGGCATATTGGTTAATGAGTTAGGCATTGTTGAGATATATGATTGAGCCGTACAGGTCACAAGAGGTGACTCCCGGCTAGATAGATGAGCTCTAGATACTTGTTGAGATATATGATTGAGCCGTACAGGTCACAAGAGGTGACTCCCGGCTAGATTGGTTATTAGCATTGAATTATATTACCTGGCTTACTTATGTGATATTGTGATAATAGACATGGCGTAAGTACTGGACATGGCATTTGCATGGCATTTTTTTTATATACGGATTTCGATATTTCTGAGCATGATTTTGAGATATATACGTATATATTCTATTTTCTGGGAAAACTATACAGGTTTTACAACGAGGGGTTAGAATATTTGAGAAATGAAATGATTTTGAAAAGCTTTGTTTTTGCCCACTCACGCTTTCCATTTTTCGCCCTTCCAGGTACTAAGTAAGATTTATCGTTGGTGGCATTGCGAGGGCTTCAAGGCAGTTCTGACAGATTTCACCAAATGTAGGATCACCTTTGGGTGTTGTTGAATTAGTACTTTGTTCTCCTTGACTGCACTTAATCTTGCTCTAGCACATTATCTTGTCTAGTATTGCTAGTAGCTTGGTTTTATTTATCCCTATTTCTTTATATTCGTATCGCTTCCGCACTGTGCACATGGCTACGTCACCCTCACGTGACGGCCATCACGATTCGATCTCGGTCAGTGTGTGTCAGTTTGGTATTAGAGCATAGGTTGCAGTCCTGCATATTTAGTGAATTCCCTAGTTATTTTGGTATCTTCTGTCAGAACTATGCCACCTCGTAGAGAGCCACGTCGTTCAGCTGAACCTAGTTTTCCTGATATCGCCCAATTAGGGGAAGCTATAGCTAATGCTATACAGTCTGTATTTCGACCTTCCCAGAGGACTCCTCTTGAGACTGTCTATAATTTGAAGTGGAATAATTTTGTGGGAAATGAAGGACCTGAAGGAGCAGAGAAACGGTTCAATCATGTGGAAAAGACTTTCCGTGTAATGCAAAGTCAGGGGAATCTTCTTCTTGATAAATGGGTTGAGACGATTACTTGGTTCTTAGGTAAGGAACCTGCATCCTGGTGGGAACAGGAGGCTCGTGAGTTACCACAAGAGGAAGTTGCTGATTGGGAAGTTTTCAAGCAGTTATTCCAGAAGAGATTTATTCCTCCAGCTTATATTGATAGTCAGAAGCAAGAGTTTACTCATTTGAGACAAAGGAAGATGACAGCAAATGAGTATTACAGGAAATTTACTGATTTATCTCGTTATGATCCGGAGGTTGCTGCCAGTCCGATTGAGATGCTTTGTCGATTTAGTTGGGTACTAAAAAGAAATGATGTTCTATTGTGACCACTACTCACTGTGCTACATACCAGGAATTTTATGAGATTTTGTTGAGAATTAAGGACTCAGAGAATATGCCCAGTGAGAGTGAGGAGGAAGAAGAAAAAGATAGGAAACCGAGGAAGGATGATAAAGGCAAGGGTCAATCATCCCAATGACCTCGTAAGACCCAGAGTTTTAAAAGAAATGAAACTAGTTCTAGTTCTTCCAGTGGAGGTTTTAGTGCCACTGGTCATATGAGAGGAAATCGATTTTCTGGAGGGCCTAGATTTCAAAGGCAGGGAGATTCAAGTGGTGCTAGTACTCCTTTGTGTAGAAGATGTAATAATCGACATTTTGGAGAATGTCGTCAAGGTAGCAGTGGATGCTATACTTGTGGGCAGTTGGAACATTAAGCTATAAATTGCCCCCAGAATCAACAGAGGCCCCAGCAGCCTTCTATGCCACCATCAGCACCGATCCAGCAAGTTCCTGGATTTAGTAATTATGGTTAGATGGGTCGTGGTGGACGACAGCAGAATCGAGGGCGTATCCACAACATCACACTGCAAGATGCTTAGAACAATCCGGACTTGATCATGGGTACGTTAAATATTCTTGGTCATTTTGCTAAGGTATTAATTTATTGTGGTACTACGCACTTAGTTATTTCTCATACATTTGCTCAAGTGACGCAACCTTATCCTACGTCTCTAGGATTTGATTTAGAGTTTGCTATGCCTATAGGGGAGAAATGTTATGTAGATTGTGTATATCCAAGATGTCCTGTTTTGGTAGAGGATGTAGTTATGCTAGCTAATCTTATTCTGTTAGATATTGTTGATTTTGATGTGATTTTGGGCATAGATTGGTTGCATTATAATCGTGCCAATATAGATTGCTACGGGAAATCAGTTACTTTCCATCGTCCTGGATTACCTGAGGTTATTTTTTTTGTGGGTGAACGTAGTGGGGTGAGGCATGGCGCTATTTCTGCTATGAGAGCAAGAGGTTGTTATCGAAAAAGTGCCAGGGATATTTAGCTCATGTGGTGTTGAATGATGTGATCTTAGTAGTGTGGAGAATGTAAAGGTGGTCAGACATTTTCCTGATGTATTCCCTGATGATTTACCTAGATTGCCGCCAGACAAAGATGTGGAGTTCACTATTGATTTACTTCCAGGTACGGATCCTATATCCTTAGCTCCAGTTTTAATTGTGAGGAAGAAAGATGGGACTTTGAGATTATGTATTGACTATAGGCAATTGCATCGGGTAACGATTAAAAACCGTTATCCATTGCCATGTATAGATGTTTTGTTTGATCAGCTTCGAGGTGCTTGTGTGTTTTCAAAGATTGATTTGAGGTCTGGTTACTATTAGATGAAGATTAGGAGTGACGATGTCCATAAAACGGCTTTTAGAACTCGTTATGGTCATTATGAATTTTTGGTGATTCCATTCGGATTGACGAATGCACCAGCAGTTTTTATGGGTTTGATGAATAAGGTATTTTAACAACACTTGGATAGATTTGTCATTGTTTTTATTGATGATGTTACCTGAGGAGTAGTGCAAGAGCACGATCGAGGCTTTGTTTAGACGATGTGTGTATATTTCCCAATGAGGGGCAATATGGTAATATTGTACCCTCGAGAATTATTTACTTGCTTATCGTGACAACGATGAGTTATCAATACTGCGGGGTGTAAACCGTAATATTGATAACATATTTGTTGGATTCGTTAAGTAAGTGAATAGGTAGACCCTCAGAAGGTAGCAGTTGTAGAAAATCGAGAACAGCCACGAATCGTCATGGAGATATGGAGTTTTCTTGGCTTGGCAGGCTGTTACAGACGGTTTGTTAAGGATTTTTCAGTCATTGCCTTGCCACTGACGAGGTTGACAAGAAAGGAAGTTAAATTCGAGTGGGATGATAATTGTGAGCAAAGTTTCCAGCAGTTGAAGTATTATCTCACTCATGCACCTGTTTTAGCATTCCCAGATGATAGCGGTAATTTTGAAGTTTACAGTGACGCTTCCTTGAATGGTCTAAGATGTGTGTTGATGCAGCATGGTAGGGTAATTGCTTACGATTCACGTCAGTTAAAGTCTCATGAGATGAATTATCCTACTCATGATTTGGAATTATCGGCCATTATTTTTGCTTTGAAGATCTGGAGACATTATCTTTATGGTGAAAAGTGTAGGATCTTCACAGATCACAAGAGTCTTCAATATCTTTTCACCCAGAAAGAGCTTAATCTTAGGCAACGAAGGTGGTTAGAGTTGCTTAGCGATTATGACTGCACGATTGAGTATCACCCTGGTCGTGCTAATGTACTGGCTGATGCTTTGAGTAGGAAATCCCAAGGTCGGATTAATGCTTTGTATGCTTCTCGTGTTCCTCACCTTACATATTTGAGGTATACTTAAGTGGATTTGGGAATAGAAGAACGAGAAGTAGCCTTGCTTGCTAGTTTTCAAGTCAGGCCAGTATTAATTGATCGAGTGCTCGAGGCACAGATTAATGATGAAGAAATTCAGGAGTTAATTCGGTTAAGTAATCAGGGGAAAAAGAAAGATCTCAGAGTTCGAGAATCTGAAGGCATACTTATGCAAGAGAATAGGATGTATGTGCCAAATAATATGGAATTAAAGAAAGAAATTTTGGATGAAGTGCACTATTCGACATATGAAATGCATCCATGAGGCACTAAGATGTATCATACCATTCGACCATTTTATTATTGGCCGGGTATGAAAAGAGAAATTGATGAGTATGTTAGTAGATGTGCTATTTGTCAGCAAGTTAAAGCTGAAAGAAAGAAGCCTTTTGAGTCAATGCAGCCACTTCCCGTTCCACAGTGGAAATGGGAAGATATTACCATGGATTTTGTAACATATTTAATTGAAATGTGATTGAAATGCCATGTCATACATGCATGATATTTGAACATATGCATTAGTATAAATATGCATATTGTCGCATGATGCTGCGGAGGCCCAGGTAAGTCACATGTGAGTATATTATGAAGGTAGTGGTTATGAATTATATGGTGATGATGATGATGTTATGGTGATATATTAGAGCTCATAACCTACACCCAGTGTTAGTGCTCCCGCCCGGGGCCAGGGCACAGTCCTTCACGTGATGTTCACCTCTCGCACCATACGCTCACCTTGGATCCAAGTTAGGTGCATAGTCCTATCGTGCAGACCACTATAAGTGATTCCCGACTCGTAGGTGACCCGTGATTATTCGCACCGCCTTCACGTGATCGTAGCACTAGAGCGTACTTATTTACACTTGTGCAGGCATATTGGTTAATGAGTTAGGTATTGTTGAGATATATGATTGAGCTGTACATGTCACAAGAGGTGACTCTCGGCTAGATAGATAAGCTCCAGATACTTGTTGAGATATATGATCGAGCCGTACACGTCACAAGAGGTGACTCTCGGCTAGATGGGTTATTAGCATTTAATTATATTACTTGGCTTACTTATGTGATATTGTGAATAGACATGGCGTAAGTACTGGACATGGCATTTGCATGGCATTTTTTTTATATGCGGATTTCGATATTTCTGAGCATGATTTTGAGATATATACGTATATATTCTATTTTCTGGGAAAGCTATATAGGTTTTTCAGCGAGGGGTTAGAATATTTGAGAAATGAAATCATTTTGAAAAGCTTTGTTTTTGCCCACTCACGCTTTCTGTTTTTCGCCCCTCCATGTACTAAGTAAGATTTATCGTTGGTGGCATTGCGAAGGCTTCAGGGCAGTTCTGACAGATTTCACCAAATGTAGGATCACCTTTGGGTGTTGTTTAATTAGTACTTTGTTCTCCTTGACTGCACTTAATCTTGCTCTAGCACGTTATCTTATCTTGTATTGCTTGTAGCTTGGTTTTATTTATCCCTATTTCTTTATATTCGTATCGCTTCCGCACTGTGCACATGGCTACGTCACCCTCACGTGACGGCCAGCACGCTTCGATCTTGGTTGGGGTGTGTCAGTCACTCCTGGTACTATTCACTTACAACACATTTTTGTCATTTTGATTAAAAATCAAAATTTTCAAACTCTTTTCATTAGTTTTCCTTTATTTTTAATATCTCTTTTTGTGATGCTCTAATGGAGATGCTCTTAGTAGCGGACGTGTCAAACTTTAAAATAGGATATAGGGTAGGGTTTTGGATGTTTGAGGATTTGAATTAAGCTATTTTCAAACAAGAGTAAATTGTAGCAATGGTCCCTCAATTTTAATCAAATTGGAGCAATGGTCCCTCAACTAAAAATCCATTACCATTGGTCCCTCAACTTATCAAAATGTGTAGCTATAGTCATTTTCATCAATTTCGTGAAAATTTTGTCAAAATAAGTTATGTTAGAATAACCATTTATATAATTAGGGTCCCTCAACTCATCAAAGTGTGTAATTATGGTCATTTTCGTCAACTACGTAAATTTTTTTGTCAAAATGAGTTATGTTGGAATGACCATTGCTACAATTGAGTTAAGGTTAATGGACTATTTTTCCAGTTGAATTAAAGTTGAGGGACCAATTGTAATGGATTTTTAATTAAGGGACCATAGCTATACGTTTTGATGAGTTGAGAGATCAATGGTAATGAATTTTTAGTTGAAGGACCATTGCTCCAATTGAGTTAAAGTTAAGGGATCATAGCTACAATTTACTACAGAAAAAGATACACATTCATCATTGTATCTAATAATACTATTTGTGCGTTCAACTCTATGGCAGAGATTGGTAGAACTAAGACTAGTAATTACAAACATTACATTAACTGGTATTAGCATAAGTTAAATACTACTATTTATTGATACCCACAAGATAACCACATTCCTATTTCGCACACCACGCCTCGCCAACACAAATCAGAAAGGGAAAAAAAAACACCAGAAAAAGAAAAAAAAAAATGAGATACAACGAGATTAGTAATTTAGTACAAACAAACACAGATCCGAGATCAGACACCCCCCAAAATCCCAATTCAAACATTATGAATTGGAATTCGAATCAATCAATTGGGAGCATGAGGGGCAAAGTTGAGCAATTGCTTGGAACGGAGCCACGGCTTCACCACCACCTCCGAATCGAACAACATGTGCACCCCATTCCTCACGGCCGACACCTTGAGGTAGTACTTGATGCCAGAAACCACCTGGCTCTGCGCCTCCACCACCTCTAAAAACTGAAGCTCTCCGCCGCCGTCCATCTTCCGGCTTGCCTTCTGCCTGCTGTTATACTCCGCCACCGAAAACCTCCCCAACTCTTGAACCTCCTTGTTCGACTTCACGTTCTCGATCTGCCTCCTTCCCCCGACCATGCCGCCGTACCCGTTCGACACGACAAAGAGGAGGCAGATCAGAAGGGCAAAAATGGGAACCTTCATCATGATTTTGTATTTTTGTGGGGGAAATCAGGAAATTTATCAATTGGGTATGTGGGGTTTCCTGCGTTTTTGAAATTTGTTGCGGATGAGGATTGAATTTGATGAGTTTTGGCAAATTTTGGTGGGTTTTATAGGACTATTTTTTGGGGGAAGATTGTGGAGAAAATGGGGGTGTTTGGACACGCAAATTAATAAGGTGGAGATTGCAATACAAACGGCGTGCCGCGTCTTAGTTTGCTTGGAAAACGACGCATCGCAAACCACCCACCTACGTGTACGCATAGCAACTGACACAGATCCAACGGCGGGTGATGGGGTTCTTTTTTCTGAACAAGGATTCTCGCCAGATCAATTCCTTAGCGATTCTGTCATCGTGTCTGTTCATCGTACATCGTGCGGTCAGAAATCATTTAAAATTTAAAATTTAAAATTCAAATATAAATAGTACATAATGAAAACTGACCGCACGATATACGATGACGGACACAATTACGAGATCCCTAGGGAATGGATCCGGCGAGGATCCTGGTTCCTTTTTTCTCTCTTCAATTTCTGCTTTTATTTATTTATATTTTATTTTAGTAGGTCGATATTTTTACAATAAAATACGAAAGAGTTCGGTTAAGCTACTGTTTGGGCCCAAAATATTGGTCTGGGCCGAATTTGGAGTTACATCCGGCCTAACGATCTTTCTAGAATTCTTGTCAGATTTTGGGTCATTGGCCGCCTAGTCAAGGCCGGCCGAGTCCTATCAGGAAGTGGAGTCTTGTAGATAAGGATGAAGGAGTTGAGTCCTGATACAACCAGGAGGCTCGGCCAGATGAGGTTGCGGAGACCTGAAGGTGAATGTGGCCGGGTAAAGGGTTTGATTCGGAGTCCTAGGTTGTTTAGGATTGGCCGAGTTCTGATTGGATTAGCTTTAAGAAGTCTCATTCCGAGAAGGATGCTAACTCGGTTATGAAGAGGTTTGTCCCTATAAATACAAGACTTAGTACATCATTCAAAATCTCTCCAACTCAACACATAAATCTGCCATGCGCAAACCCTCGCTTTACGCGAAACCTCTCAACAAACTTGAGATTTTACTCACCAGCGAGCTCGGCCGTCGAGCTCAACAAACATAAATCTGCCGAATTTGATATTGAACTTCACAAATTAGCAGCCTTGTCTTCAGGCTCTAGAATCCGAAGGCCGAGAATTGTTCCTTCCTTGGCCGCAGTCGCAAGATTAAGAAGTCAGTAGCGCGACCAACGCAACATCAACAAATTTTACTCACCAGCGAGCTCGGCCGTCGAGTTGGCACGCCCCGCACACAACCGAATGATGTAGTTAGGTTATAGATTACTCGGCTTGCACGCCACGTAGGCTTGGTAGTTTTTAGGGTCAACATTTTGGCACGCCCGGTGGGACCTAGTGCTAAAACTACGAAGTCCATGCCAATTGAGACACGATCAGTTAAGAAGAAAGCGGTTATGGGAAAATCAACGACTAATTTGTCAATTCAGAACATAGGACAAAATTTACCGCAGACACAAAACCCCCTTGTTACCGCAACACCGGAGTCCGCGAGCGCAACACGCCGAGAAAAGGAAGCTGGTCTCGGTGGTCAACCTTGCAATGCAGAAGTCCCTAACAGAACCACATGCATTTTCAATGAGGTGGTAGTGGAGGACTGTGATGAAGATGGTGGTGAAGGCGCTGATCCACCAACAAGGTCGTTTTTTCGAAGACGACTGGATGAACAATCTCGGCAAGTTGAACAGATATTCAGCCGAGGAATAGATAGTCTGTGCGAAGTAATATGCAGTACCAATGAGGCACACACCAGATTACTTGAAATGCTGATTCATAAAATCTGTGAAGATAGACCCTCCGATCATTCTCTGCAATTGCCACCAAGGAATAATCCTCTACCAATAGTACAGGTTGAGCCAGTGCCTGCTCAGCTTAAGCTAATTGACCTGGAAAAGAAATGAGGATCAAGCAGTAGATCGGATGGATTCGACCAGAAAGTAGAAACAACATCCATCGATATGACCGAGATCCAGAGGATGATCGATTCGGCCTTGAAAAAGGGGCCGAAATTCCCAAAATTCATCCACCCATACCTTGCCTACGTGGAGAAATTTGAATATCCTAAAGGCTTTAAAATCCCAGATTTCAATTTGTTTGCTGGAGAATCATCTTTATCCTCGTTAAAACATGTGGCTCGGTTCACTGGCAATGTAACGATGTTAATAGCGATTTCCATAAACTGCGGCTATTTAACTTCTCACTGACAGGCTCGGCATTTGTGTGGTACATCAATCTCCCACCGAACTCCATCCAGAGTTGGGAGGAATTGGCCGAAAAATTTCATGAGCAATTATATCGGCCGGGGATGGAAATGTCGGTTTCATCACTAGCCAGGATGGCTCAAGCATCAGATGAGTCACCAATGGATTATCTTACTAGGTTTAAATGGGCTAGAAATTGGTGCCGAGTACCCTTTCCTGAAGTCAAATTTGTTAGACTGGCTTTGAATGAGCTGGATGTGGAATACAAAAAGAAATTCCTGGGAGCAAACTTCCGAGACATGTACGAACTAGCTCAACATGTTGAGCAGTATGACTACCTACTCTGAGAAGAAAAAGTCTCAAAGTCTCCATCCCGAGGAACCATTTACAAAAACCCCACGGTTAGCTATGCCTCGACTGAAACTGAAGAATATGCTAGTGTTGATGCGGCCGAGATAGTAATCGATAAACCGTATATTTGCAAGGCATTGACTTATGTCAATCCCAAGGATGTCAAAACTCGCTCGGCCACCGAAGAATCTATCACCAAAACATCAAAAGTTTACACTTTTGATATTACTAAGGCCGACGCCATCTTCGACCAACTACTACTTACCAAGATCATCAAACTTCGGCCTGGGCATAATATTCTTAAGTCCGAAGAATTGAAGGGAAGAACATATTGCAAGTACCATAACTCGAATAAACAAACGACAAACAACCGTGTCGTATTTCGAGATGTCGTCCAAAGCTAGATTGATAACGGCAAACTCAAGCTTCCAGAAAGGAAAATGAGCGTTGACACCAACCCGTTTCCTACGGCGACGGTTAATATGGTAGATGCCCGTCTACCTAGGGACAAAGGGAAAGGGAAGGCCGAGTTCGTTCCAGTACAACATATCCCAAAGCAGAATTCTCGGCCACGGCTTAAGATTGATTTATTTTCGAACGAGCCACCCAAAGTTCTTTCAGGATCGGCTATCATCGAGTCTATGACAGACTCCAGCGCCGAGGAAGAAGATAGACCGGTGATTCTATGCAGTCAGTGTAAGACAAACGTTACCACCGAGCCAAACGAAAGGCTGTTTCAGGCTACGATAAAACAATCACCTTCCATGGTCGCAACACATCAGAAGACGCTCAGTGCAGGCCAGCGCCAGGGAGTTTTCAACAGACTCGGCCCCAAAACATGGCCGACCGAACTACCTCGAGTCAGACGGCGCCTCGACTTCGATGCACCATTCTATAACGAGGATTATTATGCACGAAGTTCTAGCAGCTCGAACTCTTTGGTAAAGCAGAAAACCTTCAAACCTTCTGAACCGCGCGATCAACGTTGGTACACTTATCATTCCCCTAAAGGTGTGTACACTGCACTGTCCAAATCACAGAAGCGTCGGCGCCAAAAAAGCAGCCCAGGAAACTTCGACCCCCAAGTAGCAGCCGAAGAACAAAACTAGCAGTGATGACGAGCGACAACCTCCGGCCATCATGACAGAATTGCTCCACGAAAGACAAGTGATCAATCCTGATATGGAAACCACATTTGAGGAGGCTGACAAGCGAATCAAACTTCTCATTCGACCCGGGGAAATGAAGGTGCGCTTTGAACATTTCAAGAAGTAAGCCAAGAGCAAACTTCCCCCGTTACCCATATAGGAGCCTTTGATCAGAGTTAGACAGAACCTACATCCCCCGTTCCTTGGAGAGGCATTGGAATATATGCGTGAGTTGCACAAAAAGCATTCAGCTAATGATTTATACAGTTTGCCGAAAACATGCCAAGATACGATTGATCTCGTTCTGGCCTAACCTGATGCCGAGCGAATTATCTAAAAGAATTCGGACCTAGGGTTGAAAGCTAGGTTCCAACACATACGTGAGGCTCGAGTCCTCGACTTTAACGTCGACCTATATAGCGATATCGATACGAACGAGCTTTCCTTCTCTCTTGAGGATCTCCAGCACTTACGATACCACTTCGAAGTTTTTTCAACCGTTTCTCTCTTTGGCCTTACGACCAACGAAACGAAGCGCGTTGCACGCTTAGATGCCTACCTGGACGTCAGGTACGCCCGTATCATATATCAAGAGCAAGCTCGTGGCACGACGCAAGTCCTAGACCCCATTTTGGTTCCTGATGAACCTAAGGCCCTTGACCAATGGAAGAAAATTCTCAAAAATGCCTTGCAGGAACATACCCCGGCAATGGTCGACGCGGTTGACCTAGATACTCTCCATGACAGGAGTCTAGAAGAGAAAGGCCCGGCAGACGAAAGGCCTACAGAGGTGGCAGATATCGATCCGATGGGTTATTCGGTCTTTGACAACATGGAAATCAGTATGGTCCACGTTCTGCCCGCAGATTTTCAACCACGTACGTCTCAACCGAATTTCCTAGACAGCGACGTAGTGGCCGATGAAGCTACTCAAGTCGACTTTGTACTCACTACCGAAGTTGAGTTAGCAACAAAAGAAAACAACCTCAAGGCAGCTCTCGCCGAATTGTTTCCTCGTTCTTCATCAGCCAATCTCCATCACCTGAAGCCGTTATATGTTACGACTCATATCGAAGGATACCTAGTATCTAAAATTTTTGTTGACTGTGGAGCGACGGTCAATATCATGCCTGTGACTTCATGAAGGCGTTACGTCGATCTAACGACGAACTTATTCCATCAGGGATCACCATGAGCAATTTCGTTGGTGACAAATCCCACACCAAGGGAGTCCTCCCTTTAGAAATGACCGTCGCAGGTTGCAATCATATGATTGCTTTTTTCATAGTCGACTCCAAAATCGAGTACAATGCGTTGCTCGGTCTGGATTGGATTCACCAAACAAGTTGTATCCCTTCATCGCTATATCAAGTTTTCATTTTTTGGGATGGCAAGACAGTCGTGGTTCAACCAGCTGATAATCAGCCATTCGAAGCTAACATGATCTAAGCACGACACTACGACGATCATGTCGGCTACATCACTTTACAGGGCCTCAACGAAAAAGGACGGCCGGCTCAAATTTCTATTTAGAAGGCCATCGAGGTTGGTGTCGAAACTGTTCACCAGGATTCGGTAAGACTCGGGTTGGCTAACTTCATCATCGATCCTGATGTCTGACACCAGTCAGGCCAAACGCCGAGCCGCAGTTTCATCGACCATGGAACGATTGCTAGCTCATTGGTATGCTATCTCCCAACAGCTGAATTCGGGCATCAACCTCGTGGAGTTCCTCGCCAAAGGCGAAAATGGCTCTGTTATCTCTCTTGACAAAATCCAAGCTGCCCCGGCCGAGCTTGAAGATAGCCGGCCCCAGGTCAAAGACCCATTGGACGAAATAAATGTGGGGACGACCGATAACCCTCGGTCATTATTTATTAGCACTTTGTTACCCCAACATACCAAGATTGAACTCTGTAAGTTACGTAGCGAATTTAAAGATTGTTTCGCTTGGAGTTATCATGAGATGCCTGGTCTTGATCGAACCCTCGTTGAGCATGAATTACGCATCAAACTTGGTTGTAAGCCCTTTCGCCAGCCTCCTCGAAGGTTCTCAACCGAAGTTCAACTCGGCATAAAAGAAGAACTCTTTTGACTTTTAAACGCTGGGTTTATTCGAACTGCTCGATACGTCGAATGGTTGGCGAATATCGTGCCAGTACTGAAGAAAAACGGTGTCTTACGCATTTGTATTGATTTTCATAATTTGAATCTGGCAACTCCCAAAGATGAATATCCCATGCCGATCTCAGATTTGTTAATTGACGCCGCAGCTACTCATGACATGATGTCTTTCATGGATGGTTATGCCTGTTATAACCAGATCTTTATCGCCAAGGCTGATGTTCATAAAACTGCTTTTCGTTGCCCGGGGGCACTCGAAACATCCGAGTGGGTAGTTATGCCATTTGACCTTAAAAATGCTGGTGCTACATACCAACGCGCCATGAACGCTATCTTTCATGACCTGATTGGCATAATAGTTGAGGTGTATATCGACGACGTGGTGATTAAATCAAAAAGCTGATGAACACATCTAGATGATCTTCGGCAAGCTTTCCTTTGTATGCGACGGCATAATCTCAAGATGAACCCGGCTAGATGCGCCTTTGGTGTATTGGCTGGTAATTTCTTAGGATTCCTTGTGCATCATTGAGGAATTGAGGTGGATGAAAACAAGGCACGCACGATCATCGCTGCCCCACCCTCGACGACAATAAAACAACTACAGTCCTTACTCGGTAAGATAAATTTTCTCCGCCGTTTTATAGCTAATTCGGCGGGAAAAATGAAGGCGTTCTTTACGCTTTTGAAACTGAAGGATTCATATAGGTTTGAGTGAGGTAGAGAGCATCAAGCGACTTTTACACAAATCAAGGTCTCCCTTACCACGACGCCGGTCCTCGTACCACCTCGGCGCGGTAGGCCTTTCAAGTTATATATTTCAGCAACTGAAGAGTCTATTGGCTACCTCCTCGCGCAAGATAACGATGTCGGCTGCGAACAAGCTATCTTTTATCTCAGTTGGAATCTGAATTCACTTGAGATCAATTATTCACCTATCGAGAAACTTTGCTTGGCTTTGTTTTTTGCCGCCACAAAACTTCGACATTACATGCTCCCATCAGTTACGCAAGTCATCGCCCAAATATATGTCATTCGTTACATGCTCACTCGGCCTATAGTAAAATGCCGAATTGGGAAATGGACAATGGCATTATCAGAGTTCAGTTTGCAATACGTGCCTCAAAAAGTCGTTAAGGGCCAAGCTTTAGCCGAATTTTTGGCCCAATACCCCTCCCCATATGGTGTCGGGGGAAATGACGTTGAAATTGGCATGGTTGGAACACACGATAACTACTAGACGATGTACTTTGATGGATCTAGTACCTCAGCCTCGGCTGGTGTCGGCATCGTCGTTCAATCCCCCAACCATTGTCGTTGGTATTTTTCTCTCAGGCTCGATTTCGATTGTACAAATAATCAGGTCGAATATGAAGCTCTTATCATCGGCCTTCACGTCCTCCATGACTTACAAGCGACCCATGTCCTCGTCCTTGGTGTTTCGGAACTTGTGATTAACCAACTCAATGACATTTTTCGTTGCATGAGTTGTACTTTAGCACCTTATGACATGGTTGCCACTTATTTAGCCGAGTCGTTTGAGATGATTACATTCGAGCACATCTTACGTGTTCGAAACATTGATGCAAACGAACTGGCACAAATAGCCTCCGGAGTACAACTCTTGGGGACAAACTAGGCCAGGCAATACCTGTAAGACAACGGTCTCACCTGGCCTTGGTTAATCAGGACGTTCTCCAGCACAATCACGTGATATGTACACGGGTAATGTCCTTACCCTCGTTGTTGGAACGAGAGGATCGTGTAGATGTTTGCACCGTCGATGCGGTACCAAACGATTGGAGAGGGTCAATTATGCAATATCTCGAAAATCCCAGGGACTGCCACAAACTACGTGTCGTACCAGAATGAGTTATATTGAAAAGGCGAGGACGGTTTATTGCTATTATGCCTCGACCCGAAGGAAGCTGCCCGAGTGATTATAGAAGTACACGAAGGAATTTGCGGAGCCCATAAATCGGGAAGCAAGATGCGTTCGCTACTTTGTCGACATGGTGTTGGTAGCCAAGCACCCGAAGCTTGAGGCCACTATGAGAAGCTCCTTGTCCATGGCAATTTCCACAGATGAAAGGTGAATGGCATCAGAAATGCCAAGAGCTCTCCATTGCTCACCAAAGATCTTCTCCATTCGTGCAACCTAGGCCGCCTAGATCTTCTCCATTCTGGGTCTGAATGAAGGTTTTCTGAGTTTGAAGGAAGGATTTCTAGGTTTTGAGATGTTCGAGGGCAAAGAATAAGGAATTCTTGAGAATTTGAAAGCGTAGAATGCAAATACAAAGGATTCGGGTATTTATAGACGATTTGAGAGGGAAGGTTAAACGTTTGATTTTCAAAATTAGGGATAAAATCGATCGGGAATGTCACTAATCATTGAGGAAATTTCGAGAATCCAGGGGAAGAGACCGAGATTTTTGGGGTTTGAGGACGCATGATTACGTGTTGTGGCAGTTTTAATAGGGAAGTGACATTTTGACGGCTGCACGTCTTCAAGGTCATGATGGAAGGCTACTAAGGTGTTTTGGGAATCGACACATGGCAAGACGGTTGGAAGAATCAAGAAAGCGAAGCGACGCTTCATAAATGAGCGTGATGGTTCCCAAGGACATGGTGGTGATTCCCGATGAGGTTTAATTTTTCTGAATACCTGAGATTGGTTTCACTTCTCCAAGGCCGAGGTTCGATGAAGGATTGTTGGTCAACAGCCTCAGAAGCGAGGGGGCAATGTTTAGGCCCAAAATATTGGTCTGGACCGAATTTGGAGTTATATACGGCCTAACGATCATTCTAGAATTCTCGTCAGATTTTGGGTCATGGGCCGCCTAGTCAAGGCCGGCCGAGTCCTATCAGGAAGTGGAGTCTTTCATATAAGGATGAAGGAGTTGAGTCCTGATATAACCAGGAGGCTCGGCCAGATGAGGATGCGGAGACCTGGAGGTGAATGTGGCCGGGTAAAGGGTTTGATTTAGAGTCCTAGGCTGTTTAGGATTGGCCGAGTTCTGATTGGATTAGCTTTAAGAAGTCTCATTCCGAGAAGGATGCTAACTCGGTTATGAAGAAGTTTGCCCCTATAAATACAAGACTCAGTACATCATTCAAAATCTCTCCAACTCAACACACAAATCTGCCCTGCGCAAACCCTCGTTCTACGCGAAACCTCTCAACAAACTTGAGATTTTTATTTTCCTTTTCGCTAACACATCTTCAGTTTGGATAAACAGCACTGTGAAGGCAACCGGTGATACCTTCAGTTTGGATAAACAACACTATTGCCGTAGAATCAACCGACCGCAGAGCACCTTCGGTTTGGATAAACAGCATTGTGAAGGGGCCGACTGGTTACTTATCCAAGTCTCGGTCGAGAAGGATTTTTGAATCCTTATTGGCAGAGGTCATCTCATCAACCTTCTCGACGAAGTGAGGTGTTACCAGGTTACGACATTCGGCACACTGAAAGCCGAATTTGATATTAAACTTCACAAATTAGCAGCCTTGTCTTCAGGCTCTAGAATCCGAAGGCCGAGAATTGTTCCTTCCTCGTCCGCAGTCGCAAGATCAAAAAGTCAGCAGCGCGACCAACGCAACATCAACAAATTTTACTCACCAGCCGAGCTCGGCCGTCGAGTTGGCACGCCCCGCACACAGCCGAAGGACGTAGTTAGCTTATAGATTACTTGGCCTGCGCACCACGTAGGCTTGGTAGTTTTTAGGGTCAACAGCTACACAATAAACAACCTAATTTGGTATCGAATTTGCCATTCACGACATTCAAACCTAAAACCTCTCACTTTCAAATGAAGAGAAATATCACCTGACCGTAATACTGAGTATCACATGATTTTCTATTTTGTAGTTGCTTCACCAGATGACTATCTTTGCCTAATTAATACTTTCTGGAATTTTGTTAAAAATCACACAAGAAAATGTAGAATTTCGTTAGAATTGACGATATTTTATTTAGAAATTTTCGTTCACCAAAAAAATAATTAGAAATTCTTTTGACAAAACAATAACTGGGAATGGGCTATGTATTTTCTTTTAATACGAGCGGTAATTTACCTAAAAACTGTAAGAAGGGGGAGAAGAGTTTGAACCAAAATGTAATGGTTTAAAGAGAAATCACCAAAGCAACCTCCACTTACAAAAATTTGGACAATGTTGTCAATTTATGCTTATCATCCTTGTGTAGGCCATGCTATTTTTTTTTTTTGGTGTCGTTCTAATTTTATTAGATAATAAAAGACTACTACAAGTTTTGAATGTATTTTTTTTATTTTTTGACAAAATTTTTATAATTAAGAGAGAGAAACTCGAACTTTAGCGTAGAGTCGCAAACAAACTAGTGTTGCTAATTGTCCTATTATTAGAGAACAACTTATTCAAAATAAATTAAAATAAGAGAGTTTTAACGAAACATTTCCGGTACTTTTCACTATTAACGAAAATGACATTTTTACTCTAAAATGTCATTCTTGGTACTATTCACTTACAACACATTTTTTTTCATTTTGATTAAAACTCACAGCTTTTAAACCATTTTCATTAGTTTTTATTTAAATAATTTTATGACCATTACAGCATTTTGATCTAATAATATTTCATAAATGAAGTGAAAAAAGTTTACCCGTAACATGTATTAAATAAACCGAACCACCATAAGACCGCAAACCCGTTCCGCATAATTGTTTATTCCTCGTATATTGTGATGCTTATCGCCTTGCGTGTATGCAGTTGATGGGAGGGTGCATGGAGAATGGGAGGAGTATGGTGGCAGAGGCTGGCTTTGGTTTTATGTGAATCACACTGAGTGTGAGAAAGCGACACGCGTGGATCTAGTTGGGAGAGTGCAGCCGCGATGGAATTTGCGTGTTCGCAACTTGCTGAGCTGTTGTAGAAGGGCAAATGACATGACATCACTCACATGGAATTATATTGGAAGGAAGAAGATCCTCTTTGGATCCTTTTTGTAAGGATATGGAGGATCAATCAATCATGTCCGATCATCGTACATTATGCGATCAGTTTTCGTTAGGTACTATTTATATTCAATTTTAAATTTTAAATTTAAAATGATTTCTGACTGCACGATGTACGATGTACGGACATGATTGATTGATACCCCAGATCCTCACAAAGAGGACCCAAAGATGATCCTTTTCCATATTGGAAAGCATGCATGCATAATGTTACAACCCATATCTTCTTTTATTGTATTTTATTCACGAGATGTGTGAAATGACTATTTTGTTTATGAGTGGGTGTCTTAATTAATTTATCAAGACTCGACTCAAGAATTATATCCTTGTTCTTTCTTAAGTTTCTGTTTGGGACCGAAATAACGCTTTGGGCCGAGCCTAGGGTTATTCTCAGTCCAGGAAGGGATACTGGGGATATTTTGTCATGGGCCAAGCCCAGTGGAGTTCAGCCAAATCCTATCAGGAGATGGTTTTATCTGGATAAGGGTTAGGTGATCAAATCCCAATACAATGAGGATTCTCGAAAATTAAGGATGCTTTGAGTCAGAAAAGATGTCGAGAATCAAGGGATGAATCTGGCTGATTAAAGAGTTTGGTTCAGAGTCCTATAGGGGTCAGGATTGGTTGAGACCTGATAAGATTGGGTTGAGGAACTCTAATCTAAGTGGAATTCTATCTCGGCCATGGAGGATATCATTACTATAAATAGAGAGGGGAGTGCATCATTCAAAGCCATCCAATTCAACGCACAACTGCCATGCGCAAACCTCTCAAACACTTTGAGATTTTTATTTTATTTTTTCCGCCAACACATATTTAGTTTGGATAAACAGCACTGTGGAGGCAACTGGCAACATCTTTAGTTTGAATAAACAACACTGGAGCCGTAGAATCTGCCAACTGAGGAGCACCTTCAGTTTCGATAAACAACACTGCTTCGAGACTGACTGGTTATTTATCCAAGTCTCGGTCAACTAGGATTTCTGAGTCCTTGTTGGTAAAGGTCATCTCATCAACCTTCTCGGCGAAGTGAGGTGTTACCAGGTTACTACATTCAGCACACTAAAAGCCTTGTCTTCATGCTCTAGAACCCAAAGGCCAAGACAATTCCTTCTTTGGCCACAGTTGTAAGATCAAGAAGTCAGCAGCGCCCCCAACACCACGTCAACATATTTTACTCCCCGGTCGAACTCGGCTGACGAGTTGGCATGGCCTGCATTCAACCTAAGGACGTAGTTAGCTTATTAATTACTCGGCATGTGCGCCACGTAGGCTAAGTAGTTTTTAGGGTCAACATTTTGGCACACCCAGTGGGACCCTATGCTAAAGCTACAAAGTTCATGACCATTGAAACACGGTCAATCAAAAAGAAAATAACTATGGGCAAGTTGACCACCAGTTTAGCACCTATAGTTCAGAGTCTAGTACAAAGTAACGCGTTGCAGGCATATGATCCTCCTGTTGCCGTGACACTTGAAGCTACGGGTACGGCGCGCTGGGAAAAGGAAGTTAATCTCGACGGTGAGAGTCATGATGCCATAGTCTTTTCCCAGACTACCAAAATGGCAAAAGATGGTTTTATTGAAGGTCTGGTAGAGGATTACGACGATGGCGATGAGATTTCTAGTCCACCATCTAAATCTTTCCTCCGGCGATGATTGGAAGAGCAATCTCGGCAGTTTGAGGAAATAGTTGGCCGAGAGGTGAAAAGCATACTTGAAGAAGTACCTGATAATGGTGCTTTGGATAGTAAGTTGCTCGAAATTATAGTTAACAACAACACTCACGAGAATGAGCCCGTCGATCGACCCAGGCAACTTCCCTTTTTAAAGAATACTCCCTTGGCAGGTGAAAGATTGCCGTCAGTATAGGCCTAACTAGGACTCGCTCGGCCTAAGACAATTGATCTTGAGAAAATATATGGTGAGCCAGGCATTGTCATCTGAGGTCCTCGACTTATAGTAACTGGCCGAACTTCAGCCTTGAAAAAGCAATCCATTATCAACCGAGAAATAAACCCTCGACCTACACTTTGTGGTCGATCAAAAGATCCTTGCAAAAATGAATGTTCTCTATCCACTCAAATGCATTTATCATGCACGATCTCCCACTATATGCCACTCCTTGATAATCGTAACTGTTTGACATGCGGCGCCTTCTCGTCACGACTACCTGGATTCGGTAACACACGAGCCACACGCCCCAGGCTCGTAGACATCGAAACGTTTCTTCATAATGATCATGCCTTAAAGTTCGCCATCACACGCAATCGTGCAACCTCAATTAGTGTGTTTTTCGGTCTCTTCGCTTGGATTTTAAATATTTTGTAATGATTGCAAAATATTTCGACCGGATTTACCCCTCAACTTTCGAATTTGAAACCATCTATCTTCTTCTTCAGTTGCCTATAAATATCACTTCCAGCCTCATTCCAACTTTACGCTTCCAAAATTCTCAAAACTTTTGCCATTTTGCTTTTGAGCTTTCGAAACCCACACAAAAACATCGAAACTTTTGCTTCAATGGTTGCCAATAACTTCATCACCAAGTTCACCGAGGAATGCAATAAGTGTTGCGATTTCATTGACCACAATGCTATCAAACCACTACACTTTGAAAGAGACGTGTTTGCCACTCACCATACCCTAGGTCCTCTATTCAAAGACGAGGTTCTAGAAATCATCACTGAAATGTTGAAGGCCCATTGCTTAAGTCCTCTCACCCAGGGACATGGTTGGTCGAAATGGAAGTTGGCCAAACCACAAGAAGTTTGGCCATCGACCCTTGTGGCCTAGGTGCTTAGGTTAGTCGATTAGAGCCCCACTTCGATGGTGCCTGGAAATCACTCGGCAACTTCGACGCTATCAAGCTCTCGACCATCAAAATTAGCATGGATCGAGAACTTGTGATAACTGCTCTGAACTTCTGGTGCTCGGCCACCAACACTATGATACTTCTTCACGGCCCCATCGGACTAACCGTCGTTGATATAACGGTTGTCCTTGGTACATCTCCATTTGGTCTTCCTATTGATATCGCCCTTCCTTGGTATCAATTCAACTTAGACCTAAAAACGGTATTCAAAGAGTGCGCTGTCGAGGTTTTAAAGAAAAACACTCAAGATGAAGTATCGAAAGACGAAGTGAACAAGCTGCACAAAAATTTCTTTAATTACAGCATGCTTATCAATCACTTTGTCGGCCAAAAAAGAAAGCCTCAAGAAAGGATATCACGAAGCTTTCTTGTTCTACTGGTACAATAAGTTCATCTTTTGTACCGAGTCAAACAAATGCCTCGCCGATAATATACTAGTAGCCGAGGCCCTGTCCAATGGTCATTGCTTGGCCCTTAGTCCTACCATCCTAGCCAACCTCACTTAATGTCTTGCCGAAGCTATTGCTGGGAAAATCGACCCGCACCAGAACGGTCTACTATGGGCCTTTCAATTCTGGCTGCAAGTCTACTTCGCCAATCTGAGGCTAAAGAGTTTCAATTTTGATTCCTCTGAAGTAATGGGCCTGCGACTAGCCTTACACCCCCACCATAGCTCACTCTGCTGAAGAAATTTTTGAATTCTTCTTCGGCCTCGACGACCTCACCAACGATGAATTCTTAATATGTCATCGAAGAGACTACCCTTCCTCCTCCCTCAGACTTCCCACATCTGTATGGGAGGAAACTGAAAAGGCGGATCTTCTACAGAACCGGGGATCGTTTGTGCTGGTCCATGATCTCTCATTTGGTTGTGATGCTTGGCGGGCCAGTTGAGAGGTCTATCATTGTGGCTCGACAGCTCGGCTATCTCCAAGGCTGCCTAGTACCTTTGTTTACTTCTCACTCTCTCCTGAGCCGAGAACGAATCTCTGGTTCATTCGAGAGGTAGTGTGAAGACACGGAAGGGGAGTTTCATGAGCGGTGTAAAAAATTCTACCTTCGGCCGAACGTTCCCGAGACTTACGACACCAGCACCTTTGCTGACTGATGGGATATCTACACCAAGGATTTCTTTGGCGCACCGATCGAAGAGATCACAAATAAAATTTTTGGCGATCATTCGAAGTGAACCTCTGCTCCAAAATCCAAAGAGATAGCCCAAGGTACTCTTTATTTCTACTATTTTTCTCGTGTGTGTGTGTATATATATATATATCTAAACAAACGTCTTTGAATTAACACTTCATCGTTTTTCCAGCTAGTTGCTCAATAAAATAGGCTGAAGTGATTGCGATGGTTTCGGCCAAGAGAAAACTCGCCCCTTCGCCAAAAAAGATTGTCGCAATCAAGGCCGCTTCTCCCCGGTCAACTTCGACCGTTCCAACCCTCATAATCACTGTCGTCGAGAAGACCACTACCGCTTTGACCATCTCTGGCAAGGTGGCTTTGACCTTACCTAAGGCAGTAGACACTGCTGCTGGGTCAACAACGGTAGTCAAATATCCGCATCCTTCGACCAAGGAAACTGGCATCGTAGCGCAACCCTCAAAACGGTTGAAGAGAATGGCTAGGAAATGAGAGCGTGAGATTTTCACCATCTCAAGCCAAGACACAGAAACTACTATTCCTGAAATCGCTTGTCCTCATGTGTCGAGGTATCCATGGGAACGCTACCAGACTTCTCGGCCTCATGTGTTGATAAATCCGCCATTGCACGACCAACGACATAACTGGCCGACTTGGTTGATCAATTGCAAAACCCGATGATTGAGGAACCTGTAGTAGTTCCTATGATTGATCGCCAACCTGACACGGTCGTTATTGGCATAGGGCCTGGCCCCGTTCCTGTCGGTCGCAACAACTCTCTTATCAAATCCAAAGACCACCACTGCGCCATTTGTCTTGGATGAAGAGGTATGAGAACATCCCAACATCCATCAAATATATCTTAGTTGACTTTACTAAATCTTCTTTGTTATCAGGATGATGATGACGAGCCGAGTCCTTTGGTGAGACCCATTCGACCAAGTGAGCAACTGAGTGCAACTTCCCTGCCTCTGAACAAAGGCAAGGTTGTTGCATCTTCTATGCCTAGTCCAAATCAAGACGATGTCCATTCGCTGGTCGAGAAGACCGGTGACGGTGCTCTTGAGGCGGTCGTCGAAGGTCCAGTAGTTGATCCAGCAGTTCATGCCGAACTAAAAGCCACAGCAGAAACTCCGGTTCATCCTCAGGACTAAGACTTCAGCATCCCTACACAGGATGTCACTTTGGCTTTTGTAAGTCTCTTTCTTTTATTTTGGTTGACTTTGTCTTAGAACGTTAAACCAAAATAAAAATGTTAACTGTCAGGTGCCCAGTCGTTCATTTCATTGAAAATTCTATGTGCCGATGAGTGTTGTCTATATTACATGGCCGCCTTAGTGGCCATCGAACGTAGACAACCTTCATCGGCCATATGAATTGAAGAGTTGTCTTAAACATTGGGCTCGGCCATTAAGTTCTATGGGTTCAACCAATAGCCCAAAAGATATGGCCGAAGTCACTTCTCGACAGGTCTAAAACAACTTCTCAATATTTTTTTTAGATTTTGCTTATCTAACCCTTCTTCATATGCATCTTTCATGGGAGGTCGAGCTCGACACCTATTTCGCGAGCACATCTGGGGCGGCTGGTCTTTCTGTAGCCCCAACTGAGTCCAATGCCCTGACCAAGTTTCGAGAGGCTTTGTCCTTCTTAGCTTTGCAAGCCCTTCAAAACAAAGGTCTCGATTCTGTGGAGGAATGCTTAAATAACCTTGCAACTAATAATCTAGTGAGTAACGAAAGTGTCATTCACCTGACATCAATTCTGGAAAGAACTCGGCTATACTTTAATATTTTTGAGAAGGTTTTTCAAGTCGGCAAAGACATGACAGCTGAAACGGCCGCTCAAGAAGCTATCCTACCAGAGCTCAAGGCGATGAAGGCAAAGAAGGAGAAGATGGCCGACCTCAATCGTCAAATTGCTGAGTTTCAATCCCAAAGGTTTGCTATTGCCTCCGAGCTTGAGACGGATTTTAAGGTAAACAAACCTCGGCTGGCGGAGTATGGATACAAAAGCTTAAAACTGACAAGAGGACTCGGCATGCTGAGATTACTATGGGCGAGGTGAAATAGCTAGAGCTAAAAGCTACACTTAAAGCTTTCCTCCCTTCCACTCCATAGGTACTATTCCCGATGCCGACTGTGGGCCAGTTGACCTTGTATGCATCTATTTTTAAGAAATTAATGAAATATTTCCTTACTCTTGCATCTCCCAAGTAACTGGATAATACTTCTTTAAGAATTTCCCATTGATTGGCAACCTATGTATCAAACTTGTTTAATCATTGAGATGGTATGCTCCCTTGCCTAGAACTTTGTGAACGATGAATGGTCCTTCCCAATTCGGCGACCATTTTCCAAATCTGGGATCCTTGATCCCTACTGGTAACACGGTATGCCAGACTAAATCACCTTCACCGAATGTCTTCTGCTTAACTCGTTGATTATAAGCTCGCTTGGCGATCTTTTGCTGCGATGCTAGTAGGTTATAGGCATCAAGGCGAGCTTCCTCCAAATCTTTTAAATCTTGCCTCATTGCTTGACTAGATTCAGCACTGAACAAACTACTTTGTTCTATAATTTGTAATGAGTTTATGCTTAGCTCGACTAGTAACATTGTATCGTGTCCATAAGTTAACGCATATGGAGTCGTCCCTGTTGCTGATCGAAGCGAAGTTCGATATGCCCATAATGCTTCATTTAACCTTATATGCCACATACCGGGCCTTTCCTTCACCATTTTTTTGAGAATACCGATCAAAACTTTGTTACTTGCCTTGGCTTGCCCATTCGCCTGTGGGTAATATGGCGTGGACTGTTCGAGCCAAATTTTTAAACCTGCCGTATACTCTTTAAACCTATCGACCGTAAAAATCATGCCATTGTTTGTGATAATCGTCTCTAGCACATCTTGTCACAATGTTTTCCTCTGTGAAATTGCAAACTTCTTTGGACGTTAACTCGGCGTACGATCTTGCTTCCACCTACTTGGAGAAGTAATCAGTCATTACGAGTATCCACGCATGTTTTGCCGATCCAAACGAAGGTGTGATTTTGCCAATTACATCCTTGGCCCATCCTCTAAATGACCATGGTTTGGTGACCGAATGAAGTAGTGGTGACCGAATGAAGTAGTTTGGCTATGACTCTATTTGTAGGCCCATGGATTTGACATTGTAAACAACTCTGTGCATATTCTATGCAATCTTTTAAAATACTCGGCCAAAAATATCCATGTCGGCGGAGCAACCAACGCATTTTGCGGCATGGGCACCACATATTCCTTCATGCACCTCTGTAATAGCTTTGGCAGCCTCTTCGGGGCAGAGACACAATAGCAATAAACCGTCCTCACCCTTTCGATACAACTCATTCTGATATACAATATAATTTGTAGTGTGTACCCTTGTCTTGTCGTCATGCTTGCTACTGGGATCATCAAGGTATCGTATAATTGATCTTCTCCAATCATCTGGCAACGTCTTGACCGCACAGATGTCTATAGGAGCTTCTCGTTCGAGTAACGAAGGCAAAGACATAACTCGTGTCTGGATTACGTCGTCTGGTTTGAGAGCTTGTTGATTAACCAAAGCCGGGTATGAACGTTGATATACTGGTACTACCTGGCCTACATCGCCCCCCAAGAGTTGTGCTTCGGAGGCTATTTGAGCCAACTCATCTGCGACAGTATTATAACAACGAGAGATATGTTTGAACGTGATGCCTGCAAATGATTTAGGTAAATAGCTGGTGAGCATATGATAAGGCGCCAGAGTATAACTTATGCAATGGAAAGTCCCATTGAGCTGGTTAAACACAAGTTCTGAATCATCGAGGACGAGTACACGGGCGGCCTTCAAGTCAGATTGTTTGTACAATCGAAATATATCTTGAGGGAAAAATACCATCTGTAGTGATTGGGCGATTGGATGACAATGCCAACCTCGGTCGAGGTTGCGCTACTTGACCCATCGAAATACATTGTCCAAAAATTGTCAGGTGTTATGGCCATGCCGATTTAGACGTTGTTGCCCCAAAATTCATATGGTGAAGGATGCTGGGTAAGGAAATCGGCTAGAGCCTGTCATTTGACAGCTTTTTGAGGTACATACTATACACTAAATTCTAATAAAGCCATTGTCCATTTTCTAATTCGGCCCTTGACTATTGGTCAAGTAAGCATATATCGGATAACATCAATTTGGGCAATGACTTAAGTGACTGAAGGGAACATGTAATGTCTGAGTTTAGATGCGGCGAAGAACAAAGCTAAACAGAGTTTCTTGACGGTCGAATAATGTATCTCAGCCGAGTTAAGGTTTCAATTGAGATAAAAGATGGCCTGTTCCCGTCCGAGGTCATTGTCTTGTGCCAGAAGACAACCAATGGATTCTTCGGCAGCTGAGATATACAACTTGAGAGGTTTGCCACGCCGAGGTGGCATTAGAACATGAGGATTAGTGAGAGAGACCTTGATTTGTGTAAAAGCGTCCCGATGTTCTTGCCACTCGAATCAGTCAGAATCCTTGAGTTTTAGGAGCGTGGAGAAAGCCTTCATCTTTCCCACCGAGTTAGAAATAAAAAGGCGAAGGAAATTGATTTTGCTAAGCAAGGATTGTAATTACTTCTTGGTTGTTGGGGTTGGAGCATTGATGATCGCACGAGCCTTGATTTAACAGGGTTCATTTTAAGGTTATGTTGGCGCATACGAAGAAATGCTAATTAGGGCTTATTTTGGGGTTTAATTTTCTGATATCATTCTTCTCACCAAGGAGGAAAATATATAATGTACAAGAGTGATTTACAAGGAAAGAAACGTCAAATAACCTAATTACAATCTAATTACAAGGAGTCAAATAGGTAACTAAACTAATTACAAAAGGTCAACTCTCCAACACTCCCCCTCAAGTTGGTTCATAAATGTCGTTTATGCCCAACTTGACAAGAGAGTTGTAGAACGCTTGACTTGCAACAACTTTAGTTAAGATATCTGCCAATTTATCCTCTGACTTTACGAAGGGGAATTGAATAATATTCCCATCCAACTTCTCCTTAATGAAGTGTCTGTCAACTTCCATTTGCTTTATGCGATCATGTTGAATTAGGTTGTGTGAGATATCGATAGCTGCTTTATTATCACAAAATAAATCCGAGGCTGGATTTGAAGGATACCTGATCTCACCAAGTAACCTCCAAAGCCATAATAGTTCACATACTCCTTTTGCCATATCCATGTATTCTGCCTCTGCACTTGATAAAGCAACCACTTTCTATTTCTTACTCGACCAAGTCACTAAGTTTCCTCCCATAAATGTAAAGTAACCAGATGTGGATCGACGATCAGTAACGTTGCTTGCCTAATCTGCATCGGTGTAACCCTCTATTCGGCAATGATCATTCTTGGAAAACATGATGCCTCTACCCGATGAGGACTTCAGGTATCGTAGGATGTGTTCAACTGCACCCATATGTGCCTTTCTAAGAGAATGCATAAATTGACTAACAATACTTACTGCGTATGCAATATTAGGCCTGGTGTAAGATAAATAAATTAACCTCCTAACTAACCTTTGATAACGATCTATGTTAGTGGGAACTTGATTAGGGTGCACGGCAAGACGGTGATTTTGGACTATAAGGGTGTCAGCCGGTTTACAATTAAGCATTCTGGTTTCAGCTAATAAGTCTAGAACATATTTTCTTTGAGACAGAAATATACCCTGTTTAGATCGAGCTACTTCTATCCCTAAGAAATATTTCAAACCACCCAAGATCTTTCATCTTGAACTTAGTTGTTAGGTAATCTTTGAGCCTTGAGATTTCCTCTTTGTCATCACCCGTAACAATCATATCGTCCACATAGATGATAAGTGCCGTCAATTTCCCCATTCGACGTTTCAAGAAAAGTGTATGATCGGAATTGCTCTGCCTGAACCCATATTTCCTCATAGCAGTCCGGAACCTACCAAACCATGCTCAAGGTGATTGTTTCAACCTATACAACGCTTTATTCATTTTGCACACTACTTTGGGTTGTAAAACCGATGCATAACCAGGTGGAATATCCATATACACTTCTTCTTTAAGATTACCATGTAAGAAAGCATTTTTCACATCAAATTTCTGTAATGGCTAATCTAAGTTGGCGGCCAATGAAAGAAATACTCTTACTGTATTAATCTTTGCTACCAGGGCAAATGTCTCTATATAATCAACACCATACGTCTGAGTGTTTCCCTTGGCCACCAATCGTGCTTTGTATCGTTCAAAGGACCCATCAGCTTTGTACTTGATGGTGTACACCCATCGACACCCAACTCTCTTCTTTCCTCAAGGAAGTGGAACTAAATCCCACGTTTGATTTTCCTAGAGTGCAGCCATTTCTTCCTCTATTGCCTTGGTTCATCGATCGTCAGATAGTGCCTCATTCAATGAACTTGGTGTGCTATCATTGGATATTTGTTGTACAAAAGCTTTGCCGGGTTCTGATAACTTTTGTGATGACACATAGTTGGCAATGGGGTATTTAGAGCCTTTCATTGTGTCTGGTGAATATCGATTGGGTGGCTTTCCGCAGTTGTGCTTGAAAGGTAATTGATAATTCGAAACAACGGATACATCAACATGGATAGTAAAGCTTACCTCAGGAATATTCTCAAGAGTATGGCCATCTGGTGGTATTATATTTGGAGACGAGGGGGAGTAGTATCAATAGAAGTCTCAAAGTTGACAAGTGGCAGCACTGTTACCGTGGGTGAGGATGGCATTGCCGTGCCTTCCGTTGATTCTATGGGCAGCACTACGACTTTTGTTGGCTAGGCTGGCAGCGCAGCTGCTATAGGCTCAGCTAGTGGTAGCGGAAGATCAACAATATCATTCATGGTCTAATCCTTATCGTTATGCTGTGTCTCCCCCTGAAGAGGAGGATTGGAAGAATCCGAAGGGTAATACATCTCAGACTCGAAAAAAGTGACATCCATAGTAACATACATTCGACGGGAAGGAGGGTGGTAACAACGGTACCCTTTCTAATGCAGTCCGTACCCCATAAAAGTAGAACGGAGAGCACACGGTTCAAGTTTCATCTGTTGATTTTTATGAAGATGAACAAATGCAACACATCCAAAAACCTAAGGTGGGAGTACCAAAACCGACGGTAAATGCACGAAGGTAGCAATGACTTGTAAGGGGGTAAGAAAATCCAGGACTTTGGATGGCAGATAGTTGATAAGATAAGTGGCGGTCTGAAGAGCAACATCCCAAGAGGAGCGGGGAACAGACGCCCTAATCAGGAATGAGCGAGCTGTTTCTAAGGGATGACAATTTTTACGCTTAGCCACCCCGTTCTGTTGAGGAGTCTGAAGGCAGGTAGTTTCATGAAGAATTCTGTGATTAGTTAAATAATGGGAAAAATCATTATTAACATATTCACCACCATTATCAAAATGCAAAATTCATATTCACCACCATCACTGTTATGCTTAAGAAGATATAACCATGTCATCCGTGTGCAATCATCTATGAATGTTACAAACCACCAAATACAAGATGAAGTAGTAATCGGAGATGGTTCTCAAATATCCGAATGAACAAGGCCAAAAGGAATAACACTTTTTAGAATTCCGCGGATAAGAAACACGATGACTCTTGGCGAGTATGCAAGTGTCACATTTAAAGTCTGAAACTGAACAACCAACAAATAAATCTGGAAACATATGCTACAAATAACTAAAAGATGGATGACCCAAACGATGATGCCATAACCATATCTGATGCCGCTTGTGATCAACGACTCATTGGGCGAAATTGACTCGTCCTGTACTGACATCATCCATAAAATAGAGATCTTCCCTCTTAGTACCACGATCAATTATTTCCTTCGTGAGAATATCCTGTATAAGACAAAACTTTGGATACATTAGCACTCAACAGTTCAATTGTTCAGTAGCTTGGCCAGGAGACATCAATTTATGCTTTAGTGGGCGTGAGGCGAACAGTGCCAGCGCCAGTTACCAGTGAGGTGACTCCATTAGCATTAGTAATATTACGTCGAAGTGGAATGGTATCACAAGCTAAATCAGTGGGATCATAAGTCATATGGTTTGTGGCACCAGAGTCAATGATCCGTCTGGACAGAGTAGCATCACTATTCATATTAAAAACATAACCATAGTTACCTGAGGACTTTGGAGAGATGTCGGAAGAACTCGAAACAGGAGGAGGATCATCTTGAGATATCAAAGATAATTGGGACATGGAGGTGGCGAGATTGGCTTGCCCAAGGTTGGCTTGCTTGTCTCGTTCCTATTGTTTCTGAAGCTTCAACAGTTCCCACCAGTTAGGATAGCCATGCAATTGGAAGCAATTATCACAGTTATGCTTCTCACTACAGCAGTAAGTACAACCACCAACCCGGACAGATGGTTTAGGACGAGGAGGACGGGGACCTGTGGTGGGCTGTGAGGCTGTCCTAGCAACAAAGTGAGAGCCCTATGCTGGGCTCGGGGTAATAGCCTGGGGTTGCAGTCTTGGACTTGGTGCAGGTGACTTCTCGGGGACGAGGGGACGAAGTGGAGCTACGGCTCGTGTGGCAGGCCGAGCTACCATGGCTGCCCCACTTGGCAGCTGTCCTCCAGTATTCATCATAGCTTGTCGCATTTCCTCCCAGCGAACATAGGCAAAAGTTTGTTTGACGGAAGGAAGGGGCGTAGTTCGTAGAATATCAATACGAATTTTATCAAACATCTCATCCAATCCTGCAAGCAAAGTGTATACACGATCTGTTTGAACAATTTTATTAAAAATTTCAATATCAATACCGCATTTCATCGAATTGGGTCAACGATAATCAATCTCCTACAACAAAGATTGAAGATCACTATAGTATGTCTCCACCGGTCGTCCATCTTGCCTCTTGCGAGAGGCTTTGCAGGTAAGATCATAGACTTGAGAAATATCAGAGCCGTCATAATATGTGCGAGCAACCACGTCCCAGACTTCCTTTTCAAAAGTAGTTGAAGAAAGTACCCAATCAAATTAGGTGTCATAGAGTTGATGAGCCAACCCTTCACAATAGCGTTCTCCGTACACCATTTGGTGAAGGCCGGATTGTCAATAGGCGGTTGGGGATTACTCCCAAACAAGTAGCCCATCTTGTCTTTTCCAGCAACAAACATCTCAACAATCTGAGACCAAACTCCATAATTGGCACCATTGAGTTTGATGCCAATCGAAGTAGTAGACGAATCATGATGGACAATCTGTGTAACAACTTGTGGTATAGGTAGGGTAAGATTCATGGTAGGGTCGGTTAGGGTAGTAATGTTTAGGGTTGTAGCGTTTAGTGTAGGAGTAGAATCGATTAGGATGAGGTTGTTTCCACCGTGAAGTGGTGGTAGGTTTTCCATGGGAAGGTCGAGTTTGCTTGAGGGAACGGGCAGAGCAGAAATCCTAGGCTTTCTACTTTGATACCATGCTAATTAGGGTTTATTTTGGGGTTTAATTTTCATATATCATTCTTCTCACCAAGGAGGAAAATATATAATGTACAAGAGTGATTTACAAGGAAAGAAAAATCAAATAACCTAATTACAATCTGATTACAAGGACTCAAATAGGTAACTAAACTAATTACAAAAGGTCAACTCTCCAACAAAAACATGCGCTGAAGGTCATCCGAATGTATTCGGCGACATTTTGACTTGACCATGACATCATCAATATATACTTCAACAATTGTACCAATCAGGTCATGAAAAATGGTGTTCATGGTACACTGATATATGGCACTAGCGTTCTTAAGTCCAAATGGCATAACGATCCATTCATAAGTCCCAATTACCCCAGGGCATCGAAAAGCGGTGGACATCGGCCTCGACAATGAAAATTTGATTGTAACCCGCGTGGCCATCCATGAAAGATAGAATCTCGTGGTTTGTTGCGGTGTCAATTACCAAATATGAAATTGGCATGGTATATTCGTCTTTGGGAGTTGCCAAATTCAAATTACAAAAATTAATGCAAATACGTAAAGCACCACTTTTCTTTAAGACTGGGACGATATTTATCAAGCTGTCTGAATAAAGTCGGCTTTTAAAAAAATAATTTCATCTTTTATGCCAAGCTGAACTTTGGTTGAGAATCATCGGGGAGGTTGGCAGAAAGGTTTACAGCCGATTTTAATATGCAATACATGTTCGACCAGCGTTCGATCAAGGCCAGACATCTCATGGTAGCTCCAAGCGAAACAATCTTTAAATTCCTCAAGTAATATACACAACTCGGCTTTCATGGGTTGAGGTAATAAAGCACTAATAAATAACTGTTCCAACATTTATTTCTTCCAAATGGTCTTTGACTTCAGGCCGATTATCTTTGAGCTCAGCTGGTGTAGCTCGACTTGATCTAGGGACAAGACTGGGCCATTATCTCATTCGACGAGGAACTCTTTTGAGTTCATGCCATAATTCAGCTATTTGGAAATAGTATACCAATGGGCCAGCAGTCGTTCCATAATAGATGAAACAACAACACTGCGTCTGTCCTGTTGTGTTGTATCAGTTATCAAGATTATCAACTAGATCAGCCAACCCAAGCTTCGATGAGTCTTGCTGAAAAGTCTTAACGCCAACCTCGATGGCTTTTTAGACAGAGATCCGGGTCTGTCTTCCTTCTTTGTTGAAACCTTGTAAGGTGATGTAGCTGACCTGGTTATCGTAATAGCGGGCTTGAATCATGTTAGCCTTGAACGGTTGATTATCAGCTAGATGAATTACGATCGATTTACAATCCTAGTAGATGAGGACTTCATATAACGATGAAGGAATGCAACTAGTCTGGTGGATCCAATCACGGCTAAGCAATGCATTGTACTCGATCTTCATATCAACTATGAAAAATGCAATCATATGATTTTAACCTGCAATATTTACTTCTAGAGGAAGCACTCATTTAGTTTGAGACTTGTCATCTATGAAGCTATTCATGGTCACACCTGATGGGATGAGCTCATCTTTGGAGTATTGCAACGCCTTTATAATGGAAACTGGCATGATGCTGACTGACACACCCTATCCCGGAGGAAGGCATGCTGGCCGTCACGTGAGAGTGACATAACCATTTACATAGTTCGGAAGTTTTAGAGATACAATTACCTAGATATAACACCCGAAGGTGTATCCTACTTTTGTGAATTCTGTCAGAACACCGTTGGATTCTTCATGACCACCAAAGCACTGCTACTTAGAACCCAGAGGGGCGCAAAACAAAGTTGAGTAGGTCAGTAAAACAAAGCTTTTCCAAAATCGTCTCGTTATAAAAGCGCTAACCCCTCGCTGTAAAACCTGTATATTTTCCCAGAAAATAATATATACGTACTCATACTGAAAACCAACATTCAAATATTGCCATGACCGAATAAACCATACCGATATCAAAGCATGCGACAAATTTCCTTAAAGTCAATCAGGTGATATCTCAATGCATAACATGCTGGCAATGCATATAAATCATATAAACATATGTATACCATCATAATTCAAAAATCAGTATTCTGAAAGTATGCCATGCCAGATGCATAAATATATATATATAACAGGTGAAATAACAAATCAACCGGAGAACCTGCAGTGGTCCTGTGCGGCTAATCATGTGGCTCAATACCTATGCCTGCACACGAGTCGGAACCACAGAAGTGGTCTGTACGACAGGACTTGGTGTAATAATACGCTCTAGTGCTATACTCATCAAAACGGCCGTGCGAATAATTGCAAGTCACCTACGAGTCGAAACCACAGAAGTGGTCTGTACGACAAGACTTACACCTACTTGGATCTAAGGGAGCGTGCGGTGCGGGAGGTGAATAACATCATAAGCACTAACACCGGTGGTGCAGGTTATGAGCTCTTAACACAATTCATATCATCCATAATTCACATAAATAAAATATAACTCACCTGATACTCACATGTGCGTCCGCGGCACCATTTCACATATATGCATCATATACCAATTCATACATTTCATATAATTTCTATGCATGGCATTTTAAAACATGCTTTCATTTAAATTCGATTTCTAGGAAAATCAGTAAATATATATATGTATATACTGAAAATAACTGCCCACTCACTGGTATATCGAAGGGTCATAACCCCCGAGCCTCGATTGATGGCTCTCGTCCTCAAGATAGGCCTCACCTATAAGCGTAATAACCGAATAAACGTTATTTAACACACATAACCAACAATAGGTAATAACTTCTCATACGTTGCTCAAATGGGGTGTTTGAATATACCAACGTGATCTACACAACACCACGAACATCCCTATATTTTTAGCAAAAATTTTCGATGTCTCACGCGCCGCCATGCGCCGGCCAAGGCACGGACCTACGCGCCCCCACGCGCGGCCACGTGACAGTCACATTGACGGCATCAGTTAACGCCATCTGGAATATTCTGGGAATATTCTGTTAACTCCTAACTATTACCATTAAATCTAACTAACAGAGTTGGAATATTCCGTCGTTTTCAACCTTGGGACTCCGACGAGTCTCCGGTCACCGGAAAACTGGGGATTTTTAAAACTTCAATATCTCACTCGTTTTTCATCCAAATTTCATGCCATTTATATCAAAATGAAGCTCTTAACTTGTAGAACACATTCATACTAATTTAAAGCTCTAAAAGTCACGGGATCTCACCGGAGAATTTCAAGAAAAACCAGCCAAACTTCGTCCTCACGATCCCGACGTCCAAATCCTTCAAACGAAGCACTCCGAGCTTCCTTGTGACCTCACTAAGCTTCCTATAAGCTTCAAATTTCCAAAAACACAATGTTTAACGTGAGCATGAACAGTACTCAAATCGGGGATTCTTGGTTCACGAGGTTTTCAAAGGTATCCTTACCTGAAATGGTTACCAATCAACTCGTCTGTGCTTCACGAACACAATGGTGCCCTCTTTGACCACGATCTATGAAGTTTCAAAGGGTTTTGGTGCTTGTCCGTACATGAGAGAAGAGAGAGAGAGAGAGTCCGAGAGAGAGAGACAACGGGATTGGATGAGGGTGTGTGTGTGTGTGGTCCTAGTTTGGTCACCAACCAAACAAAAGAAAATCTAAGTCCTAATTGGGTCCAAACAATTAGGACTCAACATAATTGGTCCACTTCCATAATTTTAACCACACAATTAAACGTCCAAGGGTATCATCGTCCTTTCACACCATCGATAAAAAAAATATTTCGGGACGGGCTGTCACAATCTACCCACCTTATAAAATTTCATCCTCGAAATTTCATACAACAATACATTCCTCTAATAATCATAAAATAATCTTGGATATGTTTCTCTCATCCGATTCTCTGTCTCCCACGTAGCTTTTTCCACTGAATGGTTCTTCCACTAAACCTTCACCAAATGCATTATCTTATTTCTCAGAACCTTATCTTTCCAATCCAAGATAGTCATTGGCTCCTTGTCATAAGTCAAATTCAGATTAATTTCCAAAGGTTGAGGAGATATCACATGTGAAGAATCTGATACCATAATGTCGAAGCATCGAAACATAAAACATATCGTGCACTTTCGACAACTCTGGAGGCAACTCAAGCCTGTAAGCAACCTCACCAATTCGCTCGATGATCACATAAGGTCTGATATATCTAGGACTCAACTTAATTCTCTTTCTAAATCGAATCACACCTATCCACGGTGATAATTTCGATCACTCAATCACTTACATAATACTCTCTATCAGTGGCATGTCTGTCTGCTAAGCTCTTCTGGCGATCCTGGGCCGCTTTCAGGTTAGACTTAATTACCTGAACATTTTGAGTAGTCTCATCCATAATCTCTGGGCCCACTAGCACTCTTTCGCCAACCTCTAACCAACACGAGGGTGTATGACAATCTTTCCCATAAAGTGCCTCAAATAACGCCATACCAATACTCGAATGAAAGTGGTTGTTGTAGGCAATTTCCATCAAATCCAACCGTCACCAAACTGCAATACTGAAGATCTCAGCATATACTCTAAAGTCTGAATGGTCATCTCTGACTGTCCGTCTGTTTGAGAATGACATGCTGTACTGTAAAGAAATCTTATATCCAAAGCCTTCTAACACACTATCCAAAACTTAGAAGTAAATCTGGGATCACAATCTGATACAATACTTACTGGAACTTCAGTGGTACTTAACAATCCTCGAGATAAACAATCCAGCTAATCGGCTTAAAGAATATTTCTCCCTCACTGGAATAAAATGAGCTACTTTAATAAGCCGATCAACTATCACCCACATGCCATCATAACCATTTCGTGTACAAGGAAGCTTGTACACGAAATCCATTTTAATATTTCCTTATTTCCACTGTGGGACGGGAAGTGACTGGATCCATCCAAAAAGGCTTCTTTCTTTCCGCTTTAACCTGTTGACAATTTAGTACACCTACTTACATACTCAGCAATTTCTCTCTTCATACCTGGCCAATAGTAAAATGGTCGATTGGTATGATACATTTTAGTACCTCTAGAATGCGTTGCATAAGCTAAACAATGTGCTTCGTCCAAAATTGCTTTCTTTACTTCCATATCATTATGCACATACATCCTGTTTTTTAGTATAAACATGCCATCTGATTCTCTAATTCCGAGGTCTTTCTTTTTCCTGTTATTCCTTGCCTTAATTAATTCATGGGTTTCTTTATCAATACTCTGGGCATCGAGTATTCGATCAACTAATATTGGCTTGACCTGGAAATTAGCCAATAAAGCTTCTTTTCGTTCTTTCACCTTAAGCTTCACTTCAGTAAATCTCAAATCCACAAGAAAAGAAATATGACAAGTATACCAAGCATAAATTCTCACTGGAGTTTTCCTAATCAGTGCATCAGTCACAAATTTTGCACGATCACCCTGGTCGTGCAATCATAATCACTAAGCAACTCAATCCACCTTCGTTGCCTAAGATCAAGATCCTTCCGAGTAAACAGATATTGGAGACTCTTACGACTAGTAAAAATCTTGCATTTCTCACCATAAAGATAATGTCTCCAAATCTTCAAAGCCAAGATGATAGTTGTTAATTCCAAATCATAATTAGGGTAATTCCTCTCAAGAAGTTCAATTGCCGTGAAGAATAAGCAATTACCCTACCATGTTGCCTCAACACGCATCCCACACCATTCAAAGAAGTATCACTTTAGACCTCATAACTTCCACTATAATCTGGAAATGCTAAAATAGGTGCATGAGTGAGATAGTACTTCAGTTGCTGAAAACTTTGCTCACAATTTTCATCCCACTAAAAACTTAACCTCTTTTCTCGTCAATCTCGTAATAGCAAAGTAATGACTGAAAATCCTTAACAAACCGTCCATAATATCCTGCTAAGCTAAGAAAACTCTGAACCTCAGTCATGGTTCGTAGTTATTCCAAATTCTCAACCGTTACTACCCTTTTAAGAATCCACTTGAATACTTTAAGTAGATATATCATGCCCCGTAAATGCCACTTGATTCATCCAACTTTGGCATTTACTAAACTTAGCATACTACCGACGCTCCCTCAAGCTTTGCAATACCAATTTAGATGTCTAGTATGCTCTGCTCTAAACTTAAGGTATACCAGAATATCATCAATAAAAACAATAATAAACCTGTCTGATATCACTGGAATACTTCATTCATCAAACTCATAAAAGCAATAGGTACATTCGTCAATTCGAATGGCATCACCAAAAACTCGCAATGACTATAACGTGTCCTAAAAACTGTCTTAGGGACATCATCCCTCTTAATTTCAATTGGTAATAACCAGACTTCAAATCAATCTTTGAAAATACACAGGCACCTCTAAACTGATCAAACCGATCATCAATGCGCAGCAATAGATAACGGTTCTCAATCGTTACCCGATTCAATTGCCTATAATCAATGCATAGCCTTATGGTCTCGACTTTCTTCCTCACAATTAAACTGGGGCTCCCCAAGGTGACGTACTAGGTCGAATAAAACCTTTATCAACCAATTCCTGTAACCGAATTTCCAATTCCCTTAACTCAGTCTGAACCAATCTGTAATATAAGATCTGTGCCTAGAGACAAATCAATAGTGAACTCCACTTCTCTTTCTGGCGGCAATCCAGGTAAATCATCCGGGAATACACCAGGAAAATGTCTAACCACTTTTCCATCTTGCACACTACTAGGAGTAACATCATTTAACACCATATGAGCTAAATATCCTTAGCAGCCCTTCGATAACCATTTCTTTGCTCTCACAGCAGAAATAACGGCATGCCTCACTCCATTTTGCTCACCCATAAAAGTGACCTCTGGTAATCCAGGGCGATGGAAAGTAACTAATTTCTTGTAGCAATCTATATTGGCACGATTATAATGCAACCAATCCGTGCCTAAAATCACATCAAAATCCACAATCTCTAACGGGATAAGATTCACTGGCATAACTACATCTTTCACCGTCACTGGACACCCTAAAAACACCATATCAAATGTAGAATAACCTTCCTGTTTACTTGCTTAACGGATCCAACGAATAAGTTATTGATATTATGGTCTGCAGCCCGCAATAATGATAACTCACTGTTGTCTCGATAAGTAAGCAACAATTCCCAAAGGTGTAATATTACCATCTTGTTTCTTATAGGGAAATACATATACACGCCTCGATCGTGTTCATTCATTACTCTTTTGACAACATTATCAATAACAAGAAATATATCAGCCGGAGTCAGCTAACATGACCTGTACAGTTGAATCTATAACCATCCATCCAGCCGGAGTCACCTCATGTGACCTGTACGGCTCTAACCCTGCACACCACGGCCCATCTGACCATAACTACTATATCCAGGTACCTGCTGGATCGGCGCTGGTGGTGGCAAGGAGACTGTTGGGCATCTACTGATTCTGGGAGCAATTTACAGCTCTATGTCCCATTTGTCAACATATAAAGCATCCTCCGCTTTCTGGCCTACACTCTCCAGAGTGTCTACTATTGCACCTACGGCACAAAGGTACATTTCCTCTACTAGTATCTCCCTATCCCTAGAATCTGGAACCTCTAGTAATCTACCACTTCGCCTCTGATCAGTGGTACTAAAACCTTCGCTGGAAGAACTAGAATTCGCTTCACTTCTTTTGAAGCTCTGAGTCTTTCGAGGTCCTTGAGATGACGGATCTTTACTTTTATCATCTTTCCTTTGATTCATATTCTTTTCCTCTTCTTCATCACTATCGTTGGACACGTTCTCAAAGTCCTTAATTCTCAACAAGATCTCATAAAACTCCTGGTAAGGTGCATAATGGGTAGTGGTCGTCAAAGAACGCCACTTCTTCTTAGTTCTCAGCTTAAAACGACATAACATTCCCACCGGATTAACAACAACATCCAGATGGTAACAAGACAAGTCCGTAACTTTCTATAATACTCATTCACCGTCATCTTTCCTTGTCTCAATTTTTGTAAACTCTTGCTCCCTACCATCAATATATGCTGGAGGAATAAACCTTTTCTTAAACCATTCTTTAAACCATTCTCAATCAGCTGTTTCCTCCGGTGACATCATATAAAACTCCGATCTTCACCATGATGCATATTCAGTACTCAAAACCAGGTAGTAGTCTAGACCTACCTTTCAAAAGTAAGATTCCCTTGACTTTGCATGAACTGAAATGTCTTTTCCAAATGATTAAGCCATCGCTCTGCTTCCTCAGGTCTTTCATTTCCATAAAGTGATTCAGTTTCAACTTATAAACAACCTCTAGAGGAGTCATTTGAATAATAGGCTGAATCACAATAGTACTGGCTTCCCTCAACTGAGCTATATCAGGGAAACTAAACTCATCTGAACGATGTGGCTCTCTACGAGGCAGTATAGTTATGACAGAAGACATTAGGAATTTCTCAAGATACACAGGACTGCAACTTAGGCTCTGATACCAACTGACACACCCCGTCCCAGAGGAGGGCATGCTGGCCGTCACGTGAGAGTGATGTAACCATTTACACAGTTCGGAAGTTTTAGAGATACAATTACCTAGATATAACACCCGAAGGTGTATCCTACTTTTGTGAATTCTGTCAGAACACCGTTGGATTCCTCGTGACCACCAAAGCACTACTACTTAGAACCTGGAGGGGCGCAAAACAAAGTTGAGTGGGTCAGTAAACAAAGCTTTTCCAAAATCGTCTCGTTATCAAAGCGCTAACCCCTCGCTGTAAAACCTGTATACTTTCCCAGAAAATAATATATACGTACTCATACTGAAAACCAACATTCAAATATTGCCATGACCGAATAAACCATACCGATATCAAAGCATGCGACAAATATCCTCAAAGTTAATCAAGTGATATCTCAATGCATAACATGCCGGCAATGCATATAAATCATATAAACATATGTATACCATCATAATTCAAAAATCAGTATTCTGAAAGTATGCCATGCCAGATGCATAAATATATATATATATATATATATAACAGGTGAAATAACAAATCAACCGGAGACCCTGCAGTGGTCTTGTGCGGCTAATCATATGGCTCAATACCTATGCCTGCACACGGGTCGGAACCACAGAAGTGGTCTGTACGACAGGACTTGGTGTAATAATACGCTCTAGTGCTATACTCATCAAAACGGCCGTGCGAATAATCGCAAGTCACTTACGAGTTGGAACCATAGAAGTGGTCTGTACGACATGACTTACACCTACTTGGATCCAAGGGAGCGTGCGGTGCGGGAGGTGAATAACATCATAAGTACTAACACCGGTGGTGCAGGTTATGAGCTCTCAACACAATTCATATCATCCATAATTCACATAAATAAAATATAACTCACCTGATACTCACATGTGCGTCCGTGGCACCATTTCACATATATGCATCATATACCAATTCATACATTTCATATAATTTCTATGCATGGCATTTTAAAGCATACTTTCATTTAAATTCAATTTCTGGGAAAATCAGTAAGTATGTATGTGTATATACTGAAAATAACTGCCCACTCACTAGTATATCGAAGGGTCATAACCCCCGAGCCTTGATTGATGGCGCTCGTCCTCAGGATAGGCCTCAAATTCTTCAATGGCTATGAAATCAATTTGCATGGTCTCCTCGGCAACCACATCGCCATCTAAAAAACTTCCTTGGGATCTGGTTGGCTGGAATTCTACGGGTATGACATGGACCATATTGATTTTCATGTTGTTGAGGACCAAAGGGACATCGGGTCACGACCCTCGTCCTCTGGATCATTTGGTAAGATGTTTTGCTCTTTGGTCGTACTAACAGGGCCATCTTCGACCACAGGTAAAACACATTCATGTGGTGCATCTGGCGTGGCCGTTTCATCTTCAAGCTGAGCGACTGGCTCCATTGGCGTTGGGACTTGGTCCTATGCCTGCAAAGCCGTACGAATTTGCTCTTGATATGTGATGTGAACGTTTCTTGTGTCTAGATAAACGTCTAACCATGCCACACATTCCTTTTCGTTGGCCGTGAGGCCGAATAATGATACGGTTGAGAAGACCTTAAAATGTGCCGCAGGTACTAGAGGTCTTCGAGAGAAAATAGGAGGTCGGCATGATCAATATCAGTATATGGTTCCACCTCAAAACTGAGAACACTGGCTTCGCGGATATGTTGGAACCTAGCCTTCATCCCTAACTCTGACCATTTGGGGTAGGTTAAAGCCAAAGCAAGAGACTCTTGGCATGCCTTGGAAGGCCGTATAAATTGTTAGCCGAATGTTTCTTGTGAAACTCCAGCATGTATTCCAGAGCCTCACCGAAAAATGGCAGATGGTGATTCTGTTTTACTTTAATCAATGGCTTTTATGGGGGCGGTGGAGGAAGTTTGCTTTCGGCCTTCTTCCTGAAATGTTCGAAGCGAGGTTTCATCTCTCTAGGTCGAAGAAGGAGTTTGATTCATTCCTCGGATTCTTCAATCTTAATTTCAAAATCATGATCAATTACCTTCTTTCCTTGAAGCAGCTCAGTCACGATCGCCAGAGTTTGTCGATCATTCTTTTTGCTCGCCGTTTCTTTAGGTTGTCACTTTGTAACTGAGGCTTCCTGTGCCGCTCAACGATGAGCCATGCAGTCTATTCTCTGACGGCGATGCTTATGGGATTTAGATAGGATAATATATGCGCTGGCAGGGGAATTGTAGCTATACCATCATTGGTCGTGTGGCTCAGGTTGCTTGAAGGTTCGCTGGGTCGTGGACGAGCTTAAGCTGCCAGAGTTGCGTACATAATAATCCTCATCATAAAATGGTTTGTCAAAATCAAGTTGTCGTCTGGCTGAAAATGATTTTTAATTTTGTGGTTGAGGACTATGCCTATCGAAAACTCTTTGCTAACGTTGGCTTGAGCCGAGCATTGTTTGAGATGTTGCTGAAGTCGCATGTGCAGGTTGTGGTGGTTTAGCCAAACGTTTCTATGACTTCGGTTCGGTAATGATGACTTTAGACTGGCACGGACTACATAGAACCATTGGGCCTTTAGTATCTTCTATGCTAAAGTCCAACACTGGTTCGACATAGACTGGGTTTGAGAATAAACTAGGTGGTTCGTTTTGAGATAGATTAATCTTTAGTCGCGGCCGAGAGTTCTGCTTTTGGACATGGTATGTTAGGATGAACTCAGCTTTCCTTTTTTCTTGTCCCTTGGAAAATGGGCATCCACCATACTTACTGTTGCCCAAGGGAAATGATCAACATCCACTAGCATTTGAGTTTTCTCTGGGAACTTGAGTTTACCGTTGTCGATCTAGCTTTGGATGGCATCACGGAATACGACACATTTATTTGTCGTATGCTTATTCGAGTTGTGATACTTGCAGTATGTCTTCCCTTTCATAATCCTTATTTTCGTACGTAAGTTATACGCAGAAAACGAATCACGAATCGAGACTCGAGGGACCTAAAAAATAATTTTTACAATTAACAAGAGACACTATCATAATTTCACTTAAAATAATTTTAAGTGGGGTTATACCCACTCTCGGTTTCCCTCTCTTCTTTTCATTTTTTTGAAAAACACTCTCACACTCTCTCTCTAAGTCTTAAACTCGCTCTAGGCCAGGAGCTTTACCCTTGCTTTCACTTCATCCCTCCCATAAATCAAACTCAAAAACCCAATATCTAGAATCCTTGTGACTCGGGGAATCAGTCTATACCCTTGCATGTGCCATCGGGGCATTGGACAAGGAACTACCTTGGAAGTCGTGAACTTCAAGCTCTAACCCTTAATCTCATGTGAGATTGCTTCATTGTTGTTGGTTTCTGGAATTTTAGCTATGTTGAAACTAAATATTTCTTCGAGTTTGAACTCGAGTTCATGTGTTTTTAACCTTCTATCACTCTGCACCTGCATGCCTAAGCTCGGCTTTGAACTCCGGCGAGACTACCGTCGAGTTCGAGGATGATTAGGCTTTTGCAGTGCTCTTTTATTAGTTATTTCTTGTTTAGAACTAAGATTGATGGAATTATGCATGTTCTTTGTGTTCTAAACCCCTGCATGCTTCTCGGGAACACTTGCAGTGCTCTTTTATCATCTTCCCCATGCAAACTCCGGCGAGTTTGCAATTTCTGGAGCTCGGGAACACTTGCAGTCGATCTTAGGTATTTAGATACCTTTATGCATGTTATTTTTGGTTCGAATTGGCTGAGTTTGACATGCATGCTCACTGATTGCCATTCAGAATTCGGCAAGGGTTTTCAAGGGAAATCCGTTAAATCCGAGGTGGATTCGACCCCCATTCCTTTTAAATCGATTCAATGTAAGTCCCTAAGCCTTTAATTGATGTTTTATGTGGGTTTAGGGGTGAAATTTATGAAATTTGGGGACTGAAAACCACCCTCTGTAACCTCTCGATGCAATTTTGAGGTTTCCGAAGAGGCTCCGGTGACGACAGATAACCACCAGCGACGACCACCCTTAGTTTTAACGGTGAAGGTGGAGATTCCATTAACTTTACCAGAATCTAGAGACGAAAAAGGTATATTCTGTTATCTCTATTTTAATCTTACCGCACCAACGGGTGGCACCGGTGATGGCAAGTGCGACACTTATTCGTCGAACTGTGGTGGTGCATTTACCGACGACGACAACGCATATTTCTAGGCACGTGATGATGCATGACGGCAGGTTACACAACCACTGCGGTGCGTGGTGGCTTGAAGCTGGAGCACCACGGCGGCACGTGACAGACCTGAGACCTAACCCTAGGTTTTTCGATGTTCTTAGTCACGTGGTGCCCTCCGTTTGTGATTATTCAAAGCCTAAACGGCTGAATTGGACTATGTTCCATTAAAATGATGCTTTAAGCTTCTCTTAGCTTATATTGATATTCACAGGGTTGATTGAGGATTGGAAGGATTCAGGCAAGGAGTCTAATTGCGAGGGACACTTTGCTTACCTCTGAGTGGACCCTTTTGAAAAACCAAACGTTTTTATGTGTGTGTATATATATATATTTACGTATACGCGTTAATGCTTAATATGTGGATGCATATTGTTGTGTTAGCCTCGGATGAGACTCGTGACGATATTAATAATATCTTTAGATCATTCCTGATCTTTTTTCACCACATGGTCATTATGTGATGAGTCGCATAGCTATCTTCGATCGTAGATTTGTTTGTAGATTATATTTGTCCTAGTGGACGCTAGAGATGATGAGTATTACCATTATTGAGATTAACTAGATGATGCTAGTATATATATTTTCTGCTTGCTATACTTATGTTAGTGGATGCTAGCATGTTTGATTGAAGGAAGGTATGATTTCTGAACTTAGACTTGATGGTTTTTCGTTAATATTGATGAATGAGATTTTACTATTATGGTAGTATTATATTATATAGTTTTCACTATATATGTTTTCAAAACAGGGGTTATTATGTTTAACGATGATTTTATAACTGTGATAAAACTGGTCCACTGATGTTTCATTTTATCGACCCCTTCAGGACATAACGAGATTAAGGAGTACACCGGTAGGGACGAGTGGGCTTGGCAGTGAGGCTTTCATCCTTTGGACTTTGGGTGATGGCTCATTTCCTATAGTTTTATCTTAGTTGTAATAATATTTGCATGATCGTACTTTTGATTATGCATAACACTGCACTATGTTGTATGAAACTTCTGGTTGCTCTGATGTTGTGATTAATAACAAGGATAAAGCCGAGATAATTTGTGTCCCCAAGTGGGGAGGATGATAAATAGTTATGTAGCAACTTTGGATTTAATTATTTAATGAACTTATTTAGGTTCAAATTCTTACACATCATAATTATCTTACTATGGCTTCTTCATTGAGTTGGGTGACGTCATCTTTGGATGGGGCCATATGGTCAATTTAGTGTCAACTAGCACACCATGACCTTGTAACTTGTGTTATTGGGGTTAGGGTGTGTCACATAACATTGTAAGCAAATCGATAAAGAATACATATTCATGCTAAGGCTCGTGGCTTCGCCCTTAATGAATAGAAATTAGCTATGCATAATTGTAATTGAAAAGCAAAATATTATTAAGAAGAAAAGGATAGAATCTTGAAACAAATGTCCAAAGCTCTCTAAATCGAGGTCTAATCCCCTCAACGTTATGCGCCTTTAGAGCTAAATTCTTGGCATATAAATAGACTTAATAACCTAAATCCTACTTAAAATAGGTCTCCTAACACATCTGTTAACCCAATTAAAATAATAAACTACGAAAGAAAATGTTATTCCAACTTCGATAATCTGGTCAGCCAAAGAATCCCAACGTTTTATGGCCATATCAACACCAAATCAGGCCCAAAATATGGCGTTGAGAAGATTAGAAGGTCCCCAACAACTTTGTAGAAGGAGGCTTCTTAAAAAATTATCATTTTGACTGACTTATCGCCCAATTAAGCTCAAAACGTCAAACTGGCAACATTTCGCAGTCAACCTTCTTTTATTTCCCATGATCAAACGGCTTGGAAAGAAAATCTGGAATTTTGAAACAATTATATTGAAAGATTCGCAAATCTACTCCAACTGATCACTCCAAAATTCCTCCGTTTCGTTGCTTTTTGCATAAATGAACTCACACATCCTAAAATTAAACTATAAAGGAAACTATCAAAATTCTGGCAAAATACCAAGTGAATTATAACAAAGATTATGGAAAAAATATAGAATAATTTTGACTTATAAATAAACAACCGTGAGCTAGCCAAAGACCAGGGAGTGTACTAGTCAAAGGCTCTCTGATGGTCAAGTTAGTAAGCAATATAAGACGCAAGTTGTGGACAAAAGAATAAGTATGCGATAATTGCATTACCAGAGATGAACCATAGAATGATGTATTTATACTAGTCAAGGATGAGACCTTTTAGGATAGTAAAGTTCTTATGAAATCGGGAGAATCCCAGAGGATATCTAAGAAGTGATATTGCATCCTTTTAGAAATGTGATTACTTGTGGCGCACGTCAATCCTTAGATTACAAGGACTCCAAGATTATAGGAAACCTGCGGATTCCTTGCTGAATTAGGCTTTCGTATCTTGCAAAACAAACATGGTCAATCTCAACAAAGTCGTTGGACTTCGCCCACTGATTCTAGAATAAGGTGATGGTGGTACCGCTGCTTTGTTTATTCAACTTCGCAACGGAGGCTGTTGAGTCCATGATCGAACTTCTGAGGTATGCGTATTACAATTTGCCTTACTCCGACCCTATAAAATAATTGTCCCATAATTTCCCCTAAATATGTATTTGGAAAGACTTGTTTCCCTTGAAGATGTATATTTATCCAAAGACCATGCATTTCGGAGTAAGCCAGGATATGTACCGTTTCAGTATTTCGACACGTGGCATCCTGAGCTTCGTAACCCATGAACTTTTGACACTCAGGATACAAACATGCAGTCTCGAAAATCGTAGTGTGTAGGTAGTAAAGATGAATGATGTCATGTTGCTTATGCACATTTAACAATAGACAGCTCTTTAAATCATATAGTGACTTTGGCTTTTAGACACATAATCTCTATACAAGACTTTTTAAATTCGACGGGGAGATTTCTCAGCAACTCCTCATTAAATATCTCAAACTTGGTTCTATCTTCCCAAGTCCTTTCTTCTGAGTTCTAAACTTCGACATGGAGCCTTTCTACTTCTTTCATGGGTTAGTCTTCAAGCCTAATTCCACTTTGAATCTTTGATGATTAGGATTTGTAACCAAGAAAATTTTCACATCCATACTTACTTTCATTGACACAACCCTTCAATAGCTAGCCTTGCTTTCATTGATGGGTTTTGCAATCTCCATACTTTGCATTACAACCATTGGAAACATTCTCCTTATAGTCTTTACATACAGGTTCAACTTGAGGAGAGTGTTGAGATTCTTTAGTGGGTTCTTCTTCATTGAAGCCCTCTCAATCCTCCTTTGAAGTAGCATTTTTCTTGATCTGTTTGATGACAGATTGAACCTCATCAGAGTTGACGATCCTGGCCAAGTCAACCTTCTTAGCATCCTTAGAAATAATTTTGTGCTAGGGGTGAGGGCATGTCTCCCCGAAAAGAATTGTGCTCATTTTGCCCTATTCATGGGAATTTGATAATAAACATGAGCGTACATGTTTAAGAGAATTATAAATTTTTTCAAGTCGTTAATCATGTTATAATAGAGTGCCTAGAACTTTTTATCCTTTACTTCCTAGTCATGATATCATTAATCCGAATCTTTCCAAAGTAATCTAACTTTGGAGAAAAAGTGACGGAGTGAAATACAAATAAGCTTGTAGGCGTAGGACATAGCTCGAAGCCCCCTAGGTAGCATTGATTCAAAAAAATATTACTTCCCAAACTTGATATTTATAAATATTTTCACTGCGATAATCATAATAGCACCTTATTTCCATCATCGGGTCTAAACCCATGAGACATATTTTACTCCGCACTTGCCATATTACATTGGTCAAATTAAGGATGAGAAAGTGAGATAATTTCATCTGAAAAGTCCTTTAGTGTATTTACTTTGGTGTGTCTTCTTCAGGTAATGTGTCGCTCGCTTTTGTTCACCTTGCCCCATTCTGGGTCTTAGGATTTTGATGGTTGCAATGTGCTACCGAGAAGGGTCTTCATTCTTAGTCTGAATTGCATGTCTGTTCCTAGTAGATCTTATTCGAAAGTTCGTCAGGGACTTATTCGCTTGCATACAAGTTAGAAACACATTTGGAATCCTTTTATCAGACCCTATGCACTGTGTGAAGTCTAGTTTTTATTGTTTGGCTTCCTTTGTCAAATGTTGTAAATTGTACCACACAAGCTTAAGTTAGATTTAGAGTGCAATTGCTTCTCTAGGATCATGCTGCTGGAAATATCACTTCAAGAGCTTATTTTCTCACATCAAATGTTTGTTCATACATATGCATTTCATGCCATTATTTCCAGTTCATTCGGTTTAGTGGTTCTGTCTAGTCAAAACTTCTCGCTGCTATCTTGTGAGCTGGGCACACACTTTAAGAGAACCCACATAGGCTTAGTTAACTAGAAACCTTTCAGTAAACTAAACTTTAATTTGACTTCTTCTGCTGTGAGTAAATTAACATATCTGAGCTTAGTTGTTGAGTGTTGTTGACCAGTCAGACAAGCACATATATATAATTTGAATTGAAGGTTATTCCACCTTGTTTGTGACCTTTGCTCAGTTGCTCCGGTCACTAGTGAGGATAAATATGTAAAGAGATAGAGATAGGGAAACAAACACAAGATGTACGTGGTTCACCCTAAGTTTGGCTACGTCCACGGACTAGAGGAGTTCTCATTAATAGTGAAGGGTTTACACAAATACATAGGTTCAAGCATAATCGTCATTAGTGAGTCCTAATGAGTAGTTTAAGTACAATAATGACATTAGGGATTCATTATAGGAGAATAGTCTTCTTTTATAGTTGAGGAGAGTCTCCAACTTTTGTCCGCGGTTGATGTGGGACTCTATGAGCTTTATTCTGACATTGACATGTGTCGCGTTGTGATTGGCCCCTTGGTTGGAGGGAAACTCTCGTGCTTCAACATGGGTGCCTCAGCATGAACCCCTCAGTGGATCCTTGAAGGTATGAAGTTGATTAGTGCTTGGTAGTTTTGGGATTGGTTAAGTATGGTACAAACAGTGCTCCCCTAAGTTCCTGAGTGAGGAAAGCTTCTCGGTTGAGGACTTGAAAAATCCAAGTCACTAAGTAATCAAGAAACTTGTAAGTACCGAAGTGTAGTAGCATATAGTGGGAGTCCCCCAAGTTTCCAAGCGAAGAGGATAGCCGAAGGAGGTGGCTTAGACTTCAAAATTCTCTCCTCCTTTTTTTTTTTTGAATGTAGCCCAAGTATATATATTTTGTCTTAAGCACAGATCCTTCTTTCTTTTTGGTGAGAAAAGAAAATGTGGTTGAAACCTTTTTCTTTGTGTACATACCTTGAATGGTTGAAGATTTTTCCTTTGGACACATAGCTTGAGTGGTTGAAGCTTTGTAGGTGAAGCTTTTTGGTAGAAACTTTGTAGGTGAAGCTTTTTCCTTTGGGCACATAGCTTGAGTGGTTGAAGCTTTGTAGGTGAAGCTTTTTGGTTGAACTTTGTAGATGAAGCTTTTTGGTTGAAGCTTTGTAGGTGAAGCTTTTCTGTTGAAACTTTATAGGTGAAGCCTTTTTGGTTGAAGCTTTGTAGGTAAAGCTTTTTTGAAACACATAAATAGATTTTGCTTCCACACTCTTAAGCAAGAGTGTGGAAGGCTTTTTGAATTTTTTGCTGAAGCTTTTGGTTGAAGCTTTTTTGAACCACATAAATAGATTTTGCTCAAGAATGTGGAAGGCTTTTTGATTTTTTTGTAGCTAGGCAAAATGTGAAGCTTCCTTCCTCAAAGTGTGTGAAGGCGTTTTGCTTTCAAGGGTAGCTCTCTCCCTTGGGTGTGTGATTCTCTCTCCCTTCAAGGATGTGGGAAGCTCTCTCCCTTGGGTGGGGGAAGCTCTCTCCCTTCAAGGGTGTGGGAAGCTTCCTCCCTTCAAAGTGTAGGAAGCTTCCTTCCCTCAAAATGTGGGAAGCTCCCTCCTTTCAAGGGTGTGGGAAGCTCTCCCCCTTCAAGGGTGTGTGAAGCTCAACCTTTCAAAGTGTGGGAAGCTTCCTCCATTTAAGGGTGTGGGAAGTTCCCTCCCTTCAAGGGTGTGTGAAGCTTTACCCTTCAAAGCGTGAGAAGCATTTTATAGGACTCCATAAATTGATTTTGCTTCCAGACTCTTGAGCAAGAGTGTGGAAAGCAATCCACATGTCATAATTAATAATTAATTAATTGCTTAATTAATAATTAACAATAAATTAAATAATTATTAATTATTGAAATAATTATTAATTAATTAATTTCAAATTTTTTTTTTGGCAAGAGTTTTTTTTTGAACTAGGAACAAGAAAATGTGGGAGAGACCACATATATAGATTTTGCTTCCGCACTCTTGAGCAAGAGTGTGGAAGGCAATCTACATGTTGTAGTAGTTGAAAGTTCGGAGGAACCATATAAATAGATTTTGCTTCCCCACTCTTAAGTAAGAGTCTGGAAGGCATTCTACATGTTGTAGTTGTTGGAGGTTTGTTAAACCATATAATATGGTTTTGCTTCCACACTCTTGGGCAAGAGTGTAGAATACAACCTACGTGTTGTAGTTGTTGAAAGTTTGTTGAACCATATAATGCGATTCTGCTTCCACACTTTTGAGCAAGAGTGTAGAAGACAATCTACGTGTTGTAGCTGTTGAAGGTTTGTTGAACCATATAATACGATTTTGCTTCCACACTCTTGAGCAAGAGTGTGGAAGGCTTTGTTGAGTTTGTATATGCATTTTCCGAGTTGTAAGGCTTGAAAATTTTCGACTGCTTATGAATGCTAAGAATTCACATGTGCAGGATGTACTGTTCTTCCCTAGTTGGTGAACAGAAGGTAAGTTCTTTCATTATCCGGTTGGTGAGAAGAGTGGTGAGTTGCTGAGGCAAAAATGTTTATTAAAGTACTAGTTCTATCTTCCACCACCTGGTTGGTGATACAAAGGTGAGTTTCTTCGTCACAAGTTGCTGAATCTCAACATTGTTTATTAGAGTACTGGTTGTGCTCTTCATCACCTGGTTGGTGATACGAAGGTGAGTTCCTTCATAACCTAGTTGGTAAGAAGAGTGGTAAGTTGCCGAAACTCGAAATTGTTTCTTAAAGTACTGGTTATACTCTTCATCACATAGTTGGTGATACAAAGAGGAATGCGTGCATCACCTGGTTAGTGGAAATAATGGCAAGTTGTCGAAGGATATTAGAGTATGGGTTGTACTCTTCATCACTTGGTTGGTGATACGAATGTGAATTCCTTCGTCACCTGGTTGGTGAGGGCAAGTTGCCAAGTTACATTGTAGCAAGTGTCGAATGGAAAAATGCATGTTGACACCTCTTCAAAGCTCAGTTGGCTTATGTATGAATGTGTTGAAATGTATGATGTTTATGTTGATTGATATGAGTGATGCTTATGAATGTTTTGCTATGCATGAAGGAATCCATTGTTTGGATATATGAACCATGTTGGTTGTAACATTTAGTTTCATTTACTTTATGTCAAATACGCATGTTGAAGCTCTGACTTAGAGTATAGAGGTAGGTCAGTGTAGACCAAGTGTTCCAATGCTATGAAGGAAAAATTTTGTCCTAGCAAAGAACATGTGAGAATATTTGAACACATATGCAAACTAATAACACTTTAAAGTAGGCATGCATTCAAAAACAATTCTAAAACCCATGACTTTCAAAGCCTAGTGAATGGTGAACCACAAGACTCTTTAACAACATTAAAGAGAAGAAAGGATTTTGAGATTCATTACCCTTGAAGCTCATCCTTGTTTACACAAGGGATTCACCCAAGTGGAGGGCCTTCAAGTCACCTCCTAGCTCCTTGGATCTTCCTTGTGATTTACTTCCTTTTGTTACTCCTTTGCTCATTGAGGATGTGAGGAAAGGATCTCCAAAAACACCAAAGGTTTGGTGTCTCTAAGTCTCCACAACAAGGATGAGGTGTGAAGATGAAATGGATGACTTAGAGGAAGAAAGATTGCTAGCTATCCCTCCCCTAAGTGGCCAGCCTCTATGGAGAAAAAGAGAGAAAATATTTCTCTTCTTTGTCCCAAAAACCCTAATGAGGTAAAAGCTATAAAGATGCTTTTATACCACTTCACATGTGAGTGGCAAACTTGCAATTAACCCAAGTTTGATAACCCTCACCCTAGGCCGGTTTTGACTTTGTTTTTGGGTTAATTTCCATTTAGTTTTAGTTGTCACACAACCTAAACTCAATGGGCCTTGTGGACCAAAAACCCTTTTGGGCCCCGAAACCCAAAACCAACTTAAAAGCCCAATACGAACCTTTCGTAAGATTAATTAACTAATTAATTAATCTTGACCATTCTCAATTAAACTATTTAATTGCTTATCCATCTCATTCATATTTCTTCACTTTCACCCTTACTCGGTGTACGATCCATTAGGTTCCAATTAGCAAGGCAGTGGGCGATTGTTACTCTTAACGATCGATTGTGAATTGAAACTACATTTCAATTCTCCCTTTGATGAAGATTAGTGTTTGCTAATCCTCAGGGCTTCCACAAACCATGAGTGACACCTAGCAGTATGTCATGGCTACCCAAGCTAAGTAGAAGTGGTTGGAGAGCCTATCCAGTTACAATTACAATGCAATACGGTCATTCTCTAATACAATACTCTTGATCACATTGTTTGAGTGATAGTTTGTTTCATGTTTACTATCCAATGTGATACTTCTCTATATGAATCAATTGAATATGATTTGGAACATGCTTCCTAAATCATATTCGTATGCTTTGGCCAAAGACTCTCGAATCATATCTCAGAGTATTCACCTTCCACCATGGAAGGTTAGAGATCCCTTGTTGTGCATTCACATGCCTACATGACTAGATAGCTTGACCCCAACAATGTCGTGGACACTCTCAATGGAATGCCTTTGACATAATCAAAGATCAAGGACCTAACCATTAGACATCAATGATGCCTCAGGTCAAAGGACTACTTTGCATATTGCAACTTACGAGTTCTTACATGACATGTATGCTCGAACTCTCTTTTGATCGTTGTTCAGTGTACTCGATTACTCTTTCGAGCACCTATGTGTTTGTCTCAGTGTCCAACACTAAATGACTTGAGACTAGTCATACTCACACTTGAGTTAACATAACACATACTAACCTTAACGGATTGTCAGTGCCCAATTGGCAATCCTATGGCTAGGATCGTTTTAGGAATGAACATAAGAGAAAGGTCTCGTTAATCTAACTTATTTAGATCACTTCTCTCTTAGATTAAATACATTCCTTGGATTCCCTTATTGCTTAAACACATAATACAATAAATAGTGATTAACAATAAGTTTTGCCCTTCATTAAACATATAATAGTTTAATACAATAAGTATTCCAAAAGCTATTACATCAAATGAGTGGCTTTGTGGGCATACTTCCAACAATCTCCCACTTGCACTCAAAGCCACCTTCCCATGTATCTAATACCCATCTTTTCCACATGGTGGTCAAGCTGGATTTGAGACATTGGCTTCGTCAGTGGATCTGCTACGTTATCGGCTGAGGCAACCCTGAGGATGTTGACTTTCCCCTCAGCAGCATATCTTCTAATGATATTAAAGTGTCTGTCAAAATGCTTGTTCTTTTGATGAGCCCTGGGTTCCTTGGCTTGAGCTATCGCCCCACTATTATCACAGTACAAAGTTACTGGTGATGTAATGGTTGGAACCACTCCAAGTTCAGTAATGAACTTCTTCATCCAGAACGCTTCTTTGCCGGCTTCAGCTGCAGCGACATATTCAGCCTCTGTCGTGGAATCAGCAATTACAGATTGTTTCTTGCTTTTCCAGCTGATAGCCCCACCATTCAGAGTAAACACATACTCGGAGTTGGAACTTCTATCGTCGACATCAGATTGGAAATCTGCGTCTGTATAGGCTTCTACTCGCAACTCTGTCACTCCTCCGTAAACGAGGAACATGTCCTTAGTTCTTCTTAAGTACTTAAGGACCATCTTGACAGCTGCCCAGTGTTCTGATCCTGGGTTAGATTGATATCGACTAGTAATGCTCACAACATATGCGATATCAGGCCTTGTGCATATCATGGCATACATGAGACTCCCTATGGCGGAAGCATAAGGAATAGCACTCATCTACCGTATTTCTTCAGGAGTCTTAGGTTCCATGGACTTAGAAAGGTGAATTCCATGTCTCACAAGAAGAAAACCTTTCTTAGATTATTCCATCTGGAACCTACTTAGCACCTTATCTATGTACATAGATTGGGATAATCCAATTAGTTTTCTAGATCTATCACGATAGAGCTTTATCCCAAGCACATAAGATGCATCTCCCAAATCTTTCATCTGGAAGGTTTTGGACAACCACACTTTTACAGAAGAAAGTACTGCAGTGTCATTCCCGAATAGTAATATGTCATCTACATATAACACTAGGAATACAACTGCATCCCCAACGACCTTTTGATAAACATAATTGTCGTCTTCGTTTTGAGTAAAACCAAACGATTTGATTTCTGTGTCAAAACGAATATTCCAGCTCCAGGAGGCTTGTTTAAGTCCATAAATGGACCTTTGAAGCTTGCATACCTTAGTCTTTTCAGACTTGGACACGAAACCTTCGGGTTGAGTCATATAGAGCTCTTCCTCTAGGTAGCCGTTCAGAAAGGCCGTCTTCACGTCCATTTGCCATATCTCATAATCATGGTACGCAGCTATAGCAAGCAAAATCCAAATGGACTTAATCATGGCTACAGGAGAGAAGGTTTCTTCATAGTCAATCCCTTCTCGTTGCCTGTAACCTTTGGCTACTAGTCTAGCCTTATAAGTCTCCACATTTCCATCAACGCCTATCTTCCTCTTGAATACCCATTTGTTTCCAACAGGTACTATACCTTCTGGAGGGTCTACAAGAGTCCAGACCTGATTTTGATACATGGAATCCATCTCGGATTCCATGGCCTCTTGCCATCTCTTTGAATCAATGTCAGACATTGCTTCAGTGTAGTCTCTAGGGTCCTCCTTTGTGTCATTGTCACCTAGAATGTGCAATTCCCCAAAGTCATTATCTAAGCCATACCTCTTAGGTGGCTTACTGACCCGTTCAGATCTACGTGGAGCTAGGGGTTCAGGAACATGGTTGTCTATCTGTTGATTGCTTGTTTATGGCTCATCAGGAATTTCCTTTAATTCTATCGTTTTCTCGCTACTTCCATTGAGAACGAATTCGTCCTCAAGGAACATAGCAGTTCTGGCGACAAAGACTTTCTGGTCGTCAGGGTGATAGAATTCGTATCCCAAAGTCTGTTTGGAATAGCCCACAAAATAGCACTTAACAGACCTTGCTTCAAGCTTGTCTGCTTCAAGCCTTTTTACGTAAGCTGGACAACCCCAAATCTTAATATAGTTAAGATTTGTTCTTTTGCCATGCCATATCTCATATGGCGTTTGTGGAACTGACTTGGAAGACACTCTATTTAGCAAATAAGCTCCTGTTTGTAGTGCATATCCCCAGAACGAAACTAGTAGGTCAGCGGAACTCATCATAGAACGAACCATATTCATCAAGGTTCGATTTCTCCGTTCAGAAACTCCGTTATGTTGAGGAGTTCCTGGTGGAGTCCACTGTGATACTATTCCACACTCCTTGTGGTAGTCTAGGAATTCATTACTTAGATATTCACCCCCTCGATCCGATCTTAGGGTCTTTATCTGTTTCCCAGTTTGGTTCTCCACTTCATTCTTGAACTCTTTGAACTTTTCAAAGGATTCTGACTTGTACTTCATAAGATACACATAGCCAAACCGAGAGTGATCATCGGTGAATGTGATATAGTAGGAGAACCCTCCTCGTGCTACAGTGGACATAGGTCCACATACATCTGTGTGGATTAACCCTAGAAGTTCTTTGGCTCACTCTCCTTTCCCAGTGAATGGAGATTTAGACATCTTTCCCAGTAAACAAGATTCACAAACGCCCATTTGGTCATTACCTACTGAGCTGAAATATCCGTCTTTTGACATCTTGCGAATCTTATCTTGGTTTACATGTCCAAGTTTAAGATGCCAAAGCTTAACTCGATTAACTTCTTCTCTAGCCCTTTTGGGTTTTGAGGTATTCCCGCTTTCAATACAGTGCATCCCACTACTTGTCTCTAGGTGAAAAAGTCCCTCTATCATACTACCATGTGAGATAATACGACCGTTCAAGTATAAAGTGCAACTCATTTTGTCAAACAATACTAAGTGCCCATCTCGTAAAAGCATAGAGATAGAAATCAAATTCTTTATACATGAAGGAAAATATAAACAATTTTTAAGTTCCAAGACTTCCCCAGAGGGTAGTTTAAGCATGTAGGTGCCTATTGCTTTTACAGATATCTTAGTGCCGTTCCCAACTCGCACAATCATCTCCTCATTGCGCAGTGTCCTGCTCCCTGTTAGTCCCTGCAACAAATTGCAGATATGTTGACTAGCGCTTGAATCAAATATCCAGGAATTGGAGCCTACTGTAAAAGCACTCTCTATGACAGAAATAGTCCCTTCAAAAGTTCGTGTCATAAGGCTCGCAATGCGCACCCTGTATTTCTTCTTCCAACGTTCATTCTTTCCACAATGAAAGCATGTTCCCTTGGATTTTCTTGCCTTCTTCTTATGCAACCTTCTCCTTATGATTGCATTCTCACTCCCACTGTCTTTTTTGAAACTTTGTTCAAACTTGCAGCACATGTCAATCATCTCGGTAAAAGTATGATTGAATCTATTCACTTTATAGTTTACTATAAACTTAGTGAAATCATCTAAGAGAGATGCAAGGAAAAAGTCTTGGGCCATTTTCCCATCGATAGAAGTTCCTAAACTTTCAAGATCTTGAAAGATCCTTTCCATCTTTTGTCCATGTTTTTGGACCGATGTCCCCTTTGCCATTTTGGCATTTAATAGACTACAAACATTTGAGAATCGTACGTTACTTGTCTCAATATCATGCATCTTATGCAAACTTTCAACCATGGCACATGAAGTGTCCATGTGCTTATGTAGCTTCATAAGCTCCTCACTAAGTGAAGTGAGGATTAAGCATTTGGCTTGTAAGTCATCCTCATAATATCTAGCATAATTTTGACACTCTTCCTTTGAAGCTAGTTTCGTAGGAGGTACATGAGGAGGGGATTGCTTGAGCACATACACTATGTCTTTCACCTTTGAGACATTCTCAATATGGCGATACCAAGCAAGGAAACATTGGCCCCTAAGGCCCTTTTTGTCAAGTATAATGGTAGGTGTAATTTTAGGCATGTCGTTAACTACATAACATAACAGAAATCGTATTAGATTGTTGATTTTCAAACTACTTGATTGGGTCTTAAATCAAATAGTACCACCCACTATTTTTGGCAAATTCCACACCCCTCAATGGAATCCGAGAGTTATGTTGAACTCTTAGTAGGGTATGGGAGACTCACCATTACCAAGCTCACCTCAGAAGAATATCATATTGGCTAGCAACAATAATGATGAGAGGATAACGCTTTAGCCATTTACAACTTTTGTAATTACCCATCTAATTTGGCCTCTAGAGAATGATGCCTCAGAAGAATATCATATCGGCATCATTGCACTTAGTTAAGTCATTCCCACCATGCTAGTTAAAGTAGGGGTTCAAGAATGGCCTCAGAAGAATATCATATTGACCATACTCGTTGCCTACCTTCACTTCATCATATGTTTATAGGCTTCTCCTGAATGTAAGCACATACTTTGTATACCCCAGAACTGGACGAATACGGTGCATGAGTCACAAACGATTGGAGCCCACCACGGTGGAAGGCCTACGAAGAGATGTTCAAAGCATCTCTCGCTTATCAACTTAATATTCGTTTTGTTGAGGGAGTAGTGTTGGGCTACATCAAAATTCATTTTAATCTTATTAAAAGGACTTAGGATGATTATGAACCGTTTGATTTGATCCAACACGAGCCTTGTGTTGGACCTTGGGTCTAAGGTAGGTAGTTGTTGATTTTAGTTACGCGTTTAATCTAATTAAACCGTTATTTCCTATTGGGCGTTGGACCCAACTATTTCAATTTGCATACATATAAACAAAAAGGAATACATGAAATAAAGAGAAGGGCTTATGCCCTTTTACAACACATTGGAAGGACTTATACCCTTTTACAACACATTTGAACTAATCAAATTACATTCAAATCTAAACTACTTAACCCTAACATTCATAATGTAAAACGGCCAATCACATAGCTCAATTATCGAGGCCTTTGGTTCATAATCACCCTTTTCTTAATCAATCACATTAACTAAGAAAGCAACTTAAACAATTGGTTTTCGGATTCATAGAATTGATTCAAATGGAACTAAATGAAATGAAAATCCAATTCTCATTAAAGAGACAAAACCATTTTGTTCTCACCATATTTTGGGCCGAAAAACAATGACCTCAACTATTGGGCCACTATGCTAAAACATAAACTTTTGGGGTCACTTTGTAAAAACACAAGAGTCCACAACTTCATGTAATTACAACTAGAACCCAAAAATTTCAACAATCACAAAAACTTCATTAAAGGAGCAAAACAATTTGTCCTTTAGTGATTTTGGGTCTTTACGTAAAAACGTAAACTTTTGGGCCAAAGTACAAATACACAAAAGTATCAAAACTTTATGTAATTGCATAAAAGCCCCAAAAGTACCCTACTTTATAGGGTGGCCGGTTATGGAGTGATGTAAAGAGTGTGTGGGTGATTGAAGTGTAAGTTTTAAATTTGATAAAGTGATTGGTATGGTGGTGATGTGTGAATAGTGTGATTGAATAGTGAAAAGTACAAATCAACTTACATCACCAATCACAAACAAATTTCAAACAAATCTTTGAGAAAATTTTGAATCAAAAACTCCCAAACTTTGTTCATGTTATGAACATGAAGAACACAACAAGAACATTGAAGAACATTCATGAAAAACCCATAAGAGGTCCATGAACATTTTCACTCAATAAAACTCAAATTTTCACTACATAAAAGAGGGTTAACATCCTAGGGTACTTAGGGGTTCCAAAAGTCACTTTAAAACAATTTTAACAAGACAAACAAGAACCCAAAAATCCACCCTTTGGATTTGGCCGAATTTCCCCACATTCATGGCACCAAATTTTAGTTCCAATATTCATGCTTAAATGAACTACATCTACAACATTTGAGATGCTAAATTTTCAAGCAAAATTTATATTCAAAAGCAAGAACAAAGCTTGTAACATTTACAACATTTAAATCACAAACCATGAAAAACACAAAACCCAAAAGGATTCACCATAAACTAGACCTAGGCTCTTGATACCACTTGAAGGAAAAAATTTGTCCTAGCTAAGAACATGTGAGAATATTTGAACACATATGCAAACTAATAACACTTTAAAGTAGGCATGCATTCAAAAGCAATTCTAAAACCCATGACTTTCAAAGCCTAGTGAATGGTGAACCACAAGACTCTTTAACAACATTAAAGAGAAGAAAGTATTTTGAGATTCATTACCCTTGAAGCTCATCCTTGTTTCCACAAGGGATTCACCCAAGTGGAGGGCCTTCAAGTCACCTCCTAGCTCCTTGGATCTTCCTTGTGATTTACTTCCTTTTGTTACTCCTTTGCTCCTTGAGGATGTGAGGAAAGGATCTCCAAAAACACCAAAGGTTTGGTGTCTCTAAGTCTCCACAACAAGGATGAGGTGTGAAGATGAAATGGATGACTTAGAGGAAGAAAGATTGCTAGCTATCCCTCCCCTAAGTGGCCAGCCTCTATGGAGAAAAAGAGAGAAAATATTTCTCTTCTTTGTCCCAAAAACCCTAATGAGGTAAAAGCTATAAAGATGCTTTTATACCACCTCACATGTGAGTGGCAAACTTGCAATTAACCCAAGTTTGATAACCCTCACCCTAGGCCGGTTTTGACTTTGTTTTTGGGTTAATTTCCATATAGTTTTAGTTGTCACACAACCTAAACTCAGTGGGCCTTGTGGACCAAAAACCTTTTGGGCCCCGAAACCCAAAACCAACTTAAAAGCCCAATACGAACCTTTCGTAAGATTAATTAACTAATTAATTAATCTTGACCATTCTCAATTAAACTATTTAATTGCTTATCCATCTCATTTATATTTCTTCACTTTCACCCTTACTCGGTGTACGATCCATTAGGTTCCAATTAGAGAGGCAGTGGGCGATTGTTACTCTTAACGATCGATTGTGAATTGAAACTACATTTCAATTCTCCCTTTGATGAAGATTAGTGTTTGCTAATCCTCAGGGCTTCCACAAACCATGAGTGACACCTAGCAGTATGTCATGGCTACCCAAGCTAAGTAGAAGTGGTTGGAGAACCTATCCAGTTACAATTACAATGCAATACGGTCCTTCTCTAATACAATACTCTTGATCACATTGTTTGAGTGATAGTTTGTTTCATGTCTACTATCCAATGTGATACTTCTCTATATGAATCAATTGAATATGATTTGGAACATGCTTCCTAAATCATATTCGTATGCTTTGGCAAATCATATTCGTATGCTTTGGCCAAAGACTCTCGAATCATATCTCAGAGTATTCACCTTCCACCATGGAAGGTTAGAGATCCCTTGTTGTGCATTCACATGCCTACATGACTAGATAGCTTGACCCCAACAATGTCGTGGACACTCTCAATGGAATGCCTTTGACATAATCAAAGATCAAGGACCTAACCATTAGACATCAATGATGCCTCAGGTCAAAGGACTACTTTGCATATTGCAACTTACGAGTTATTACATGACATGTATGCTCGAACTCTCTTTTGATCGTTGTTCAGTGTACTCGATTACTCTTTCGAGCACCTATGTGTTTGTCTCAGTGTCCAACACTAAATGACTTGAGACTAGTCATACTCACACTTGAGTTAACATAACACATACTAACCTTAACGGATTGTCAGTGCCCAATTGGCAATCCTATGGCTAGGAACGTTTTAGGAATGAACATAAGAGAAAGGTCTCGTTAATCTAACTTATTTAGATCACTTCTCTCTTAGATTAAATACATTCCTTGGATTTCCTTATTGCTTAAACACATAATACAATAAATAGTGATTAACAATAAGCTTTGCCCTTCATTAAACATATAATAGTTTAATACAATAAGTATTCCAAAAGCTATTACATCAAATGAGTGGCTTTGTGGGCATACTTCCAACATGCTAGGGATGTAAAAGTCACAGACTAAGTTTTCTGAATTCCTTCTTAGTTAAATATTTGTCGAATGAGTTGTGTTATAAAGGATATCAAATGGTTAAAGGTCAAAACATTTGTAATGCGTATGCCTTCTTGTAAAAATATTTCCTTCAACACCTAGTCCCCCATTTTGAAAGAGTGAGGCTTGACCCCATGGTCATAATAGGTGAAGGTATGTTCACCCTTGGTTGTCTTGATACGAACCTTTATCCCTTTTGTTGTAATAAGCTTGTTGAGAGTAAAAATCCTTTTTCTTACTAAGAGACGAATACGTTTGGTGACTTAGCAGGTAGCTAAGTGAGGCAGGAGAGGATGCAATGGGTGTTTGGATGGCCAAAACCTTCTCACTTGGTAGAACTTGATTCCACTTCCTATTTGTTGATAGGGGTTAATCATAGGAGGGTTCCCTTGGTTTGTCCTTGCCTCCGCAAAGGCATGATTGTAAGCTTGTATCATCACCTCAGAGTAAGTCTTCTAAGTGTTAACATTGATCATGTACTTGAAGAAGCATTCACACATGCCTATCTTGAAGGCTCTAAGTGTTGTTTTATCATCTGCCTCAGCGCTATGAGAGTACTCGTGACTGAAGCGACTTACAGATTCACGTAATGACTCGTCTAACTTCTAACGAATGGTGTATAACTCACCAGCGAAGTGTAAGTGATCAGCTTGAAAGATATGTTGAGCCACAAAGAGTCTTATTAGCTCAACGAAGGAATCCATAGTATTAGGTTGCAGATGACAATACCAATTGAGAGCTCCACCAGAGAGAGTTGAGGGGAATAGAAGACATCATTCCTCACCATTGTCTCTTCGGTATGCCAAGGTAGATTGAAAGACGTGGATATGCTTAATTGGATCTTCCTTCCCAGTATATGATTGCAAGCCAAGCTTATGTTTAGTTTTTTTCTTGTAGAGGGGTGTAAAGGATCCTCCTTGTTAGAGGGCCTGGCCTTGGCTGATTCTAGTCAGGTATTTTGGCTTGACGCTCGGCCTTCAGCCTATTCACTTCTTCGATGAGATGCAAGATAAAGGGGTCTTGAGTAGAGTCTAGCACCATTAGAATGCTTCTTTGTAAGTTTCCCTCATCATTTGGAAGTAGGAAAGTTTGGTCAATGACATGTGACCTTTTCCTGGATTCATCGTACTCGCTTCCAGGACGTGCTAATTGGAAATCCTCCGAGTCTCCTAAACCTTCTTGTCCCTCCAAGGCTTGTCATTCTTTTCCTAGAATGAGGGCTGGCCTATGTTGTGGTAGGGGACTAAGCCCTTCGATGACCTTTAGGTCTTTGGTCCTTGAGCTTATGTGGATAAGTTTTCTCGATGCTGCCTCAAGAAGCCTCGACAGTTGTGATAAACAGCCTTCGATTCTTCCACTCTTTATGTGAGGAGGTGCCTCTCTCCACTTCTCATGCTTCGGGTCGAAGCAGTTGGGTTGAGAGAAGTCTCGTGTTGATCAACACATTGATTGGTAGTTTGCTCCTCATTAGGAGTATCCATGTTGAAAACCAATGACCCTCCATGTTGGGAGGCACATAGGTGATGGTTACCATCCATAGGGACGATGGGCTTATGAGACTGAGTCTGCCTAGCCTCGTTGAGCATCTTGAAGAGTTTTTCATACTATTCTTTGAGGATCTCATTCTTCATTTCTATCTTGTTGTTCTGAGCCTTAAGCTCTTCGACCTTAGCCTGAAGAGCAAACTTATTTCATTCATTCCTTCGCTGTCTCACACTAGGCACGAGGGGGTGTCATTCTCCGTGTTGTGGCTTCCTTTGCTTCCCATGTTGACAAGGGATGCCTGATCAAAGGAGAGTGTACGAACGATGGAAACTAGCTTGACAAAGGTGGAGAAAGAGTAGGAATAAGTGTCGTTTCCCACAGACGGCGCCAAATGTTGATGCGAAAAAGTAGTGAAGACTTCAGAACAATGTAAAGTGTTAAGTTTGTGACCTTCGCTTGGTTGCTCCAGTCACTAGTGAGGATAAATATGTAAATAGGTAGAGATAGGGAAACAAACACAAGATGTACATGGTTCACCCTAAGTTTGGCTACGTCCACGAACAAGAGGAGTTCTCATTAATAATGAAGGGTTTACACAAATACATAGTGAGTTCTAATGAGTAGTTTAATTACAATAATGACATTAGGGATTCATTGTAGGAGAATGGTCTTCTTTTATAGTTGAGGAGAGTATCCAGCTTTTATCCACGGTCGATGTGGGACTTTATGGTACTATTTGGTACGTGGGACGGGACAAAACAGAGTGGGATGAGGCGTTCCGTCCCACATTTGGTGCGCCTAAAACGGATGGAACGCGCTGTTCCACGAGACGAGTTTTGGGTGAATTTTCGTTCCGCCTTACCCCCTAGAACAACTCGTTCCACATCTGTGGAACACAAAATTATAACATTTTAAAAAAAAAATGCCCATTGTCTCTATCCTCAGATCTCAACCTCTCTGTCTCCTTCTTCTTTCTCCTCGCTTCCATCCGAGCCCTAGTTTTCCACGGCATCTTTGCTCTCTCCCTTCGTTTTCTCTACTTTTATTTTGTATCAAAGAAAAACAACAATACAAAATTCACAGAAATAGATTATTTCCAATAATCAAAGCAAAAAAAATAAATAAAAAAATTGGAGAATATTGGGAAAAAGGTTCCACAGCAACAATAGCAGCAGCAGGTGGCGTTCGCGGTGGAGCAGCTGCTCGCCGTGAATCCGTACAACCCCAACATCCTTCTCGATCTTGAAAACTACATCAATGAGCAGGTATGTATCTCTCTCTCTCCGTCTCTGTCTCTTCATTGACGGGAACCGATACTTGGGTTTGATTAATTTTGATTGAACGACTGGGTTTATTTGGTTGTTTTTCAGGTTTCTTCGTAAACCTACAGTCTTGATGCCAATCTCTGCCTTTTTCACCTCTATCAGGTAATTTGAGAATTGTGTTTTTAATTTTAATTTATTTTTGTTTTAGAATTACTGCGAAAGTGAATTCTTATCAATTGCTTTATGTTTTGCAATCCATAATTTCCTGCAAAGATGAATGCTTTTTAATTGGTTTTGTTTTAGGATTCATAATTTACTGAAAAACAGAATTTTTAGTTGGTTTTTGTGTAGATTATATAATTTACTGCAAATTCTTTAGTTGGTTTTTCTTTTAGATTTTATGATTTACTGCAAAGTTGAATTCTTTGTAATTGGTTTTCGATTTTTGATTCTATAATTTTGCAAGCGCCGAAGAGTTTGTTGAGCGAGATGAACACTTACAATGCCAGCGGAAGCCCCGTAGTTTCTCAACCTCCGGCTGTGGCTTTGCAGTCATTCAATCTTTTGGTTCCGTTCCGTCCAACACGTACCAAACGCAGAACGGAACAACCGTCTTGTTCCATTCTGTGCGTACCAAACATACACGGAACCTCAGTTCCGTCCCATCCTGTCCCATCCCATCCCGTCCTGTCCCATTCCGTTCCATCCCGTATGCATACCAAACGATACCTATGAGCTTTATTCTGATGTTGACATGTGTCGTGCTGTGATTGGCCTCTTGGTTAGAGGGAAACTCTTATGCTTCAACAAGGGTGCCTCAGCATGAACCGCTCAGTGGATCCTTGAAGGTATGAAGTTGATCAGTGCCTGGTAGTTTTGGGATTGGTCAAGTATGGTACAAACACACCTGGTACCAATTTTAATTAGTATCAGAGTCGTGCTCTAGATATACATAGAGTGGTTTCTGGGAGCTATTGGTATTTGGTGGATTTCAAAATGGATCGTGATCGTGTTGTGAGATCTTGCAACTCTCCTCCGCTTTTTAATGGAACGAACTATGCCTCATGGAGCGAGAAGTTTTAAATCTTTCTTGAAGCATATGATCTAATTGTTGTGGATTATCTTATGTGTGAATGCAAGGCTACTTCAAAGACAGTCAATAGAGAATCGGTGGTACAGACCAAAGGTGAGTGGACTCAAGGGGAGATTTCTTCAGCCATGGCAAATAGAAAAGCATGGAATGACATTGTTTCAGCCATCTCACCAACTCAGTTTGCTCATATTCGTTATTGCACCACTGCAAAACAAGCTTGGGACAAACTCAGAATTTTGCATGAATGAGACAAACAAGTAAGAGAGCATAAACTTTATATGACCTTGTTTAAGTTCGAGGATCTAAGAATAGTATCAGGTGTTCCTCGAAGTGAGGGTTTGTGGTTCTTTGGTGTAAGTGTGGGTCTCGAGGTCGTCTTCCCCACTGGGGCTCTGAGATCTAACCGGTCGGTTCACCATCGCGAGCTCTGGTAAGCGGATCTCCGTTTCTACTACTCGCTGCTGGACGGCACCCGGGTTGGGTGAGTGAAGAGGGCATAGTCATCGGTTTGTACTTTCTCTCAGATAGTTTACCACTGCTGGCTTCGGTTAGGGGATCTTGGTGCTTTTTGGCTGGTTTTCGCTAGTAGCTTAGATCGACGAAGTGTTTTTCCTATGGAGTGTCCCACCAGAAGAGCCTACTGTGTCTGGGAAGCTTTGGGGCTTTAGGTTTGTGGGCGACCGGAGTGGAAGCTGTAAAAGAAGATCTGAGTGTAGATCTGGGTTTCTGAAATGCTACCTATTGAGGAACCTTTTTGGGGGCAAGGGATCTCTTGATCGTTATGGGCTCTGGGCCGACTTCGACGGAAGATAGAGTAAAGGAAGTCATGAAGGACCTAGGCTTAAGATTCGGTACTAATTTGAGACTGTCTGAGAAAGAACGGGGATGCCTCCGGATCGACAGGAAGGACGTTGAAGGTACTCTATTGGGGTTCCAATACACTATAATTGCTGAAGTCCTCTTCTCCAAGGATGTGAACAGAGAAGTGTTTGTCGATTGTTTCATGTCGCTATGGCGAGGCACGAAGAGGTTTCCGTTAGGGACATCGGAGATCGTAGATTCCTTGCATGCTTGGCAAGCCTTCGAGACCTACAAAGGGTGGTTGAAGCGGACCAGCCGTGGACCTTCAAAAATGATCTTGTTATGGTGGCGGACCGAACGGAGAAAGGGTTGAACAGAGGGTCGTCACTTTCCCTAGGAACCTTATGGATCCAACTACATAATGTCCCAGTTCTTAGCATGACCTAGGCAGTTGTTGAATCTATTAGTGGACTAATTGGAACGGTTTGATTGGTAGATAAGACGAGGAGTTGCGACTGCATAGGTAGATTTCTACGAGTAAAAATAAGATTCAATGTTCGTGAACCACTAATGCGAGGGACGTTTGTGAACTTCCCAGACGATGGAAAGATTTAGGTAGACTTCAAGTATGAAGCTCTACCTAACTATTGCCTAATCTATGGGTTGTTAGGACACCCAACAAGAGTCTGTAAAGATCTCTAGGCAGATGAAACGGGGGACGAGGAGAGCTCCGGTGATAAGGAAGAGACATATGCTTTCCGGGGTCTGGATGCAGTGACGGATCTGCGTGGTAAACCCCTGAAGACTATAACCCGGAGCAGGGGATCTGCAGGGTCTAGTAGAGGGCATAGTAACTTTGAGCAATGGAAGGAAGAACGAAGCGAAGAACATGAAGGGGGAAGACGATCTGGGCGATCCTCGACGGCGTCGGGAATGGGAAGTCAAACTATATATGGAGGCAGTAGAGCTCAGAGTGGGAGTGAGTGCACTGAGAGAGTGGAAGATGAAGTCATTGATACAGCAACCTCACCGACTAAGTCCCGCTAGTCTTCCAGTAAAAGCGGGCACGAGAATACTAAGCTAGTAGACAAAATCCATTGTCAGAAGCAAGAAGAAGAAAAGGCTAGGAAGGCGAAAAAAGTGGCTTTTGAAGCAGGACTAATTGGGCCATGGGGAGTGGTGGCTGCTGAAGCAGAGAATGTTGTCCTCCATGAACTTCAGGAGCAGGAGGGTGATCTGATCGAATCAAATGTGTCATTTGCCATTGGTCCAGGCTTTGACTTAAACCTTGAACCACTTGCTGCTGATGGTATGGATGGTGTGAAGATGGGTAAGGGGAAGAATGTAGAAGGTCAGGGAAATGGAGAGGGTGATAGTATGATGGATAAGGAAGTGGATGATGATCTTTTCGAACTGGTTCCAATTATTGAAGCTGTGATGAATGAGCACAAAAGGAAAAAGCAATCATACCAGGAGGTGGTGCAAACGGATCGTACTCAATGTGTGGAGCCGAAATCAACCAAACCAAGGAAGAGTTTAGTTCTCGAGGTGGAGGAGACCAGCCACAAGGGGTCGCCCAATTCACAATGACGATAATTACGTGGAACTGTAAGGGTATCGGGGGTGACCTGATAGTTGACAATTTACTGGAGCAAAACCAGCTCCTCACACCTGACATTGTGATCCTACTGGAAACTAAGAATAAAAGTAGTCACTATGGGTACCTTACAAAGAGGCAGGGGCTAGATTACATGCATGCAGTGGAGCCAAGAGGCATCAGTGGCGGCCTCTGTGTGTTTTGGAACGACGCCTCTATGGTGGTTGCGGTAAAAGATAATGAATTCATGATTGAAATTAGACTTTGGGATGAGAACAAAAAATGTCATTGGCGTTTGTTTGCCATCTACGCTAGTACTGACGAGAAGAAAAGAAGGGACCAATGGAGATGTTTGAGTAATCGAATTGGAAAAGAAACAGGATTGAATCTCCTCATTGGGGATTTCAACGATATCCTGAGTAATGAAGAAAAAGAAGGTGGGAACTTCAGAATGGCGTCCAGCATGTGTGACTTCAGGGAGTTTGTGGCCGGGAACGAGCTCATGGATCTGGGTTATGAAGGTTACCCTTTTACATGGAGGAATAACCAAGATGCTAGACCAATTCAGCAACGCCTTGATTACGGGCTAGCAACTTTGGGGTGGTTTAATCTCTACCCAGAGACCAAAATTAGGCACATTATGCTGGAAGGCTCTGATCATGCTTTGCTCTCTTTATCCACGGAAAAGGTGAAGGCGTCGAGTAGGAGGAAATTCACCTATGACTCCCGTTGGAGTAAGTCGAACGAGTGTCGCGATCTGGTGGCAGAGGACTGGAAGGTTCGCTTGCGAGGCTCCCATGCCTTCCGTTTCTGCGAAAAAATGAAATCTCTCAGGAGAAGTCTAAAGGTGTGGTATAGAGGTAGAGGAAGAAACTCGCAGAAAAATATCGATTTGCTGAAAGTGGAGATCAGGGAAGCTTACAACTCTAGTGTTTTTGCTACGAAGGAGTTCAAGCAAAAGGAAATGAAGCTCAATGCTGCCCACAAAAACGAAGAGATTTACTAGAAGGTTAAGTCTAGGAATCAATGGCTTAACGAGGGGGATAAGAACACTAGGTTTTTTCATGCACAAAATGGTAAAAAGGCGCAGATCAAACCAAATCTGGGGTTTGGTCTAATGGAGTTTGGCAGGAGAGAGAGGAAGAGATTAGGGCGATTGCAGCATCCTACTTTTCTGAGCTTTTTCGGACCCGCAAACCAAGCCAAATTGATGAGATTGGTGTTCGTATAGAGAACCGGGTGTCTCCTGAGGACAACCTGACCTTGACGGCCCCAGTCACTGAGAGCGAGATTATAGAAGCTGCTGTCCAAATTCCGCCGACCAGAGCCACGGGGCCTGATGGGTTCTCGGGCTGTTTTTATCAAGATCATTGGGATACTGTAGGCGCGGACGTCGTGCAGATTATCAAGGCGTTTTGGCATTCTGGAAAGCTCCTCTGGAAACTTAACCACACCAATTTGGTGCTCATCCCTAAGGTTAAATGTCCAAAGAATATGACGCAATACCGGCCAATCACACTTTGCAACGTCATCTACAAAATTCTTGCCAATGTATTTACTAACAGATTAAAGTCTATGATGCTAAAGGTGATCAGCGATAATCAATCTGCTTTTGTAGCTGGGAAGCAAATTCAAGATAATATTCTTGTTATGCATGAGATCCTTCACTCCCTGCTTCACCAAAAAAAAGAGGGACCAGGCGGGCATGGCTATTAAACTTGACATGGCAAAGGCGTATGATCGAGGGGAATGGCAGTTTCTTATGGCTATGATGGCAAAGATGGGTTTTGCACCTCTATTCTGCACCTAGATTATGGAATGTATCTCCACTGTTTCCCTTAGTATTCTCATTAATGGGAACCCGACCGGGCACATTCTACCAGAGAGGGGACTGAGGCAAGGTGACCCTCTCTCACCCTACCTTTTCCTTCTATGCACAGGTGGCTTATCTATGTTGATCAGGAATAGGCTGGAGCATGGTGCTCTCAACGAATTCAGGGTGAAGATAGATGGGAATCCGTTAACCCATATGTTCTTTGCGGACGACTCGGTTCTTTTTGGCAAAGCCTCGGTGAAGGAGGCTTAGGGGATTATGAATATTTTGAAGACTTATGCTCGGGGATAAGGCCAGGAAATTAACTTATCTAAAAGTTTGATCTTCTTTGGATCGAAGACCTCAAAGCGATCTAGAGTGAAAATCGACAAAACCATGGGAATTCAATGTAAGATCGGCTTTAGGAAGTATCTGGGGTTGTAGGCCGACTTCAGGCATTCTAAAAAAGCCATCTTTAAGGAGGTCAGGGATCGACTCGAAACTCGAATGGCTGACTGGGCTGAGCAGTTTTTGTCCCAAGCAAGAAAGGAAGTCCTTGTAAAAGCGGTGGCTATGGCTATGCCAAATTATGCTATGAGCTGTTTCAAGCTTCCCATTAGGGTATGCAGAGACATTGAGAAAGCTATCTGAAACTTCTGGTGGCAGGGTAGTGAGCATCGAAAGGGTGTCTACTGGATCTCTTGAGACCGTCTAATGAAGAAAAAATGGTTTGGAGGTTTGGGATTTAGAGACATTCAATGTTTTAACTTGGCTTTCCTTGCCAAGATTGGGTGGCGTCTTCATCTGTGCTTGTAACCATTTTGAGGGACAAGTACTTCCTTAGGAAAAATTTCTTGGATGCTTGCAGGGGTAGGAACACATCTTGAGGCTGGAAAGGAATCTTCGATGCTTGCAAGGTCATTCGGCAGGGCTTAAGATGGAAGGTGGGGGGATGGCACCTGCATCAACCTTCGGGAGGACCCCTGGTTCCCTAGACCGTCTACTTTTAAAGTTAGACCTCGGGCGAATTTACAAGGTATTATGGTGTGTGATTTAATCAATTCTACAACTAAGTCCTGGAAAGCAGACCTGATCTCAGCGGGCTTTAATCGGGACGACGTGGCTCCAATTCTAAGTATTCCGTTAAGTAGGACTGGGTGCCGTGACAAGCTGGTGTGGCACCACTCCGCAAACAGAGAATACTCAGTTAAATCAGGTTATAGGGTGACTGTCAATCTTATGGAGGAGGGCGACTTGGGAAGGAAATGGCGTGGATATTCTAATGAGAAGCAGAAGAACAATCAGGTATAGCACTCAATCTGGAAACTAAAGGTCCCAAATAAAATCAAATTCTTTATGTGGCGCTGCTGCAATAATGCATTGGCGGTCAGAAGCAATCTTAAACGAAGGCATATGAGGATTAATAATGTCTGCGGGGTATGTAGTGGGTGGATGAATCGGAAAACCTTTTTTTTTTCCGTTGCGGGTTCAGCCATATGTTTTGGTTTAGTTTTTCCCTGCATCTGAACTCCCATGACTTAGTTGGGGTGGATTTCTTGGCTATTTGGGAGAATCTCTGTAGCAGAGTTAAGGGGAGAGAGACTGCGGATGACATTCTGCAAGAACTCGCCCATAGGCTTTGGAGATTATGGAAGAACAGAAATGAGATTGTTTTCAAATGAGTACATAGGTCGCTCGTGGAGGTGATAAAAGTCTTGAGGAGGAATATTTCTGACTATAGAACAGCCACATCTAGGGGGCTTGAAGATAGGTGTAAGGACAACCACTTGAAGACCCAGGGCGAGGTCAGTGGGGATTCTCAATAGCGGAAGCCGGACTATGGATACATCAAGGTTAATACTGACGCGGCTTGGTGCAAGAACACTTTTAGATTGGGTGCTAGTTGGGTTTGCCGTGATTTTACTGGACTGGTTCAGGCTGCGGGTGGGACGTGAATTGAACTCTGTCACTCAGCTGCGGCAGGTGAAGCTTGTGCCATACGTGATGCTATCCTGGCCTGTATTAACCTGGGATTTCAAAAGGTTGTTATTGAATCTGACACCAAGATGGTTATCCAGATGATCAGGAAGGAAATGACTACGGATTACAGCCTAGAATGTATACTCGGTGACATTGAGACTCTAGCTCGTAGTTTGATGTCTGTGACATTCGCTTTCGTGCCTAGGAAGAGCAATCTTGCTGCTCACTTAGTTGCTTAGTATGTCTTCAAAGAAGGTCATAATTTTGTTTGGGATTGTATTGGCCCAAAGTTTTTGTTTAATACTCTAGTCAAGGATGTAAACATCTCTATTCATATCTAATATATCTCTATCTTTCGAAAAAAAAAAAAAAAAAAGAATGCTTGAGTCAGAGACGTTCTCCACTTTCTATGGAAAAGTAAAAATGTTAACAAATGAGGCCTTGGGGTTGGGAAAGCCTATTGATGAGACAACTGTTGTTCAAAAGATCTTGAGAACTTTACCCAAAAGATTCCAAGCAAAGAAGGCAGTTATTCAAGAATTTCAAGACTTAAATAAGATTAAGCTTGGAAAATTGGTGGGTAAACTCATAACTTATGAAATAGAGCTTGACATGGAAGAAAGTGATTCCAAGAAAAATAAAGAAGTTGATCTTCAAAGTGTGAGAAACAATTATGTTGAAAATGAATCATGTGATCAACCCTCTGAAGATGACCATGCCTTATTTGTTAAACAGTTCAGAAGGATACTCAAATTCAAGGGCAAAGAGGTCAAAAGGACAAGAGAGTCATCAACTAATGACATGATTCAACCTCATGAAAAGTTTAACCTTGGAAGAAAGCAAGAGAAGTTTGTTGATAGAAGGGACAAGTCTTTCTCAAATGTACATGGACCTTGCTTTGCATGTGGTGAAAATGGTCATCGTGCTACTGAGTGTGCAAACAACAAAAAGTCAAGTCAGAAACGTGATAAGGCCATGATGCCGACATGGAGTAATAGTGAGAATAAAGTTTCAGAAAGCTCTGAAGAGTCATCGGAAGCTGAAGAAAATGTAGTTACTTTTGTTGCATTTGTTAAAGAAGTGTCTTCTTACAATGAAGAGGTAACTTTGAATGATGATAAGAAGATGTCCTATCATAATTTGTCCACCATGTATGAATCCTTGTTCGATAAGACGTGTGTTGCCAAATTGGACAATGTTGAGCTAAATCTAAAGATTACTGAATTGCAAGAAGAAGTTGAGTCTCTTTGACTGGTCAGAACTGATCTGAGTGAACAAGTTATCTCCTTTGAGGCTCAAACAGAGAAAGGGGTTATGTTTGTGGTGATGAAGATGAAAGAGATGATCTTATTGCTACACTTAAAGCTCAAGTTCAGGAGCTGATGATTTCCCAAGAAACTCTGTTGCGTTAATTTCATATGTTAATGACCAATAATGAAATATATTGTGATACTAACTTGAAGTTAACGTCAGACCTAAAAGTGGCTAACCACTGCCTAAAGTGCTTAATCAGTAGGGATGAGAAGTTCAATGATTTATTGGGTATTGGAAAACCAGCTCATGACTTATGTGATGTAGGTTCATTCGAAGCAGGTTCAAGCTCTGTGTGCACTTATATTGATGTTGTGGAAAATTCGTTACATGTAACTAATGGAATCATTTGTGAAAACAAGTTCATTTGAGTAACATCTATGTATGCAATTAACAATTAAAGGCAGAATCATGCTTGTATGCATTAAAAACAAAACTTTGCCCATGAAATTCAAGTCCTAGTAGTTGTGGTGAACAAAGGCTCAACTCAAATCTTAAAGAAAAGAGTTGAAAAACTTTTATACCTTTGAAGCACCTCTTTGCTTAGCAAAGGATATTCACCCATGTGAGGGCCTTCTTTCCTTAGTCTTCTTGCTCATTGGCTCCATGGATGTGGATGGAGGAACTTTACTTCTTTGCTCCATGACTTCTTGGATATGGATGAAGGAATGGATTCTCTAAGTTCCCAAGAAAGGGAACCTCTAAGTGTCCACACCAAGGAGAGCATTGAGGAAGAGATGGATGCTAGTCTATTCTTCCTAGGGTGGCTGGCCTCTTAAGAGAAGAGAAAGCTTTTTGTATTTTTCTCTTTTCTCTCTAGAAAACCCCTTATCAGGGAATGGGTTATAATTTCCTTTCTATAGCCACTTACATTGAGTGGCATAATTGAAATTAAAATCAATTCTCCCTCACACTCTCTATGGCCGACCATGTGGGTTCATTGGGCTTTCATGCCCTTTGTGTTTTCAAGTTGTCATACAACTTGAGTTATTGGACTTGACATTCGAAGCCCATTAGGCCTTGAGGCCCAAAACTAACACGAGGTCTAAAATGAACTTATTCGCTTGATTAATTAATCCTAGCCATAAATAATTAAACCATTTAATTATCCTTAATCATCTCCATCATTTCTTCAATCTTTACCTTACACAGTGCACGATCCATTAGGTTCCTTTTAGCGAGGCAGTGGGATTACAATGCAATACGATCTTTCTCTAATACAATACTCTTGACCATATTGTTTGATTTGATAGTTTATTCATGTCTACAATCCAATGTGATTCTCTTATTTATATGATTACCTTGAATGTGATTTGGAACGAATTCCTAAATCTCATTCATACTCTGGCCAGAGATTCTTAATCATATCATAGAGTATTCTCCCTCAAACGATTTGAAGGTTAGAGATCCCTTGTTGTGCATTCACTTGCCTCTATGGCTAAGTGGCTTAACCCTAACTATGCCGTGGACACTCTTTAATGGAGTGACTTTGAGATAGTCAAAGATCAAGGACCTAACCATAAGACAACTATGATGCCTTAGGTCAAATTACTACTTTGCATTATCCCAACCATGAGTTTTCATGTGACATGAGTATGAGAACTATGGTTAGGAACATTTAGCATATGTATGCGAAAGAGAATGGTCTCATGAATCTGACTTCTTTAGATCACATTCTCCCAATTACATATTCCTTGGACTTATCGTTTAAGCATATAACATTTATATGAGATGGCTTTAAACAATAATCTTTGCCCTTTATATTAAACTAGATTAATTTAACATGTGAAATGTCCGTAAAGTATCATCATATGATTGGCTTTAGGGCACATTTCCAACACTAACCTTTATGGCCAAATCTTCCTTAAAGAAAAAATTTGTTCCCACATGTCATCGCTGTGGTGAACTTGGTCATATTTGACCATTGTGCAGGAAAAGTTCCGTGGAAAAGAAGGATAACTTAAAGGATCAGGTTTATCGACTAGCCATGGAAGTCAACAAACTGGCATATGTTGTTGGTTCTTCTAGCTCGAACAATACCAAGTCTGTTTCACGGAGGCATCAAAGTGGTTCTGATAGTACTTTGATAGTTGTTGCTCATGTCATATGTCGGGAAATAAAGATGTTTTCATGTCACTTGTACCGAATAATGGCAATGGTATTGAGTTTGGTAGTGGACACATGTCTCAAATTAGTGGAAATGGGGTAGTTAAGATTCCTGGTCTTCCTCAACTTGAAGATGTCTATTATGTGGCTGAATTGACTACAAACCTATTTAGCATTAGCCAAATTTGTGTTGATTTTGCCAATGAAGTCTTTTTCTCCAAGAAAGGCTGCAAAGTGCTTAATAAGAAGGGAAAGAACTTGCTTATTGTCCCTAGATAAGAGGAAAATTGCTACACTCTTTTGGTTCCTAAAAACAGTGAATGGTCTTTGTGGGGTAAACAAACTGATGAATTTTTTATCACAAACAGGCTGCCACTGCTTTTCTTCTCTGAATGACACTTATGTGAGTCTCGTAATGTGGAAAAGCACTCTATGATGTCTCATATGGAAGTCACCTACTCTGAAATTCCCATAACTCCACATCTGGTTAAAATGATCTCAAATGACCAAAATCTAATGGTGTCTTGTAGGAAGATAATGACAATTTTAATTGCTTGTTGCATTGAAAACTAAAGGTATGTCTCCCTCTGTCATACTATTTTATTTCCGTCTAATATTTTCCTGTGGTTGTTGTATATGTTGAATAATCTTGGTGTGAATATTTCTGCTATTTGCCTTCATTGTGATCTTGTGTGTAACATTGACGTTCGGATGAATCTTGTTCAACAATTGTCAACAAATTGTTTTGAAATTGAATCTCATTTCTTTGATGAAGTATTGGAAAGAATGACAAGTGCTCTAGTCTTAGTACCACTTAAGAAATAGCTAGTGAACTATCTCACAAGTATTATGGTCTATCGAGGGGATAAAAATCTTCGAAGTTGTATTTTTCTTTATGCAATGAATGGAATATGTTGAATAGCTATGCTTCCAATGTTAATTGTTACATACGTAGTTTTTATTGTTGTTTGTGGCTAGACAAACATCTCATTAGTTAACTGTGTTGTTCATATTTTGCATCTCTTAATTGTCATACATGGGTGATATTTTGTGGATCAACCTTGAATTATATTACCACTGTGATGTCAAAGGTTCTCCCTTGTATGGCTGATAGTCTCTGAAAGATCATTCTTTATTTAGCAAAAATTCATGTTGATTTTGAGGTTAGGCTTACTTTAGTCTTGATTAGGTTGTAGTGACTTTATTTTCTCCATAAATTGAGGATAAGTATCAATTCCATACAAAACACCACCTGTTTTATCTTGGTTTCATGCTCAATACTTGAACAAAAGAAAAATCATTGTCTTGAGCATCAATATTGCCACCTATGATCAACATACTCAATTTGTCAAAAAATGAATCTCAATCATTCTTCCCTACAAATGTGTTCTCACATGCAATGTCATGTTCAACTAAATCATTCCCACTTGTCATAAAAACTTCAAAAGTGTTTTGGGGTGCTTCAAATACATCACGCACCAACCATATCAAATGACTTGTGTTTCTTACTTCCTTATGCCATCTCAAAGTTTGATTTGGCTTTGGCTTCACATTGTGCGTAGTTTTGTGTTTGCTCCTTAGCCCAATTTGTGTTCCAAGTGTTGTTTCTTAAATTTAATGGATTATTAAAAGTTTGGTTAGCCTTCAAATTAACCTTGAGTTTAGTGGAATGAAGTTATGATTTAAAGATGTCTATCTCCAATCTCATTCCCATACCTTGACACATCGTGGATGATGTATGAACTTGTGTTAATCTATGCTTTACCATCTGTGTATGACTTTGAAGACCTTTGTAGATAGCACTGCATATCAAATTTCCCTTCAAGTTTTTGTTTAGTTCAGCTCTTGTGTTTGGAAGCATAGATATTGGAGCTGTTTTCGCCTATGATTATCTGTGAGGTATGTCTAATTGGCTATACCCTAATGGTACTAAGATTGTGCTAGTCTTTTGTGGTATTTGTTGGTCTTGAGTGTGGTATTCCATGTAATCATTGCGTTTGGGACAAAATTATTTTCAAATTAGGTGTCTACTTTTTCCTTCCCGTCACGGCACTTGTCAGAAAAGAGATGTTCATTAAGGGTATTTTGGTCATTGCATTTTATGGCTTAACCCGCGAATCTAAATCGTTGACATCATCTCCATGGTCCATATTAATCTCATGGTGTCCTAGGCACTTACCCTCTCTTACCATATTAGGTCCTTACATTCATCCTCATTTGTGCCGTTTGCTCTATTCCTCTATCTTTCTCTTGTTTCAAACTGTGAACTCAACATAAGGGTATTTCAATCATGTCTTCAAGTTGAACTTTGTCTCATCACTCCAGAATGAAACCTAACCTCCTCGTCGCAAAACCTGTTCTCAAACCGCGAGAGAAGCCAACACTGAGCCTTCAGACACTCTGTTGCCCACGTTTCCCACATCTCGTGCCAAGAAATTCTTTGTGGTTGTGGTTACCAGAAAAGTTGTTCGTGAGAGAAAGATTGTCTAGGATGACCTCCATGTGACCGATGCCATCTTGTCTGAAGATCTCATTGAAAGGTACAAACTTTATTAGATAAACTCACCTTTTCGACCTTTAATCTTTCAATGGTTCAAGAATTTTATGTAAATGTTTCGTCTAAGTTTCCTGACTCTGGTGGTGAAGTGTATGTCCTTGGAGTCCTTGTCTTATTTGATTCGTCTGTCATTAGCTTTGTCCTAGGTTTTAAGCCCTTTTATACTTCTTATATGTATAACTTCGACCTTTTAACATGTCACTATGACATGAAAGCATATCATCGAGAAGCTTATTTGGACCCCTCCATTTCTCTGGTTAAAATTCAAGTGTCGAAATCTCATCTTAAACTGTTTTACAGGATTTGGTTTATTCGTAGAAATATTCTGGGCTGGTCAAACACTGGTAATTCTTCTTGAGTCAGCCAAAATATTGCATGCTATTCTCAGTCTGTTGGATGTTCCATTTGCAACAAAGAGGCTCTACCATTCACCCATGTCTTATCACTCAGTTGTGTCAGCGTGTAGGTGCTCCTTCTCGCCCGGATGATTTGTGTCCTCGATCCACAAAGGATTTGGATAAATGACTTATGAACCTAAGTGATGTGATGTATGCCGTCACTCATGGTGAACCCCATCCTCCTCCACCACCAAATGTGTCTCAAAAGCGAAAAATTGCTTATCTAGAGTCTGAGATTAACTCTCTTCATAGACAATTTGTTGAGTTTCAATCGTCAATGGGTCAAATTGCATCCTCACCTCATGCCAGTCACACCACTCTTGCATAGTTTTGGAGTCAGTCTTCCCAAAATCCATCTTCATTTGTGCCTGAGCCCATTAAACGTTCTCCAAAATTGACTCGTAAACTATCAATGTTTCCCTCATCTCCCATAGTTATCCCTCAACCTCAATTTGTACCATCATCCCCATCTTATTTCAATGCCACATCCTCTGCTCATTCTCAGGATGTTGCCGCAAAGATGGTTGCAGTGTATGCTACCAAAGGAAAATGGGTTACTTTTCCTAAAACATTGAACCTATCCTTTCTTCCTATCCCCATGGCCAAGCATATCAGGTTCACGTACTCTGATGATGAGGAGGATGAAGCTAAAGAGGATCTTGAGGAACACCCTGAAAAAGACCCTGCTGAAGAAACTGAGGCCATTGGTTCACCACTTCACTCGAATGCATCATCTCAATCGGGGGAGTAAGCTTTTGTGGGGAGTGTAGCTGCAGTGTAGTTTCTTAGGAGAGCACTAATCATGGGGGAGTTCAAGTTTGTTTACTTTGTTATTAAATATCAATGCTTAAATTGTAATTTGGAACTCCATATTTTTGTAATTATGGTTGTGCTATTCTCGGTTTAGGTTTTGTTGTTATTCCGAAACAAATGGGTGATTTGAATGAATTGCATTGACATGCTCCTTTGGTTTTAATATTTTGGTACCAAGAATCGTACCTTGTGCTTAAATTGCTTTATTATGCTATGTCTTTGTTGTTGGTTCCTATTACTTCATTGGTGGTTGGATATTTATTTTGATGAGCTTAATCGACATATCCACTTCTTTTGTTTATTGAATCTAGCATATCATTCATTTTAAATCCTTTGCCTTTGCCATGACAAAATGGGGGAGAAAATTAAAATTTGAAAATTTGTGTTGTGTTGCAATCATGTACAATGCTAAACAATTTACTTCCTTGCAATTGCTTTAACCATGATAACTTTTCACTTGTTCTTTGTCAAGAGCACTTCTATGCAGGATTCATCCTTTTGTGTTCTCTTGAGTGAGGTTAGGTGAATTTAGTTATAGGGTTTGGGTTATTTTGTTAAGGAAAGCCAAAGGGGGAGATTGTGAAGTCTAGTTTTTATTGATTGGCTTCCCTTGTCAAATGTTGTAAATTGTACCACACAAGCTTCAGTTAGATTTAGGGTGTAAGTGCTTTTCTGGGATCATGCTGCTGGGAATGTCACTTCAAGAGCTGATCTTCTTACGTCAAAGGTTTGTTCATACATATGCATTTCATGCCATTATTTCCAGTTCATTCTGTCTAATGGTTCTGTCTAGTCAAAACTTCTCACTGCTTTCACCCGAGCTGGATACACACTTTAAGACAACCTACATAGGCTTTCTGACAGGTTTTTCTCCGAGAGTGTTTTTCAACCCTAGATCTTTTCTGATCGCTTTTTCACATGACACGTGGCATTTCCATCCCCTTTTCATGTCTGAAACAAGCCCTCTATAAAAGCCTCATCTAGGGTTTCATTTTCACTTGGCTAGGAGAGTTTATTTTTCTGAAAAAGGTTGATTTTAGCTTAAAGCTGCCCTTTGGTTCTCACTTGAAAACCCGAGCCACAAAATCACACTTATGCACTAAACACCCACATCATTGCATATTAGGGTAGCATTGCTTGTGTGATTTTGATCTTTGTTTCAGGTCAAGTTTTTTTGTAAGTTTCAAATCTTTGAACTGACCTATTTTTGGATTCGCTTCAGTTTCATCCTTCAACTGTTTGACTGGTGAAACTGAATAAACAACGAATCCAGATTTGCATGAACTTCATCATAATATCATTTGAATAAGTTGATTGGATCTCGATGCCACAAGGTGAAGAGCTCAGGAGGAGCTGCCACTTCGTGAAGATCGAAGAAGTCTACCTTGTGAAAGGCAAGGTTGCACAAAGGAACAAGCTGCTCCATAGATAGGGATCTAGAAATTGAACTTGGGTGGTTACTTTGTAAGAACCTTGATTTTTCTAGTGGATTGGAATCAGTGGAGAGTCCCAGGTTTTCTAACCCAAAGGTAGGTTTTTCGGCCAAAAACATACCGTGCAATTTAGCGCTTTACTAGTTTAAGTCCTTACAACTAGATAAGTCCTTTTGCTACATTATCCACAAATAGATAAGTCTTTACAACTAAGCTTGTTAGTATTAAAATGTGCACTAAACTGGACCTTAATTAACTAGGAACCTTTTAGTAAACTGAACTTTAATCTGACTTCCTCCGCTGTGAGTAAACTAACATATCTGAGCTTAGTTGATGAATGTTGCTGACTAGTCAGACAAGCATGTATATAGAATTTCAATTGCAGGTTATTCCATTTGGTACCAATTTCATGTTAGGCCTGAGCGTTTCTGATCGGATTACAATTAGCCACCTGGCTAAGAATTTTCGTGTATTGAAGCTCATTTGGAATGAAATTCTACTTGGGCATTTCCTAGTCTGGATGCCTCATTCGAACTTGCTTAAACACATTATGTTGCAGAATGTACTTGACTTAGTACGCTATTCCAGGATAGAAGTAATTGTATTCAGGGTTGAAACTCAAAGCCACCCGTCGAATGATTTCCAAATTGCCATTTCGATTATTCATCAAATGGCATAGGGCATTGAGCATTGGGTTATATGAACTTTTAGGTACATGAACTTTTCGGAGGCCGGATTGTGCAGTAGGCTTCCAAGTCAGGGTGCCATGTCCCTATGCCCATAGCTCGCTTATCATAACCGCACTTAATACGGCTCCTCCTCCCAAGCTACTAACCTAGCACTACGGAGTGGGCTAAATGACGCTCCTTTGACACTACCACTTTGAATTTTTAGACTTGCAATTATGCAAAGTTTCAAAGCTGGGTTATACGAGATTTTGAGGTATCCCCTACACCGGGAGAAAGACAAGAATGTTTAAACATGAAGTAGATGTGATTTACTCCGTGAATTTCTTTATTATTAATAAAAGTAGGTGTTAACAAAGAGGCGTAACTGAACCCGAAAATGGCTGGCTACATATGTTTACGTTGGAGAATGAAATCACTAGTGTAGTTCATTAAAAAGATGACAGAATGTAAATTTGTCATTGGGATCATCTTCGACGAGTGACCCATGGTGCGGCGATTAGGAGATAAGTTCTTCATGGACGTGTCTACGTGTAGACGATAGCGCACAACTTTGAAATTTCGCATAATCGCAAGCAAGGTTCTAAAAGATGCTAGGCGCTAGTCGGGCGGCGAATTGGGGCCTAGCACCTAGGCGGCTAGACGGGGCCTAGGCGGGCGTCTAGGCGGACTAGGTGGATTTAAGTAAATTTATTATATTTCGTGTAAATAAGTGTCTATTTATACTTAAAATATATATAATTTCATTCTATGCATGTAATGTGTATTCATTTAAGCATTCAACAAGTCTCTTACAATTTATTGAAAAAAATAAAATGCAGAATGAAAGTGATCTATTTTCTGTCTAAGTGAGTTGCAACCTAGGCGGTTCTAAATAGGCTAGACGATCTAGGCGGGCGCCTCAGCAGCTCTAGGCGCCATTTCTTAATTTTCAAACGCCTAGGCATTAATCAGGGCGGTGGCCAACCGCCTAGCGCCTAGGCGGGGCCTAGGCTGGGATTTTTAGAACAGTGATTTCAAGTCTAAAAATACAAAGTAATATTGTCAGATGAGTCTCTTTTAGCCCATTTTGTATTGTTTGATTAGAAGCTTGAGAGGCTCGAGCCGTAACAAGTGCGGTTATGATTGGCGGGCTACGAACAGGGGGACATGGCCCCCTAATTGAAAGTCTAGTGGACCATTCAGCCTTCGAAAATATTATACAACCAAAAGGTTGTAGGTTATACCATTCAAACCTGGGCTCTATGCTATTTGAGGGAATAATTGAAAGGGCGACCTAGAAATCATCTGAGGGTGACTCTGAACTTTGACTGTGAGTACAACTACTTCAATCCCGGATGAACATACTAAGTCAAGTATGTTCTAAGAAACCATGTGTTAAGCAGGTCCGAAGGGGGCATCCAGACTAGGCAATCCCCAAGAGCAATTTTATTCCATATGAGCTCCAATATGCGAAAAATTCTTTAACCAAGTCAGCTAAGGTAGTCCGATCAGAAACACTCAGGTTTGACACATAGGGTCTGATAAAAGGATTCTTAAGGTGTTTCCGACCCATATGCATGCGACCAAGTAAGCAAAGAATTTTCGTTTAAGATTCACTGGAGATAGACAAGCAATTTGAACAAGGAAGGAAATCCCTTCTTGGCATCACATTGCAACTAAAAAAACATTTGATCTTGAAGTGGGACAAGGTAGGAAGATGAAAAGATTTCAAGTTGTTGCAGGTACAGTTCAAGACGTTCGCATCCTTAATCATATTATTGTGAGGTTGTTCTTGAACCTCTACACTAACTTGCATGGTGGGAATGACTTAACTAAGTGCAATGGAGCCAACATCATATCATTGTGAGACAACATTTTGTAGAGGCCAAATAAGATGGGTACTTAACACGAGATTTAAATGAGTAAGTCTACTCTCTCATAATATTGATGCTAGCCAACATCATATCATTGTGAGGTGAGATTGGTAATAATGATCCTCCCATACCCCACTAAGAGTTTCCTCCAAAACTCTCAAATTTTGTACTGAATAGATTCTCCAACCTCTTTTGATTAGCTTGGTTAGCCATGACATACTACTAGGTGTCACTTATGGTTTATGGAAGCCATGAAGATGTATAATCACTAAAGAGAGAATTGAAAGTAAGTTTCAATTCACAGTCGATTACTAAGGGTTATAATCGCCCACTGCCTCGCTAAAAGAACCTAATGGATCGCACATCATGTAGGTAATGATTGAATGATATAACGTAGATGAGTGAGGACAATTAAATAGTTAAATTGTATATGGCAAGGATTAATTAATATGTTAATTAATCACACGAAAGGTTCCTAACAGGCTTTAAGTAGGTTTTGGTCCACTAGCCCCATTGAGTTTAAGTTGTTTGACAATTAACATAGAATGAGAATTAACCCAAACACAAACATCATGGTCAGCCATAGAGAGAGGGGGAGGATTTGATAGACTTATTACAAGTTTGCCACTCAATTGGAATGACTATAAAAGCAACTTTGTAGCCCCATCGTCATCAAGGTTTCTTTGAGGAAAGATGATGGAACACAAGCTCTCTCATTCTCTCTCAGAAGCCGGCCACATTGGGAGAGTTTCACTAGCATCAAACTCTTCCAATGTCACTCATATTATTCCTTCATCATCAAAACTTAGAAATCTCTAATTTTGGGGACTTTTGGAGAATCATTCAATATGTTGCTTAATGAACTTAATTTATCAAACATTTTCCTTCCAAATGGATGTGTTTGATTCAAATTCTATGGATGGCGAATCCGATATTTAGTTGTGAATGTTTCATGGTGCGGTTTAGCTCTAATAACATTATATTGTAAGTAAATAAATGAAAAAGGAAGAATTATTAGGGCTTGTTCGTTAACGTTTTGCAAAACAATTTTTCGTTTTTCAGATTAAAAAAAATGGAAATACGTTTGTCAAATTGTTTGTGAAAGCAAACTCAGAAATGAGAAACACATAAAAAATATTTAGCCTAAGTTTGTAACATAAAATTGATGCTTCCTTTGTTTTTTCCATAACAATTTTTAAAATAAAAGAAAATAATTAATGACACACACCGACCTGGAATGTCCACCTGGACTCGGAATCGAGCTATGTTGGCCAACACCAGGAAGGTGACGAAGCCATAAAGTGTAGTGATGTGGAAACATGTGAATAAATTTAAACCTAAAAGCCACGAAATACAAGAGTGCGCATGTAAGCGGGATTTGATAAATATTATTTACGATTGTAAATATAATTAATGCATCCCCTAATAGCACACATACTTGTACATCCCATTGGATTTATGATGATTTCATCATTCTCATTATTACGACATTTCTTATAAGCATTAATTTAATTATGGCATCACCTAGAAAATTCATTATTATATATATATATATGGAAACTAAATAAATATTTTCTAATTAAAAGCAAAGACCCACTCACAAATCATGTCGTCGGGCCAAACCTGCCTCGCGGGTATCAAAGATCCTTGCAATGCGTTTCACCTAGAAACAAAACCATTTACATAAATACATAATGTTCTGATATAAATTCGAGTATTCGTACAAAATTCGGCTAATAAAGGAACTATTTTAAAACGATCGAATTCTGGAAACGGAAGGCGGATTTCAGATTCAGCATGTCGAGATACCTAAGGAGGGACCTCCAGTTCCTCCACACACCGCAGCACGTGCCACCATATGGTGGTTGTCTGGACTCTCACGTGCCGCAGGCACCGAGCACAGTGGCCCTTCACATGCCTTTACACGCCCGCGAGTACACTTTACTCGCTTTTCCTTGCAAAGCATAGGTTTGGCTATTTTCTGGGCCGACTTGCATAGCAAATTTCTAGCTCAAATCTCAACCAAAATCGATGATTCAAAAACCAATTAGAAGCAAGGAATGGGAGCTATAAGTGTCTTATGAGAGAAAGATCAAATCGTTTGGTTTCTCATAAATATGTAAATGAATCTTTTGTTTACTAGGTTTACAAAAGATTAGTGGGAGTTAATCATATTCCTAAATTTGAACATATATATGACATATTAATTTTGGAAATGAAAGGAATTCTTCTTCGTTAAAGTTAACTTTAAACATTATATAATGATAGAATGTATATAGGAGACATAGTCTATATGCATGGGATGGCAATCTATAATGATAGATTTCAAGATATAATTGGATTATCTCAATCCCTATTGACAGACGATACATGTAGGAAGTTTCTCGAATGATAAACTTCAAATCAGAGGACAATTCCAATCAGACTGGGAAATTGATCTTCTAAAAGGGAATGTACCCTTTTGACTCCCAAAGAAGCATAATACGTAAAGAAAATCCTTTATGCAGACGCAGAAAGGTGATTTACGTATTTCATATTGTATGAAAACCATTGATATGAGTTGTACCAAGACCGATAAAAGACGATATCAATGCAAGTGAATGCACAACAAGGGATCTCTAACCTTCAAACCGTTTGAGGGAGAATTCTCTATGATATGATTAAGAATCTCTGGCCAGAGTATGAATGAGATTTAGTAAGTCGTTCCAAATCACGTTCAAGGTAATCATATAAGAAAGAGAATCACATTGGATAGTATACATGAATAGACTATCAAACCAAACAATGTGGTCAAGAGTATTGTATTAGAGAAAGACCGTATTGCATTGTAATCCCAAACTAAATAGGTTCTCCACCTCTTCTAATTAGCTTGGGTAGCCATGACATACTACCAGGTGTCACTCATGGTTTGTGGATGCCCTAAAGGTGTATAATCACTAAAGGGAGAATTGACAGTAAGTTTCAATTCACAATCGATTTGAAGAGTTCTAATCGCCCACTACCTCGCTAAAAGGAACCTAATGGATCGTACACCGTGTAAGGTAGAGATTGAAGAAACATCGGAGATGACTAAGGATAATTAAATGGTTTAATTATTTTTGGCTAGGATTAATTAATATGTTGTTTAATTAAATGAATAAGTTTGTTTTAGCTTTTGAGTAATTAGTGGACCTCAAGGCCCATTAGGCTTAGAACCGTCAAGCCCATTAGCTTAAGTTGTATGACAACTTAATGACTAAAGACTCAAAAGGGCCCAAACAGCTCAAAGCCTTTAAAAGGCCAGCCATATCATGAATGAAAGTTTTTTGGTTCTTTTTGTCACTTAAGTGAAGTGACTATATAAAGGACTTTATAGCCAAAATTCATTAGGGTTCTCTCTTGAGGAAATTGGAGAGAACAAAAGCTCTCTTTTTCTCTCTAGGAGGCCGGCCCCCTTGGAGGGGATTTACTAGTATCAATCCTCCTCCAAGGTCACTTATCTTTTCTTCAAGTCCCTGCTTGGTGTGGAAACTTAGAGGTTCCCTTTCTTGGGAACTTGGAGAATCCATTCAACCATCCTCCTCCAAGAAATCCATGGAGCTAAAAAGTAAGGAATGAAGGCCCTCTCTTTTGGGTGATTAGCCTTTGCTTATGCAAAGAGGTGCTTCAAACGTATTAAAGTTTCTCAACTCTTTTCTTTAAAATTTGAGTTGAGTCTTGGTTCACCACAACTACTAGGCCTTGAATTTCATGGGTAAAGTTTTGTTTTTGAGTGCATACAAGCATGATTCGGCCTTTAATTGTTAATTGCATGAATAGATGTTGCTCAAATGAACTAGTTTTCACAAATTATTTCCTTCAAGTGGTATCAGAGCCTAGGTCTAGTAGTTGGTGAATCCTTTTGGGTTTTGTAGTTCATAGGCTTTGATTTGAATGTTGTAATTGTTACAAGCTTTATTCTTACTTCTTTGAATGTAAATTTTGCTTGAAAATTTGCCATCTCAAATGTTGAAGATGTAGTTCATATGAGCATGAATTTTGGAGCTAAAATTGGTGCCATGTTTATGGGGAAATTCGGCCAAATCCAAAGGGTGGATTTTTGGGTTCATGTTTGTCCTGTTAAAAGTGTTTTAAAGTGACATTAGGAACCCCTAAGTACCCTAGGATGTTAACCCTCTTTTGAGTAGTGAAAATTTAAGTTTTATTGAGTGAAAACATTCATGGAGCTCTTATGGGTTTTCATGGATGTTCTTCAATGTTCTTGATTTGTTCTTGATGTTCATACCAAAAACAAAAGGTTTGTTGTTTTGATTCAAAGTTTTTTGGTTGTTTACATAAAGTCTTGTTTTGTGATGAATGGTGTGACTTTTCAATCAACAAGACACTTTTGAAAAATTGATTGGAAAGTTGTAAGTGTGTTTGAAATTTTGTTAGTCATGGTTGGTGTACATGATTGGTACTTTTCTTTCACACCCATACCTATTTTATTTCAACACCATACCTATCATTTTCAACATGCTTGACTTTGAATTTTCATCAAAAACCACCCAATCACTCACACTACTAAAACCAGCCACCCCTATAATGGGGGTACTATTGGGGCTTTTATGCAATTACATAAAGTTTTGATACTTTTGTGTATTTTCACTTTGACCCGAAAGTTTACGTTTTTACGTAAAGGCCCAAAATCCACTAAAGGACAAATTGTTTTGCTCCTTTAATGAAGTTTTTGTATTTGTTAAAAAATTTTGGGTTCTAGTTGTAGTTACATGAAGTAGTGGAGTTTTGTGTTTTTACAAAGTGACCTCAAAAAGTTTGTATTTTGCAATATAGCACCAAAAGTTGAGGTTATTGCATTTTGGCCCAAATTAGTCGAGAACAAAATAGTTTTTGTCTCTTTAAATGAGAATTGGATTTTCATTTCCATTTAAATCTATTCTATGGATACAAAAACCAAATGACAATGTTGCATTCAAGTTTAATTAGTTAAAGCGTTAATTAATTAAAGAAAGGGTGATTATGAACTTAAGCCTACGATAATTGAGCTATGTGAAAGTTCGTCTCTCAAATTTGTTTGAACCATGGGAATGTGTAGATTAGCTTTTGGTTGTCATTTGATATGATCAAATGTTGTAAAAAAGCATAGGCTCTTCTTTACTTTAAAGTAATTTGATTTGATCAAATGTTGTAATAGAGCATAAGCTCTTCTTTACTTTGAAGTACTCATTTCTTGTTTTATTTGATATGCATGAAATTGGAGTAGTAGGGTCCAATGCCCAAAAGAACATGCCTTAATGTGATTAAACGCGTAACTAAAATCAATCACCATCCCTGGACCGAGATCCAACACTAGGCTCGTGTTGGATCGAATCAAAGGTTCATAGTCATCCTAAGGCCCTAAGGCAACTGTATAGTCCATCAATGAATGCAAAGCTTATGTTAGTAGTACCATATACTCTTGCTTTAAAAATCGTTTTACAAGCATAGTGGGAGTATCATATACTACTAAAACAATCACATGGACCAATAGTTGTAATAGGACCAAAATTGTTTTAATGAGATTAAAATGCATGCTTATATGTGATGAGACCTAAAAACCCTCAACCAAACCGTTCTTAAGTTGACAAGCGTGAGAGTGCTTTGAACACTCTTTTGTGGCCTTCCACCATGGTAGGCTCCGATCGTTTGTGACTCATACACCGACTTCACCCTATCATGGGGGAGTACAAAGTATGTGCTTGCACTCAGGAGGAGTTCTATACGCATACATGATGTTGTGAAGGTAGGTAACAAGAATGACTTAACTAAGTGCAATGGGGCCAACATCATATCTTTGTGAGGCATCATTCTCTAGAGGCCAAATAAGATGGGTACTTACATGAGATGTAAATGAGTAAGCGTACTCTCTCATTATTATTGATGCTAGCCAATATCATATCATTGTGAGGTGGGCTTGGTAATAGTGAGCCTCCTATACCCTACTAAGAGTTTCCTCCAAAACTCTCGAATTCCAATGAGGGATGTGGAATTTGCCAAAAATAGTGGGTGATGCTATTTGATTTAAAGACCCAGATCAAATAGCTTAAAATCAATCAATTTATATTCGTTATGTATTTATTTACCGATATATTTGCAAACGCTATCCAAAACTTGACAAAGAAAAAGCCGAAGGCTTTAGTTTCTGGACTTGGTACCACAATCCCATAGATTGTCTTGAATGGATTGTATATGTACCTAAGTAGTCTCATCCTCACAATCTTCCTATTGATAATGTATCATTGGAAGAACATGTTAGATAAGTCTAACATAAAGAGGACAACACAAACAACAAATGCTTATTCCTTTGTTGTATGAACAAAGGAACTTGAGAAGATTAGCACAAAGATATGGACACTTTTAGTGTCATAATTCTTCCATTACAAATCGTTGTATGAAGAAATAAGAGTTGCTTTGAACAACCCTTAGTTAACACAAACAGTAGTGCTTGTTTCTTTGTTAAATGAACAAGGAACTTGAGAAGTAAGCACAAGGGCATAGACACTTTCTGCGCCATGATTCTTCACTTACAAATTGTTGTATGAAGAAATGAGAGTTGCCTTGAACAACTCTTGAAAGTTTGTAATCATGTTTAGAACATAATGTTTGATTGACAAAAATAGCTCTTGAAAGTTTCTTTATGAAAGGATGGACATTGGAAGGGGTATTTGCAAGAAATGTCTTGCAAGTGTCAAGAACACACCTTTCGAAGGTGTTGTAAATTGTTATTGAATAGTTCAAAATAGTTGGTTCTTCTACTTGAATGCTTGATTCCGTATTAGTAACTATGTTTTACAATAATCATGTTTAGAAATGAGAGTTGCCTTGAACAACTCTTGAAAGTTTGTAATCATGTTAAGGGACTATAACTATTGTAGTCAATGCAGAAGTCAAATGCAGAAGTCAAATGAAGAAGGCGAAATAACTCCAAGGGAACAAACTTTATTCATGAAAGGATGGACATTGGAAGGGGTATTTGCAAGAAATGTCTTGCAAGTGTCAAGAACACACATTTCGAAGGTGTTGTAAATTGTTCTTGAATAGTTCAAAATAGTTGGTTCTTCTACTTGAATGCTTGATTCCATATTAGTAACTATGTTTTACAATCGTTGTAAAAATGTGGCTAATAAGAAGTAGAAGATTAATTAGAGAAGAGAAAGTACTTCACATTCGGAACGTGAATAAAATATAGATCTCTGCAAAAGCAGATAGTACTTACTTCCTCATATGAACTACCAAAGAAATTGGAAAAACAAAGATTGTCTTTACATTCCAATTTGAATAAGGAACTTAATTCCGTCACTATAATTTTAAGAGATGGATGAATGTTTTGTTTGACAAAACATTGTTCTTTATTAATGAATGATTGGATTATTGTAATTTGATTGATTGTCACTATAGTAGAGATGATGTGGTAGTGTTAACTATTTAGAATATAATGATGCTTAAAACCCAAAAGGTTGCAAGGTAGTGACTAATCCCACTGAGTTGTGACACCTCTAAAACATAAATTACAAGTTGGTCATAGATGGATGCTTTGGATCGTTAGATCCGGATCCAATGCCTTCTTGTTAAAATTGTATAGAGGCAAAATGTTCGAATTTTTATTCTTTTGAAAAGAAGAAAGAATCACAAAGTTGTTGAGGTTAATTCACTTAGATGTTAGTGTTGTCCACAACATAATACTACTCATGTTGACATCCACTGAAGATCGCTCTCGGTTGGACTATCGGTTATTTTGAATAAACACAAGTCCGAATACTTTGCAAAAGGTTTCAAAGAATTCAAGAATGTAAGTTGATGAGAAAGACCTCTAAAGTATTTACCTCCTTAGATTTGATCCAAGGAAAAATAACACTTTTGAAGAGTTTCCTTGAAAGATATCAAGGAAAATAGCATCATAAGATAATGGATTTCTCCATTGGGAGAAGAACGAACTCGAATAAGATGTAGTTCATTGGATGTTACCAATTACCCATATATAGGATATATACTTCTAAGACAATATGATTGTCAACTAGAAGATCTTCCAAAATTTTCATGACTCCATAGGATGTAGTTGGAAAGAAACACAAGTCTTAATCGTGTTCAGATTTGGGGTTGTGTGCTAATAAGCAATATTTGTTTGAGAACAATCTTGTGAGATATCCTTAAATTAACCTTTGGATATCACTTCTATAAACCAACTAACAAATGCTATTTGTTGGGTAGTTCATTGTAATCCTACAATAGGATTTGCCTAAGATAGAGCAAATGAACGAGAAATAGAATTCAAAGAATGGGTTCTTTGAGAGACAGGATGATAATCAACAAATATAACAACCTAGTTCCTACAGCACTAGCTCCAAGGTAGTCAAGAAGGATCTATAAACCGTCTCAGTTGAATGGTTTGAACTTTATGACTATGTCATAGAGTTACACCTCTTAATTCGAAAGAAATAAGAATGAAAATCCTTATAACTACATTGAGTGTATATACGACATATACTCAAGGAAATGGTATAGTACCATTTGAACCAAAATAGTGAAACCTTCATAGCTAATTGGTAGCTTAAGGTGACTACAATCAATAAGATTGGTTGACTTGGAAGAAACCATCTTTGACGTAGTCTTGGTTTCTGTTAATTGGAAGATTGCTAGCTACAACTAAACGGTGATTCAATGTTTGGACATAATATGGGTTTCCGAAACTATTATCAAGATAGTCTTGATAATATATGTCTAAGACTAGGAATCACAAAACATGTAAGTTGTAGAGATCCATCCATCATGAATCTTAGCAAGCTAATGGGAGCTATAAGCGTCTTATGAGAGAAAGATCAAATCGTTTGATTTCTCATAAAGATGTAAATGAATCTTTTGTTTACTAGGTTTACAAAAGATTAGTGGGAGTTAATCATATTCCTAAATTTGAACATATATATGATGTATTAATTTCGGAAATGAAAGGAATTCTTCTTTGTTAAAGTTAACTTTAAACATTCTATAATGACAGAATGTATATGGGAGACATAGCCTATATACATGGGATGGAAATCTATAATGATAGATTTCAAGATATACTTGGATTATCTCAATCCCTATTGATAGACGATAGACGTAGGAAGTTTCTCGAATGATAAACTTCAAACGAAAGGACAATTCCAATCGGACTGGGAAGCTGCTCTTCTAAAAGGGAATGAACCCTTTTGACTCCCAAAGAAGCATAATGCGTAAATAAAATCCTTTATGCATACGCAGAAAGGTGATTTACGTGTTTCATATTGTATGAAAAATGTTGATATGAGTTGTACCAAGATCGGTACAAGGCGATATAAATGCAGGCCTAGGATCAGAACCATGGCAACTGTCAAGTGAGTCCTTAAGTATTTAAGAAATACTAAAGGATAGATTCCTCAAGAATGAGGAAGAATTAGAGTAACGCAATGGAAGCGTAAATGTATTAGATTATGAATCTAATATCGTATCCATCATTGGATATCTCTTCATTATGAATGAAGAGATAATAGGATATCTCTTTATTATGACTAAAGAGATATTTGGGTGGAAATGTTATAAGTAATGACTTTAGTGTGTTCCATCATGCATGAAAAATATATCGCCATATAGAAGCTTACAACAATGTTGTTTGGATAGGAAAGTTCATTTATGAACTCTCCATTCGGTTCCAACCAGAAAGTGTCTCCAGTGTACCCACACTACGACACTAATGGGGCGATAGCTCAAGCCTGGGAATCAAGGTCTCATCAAGATCCAAACTCAAATGAGAGACTGAACCACATGATTGAGAATCATTATAATGGTGACGTCGTTATTCTCAAGGTTGCTTCTATGGATAACATATAGATATCCATTGTCTAGGCCTACTACTTAGCCATTTTTGAAATGAATTCAAAAGAGGTATCATCACTAAAAACCAAGCTGATTGGCTCTAGTGCAAGGGGGAGATTGTTGGAAATGTGCCCTAAAGCCAATCATATGGTGATACTTTACAAACATTTCACATGTTAAACTAATCTAGTTTAATACAAAGGGCAAGTTTAAAGCCGACTCATATCAATGTTATATGCTTAAACGATAAGTCCAAGGAATATGTAATTGGGAGAATGTGATCTAAAGAAGTTAGATTCATGAGACCATTCTCTTTCGTATACATATCCTAAACATTCCTGATCATAGGATTGTCAATCGGGCATTGGCAGTTCGTTAAGATCAATACGTGCTATGTCTTCTCTTAGATAGAGTGACTGGTCTCAAGTCATTGGTGTGACTGACACCAAGACAAGCATGTAGGTGCTCAATAGAGAATGAGTCCAAAGAACGCGATTGACAAGGAATTCTCATACTCATGTCACATGAAAACTCATGGTTGGGATAATGCAAAGTAGTCATTTGACCTAAGGCATCATGGTTGTCTTATGGTTAGGTCCTTGATCTTTGACTATGTCAAAGTCACTCCGTCAGAGGGTGTCCACGACGTAGTTGGGGTTAAGCCACTTAGCCATGGAGGCAAGTGAATGCACAGCAAGGGATCTCTAACCTTCAAACCATTTGAGGGAGAATTCTCTATGATATGATTAAGAATCTCTGGCCAGAGTATGAATGAGATTTAGTAAGTCGTTCCAAATCACGTTCAAGGTAATCATATAAGTAAGAGAATCACATTGGTTAGTAGACATGAATAAACTATCAAACCAAACAATGTGGTCAAGAGTATTGTATTAGAGAAAGACCGTATTGCATTGTATTCCCAAACTAAATAGGTTCTCCACTTCTTCTGATTAGCTTGGGTAGCCATGACATACTGTTAGGTGTCACCCATAGTTTTTGGAAGCCCTAAAGGTGTATAATCACTAAAGGGAGAATTGAAAGTAAGTTTCAATTCACAATCGATTTGAAGAGTTCTAATCGCCCACTGCCTCGCTAAAAGGAACCTAATGGATCGTACACCGTGTAAGGTAGAGATTGAAGAACAATGGAGATGACTAAGGATAATTAAATGGTTTAATTATTTATGGCTAGGATTAATTAATATGTTAATTAATCAAACGAAAAAGTTCGTTTTAGCTTTTGAGTAATTAATGGACCTCAAGGCCAATTAAGCTTAGAACCGTCAACCCCATTAACTTATGTTGTATGACAACTTAATGACTAAAGACTCAAAAGGGCCTAAATAGCCCAAAGCCTTTAGAAGGTTGGCCATATCATGAATGAAAGTTTTTTGGTTCATTTTGTCACTTAAGTGAAGTGACTATATAAAGGACTTTATAGCCAAAATTCATTAAGGTTCTCTTTTGAGGAAATTGGAGAGAACAAGAGCTCTCTTTTTCTCTCTAGGAGGTCGGTCCCCTTGGAGGGGATTTACTGTTATCAATCCTCCTCCAAGGTTACTCATCTCTTCTTCAAGTCTCTCCTTGGTGTGGAAACTTAGAGGTTCCCTATCTTGGGAAATTGGAGAATCCATTCAACCACCCTCCTCCAAGAAATCCATGGAGCTAAGAAGTAAGGAATGAAAGCCCTCTCTTTTGGGTGATTAGCCTTTGCTTATGCAAAGTGGTGCTTCAAAGGTATAAAAGTTTCTCAACTCTTTTCGTTAAGATTTGAGTTGAGTCTTGGTTCACCACAATTACTAGGCCTTGAATTTCATGGGTAAAGTTTTGTTTTTGAGTGCATACAAGCATGATTCCGCCTTTAATTGTTAATTGCATGCATAAATGTTGCTCAAATGAACTAGTTTTCACAAATTATTTCCTTCAGAAAGAATGGGCAATCCCCGTTCGAAACTAGAACAAGCAAAACCAACACACAACTGCACAAGGACGATGTAAAGCTGCTCAAGACAAACGCAGTTTTACCTCTGACACAGCTAGGTGACGCTAAAATTTCAAAACCACCATTAGGCTTCGTAAAACCCCCGCCAAACGGGGCAGAACCAAGCGCTCTTCCAACCAAGAGGACCAAAGAAGGTTTCAACCCAAACGCCTACAAACTCATGTCAAAAGCTGGGTACGATTTCGCTTCCCCTTCAAATCTTTTAAGAGAGGTTTCAAACACCGTCAACGACAAAGAACGTGACCTCACCAAGACTCAAAAGAAGTTGAAGGAACATGGTTACGGAGTTGACAACAACAAAGTTGGACTTGGCTTCACACCAAATACACCCCTTAGGATTTCAAGAAAAGCGAAAAACGCTAGCGCTCAACACATCAACGTGAGCATTGAACAATGTCAAGAGAAGCCTAAATCCGCCCCTCGAACATCAGTCTTCAATAGGCTGAACCGTTCAAAACCCAGAATTTCGGCACTTGATCGCATTGGTGATCAAGATCAAACCTCCATCTTCAAAAGGCTTAACACGCCAACACCCTAAAGCTTTGTTGTCGAAAGGTTTTCAAAACCCAAGAAACAAAGCAACACGGCTAGCTCTCCTCTGTGACAGTCAACCTTGGAAAGACTTGAAGAAACCAAAAAGCCTTCTAGAAAGAGGAAGACAACGCCAAAAGAGGAAAAGGTCGACAGTTTAGCAGAAAAAATACGACGTTCAAAGCTCGATTCCTTTAAGGATGAAATGCTAAGCAACCTTAAAGGGTGGCACAAAAGGACCACTGAAGGTAAGAAGACACACCATCATCCACACTAACCAATCTTCACGCCAACAAGCCCAAGAGGACGACACTAAAGAGAAGGTCCAAGATGTCTTTTACATCACGATCCAAAAAGACAAAGAATAAGAAATCCCCAAGGAGGTCGTCACTAATGCGCCACCACAGCTCGAGGATGGGGGGCAAGCTACAGTTGATGATCTCAAAAAGCTCAACTTAGGCACAAGTGAGAAACCGAAGCCTATCTTCATAAGTGCATCACTAAGTGCAGATGAGATCGAGGAGTACTACCAACTGCTATTAGAGTACAAGGACGTCTTTGCTTGGACTTACAAAGAAATGCCCGGCCTTGACCCTACCATCATCGTGCATCGTCTTGCAGTCAAGCCTAGAATGCGACCGATAAAGTAAACTCAAAGACGCTATCGATCTAAGCTCATCCCACAAATTGAGATCGAGATTGACAAGCTAATCGAAGCAGGCTTCATTCGAGAGGTGCAATACCCTAAGTGGATCTCCAACATCGTCCTTGTCTTTAAGAAATCTGGACAAATACGTGTTTGCGTAGACTTCCGAGACCTCAACGATGCTTGCCCAAAGGATGACTTTCTCTTGCAAATCATCAAAATCATGGTGGACGCAACCATTGGCCACGAGGCACTATCATTCATGGATAGCTCATCTAGGTACAATCAAATTCGCATGGCTCCCAAAGACGAGGAACTAACAGCCTTTCGCACTTCAAAAGTTATATACTGCCACAAGGTAATGCCCTTTGGCTTAAAGAATGCTGGAGATCTTCAACGAAATGCTACACAAAACGTAGAGTGTTACGTAGACGACATAGTTGTCAAGACCAAGAAGAGATCTGATCACTTGAAGGATTTATGAATGGTGTTCGACAAACTACGGCACTAACTCAAGACGAACCCGTTGAAGTGTGCATTTGGCGTCACCTCTTGGAAGTTCCTCGGCTTTATTGTCAAGCACCGTGGCATTGAAGTAAACCAGTCAAAGATTAAGGATATTCAAAGCATGCCCGAGCCAAGGAATCTACACGAGCTGAAAAGTTTACAAGGACGGCTCGCCTTCATCAGACGCTTCATCTCCAACCTCGCTGGACGTTGCCAACCCTTCAGTCGACTCATGAGGAATGACGCTCTATTCGTATGGGATGACGCATGCCGCAATGCCTTCAAAAACATAAAAAGGTACCTGGCAAGCCCACATGTCTTAGGAGCTCCCATTCCTGGAAAGCCGATCATCCTATACATTGCTGCACAAGAAAGTTCCATTATAGCACTCTTAGCATAAGAAAATGAAGACCAAAAGGAAAGAGCACTCTACTACCTAAGTAGAACCCTCACTGGTGCTGAGCTCAACTACTCACCAATCGAGAAGATGTGCCTTGCCTTAGTCTTTGCCATCCAAAAGCTTAGACACTGCATGCATGCTTACACCGTCCACTTGGTTGCCAAAGCTGATCTGGTCAAATACGTCATGTATAAGCCAGTTTTGACAGGGCGACTAGTGAAATGGGTGTTGCTTCTTAATCAATATGAGATCATCTACATTCCAGCTAAAGCCATCAAAGGACAAGCGCTAGCAGACTTCCTTGCCGATCATTTAATCCCAGCCGATTGGAAAATCTCAAACGACTTGCCTGATGAGGAGGTGTTCTATGTCGACATCTTCCCAACATAGTCGATGTTCTTCGACGGATCTGCACTAGCAAACGAAGCCGGGGCAGGAGTAGTATTCATGTCACCATAAAGACAAATACTACCCTATTCATTCTGATCAAATGAGTTGTGCTCCAACAACATCGCTGAGTACCAAGCACTGATCATTGGACTCCAAATGGTGATCAACATGGAAATCACAACGCTAGAAGTGTATGACGACTCTAAGCTCATAATCAATGAACTCTTGACTGAATATGAAGTAAAGAAAGATGATCTCGTCCCGTACTTCCATCTAGCAACTCAACTGCTATGAAATTTCAAGGCCATGACACTAGAACATGTGCCAAGAAAAGACAATCAAATGGCAGACACTCTCGCTAACTTAGCCTCAAGTATGGCACTAGGAGAAGAGGAAGCTGCATATGTGTTAGTTTGCCAAGGATGGGTGATCCCACTCATCACTGAAATGCTACTAGATGACACAAACGTCATCTCAATATTTCCAGTCGACACTGAATAGTGGAGATAGCTGCTGATCGACTACTTGGAGCATGGAAAGCTTCCAGACGATCCTATACACCACTCTGAAATACGTCGACGAGCACCTCACTTCTTGTACTACAAAGAAACACTTTACCGACGCTCTTTTGAATGAGTACTTCTAAGACGCCTAAGTGAGAAAGAAGCCAATCAAGCCATGGAAGAAGCGTATACAGGCGTATGCGGAGCACATCAGTCTAGACCAAAGCTACACTTCCAGCTCAAAAGACTGGGCTATTACTGGCCAAGCATGGTGAAGAAATGCCTGAAGCACGCCAGAAGGTAACAAGCCTGCCAGTTCCACACCAACTTGATACATCAACTACTTGAGCCATTACACACTACGATTGCTTCATAGCCATTTGATGCATAGGATTGGACCTTGTAGGACCAATCGCACCAAAATCATCTATTGGAGAAGCCTACATCCTAGCCGCAACGGATTACTTCTCCAAATGAGCTGAAGCTGTACCCCTAAGGGAAGTCAAGAAGGAAATTGTCGTTCACTTCATCAAGGAGCATATCATCTACTGATATGGTGTTCCTCGCTACATCATCACTGAAAATGGAAAATAGTTCTCCGACCGACTCGTAGACAAGCTCTGCGAGAAATACAAGTTCAAGCAGCACAAGTCTTCTATGTATCATGCTCCGGCCAACAGTCTTGCATAAGCATTCAACAAAATGATGTGCAACCTCCTGAAGAAGATGATCGGCCGAACAAAGAGACACTGGCACAAAAGAATAAGCAAAGCACTTTGGGCATAGAGGACGACACATAGGACTCCTACCCAAGCTACGCCTTATTCTCTCGTATACGGCGGGGAAGCTGTTCTGCCACTCAAAAGTCAAATCCCTTCACTAAAGATGGCTATACAAGAAGGCTTGACTGAAGAGGAAAACACAAAGTTGCAACTTCAAGAGTTGGAATCACTTGACGAAATGAGGCTCGAAGCTTAACAACACTTGGAATGCTATCAAGCACGGCTATCCAAGGCGTTCAACAAGAAGGTCTACCCAAGGTCTTTCCAAACTGGAGATCTTGTCTTAGCACTACAAAGGCCCATCATCACAACTCACAAAACAAAAAGCAAGTTCACATCAAAGTGGGATGGACCTTACGTAATCCAAGAAGTCTACACCAACAGCGCATACCTAATCATGGTAGAAGACGGTTGAAGATCAACCCCATCAATGGCAGATTCTTGAAGCGTTACTACCCTTAAACCAAACATTCAACGTTCATCGCCTGCACGAGCCTAAACTACACACAGCACAAAGCTCCTCACCTGCACGAGCCTAAACTGCACATGGGACAAAGCTCCTAGCCCGCAAGAGCATAAACTGTGTACGGCAAAACAAAAACAAAAACAAAACAAAAATCACCATCAAAATAACCAAAACCCATCACTCCCTTGAACTACGTCATGACTTGATCCCTCCTCAATCGAGCGTACGTAGGCAACTTGAAACTTCAAAAACTTCAAGTACAGTCACATCATCAACAAAAAAACACAAACACTTTGAAGAATAAAGAACAAATTCCAAATGTGAATATTTTATTTCTTTAAAGGAAGAATTTGGCTACAAAGCCTTATTACAAAAATGAGCAAAGACAAATGAGGCCTAGAGCACAAAAAAAATGGAAGACACTACTTGAACGCTAGGTCCCTAGAACTACGACGACGATCTTCAAGCAAGCCTTCCAAAGTCTTCAAATTCTTTACATCGGTGGGAGACAACGTAGGTACTTCCATGGCCGCACCTCTCCCTTGCTCTAGGCGTAAAATCTCCTCTTGATGTTGAGAAAGTGTAACTTCCTGCTCCGAGAGAACGCCTTGAAGTCGTGATGCTTCAACTTCTAACTACCCTTGTTCTCGTGCCAATGCTTCCAGACACGCCTGGACCGAAGCTAAAGAGGTCCATGTAGCTTGATAACCTTCCAAAGCAGCTCGCTGAGAAGACTGAACTTGGGTAATTGATAAGTCTATGGTTGCAAGTTATTGAGCTCTGACCTCTGGACTCAACTTCTTCAAGGAAATGGCATGCAAGGAAGAATACTCAGTTGAGGTAGCAATAAGTTCAGCAATCTTGACTCCCAAGAACGAGGAGTCAACGTTAAGGTTGTCAATCGAAGAAACAAGCTTCGACAAGTCCTCCTTAAGCAAAGCAAGGTCTTCCAACGGGCACTTTGAAATCTTTTTCTCAATGTGGCTCTTAAGATCCATGGCCGCGCGAAGCTAAACACGAAGGATAAACTGCTTAGTGCCACCAAGGTTCGGCCTTCTCAGAGAGATCTCAAAACTAGTTGGCAAAGGTGTTGGACGCATAACAGGCTCTTACATACCTTCACTTACACACGCCTAGCTTGGGCAATTTAGCAGATTTGGAACAAGCTCTGCAACAGGCGGATCCCCAATCTCCTCTTTTGTAAGTAAATTGCCTTCAAATAGCATCTCCATATAGGATTGAACGCCCATGTTCGCCGAGTCAAATTGAGGGGGACCGAACACTTTCTTCTTCTTATGACAAAAATTAACATCACTGTCATCCAAAGCACCTTCATGCGGTCGCTTGTTCAAAACCTGTTGACGCTGCCGCAAAACAAGCTCGTCTTCATGCGAATCAACTTCGTCACCTGCCTCTGCAGAAGCATCCAAATGTTGAGAAGACAAGCACGGACGTTAAGGCGCTAAAGCCGCGAGTCCATCTTACAAATGAGCTGTAATAGCACAATCAAAAGGCGCTAGCTACACAGAAACTGCTAAACAACCCTCTTTTGGCGCATCATTGCATGAATGAGAAGAATTAGTGTCACTTGCCATCCCCAAGTCTTCACAGTAAACCTTTGACCACCAACTTACATAGGCACGGGTCACTGGATTGCTCTTAAATTTGTCCTTGGCCAGAAAGGTGATGGAAGCATTTGTGCATGAACGAATACAAGACTCCTAATGCATATACATGGCTTGCAAGGATTCCGGATGTGTGTTTTCCTTCAACTTGCCTGGCATATGTTGGACAAAACCAAATTGCCTGCTCAAACAGTGAGGACTATATGGCTGAATAATGCATCGATCTCCTTGCCGCAAAGAAACATACCTCGAGCGAAGACTTGTAAGATAAGACAAATCGAAAGAACAAAGGTGCAAATCATCTATGAAGCCTCGCCGCACTGAGCCAACTCTTGCTAGGTGGTCCATCCTCAAGCCTTCACAACTTCTAAACAACGTTCCTGCGAATCATCAAGACTCTTCACGGAAAGCACGTCAGTTATCAAAGGCCCCGGCTTGACTGAAGTTGGTAAAGAAGGCCATGACTTGTCTAAAGTCGACAAAGAAAAATGAGTGCCAAAGTACTCACCCAACCAACCGTACATATAGTGGTAGAGAAGTACCGCAGCACGATCTTCGGTGCTTGCCGAGTTCGAAACAACGCTCAAGCTGTTGTAAATATTGGCTAAGATTGGAATAGCAAGGCTAAAAGATTGGCCTGCAGCCATCTTGCTAGCAAATTTGAAGACTCTGGGATGAATAAAGTTGACGTCGTCTTTGGGGAAGACAAACTTACAAAGCCAACAAGCTAAGAAAGCGGCTAGGTAAGATTCTTCTAAGAAAACGGCTAGGTAAGATTCTTCTAAGAAAGCGGCTAGGTAAGATTCTTCTAAGTGCTCTGACGCTATGCCAAGATCCTTAAATGCTCTTAACTCGGCAGGGATATGGCGCACAGCTGGACCAATGACACCTGACGGATCCGAGTCTCCCTTCGGCTTGGTTGTCTTGTTGAGGCCATTTTTCTTCGAATGCATCTTGTACTTCATCGTATCCCAAAACCAAAATCAAATCCATGAAGACATCTTCATGCCTAACTTACCCTGAGCCTCCTAGGAAAGCTTGTGACACACCCAAAACAAATAGCGGCAACTTGCAGGCAGTCCTCGGCTATTACGATGAGAAAACTCATTCACGCTAGGAACAACCTCATCGTAAAATTTTCCCTGGATCAACAAGCCTCCTATCTTATGAAGATCCCAAAGTGAAATCGACATCTCCCTTGAGCTGTGTGAAGTGTGTTGGTGGTTGAACACCAATGCTCGAAGAACGCACCAAAGACGGAATGATGGTGATCGTAGCTAAACAAAGATACGTATATAGCATGATAAAGGCCCACATTGATAAGCACATCTTTGGATCAGCTCAAAGACATCTTCAAGCCACTCCCAATAAAACTCGGCAAAGACGGCTTCTCCAGTAGTTGGCAAAATGCTATTCCAAGTCACAACTCCACTACGGATGCGATCGCCAAGAAGCTCAAATGAAGCCGATGAATTATCATGAGCATGGTGCGAATGAGTTAAGATAAGAATCTTCGATGTACACGCCTTCTTCTTCATAGTTGATCGGCTAAAATCTGTCAACTCCCAAGACACTTCAGAAGACCACGACTTGATGTGCATTGAGTTGTCTTTTGCAGGAAGAACAAGCGTCTTGGGGCTAGTCAACGGCGCGCAAAGCTTCAACGTCATCCCCTTATCTTGCGAATCGCCTTCCTTCGTGAGAATAGTAATGGTATTATTCTTAAAGCACTTGAAAAATACCATGGCTGCAACAAACAAACAAAGCAACATGAGCACAAAAGTGGGGCGGCAAAGAAAGGAAAAAAAAATTGTTTCACTAAAACAAAAGACATGCGAGACAAACCTCGCGAACATTGAAGAATGACGATGACAATGTCACAACAACAAGAAGAAATCAGCCACGAAGCTTGATCAAACACGGCAAAGAGGGCAGCTACAAGATGGTCCTAAAAGGCACGCTACAGTAGCAAAGAAAATCATAACGCCACATAATCGCACTACGCAACCCCGCAGTGATTACGCAAGCAGTTTCTTGCATTGCACGGCGAAAAGGGCGGCTACAGGATGGTCCTTCAAAAAGTGCTACAATAGCAAAGAAAACCAAAACGCCACGTAATCGCACTACGCAACCCCGCAGCGATTACGCAAGCAGTTTCATGCACTTCATGGCAACGTCACCACCGAGGAAAGTTGTGACCAAAAGGCACTACACAACATAAACTTGCTGCAGTCTTTTGCACTCCCCCATATGGTGAAAATGACGCACTGCAACAAGCTCCAAGCAGCGGCAAAAGGCACGACAACATCACCACCGAGGACAATTGTGACCAAAAGGCACTACAACATAAACTCGCTACAGTCTTTTGTACAACCCCACACGGTAAAAGTGACACACTGCAACAAGCTCCAAGCGGCAAAAAAGGCATGGCAGCAGCAGCAAACCCACGACAAAAACTCCAAGCAAGCCCACATCAAGGAATTGTGTGTGTGAAAAAATACACACCCAATGGTCCTATATATAGGGGTCAATTGCTTCTTAATGCTATAAGGGAAATACATAACCAAATAGCACAAGAAAAATCAAAACAAGGAAGTACATTCCAACCAAAAGAAGGAAGCAAATTCTAAAAAAAAAAGGCAAGTTTCAGCTAGTCTGCGCAAACAGGACGTTTTTGGTGATAATTCAACTTTCCAAAGGAGTTGTGATGCAAGGCCAATTGTAGAAGGAAGCTAAGTGGCTGAGGATCATTGTATCCAAATTTTATAATTTTCCTTAAAGCCAAACGTTCCAGTTTTCAAAGTTATTCCCGCAGAAGTTGTTTTCCCGTCAGGATTGCGCAACTATAGGAACATGCAAAGTTGAAGGCCTTCGCGACTTTTCCTAGTGGCATACGATATATGCCTGAAAAGATAAGGGATAATTCTACGTTTACCATATTTTTACAGAATTTTCCAGAAGAGAAATCAACCTTAAACGGGGTGTGCAAGTCAGATGACATGTTTCCAAAAACAAAAAAAGGGAAAGGAAAAATACTTCCTTGCTGTGGGGAATCAAAAGGAAAAAAAAAAAATCCCTCCTTGCCATAGGAAATCAAAAAGGAGAAAGAAAAACTCCTTTCTTGCCATGGGAATATAAAAAAGGAAAGAAAATTGTCTTCCTTGCCATGGAAGTCAAAACAAGGAACAAAACATCTCCTTCCTTGCTATGGAAAAAGAAAAGAGGAAAGAAAAAAAAATTCCTCCCTGTCGTGGGAAAGAAGAAAGAAGGAAAGAAAAATGCACATCCTACTTACCTAAGGACAAGCATTAAAATCTTTCCAAAACCTTGAAGGAAATCACCAAAGCTTTCCAACACTTTGAAGGAAGTCACCCTCGTTACCAAAATTGAAGGGGATTCCTATCGAAGGAAGGAAAACATTTTTCCTACAACCACAAGAAAAAATTCAAAATGCACCAAATGTATTTTGTCAAAAACTATGGGAAATCAAATACGCACAATAAGTATGTGCCGATTCATCCATTTTCAAAATTTCTTTCAAGATCAAGCCTCTACGGCCCTTGAAGAAAAAAAATGTCATTTCTTTCAAGATCAAGCCTTTATAGCTCTTGAAGGAAAAAATGTCATTTCTGTCAAGATCAAGCCTCTATGTTCCTTGAAGAAAAGTTTCATTTCATTCAAGATCAAGCCTCAACGGCCCTTGAAGAAATGTTTCGTTCAAGAAAAACACCTCAACAACCCTTGACGAAATTCATCACTTCATTCAAGATCAAGCCTCTACGGCCCTTGAAGAAAACTTTCATTTCATCCAAGACTAAGCCTCAACGGCCCTTGAAGAAATGTTTCGTTCAAGAAATACGCTTCAACGGCCCTTGACGAAATTCATCACCTCAATTCAAGACCAAGCCTTAATGGCCCTTGAAGAAATGTCTCGTTCAAGAAATACACCTTAACGGCCCTTGACAAAATTCATCATGTCAATTCAAGAAATACGCCTCTCTGGCCCTTGAAGAAGCGAACTAATTCAAGATCAAGTCTCAACGACCCTTGAGTTAGAACATTCACATGGCAGGACTTCAAAACACGTTTCCTACATGTGACAAGCACATGCTTACAACACGCCTTGAAGTGGGGGCATCTGTAGACATGTAAATTTCGTTCCATACAAATGATGCATCACAAAGCTCCACGTGGCATATGATTCATCACAAATAGACAAGTCATCAATGACATGTGGCACAAATCAAGCAAAGGAAATATAAAATCTTCCCAAAATTCGGCAAAAGGGTCCAAATTGATCCTAAAACCAGAAAGAAAGTTAAGGCATCTTCATAAAACAAGCAAGGATTGAAGATAGGCAATAAAGCCTCATAATTTCGGCCAACGGAGTAAAGTGGCTGAAATTAAGACACAAAACATGCCTAAATTCTCCTATGGATGAATGAGGACATAAATACAAGGTCCTCCCACAAGCATAAGGGTTGAAAAAAATCTCTACACAGAAAAACCTCTGCCAAACCTTTGAAGACTAATACGCTGCCAAAGCTCTCTTTGAAGAACATTCAACCAAAGCCAAAGCTTTCTCTCAACCAAAGGCAAAGCACTTCCTTGAAGAATCAACAAGGGCTCGAGCTGATTCCTTCAAGACTTTGTTGCAAGCTTATAAAGTTGTAGCAACGTTCGTTTCAAGATCAAGTCACCAAGACCCTTCAAGCAATGAAATCCCACATCAAACACTACCCTTTGCCACACCCTTGAGGTGAAGATCATCCACGCGTTGTTTTCAAGCTCAAAACTTAAAGCAATCGTTCAACCGTTCGTCCGAGATCAAGCCATCGTGACCCTTGGATCAATAATCAACCATCTACATCAAATTTGAAGACTGAATCAGAGAAAAAGTTGTAAACAGAGATTGTGACCTACAAATTCATCAATACAAATCTACTTTGTACACATGTTCTCGTTTCATTCGAAACAGAATTTTCGTGTTTACAAACATAATAACCCCTATTGTGAAAACATATATAGCGAAAACTGTATAATAATATTTACTACCATAATAGTAAAATCTAATTAATCTCTACAATCGAAAACATTCAATCCAAGTTCAGAAATCGTACCTTAACTCAATCAATTACTCTAGCATCCACTAGCATAAGTATAGAAGCAGGAAATATACTAGCGTCGGTGCGGTGAGAATTCAAATAAGGTTAATGGAATATACCTGCTTCGTTAGTAGATTTCGTTAAAGCTAACGAAATCTTAGTCCTTGCCGTCAAAGTTAACGATGACCATTGCAGATTACCGGAGTCTCGCAAGAAACTGCAGAAAAATTCCAGAACATGGTCAAGGCTCCCCGGGCTCGATTTCAACGTATTTCTAAGTGAAAATCACCAATTCGAGTCCCAAAAAGGGGTTAGAGACTTACCTAAACATAAATTTGGTGGAGAAGAGGTTAAATCCACCTTGGATTCAACGAGTGGAGCTCGACAAGGTTCGTCGAATTCTGGAAATGGATACTGAGAGCATGCATGTCAGTCCCTTAGTGATTTTCCAACAATTTTTCACATGCAGAGAGGTATTTAAGTACCTGGGGTTGATTCGAGTAGAGTATGAACTCCAAAGCTCACAAACTCACCGGGTTTGCACGGAGGAGATTACTAGAAACTAGGGAAAATGCACAGAGCAAATGTAGGGGTTAAATCCCTTGTTTTTGAACTGGAAATCACCACAAATCTCATCCCAAACAATAATAAAGCACAATGAAACAAGATTTGCATAAAGAACCTCACCTGGGTTCGAGTTTCAGAGCTTGAAGCTCTCGGCTTTAATGGCATAGTGTTGCCAAGTGCTTTGATCCTACATGCAATGGTTCCACTGAGTTCCTCTCATCTCAAGGACTCCAAATGTAGGGTTCAATGTCTTGATTTGTGATAGGAAATGAGAGATTGAGAGCTTCTTTTCTCTCGGTGGTTGAGAGAAAGATAGAAATCCGAGAGTGTGAATGAGAGTTTAGAGAGAGTGTGAATCCAGAAAATAATAAGAGAAGAGAGGGAGAGAGGGTCAGATGTCGGTTAAATCCCACTTAAAATTATTTTAAGTGAAATTACCCAATTACCCTCCAAAGTTGTAAATTTTACAATTAAGCCCTTGAGGTCTCGATTCGAATATCGTTTTCGTCGTTAAACTAACGTACGAGAATAAAGTTATGAACTTAACAAAGTATGAGGATTGAACTTTCAAGTTAAGGCTCGATAAATTAATTAAGACACATACTCAGGGGCAAAATAAGCATTTCACACATCTTCGGAATAGAATACAATATTTCAAGGTGTAGGTTGTAACACGCTTGTGCCTTTTGGTCTGTGTCGAAGAAGACGGGAGAAAAGAGAAAGGTGAGAGAGAGAGAGAGAGAGAGAGAGAGAGAGAGAGAGGGATAGTGAGGATGAGAGAGTGCAGAGTTGGTGAGAGAGAGTGAAATGAAAGGGTGTTAGAGAGTTGACAGAAAAGTTGTGGGACAATGAGAGAAACTGATAAGGTGGGTGAATGGGTATATGCAGTACAGAGGGAGAGGTGGGTGTGGGTCCCACAAAATAAAAATTTAAATAGAAATTAATAAAATAGTATAGGAAAATATCTAGAATAGTGAATTTACTAAAATACGATTCAGTTTCGTAATTCAGTAAAATCTTGATCGTAAAATACTAACGTAAACAAGCCTACTTGCCCACTTACTTAACGAACCCAACAAATAAGTCATCGATATTACAATCTGCAGTCCGCAATATAGATAACTCGTTGTTGTCTCAATAAACAAGTAATAAATTTTCGAGTGCAAAATTACCATTTTCCCCCTCATTGGAAAACGTGCATAAATCGTCCGATTTACGCCTCGTTCGCGCTCATGTGTTCATAAGAACACGTACTACCTAGAAAAATGTGCAAAGGAACAAAGAGAGACAAGGACTCAATGTCCTCATAGGATTTTCACTTAGTCCATCAGGGGTATTTTCGTAATTTCCTAATGTTAAGGAATAAAATAATATTAAATTTGAGACGGGATGTCACAAATAATACATTATAAACAAATAGAGAATTTTAGTTAATTTAGTTTGACTCTTTTTTTGAAATCAAGTACGATATTTATTTCATAAGGGAAGAACGTACAAACAATGGGAAAGGGTGCTAACAATGTGCCTCAATAAAAACATTCCCAGATAAACCCAAATGAAGGGAAAAAGAGTGTCCCGCACCAACGAAATTAAGATTGGAAATTATCCTCCAAAATAAGATCAAAGATTACATCAGGAGGTTCTTCAAACCACGAAACTAGCTGTGCCACAGTAAGACCACTACGAGCTAGTCTGTGTGCCACTGCATTGGCACCACGTCACGCAAAATTAGCCTTCCATTGTTGAGCAGATTGTAATAACCTCCGTGTGTCAGTTAATATATGGCCAAGGGGACCATAATTAACCTCCAAGTTATTTTGTATAGCAGCTATTACCAATAATGCATCTCCCTCGAACATGACTTTCTGCCTACTCCAGTTTAGAAGAAACAGAGCAGCCTCACGGCTAGCAGCAACTTCAGCCATTAAAGCGATGTAATCCCCTCTAGTTGCAACGCCATGGCAGCAATAAACTCCCCAGCCGCGTCTCGAATGATCAGTCCAGCTCCACCTCTGTTGTTCGGTTCATCCCATGCCCCATCAAAATTGCACTTTAACCATCCTTCCTGGGGCCTCCTCCATTTATGAATCTCTACAACCTTAGATTTCGGCTGGACCATATTCCATTTCTTGAACTCCAGCAACCAAGTATGGGCTTGAATTTGGAGTTCCTATGGTGGTAAAATTGAGCCTCGCCATAAAAACTCATTACGAGCTTTCCAAATATTCCACATCAACATGAGAAGTAGATCAAAGCTCTCCCTGGACAGCAAAGAAGCCATTTGAGCCACCCACTCTTGTAAAGTTTGACACTTTACTGAAACTTTTCGATTGAATTTATATGTATAATTGGAGATTGGCATTATATGGTTTCTGATCTTTCGATTTAGATGACTTGAATATTTGGCTTTATTTGAATATGATATGATAAGGAGCTGAAAATTGAAGTGCCGCCTTAGGTTATTTTTTAATTGCTTTTAGTTTTGGTTGAGTCAGTGGTTGTAATTTGATTAGACTGTATTATGTTGACTTTTTTCTTTATTATTTAAAAAAGTTATAAAAATATATTTTAAGAGAAAATCAATAGAAGATACGCATTCACCTTCTAGAACGAATAATCCTGAAAATAAAATTAACGTAGAGAATAGGTCGGGGATAATTATAAATGGAAGTATGGTTGATTTTTAAAAGTTTTTATTTGATCCCATCGGCTCCGACACTGATTAGATTAGAGATAGCTTAATGAGTTGGAAAAAAGAAGACTTGATGTCTTGGGCTTGGACAAACTTAGGCCCAGCCTAAACTATGGTTGATATAGTTTTTTTTTTTTTTTTTATGGAAAAGAACTTCATTAAAGGAAGAAACCTCTTACACAATCAGTTCCAATATAATCAAACTGGAAAGCCATATTAGTTTTCACAAGAAGACAAGCATCCCAAATACGAAGGTTATCTATCTTTAGCCCAACGGACGCCACCACATCTGCAACAAAATTTGCTTCCCTAAAAACATGACTCCACTTGATTTCTTGATAAAAAAGTAGCACACCACTTGATGTCCTCAATAATAGATCTCAAATTCCACGACGCTTCACGGGTCCTCCAAACCGTATCAATGATTAACTTAGAATCTCCTTCCACCATCACATGCGTCAAAATTTCTCCTTTTAGCCCAGATCAAAGCCTCACGTAATGCGAAGACCCCAAGTTTATAGCCCCGGTGATGATAGGGCTGCAATGCATGTTCCTGATGACAAAACCTCCAGCCGCCATCGAGTTGGACACCAACCCATCGAAGTTGATTTTTACAGAAGGAGACACGGGGCAATTCCACTTAATCAAATTACTTGAAGCTGGCATTTTTGCTCTGCCTAGAGTACTTATATTTTCCTTAAAAGTAATTATTAACAGTAGGCATTGCACGAATAAAAGATCTACTGTGAATAGGCTTTTCATTTTTGAAAATAATATCATTCATATCATTCCATATTTGCCAACATATTGCCAGAGCTCTACTCAGAGTACTCACTTCATCCCTTTCCCGATGAGATCTATCCAATCACTAACCTTGTCGTTAGGATCTATGTTTGTTAAAGAAGTATCATTGGATAGACTCCAAACTTGCTTAGCATATTGACAATGAAGAAAAAAAGTGATTTTGATCTTCCTCATGATTATTACACAATGGATACTTTGTATCAATATTTGTTATGAATTTGCTTAGTTTCTTTCTAGTTTGTAACTTACCTTTGATAAGGCTCCTGGCAAACGGCTTTACCTTGGGAGCTAATAATTGCTTCCAAACCTTATTAATAAGACTTTGGACCTGAGAAGGACCAAGATCCTCCATCTAGAGCCAGGTTGCAGACTTAACCGAAAACATACCATTAGTACTTGGACCCCAAACAATAGAATCCTTTGCATGAGAAAAAGGAAGAGGAATGTTATAAATTTTTTTAATGTAATTGTCTACCAGTTGACTTAATTTGCCTCTATCCCAATGGTTATCAACTATAAAATCTGCAACCTTTACATTCCACTGTATTTGATGTCTTTGATCCTCTGGCATAAGATGGAAGAGAGGGTGAGGAAAAACACACTGGTGGGTCCAGAACAAAATGTCTTTACCATCATTGACCACCTACCTCATACCCTTTTAAATAATGTCTCTAGACCCTAATATACCTTTCCAGGCTAGCGAGTGGTTTTGCTTTGTTTTACTCTCTAAGAAAGTCTCATTCCTAAGATATTTTCTCCTGACTATATTGACCCACTAGTTATCATTTTGGAATAGAACTTTCCACCCTAGCTTGGCGAGGCTCGCCTTATTAAAATGGTCTACATTCTTGATACCTAAACCACCTATAGTTTTAGGTCTACAGATTTTTTTTTTCCAACTCACTGGGTTACAGTTACGATTATTACCCCAAAAAACTATGTACACTCTTTATTTAGTTGACTAGTTTGTTTATTAGGACATTTAAAACAAGGCATCACGTGGTTTGGCATACTTGTAAGATTGGATGAACAAGAGTGAGCTTCCTCCGCTTTTGAAAGAGTATTTGCTTTCCAACCTGCAAGTTTCTACTTAATCCTCCTAATAAGCTCATTACCATTCATAAGGTCCTTCCAAAAAACAATGTTATGGATTCCTAAATATTTACCAATAGGAGTCTTATGTTGAATTTGGAGGATGTTGACAATCTCATTTTTGGCTTGGTTATTTGTATTTGTAGAGAAATACAGTGAAGATTTATTGAAGTTGATTTATTGGTTCGATGACACACCCTGACCCGAAGGTAGGGTGTGCTGGCCGTCACGTGAGAGTGACGTAACCATGTGCACAGTGCGGAAGCAAGATTAAACAGGAAGATTCGAACAATATAAAACCATGCAACTAGCAACCCAAAACAAGACAGTGTGCTAGTGCGAGAATTAAGATGGTTTACACAACCAGAGCATAAATGGTCTACGTGCAGTCAAGCAGAAATTACTAAATAGAGATAACACCCGAAAGTGGTCCTACATAAGTGAATTCTGTCAGAATGTCCGATGAGCTCCTCGTATGCCACCAACGAACACTACCTAATACCTGGAGGGGAGAAAAACAAAGTTGAGTGGGTCAGAAACAAAACTTTCAAAACCTTTTCTTTTCTCAAAAGTTGTAACCCCTCGCCGTAAAACCTGTATAATTTCCCATAAATAAAGTATATACTTATATATAATTCTCAAAATCCTGCTAGAAAATATGTATATATGAATGAATGTATGCCATGCCAAAGTATCATAACTGAATGCCAAATCATAACTCTGTAGATGTGATTAAATACTACGTATCATCTCAGCCCTCGGCTGTATATAGCTCATAACAATCTCATCATATCATATAGCTCATAATCATCTCAAACATATCATATATATATATATATATATATATATATCCTGAACACACATCAATACCACCTCTAGTGGTCTCTGCTCAACATCACTGTATATAGAATAATATGCTCTAATACAACAATCACGTGAAGACTGTGCGAATGATTCGCGGGTCACCTACGAGTCGAACCCACTTATAGTGGCCTATTCGACAGGACTGTGCACCTAACTTGGATCCAAGGCGAGCATGCGGTGCGGGAGGTGAACATCACGTGAAAGACTATGCCCCTAACTCTGGGCGGGAGCACTAATATCAATGTGCAGGTTTATGAGCTCTAATCACATCACATTACATCTCATCACATCATTCATTCTCATCATAACTAGTATATAAACTTACCTGCCACTTACCTGTGCGTCCACAGCACCAACATTATCATATGCAATCACTAATGCATAAATAAAATAAATAGATACTTTGCATGACATTTCAAATCATACTATTCTTTAAATTCACTTTCTGGGAAAAGCAAGTATATAGGTATATACGGAAAACAAAAGCCCACTCACTGATAAGTAGCCGGGTCATAACCCCCGTGCCTAGCCTGGCTACGTTCGTCCTCTAGATAGGTCTCGCCTATATGAGAAGTAACTGAAATAACGTTAATTAACGCACATAATCGAACCTTAGAAATAACTTCTCATACATTGCTCAAATTGGGTATATGAATATACCACAGTGATCTACACAATCTTAGGATCAACCCCATATTTTTAGAAAAATTTTCCGACCACCCACACGCTGCCACCCGCCGGCCAAGGCATGGCCAGACGTGCCCCCACGCGCAGCCACGTGATTTGCACACTGACGGCGTCAGTTAATGCCGTCAGCAATATTCCTCAGAATATTCCGTTAAAACCCAATGGTAACAGTTAAAGATGATTGACGGCGTCAGCATATTTCGTCAAGACTGACAGAATATTCCCTGTCTTCTCCGGCGACTGTTCACCGGTTTCTGGAAAAACTTCCAACTATGGTTTCTTCTTCATTTTTGCACCATTTTCTACGTACTTTATACCAAAATGAAGATCTCACAAATATGAACACAACCATACTTGACTCGACCCCCAACTCGCCGGGGATTCGCCGGAAAAAGCCTCGATAATTCCGGCCAAAACAAAACTCTCCGATCTCGCGATTTCGACGTCCAAATTCTTCCAACGAAGCACTCCGAGCTTCGTAAGGACCTCCTTAAGCTCCCTATGAGCTTAAAATCCCCTGAAAAACAACATTTTATGTGTGCATGAACAGTGCACAAATCGGAGGTTAGGATTCACGGGGTTTTTGAAGGTTCCAAGTTCTAAAACTTGTACTAATGGCTTCCTGAGATCACAAGGAGCACAAATAAACTTACCTTAGTCTCGATCTACAAGGTTTGAGATGGTTCTTGGGTGTGTCCGTACGAAAATGGAAGAGAGGGAGAGTCTGAGAGATAGAGAGAGTACAGGAGTGAGAGAAAGAAAGAGTGTGTGAATATGTGTGTGTGTGGTCCAAATACAACCAACCAAACACCCCCAAACTTAAACACACACATACCTTAATTAACGTCCAAGGGCATTTTTGTCTTTTCACACCTTCGAGAATAATTTTCCGGGACGGGCTGTTACATCCGAAGCATTTGCAAAATTATTTAAAACCTCAAGCATGTTCCTAGCACCTCTCATTGTTGCCTTGGCAAAAATAATGCAGTCATCCGCAAAGACTAAATTTGAGACTTTGTAACCAAAAAGGGATGTGAGTAAACCAATATAGGTCTTAGGTTTTTAGGCCAGCTCATTTAACATCCTAATTAGATGTTCCATACAAAGGGAAAAAATATAAAGGGAGAGAGGGTCACCCTGCCTAATGCCTCTACTGGGGAAGAAATAGTCATGCGGCTCCCCATTAATATTAATTGAAAAAGAAGTCGAAGAGATTCATTCCATAATTAAATTAACCCATTTATGACAAAAACCAAACCTTACCAAAACACACGTGATATAATCCCAATTCAAAAGATCATACGCCTTTTCCAAATCTAGCTTGATAGCTTAATCTCCCTTTTTGCCTTTCTTCCTATGGAAACTAGAAAATAATTCATGAGCAATAAGAATATTATCCTGTATTGATTTGCCTGGAGAAAAAGCCCCTTGGTTAGGAGAAATACGCAAATTTAATAGGGACTTCAATCTGGCAATCATCACTTTTGTGATAATTTTGTAACTTACCTTACAAAAATTGGCCTATAATTATTAACAATCTCTAGATTATCGACTTTTGGAATTAAAGCAATATTTGTATGTTTTATTAATCTTAGACTGGTGTTGTTTTCAAAGAAATCTTTAACCATGTTACACACTAAAGGCCCCACCATCTCTTATCATTCCTAGTAGAAGATTGCATGGATGCCATCAGGCCCTGGGGCTTTAAGAGCACCAATGCTTTTAACAGCTTCCCAAATCTTAGAATTTGAAGGAGGAGCAGTTAACATGTTATTATGCTCATTTGTAATACCCGCACTAATCACCTGGGAAACCAAATTTAAATTTTCAGGGGCGAGGTTAGAGCCATTACTGAAACGCAGGTTAAACTCCTGTAAAAAAACTTATTCCAACCCTTCACCCCTGAACCATCAGATACCATTCTCAACTCTAGTTTTGCTAATTTCATTGTATTTCCTTCTTATCA